>BSDF01000005.1:3610870-5054620 GCA_027925045.1 Hypotaenidia okinawae | reverse complement strand
TGCAATTGTTAACTTCACTTGGGCCAAACCTTTGTCACACAGTGGGCAAGGTATCCACGGGCACCAGGAGCTCTGGAAAACATGGAGCCTAGGTTTCCCCCATCACCCTCAGTACTCAGGTCCCTGGCATGCCCCTGCAAAAGACTCAAGGGGATTATTCTGCACTTCCAGGCTCCCAGGGAGCATCTTGGGCTGCAGGCAATGTATGCCTGGCTCAGTACGCACCCAATAACTCATCCAAAGCAGAGTCGGAATACCAGCAGCCAAGGGCATCTCTCTTTTGCTCAGGAAGTGGTGAAATAGGGAATTTGAAACTTCTACCTGATGCACAGGGCAACGCCATGTTTTCTGTGCTCTGGTCACTGGGTTACTGTTTAACCTGAGGCAAGTGTCTGTCTCTATTTCCCCTCTCCCCCCCACCGAAGAACCTTGTGACAGCAAGCACTGTGAAATAATGAGGAGGTGTGGATAGCTGGTTATCCCCGCATTTATTTTCTGAGTCCAGAGTTGGAGGCGTTTGCACATGTACACCATTTTAATTGGTTTTGGGTTCTTTTGATATGTCCATTTTCACCAATTCAGCGAAGCACACAACGACAGTTCTGCACTTTGCTGTAAGGAATCCAGCCCTCAGAAATGCTAGCCAAGCCAACCTCAGTTCCCATTTCACTTCAGGGAAGCTCTTTGAGATGCTGCAGGGGAAGCCCAAGCGTGCTCCATTTCAGTCACCTCCACACTCATGTTTGGTACGTGTATGTGTTCTAACTTCCTTTTTTTCTTCTTTCTTTTGACAGTGGCAGATTTGGTCTCTTCTGAGCTCCTTGCAGCCTCTGGGCGATTGAGACATTGAATTCTGCAGACAGTTACCATTTGTTCCCTGGGATCGTACCTGCCCTTGCTCTCCTCGTTGCCTTCTGTGCTCTCCTTCCCTCTCATAAAACTCCAAGGCGTTGCGATATTGCTATGGAGTCCAGGGAGACTTTGGGCAGCTCCCGGCAAAGAGGGGGTGAGGCAGACTTTCTGCCAGCAGCTGTCACCTCCGCAAAGCCTCCACCTACCTCTGGCTGCGCGGGGGAGACGATGCTGCCTGCAGCAGGCTCGGGGAAAGGGATCCCGGTGAGTGGCGAGAGGCTGGAGCCGGAGGAAGAGGATGAGATGGGTTCCGGGAGAGACGTGGATTCCACTTCCAATGCGGACAGCGAGAAATGGGTGGCGGGAGATGGGCTGGAAGAGCAGGAATTTTCCATCAAGGAGGCTAACTTCACGGAGGGGAGTTTAAAACTAAAGATACAGACCACCAAGAGAGCGAAGAAGCCCCCAAAGAACTTGGAGAACTATATTTGCCCTCCCGAGATCAAAATCACCATCAAGCAGTCTGGGGAGCAGAAGCTTTCCAGAGCTGGGAAAAATAACAAAGCGGCTAAAGAGGAGGACAGATCACACTCCAAAAAGAAGGTAAGCCCTGTTCTTTCCCGTTGTTTCCCTCTCCTCCTGAAATCAGAGGGAGAGAGTAGGTTTAAACCCACTCTGACAGTTTGTGTCTGAGGCACAGCCTGGGCAGGGTTTGCAAAGTGGGGATGGTTTTGAACTGTCCTTCAGAGGAACCGATTCAGGAGGGATCAAAAGTTCAGCCGGGCCTCTTCTATTTTTGTGTGTAATTGAGATTTAAGATTAATCATTATATGAGTGACAAATGAAGGAGCCCACTTCCAACCCTCTTTGTGTCTGAGAGCTAATGCTTGAGCCTTTTTTTGGCAGTTAAAGCTTTTGACTGCGTTTTTAAAATACAGGTATGTGCACAGCGAACAATTGAATCCATTCCTGTATACCAGACGAAGGGCTCCATTATTCTTGATTACAGCATTGTGCTAGCAACACTATAGTTATGCTTCAGAAAATACTTCCATTGTAAGTCTCATTTTCTTCCAGATGCGTATCATTTTCTTGAAATAACCTTTCTGGAGAGAAATTTTTGGTACTTTTAAGTTTGGGTAAAAATTGATCTTTTTATTTATTTATTTATTTTATTTATTCAAGTGGAGGAAGAAGGAGGGGAAAAGAAAGAATTCCTTTCCTCATTTGAGCTGCTTCAGGGGCACCCTTTTGTTTCGCTTGTTGGCTTGATTTTTCAGTAAAGTACCCTATGTTTAGTCTTTAAAATAAATCTAGTTCAAGCATTTTAAGCAGCACTGGGTTAGGGGAGGGACATCTGGTGATAACTCACGTTATTTTGGGTGAAGGGTGGTTTTCTGTCCTAGGCGTTAGACAAAGGAGCTTTGGTTGGCTGAAGCTTTATCGCAGTACAATACTTGACCTCTGCCTCCGTAGTAATGTGAAGGCATCATGACAGATTCAGAGACAAACCCAGATTTGATGAAAGACTCAGGAGTATCTCCAAAACCTGGACAGATTCATTTCTGATGTAGGCATCCACTGATGGGAGCTGAGGGGATGACTTGGCTTTCCTGCTCTCGCAGCTTGGACGCCTCGTGCAGAAGGTTGCCACTTCTCTAGTACCTTATACACTTGATGGATGCTCAAGGGGCTGCTTGAAGCCTCGAGGAGGCTAATTCACAGCTAGGCTGCATGGAGCTTTGGGCACCCTGGGCTAGTGGAGGATGTCCTTGCCCATGGAGTGGACAGGGGTTTGGTGGGGGTGTGAGCTTGAAACTAGATGGTCTTTGAGGTCCCTTCCAACTCAGGTCAGTCTGGGATTCTGTGCTTGCCACTGTCTCTCCCTGGAGACAGTCTTCTCGGCAGACTGACTTAGACCAAAATTCTGACAACTATAAGTCACTTTTTGAAGCATCAGCATTTCCCACTGACTCAAGGCAGAGCCCAGGGAGATTAGCACTGCTCACTCTGTGAGTACTTCTCTTAGAAGCAGAACTTGAGGGGAAAAAAAAATTGAAAAGTGAAGGGGATATTTTTTTCTTAGCTCACTAGTCAGTGGCATACTCCAAGTGCATGGGAAAAAAAACCCAACACAGACACCCAACTCATTTTTAGCACAGCAGAGGTTTGTCCCTATAATACACTGTGAAGAGATTTTCCCACCTATTGAGAAGGACGGGCTGTCTCCTTAGCACCGGGCAATGTCTTATTTCCACTTCCCTTTCCTCCCTCCTGAGTACTCGCAGAGGTCTCAGGGGAAACGGCGGTTGTGTGAGACGGTGTTCAGTGACAGCAGAGGTGTCACAAGCAATCCCTCCACGGTCATGCAGGAGGGAAAATAAGACTTTTCAAACCCCTGCCTACCGTGCCTGGGCTGCAGAGAGTGTGACAGCCTAGAAACCCACACTCCTGTTTCTATCTGCCAGGCACTGAGATGGCTGTGGAAGGGTACGTTTGTTCCTTCACGGGGCAAACCCAAAAAGGTTAGGTAAAGCTAACCATAAGGAAACTGCAGGCAAAAAAACAGCCAGCCAGGACAACAAAACAAAGCACCTGGCAATGTGGTTACGCTCGGGGTGTGACTTTAATTGCACAGAGATAAGGAGTCTGAAAGAAGCAAATCGTTCCCCAACTGTGGCTCCATCCAGATTGTACTTGTGCTGTTAGGTCTAAGCTGGCTGGCGCTGCGTTCGTACCCCGTGTGCAGGCTGGGAGCTCTTTGGGACAGCACTGGACTAATCTGGCCATTAAAACAAAACAGGAAAAAAAAAAAAAAAAAAAACCCAACAAAAAAACCCCAAACAACCCAGCAGGTGGATGCTCTGAGCAGATGGGGAGAGGGCCGCCGCACCAGCGCATCCATTAGCATAACACCCAACGGCTGCTGCCCAGCAGCTGCTGAGCTGCGGCCACGGCAGAGAAGTCCCCATCAGGGATCTGGAAGACCCCAGCGCAGTGATCTCGAGGGGTTTGATGCTTGGAGACCTGCAGCTTGCACCGCCAGGATGGTAAATAACCTGTATCCCTGCAGCCGACAGCGTTTCACACGTGACTGGCTGCCTCTTAGCTCGCGGGGTTGTAGAATCAGTCTGTGGCTGCAAACATCTTGTATGGAGAGGTGATGAGAGGCACTACTGGAGAGGGAAGCCAGAAACTGGTGGGAGAAGGGTTGCAGTGCTGGCAGTGTGACTGCTTTCGTGGCCAACCTGTGCATCTTAGGGGAGTTAGAGAGGTTCTTTTGGAAAGACGGTCAGGAGGAGACAGCAAGTTGAAATGGGAATGGAGCTGAAGCTGTCTGGTCCGCCTGTGGGTTTCCTTGGGAGGCAGGAGCACACGGGTACTTTCTGCATGTACTCACAGCATCCTTGAGAGCTGTGGTAGTGCTTTAAAAAAACCACCCTGATTGTCACATTTAAATGGTTCTGGCAGTTTTGATATTTCAGAGTTAGGTGGTTTGATTGCCTGTTGCTTTAATCATCACAAACTTCAGAAAAGCAGCATCAGCAGGGAACAAGACATTTAAATCAATGGGGCAGATCCTTGCCTGGCATTACTCTGCTGTCCTCTGTGGACTTTTGCCAGGAGGGTTTGGTGCAATGTACACATTTCCCCTGCTCGTGGGAACAGCGTTGCTATCTGAGTTTACCACCTTGCTTACTGACACAGGGCATAGATATGTGTGGCCCCCACAGACCCATATATAAGGATGGAGAACTGAGTATAACCTGAGCTGCTAGTGCTGTGCCTGCATTTCCAGTGGGTGGGATGGCTTGTCCTGCACCTCACGGAGCAGCACCTGAATTTACCCTTCTCCCCACACCCCAAGGAGTAGTAAACTCTACCAGGGCTTGAAAAATCACTTAAGTTTGTTGCATAATAATTTCAGCCACATCTCCAGTAGTCCCTGGTGCTCTGAAACACCACTTCAGCATTCTTGCTGGAGTTTCAATACACACAGCACAAAGGGCAAAGTAATGAAAACATGGAAGCAATTTAAGTAACAGCATGTGGGTACACAAAGGACTGGTAATGCCAGCAATGTAAAAAGGGGCTGCGAACTAGGGATATAGCATTTATCCAGTGGCCACTTAAGGAGGAAGAAGATATGCCTGTTCCTAAGCTTTCCACTGCTCTGCTAATTAGGCAGTGGGGGCTAGTGCCTGATTTCTAAAGCTGTGGTCTGGGGAGCGGTGGTGATTAGAAGGGGGCTCTGCGGAAAGGCTGCGCTGCTCATGTGCCAAGGCCTGGGCTGTTGGTTGGGGTTTTTTTTTTTTTTGGTTTATTCTTTTTTTTGGGGGGGTTGTTTGGGGTTTTTTTTGCCTTTGATTCCAGCTGCTGCACTATATTAAAAGATGTAAACATACATTAAATACTTTCCTCATGTTGCTTTTCGTGTGAGCAATCGCCCCGGGGATGTTATGTGATGGTGAATGGGGAGGGGAGGGGATCCAGGAGAGGATCTTGCTGGGTGCGGTTGCTGATGGCCCACAGCAGGGAGGGAGGGAGGCAGAGGTTGGGAGAGCATCAGTGTTGGGAACCTCTGCTCTGCCAGCTTGAATGGTTGGCTGCAACCCAACGACTTCGGGTTTTGGGTTTTGTTGTTTTGTTGTTTTGTTGTTTGTTTTTTTTTAAAGTCATCAGCGTGCCAAGTTTCACATCAGCTTCCCCTTCCTGAAAATAAGAGTTAAGGTAGCATTCAGACCCCTTTCCTGGGACTGCTCAGAAGGTGGATCATGGCTTGAGATGTCTGTGCCGCCACTTGTGCGGCAACTGGAAAGTGCACAAGCATTCTGCTAGCATTTGCTCTTATTTGAACCCTTTGGCGCCTGGGGATGGTGTGGGCTGAACCCTTGCCGCTTCTAAACCCGCAAATGACTCCATCTCATTCAGTCTGAGGGAGGGAAGAAAAAAGCCAGGAGCCCAAAGGATGTCCTGCTGGAACGCAGGTGAGCCCTGCAGCCCTGGCTCTCTTGCCTGCAGTGGGGTTTGCTTGAGTCCAGCATCCTCAGCATCACCAAAGGCGTGTTTTTCCTTTGGATAAGGAAACATGCTGTCAGCCTAGAAGGGCACCAAAAGTGTGGCACCAAATGCAGTAAAACAATCCATCAGCATTCCCCGCCTGTCATGTAGCATTTAATGAGTCCCAGATGAGCACTATTTCCTTGGGTTTGGTTTTGGTTTTTTAATTTATTTTTTTTTTTCCTTCTCTCTGCATTTGGTACCTTGTCTGGGGTTTTTTTGGGGACTAAAAAAATTCGTTAGCTCCCCCACCCTTCTTTAAGTGTAGCTTGATGAAGTTTTTTGGGAGCTTCCATCATATGTATAAATTCTGGTTTGGGGGGATGTAGAATTTTTTTTTTTTAATTATTCTGGGGTGGGTTTTTTTTTTTGAGAGCTTGGGATGGGTGAGTGCACTTTATTGCTGAGAGATAAGTGGGCAGCAAGTCAATTGGAAGTAAGCCTTCCCTGTGCGCAGTCGGAGGAAAGTCTATTCCTGGATTTTCCTAGAACATTTTTTTCCCCTTTGAGTTCTTGTAAGATTTTGTTGTAATTTTCTCTGCAGGAAGGGGTTCTAGCACTTTTCCTCTTGATATTTGATCAACTGCCTTCCTTTCCTCTGCTCCACACAGGAAACTTTCTCCTTCAGTCTGCCTTTCCATGGGGACTCTTTCATTCTCATGCTTTTCCCTTCACACCCCTCCTTCTTCCAGAAGATCATGCACACTTCCCCCCTCCTTCCTCCTTCTTTGCATCACCCACTGCACATTGCACTTTGCCTCCAGGTTCTCATGTACATCTGCAGCTCTTGTTGGGTTGCCCCTGGGACGGACTTTTCTCCCCGGAGCTCTGTGTGCGTGACCATCCAGTTGCTCACAGTGGGTGCTTATTCCTCCTCGCGAAGGGCATCCCCAGGTGAGATGTCCTCTGGGTCAGCTGCTCCCAAACATGGCTCAGGGACTCAACGTGTTCACTACTTGTGCTGCATCTCAGTGAAGAGGTGGCACTTGTTACACTGGTGACGGTACCTGCTGGAAGTGGCACACCTTGGTTTATTGGGGTTTTTTGTCTTCTTCCCCCTACTCCTCCCTCCAAATGAATGAGGACCTTCAGCCTGGACCTGTTTGTATGCTGGCTTGGTCCCCACTCTGGCTTAGTAAAGTCTTGAGACTGCTCTAAATGATGCTGGTGGCAGGCACCTGGGACTTACACTAGTGGTATAGATCTCAGCCTCTGTCCACGTTATGGAATAGTGGTAGAGGCCCAGAAACACCAATGCAGTGAGGAGTCTTCTTCTTGCATGTAGGCTGAAACTGGCCTTTCAGCAGCTTAGCTGCTCCATCAGGCATGAGGCTCCTGGTATTTTTACAGTCTTTCTACTCAGCTCTTTGACAGGCATCCCAGGTTTCTTTTTGGCTAGCTTTTCTTTCTACTGCATTGTTGGTGATGCAGAGGAAGCAGCGGCAGTTTGATGCCCTTCCACCACAACCACCTTGGGCTCACCCCAGCAAGAGAGTAGGAATGAATTATTTGGAGAAACTTCAGAGCTGAAAACCACTCGGGCCCAGGTTTGTCTTGGTCCCTGAAGGAAATTGAGGTGCTCAGGCTAGGAGCTGAGTCCTCATGGGCCCCCACTAGTCACCTGGGGGAGGCTGGTCCCTCTTGAAGGTGGTTCAGTCCTTCCTGTGAAGAGCAGGACGAGCTGGATCCCAGCTCTAACCGTTCCTTCTCCTTCTCCAAAGCTCGCTGGAGTAGTGACAGCCTCGACATGGATATCTTGTGACAGGAATAAGCCAGGGTTTCTTTTCCAGCTCAGTACTCGGTGTGAGCTCCTCCCCATCCCTCGCTGTCTGTCTGCTCTCAAAGAATTGTGACTCTTTCTTTTATTTATTTGCGTGTCGTCAAGTATTTCTTAAAGAAGCCAACGTCTGGCAGTGAAGGGATGGGCTGGGAAAATAGGAGTAAGCTTTTACTACCCAAAATACTGTGCCAAATGAGGAAGACTTACTGTATTTAATTAGCTGCCATATGACCAGGGCTTGTGCAGGCCATCCGTGTCGAGGACAGGTTTTGTTCTGTAGCAGTCCCTCCCACAGCCGAGTTTTGATGGCCCTCTGTGACATTTCCTTGTTTGCTTGTGCTGCACGTCTCTTTTCAAACCGTGACAACATGCCCCCAGAGCTGGATTCGGAGCTGAGGATGTGTTGCAGGACTTCAGTGAGGAAACAACTGGGACAAGTGCAAGGAGAAAGGGGGTTCAAGCTGGATGTCCCACGGTCCCCTCCACCAAACCATGGGAGGGGACGGGTGTTGCTCCCAGCAGCCTCGTAAAGGCTTGGCCAAGCCTGTGCACGCTGTTTGTGTTTCAAAAGCACCATGTCCTCCAGGCTAACAGAGATGTGCTGGAGACGCCACACACTGGCATGTGTGCTTTGAGATGCAAACCAGTGTACTGGTTGTGTCTTCATTTGCAGAGAGGCACTTTGGGGTGCACAGAGTGGTCAGCCCTTCATGCACATGTTCACATCCCTCCAGCACCAAGCTCTGTATGAGGTGTTCCCTCTCCCCTCCTTTCAGGCATACCTGACCACAGATACCTTCTGAGTTACATCCAGCTTTTTCATCTTCAATCCCTTTGTCACACATACACACACTCACACTCCTAGCTGGCCCCCTTCATTCCCATGCTTCATTCCCAGACAGGCTTCCCACTGCCTGTGTTTTCCATGGGGTCAGTGGGACTGCATTGACATCATGGGTTCATCTGAATGGAAAAGGGGCTTCAGCTGATGCTTTCAGCTTGTGGCTCTTTGGTTTTGGTGTTTTTTGGTGGGGGTTGGTTGGTTGGTTTGTGCTTTGTTTTTGGTTTTTGTTTGGTTTTGTTGTTGCTGTTTTCTATGAGCACTGACACTTGTGTAAGTCAGTTTCTGACCCCCTTCCTCTTACATAGCTTCTTTGGTGTGTAATGATGAGTGAACTTGCTGGCCAACGAGCAAGTTGGGAACTCCTCAGAAGTTCCTTTCTTCCAGCCAGTGAACAATTTGAACAGAACTATTTTGAATACCCTATCTCAAAGATTCCTATTCTTCCATCAAGTTTGAAAACAAAAAATAAAATAAATGCTCTGAATGTTCCAGAAACGTTGAGGAGAGGGTCATGCAGGCAGGCAAGAATTTTGTGTGTGCATCCGCATAGACACAAATACAGTGTGATCACATTAGCCTTGTTTCCTTAGGAAACCAGTCTAAAAATACCCAGAGTAAACATGCATTGTTTTGCTTTATAACGCTGAGACTTTTCCAACTCTTGAACCTTAAAATTATTCCATTTGATATGTGACCCTCCAGGACGTGTCCAGTTCACTGGTGTTTTCCTAAGAGCGCTATTTTCCATTTCTTGCCGTGACCTCTTCTGTGAATGAAGACCAGTGGCACTTGACTCCTTCGTTTCAGGACATGAAATACTATTTCTACATCATGATTATATTTGGACTGCAGGCTGCAGGCAGTTGCTATCAGGAGAGGAGCTCTCAAGCCATGGTACATGCACCAGTAGCAGGACACTGATTCCGAGTGGGATGGTCAGGCTGGAAAAAAAATTGCTTCTCCAGGGTGGTATCAAGAAAAATACCTTGTTTTTTTGGTGGGTTTTGTTTTTTTTTCAGTTGGTTTTATTTTTTGTTGGTTTTTTGGGGGGGTGGGTGTTTTTGTTTTGTTTTGTTTTGTTTTCTGGAACTGTGGGTTCACAGTGAAAGGGACAGCAGAAGAGCTAAGGTGTCTCACTACAGAAATGAGGTTGTGTATCTGAGATGTGGCTTGGACTTGTGGCCGCCATGGAAAACAGCACTGCTGAAGATGAGGACATGTTCATTCAAGGTGGACAGCCAGCTGCATCTGTGTTTGCAGGGCTCTCTCTGTCTCTACCAGGCATGTTTCTTAGGAAGAGCCTTATGTTCCTATTGGTGTTGGCTGTGGTGGGAGCCTGGAGACAGCCCGTCCTCCTGCAAGAAGATCTCAAGCTCTGTAGAAACAAAAGGAGGAGGAATAAAACCACCTTGTCCATGTGAAACAGAGTAATGAGATTATGTGATTCACTCAAGGAACCTGTCCCAGGACAGGGTAACACTTGGGCCTTTTTCATTGTGCTGTGGTTGCTTAACCATGACACAACCGAGTCTCCCAGGCGGCAGCCTGATCTTCAAGCATTGGGTGTGCAGCCCTTCAGTAAGCCAGTCCTCTCCTACTTGTCACTGAAACTGGTGAATTTGTTTCACAATTGCTAACTCTCTGCGTCTTCAATAGCGGCCTAAGAGTAAAATTTACCTCAGTGAAGAGTTATGGCTCGATGCAGAAATGAGAGGGGTGGAGTTTTGGGACCAGCGTGCAATCAGTCAGTCTAGGTGCCCTTAATAGTCCCTTCTGGTCTGTAAACCCTAAAATGTGGTAAGAGTCAATTGAGGAATATTTACTGGAGGACTCATTATCTTCTCATCAGTTTCTCATGGCTCTCTGTCTCACCTGCGTGGCAAGGTTTGTAGGGAAAGATGGTATCTTTTATTGACATCGGTGTTACAACAACTCTGCCACTATAAACCTGGGTGGTTCATTGAGGAATTTCAGCACTTCCCAGAGTCTTAGCTTCATGTGAGCCTCTCTCCATCAGCAGGGCTGAAAGATGAGAATCAGCCTGGAGGGGATTTGCAGGTAATTTTGCCTTGCCCAACACTCTCGGAAGGAATGTGGTGGCACAAGCAAATGAGGCAGAGGCCACAGCCCCTCTCTCCTCCCTGCTGGCCCTGTCTGAGGAGGAGAGGGCTAAGCAGTGGATGCTCAGATGTGTCAGCACTGATCACACCCTGGCCTCACCATGAGGCAATACCCTGGGTTCCCCACCTGGTGCTTCTGTGAAAAGTCCCTTCTGTAAAGCATCTGGAGAGAGCTTCCCAGGAGGATACATAGGAAATAGTTTCCTCATACCTTCAAGGTAGAGCCTACACTGCATTTTCTAGAGGGATGTGTTATTTTTCTTCTTCATTAGTCTCCCTCACACCCCAGTACGTGCTAAAATACTGTGCTGGGCTAGGAAGCTTCATCTAAATTTTACCTTCTGTGTTTCCAGGTGGGTGTTTTGTTGATAGCTCACCTTTCTGCCTAAGGAACATAGAGCAAAGGTTCATCTTTTGGTGAGCAACAGCACTAACAGGGTCTCGATCACTCCTCACTTCTGCCTCCCACCAAAGTGACCTCAGCTGTAGGGACAGTCCTTACAGCAGTATCTTACCCAGTGTGCATTAGCAGGGAGCTTGAAGGTGCTCTTTTTGTTGCATCTTCCAATAGGAGTTGATGGTACTGGATTGACAACGTGTTTTACTTTGTGTGTGCAGGTTAGATAGAAATAATTAGTTTCTCTTGCCTGTTTTCTGACACTGCGTTCTCCAGTGCTCAGCTGAGTACTCTTCCCAAAGACAGCCCTCTCGCTTTCCATGGGATACTTTTCCTCAATAATTTATGCAATCATTAGGATGAATTCCCTCCAGCCTTTTCTCTCTCTTGTCTTAATTCCATTGCATTACTTGTAATTATGTTCCTGATTTGAAGGAGAAGTGGGGGGAAAGACTGTTTCCTTCTGTGACTACAGCACAAGGATCGCAAGAGGAACTGTGGTGAGCGTGATGGGAAGGGATTGATCTGTCCTTAGGTCATTTACTCTGGGCGTGGGCAGGAGCTGCTATTAGTCACTGGGGAACAGCAACTGCTAACATCCTTCATGGGAATTTGTGAAGCACAGGGCAGCTCTGCGGGAGGGCAGCACATCCTTTGCTGCTCCTTGTCCTCTGGTTGGCAGATGTGGCATGTTACCAGGTCATGCTTTGTCCTTGGAGGCAACCTGGGTGCTTGGGATCTGGAATCCTTGGGTCTGCTTGGGTTACACTTGAAAACGAGTGCAAATTTGGCTGTTGATGTCATCTAGAGGGAAGAGGAAGTTTTAAAGAAAAGAGAGGGAAGCCTGTGGTGAACATCTAGGTCCTTAACCTCAAGCAATAGAAGTGCAGTAGGACCGAGTGACTTACCCTTGGCTTTCTGCATCTGCAGGAGTTCATACTACTAATGTGTATGTGAGACTCTGATAAAGTAGAGCAGTTACCAGTTACTGCCTAGATAAGCCTTTTACTGTTACATTGAGAATTTGTCTGCTGAACTTCACTTTCACCTTCTAAGATGTTGGCATGGAGGTCTGTCCTAAGGTGCTGAAAAGGTAGCATGGAAATGAAGAGAAACCCTGTCTATTTTTCAGTCTATCTGGCCTGACATAAGCTAATAAAACTTAGCACAGGCCCGTAGGGTATGGCAGCTGCACACTAGAGATACAAGTCCACTCAGTCCATCTTGGCCACATGGTTTAATAGGCCTCTGTGAAATCCCAGGGTCAGAGGCCAGACACTATGCCCATCTTTGTCACATCTCGCTGGTGTGTATCCTGGCAGGTTTTTCTTTTTGTTACCTCCCTGTCATGGAAAGAACCATCTGCTGGGTTGGCTTTTAGAAGAATTTTGAAAAATACCAATTTCCCTTTGTTGCAAGGGGGTGGGGGAAGATTGGGACAGAAGGGGGAAGGAGAGCCTGACCTAAAACCAAGCCAGTATTTGCAGGGGTTTTAGAATAGCTTGTATTGTGTTTCCTACTCCCCAAGGAAGGGTTGTCCTCTTTCTTCTTTTCTCTTTGATTCGATTCCCTGCCACTCTGCAAGCAAGTCAGAAGCTGCAGCTGCTGCTGTCAGCTGGGAAGGGAGTCCCCTTGTTTAAAACCCATGTGTTAATCTCTGGTTAGAGAAAGTAGAAAATCTTTATGCTTCCCTTACTTTGCTTCTGCTTGCCCGCAGCTTCACTGCCTGCCCACAGACCTTGCCCCTTGTGTGAAAGCACAGATAGAGCTTAACCCCAAACAGCCTCGACAAGGAGCACAGGTAGGATAAAGGTCCACAAACAGATAAATCCAAAGGCTGGACAAAGTGACCAAACCTAGTTTTCGAGGTTGGGGGACGGAGTTGATGTCAGATGTGTCGTGAGGTCTGGGGAAATAAAGAAAAAAGAACACAGTGGTGGCTGCTGGACGCAGATGGGTAGAAATGTTTGCTCACAGGGGCTGTGCTTTGTTCCTCAGGAAAAGCCGGCAGCCCAGTGGGAGAGCAGTTTAGACAGTGAGGTAAGGAGAAAGATGGATTTGGGCTTTGCCAGATGGAGATGGCCATGCAGGTGGCACTGGAGAGGGTCCGATGGGTAAATTGGAGTCACTCAGAAATTTTATCATCAGGTGTGATGCCACAGCATTGCCGGGTGAATGCGAAAGGTAGCCTGAGGTTGAAAAGGGGAGAGAAGGAAAGATTTTTGATTTCGACCGTGGATTTTCCTCAGAAATACCTTCCTATCTTTCCTAGTGGAGCAAAGAAATTAATCATCACAGACACACAGAGAAAGAACTTAGGCGATGGACAATATGGACTGAAATTTGTGGGCAGTATTCTACAACTATTGTGTCTGAACAGTACCGAAGAGTGTAGGTTTTCAGAGCTTTCCTAAGGTCCTCCTCAGTTACTAAGTAGAAAACCAAGGCAGACAGAGATGCCTCACTCAGGGCCATCAGAGAAGGCATCCTACCTTTTGCTGCTCCAACTGCAGTAAGTATCACTGCTCCCACCCCTGCAGCTCAGTTCATCCTTTTTAGGCTCCCAGCACCACCCAGCCCTCCCCATCCATGGGCTGCAAGAAACAACCAGGCTGCGGCTGGGTCCCTCCTGCCACCTTCTGCCAGACACGGTGGTGGGGGACAGACCAGCAGCATCCCATGGCATGGGGCGGGCTGGCAGGTGGCCCGCAGCTCTCGTGTGCGGGCGCCTTCCCGTCAGATTACCCGCGACCTCTGCTTCCCATTTTGGGTGGCAGGAAGGAGCCAGCAGCCGCTGTCTGTCCCCCACCCCGCTACAGTCCCTTCCCTGCCATGGCCCCTCGTTAATAAAGAGGCGTAATTGGGAGCCATCCCTCCATCCCGTCTGGTGTGAGGCCATTTGTGTGCCGGAGGAGGAGGGGCAGATCCGGCACTTGGGGGGGTCAGCAGCGGGGGAGAGAGGGAGGGAAAACTCTTTTGTTTGTTCAAGTAATTTAGGCTTCAGATGTTTGGGGGGAAAAGAAAAAGCAAAAAAAAAAAAAAAAACAAAAAAAACTTGCTCAGCGCTGGTAAAGGTGTACTCCTGGCACATAAAAATATTTCAATAGCAGTGGGAACAAAGTGCAACAAAGAAGTGTGGATTTAAGCATTTCACTTCTGTTTCTCAGGTTTGCCAAGACAGATGTGAATCGTTAAAAAAAAACCCTCAAAAAAGCATAAAGATCCCTCCCAAAAAGCCCTAAACCTCCCCCTCCCCCAGCCCAAAAACAAAAAAACCCAAACAAAAAAACCCCACAAACAGCCTACAAACCACAAAGAACTCCAAAGTAAGACCTGTTTCTGACTGTCACTGGGATCTCTGCATCCCGACATTGTCTTTACTTGGGAAGGGCTAAAAGCGGGGCATGGGCTGAAATCCCCGTTGCTCACTGGGTGCTGCTGCTGGGTGTTTGCTTTGTGTCTGGTCTGCGTAGCTGGGCCGAGGTGAAGCACAGGAGAGTCCCTGGATTTCGCAGCTAACGAATTTCACTTTCTGCTTTATATTTAACCAGCGTGTTGCCTTTGGAGTCAAGACTTTCTACTTTGTGTGCACTAACACATCGCCTTCGGTATCTGGATCGCGGCTCTCTCACGCATCACTTTCCCCATCACTCCCTTTAGGAGCATTTTTTTTTTTTAAATGGGAAGGAAAAATCAAAGGAAAAAAAGGAAAAGTGGCAAATATTTTTCTGCTCCTCTAGGTTTGGTAAAACTCACCTTTAAATCTCATCGAGGGGCCTAAACTAAGTGTAAAGTGTCAGCTCTGTGACAGGCTTGGCTACTGAAACCCCTGTGATTCAACTGTGTGAAAGCTGTGCAAAAATGCACGTGGGATAGGCAGAATTTCTTCTTTTTTCTTTTTCTTTTTCTTTTTTTTTTTTTAAGGTAGAGAATAGGGTAATAGTGTGAAAGAATGAATTAGTTATGGCAAATCTTATTAGTGTCCATTGTAAGCAGAGAAGCAGAGACATATGGGAGCACTTGGAAAATTATTCCTTGTTTATTCAGCTTTGTAACCGAAGCAAATTTTTTTTTTGCATAGTATCATTTATTTGGCAACTGGAGGGGTGTGGAAGGTGTGTGTGTATGTAGCAAAAAAAAAAAAAAGGGGGAAGGGGGAATGCAGTATTGGTATTTCATTAAAACTGATGCTCGGTGCTTTGTTTGTCAGGTTTTGGCAAGGCTTTTTGCTTTGAAAGCCATTCAGAGAGGATCGGAGCAGATGGCAGGGAGATCCTGTTTGTGTTATTTTTGGACATTCCCATTGAAAGTCTCAGATTGTTGTCCTTTTCTCCCCCCCCCCCACCCCTTCCCCCACTGGTGTATGTTTTTCTTTCTTCCTTCCTTTCCCCTTTCCTTCTTGAGGGCTTTAAAAAAAAAATAAAACAAAACACCCAAAACCCACACACCAACAACATAGATTATTAATTATTCAATGTCACCTAAAAGTCTTTTTCTTCAGAAAAAGTTTTGGATGAACCAAGTTGTGTGTATTTTATTTCTGTCTGCCTTCATCTGGTAAAAAATTGTGGCGGGGACTGTCTCCGCCTGATGGGGTATGAGCAGAATTAGATAGGGGTGGAAAGCCCAATTGCCATTTTGGTGGGTTCAGCTCAATGGCAGCATATTCTCCTGACAGATCAACAGCAGTAATAAGCCCAGGCAGCAAGTTTAGATTGAGGGTCTCTGATAAAACAACTTTAGTGACTTGTTTGATGCGCGCTTGTGATCTCCATCTTTTCTAAGCCTTTGCGGTGGAGAGGGACAGCTGTAGATAGACTGGAAAACTGAACTATGCCCTGGCTCTTCATGGTGGTCTTCCCATGTCAGTGGTGAGATTCATTTGCCTTAGACAGCCCAGAAGGCTTTTGTTCTGCCATCATCTGCACCCAGATTGTGCTGGGAAGAGTGAACGTCATTGCCTCACATTCCTGGCATACACACTTTTCCCAAGCAGTAACTTAGCTCCATATAAACACCACTGGAACTGTCTGCAGTGCTTTTCATGGGGAAGTCTTCAGCAAAGCCCTTCACAAGCTTTGTGCAGGCAATCGAGCAAAGCTGAACCCAGTCCAATCAGTTAGAACACTTGGCTAGCCCAGGTCTATCAGCAAGGATTTGCATACACAAAGAAGATGGGAGGTCTTGGCTGGTGTCAGAACCCAAAAGTTCAGGTGATTCACCTGAAGCTCATCCAGATGATTAAATGTCTTAAGTTAAGTTGGAAATCTTGAGGAAACATGCTTTCTTGTGCTAGTTCTGTCAGTAGTTATTCCAAGCTAGAAGCAGGCAGTTAAATCCTCACATCTTTACATCAGCTGATATCAGAGGTGCTTTTGCACAGGAAGATGATCTACAAGGATACTGCTAAGCATTGGCCCAGAAAAGGGAGCAAATGAAGTTTACAGCTGTGGTTTAACTACCCTAACCCTTTGGTACAGTTTGGTGCAGGTTTTGTTTGAGTTTGAGGTGATGATTCATGTTGGTTTTTAGATTGCTTGAACCTGTGTACCCACATCCTCAAGTTTATATATATATTTTTTTTAACCGATACACCGAGAGAACCCACTTCAGAAACTCTCATGTTGTTCTTAATGGAATGAAAACTCAGAAGTCTTTTACTTGCACAGCAGTGATATAGCTGCAAGAAAGGTCTGCTCAGACAACAGTGGGTCACCTGTGATGTGTGAAATGATGTCACTTGAAATGCATTTCACTGGGCGGGGGGGAGGGGGAACAAAACCCAGCATCCATCCCATCACCTTCCTCTTGCTGTTACCTCTTGCTAGGCAATGGACATTCTCTTGGCAGGATTTTTGCTCTGCAGCCCTGACTTTTACACCTGCCTTATTAAAGTTTGGCAGCTCGTGCTTGTTACCTACTGGACCAGCCTTCTGCTTTGGAGGACCTTCCCCCGCTCCTGAGGCAGCACGGCTGCTCTGCCCGATGAGGGTTTCCCTTCCAGAGCTTCCAGCAATGAGGGCTTTCCTGAAAGGAGCCAAGAAACAGTCTCAGCCTAGACAAAAGGCAAACTCAGCCTACTATTTATGTAGTTACTTAAACATGATTTAACCTAAATAATGCACACTGTGACTTGGCCGGGAGAGAGGGGGAAGGGGAGGAGAGGGGCTTGTTTCTAATGAGCCAGGAGACAGCACAATTAATTACATATGAAGGACGGGTAACAGACAGCAAACTGTCTACAGTAGAGAGAAACAAAATACCAATGTGAACAATTAAAGAGTCCACGTGATGGAAGGGTCAGCGATGTCTCATACAGCGGGTGGCTGGGCATGGCCCCAGGAGAGCCGCCATGGATGCTTGGCTAAGCGGCCAGCCTGGGGAGGAGGCTGGGCGGGCACAGGCTTTTGGGGTCCTCCGCCATCAAAGTGGAGCAGACTCTTCTGAAGCTGACAGGCTGCTCTCTGGGCATTATTTTCATCACATGCGCTTTTGACAGCAGAACTGTTAGGTACTAATCTTGGTGACACGTGAGAAGGGAAGGAGAGCGGTCAGGGCGGTGGGGGGCGGGGGGATGTGGAGAAGAAAAGCAAAGGCTCTGGGCAACTAGGTACCTGCCTCAGGATGCTGACGGCTGCACAGAGGAGAGCTGAGATGAGGGGGCCTTCCTTCCCTCTTTTTTTCTTAAAAAAAGAAAGAAGTGTTAATTTTCCTCGTTGTATTCCAGATGTGGAAACACCACAAATCCCAGCTTCTGGTGTATCAAATTCTTTGAGGAGATGTTCAGAGATTTGCACCCTCTCTGCCCCCCTTCCCAAACCTCCAATATTGGAGTCTGGGATAAGTTATCCCTCCAACCCCTTTCATCCTCCCTGCCAGCCCAGTCTTCAGTCAGCCCTGGGCTGTAAAGATTTGTAGGTAAAGGCCGATGGATTAGCCTAGGGAAGGGCCAAAGGTTAAATGAGCGGGGCTAGCAGCATGCAAAGCGCTACGATTGAAATATTTGCTGAATGCTGACAGGCAGCAGAATAGAGGCAGACAAGTGGCAAATTCCTGTTTTCTCCTCTAATTGAGAAAATATTTTGAGTGGTATTCAGGCGGGCTGCAAATCGAGGCTCTGGGAAAGTCAGCCGGCCAGGGAGGGGAAGGAGGGGAGGTCTTCAGGGGAAACACCATTCCCACTAAACCTGTTCCCAAAAACTTTGCATTTACACTCGGGTAAAAATCCCTCAAGTCCAGTGCTTACCTTTTCCTTGTCTGTTTTTCCCATGCAATTGCGGCATCAAAATCCTCTCCCTCTGCCCGAGAAACTTCTCCCAGGATGAGTCTGACCCAGTCCTGATGCTTTTTGCAGCCGCAGAAGTCTCGCTTTGCAAGTCCAGCTTCTGTCATTGCAAGTGCTACCGTGAAATACCTGGATGCTGTGAGGATCCAGCTATCATCCGCCGGTCAGGGGGTGAATGAACCTTTTCAGCACATGATGCAGTACGAGGTTTGATGGTGTGTCGGTAAAACATGACAACTACTCAACCTCTGAGTATGTCCACTTGTAGCGTGGATAATACTCGGCTGCGTTTCAAGCCTGATTGATGTGCGATGCCTGCGTGCTGGGGCACGGCTGTTACAGTCATTGTGAAAGGGAAGGGAGAGAAATTCTGCTTGCCTGGTGTGTCACAGGTCAGCCACACCGAGTGCTGCCTTCGTCCAGCCCTTTGGCATCCTTTGCTTGCTTTTGGATGTGGGTGGGAAGCTCCAGTGGCACCTGGGTGAAGGAAATTCCAGACTGATGGGACCAGAAGCAGTTAGCTGACCTTTCACACCCTGACATCTTCCTCAGAGGGGTGATTTAATCCCGCACATCCCTTCTGCCCTAAGCCTTCTGCCTCCCCTTCTCCAAATCAGCTAAAGTGCTGAAAAGGTTTCAATTAACATAATTTCCTTCTTACTTAGAAATCTGTGATTAGTTAAGGAGCCGGGAAGAAAAGGAAGAAATATTTAAAAAGAAGCAGTTCCTTGAGCCAAAAACCAGTCGAGGGTCAGCAGAGTTTACATTCATGTCTGTGTGCTCGTGTCATAACACTTTCAGACTGGTTGATAAAATGTTTTCTGGTGAATGCCACAGCTGCAGTGGAGGAAGGTTTTGGCAGGGCTATATCCTACTTGTGGCCAGCAAGCTGTGCTGCATTTGGGCCCTAGAAGTCTTGTGTGCTCCTTAAAGATCCCTAAGAGGTCTTAGGGAGAGCTTTTTTTTGGTCTTTTTTCTTTTTTTTAATAATTAATATGGGCTTGTTTAAAAGTTCATCATTCATCAGCAGGTCCAAAGCTTTGTTGTTAAAGGGAAAGAGAGTTTGCCTTGGTCTGCGGATCATCTTCACATGGGGAGGTCTGACGGGGTTCCTTTCCACCTTACAGCAGGCCCTGGAAAGCGAGGGACCAGGTTGGGGCAGTAACTCCTGATAACTCTGGAACAAGGCAAGGGACAGCTCTTTTCTAAGTGGAAGCTGGTACGTTGGGTTGCTTGGCCCTGCAGACTTTCACCTTGATTCAGCCATCCTTTATTAGGATCTCTGTGGTGGGAGTAGGCAGTTCACCACTTTGCAGTGGGAAACCTGGGGCACTACCATGCCCCCTCCCCTCCCCTCCCCGTGTACTGCTCTGTATCACCAAGAACTGAAGGTGAAGCCCCCAGATAATTCAGTTCACCAAACCATCCTCCTGCCTTTAAATCACGGGTCTGTCTTGACCTCCCGGTACCCCCTCAGTCGCTGCCGGGGTTGCACAAGTGAGAACAAAGTGACACTTGTTTGCCTCGTCCAAAGAGCTCACTCAAGCAGGTGATTGTCTTGCCTCCTTTTTCAGTACCAAAACAAAGTGTTGAAAGTGTTGTCCAGGGATGTAAAAAAATCCCATGTATTCCTCTGGGACTGGATCTTTGCTTTTCTGAGTGCAAGTGGCATTGAAAGGAAAAGAGGTCAAAATTGCAGGAGACAGGGGAATAATTCCCAAGTGCTGAAATTAAGAGAAAGATGTGAGCGCTTTTCCTCTGTGCTCCTCACAGGGCAGAGAGCAAGAAAACTTTAATGGATCAAGCTGCAGCTGCTAAAGACCTGAAACTTCGTTTGCAACCCTGCCAGAAGGAAAAAAAAAAACCACCAAAAAACCCAGGCAGAAGGATGAGGAGTCAATCAAAATCAGTTTAAAAACCCTCATTGTTTATTTGTCTTGGGGATGTTGAGAGGCCAGAGGATCTGAGACCAACAAAAACCGTGTCTTGCTGCAAAGACCACAGTTCCCTTCTCCAAAAGGGAAGTTTCTCCTTTCTGTGTTCAGCAAGGAGGGTTTCATCACAAATATTTTCAGCACATGTGCTGTATCACATTTGCATGAAGGTTTGGGTCTTAAGCTCTAAAGGGGTTTGGACCTCAAAACCCGGGGGGCATCTACTACACAAGCCAAGGAATTGGAAACACGGATTTTGTGCTTAAAATGGAAATATCAAGCTGTTAAACTTCCTCTGTTTTGATCTCCCTCTCTGCAAAATCCTCTATGATAAAGGAGTTTCCGAAGGTCCACAAAACATTTTGAGCCCCGAAGGGATATCTAAGCCTTGTTTCATTTTATTTGGCCCGCTCAGTCTTCTAGTCAAAATGAGAGAAATACAAGAAGATTTTGAGTCAGCAAGGCTTTTGGTTTTTGTTTGAACCTGAAGCCCCAAAAATGAAAGGGGAAGGGAGTAAGACAGGAAATATAAATTGAAACTAAAAAGGGGACTTGAAGAAGTCCAAGAGAAATGGAAACTCTGAGCTTTTTCTGGGGTGTCTTCAGCTGTAACAGGATGAAGGCAGAGCTCACCCTTGAGTGGGAAATCATACTTCTTCACATAGAAAAAAGAGAAGAGATCTTCCCTCAGGGGACTGATGAACCTGGTTAACTCAAAAGTTTTAGTTTCTAAAAAAATACCCAGAATATTAATTTTTTTTTTTTTTTTTTTCCAAATGGGAAAAGCCAGACTTTCTTGACTATCAGTTTTCAGGGAAAACTGAGGCTCGCAGCTGTAACTTGCATCACCAGAGTTTATTCATACGTGACACTGATGTTCCAAAAAACGCCTAAGTTTCACAATTACCAGGGTAGTGCTTTATCCTCCAGGCCATAATATTTCTCCAGGGTCATCTACATAATTGCTCAGGATGATATGTTGAGAAGAACCAGCTTCTAACAAGAAATTTAGATATTTACTCCATTCATAAAGCAGGTTTTTTGGTTGGGTTTTTTGTTGTTGTTTTGGTTTTTTTTTTTTTTTCTTCCACCTTACATGTGGTTTCTGATTCTCAGCGATTCAGTTCTCTGGAAGAAGTTAAAAGAGCCTCCAGCCAGCCTGTTTATATAGTTTCAGAGAAGAAGTGACCAAAAACAAGTCTGGGTAAATTGTCTTGTTTGGGTGTTGGTAATCTGACTCAGCAGCCTAGACTTTGTTTTTTGTCTTCTTAAATGAGTGGGTGGGAAGTATGGTTGATAACACTTGGTACTCAAATCAGTACAGTTCCTAGCATCTGGAGCTGAGTTTTACAGTAAGGGCTACTGACATCATGGTAGTATTAAATTCAGTTGCCTGCCCTGTTGCTGTAACATTTTGTGACCAGGATAGCAGCCCAGTTCCTTCCCATTTCCTACAGGGCACTTAGCTTGTTCAGGAATGTTTTAGGAATTACAGACATCCTTCATCTGGCCCCACCAACTTTACTTGTTATACCTGGGGCAAATATGGCGAGAGACTCTTACGTGAAAGTGACCAGTAAATGCTAAAAGCATGATGAAGTTTGGAAAGTTTGGTTGGAAAGGTACCCATCATCCTTTGAACAAAAAGGATTGTCCTTGCCTTCCCCAAAAGTGTAAATCTTTTCTCAAACAACGAAACTGCACAGAAATTGGAGTGGTTTTTTTTCAGAATTCAGCCATCTACTGAAAAATTTACATTGCCTCTGGGGAATTCAAATTAAAATAAACATTTTTTTTCGGGCCATGTTTGGCTAGATGGGAGAGAACATTGGGGCTTTTCTTGTTTGGAGGGGTTTTTGTTGTTTTTGGTTTAGTTTTGGTTTGTTTTTTTTTGTTAAACTGACACCATTGTTAAATCAAGTCCAAACTAAAGATTTATAAGCATTCAACTTCCACCCTATGGTTTGATTTAGGTCTTTGAAACTCCAGGTAGGCCAGTGAGGAGCCTGGCTCCATCGCGCATGGCAGCTACTTTGGGCTGTCCCTGGCCTCTCATGGGTATTAAGGTGCTTTTGGTTGTGCTTTGTCTCCTTCAGCACAAACCAGGCTAGCGGGCCAGCTGCTGGCTCTCTTCTTGTACTCACCATGGACTTGCTTATTACTACTCAAATTCCTACGATTTTAGGCCCAGCTCTTGCAGTGTTATGAAAACCAAAAAAACCCCCTCAAACAGCCTTAAAACACCCCTCAGGGGATAAAATGAGAACCACCAGCTAAGGCAAGCATTGTGGACTTGCTCTAGCACCCATCCGCTTCAAAGCTGGGAGATGTGTGACTCTCAGTGTGGAGGGACTCTGGTCTTCAAGCTACTCTTGCATTTTTGATGCTTTGTCCTAGTAGTATGGTTGGGTTTCCTTGGCCGATGCATGGCAACGCCCTTCAGTAATAGTCTCCGATGTGTTCCCCCTCTTGCCAACATGGTTAGGAGTGATACAGTACTGGAAAAGCTCCTCTTTAAATGGGAAAAAAAAGTCCTATGTTTTTTGTGAAACCAAAATGGGCAAACACAGTCCTCTTGAGTTTCACTACTAGTGGTTTTGTAATAATTCCTGCTGGAGGTTAGAATGATCCAGATCTGGATGAATTCAATATGCTTGGTTTAGTCTGATATTTGGATGGGAGATCTTTGGAAGGCATTAGGTTCTGTTGGCATAAATCAAATACTCATGGTTGAACACGTTGGGTATGATAGATTAGAGATGATCCTAAAATCGACCTGAAAAATGTCTCTCAGACTTATTGCAGAAGCCTTGCAATGAAAAAAAATAAAATTCTCACCCTCAGTGGAAGGAAGAGGGAAAGAATCACAGACTTTTGGAGGGACTTTCCAAACACAAAAAACTCACAGATGGAAAGCAAGTTTAGGACACCGAAATTTCTCAGCATCCCACCAATACTGTAGTGATGAGAGGACAGCATCTTACCTGACCCCCGCATGCAAGTGCAAAGCATTCTGGAACCTCAGTACAAAGAGTGAAAATGTGAAATCACCTTTTTGTGGAGTGGCTTGGTGCTTAAAATCTCCAGTCACAAATGTGAAAAAAGGTACCTGCTGAAGATGCCACCCTGAGAGTGGGCACATCAGGGGACTTCTTGGGGCTTTCACTGACAGCTACAAAGTGGGGACCATTCTCATTCTCTTCACAGGATTAATTGGCTGGTTTTGTGGGAAGCTGAGAGGGGGTCAGTGTTCAGCATTCAGCTTCTTGGATGCCATTAGCCCAGTGTTGGTCACTCCTAGTTCCCACATCTCTAAATAAAACCACACACACACACACACACACACACACACAACCCACCAACAAACCACACAAACAAAAAAACACCACCTCCTTCTTTCACCTCTTCTCAAGTTTTCCATACCGAATCCCCTTCCTGTTGACTTTATTGCAGCACATTTTAAGCCCTAACTAGAGAATTCTGATTTAAAGGTATAATGGACAGATTGCACTGGACACAGCTCCCCTTTCCTTCTGTCCTTCTTCCACAGAATAATGTAAGGGGATCCTGTGCAAGTCCCCTTTTTTTAAAAGAAAATATGAATGCAGGAATCAGATTGGTGGTTCTGTGTGCTTTTCTGTTCACTGGAACATCTTTCCATTGTAGTAACATCAAATATAAAAACTGAGGAGCTTGACCTGGCAGGTGCCAACTCTTCCGAATACAAATATTCAGCTGTAGGATATACCCCTGACACAGTGGTGCTGTGGATGATGTTAGGTAGAGGATAATGGGTGAGTGGGCTGCAGTAAGTAAGGGTAAGGAGAATCTCCATCCTTTGTTGCATCTAGAGGGAAAACATAGTGACAAAGGAAAAGGCCAAGGTACTTAATGCCTGCTTTGCCTCCATCTTTAGCAGTGAGACCAGGTGTTCTCCTGGTACTCAGACCCCTAAACTGGAAGGCAGGGACCAGGAGCAGAATGAAGCCCCCACAAGGGGAAATGGTGAGGGACCTACCTGCCCCACCATTTAGACACACACAGGTCGATGGGATCCACCCAAAGTTACTGAGGGAGCAGGCAGAAGAACTCACCAAGCTACTGGTCATGATTTATCAGTAGCCCTGGCTAAGTAGGGAGATCTCAGCTGACTGGAGGTTAGCCAGTGTGATGACCATCCACAGGAAGGGTCAGAAGGAAGATCCAGGGAACTACAGGCCTGTCAGCCTGACCTTGGTGTCAGAGAAAGTTATGGAGCACATTATCTTGAGTGCTGTCACACAGCACCTACAGGCCAACCAGGTGATCAGGTCCAGTCAGCACACGATTATGGAAGGCAGGTCCTGCTTGACCAACCTGATCTCCTTCTATGACAAGGTGACCCACTTAGTGGATGAGGGAAAGGCTGTGGATGTTTTCTGCCAAGACTTTAGTAAAGCCTTTGATACCACTTCCCACAGCATTCTCCTGGCAAAGCTGTCTTCTTATGGCGTGGACGGGTGTATTCTTGGCTGGATTAAAAACTGTCTGGATGGATGGGCCCACCGAATTGTGAATGGAATTACATCAGGTCGGTGGCCAGTTACAAGTGGTGTTCGCCAGGGCTCAGTACTGGGGACAGTTCTGTTTACCAGTCACCTGGACAAAGGGGTCAAGCAGACCCTTACTGAGTTTGCACATGACACTATATTAGGTGGAAGTGTTTGATCTGCCTGAGGGTGAGAAGGCTCTGCAGAGGAATCTGGAGAGGCTGTATCTGTGGTCTTCATCTCACAGTGGACTTCTCTCTGGCTGTTGTTGTTGTTGTTGCTGCTTTTAATGGTTCCAAAACTGGAGGCCCGCTGAGGAGTAACTGCAACAGTGGTACGGAAATGCTGCTCTGTTTGGGTTGCAGGCGAACTTCTGGTTTCCGTTTCCACTGTCACAAAGCATTTTGCATTTACAAAGCGTTTCTTCCTTACCAAAGGTAGCGAGTCGGCTGCTCAGATGGTCAGAGAGTCACTTACCATTACTAGGGACAAGGTCAATGGCTGGAACAGTCAACACAGCCTTTGCTTAGTGGGGCCCATTACCATGCTCGTCATGTTGTCTACCCACATGTGCAGATGCTCTAAATAAAATGGGGAGCCTAAGACCCTCGATGCTCATTTTGCTCAGTGGTTGAAAGAGGAATGATCATGCGTGAAAACATTTTAACCTGCTCAGTGTTGCAGAGACAGGCTGCAGTGTGGGGTCAAAGGGTGCTGTCTGCAGGCAGGATCAGCTCTTCTCTGTTTGAAGGACTCAGGTGTAGGCACATGTCTAATGGAAGGGCTCTTTCTCTTAACGCAGCAACACCTTCCCTTCTGGGAAGCATCTGGGGCTTCTCTGTGCCTGCACACCACCCCTGCTGCCTCGGCGAGAGGAGGTCTGCTCTTCCTCCCTGGCTGCCTCTCCCCGCAGGGGCTTCCCAACCATGATCTCATGGAGCTCTAATGGTAATTATCATCATCTCATGGCTCAGCGGTGTCTGCCTTGAGACGAACCAACCGTATGGCTTTTGATACCTATCTCAGCGTGAGGCACGTGTTCTCGCGCACACGCTTCTGTGCTACCCGCAGTTTGCACTCTGCAGACAAACACCAGCTCGATTCTGCTCCCGTTTCTTGGGAGGTAAATAACGTCCAAAACTAGGTAAGGAGACTGGAACGTAATTAAATTCCTTATCACCACATGCACCAGCCTTTGCACGTGTATGCAATGTCTCGTTAAAAAATTAAAAAAACAAAACAAACCCAAACGTAAAAGCAGTAAAAGGTGTTGAAAAAGGAGTTTTCTTACTGCCTTTCCATTCTGCTGCACAAAAGGCTTAGCTCTCATTTTTAGAAAAAAATTTATTTCAAGCTAATCTTTTTATTTTTTTAAAAATATTTTTGAAGTCTTGAAGTTTTCATTTCAGCTTGAAAAGCAAACAGAACTTCTGTTATTCCCACAGCTCCACTCCCAGACTTTCTCTCTAGCCTGGCACAAAAGTTTAGTTATGGTAAGCCATGCGGTTTCTTCTTTTTTTTTTTTTTAAATTTAAAAAAAAAAAAAAAAGCCAAAAAACACAATCTCTGTGCTCAGCACCTTGCAGGACTGAAAACTCTTCTGTGTTTAGACAAGCAGCATGGAAATAATGAGGTGGTTTGGGAGGGTGTTTGGTTTGGGTTTGTTGTTTTGGTTTGGTTTGGGTTTTTTCTTTCCTTTTCTCTTGATTTTTTCAGGATCAGGAGCTTTAGAAATTAGTGTGCATCAAAACCAGGGCAGACCTGCAACTGTCCCCACACCCAGTCACATCCCTCCTTGGCTCAGTTGCCTGTGCTGCTGTAGTAAAAAAAAAAACCAACACAATTTTGAAAGTAGCTGCACGGTTGTGGCCTGAAGAGTCTGGGGAGGTTTCTCCAGCTTGATTCAGAAGATGAGGATCTCTCTTTGCCTCCTCTGTCTGGAGGTTTCTTGGTAGGAAGCTCCTTGTTGGAGAGTGGTGCCTCCTTGACAAGGGAGCAGCACATGAGCTGATCCCTCTGAACAGGTTAAATAAACAGGACTGTGTTTGGGTTAATTGTCACTGGTTCTGCTGCTCTCCATTACTGATCTATCTGGGAGCCTGGCCAAGGAGCAGATGCGAGAGACAGCATCACCACCTCCCTCCTCGTCCGCATTGTGTCTGGCTTTATCCTTCTTCTTCTTCTCCCCCCACCCCTTTTTCTTTCTTTCTTCCCCCACCCCTCACCCCCCATTTTTTTTTTTTTTCTCCCCTTTGGCTGAGCAAATAGGCCAGATGGCAGTGAGGGGAACAGACAAGAAGTGAGCCATGGCATATGGGCAGCCTGTTTAATTTCGACTCCTGTTGGGAAGTAGCTTGCAGGGAGATAAGTTACAAAAGCAGAAGAGGAGGAGGAGGAGGAGGAGGAGGAGTGTGTATTGGAGGGGAGATGGAGGAGAAGAAAGGGGAGAGACCCTTTTTGGATGAAGCAGCCCAGCCGAGGGAGTCTGGGGCGCAGGGAACCAAAGCCCTCACTGCATTCCTGACACAAAGCAGTAAATTAGCTGTTTCCGTGTCAGTTTGTGTAGGAAGTCTTGTTGGCTGCACACAGAGAGAAAAGATGGAGATATCTGTCCTCAAGTGAGGAGTGGGAGGAGGTGTCTCCAATTTCTAGCTTACCTGCCCTCCCCCAGGCAAACTCTGACCAGCCTTAGGGTCTGTGATGTTTGTCCAGCTGCAGATGAATCGTGTTGCCCAGGATGATCTTTATCTATGCATATGGTTCTGTATGTTTTGCTCACACTTTACTAAGGGTACCAGCCACTGTAGACTTCTATGAAGCAAAGACACAACTTTTTAAAGTTTTGTTACAAAACTAAGTAAAGAGTTGACATAAAATGGAAGGCAGTTTATTAATAATGTAGCTTACAGCTATTCCCCTTTCCCCTTCCCTTTTGACATTTATTTTTCCTCTCTTCTGTTTTGCTTTTTTGGATTCAATATGTTAGCTATGAACTTCTTGCTATCTGTTAGCATTGTTCATGAATTTTGGATTTTTGCTGACTGAGATCAAAGTAGGTCTTGCCTTGAATCTGTCTTATCGATTTAGGGATCAAAATTAGAGTTAATTACACTAAATTTTATATATATATATATATATATATATGTGAGGAGTCCTGGCTTCATTTCCATTAAATGGAGCTTTGGGAGTCAGTAAGGGTGAAAAGGTGGGTGCACTTTTCTTATTTTTTTATGCATGTGTTGATTTTGCATCAGAACTTCATTGAAATACAAGTTGAAAATGCCCCCAGAATTTAGGAGCTTGAGAAGTTTTATCTGCATTGATGTTGAGTGGGATTTTGGGGTTCCTGGGTTCAGGCTCTCATCTCCTTCACCCCAAAATATTTTTTTTTAAAATCTCTCATTTTGGCCAACAACACCAGAATACTTCCCTCTCTGCTTCTCTTGGATGGGGATGAGGATGGCATCGCAATGTAATTGTCAGCTGTGTGGACCATTTGGAGCTTTATGTGTATTAGCAGCATCCTGACTGGTGGAATCAGACTCTGGCTCAACGCATCCATGGATGGGATTCAGCTGGGAGCTCCATGCTTGTGTTTGGTGGGGTGGGAAAACTCTACAAACCAATTAGCTCCGGAAACCTCAAGCTCTGTTGGCAGGATGCAGATGATCCTGGACCGCAGTTGCACCCTGCGCCTGCACAAAGAACTTTTTATACAACATTAATTCTGCAGAGAAGTTTTTATTCACCAGAGAGTCTGCAGAGAAATGATTATGCATCGCTGGCTTGGTGGAGCAGAATTTTAACTTGCAGCTCAGGCATTCCTCCCCTGATTAGTTTTAACATGAAATAGAAACACAAGCCTGTGATTTATTGGTGAAATATTTAAGATAGATTGTTAAATTATTCAAATAGCAGAGTTTAAAGCAAGCAAGTAATAAAAAAAGAAAAATAAAAAGGCAAGAAGCTCATCCAAACAAGAGCTCAGTTTTCCTGAATTTGAGAAATGTACATTTGGACTCGCTCTATATCTGAAATAAAAAGTGCTATTTCACTGTGGAAAAAAAAAATTGTATTTCAAATTGAAAGGTTTCAACCTTACTATCCTACCAACAAACTTAATCTTGAATCTTCCTCCACCTGATCCCTGCAGACTCTTCGATCTGCACTACTAGGAATTGTTGCAGCCCTCCATCATTTCCTACCACTCATCTAGCACATCTTTGGGCACTTGCCCAGCCTGGCTGTAGTTTTCCTCTTTCTACAAATGCTAATTGAGAGGCTTTTTATATTACTCTTGATAAACCAGGTGGGGACTTCTCCAGGCTTCTTGCCTGAGGCTTGAATATCACCTCATATTGTCTTGCACCTTAATTTGGCTTCCTACCTTGTGCCTCAGAAAAAGCTTGCTGAATCGTCTTGTCGTGTCTTTGCCCAGCTGCCCTCTGATCACAGGGTATAAATGGGGCTGTTTCCTCAGAGGAGGAAATAGGGATCATACTCATAGTCTCCAAGGGCTCCAGAGCTCTAGCAATAATAATGTAACCCAGTGAAGTAAAAGAGTGAATAAAGCATAAAGTGTTTTTGTGGTGCCTTAGCATTAAACTCCACAACTTTTGAGAATAAAATTGTTTGAAATTGCTGCATCCAAAGAAACACTTATTGTTATTTCTGTACTCCTAAGTTTCTCCAAATTTGAGAGGGTTATTAGCTCCTACAGCTGTATCTGTTCTGAATGTAAGATCAGTGTGACACTTTAAAAGCAAAGTTCATTGGACTTTGACACGTCTTCAGTGAAAACACATGGGAAATGTGCATGAAAAATCCTCAGACAGCTTTGAAAAATTTAGCTTTTTCTCTTCATCTACTCCCATTTCAGCACAAAAAAAACCCAAAAAAAAACCCCAAAAAAAACCCCAAAAAAGATGTGTTTTTTCAAGTCTGACCTCCCAAAGGAAGTCCTCTGTCGTGGTCTGTGTGGCTAAGGAGGAGAAACCTTGCAAGGTCAGACTCTCTCAAACATGTGGCGGCTGAAAAGAAGGTAATTAGGACAGGCAAATCCAAACAGTGCTTTTGGAAAGGCTATTTATTCCTTTTTTTTTTTTTTTTTTTGTGTGTGTCTATTTTTTACTTCTCCACCTGCCTTCAAAGGGAAGCTGATAAAAAGGATTTGTTCGGCATTTTGTTGCTGGAGGAGGGGGAAGGGTGCTGTTTGTGTGGGGTGCTACAAGGCAGATGCTGCAGGTGAATGAAACTACCCCAGCAGGGACGGTCCCACCCAGAGTGGCAACCCCTGGGACCAAAGCACTTCATTTCTCCTTTCCTCCTCTCTGTGGGTTCACTGTGCTGTGAGACCAGGTCTTCCACGGCATGTGGGAGCAGGCAAAGGTTTATGGAGCAATCAGCTCCATCAGCAGCAGTGGAGATTGCATAATGCCTCAACCTTTTGTAATAGATTTTGTGCGTGTGTGTGTGTGTGCTGAAAGTATGGCCAGGAGGGAAGGGGATGTGAAACACAGGGTTTGAGGGGGGGAAGTTTGTTATTATTTTAGTTGGTTTTTTTTTTTTTCCTTGGAAAAAAAAAGTCTGAGTCTTTTATGCTTTTCAGGCTCAGGGTTGAGAGAGAGGGTGCGTATGTGCGAGGGCGTGTGCGCGTCTGTGCCCATACAGCCACTCAAGTGGGAAAAAACCCAGTTTGTGGTTCACACAGGAGGAATTTCTGATGGAGGCAACAGTGCTGAGCAGAAAGGCACATCCTGATCTCCAGCGAGCAAGGGGCTGGTGCGGGCACACACACACACACACACACACACTCACTCACTCTCTCTGGGCGCTCTGCATAATACGTGCAAAGCGCTGCCCTTTAATGAACGTAACCTATGGCGGCTGGGATGCAGCCGGCCAGACCTCGCCATTAATAAACTGGGAACATTCTTCTCCTTTTTAGTCCCTTTCAATGCCAGCCCTGTGGTTTGATCTCCCTTGAATGCTGCTCCCCCTCATTTGGGGCTCCAATTCTGAGAAGATTTGGCGCATTGTTTGAGGTCGCAGGATGTCGGATTGATTTCGAAGCTTTTGTATTGACTCCGGGCTCCTGAATGAAGCTGTCATGTGTGTCTGTGGTTGGCTAGCAGGCTGTCCGGCTGCAAGCTGTGCCTTCCTTTGTTGTTTAGGCCTCATTGAGCTGAGGGAAGAGGCTCATTTCAGGGTGATTTACCACCACCCAAACACCAGCTGTCTGTTGTACTGCCGCTTGCCTCCACCTTGGATTCGGTTCTTGTTTCCCTTCATTTCCCCCTTGTCCTCTCCCACTCTACCACTGTAGGCACTTGGGCAATGGTTCCTCAAGACGTGTGGATCACCCTGACAGAACAGTGTAAAAAAAAACATAAACACTGAATATGTTGTTCTTCTCAATGTCATTTATGCACCCGCCAGGGTTTTTTTTTTTAGGGTTCACTGTTGCAGTGCTATACACATGTTTTCTTCTTGGTGAAAAACCCAACTATGGCCCCAGGGAAAAAATAATATAAACACCATGTTCCTCTTGGCTTGTTACTAAGTAGTCCATAGTGAAAAACAGTAATGATTTCATTTAAAAATAACTATTAAGCTAGCTCAGTGGCAGGACAGCGAACTGAATTGCACAGCCTGCCTGGTACAGGATGTCAGGGGAGGCGGCTGCAAAGACAATCTGTGGTCCTAGAGATGTTGGGATGTTTGGATGGACGGAGGAGTCACAAAAGGATTGATCGTCTCCCAAAATACTTGTCATTCCTGAGTAAATGTGACTGCTGTGCATATGCAGGTATCATGCTGGAGAGCTGTTGTGGTGGTGTAAGAAGAAAAGGGAAGAGGCTGCAAAGTGCTGCTCAGCTCAGCTTCACGCAGCTCTTTCAGAGAAGTATTTCTTTTCTGCAAGCAAAGTACTGAAGAGACGCAGTGCTTTAGCAGCTGAAATGCTAGTGAAAGCCTTGGGAAGGCCATGCTGGAAGCTTTGGTTTTCCCCAGGTTGCCACTCACCAAGTCTCGGTTGCCTGTTCTGCACCTCACACCTCCCATTCTCATCTATTGCTGGAGGGATGTTTCGATGGTAGGAGAGATGGAAAGAGCACGAGCAGATGAAAGCCAGGGCCAAGCTTGGCCAGTGAGACCTTCCAGGGGCCAAGTGGAAGGAGTCGCGCCAGCTCCTTGGGGGCGGAACTTGTTGGCAGTGCATTCAATGGCTGCTGCTCAAAAGCAAGGAAGGCTGAAGGGAACCAAGCAGGTCAGAGCCCAGCTGGACCTGCCAGCAGCTGCGAGGTGTGTGGCATGGTGCTGCTAAGCTGAGCTCACCCTTCAAGCTGGTCTTTCCAGACGCAGACCTGGGAGAGTGGGAAGAAGGCATGATCCTCTGGTTAATCCCAGCCAGCTCCTCAGGAGCACAGGGCCTGGCAGCTCTGTGGAGGCCTGCCTGTGCCATGTGCATCACGTCTGGCTACTTTAAACAGGGCTGGCAGCTCTGCACAGGACCGCTCCGAGCAAGGCAGCAGATCTGGGGCTTCTGGGGCCTGCCCCGGGGCAGCGATTTGTGTATGCCCCCATGCCTCTCCCCAGAGCCAATGGTGTGAACGGAGTTGAGTGGCCCTCATTTGACTTCTGGGCGACGTAGTTTGGTGTTTCTTGAGCACAGGTTGTTAAAACTGATGACTGATCAGCTCCTGTCTCACCCATGCCACTGAGATAATTAAGCCTATTACTGTTAACGTTATTATTTTCCTTCTTTTTCTGCGAACTTTGGCCAGCTGCTGGAGCCTGTGGTGCAAGGAGGAGGGTGAAGCCAGTGGGACTCCCTGTAAGAGGTGGGATAATGGGACCTAAGTGCTTTAGCCTTCAGTGCCTTCCAAGGAGCTCTTTGCCTCGGGAAGAAGGATGTCTGATGAAGGGTGGGAGCCAGCAGAAGGCACAGTGAGCTTCTCCACTGGAAATCCTTCTCCCTGCCTGCTTCTACACCAAAGCATCGCATTAGGAGCAGGTAGCATAGGATGATATAGTAGCAATACATCTGTGAGCTTCCAGGGTCAGGGTGCTCTTCCTCAGTCCTGTTATTAAAACATGAAAAACGATGCTCTGCAAAATTAAGACCAAAAATGTGCAGCACCCAGCAAGATGAGGCAATGTTCTCTCCTTCATCCCCTGAAAGGATTATGCGCTGCTGGATGAAGGAGGGGGGATATATTAGGAGGCAACAACCACAGCAGGATAGCCCCAGTGAGGTGTTTTAATTTCTTAACAAACTCCTTGGGCACTAGAAACTGTAAAATAACATACAGATAAACAAACAAAAACTCACTGACCCTTAGCACCCCAGAGGGCTCCGTTTCAGATCGCTGAATAAAAGCTGAAGCTGCATATGCATGTTTAATGTAACACAAGGCGTGTGCTGAGGAAAAGCCTGCTTTCTTCTAATCTGGTTCCAGACAGAAGCATCCAAACAGAAGCCCCTTTCCCTATCCCCACTGAACTGCCTGGTGTATGCGAGGAAACCCCGGAATGACAAGGCCTCCATCTGCTCTTGAGCAGAGTTGCGACTGGCTGCAAATGTTGTCCATATGCTTTTTATTTTTTTTTCCTTGCTTTCTTTTTTTTTTTTCCCCTTCCCTTTCAACTTAGCTGCCTAATGTTAGACACCTATCCCCAAATTAAGCATCTGCTCGTAATAGGCTTTACTAAAAAAAAAAAACCCAAAGTGGACGTAGTAGCTAGTTCAGGCAACGTGCGTTAGGAGAGGTGCTTCTGCAGTTGGAAAAGGAGGTGGAAAAGGTTTAGCAGATCCTCTTAGAAACTGTGCTCAGGCACGTGGAAAATAAGGAGGTGATTAGTGACAGCCAACATGGCCTCGCTAAAGGCAAATTATGCCTAACAAACTTGGTGGCCTTCTACAATGGGGTTACAGATAAGGGAAGATGACAGACATAATCTTCCTGGATTGTGCAAAGCGTTTGTCACTGTCCAGCTTGGCATCCATGTCTCTGCATTGGAGAGACATGGATTCAATGGGCAGATGACTTGGTGGGCAAGGAATTGACTGGACAGTTGCACTCAAAGAGTTGTGATCCATGGCTCAATGTCGAAAAGGAGCCTGGTGAAAAGTGGCATTCCTCAGTGGTCAGTACTGGGATTCTGTTTAACATCTTTGTCAGAGACATGGACAGTGGGATCAAGGGGACCCTCAGTCAGTTTGCCAATGACACCAAGCTGAGTGGTATAGTTGACATCCTGGAGGTAAGGGATGCCATCCAGAGGGACTTTGACAGGCTGGAGAGGTGGGCCTGTGCAAAATGCATGAAGCTTAACAAAGGCAAGATTAAGGTCCTTCACATGGATCAGCCAAGCACAACTAAAGCCTGGGTGAAGAATGGAGAGAGGGCAGCCCTGAGGAGAAGGGCTTGGGGGTGCTGATTGATAAAAAGTTCAACATGAGTGAGCAATCCACGTTTGCAGCCCAGAAAGCTAACTGTGTCCTGGGCTGCATCAAAACCAGTGTGACCAGCAGGTTGAGGGAGGGGATTCTGACCCTCTGCTCTGCTCTTGTGACACCCCACCTGCAGCGCTGTGTTCCTTGCTGGGGTCCCGAGGACAAGATAGACATGGAGCTGCTGGAGTGACTCCAGAGGAGGACATGGAGATGATCAGAGGGCTGGAGCACCTCCCCTTATGAAGACAGGCTGAAAGAATTGGGCTTGTTCAACATGGAGATGAGAAGGCTCTGGGGACACCTCATAGCAGCCTTCCAGTACTGGCAGGGCTACAGAAAAGATGGAAAGGGACTTTTTAGCAGCAAGCGTAGTGATAGGACAAGGAGTAATGACCTTAAGCTGAAGAAGGACAGATTTAGATTAGATATGAAGAAAAAATTCTTCCCTCAGAGGGTGGTGAAGCTGTGGCACAGGCTGCCCTCTGGTAGGCAGGTGGTTTCCTCCTTGGCGGTGTTGAAGGCCAGGTTGGATGAGGCTTTGGGCAACCTGGTCTAGTGAAGGGTGTCCCTGCCCATGGCAGAGGGGTTGGAACTAGATGATCTTTGAGGTCCCTTCCAGTCCAAACCATTCTGTGATTCTGTGATCCAGTCCATTGCTTTCATTTGCTTTTTTAGTGAATGGAAGCATCCTTGCATGCAACTGCTAAGTTTTGGGTTCATGTTCCCCCTCTACTCTTTGTTTTCCAAGTGATTATGGGCAAGATCTTACAAATTCTCTTTGTTAAATAAAGATGGTAATACTTCTAGCTGGATAGGAGACCACAGTCATAGTTAGCCACAAGATCAGGTTGCATGACAGAATGTCCTGTAGAAGGGTCTATAACCAGGATTTTTTCCTTGGTTTGTGACGTAAAAAAGGGGTAGAGTGTCTTTTGCAGCATAATGACTTTGCTGTAGATACTGGGACAAGTTGACCACCAGCAAGTCATTTATGGATCCATTTTCCTAAACACTGGTGTCTGTTTCTGCTATAAGCAACCGAAGGTATCCTAAGGCCATGATAGGAAATGTGTGGGTCTCCCTTAAATCCTTTTATTTCTTGTATATTGAGAGGTATCTATAAAGCCTCCTTTGGTTTGACACACAAGTATCCCTCTGGGCCTCAGTTTCCTACCTCTGTCATAATAGCAATGCAAACACTTTGAATTCTAATTTAATCACTTCTTTCCAGGGAATAGTTTTGGTATTTAAGAGATTGCAGACTAATTGGTGAAGGACTGTTGCAGTGGGACAAGAGCAAAATACCTGAGATAGGTGGGAGTCATGGGCAGAGCATGCCAGGTGGAAGTAGTCTCCTGAAAAACCTCAAAGTTTGACAGGTTGCAATCAGCGGGCCAAATGCTGGCATATTGGTTTGGTGTCGGGTGTATCAGGTGTAGGTACAGCCTTTTCAGTGTCATTTTTTTCCTTTTCTTTTCTTTTTTTTTTCTTTTTCCCCCAGCATCCGTTTTGGAAAGAAGAGAAAAGATAATTTGTGCACATTATCTGACCTTGCTGGGACTGTGAGATGCTGGGGTCACCAAGTAAGAGACCTATCCACACCTGGCAGGTTGCAGGCTCTCCTGAGGTGGCCAGAAGTTTATCTGCCTGTTTGTAATTCCTACCACTGAGGGTCATCTCTCTACTGTGCCCTGACATTGAGCAATGGCTGCAGTTCCTTTAATTGTGCCCTTTCACTTCCTCATCATTTAGGGCAGAACACTTCCACTTGGCTAAACTCATTAACTGCTTTAATTTTGAAGGTCTTCTTTTCCATATAAATTCATCCAGCTGATATCTTGTGACCCTCCATGGCTGCATGCGAGCAGATTCTCCCTCTGCTGATGCTGAGAGTGTTTATTTTCCAGCTGCAGACAGCAAAAGGCAATGCTTTTGTGTGTGTGTGTCTGTGGGGAAGCAAGTACTTGGCGATGGGTTTGTGGGGACTCAGTTGACTGTGTTACTGTTTGAACTCAAGGAACATTTTGCACAAGCCTGGAATCCCAGCCCCTTTCTGCCGTTGTGATTTATCAAGATGTCTGGGTCTGACAAGCTCCAAAAAGGCTTTGAAGTTACAGAGGGACTGAACACAGTCCCCAGAGAAGAACCAGGTTAATGTGAGTGACCTAGCTGCTTCGATCAGTTTTGGTCAGCCTGATGGGTTGTCATTGAAAAGGAGGTGGTTGAGCTCACCTTGCTTCTCAAACTGTTAGCTGTAGGCGAAAGGAGGGAGAAGGGACCCAGTTTATTTGGAACTCTCTGTTGGCCCCTGCATGTTATCAGTGTTGTGAGGTCTGTGTGAGCAAACTGCAGTGTTGGGTGAGGGTGGACTGTGGAATTCCTGACAGTGACTTGCCAGTTATTTTATGCATCAGTTGCCCACATGCATACAAGTCCATGCCTGTAGACTTTATTTCACCAAATCTAGCTACACTAGAAGCAAGTAAGCACTGACTTGGTGAACAGAAGTGCTGGTGTATGAGCTTTACCTCAGGTCACCTGGTAGATGTACTTCCTGAGTGTAAGTAGACTTGCTCCTGTTCATGTATGCATATGAAAGCAATGGGCTAAAGTAACCCATTCCTTTTCAGCTTGGCTTGCTTGTCTTCCTGCTGAGGTTTCCTGCACACATTGCCTTCCTTCTGGCCCTGTCTATTCAACGTCCATGGTGCAGTGATATTTGGCTTCTGAGGAGGTGTTGTTGGCAGCTTGGGAGCTACCCCTCTGTGGAAGGGTATCTCCCAGCAATGCAGGATGTATCCACAGGCTCCCCCAGTACACTTTCCTTCCCTTGCTTTTGGCCATAAATGCAAGTCTTTTTTTGTCTTTGGTTGTTTGGATTGCGCTGATTTTTTTTGTTTTTTCTTGCCTTATCTCTTGTAGGGAAAAGTCATTGGAGATGCAAAGCTGCTCATGAGTTGTGGTTGCAGAAAAGGGAAAAATACTCAAGTGAAAGACCCAGATCAGGTCAGTCAATATGTACCTTAAGTGGTGGAAATAGAAGAATTTGTTTACCCTGATTAATTTGAACTGTACTGTTGCATATTGTGGTTCCTGGATACAAACAGAATCTCTGGTGTGGCTGACAATGATACAACATTAAAATTTTTTGTATTTGTTATTTGTGGAAAAACCCTCAAGCAAGATCAGGGATTCATTGGGCCAGGAGCAGTTAATGCCTAGCCTGACTTATTCCCATCTGTTTTATTTATTCATGAATTCTGTTTCTTTATAAAAGTCCACTCCAGGCAATGCATTTCTTTAGGAATATTGTGTTCAGTTGCTGGCTGTATGCATGCAACCTTTGGTCTCATACTGTAGCTGTCTGGATGAGTGCTAGTTACAGGGAAACTCACCATTCATTGCATGCCTTTGTTCCAAAGTGACACTGTCAGAAGAACATTCTTTATTGAGGTTCCTCATGACAGACATGTAAAAACTTGTTCAGAACAGAAAACTGATGGCCAGGTTTCAATATTCATTACTTAAAATGAATGGCCCCTTATTCTAAAATTGGTCAAACTGACGTCAGTAGGGCCACTTCTGAGATTCAGTAATTGCAAGTGAGGTGGACTGCACTCTGAACAACAGCCAGCTGGTGGTCTCTTCCTACCTCCTACCACTTTGCACTTATTCAGACCATCTGAGTTTGTTTCTGTCAAATTTTTCAGTTATTATTGCCTTCTGGCTATGTAGCAAAAGAGGAGTCTGAATCCAGAGATCATTCGTTCCAATTGTGAAACAAGATTTGATTTTGAGCAGAAATGTTTTATAAATACTGGGTCATCTGGTGTTAAATGTGGTAGAATGGAATAGTTAAATAAATGTAAATAATGTTAGAAATTTAGGGTACCTTGTGAACAACTTCTGATCAGTTATTCAGTGTCCACGATGCTTCAGGAACTCTTGGCAGTTTAGTGATGGGAAAAGCGATGAATTCTCAGGAGGAAAAAATGGTTTCCATTTTCAACATGAGTGTCCATCAGCCCTAATTATTAACAATCTCTCTGAACCTTGTTTTGCTTATGTCTGAGAATATCTGAGAAGAGATACATCTAACCTGCGGTGGGCTCTGTTGTAAGAAACATTGGTCACGCTTATAAATGCTTTGTAGGACTGAGTCTTTCGTTGACGTTTGGGGTTTTTCATTACTATTTTCAAAATAGCAAATTAATTGTCACAGGCCATGCTATCAGTTCACCATTGAGACAAAGGTTCATAGTACTCTTCTTTAAAGAATACCTTCCCATTCTCCCAAACACAAGCTTAATTTTTTCACATTGAGGTTCTAATGCATCAAGAGAAAATTAATTTGAAAGTGAAAACACTTTACTGATTTTACTCTTCTGTATTTTGATGTACTCTGAGTCACTCTTTATTTACTACAGGGCTAGAACAGGGCCAGACCACTTGTAGTAGAGACTAAAAATGAAATGGGAACATCTTCATTGTAGAAAGGTTTTACAAAAGACCACCTCTAAGAAACCCTAAGTGTTGGCCCTAAAACTCATTGATGACACTGTTTTATAGAATAAGCAATAGGGTTTTTTGAGGGGAAAAAGAATCACATTGTCTTTAATGTTTTCTAGGAGAATGATATATTATTCTTTCCATTTAATTACTCTCTGAAACCTAATTTTTAATGTCTAGTGGTGTGTTGACCATCTCAGTAACACATTTTTGCTGGATCAGCATAAACTGTTGGGCAAATGCTTGCTCCAAGAGCTGTAAAGCTCATTCGTCGTGCCCCTGGCAGGGTCCTGTCAGTATTTCAGGGGACAGGAGGTGGATGGGGAGGAAACTAGTACAAGCGGGTGGGTGAATGCAAGACCTCAGCTCAGCTTATAAATTATCCCCTGGGCCTTGTAGATAAACACAGACTTCTATGGTGACATCGGCTGGGAAAGGCAAACACTTGCCGACAATTGTAGGCTAATCCTTCAAGACACTAATTGCCAGAAAACCAAGGAAGCATTATTTTAGGAACAGCTTGTTTCACTTTGTGAAGGGGAAAAACACTGCACTGGATTTAGTTTTGTTTGCCAAGCTTTACCCCCTTCCTCCTGCACGCTGTTTCAGATTTTAAAGATTTACCTTCATTATTGTTGTTGGGGCTTTCTTTCTTCCTTTCTTCTCCTTTTTGCCTTTCTTTTCCTTTCTTTCTTTCTTTCTTTCTTTCTTTCTTTCTTTCTTTCTTTCTTTCTTTCTTTCGTTCTTTCTTTCTTTCTTTCTTTCTTTCTTTCGTTCTTTCTTTCTTTCTTTCTTTCTTTCTTTCTCTCTTTCTTTCTCTCTTTCTTTCTCTCTTTCTTTCTCTCTCTTTCTCTCTCTCTTTCTCTCTCTCTTTCTCTCTCTCTTTCTCTCTCTCTTTCTCTCTCTCTTTCTCTCTCTCTTTCTCTCTCTCTTTCTCTCTCTCTTTCTCTCTTTCTTTCTCTCTTTCTTTCTCTTTCTCTCTTTCTTTCTCTCTTTCTCTCTTTCTTTCTCTCTTTCTTTCTTTCTTTCTTTCTTTCTTTCTTTCTTTCTTTCTCTCTCTCTCTTTCTCTCTTTCTCTCTTTCTCTCTTTCTCTCTTTCTCTCTTTCTCTCTTTCTTTCTCTCTCTCTTTCTCTCTCTCTTTCTCTCTCTCTTTCTCTCTCTCTTTCTCTCTTTCTCTCTCTCTTTCTCTCTTTCTCTCTTTCTCTCTTTCTTTCTCTCTTTCTCTCTTTCTTCCTTCCTTCCTTCCTTCCTTCCTTCCTTCCTTCCTTCCTTCCTTCCTTCCTTCCTTCCTTCCTTCCTTCCTTCCTTCCTTCCTTCCTTCTCTTCCTTCTCTTCCTTCTCTTCCTTCTCTTCCTTCTCTTCCTTCTCTTCCTTCTCTTCCTTCTCTTCCTTCTCTTCCTTCTCTTCCTTCTCTTCCTTCTCTTCCTTCTCTTCCTTCTCTTCCTTCTCTTCCTCCCTCCCTCTTGTCTTGCTTTTTCATGTCTCTGTAAAGTTCTGTGAAAATGAAACAGTTTTCATTACCATAAATGTACACATACATGGGTATGTGTTTAGATGTTGCTAGTTGTTTACCAGTTCGGAACTAATGAGTTACTTTTTGGGTGCATTTTTGTCAAAGGTGATGCTTTGCAGAGATTTCTTTTTTTTTCATTCTCCCAAGTCAGTTTGGAAACTTGTGAAAAATCCTGGACATACTGCCCCGCCAGTGAAAACCCCCAGCTGAACCAAGTCATGACCCCATTGCTGAGGATTTAATTTACTGGCATTTCTCCAGTATGGAAGAGAAGGCACCTCAACCCCCTTGACCTGAGAGCTGTTTTCCTGAGTCTGTCATCCAGGGGCACTTATCTGCACGGTATTTTCCATGGTACAAGTCACCAGTGTGTAAATACCGGCCCCATCACTGTTGAGGGCACAAGTCTGAACAGGTTCACAGAGGTCTGGGATTTCACAAAAAATTCAAGGCACCGAACCTTCATGTTGGGTTTGCACTAGAGTGGGAGAGGGACTGGTGGTCTATGCTATGTGGCCTCTCAGCTCAAATCAAACCCTACAAGATGAGACAGAAGGCTCATCAGTGCAAAGCCTTTGAAAGCCTCAAAGGGAACACTGCTGCATGCGCTGAAGAACTAGACTCGTCCCCTCCATGGATAGTCTTGATGAAGCTCTGGGTCAGTGGAGGGGGATGACTGAGAGCAGTCTCAAAACAGGGCCACCTCTTGGCAGCAAACCCCCCATGTCCTTGGCTGCCATTGGCACCATTGCCAGCTGTTTGTGGGCTTTGTGGGAACGAAATTCATCCATGCTCCAAGGCCCAGAACCAAGTCTCTGTGCCACAAACATCCTACTGTAATTGTAAGGTTCATATATGCTGTTCAGAGTGGTTATTAGTTTCCCAGTAATGTATGCCTGCACATATATTACTACAGTGTTACTTATTATTTGAGGTGTGTTGTTGCCTAAGAATCGCCATCCTGGACTAGGATTTCCTTGTCCTCACTAGTGTATTAACATAAAGCAGGAAAGACAGTTCCCAGGGAGTGATTTCAAGTGTGTATTTTCAGAGGAAAGCAAAATGTCATTTAAAAACAGGGAGAAAATGTGTGGGTGGATAAATAATGCACATATTAGAGGTATGTGTAAGACTGAGAACTCCATATTCTCAGCATATGCTACTCTACCTTCTCAGTGTTTAGCTTTGTTTGTTTTCCACTGCTTCTCCCAAAAAGTAGACAGCTCATCAATGTTTTAACTGCTCCTATCCTTTGATTTTTGTGGGTTTTTTTCTTTTTTCTCTTTGCTTAACTTTTCTGGTGGCTCATGTGAGCTCATGTGTTACTGAGACGTCGGATCCTCCTGTCCTTCTGTGTGTTTGTTTTTGGTTTTAATATGATAAATGCATGCCTCCTCTGGAAATGGTATCCATGCTGCAGAGTAATTATTTAGTGAATGGTGTATCCAGTTCATGTTGGCAAGGATCAGATTAATCATTATTAATCATGACCCCTCTGACAGTAACCTCATCCCTTGTCTAAGTGCTGCTCTTTATTAAGAAGTAATAGCTACTAGGGGATGGCTGGGCCACTGCTGTCATTGCACCAGCACGGGGCTTAGGACTTCTGGCAGGGGGCAGGGGAACTTGGTTCAAAATTAAAAATAGGCACACATGGTCCACTTTCCAGAAATGAAATAGGCAGCTTCCCTTGTGGGCTTCTTCAGCTTCCATCTGAGCGTCCTCCTTTCCCCTGAAACCTCCCAAGAATTTGCCTCTTTCCAAATGTTGAATTCCGTGTTGCGGATTAAATAATCTCTCTGGTGCTTTTTCATTTGTGTGCTTGGTTTTATTTTTTAAAACTTAGATAGTTAATACTTTCATGAATCACAGAATTGTAGAATGGTCTGTGTTGGAAGGGACCCCAAGGATCACAGTGTTCCAACGCCCTGCCACAGGCAGGGACACCAACCTCCAGGCCTGGAGCTACACAAGGTTGCCCAGGGCTCCATTCAGCCTGTTTTTGAACACCCCCATCCACTCCCTCTCTGAGCTGCCTGTTCCAGCACCTCACCACTCTCTCTGTGAAGAACTTCCCCCCAATATCTAATCTAAACCTTCCCTTCTTCAGCTTCAATCCATCCCCCTTGTCCTGACAGTGTCTGCCCTTTTAAAGAGGTGATTCCCCTCCTGTTTCTCTGCTCCCTTCAGGGACTGGAAGGCTGCAATGAGGTCCCCCCACAGACTTCTTTTCTCTAGGCTGAATAAAGGCAGCTCTCTCAGCCCCTCCTCATAGGGGAGCTGCTCCAGCCCTCTGATCATCTTTCTGGCCTCCTCTGAACCCTCTCCAACAGTTCCACATCTTTCTTGTATCGGGCCCCCAGCTCTGGACACAGGACTCCAGATGGGGCCTCCTGAGGGCAGAGCAGAGAGGAACAATCACCTCCCTGTCCCTGCTGTCCACCCCTCTTCTGATGGAGCCCAGGATAGCATTGGCCTTCCAAGCTGCAAGAGCCACTGCTGGCTCATGTGAAGTTTCTCATCCACCATGACACCCAGGCCCTGAATAATAAATGTCTTAAGGTCTAATCTAGTGGCTGCAGCAGATTTCAACAGCTGTTAAGAGCACAGATCAACGCTCTCTGGGACTCCAGTTGTGCCAAGCAGACCTCAAACCAATCACCTTTTTAAGGATTTCTGGGTTCCTTGAAGGAACACTGAGCTGTTAGGGCAAGATGTGCAGCAGTGTTCACTTCATGCACAAAGCTGCAAAGAATCCAGCTTCTCTTTCCATGTCACTGGAGTGGGGACTGCAGGACTATATATAAATATATCCCCTTACCACTTGTGTCACCAGAGTTCTTCTGAGAGTAAGCAGCACTTTAATTCATAATTATTCTGTTTTTTCCTAGCACTGCAGGTTCTTTTAAAGCACTATCAATTGATGTCATCATTACTTATGCAGAAGCACAATGACTTGAGTCCTGGATTCAAACTGGTCCCCCCAGTCCCCTCACACCACCACCCCTCCAAAAACCACTTTCATTACTTTTGAAAATGTTTTCATTGACTGTGTGGAAATCCAGGGCAAAACCCTTTAGAAGAGAGGAATGGGAAGAAAAATGTCTTTTGTCTCCTTCTGGCTCTTTGATACCTGGAAGCAGTAGAAACCCGGAGCAAACCTGCCACGCTCTTTTGATGTCTGCCAAAGTTGTTGTGGGAGTAACTTTGTTTAATGGCTGAAGGAATTTATTGAAGAATAAAAGTACCAGCAAAGACAAAGGGCCCAATACAAATTGTCTGGTAGACCACTGTCAAATTTTATGTGTTCAGGGCTACTGGTAATTTCCCGTCTTAAAAAACAAGGGGAGAGTTTGGAGGGGAGTGAAGGAGGGTAAAAAGTATATAAATAAACCCACCTCTTTAAATAGCTAACTGGCCTGGCCTGAACTGTGCTGGAGCTAAGTTCCTTTGGCAGCCAGCACTACAGTGTTTGTTGAGGGAGTAGCAGAGGGCTGAGGCCGGGTTTCGGAGAATCTGCCGTCGCTTCGCTGGCTCTCACATGCATTCTTCCACTTGTCAGCAAGAAATGCACCCAAGCACGAAATGAGAGAGTGCAAAGGCTTCTGCAAGGCATCTGAGCAAAGCTGGATCACACAGCCAGGGTTAATGATTGTCTCCACTGAAAGAAAGAAAAGTAATAAAAATAAACGAAAGTATTGGCTATTTTGGAAATATATGGGTGGAAGTAATCGGGAGGGGAGACCTGGGGGAGTGAAGGTACGGTGTCCAGCATCTCCTCCAAGTTTATAATGGGGTTTGAATCTTCTCTTGAAAAAAACACTGGATTCTGCACAGGTTATTAAAAAAACCTAAACCAAGACATGAAAGACAGAGACAGAGGATGTTAAATGTTTCTGGTGACTGGCATTAAAGAACCATTCAGAATGTTTTGCTTGTTGAATAAAGCTGGATATGTGATCATACGATGGACATGAGACTGTATGATCATCCAGTCCTTTTGACCTCAGGGAGCTGCTACATGTAGTGCCACTGATCAACACACCCTTTTTGGCACTGGCACCTATTAAAAGCAAACCTTGTAGCTCTGTCATTATGCTCATCCTACCAATTAATCTTACTCTCCAAAATACCCAGTCACATAATAGTTCTCCATCTTGTTCTCACCTCGGTGGGGTTTTTTTCCCCCATGATATGAATGTTGGTCTCAGGAAAGTGGACCACCTTTGCCTTTCCATTCACCCTCTATCATTTTCTTGCTGCTGGTGGTGCTGTAGAAGGAAAACAGCTCCACTTGGTGAGCCAAAATGCTGTAGAAAATTTAATGTCAGGAAGCTTTTTTAGAAGCTGGAGATCTCTTTCTCTCAATGTGTTCTGATTTGGGATGAATAATTTGAACAAGAGCTTCACTAGCTGCCTTTTCTCTGGACCTCCCAAACTGATACAGCAGTTGTGCTTTGGCAATTGCTAAATCTAGTCCTAAGCATCTGTGTTCCTGATGTCTGGGAAAGTTTTTTGGTTTCATTCATCTGTTTGTGGAACTGAAGCACTTGTGAAATGGAAGTTGAGTGGATAAATCCCCATTCTCTGGATTTATGTAAGTTCTGAAGGGATGATATTATGAAAGAGACTTTCAAAATGTAAGTGTCCAAACAAAAGAGATTGAGGTTATGGGTGTCCTTTGCGAGCTCAGCTGTAATAGGTTTGTGTTGCAGTGGGTTACACCTCCCTTCATACAATGCCATTGGTAAGCTGACATTTCTAACGACCTTTTATAATCACCTATTTCCTTTTCTCACTCATTTTATGAATAGTCTTGTACTCACTTCAAGAGTTTCCCAACTTGTGGGTCTCCTCTTACAGTTCATATTCATTTCAAAATGGGTCGGGCTTCCTGTAAAGTGTAGCACAGTGTAGACTGATGTTCAATAGAGCCTTTCCTTTCCGTAGGAAGGAGGGGAACCAGAATTCTCATAGTGCCCTTTTTTTTTTTTTTTATTTTTTTTAGGAAAGGCTTCAGAAATGGCAGCTAGCAAATTGTTTTTTTCTTTTGAGGCAGTTCTGAATGCACGCTTTAACACAGTGTCCTGCCCCTGTTCCAGATGTAAAACTTAGGGCTCTGACCTTTTCCAGTGAGTGATGAACCCATGGCACTTTCCTTCCCGATTTGGAGCATGCAAGTCCCAGTGATGATGTTTTGTCCAGGCTCTCATTCAGGAAACATACTCAGCCAACTTGACTTGACCCTGTGCCTTCAGTGGGACACATTATTCTTCACTTCCTGCCCTAAATTGCTGTGTAGTGCCACCTTGCATTGATGGGTCCTTTGTTCCACCTTGGAGGTACATTCATTTCAGTGGTGGATGAAGGGAAGCTGTACGGTTTTGAAAAGCAATTTGAGAGCCCACTGAATGAAAAGTGCTTCACACATGAAAAAATTAGTGTTATCAATTGTCATGGCCAGCCTCAAATCCTGAATTTGAAAGGGTCATTTATACTTCTCAAAGGCAAACACGCAGGACCATGCTAAAAGAGAACTAAAGCAGCTGAAGAAAATGCTTTCTCATGTCATTGCAGGCTCTGCAATCCCAGGGATCATCAACAGCTATTTTATTGTTTTCACTGATCTCTCTGTGTTGGTAGAGGGGGAAGGAATTGGAAGGAACAAGCTGCACTGCTGAGCTACTCTCAGTGGTCCCATGTCCTCGGTCTCCATGGGGACACTCTACCTGGGCAAGGGCAACACACACATGAATGAGAAGAAGGCATAGGTAAAGATTTGGACTTGACCATTTGGTTATGACATAATAAGGACCATCTTTTCCCATCACTCTCTTGCGTTCTGGCTGCACTTGCTGCCTTTCCCCGCTCTGTCTCGTTCCCATTCACCCTTGGCAGATGTCAACGTATGAAGACATCATGGCAGGGTCAGTATCAGTCAGCCATCATTTAGATGACAGATGCCACATGAATCCAGATCCCATCTACTCTGAGGTTCACGGGAACTGAACGGCCTGCTCAGAGCCTCTGAGAGCTGTGAGGTGCAAGGAGAGCACAAAGGCTTTGTGGAGGGTGGCAGATGGAGAAGGAACCGGTTGTTGCTTGGAGTGTTGTGCAGCTTTGAGGAGCACTTCACACCTATCTCGGCATGGGTGCAAAATGCTACCCAAGCAGAATGGTGGCAGTTTGCACCCTCCTTTTACTTCACATTCTACCAGAGTCAGTGTCAAGACAAGATGAAATTCAGGTCCTAAATCTGAGCAGGTCATCTGTCTGAAACTGTACTCAGTATGGTTGCTCTGCATTCAGCAAATATTCAGTCATGACGTGGAAAATGTATTCAGCTGAGTTTTCCAACTGCTCAGACTATGACTCTTCTTGATTTTTTTTTTGTTTTTGTGTGAGTATGTTCTGCAGTTGGGTTGATTATGCTGATAGGAACAACTTTTGTGTCACTCCATCTAAACAGTCTTTTGTTTCTTATATTCCCTTTATTCTTTGTTATGTACCACTTTGTGAGTTCCTTGTTTGTGCACATGAGTCTGGTTTGGTGAGAGACAGCAGCAGCCTAAGATACATGTGCACCTCAGTGTTTAAGTTTCGTTATACCAGTAAAAGTCAGTTTTTAAAGCATTACTTCATGGAAAATGGCCGGAAAGGTGTGTCAAATGAAACTTCAATGAACGTGGTCTTTCTGAAGAAAAAAAATAATCTCTTGTGTAAGGGAGAAATCACTCAAGCTGTCGCTTGAAAGTCTGTATAGCAGGTGGAAGAAGAAGTGATTCAGTGCCTACAGAGTCAACTCACCCTTCAGAAATGCCAGTTCCGTCCCCCAGTCTGCCACAGGTTTCCTACACAACCAGCTATGTGATTTAAATACCTCAAGAACTCAGGTCTCTTTATAAAGCATTGAAAGAAGCAGAGATATTCTTCATGTTAAAGACTGGGGAGTGCTTGGATATTAGCGTGGTGTAGGCCTTGCCTGAGGTGGGTTAACAGTGCCTTGAAATATAGCATGGCTCCTACTAGCATCCTGACAGAGGGATGTTTTATTCTTCTTTTGTATGTCATATTTTAAAAATAACAGCACAACAATCTAATGTAGAGTAGGGGGAAAAAGAAAGAAAATAAAACCCAAATCGTCCGCTGCAGGACTAAATCTCCTCTGCACCTGGTTCCATCCTGGAGAATGTATTCATAGCTGGGTTCAAAACTAGACCACATAACCTTAACTAACACAGCATTACGAAGGCACTGCTGTAATGGGATCATTCTGCTATGGCTCATGGGCACATTTTAAGTGCCATCAGTTTAGTCTACAACTGGAGACTGTTAAGTGCAAAACCATTTTAGCAACTGCATCTTACATACAGGAATGATCGGATATTAATGGGTTTTATTGTGTTGAGAAGAAAAAACTATGCCTGGGAAAATGAAAAGCCACAGGAAGCTCTCCTGTCCTTCCTCAGGGAGAGAAGCTAATTTTTTGAGGGCAGCAGGATCAGTCCAGCAGTGGAGTACTGGTGTAGGCAGCTGGGAGATACACTCTCATTCTCTAATGCTGATAATGTACTACAAACTTAGCCAAATTACTTCACCTTAGCTTTCCTTCTTAGTTGTGTCTCTTCAGGGATGTTAGTTATTTGACAGAATAGTTATTTCACTCTGTTGCTGGAATGGGTTAGACTCTAACCACATGACATTGAGTCTAAGCAAATAGGGAAGACCTGTGAGGGACGAGACCCTGTGTTTTGTACCACCAAAGATGCCCCTCATAACGCTTTTGGTAGTTGACGTCAAGCCCTTTAAAAAGAGCTCAAAATGTTTTGCAACTGAGGGAAATGTGATTACCTTACCCCGAAGCTGGGGTCAGAAAAGATGATAAAATTAACTTTCCCAACCCTACGTCCTTCTCAATATACCCCAGGGCTGCTTGGATTTTTCACCTTGTCACGTTGTAGGCATGGGAAAACATGTGATGATGAGGTGGTGCAAAAGTTTCCATTTGGATATAGATACTTACACCGTCTATAGGAGTTATGGGCCAAGGCTTGGGTAAGTGTCCTGAGGTTGCCTGAGTATCCATGTAAACAGGGTGACAAGGAGATGCTAGCCACTCTCCATGAACTCTGTGTTCCTCAGTGCTGCGAGGTTGGAGCTGTTCTGGGCTTCTTGTTGGGCACTCCAATGGTTTGACTTTAGGTGACTGACTGACTGATGTGCTGCTGAGGCATCCACACCTCTCTCCATGGACGGGGTTGGAAATGCAGGCTCTTGAGTTGAACCACTGCTACCTTCATGAGAAAGTCAGTTGAAATGCCTCTCTAGACATCCTCCCTAGAAGGCAGCGGTTGTACTTGGAAAATAAGGGAATGACTCCTGACGAATGACAGCCTCCAAAAGCGTTTATATTCTGTTTTTATCATTATAAAATCATGCTGAAGAGGCTGCAAGATGAAAAAACTCCCACAACTCTCAAGCTTCATTTTCAAGGAGCTGCTAGGATGAAGACAGGGCATTTCAAAATCAATACTGAAGCTTGTATTCCAAAGAGCAAATGGGAGAGTCATTATAAGCTGCTTTACTTCTCATCTCTAATTCCCCATATTCATAACTTAAGCCCTGTCATTTGGATTTATCCTCTGTGGCCTGCAGTGACACCAGGAAAAGTCCTTCTTTTTAATTCTGTTGGAAAAAAATAACAACACTGCAGGGTGGGATCACATCCCTGCAGAATTTTAGAGCTTAAATGCTTCATGTTGGGCACCACATTTTGCTGTCTTCTCCCGCTCCCATTTGTCCCTTCCTCCTTCCTCTGCTGTTAGACATCAATCACCCTCTTTCCTAGAGGCTAGGATAAAACAGTGTAATCCTGGAGAGAAAGGACACTGACAGAGCCTGTGCTGCACATGACTTCCTCTGTCCTTGGAGATGCCATCACTAAATCTTATCAATAGGCTTCTGCTGATGGGAATGTTTCAGCTGGACTGGAGAAAGCAATAGGCAGCCTGAGAACCCAGCTTTACCATCACAGCGTGATCTGCAGTATCTCCATACACTTCTATTTTAAGTGGCTTTCTAAACCTCTCTTTCCTTTATTACTTCTTGGTTTGTCTTATCTTGGCACTTAGAACATCATAAATACCATTTCCTCACCGGCAGTATTTTTAATTATGACCTGGAAATGAACTTTAGACCTGACTCAGCCAACCCAACCTAACTATTCATAACACAGAGAGGATTGGTGTTGAATTCACTAATGATTTCTAAAAAAGGAGAAAGGCTTCCCGTATAGGCTCACTTTTTTTGAGAGAGAATACCCACAAGCTCAGATGCTGTTCTGTTAAGCATCCCCTAGAAGATATTCTCAGGTCTGTTGGGTTTGTTGGGTTTTTGTGTTTGTTTGGAAGGCAGGAACATATCAGAGGAGGCCGGTGTGCTTCACCTCCAGAAAAATATCCCGCTGCTCAGTCTACTCAGGAGAAGCTGATGAACAACAGTTGATTTCTGACAAGCCCAGGCAGTGACAGCTTGTTCCAGCAGCACCGTCTCTCTGTTTGCTGAACTGGACTTGAGATTACATGATATTCTGCTGGCAAGTTTGGGAATGAACTTCGGTGGGAAACCCAGTACTTTCTCTCATCTGCTAAGCCCTTAATAAACCCCACTATTACATTCTCTAACTCCCCCTGGACTTTGAACTGCACTGCAGCGAACACAGCACACGTGAGTAGGAGCTTAAGGTCTTGCTCACTTGGGTGGTCCCATTAAAAAGACCAGGTTTGCTTTCTTGGCTGCAGAACCATTCCAAACATTGCTGCTATTTTTCTTCCCCCAGCATTTCTCACCTGTTTTGTTTTTTTTTTTCTGCTTTTTTTTTTTTTTCTTCTTTTTTGTTTTTTTTTTCCATGCCCACTCTATTAATATGCATTTTAACCAGTTAACTTTGGAACCAAATTATTAACTGCATAGGAGGCAGCTTTTTTGAAGGTTCATAAAATATGTATTGGAGCTGGGAATATAAAATGCTCCCATTTTGTAGCAGACAAAATGTATAAAGTGCTGAGTGAAAATTGAGAGGGACCCAACTTAAACCTTTGAAAATCGCTGCCAGTTCCAATGTGCTGTATTTATTTTGACTTGGAAGGCTCAATCCGGTCCAGATGAGGTCATCTGGTTGGGAGCACACGTGTCTGCACAGAGCTGGGAGGGAGAGAAGCCTGTGGGATGCTTCAGCTCCGAGGTGTTGAGCTGCCAGGGAGCAGCGGTGGGAGCAGGGTGGGCAGCCCGTCTATGTGTTGATCCTGGCATTGGAGCGTAACGCTGGGGTGGAGGTGTTGTAATGTTTAAGTTGATTTCTTTTAAGGCAGGCAGGACAGTGTAGCTTTTGTATCCTCAGCTGTTTGCTGGGTAGGGTAAGTGGAGGTAGAGCTCGACACGCTCTCAGAATTTGGGGACAGGGGGAATATATTTGGGTAGGGGTGTCTGTAGTTACTCATTCCTGTGACTCCATGTAGCAGAGACCCTGTTACTTCGATTACATGGCTCTATCTTTCAGCTTGCTGTCTTTAACCCTTGCCCTCTCAGCACCTGATACCTGCTCAACACCACTTTACTTTCACCTCCCTCTGCTCCCGCATCTTCCTTTACTCCCCACATCAACAAGATTAATAGCCTGGCCATTTGTCTCTATGAAATTTCACTTTTCCCTCCTGGAGCTCCATCTCTGCCACTCCCTGCTCCATCCTGGCAGGTCAGAAAGGCTCCTGTGCCCTCCACAAGAAACCCCGTCCTCCTTGCTTCCCCACTCCCCGCCTCCCTGCCAGCAGCCTGTTTGCCAACACTTTGCACGAGGAAGCTGCCTCTATAAAAATAAACCATGCTGAAATCTGAGAGACAGAAACCACGCCAACCTCACACTTCATTATTGGTAATGGCAACCTATTTGATTTCCATTTGCGAACAGTAGCCTGCATATATTCCTCACCATGGAGCTCTTCTCCCTGCACCGTTCTCTGCACCAACCCAGGTTCCCCATGCTTGGTGCTCAGTTTGCTTTGTGGTTTTACTTGTTCTCAGCCACAAACGCCCCTGCTCCACAATTAAAAGTATGGAAAAAGCCTGTTAAGTCACTGGCTTAATTGCCTGGTTACTCACCGCCCACACAAGGTTGCCATCTGCAGTGGGCTTGAGACTCTTCTCCCACCTCTTTTACCTTCACAAGGTTTTGTTCCTCTCAGCTGGCTTTTGATGCCGACTTTCACCTGAGAAATACTTGTGTTTCCCTTCCTTATTCCCAGCATGTATTGCCACGTGGGCATGGCCTGGGGGAACACTACACTCCTCCAGAACTGCCTGGCTGTTACAGCATAAACCCAGCATGAGGATTTCAGATAAAACTTGATTTTCCAGGAGACACCTCTATTAAATTAAAAAATAAAAGGAACAAGGAAACAAACAAACAAACAAACAAAATAAAGTCAACAAAAAAACAGAACAAAAATTTTAAAAACCCAAAACCACCAAAAACCCCCAAATCAACCAACCAACCATTCCCAAAACCAAAGGGAAGAGGTGAAGGGGAAGAGGTAACATGAACCAAGCTGTCTGTCAGCAGGGTGGATGCTGTGTTGCTGCCCTTGAAGCTTGCAGAAGCTGCAGGCCTGTCTCTCTATCATAGGCAGGGATGGGGCTCTCTGCCGGGTCCCACAAGAGGCAGCAGTACGGAGGGGCCCCCAGAAGGGCTCGATGCGCCCAGGACCCGCGGAGGAGCTGCCTGTATTGACTTTCACTCGATTTACTGGAGCAATTGAGTTTGTCAGTGAAATGTGAGACGGGCTCAATCAGCTGTCACACTGAGACACTCTTGTCACTACTGTCAATAGCGTAGAGTTTCTGATCCTTTCTCAGATTAGCTCTGTGCCAGAACATCAAATGAAAAGCTGTTTGGGGCATGGGGAGGGGAGAAACTCTAAGCAGTTACCTAGGAATCGGTTTACAGACTTCAAAGCCCTGCCAGGTTTATTCTGACGGCCTGTGGCAGTGCGCGGGGAGCAGTAATGCATTTGGAGTGTAACGTAGACTCTCTTCAGCCTCACGTTGGCTCAGGGAGCAGGAGGCAGGGATGGTAGAAAGAATAGGGACATCTCTCCTGGTGAACCCAAATGGCATGCAAATGGCCTGCCTCCCTGGGAAGAGCTGCTCTTTAGCTTGATGAAATAAGTTGCTTATCTTACCTTTCATCCTGGAAGACTCTTCTACATTTCTCTGGGCACTGAAATGAAGCCTTTTTCTGGCCGAGGTCACAAAAAGGCATCACCCCCAACAATAGGAAGGGAGTAAAAAAAAGAGGGGACAGGTTTGTCATGCAGAAATGATGAAGGGAGAGTGAGGGGGCTCTAGCCAGCTCATTTGAGCAGGTTTTTTCAGTGCTGAGCCTTGAGTGAGATTTTTGGAGTTTTTTGGTTTGGTTTGGTTTTTTTTTGGTTGGGTTTTCTGGGGTCTTTTTTTGTTTGTTTGTTTGTTTTTGGTTTTTTTTTTTTAAATAACAAGGAAAGAGCCTTGTAGCCCATTAAGTTCCTCCAAGACCTTTTCCTTGAAGTTTAACTTCTTGGATATGGGACAGCCTTTACTGAAAATGTTTCCGTCATGAGGGATGCCAATATGAATGTCTCTATTTATGGGAAGAATAACCCATCAGGAGCCTTTTTTTCTTTTTTTTTTTTTTAACTTCAAGGATTTGAGAAATCTCTTTTCTCTGTTCCAGCTGAAACAGCTTATGGAAAGGTGAACTCACCCATTTACAACAGAAGCCAAGAGGGTAATGTTAATCCTATTAGAAAAATAATCTACCTCCAAAAAATAATAATAATAGGGGTGGAGAAGGAATCCTTTTGAGGCAAATTCACAGAGTAATTCCTGTGAATTTACTCTTTTCTTCTCAGGGTTGAGATGTTAAACATTTTGATATCAATACATGAATTACAAAGATTACTATTTTCCTTCCAATTTTGTAAAGAAATTAAGCAAGGGAAAAGCCACCTTCTATCGTTATTGCCGGATGGTTGTGTCCTTTTGAGAATACTCCTGGTTTTTGATGAATACTGTGCCAAAGAGCGAGGCAGCGTCCATAGAGAAGGTTACCCTGACCAGCACTAATTTTGATTTGTTCCTTGAATGTAATTTTAAGTCTTCTATTTTTCTTTTTCCCTGTTACCCCATTACCGTTTTGCTTTTGACCTCAGACATCAAAAGGTTCATCTCTTCCCCATTCACTATCACCGCTATCCTTCCCAAGTAGCAACTGCACTTCACGGCTTAGTATTTAAGTAACTCCCTGTACAAAACAAATCATACCTTTCCTCCTCCTTGACTGTGTAAAAAAAAACCAAAACCCCGACCTCAGCCCAACTCAGAGGACTGTGTGAGGGATCTTTAACACCGAAGGCAGCCCTCTTTGCTTTTCTGGGTGGCATGAATGTGCAAGGGCCATGGAGAAATATGGGGAAGACAACAGAAAGGGGGGAAAAAAAAGCCACCAAAAAAAAAACCCACCCCACATTCTCCTTGTGGAGTATTTCAAAGCGAATGCTGGATACATACCTTTCTTTGACCTTTTCCTTAGATTAGTGGTATAGGCAGCTGCTGTGCTTGTATTACACATTCCAGCGGAGGGACTGACTCCCGAGCAAGGTAGGTGTGTGCGTGCATGTGTACACGCGCGTGTGTTTGTTATTTGACCTGTCAGCCGAAGACCTTCAGTGCTGGTTTTAGCTCTTTCTGGGTTGTTGGTTTGTTGTTTTCTTTTTTTTTTTTTTTTTTTTTTTCCCCCATAGTTTCCAAGGGGAGGTGTGGTTGTTTGTGGGCTTTGTTTATGTTCACTGGGTGACAGGAAACCTAAGAGCTTTTAGTGAATTTAGATATGCCCTGGATGCGAGGTGTGAATCTCCAGCCATTTGGGTTTAAAAGCTTTCATTAAGTCTGAGGGAAGAGAAAGAAAATAAACGTCTTGCTGCTTTTCTAGCTGCAGAGGGGATGAAAGGTTTTCCAGGCAATGGGCCCCACTAGGACATTATAAATACCTACAAAGAGAGAAATTGGAGGAAAGATAAAAAAGGCTGGAGTTGCAAAAAAAAACCAAACCCACCAACCCCTAAAACACCCAAACCAACCAAAAAACCCCTTAAAGCTACTGCTCAAGTTTGGTTTGTGTTTTATTTCACTGAGCCTCCACTGAGCTGGCTGGCTTTGATAAGACTCTGGTGGAGTGAAATGTGCTCACGGTCCACAGGATGGGCTTCTTGGAAGGGGTAGTGTCTCTAAGAGAGGCATGAAGGCAGCTCTAACGGCTCCATCTAAATTGCATCCAACCCCACAGAAAGGGGCACGGCCAGGGAATGAGCTGACCCCATCCGTGCTTGACCTCCCTCGCCTGGGAAGCCAGATGGGCGATTGCTGCAGCAGACAGATGCTGCCAGCAGTACTGGGATGGGTTTGTGGCTGCTCAGCGCCACTGTAGAAGGGGTTTAGTGTCATCAGGCTGAGAGCTGGCCCGTACACCCCAGGCTGCCTCATGACATGGCATGAGGTGGTTTATCTCCCAGCCCGATGCTTCCCCTGCCTCTGCCCATCTGTGGGCTCCTTGGGGCAGGTACTTCCCTCCAGTCACATGTTTGTGCAGTGCCTAATTGCAGATGCGAGGGTAATATAAATAATAAGGTTAAATGTCACGCTTCTTAAGGGGAGGTGAAAAGGGAACGGAAATGGAGCCGCTACTCGGCTTCCTGGCTTTTCCTGGAGTCAAAAAGAGAGTGCAAAGGGTATTGCAGGATATGTTGGAGTATTTAGTCTTGAATCATTTGGCATCCTGTTTTTATTCCCCTGCAGATACATTTCAAAGAAAGTGTTTAGATGGAGCTGATGGCCTCGGTTATAGTTGAGGTTGCCTGTCACTTCCCATGATAAGTCCTTGATTTGGTTGTTTGGGCTTTGGCAACTCATAGTGTTTGAGCTGAAACTTCCCTTCCTGCGTGCCAGACTCACACCAAGTTCATTTCAAAGATGGGGGGTTTTCAGTGCTTCGCTGGAACCACGATGTTTTATGTCGTTTGGGAAGGCAACTCCCACTTTTTCGTCTTCTTTTGTTTAATCTTTAAAAATGCCCAAACTATTCCAGTTATGCTGTTACACACCGGTGTTTAAACGTGATAGGAAGCGCTGAGATGATGTAGGGGCCACACATGCTGGGAACCGTCCTGGGTGATGCCTCCCCCTGCACTCCCCATGAGATTTTCCCAACTGGCAGCAGCATTCCAGCCATCTTTCCAAAAACAGCAATATGATGGAAAGAAACCAAATGTACAGGGAAGGCATCAAGTGAGCTGCAATGTCAGAACATCAGTGGAGGTTAAGGTTTCACCTTCATGTGTTGTGCTATTAATAGAGACAATCTCAGGTCCAAGTGAAGTACTGCTTGATGTGTGTTTAGGTTTTTCTTTCTTTGTGTGTACATGCAAGTGATGATGAAGCCAGCTTGGTGGTGAGGTTTCTGGAGGAGCAAAGTACCTGTGTGTCTTTGCTTTTGGTTTGGTTTGGTTTGGTTTGGTTTTCTTTAATGCCTGTAGGATTGACATAAAGTTCTTGGGCCTCGTTCTCTATACACACTGTTGTTAGCAATTTGTTACCAATCAGTTGCCAAACAGTGAGTCACTGTTCCCATGAGCAGGTGTGGCGGTTCCAGAAATGCTCAGTGCCTGAAGAGCAGCAGATCAGTTTTGCCATTTTTCAGGTTTCGATTCAGCAGTGGTGTTGTCTCTGATCCCATGTGCACACCTCTCAGGTTGGAGAAGTTACAATCAAAAGCTAGGAGTTGGAAGTAGTTTACCATTTCTAGTCTTCAGCTCCTTCCGGTTCTTGTCCTGTGTTTCTTTAAGACCTGGCACAGTAGCATCTCAGTTGAAAGGGTCCTTATGCTTCTCCCATAATAATGTTGTTTCTTTCTTACTAGTTTCCACTTCCTACTATCTACCTAAGGTTTATAAGCCAGATTGTCCCCTGCTTAAATCAAGTCTTTCCTGGACCACTGACAGTCATTATTTGAGCTCTGTTCATGTCCAGCCTTGCTGGGCCACCCTAGAGCTGGTCTCTAGGTGAGTTCTCTCTATGGGTGACAGGGGTTGCACGACTTCTTTGTATCAGAGGCTGGTGCCTGGAGAAATCCATTACTAATCATAACAGCAGATTAAAGTTATTCCAATAATCCAGGTCATATAGGCATTGAAAATAAAGCTTGCACCTACCCATGGACATATTTACATGCATACATGATTGTGTCTCTGAGAGTTAAGACTAGAAGCAAATGAATTTAGATCACTCTCTTAAACAATGTTGTTGCTCTTGAATCGCCTAATGAACGTTTCCTCTCCAGTTAGATTCCCCACCCCAGTACTATAGCTGCTGCTGTGGAGAGGATGCTCACAGGATAGTTTAAGCAAAGATGATATCTCACACTGGAGAGTCCCATTTACCACTAAAGCATCATTCTCAGCTGCGTTCTCTTTACAGTGTACTTCTCTCTTCCTTTCTCATTTCCCTTCTTCGCTCCGTCTCCAGCAACAGTAACAAATTGTGCTTCTACATCAGCTGTCATTTACTCAGTGACAAAAAAGGCGGTGGAGCAGAGTTTCTGTTTGGTCTCTGCAGACTCAGTGTGCAGCAATGAAAAGCTTTAATTTTTACCATGACGAATTTCCTAACTTTGCCAATTCATTTCAGTTTGCTTGAGCATCAACATCTGAATTTTTACCTCCTGCCTATGTTGTCCACTTAGCGCTCAGTTGGATCCAGGAGTAGAAGGATGGCTTGTCTGCATGGGCTGAGTTTCATTTTAGGACCTGCATAGCCAGCTCTTGAGGCCGTTAAGAGTGTTCTGAAGTGAGGTGTGTGGTGATTAGGTTTTTTTCCTTGGGGTTTTGTGTTTTGTTTTTTTGTTTGTTTGTTTGTTTGTTTGGTTTTTTTTTTTTTACCCCAGACATATGCAGCAGCATCAATAAGGCTTAAACTGTAAAGTCCCTTGAATTCAGAAGACATAAATAGTACCTAATTTGTACAATTCCAAAGCTAATTCAGTGTTTCTAAGGAGCCTGGCCCACAGTCCTTAATTTTTGACTTTAGCCTATATTAGCAACTTCAATTATAACAATGCTGGTAGTGGCACACATGCCGGCACGATCCTCAGCCTTAAAATGGGTATGATTCACAGCCAAGCAGCTATCACATCCATGTGGTCAGCTGCAATACACATTCCTTGTAAAACCTGGGTCCTGGGTCTGTGTGAGGAACATTGGCCCATCTCTGCTTCCTACAGAACCCCCAGGACTAAATGTCTAAAATCTAAACCACAAATTTTTATGCTTAGTGGTTCTGATGACCCTGGCTGCTCCTTTATATTACATACAAATGGGAGTTTTATGGTTTTATATTGTGTGGCTGCCTTTTCCTACAAAAGCAGGCAGTTATGTTTTTCATTTTGCATCCTAAAATAATAGCTGCAAAAGATGAACCCTACACTCTAAGACACTACTTACAGTAGGAGTGACCCCAGGTTTTTTTTTCTTTTTTTGGTCCAGTAGCTACAGAAGTACTTCTCTGACTTAAATCTCTGGCTGGAATTTGGATTGAGGGAACCACAAAAGGGTCTGTCATTTTTTCCTGATAGATTCTGAAATGCTGGAAAACACTGGAGCCACATTCTAAAGATTTTATCTTCAGCAGCAAGACTGGCAAATTATCTTTCGATACAGGCTATGGGGCTGTAGCTTCAATAATTTGAAAATTCACAGGAATCCCATTACACTTTTGAGAATTAGCACTAATGCATGCTATTTCTACAAAAAAAAAAAAAGCCTGCCTGTTGAGTAGGTGCCAGCTCTGCCAAATGTGATGGAGCAGCCTCAAGTACCAGGTGCTGACAAGATTTTCCTGATCTCCCTGTGACCCCCACCCCCCATATTAGGAGGTGAGCTGGCTAGAGGAATTAGCAGGGAAGGGGAGGAGAAGATGAGCTTGTTTGTTTCTTCTTGCCTGGAAAATGTACCTCTGTCTGGGCCGATGTGTTTTTGTAATGCTCCAGCTGCATTTTTGGTGCTGCCCCTTGTGGGCTACATGCTCACATTGGCGGGGATGCTGGAGTGGTGAAAGACAGACACTTCATAGAAAGCCAGCTGAGCATTGATGCACAAACATTCTGAAGACTGGACTCTTCCCCCCACCACCCCCTCCCTGAAGAACCCTTTGCCCATATTTCCTTTCTTTCCCCCCTTCTCTTTTCTGAAAGCTGAGAAATGCCTCAGGAATGCACTTGCTCATTCTTCTTTTGCAGGCTGGCTCTCCCAGCGCTGTATTAATTAGCTGGAGCACTGCACACTAACGAGCAACTGCAGGCTGATCTCGTTAAACATTAATGCTTAACTAGAAAAGCAAGAGCTGTTAAAGATACGCCACTCAATGTCATTCGTGTCCAAATGTAAAAGAAGTCAGTGGCTGAGCTACTGGTGTTTGTGTTTCCAGAGAGGGCAAAAAGGGCCAAGTTGCTTGGATCAGAGCTGCCTGGGAACACTTAGGCCACAGGCACTCTTCCATTCTCCTCTGATTTCCTTTAGCAATGATCCCAGCCCCTTCCCATCAAGAAGCCCTCTCTCAAGCAGATAAACAAGCAGGTCCTTGTGCCCATGCTGCTTTTTTATCCTTTTCCATGCCTTGCTTTTAGTGGTTATGTCCAAAACCAGGTCTGCTTCTTGTCCTCTCTTTAACCACGAGCAGATGGTAATGACTGATGTTGTCAAACATGAAACTTCCAAGTTGTGTAGTTACACCCCAATGGAGTCATCCAAATTATTGGTTATCCTGGTTATTATTGACTTTGGTGGATGTTTTATTCTACCCCATTTCAAAATATTGACCTTATCATGAATTCGCTTCAGTTTACCCTTGGAGGAGCGGTATACTAGGACAGCTCTTTATATTGTGAGGATAAGAAAAATACCTTGAAAACCTCATGAGACAGTTTCAGAGTGCTTATCTGTCCATTAAAATGCAGAAAAAATGCTGCTGATGAAAGTGGAACGGGCCAGAACCTGCTGCCCGAGCAGCCCTGCTCCTACTCTTCTTCAGGCAAGTGCCGTTGCAGCCTGCCTTTGTATGAGCAGTTGCTGGCAGGCCTTCCTCCCTTGCATTTGCATGGACAAAAATGGGATTTTGTATGCATTGTCTTGATAACTGTCTACATGCAAATCAAGAGCTGAGTTTTGCATGAGTTTTCATGCCCGGCTTTCCAAAGACTAACCCAGTGTAGCCAGCATATAGGGTGCATTTCAGGACCTATAGGAGACATAGCAGCCTTCTATCTTAACTTTCCACCTCCAGCTTCTCTCCAGCATAATAATAAAGACAGCAACCAGTACTTTTCCTTACTCTCCAACTGTTTGCATTATGCAATTTGATTGCAATTGATAATTCATTAATCATTTCCTATCCTGGTTAATGTTTATCCAGCTTGCTACTGTGCAGAAAAGATGATGGGAGGGGCAGAGGCAGGGAGGTGGAAGATACAGTCAGGCAAGCACAAAATGTATGGGAACACTAAGTCTTCAAAAAACATCTTCTTTAGTAATTTTTTTTTTTTTGTTAAGATGGATGTTTCCATGGTGCTGCCACCAGCAGTTCCATAGAGCCCGTCTTGATTTCCTTAAGCCAAGCACTCCTTGGCCGTCATCGTGGCCATCTCAGCTCTACGGAAAGGGGTTTTACTGGACCTCTGAGTGCTGCCTTTTCCTTGCCCAAGGAAGCGAAAGCAAAAGCGTTACTGCTGCCCTGTTGGGATTTCGTTGTTGTTGTTGTTGGGGATTTTTTTTCAGTCCCCTAGCGTGATGCTTCCTCAGACCGTGCTTAAAAGCCACCATGCTTGATTTCCCCTTCTAATGACGTTAAGGCTGGAACTGGAGCTGCCCCTGTTGCCTGGTCCTCCTCCTGCCTGTGTCTTCAGACGTTATGTCACAGCTCCCAGGGTTGCTCGCTGACTCCAGCCAGCCTCCCCAGGGGACGGGAACCAGGTTCCCTTCCCTGTGGCAGCAGCAGTGCCCACATATAAGAAGCTGCAGTGCTGAGCCGTGACTGCATTAGTTCTGCTACATTAGAACAGAAGCAAAGAGCTTAATTTAATTCTCTGGCCTGTATACCGACACCTGAGGGCCACTAATTCACTGTCACGTATTCTCAGTGAAACCAGGGTCTTTAGTGTTCAGATTTTAATGTTTTAATTTTTTTTTCAAGAGCAGAGCCTTGCAAGGCAAATGCTTGTTTTCTAGGACTGGAGAAAAATACCTCCTAGCCAGGATCACTTGGGATCAGGTCTAGGTCAGGATGACTCACTTTTGCCAGTGTCCACAAGGGATGGAAGTAACAGATCCCTTTTTTTTTTTTTTTCCCCCTCTTCCTTTGAAATACATAAATTCATGTCTGTTCTTTCATTTTACGATTAGAAGCATCAATTAAAAAATTGATTCGTGGTGACATATGATTGGCTTTAAAACATTTATTCACCACAGGCTGCATTTGGACATCATTCAAGGGCTTTGAGCCTATCAGATACTTCAACCCACTCCGTCATCGCAAGTGATAGGATCAAGACCTGTAGTAGTATTTCCTAGGTTGTAACTTCCAAGAATCAGACCTTGTCAATGTTGTTTGTGCATGAAAACCCATTAGGCTAAATTAATCCCCAGGGTAAATGTACAGACTTCAACAGAATGTTATCAAGGATAAATTAGGCCTATTGATTTTTAATGAGGCTCTTACCTGAATAAAGAAAACAGTTTCTCTTCTGTTCAGGTCTACTGTTCTTCTACTGCAAGCATCACCAAAAGCACCTGCTCTGACCCTGAATTTTTAAAACTGAAACTTTTGCATTTCTAAAACAATTAGAAAGTAAATTCTTTTTTTTCTCTCTGCACCTTTGGGCAGTGCCATTACACAGTAGGATATGTTTTCCAGAATTTACATATCTCCAAAAATCTTTCTTTTTTTAAAAAGTCAACTGAACAAGCAAAACAGTGAACAGACTGACAGAAAAAAAAAAAAAAATTACAAGCTTTTCATATTATAAGGCTGATCTCATCCAGAAAGTATCCTCATCAAAAGGGGTTTTCTCTGAGCTGATGAATTCTAGAGAAATCATTTTGAGAAGTACAAACTGTTTTGTTGTTTTGAGCTGATCTGGCTAAGATAATCAGTGCTTCACTGTTTCTTGCCAAGGGTCTCTAGCATCATGCCATCCTTCGAGCTCCCTGGTGGGTAATTTGGAGTTTCTCCCGATCCCTAGGACATACCCCTATGGACCTGCTGGTTAGTGGCCTGGACCTTGAGAAAAGAAGGATGTGATGAACCCTGTGCTGTTCCTGTGCCTCCCTGAAAAGAGAGTGCTCCTCATGACCACGGAAGGAGAGGGAACAGCAAGCCTTTAGAAAGAAATCTCTGTGTCAAGAGGTTTGAAAATAAATCAGAGACCTCAGGTTGTACCCAGACTTCAATGGAAAGTCGGTCTGTTGTGTGGTCAATATGCTTGGAATTTTTTTTGCCTGTTTGCTCTTACTGCTTCCTCACCTACCTGGGGCTTCTCTGGTGCCTCCTGTTCTGAGTGCAGATTTCAAACAAGTGTAAACAGAAAGGATTTTGAGTTCTTGGTCTCCATGTCTTTCTAAAGAGCAATCATCACCTTTAGGAGGTGAATTTAGGAGCTTTTGCTGCGACCTGTGTTATTTGGACAGTGATTGCTTTTAGCCCGACTGCAAGAGGCTGCTAGTCCCCCAGCAGCTGCCCCAACTGAGATCTGGTTCTGCAGAGATTGGACTGTTTATCTGGCACATCAGTGGCATTCAAAACCAAGAGCGACCTGTCGTGCCACCACACTGCGGTGTCATGCATGGCTGCAGAGGTTACACATAGGTGTCTGGGTGCCCTTCTGGGTGTCACTTCACTGTATGTCCTAGCATCACCTCAGATTATTTTTTGTCTTCTGGCAAAGGAAACTTTGCCATCAAACACTTGATCTCTCTGAGTTCACCAAATTCTGCGTAATTTGCATCATCTATATGTTTGATCTAAAATCTTATATTCAAAAATTAAGCAGCACCTCTTCATTCCTTAGAAACCATAAGATAGCTGTGGGTTGGGAATAGACTTTGTTTAATAACTGTCTGGCTTGGATTTAACCACTGATGTAAAAAGGCAACATGTCTGTGGCCTCCTGAGTCATCGTTTTGTGTTTCCAAATGCACCTTTCCAGCAGAAGGAAAACATACTTACTAAGAAAAGCCAACAGATGTTCTCTGAGCTCTTCTAGCATGTGTGGTGAAGGTCAATGGACCCATCACAAGCAATACAACCATCAGCTGTAAAGCTGTGGTACTTCTTGAAGTGTGTTTCTTTAACAGAACTCTAGTTATTTGTTGGTTTTAATGTATTTTGGTCATTTTCACTGTGTACATCATGTAGAGGGATGAATGGGTCTTTGGCAGAAGATCGTTACATGGGATTTCCTCCTCCTCCTCCCCATTCATGGTTTTAGGTCTGTTCCTTTTAATTTTCTTGATACTTACTTTAATCCCTGCGCTTCCCTGGGCTGCAGTAGGGAACTGCAGTTCTCCAGGGCTTTGCTTTGCAATGCCCTCTGTAGTGTTTCGTAGCAATGGAATGTTTAAATTGGAATTTTACTTTGGGAAAGCGATCGTACAGGGATATTCATATGGTGCCTGGCACAGGCCCTTATTTAAGTAATACAAAACACCAGATGTAAAATTCTTAAAGGCTCAAGGATGGGATTTGCAATGTGATTCCTCTTTTTTATACGCATGTCTTCCATCCCAGAAAACACTGTGAAACCCTCCACAGAACCTGTCAGCAGCAGCAGCAGAGATAAGGAATGCTCCAATGCAGAAACATACCCTAAAAGGGAAAGACCAATATTGACTTGCAGCAAAGCTTAAGCCCTTTAAACTCACCCCTGGACAAGAAGAATCAATGTCTCTTTTTTTTTTCCTTTTTTTTTTTTTTTTTTTTGGAGGTGGGGGGGAAAAAAGTGTCACCACTGTTATATAGCAGAGCATGAAACTATGCTAACAGTCGTATATTTTCTATTCAAAACTGTGCCTCTGTGTATATAAACACAGGAAGGTTTTGTAGCTGTATATGTCCACATTTTTGACATGCGTAGGTGGAGCCAGCGTAGGAAAGCCTATTCAGGAGCGAGCAGCTGCCCTAATGGAATACGATTGACTTTATTTACATCAGGGGCTAAATATAGACTGGGCAGCAATGTACACAGGGCTGTGTCTGATAGCCAGGACAGAATGTGCTGCTAGACGGATGGACAGATGGACGTTGTTCCTGTGCAGATGGTCCTTTTAGGTCAGGGAGCTCTATGGGGCTCTTTCGCCCAGTGCCACTGCTCCCGTGGGAATCCTGACACCGGCCACCCCAGGCTGTGGATCTGGTCCTGAGGGGAGATGTGGGGCTGGTCTGACACAGGTCTCCTGCCAGTGCCTGTTGGCTCAGCTCCCCTGCAGCAGCAGTGGCATGTTGGTTTATACCCAGCCAGAGGATGATCCTAGTTGTTGCAGCCAAAACTGCGAACAATATTTATATTTTAGGTATTTTGCTCTGACCTTCCTGTATTGCCATCCTCCATCTCTCTGTTCCTCCTCACACCTTCCCAGTTACACTTTTGTGTGCACTCTTTAAGGTCTGAGATCAGGCCCCCTTCCAGCCTTGCACCCTGCATCCTCAGCCCCTCCGTCCACCCCCTGCCACCTTGAAATTGTGCTTTTGAAGGCAAAATCTGCATTTCCAGCAGCATTCTTCAACAGTACTTTTTCCAGCTTGGACCAAAAAGAGATGGCCCATGACTGCCATGTCTGTGTCCTCAGTAGGAGGGTCTGTCCCTCTGCTCACCTTCATGGAGAAGGAGCATTCATCTCTGAGACTTTATCTTGATTGATTCTTTGGGACTGTGAAAGCTAGAAAAGAGCCTGTTCTTTATCTTCTGGTGAATGAGAATGAAACCTCTCAAGGTAATCAGATTTTAATCTTTTTTTTTTTCTTTTTTTTTTCCCCTCCAAGCCTTGGCTGCTATTTTTAAGCCAGGAGAGCATCAGCATTGAAAGGGATGCACTCATCATCGCAGGGTTACAGCATATCTCACTGCAGAGGCGTTAAGCAACTCTGAAGACTTGGCAAGCCACAGGGATGCCGAAGGCAATGCCCAAGGTGCCCAGAAGTTCAGACAGCCTTCTTTTTCCTTTTTTTTTTTTTTTTCACCCCTCTTCCTGGGAAGGAAAGCCCAAGGCTCTTGTATCATAGGAAGTGACAGTACTGAAGTGAAGCAGTTTTAATAATCCAAATATGCCAGATTTGCGATTCTTTGGGAGAAAGGAATGTGCACATCCCCTTACTGCTTTGTGCTCCTGTGGATTTAAACCTAGCTAATGTGCACAGACAGGACCTGCGAGGTGTCCCGAATGATTTATGGATGCACAAACCATTAAGGCCAGACTTCTCATCCTCTACGATTTCTCCAGAGCATAAGTTAAAGAGAATTATCTACTCATACGTACAGCAGTTAACATGAACTAATGTTTTTAGGAAAAATCGTTAAAAGACCTTGAGATCAAAATGAACCATCCAGGCAGGGAATGATCCCAGTTCTAGGAGTCTATTTACTTTCTCCTTTAATAGCCTGTAAGAGGTCTAGAATATTGTACATCGCCTTCTCTCTTATCTATAATCCTTCCATGTTCTCACACAATCAAGCAAAGCCTGGCTATGTGGGAAGGGGCTGCAAGTGTTCTTGGGTTCAGGAAATTCTTATTAGGGCCCCTTTACAATCCTCTGAGCATTGCAGATTGTACATTTTTGAGACAAGCTTCTCTTTGCTTACAGAGAAAAGAATGCACGCTCCTTCCCCATTCGGTCTTTGGACAATAATTTTTTTTGGTTTAGAGTACAAGGAGCAAAGCAGGGTGAGTAAATTGTCCTCTCAGATTTATAGTCCAGGAGATAGGTCACAACCCTTAGCCATTCTAAAAATGATCTATATTTCAGGGGCTTAGAGGACAAGCCGGGAATATATATCCTAGCATGCCTTGAGCCACCCTGGGCTGTGAACGTGGTGCTGGCCTGAGCCAGTCTTTAGGCAATGGCATCACACCGCAGGGGAGGGAGCATGTGAATGGGAGGTACATTGTCTCTTGGATGCTGGTATTATGCCAGCAGTGGGGATTGATGGTCCCGAGTTCCAGTGACACTCCTGATCTCATTGAGAACATCTCCCCCTCCATAATGAGTTTTTCAAGGATAGACAGACACGTTTGATTCTGCATGAGGCTCGTCCAGCAGTGCTACTGACTGTCAGTTAATGAGATTTCGGTGCCAGGGAGTGGGACTAAGAGCTTCCATCCCTGGGAGATGCTCTGCCATCCTCCACGGTGGCCTGAGCAGAGGGTTGCTGCCAGCTCCGCCGCAAAGGCTGGACCCCCAGCTGAGCCCTGCAAGGGAAGCTGCTTCACTCCTTAACGCAATTTTTTTCATATCTGCAGTCAGAATGTGCAGAGAGATGTGCTTTGAACCGCCAAAAGTGGAGTTTGAGGCGTTTGGTTCTGAGGTAAAAATCCACCCTTCCTCCTCCTCCTCCAAGTACTGAAATCAGACTCGGGAAGCCCTGCTGTGACTCTGTAGTCAGACTGCCAGGAGAGAACGAGCCCTGCAGTGCAGCTCAGAGGTCCCTTTGAGTTCTGCAGTCCATGAGCAAGTCCTCTGAGGCTTGGAAACATCCATGGTGGTGAACACAGGGTATTCACTGTCTTCAGCTCCCGCTGAAGCCATTTGGCTGTTGCAAGCACCAAGCCACATCAGTGTTGAACCTTGCATCCCCAGTCCAGCATACTGTGAGAATGCCCAGGTAACTTCTGGACTGGATTATTTTTTCATCCTGAAAGCAAGGAAAGTACAAGTTAGACATGGAATTGGAGAAAAACAGAGATGAAAAGTTTGGGTTTGTTACTAGATACAGAGCAGTTTTTGGCTTGTTCTTGTCAGGTGTCCTGAGACGTGAGAAAGTATTACAAAGAGTCCTTTCCTTGCCGAAGTTGTGCTTATCCTGTGATCTGTATTTCTTTTCCCATCTCTCTTATGTTACTCTTATCATCCTGTTTTCAAAGGGCTTCAAAAGAAAAGACCAGTAGAGCTCAGCTCTTGTATCCCCTTGAAATTCGGTGAAAGGGTTATGTTTGGGTTTCTAGGAATGCCACAGAGGTTTTAAGGCAGAAATAAACCGCTAAGGGTTTCTTTTTTCTGGTCTTCTAAGGTGTTTTGTTTGGGTTTGGTTTTTTTTTTTTTTGTTTCCTTCTATATATGTGGAGTGGTATTTTCAGAAGGTCTCAGTATTGTCTGTCACTGCTGAAGGATGTGGTGAAGCTCTCATATTCCCTGGCAGTGGGAGCAGGCTCACACAAGACACTCCTGAATATCCCACTCTTGTCTTTCTCCTTCAAAACCTAACCCTTGGGCAAGATTATCTAACAGAGGCTTCTTAGCTTGCATCAACACCCTTCACCACAACAATGAGTGTATATAAACCTCACAGTTACACCCTCCACTATGGCCAACACCACACACATGCTTTCCTTTTTTCTTTTCTTCTCCCATATCCATTCTCTCCATCTCACTTAGCCCCAGGCCGTGTGCCCTCTTGGAGAGAGAAACAGAGGGATGATTTGACTACAGACACTGTGCTGGAAGAAGAGTAGCATGAAAATGGCTTCAGGAGGGACCTGTGGTCACTGCTGGTGTCACCAGGATGCTCTTACTGTTCAGTGCTGTTCTGCATTGCCTCATCCTCCCATTGCCTTCCCTTGCCACTAATCCCCTCCTCAAATAACTCCACTATTAATCTAGGCTGAACGGTACCAAATTGTCAGGGAATAACATAAAATATGTACAGCTGTCACCAGGACCATTCTCCTCCTGTACTGCACCTGTGTCCTATCTTGTGCCTGCTCTAGGCATTCAGAGCGTGCACTCTGCAAGTTTTTATTGCACCTTGCTTAAAAGGATGTTTCACTAACTTTAGGCACTCATGTCATAAGCAAAGCATTTGTAAAATTTAAGATATGATCTGGCTGCTGTGTTGTGGGTTGCTCTGCTTTGCTTTGCAGGTTGTAAGCTGAAAATCATCCCCTGACAGTGGCAAAACCAGTTGCATCTTGCAAAGGGCTTTCCCACTCTTAAGTACTGGGCATGCTGCTGCCTCACAGCTAAAGCTGGAAAGAGTTGAAGTGTGCCCGTTGTATGGAAATATCTGTGGCCTGTGGACTCATGCAATACTAATTTTGAGAAGTTCCAGATGCCCCTTAATGGTTAGAGCACCCTTAATGCTCTGCAGCTGCTGCATTTTGGAATAGCTCTTCTTGCTAAATTCCTTCATGAATAAAAGCAAGGATGCTTATCTGATGTACAGGGAGACACGAAATGTTGCACGTGAAAGTATGAACTTGAAGACATTATGAATCACCATCCACTTCTACTTAATGTTTGGTTATTATTTTTTTCTTCCCTATGTGCCCAGTTAGTACCTTTCTAAAGCCATCCATGCTTATGTTCCTCAACACTCTGGATTACTCCCACCCCACCAAAGCTCCACAACTGTACGCTCCCACTTCTAAACATGTGGGCAGCCTTTGCGTCCGTTTGCCATCATTTTCACTTCTCATCACGTTTGGCTCGCTCCAAAGAAAAGGTCTGGTGCCAGGATTTCCTCTGGCTGAAACAAGGGTGAAGTTCTGGCCTGATTAAAATCAATGGCAAAGGTCCCAGCGATGAGTAGGAGAGCAGACTGCGATTTGGAGTACTTGGAGGATATACACAAAGCAATCATACGTAGCAATGTAATTGTGGCCGTTTGACGGATGCTAAAGTTAGAGATCAACAAGCTAGCAGCTATAAATAGCAGCAATTTCTGCTGATTTCTAGTTCTGTTATTTTAAACACCGTTGAGAATCAATTCCTTCCCTGTCCTTCAGGAGAGGTAAAAAGCACATCACCTCCCCTCCCGTAGCAAAACTTGCGCATTTTTTTGTTGTTGTTGAATAAATGCTGTCCTCCTGGCCGTCCCATTGTGTTGGCATGCTTAGGATTTTCCGCACGTACATGCAGGACCTGTTAACATGTTAATGGATTTGTTTGCTTGTCAAGGAAAATTTTGCCCCCTGCAATGACAGCTTCAAACTCGCGCTGCAAAAGGGCAGGGCAAGCAGCCGCTCAATGGGCAAGCACAACACGCTTTCCCCCGGCAATAAAGGCTTCAGACTCGAGCTGGGTGCCTTGCCACGCTAATCCACAGCGCTGGTTTAATCATGTTAATGCGCTGTCTAATTATGGTAAACACTACATATTATTCAAATTAAAAATGTATATTGCCATTCACGTCGTCAGTCTGCAGACGTTTTTGTGCATTAGTGTTTTCTAAGCTGAATGCCCTCTGGTAGGCACCAGAGGCTGCGTATCACCCCATTAGCTAAAGAGAGAGGTGGATGATCATGTATAGCGGCCACCTGTCTTGGGAAGTGTTTCACTCATCATGCTGTTGGGATTGCCAAGCTTTCATCTGAAGCAGAGTCCTCCCTGCAAAATTTTCGGTGAGATGCTCATCTAAAACCAACACTGCCTTTCTTGTTAGTAGGACAGTCATGACCAGTGTGGCCTGTGGTGTGTCAGTGGACATGTCTTGGGTTGCAGGCACCTTGAGAAAAGAGAAATTTACCTAGTCAACAGCTGAGCAAAGAGCTACAGGCTTGATGATTCAGGCACTGATTCTTCCCCTGATGGTTTTTACCAATCCTGGTGTTCACAAAAGTTGTCCTTGTTTGGGGCCATCTCCAATACCAGCCACCCAACCCTTAGGTGGGCTTCATCAGATGCAAGAGTTTGGCAATGCAGTGGAAAGCATTCCCAGTCCCGTACTGGCGGACCTGCAATTACATATGAAGGATACTTAATTAGACACAGAGGTTTCTGAGATGGGCTCAAGCTGGAAAGCATTTCCCTAAGTCTAGATCTGTGGTTCTGCTTTGTGTGGTATATTGGGATCATATCCTGATATGCTGGATCCAGTGACAGTGTCAATAAATAAACAAACTTGTGATTTTGTGATCTTGAAAATAATGAGAGAGGAAACTAACTTTATAAAAAATTATAATTATTATTGATAGTAATAATAATATCCACTGTGGCTTCTCTTTTAAAAGTAGGGTCACATTTGAACTATGCCACATGACCACACAATAAAAAGATCGACTCGGATGTTTTAGCGTCTGACACATTTTTATCCCACCATACTGGGTTATGGAGGAAGATACTGGCAGAGTGAAAACATGAGCACTTTACAGAACTGCTTAACAAGTGGACAGTCCAGAAGAGGCTGGACAATGCCACGTGTATTAGTAAACAGGTGGCTTTTACTGGCAGACAGGGTGTTTTTTGTGTTCTGAAATGGGAGTCACGGATGCACTTGGCTCCACAGTTGTGTAATTGGGCCCATACAATTCTTTTTCATTGTATTAGGCACTTCTAGTTTCCTTTGAGGAGGTTTCTTTATTCCTTATTTTTTTACCTCTGGATGCAAGAATAGGTGCTTAGATTTGTATACTTAACACGGTCTATTATTCTTTTGATTGCCTCCCCATCCTTCATGTGCTACAGTTCAAGCTTTAAAATTACAGTAGAAAAGATTTCTGTGCCTTGGGATTTAATTCTTTCAGGGAACAGAAAGAGTTCCTTGAGACAAATTATATTATGTTTCAACTGTCCCAGGTAATTTGTTTGTTTTTCCCTGTTTGATTTGTCTCAGTTTCTGGGAATAGTTCCCAGTTACCATTGCCTCACGGAGCTGGACTGGATAGGAGTAGATGGAGAAAGGAGCATTTTCAGACGTACTAATGAATTCTAAATTTTAACTCAGCAAATTTCCCTACCGGTTTTGAAATGGCTTGGAGCTGAGTGTTTTCTAGAGGTGAATGAGAGGAAATGGCTGTTCTTGACTTTGTGTGTTGAGGGAACACAACTAGCAATTGTATGTGGGTGGTGATGCCTCAACTGGCTCTAGACACTGGTATATCTACAAAGAGCTTCAGGAAGAAGTGGCTTTACATGATCGTTTGTCATGGATAATCAGACTGTGAGCAGATAGTTCACAAGTGACCAGCTGGCTGCTCTATTTATACCCTGCATGAATTTTAAAGATACTGGATGTATTGATAAATTGATTACTTGATCAAAACTTATAAATATATTTCAACAGAGTTGACCACAAATGGTAGAGATCAAATTTAGGATTGATGGTGAGGGAGAAATTTAGGATTAAATGGCACAAGAAAAGCACTGGGCAGTGTTGTGATTTGAGACAAGAAGACAGAAGCTGTTGCCTAAGCAAATAAATAAAGCTGTGATTAAATAATTTCACGCTGAATGCAACCTTTGTGCAGAGCAGAGGGGATGAAGCTGCTGGAGAGGCGTATTGAGCTGAGTATTGAGGCGTATTGAGGATGTGTGAGATACGGCATCCTAACGGGTGTATCACAAAGGGAAAGCAAAGAGGTGCATTCATCTGCTCCAGACCTGGGCTTTATGGGGCTGTTCCCTTCGCTGAACCTCCCCAGTGAAGGGGAAAAAGGGAAAGCGATTCTGCCACGTGGTTCATGCACCTTATTGAAGCTCTGCTTTTTATCATTGCTTCCAGCTTCACCAGCACTTTAGAAAAAGCATGAGTTCAGAGGTTATTTTATTCTGCACCCTTTTGCCCCCTGTCTTGACAAGTGGCAACAAACCAGTTGCCGAAAAGGAGTCCACAGAGATGCCAGCAGGATGCCCCTCTCCATTGCTGGGGTCTTTGGCAGCCTCTGTCTCCCACGCTCCCTCCCTCATTCCCCTGCTTCCTCAGTGCTGGACTTTAGGTCAAATAGGTGCTGTGTGGTTGGGGTTCTGCTCACGGGACTATGCTGGGCTTTGTTCTGCCTGGGAGCCTCTGGCTATTGATCAGGGCAGACAATAACGGATGCCCTGTGCTCCAGGGACGAGCAGCTGCCTTTTTCTCCAAAGGCCCTGGCTGTGGCTGGGGAGGACAGGCTGTAAATTTAACCCTTCTCCTGTAGCAAGAGAAGGGATGCTTAGTCACACTTGAGAGCCTGGTAGAATGCCGAGGTCCCGTTTGATAATGTAAAACTTATTACAATAGATATAGCTAAGAAGTATTCATTACTGTGTAAACAGAGCAGGCAGGAGGTAGGTCCCCCTCTTCCCTGACCTCTGACTTGAGATACTGAGCCAGCTGGCTCAATGCACCCCGGGGACCAGGGAACTGTGGACACTAGTGCTGTAGGAGGCATCTGAACACCAGCAAAAAAGCAAAACAAGTGAGGAGTACCATTGTTCTCCATCACTTTTCCAAAATGTCTGCATAGCTCCAGGGCACTTTCTGGGGCTCCATCCTCGAGGCGAAGTCCTACAGTATGGTGCCTTCATCTCCAAGGAGGACGAGCTGATGAAGTCACTTAGTGGTCACTCACCTGGCTTCTGGCAGCAGATGGCTGCACCCACTTGAAGACTACCTGGGAAGTTGTGGATGCCCGTTCCCTGGAAGTGTTCAAGGTCAGGCTGGATGGGACTTTGAGCAACCTGGTCTAGTGGAAGATGTCTTTCCCCATAGCAGGGCAGTTGGAACCAGATGATCTCTAAGGTCCCTTCCAACCCAAACCATTCTATAATTCTATGATTTTATAATAACACTTAAAAGAACCCAAGTCTCAACTCACAAGGGGATGAGAAGAGATATCTGTACAAGGGCTCTTACCCTTTATATGGCTGTCTGGACATTTTCCTGGAAAGAAAAAAGAAAAGTGGGACCAAGAGTTGCGAAAAGGGCCTGCTTGGCTGGCTTCTTCCAGGACACTGTTTAGGGTCATGTTTCTCACTGGAAGCAAAGCCATTAAAGTCGAGACATTGAGCAGTGTGGCTGACATGGTGGGTATGCACATACCCAGGTCTATGGGCCTGAAAACTAGGGTGAAAAATACACCTGTAAAGGTGATCCCAAAGATTGGTCCAAACAGGGGACACGGGGAATGAAGGTGACGCTACATGTCCTGCTTAGGACCCTGCAGTGGTAACTGCACTTAAGAGGTTAAAAACTCTTGTGTTTACTTAACTCTTAGACAGACATTGTGGATGGAGATCCACAAGGCTGGTGTAAGGAACAGCCAGAGGAGGGAGTCTTTGATAGCAGGACGGCCCTGTCTTGGCAAGAGAGTGGAGAACAAACAGATAAAAAGTGATAACACCCTGAAGGCCAGGGTGCTCAGAGTTCTCAACTCTCCACCCAAATCATGTTAAACGTCACCCCGGGGAGGGGAACGCAGCTAAGGGTGGGGTATAAAGGGTACTGTGGAAGTTACCTCTGCTAGGAGAGAAGAAATTGAAGACCCCAAAGAGGCAGTCTACGGGCTGTGCTCCTTCTCCTCCACCCAAGACAGGGACGCCTGCCTGGTAAGCATTGCGACTTCACCTTTATGGTGAGAATACCCGGGATAGCATTGCACCGGCACTGCAGTCGTGTATTAGTGCTGCTGCAGTGAGTGCATTGATCAGTGATTCTGAACTCTTTGTATCTGTCGCTTTCATAAAGTTTCTGCCTGTTTCCACTTTGCAAAACTGTCTCCATGGCAGTCCTTGGTGGGTCTCTGAGGGGCAAACATTGACTCTGATACGTGGCTACGGACAAAATCCTTTAGACTTAACTGTTGGTGAAGTCTGGGACTAAGGCTGGACTTTGCCGCACCTAGGCTCCTCTGAAAAGGAATTTAGAAAGTGAGGGGGTCCTTTCCGAACCTTGTGACTCAACGGGAGGGCTTCCCTCAGCCACACATCAGGCTCATGCCCTTTATGTGATACTGACACAGAGTCAAATCATAGAATCCCAGAATCCCAGACTAGTTTAGGTGAGATGGGACTGCAAAGATCATCTGCTTCCGTCCCTCCTGCCATGGGCAGGGACACTCTCCATTAGCCCAGATTTCCCAAAGCCCTATCTAACCTGGCCTTGAACCCAGCCAGGGATCCAGGGGCAGACACAGCTTCTCTGGGCACCCTGTGCCAGGGCCTCCCAACCCTCAGAGGGAAGGATTTCTTCCTCATATCTAACCAAAATCCTCCCTCTTTTAATTTAAAGACATCACCCCTTGTCCTGTCACTCCCCTGTTCTTGTAACTAGTCCCTCTCCATTTTTTCAGTAGCTCCATCAGCTATCAGAAGGCTGCTTTAAGGTATCCACAGAGCCACCTTTTGTCCAGGCTGAACAAGCCCAACTCTCAGCCTGTCTTCCTAGGAGAGGTGCTCCAGCCCTCTGGTCATCTTCATGGCCTTCTCCAGACTCCCTCCAACAGGTCCACATCCTTCTTATGTTGCGGGCCTCAGAGCTGAAAAAATGCTGCATCTAAACCTCTCACTTTTCTCATGAGTATGGTGTTTGATTTAAAAAAAAAAAAAAAAAAAAGAAGAAAAAAACCTTGAAACGTGAACTTTTGTTGTGAAAGCAAAACTGGTAGCATCTTGCAGTGCTTGAGGAAGGGCAGAAGAGCCACAGCCTTGGAGACAGAAGGCGGGTGGGGGTGTAAGTACGATCTTGCTCTGGTCAGGTTTCTTGAGGACCCAGCCCCTTGGGATCCTTGACAGAGAAGACCTTGCCTATGCAAGCATTACATATTTGTAGGGGTGTATATCATTTGTTTTTGTTTCTGGACTTGGTGTCCTCACTGTTTTTTTTGATTATTTTGTCTGTTTAACCAGGCTGATTAGCACTGCAGTCTCCAAAAGTTTCTTAAACTCACTTTGTAAGCAAATTGTTTCCCTTCTTCCTTGTTACTGATGCCAGATAGTGCAGGGGGAAAAAAAGTCAGGAAAGAAATCATTAGTGTGAGGGGAGACAAAAGTGAACAAATGGGAAACCCAGTGCGAAGAGTTGAGAAATAGGGAGAAAACCACTCTCCAGAAAGCAGCCAGGCCCACGGGGCCAGGACAAGGAAGTCTGGCAAAGGTGATGGGCTTGGAGACGAGGTGAGGGAGAGCCTGGGCTGCACTCTACATCTGACTGCTTCACTGCACCCTTCCCTGCCTGTGTCCATGCATTGCCTGCAGGAGTGAGGCCTGCTGTGCGGCTACCTGCCAGGCTGGAGGGCTCTGCAGGCAGGACCTGAGGAGGGGTAAGCAACTCCCGGGCCCCAGTCACCCCATCTGAGTCTTCCGCCCTGTGCTGCAACCAAGCCCTCCAGGCACAGGGAAAAGCTGCTCCAGACGATGCCTCCCCCGGTCTCTGTGAAGAATAGATGGTGTTTTTACAACCTCTCAGAGGCCTGTTCCTGGGTAGATGGTGAAAGGCAATACCTCAGGATCACTGGGTTACAGGAGGTTGTAAAATTGCTCCTCCCCATATATATATATTTTGACAATGCTTTCACTGAGGAGCGTTTCCTCTTTTTTTTTTTTCAATTTTATTGCTGTGGCAATCAGTCTGTCTTGTCTTTTTTTTCTTCTTCTTCTTTCCCCCTTTTCCTCCCCTTTTCAGTTTGACCTATCAAACTGTAAGTCTTATTTTGAGCTGACTGGGATGCATTAAATGAGTGGCTAGGCCACCAATTTAAGGGAATTGATGATCTTTGGGGCTTAAACTCTCACAGGTCAAATGATAATGTTGCCCTTCAGGTTAAATTCATATGTTACATAGGGAAAATCAGGAGCTTTCTCCAAACACAGGGCCTGTGGGACGCAGACCAATTTTGGTTATAAACAACTGTTTAAAAGCTGGTTGTGAAGAGGACAAAGCATGGATGCATAATGTTTCATTTGTCCCTTTCTTTTTTTCCCCTCTAAATTTCCGTGCTGTCCTTCAGGCAGCCATTTTCTGTTTGTCTTCTGTAAGCTTTAAAAAAAAAAATCATGGTTCCAAAGTAGACATAAAGACAGATATAGAGACAGATATAGATATGGAGATAGAGATAGATATAAATAGGTATATGTATGGGTTTAGATAGATAAAGATATTATAGCTATACTTATAAATGCATATATAAATATAGATCACAGAATCATAGGTGTTGGAAGGGACCTCAAGAGATCATTTGGTCCAACCCCCCACCCCACCAAAACAGGTTCCTTAGAACAGATCACACAGAGGTAGCTGTAGACCACAGAATCCCAGGGGTTGGAAGGGACCTCAAAAGACGGGCTGCCCAGGGAGGTGGTAAGTCACCATCCCTCAGGGTGTTTAAGGAAAGGTTGGATGAGTTACTTAGGGACATAGTTTAGTTAGTAATATAAGTGGTAGGGGGACTTTTGGAGTAGATGGTCTTGGAGGTCTTTTCCAACCTTAATGATTCAGTAATTTTTTATCTAGTCCAACCTCCCTGCCAGAGTAGGATCACCTAGAGTAGGTCACACAGGAATGTGTCCAGGAGTGTTCTGATACTCATATCAGTTTTAGTGTGCCCCATGCCATGGACACATTCAGAAGCCAGAGTCATGAAGTCCATGGTGCTTGTAGTCTGATTTTTTGGCATGCCCAGGCAAGGCCTACAGATGATGCCATGCTACTAATTATTAAAAAGATTTTCTGCCTTCTGTGTTTGTTGTATTCTTCTTTCTGCCCCATCTTGTTCTCTTTATGTAAACTAGTCCAACCTGCCACTATCTTATCTTCCCTTTGCTTCATAGCTCTGCTGCTACATACCAATGACCAATTACATTTTGGTAAAAAACAAGTATCTCAAGCTAGTTGATCAATTACTATTCTGTCCTCCCTTTTAATTTTTTTTTCCTGTTTTGCATTCTCTCTGGAATCATAAAAAAATAATTGATAGTGGGCATTTATTCCCCCTGCACCCATGACAAATGAGACTGATATTACAGGTCCTTAGCTGGTAGTGGTTACAAAAATGATTTAAAAAATACTGGGTCCATTCAGAGCAAAGCCTGCAGTTGTTTTTATGGGCATAGATTTTGATAAATCCACTCTTTTTTATTTGTTTGTTTTTCCTGGGGGAGTTTCCAGTGATTCCACAAGCAAAAAAGACATCAGAAATTTCGTCTCACAGAAGTGAAAGGGAACTGTCGGCAGGATGAATATCAGGAGAAGAAGGAGAACTGACCTTGGTGTGTTTACAGTCACTTCTCCACCTTCATCCATCAGTGGCTGAGAGAAGCACTTACATACACACTATTTATAGCATCTTGTACAAAAGTTCATCCTCACAGAACAACACCTAAGTTAATTATAGGAGTGATGTCCCTCCCCTTAGTGGAGGCATCACAAAGCTAATATGGTCATATACCTGTTTTGAAACCCTGCTGTTTTGGGGTGCAGAGCCATGGGTGTTCAGACCAGAACCGTGCCAGTAGGATTTTTGGGGTCACCTTTACAGTCCTTCTGATGCAACAAAGATGAGGTGCACAGGGAGATGTTGTTAACTGGAGTCAGTTTGGCTGATCTCCAGAGGTACTTTGGTTGAATTTGCATCTGAATCTGAGTCAAAGATGGGAACTTATTTGTGTGCTTGGCTAAACAAAAAATGGATGTCTCTCCTACTGTAGTGTGTGGGGCTTAGGTACCTGAATTGGCGGGCTCGGTTCCTGAAATGGTGCCTGTCTGCAAGAGAACAAGACTACTTTGACAGACACTTAAATAGATAGTGTTCAAGTGGAAAAAAAAAAAAAAAGAAAAAAAAAAGGACATCTGTAGAAACTATAAACCCTTATTGCTTCCAAATATGTGGCTTGGAATCGTTTGTAGTGGCCTCACATTTGAGAGCAATGAGAGGTCTGAAAAGAGGATACCAGATCAGTATTGCTACCACCGACAGATCAGGGACATTTCCCACCTCTCAACCCAAAGTGTAAGGTTGCTATTTAGTGATCATCCGTTCAGGACCCAGCAGGGATGAATTCCACATGTTGTCATCCCCAGGAGCTCAAATTCCTCTAGCTGAGCTAGAGGGATTGCTTGAAGGAGGATGAGCAGTGGCTGGCTCTGGGCCATGGTTCTAGGGTCAAGAGCTGCCTCTGCCTGGTAGCAACCCTCACCAGGAGGGCTCATTGGGCAGTGGGGCAGTACAGGGTTGGGTCTCACTTTTCATCCCTAATATTTCACAGTGTTTCAACTGGAAAGACCATGTTATAAGTGCAGTGGTAGGTGTAGCAAAAAAAAACCAAAATGAAACAAGTGAATTTAATTGGCAGCTGAGACCATTCAATGTTCAGAGACAGGACATGAGCTATTCTGTGTCTAAGATGTTTTTGGGAGCTTGACGATAATTTCGTCATCTCAGGCTTCTGAGTGATCTTTGGGGAGCTCAGAAATCAGGAGCTAATTCTTTTCTCTGAAAACAATTGAGTTTTCCAGTCTTTACATGATCAGGCTTCAGATAAAAGTGAATTATTTGTGAAGGTCATGTTGGATTTGTGGGACACCATTAACACTTGCCTCTAAGGGAAGCAAGCCTTCTGTCAGGAAATTTCTTTGAAAAATGGATTATTATTGCTATTATTTTCACAGGATATGCCATTCAGTGATGCAGGGTGAGTGCTGGGTTGGTAGGTTTGATATTTGTGTTGGCTGTTTCACCTCTGGTAATTGCTGACTTTGCATTAGGAGACCTTCACTGTGGAGACATCTGACAGGGAAATACATTTGAAATCTCCCAACAATACTTCATGGTTGTTTCAGATAAATAAACGAGTACTTATTTTCCACGGATCCTGATGAGGTTTTCAGCAGCTTTCAGCAGATAGATAGATTGTTACCTACACAGAAATGACAAGTATCCTCTAGGCCCGGGAGAGGGAGATCACTTACTGCAAGGCCGCCAAGAGTTTATGAGCTAACAAGGAATAAATATTCAATGTGGAGTTTTCCCAGGTGTTATTGTCATGATGGTCTTTAAATTAAAAAAAGAAAAGAAAAAGAAAAAAACATCAGCTTGCTGATTACTATGTTTTGTTCTCGTCTGATTAAGGTTTAAATGTAACTTCATGTAAATGCCAGTTTATAAGAAGTTGTTTATTTTCTTACAAATGCCAGTTTATAAGGAGTTGTTTATTTTACTTTGAATTATCATGTCACAAAAACCTACCTTTCATTTTCAGGCAGAGCCTCAAAACTCAACATCTTGATTAATAAAATATGAAGAGTTTATGCTATCTGTTTCTCCTGGTTTGAAAGAGCAGGTTTTTTGTTATTGAGAAGACAGGTAGCTTTGCTAAGAAAAATAGGTATTTTCTCTCTCTTACTAAAGTGCTGGACTAGGGAATGAGGTACATGGACAGAAATCTCAGCTCTGTCAGAGACTTTCTGGGTGGCACTGGTTGGATTAAAATGACGTAACTGTGCATATCCTATAGTCATGCCATGTCTGAGACAGTCACTCAAGGTCTTTCTTAGAGAAATCACTGGAGAGGTTGGTTTGTTGGCTATAGATGGAGTCTGGAATCAGATACTTGGATGACCCCATTACACAAATTGAACTGTTCTCTTCATAATTTAGTTCTTCTCTAGACTTCTTCTGCTACATGGAGGTAACAATCTCTGCTTTTTACCTATCTTTCTGGAACCTCCTCAGGGCTCTGCTGTTTCAGCACATAGAACCAGTGAATCGTTTTGGTTGGAAAAGACCTTTAAGGTCATCAAGCCCAATTGTTAACCCAGCATTGCCAAGGCTGCCACTCAGTCAAGTCCCTAAGCCACACATCTATGCGTCTTTTAAGTACCTCCAAGAATGACCCCACCACTTCCCTGGGCAGCCTGTTCCAGTGATTGACAACCCTTTCAGTGAAGACATTTTTCCTAATATCCAATCTAAGTCTACCCCCTGGCACAACTTGAGCCCATTTCCTCTTGTCCTATTGCTTGTTACTTGGGAGAAGAGACCAACACCCATGGGGTTACACCCTCCTTTCAGGTAGCTATAGAGAGCAGTCTGGTCTCCCTTCTCCAGGTTAAACACCCCTGGTTCCCTCAGCTGCTCCTCATCAGACTTGTGCTCCAGACCCTTCACCACTCTGTCACCCTTCTCTGGACATGCTCCAGCACTTCAATGTCCTTGTAAAGAGGGGCCAAAACTGAACGCAGCACTCGAGGTGCAGCCTCACCAGTGCCCACTGCAGTGCCCTGGTCGTGCTGACTACACTATTGCTAATATACCGATATACAACCGGGATGCTGTGTGCCTTCTTGGACACCTGGGCACACTGCTGGATCAACACCCCCAGGTCCTTTTGTGGTACAGGCCATGAGGTCTGACTTGCATTTCAGATAAAACAAACAATAATTTAGTTTTCAGTTTTAAGGCACTGCTTCAAAGAGAGTTTATTCCATGTAGTACATGTGTGTCATACGCATAAGCTAGACATGTTCTCTGTACCACGTTAAAATAACGTAGTCTGGTCACCAATTTTAATGTGTTTTATGCCTGAAACATAAATTATAAAGTGATTGTGAACATCTAACCAGAATCTAGATGTTAGCACGGCAGCGTGGGGGTACTTTGAGACCTATAAAAACCGGGATTCTGACATTTATGTACGAACCTAACGCACATTTATGTGACACACAGAAATTAGATGTGAGTTTTGATTCCTAAGTGTAAGGTGTTAGGACTCATGTTGTCTAACCTCTTTCTACTGTTGGAAAGACTGTAATGGGTTTATTTATTTTTAAATTAAGTCCAAGATTTTCAAGTAAATGAATGGCTCCAGAAGGTGTGAACTTAAGACAGCGATGTCATTCATAATTATGATGGCATTGCAAGGAGGTCTGCCCAAGCCTGCTACTTGGGCCCCCATATGCAAAAGAACAGAACAAAGCTTTCCACTCACTTGCTTGTGACAGAGAATTGGGGGAGTGCAGAGGAGTTGCTTCTGATTTGTTTGTTTGCTTTGGACCTGTCCTAATCAAGTGCTTTTCTGAGCTGCTCCCCAACGTTCCCTCCACACACACACACAACCCCCCTAAAAAAAATGCTTTCCAGACTCCCTCGTGCTTCTCTCCTCTTTCATTTTATTTATTTAATTTGTGAAAAGAACCGAAGGGGGTCCCCATGTCCCATCGCCTAGGAGAGCTGGTTTCCCTACAGGGCTGCAGATGCTGAGCAGAAAGGACTCAAACAGGCAGCGGTGAGGCGAGGCAAGCGTTATCAATCATTCAGCATGTTAAAAGAGAAGAAGGAGCAAGAGAAAGAGGGAGAGTGAAGGCGGGGAGAAGGGTTGGGGGAAAAAGCCTGGGCTGAATTGGAGGAATTTCCTCCCTTCCCCCCTCCCCTCTCCGGTTGCTGAAGGGAGGCTTTTTGGACATCTGCCCAGACACATGCCGAGTTAAAGAAGCGGGATAAATTCTGGAAGAATGAATGGAGGTAGAGGAGGGGTCGGGAGGACAGAGGGGAGCGCAGACTATGGGGGGTGATGGAAGCTACAGGGACAAAGGAGTTTTGTGGGGGAGACCACAACGGCAGCATGTGAGGGTGTGTGTGTGTGTTTCTCTGTGTCTCTGTGTGTGTGTGTGTCTGTGCGTGACTTTTTTCTCTTCTTTTTTTTTTTTCTGGTGGATATTTCAAACACAGGTTCCTTGTAGGGCGTTACCATGTAGCAGTGAATTCCCTCTGTTGTCCCTTGAATCTTCTTCTGTGTTGCTTGGAGAGGCAAGTACACAAGTGAATGGAAGTTATAACCAGCTAGGCTGCATCATGGCTGGCACAAACATTTTAAACAGTGAGGGTTTGAGCAAAACTTATCATAGGGTCTCTCCATCTCCTGATGTCTCCAGGCAAGTTTACATGACCTTATGAAAGATTCATCGAGCCAGGAAATTTCTGAGCGTGATTCAGAGAACGGATGGGCAACATTGTGTGGTCAGCTTGGATAACCCAGATGAAAGGTCAGATAAACTGTTCTGTCTGCAGGAGACCTGGGATGCGCAGGTCATGCTCTGGACGGCTTGTTCCCATGCCCTGTCCCTGCAGTTTCAGGATGTCATTCCCTTGGCTCTGTGGGTTTAGTTGTTCATCTGAAAGATCTTTAGCCCTGTTGGACTGAGAACGTGGGTGAAGACCCACTCAGATGACACAGCAAAACTGTACTGGAAGCAATCCCTGCCCAGAAGAACCAGCTTGGTAGCAGTAACCCCTTCCTCATAGTGACATCAACCAGAAAGGTTTGTCTGTCCATCTCCTTAGGCCTCTGCTGGCCTTGGGAGCTATGAATCTGTGAATCACTCTGAAATGTGCTTAAGGATCTTCACTGTACTTTGTGTGCCCCAGGCACATAGCCATACGGTACCTCTGCAAATGCACTTCCAAATCCAACAGCTCCAGTTGTGAACCCTGTTTCTTGAACCCTACCTGAAAGGCAATTGCAGCCTTGTAAGCAGCTTCTTGTAGCATGAACCTTGCTCTGGCTGTCCCACCATTCTCTGGTGTTACTTTTGATAAGTTTATGAATTCTTCTAAACTAAGAATTCCCTAGAATGACCAATTCTTACCCAGAGTTTGAATTGATAGGGCTAATTAAAGTAGCACCATTACTAAGACGTGTGTCAGCTCAGAGTCTCCATCCATAAAGCTGTTTTTTTCAGCTACTGCAATTTCAGATTTGAGCAAGGTCACTTTACCATCGAAACACATAATTATGCAACAGCAGATGAGACCTCCCAATGAGCAGAGTTGGAACCTGCTGAATAAGCCTGGGGAACTCACCTGGATTACACCGATTTTTCAGTACAGACATCTCAGCATATTCTGCCTAGCACCATGCTACTTTCACACAATAGCAGTGGCATTCACTCATGCCAGTGCCTTACATAGGCTTCTTATAAGATATGTCTTCATTAAATGTTCTGAACAATTAACTCACAGAAAGTTCAGACTGCTGTGGTGATGCCAAACTGAAGTTTGATTTGCTGCCGTGGCTCCTTTCATTATTTGATCACCTACATGTTCATCACATCCAAAAAGTGGTCCAGTCATCCACTGCCAAAGCTTGCCTGAAAGTTTCATGCTGTCTTTTCCAGAGGCTGTGACTACCACAAGGCTGTAGAAAGCTCCTTCTGAGATTTTAGCAAGTAGAAGACAGAAGAGTATGCTTGGTTCATTTGTTACAATAATTGTCATTGAAACCCACTTACCGTAACTAAAAATATTTCTGTTGCTACAAATTGTAGTTAAATTGGCTTGATGGAAACAGAGAGTATCCTTCTTCCCATCTCAAGAAACAAATAAACAGAGGCGTCCCCAGAGCAGTTAAAAATGTAACATTTTGATCATTCAGAAAAACAAACACTAGTTTTAAGTTTTTTCTGGGTAAGTTGTTCTAACCCCTAAGCTAGGCTTGGAGGAGCTAAACTTGGAAAGGAAACATGAACAAACAGGGTTGACATCTGGAATAATCATCATCATCTTCATCACTGATAGTGGAGTGACATAGAAAGACGTAGTGGAAGCCAATACTTTATATTTTGACTATGTTTAGCCTATGTTGAAGCTTGCATAGGTGTATTAACTATGTCATTTCATTTATTTTCATTATAACAACCCTTGGCAATAAAAGATCCAATTAGGCATTCAAATTAGTTCATGTCTCACACAACTGAAATGCAGTTGGGCTGCAAAATACAGGAAGAAAACTTTACCAAAAAAAAAAAAAAAAAAATCCCCCAGCTATGGTGCTATTGGGAATTTTAGGAATCCAGGCAAGCCAGACATTGGCCAGATATCAATGGACAAAGCTTAAAAAGGCAAAAAATACAGGCTAAGCTTTTAAATGTGTAAACTGGACAAGTTGTAGGAAAGGCTTCTCCTGCGCTCAGAAAATGAGGATACTTAAGGCTAATCTAGTCCAAGGGCTGGACTGGAAAACTTGGGAGAAGTGTGAGTCAAAGAAAGGGATAAAACAATTAAGTGAAGCCTTTGCATGAAAGCTGGGACTTAGGAAGATTCCAACTTGCACTGTTCCTCTAATGCAAACCAGTCCTCTGTCTCTCACAGCTGTCACAAGAGAACTTTCAGGAGCAAGCTGGCTTTACTCTATGAAGGTTATGAAAACTGTTTGGTCGGATTTTGCAGGTTTTATTATTTTTGTGGGTAAATCCAAGTTTGTGAGGGGCAGTTTGTATTAGAACAGAGACTTGCACATCGAGGTAATATAAAGTGAGCTTTCCTCTGTTGTATTACACTTGTTGCTCTGCATAGACGTGACTCAAGAGTCTGGTTCCTCCTGCTGTCGTGCTCATAATTTGCAGGATTAAAAAATTTAGGTTTATTTCTATTTTTGAAAGGACATGAGAAAAGTCTGTTTGTGTTTTAAGTTGGGAAGCACCTTGTGGCTTGCACAGCTGTGCTGTACCACCTGCTGCAATCATGGGAGAGGACTATGGGCTTTCTGGGTCCTGTATACTTGGCTTTGTATTCACTTCGATATTATAGGTAATAATAAGCAGGGAAAGAGAAGAGCATTCAGGAAAGGCAATAACTTATATTAGCCATCCGATGTCAAAGTCTTAATCTGTTTAGGACATGTAGTGTTCTTCACAGGCAATGTTTGGAGGGTTGGTCTGTATAAACCAGTACACATTCTGTGCCAGGACAACACTCTACATTTTGTCAAGTGCAATGTAAGAATAGCGATTGATAAAATATCCAGACCACACACAGTTCTGTGACTTAGGACGCCTTTAAAGATAATTTCTTCCCATTCTCACATTACCACACCCTAGAAGCATTTTTACCTTAGGATAATTCTACCCATGTAGTAAAAAACATTATTTCAAGGCAAAGATGACCAATTGGTATCCCAAGTCTATATTAGGTTGCACGGTATGTTATTTGGTGCCAAAGAATTCTCAGTGGTCGGTGAGTAAACCCTCCAAGTATATTGTTGTGAGTGAGCGACTAACAGAGTATAGATCCAGAGTGCATCTGCTTAAGATGTTCTAATTCATTGTGTCTCTGTGTGTGCCCACCTGTGAATAAAAGTGAGCCCTAGAATAGAAAGAGTCAATCACTCCTTCATTGACGTCTCTGTCTAGAGGTGAGCATTTCCAAACAAAACCAGTTCTATAATCATAGATGAGGGCGTACATTCATTTTCCCTTTGTGTTTTCATATGGATTTTGTCTCACAAAATCAGTATCCAGCTCTGCCTAAATAAATACATACTACGCTATGGCCAGCTCCTTGAGTGAATCAAATCATACACGCATCCCTGCTAGCTCTTCATCTGATGGCGACTGACTCAGCGACCGAGCCCTAACCCCGGGTTTAGTATCACTGATACTTAGCTTAGATGCAGGTATTTGGTGTAAAGAATGGGCCGGCTCCTTTAACCAGCCAGGAGATTGACCTGCCTGCCCAGAGGCTGCCCCTTGTCGAGCTCCGATTACAACAGTGCTGGCTCAGCTCCGTTGTGTTTGGCGCTTGTTGGATTCTGATTTGCTCTTTGGTGCAGTAGGCTGAAATAAAAAACATCTGGTCGGCTCACATGCTCTGTCTTAGGCTGGTTACACAAATGCACGATATTACGCAACCCAGACCTGCGATCCTGTTTCTCCCTTTTCTGAAGCATTTCATACTTGGCTTTTAATCACACCAGGCAGACAGCTGGACAGCTTCCAGGTGCCATTTCTCAGATGGTGAGCCTTGTTGCTTGACCCATCCACACAGCTCTGCCTTGCCACCACCTCTTGGTTTTGCCAGAGTGCCTCGTGTCTTATTTGCTTCCCTACCTGCAAAGCTGAGCAGTGCTAGCTCCTGCCAAGGTACCAGCTGTGGAAGATGATGAGGTTCTTGCTGAAGCACAACGAGCTGTTTCAGGCTTCCTCTTGTGTTTTTTTCCCCTTTGACAGTGCAGGCTTTTCCAGTAGGCAGGACAGAGATGATAAACCTAACACCCCCTCTCCAGGTCCAGGCAAGTCCACCTGTCCCTCTTGCACTTGTAGAAGATCCACCTGGGAGAATCCACACGCTGAAGCAGGAGGAGATGAGCACAGGGTTTCTGAAGGCTTTGCTTCTGTCATTCTCTGGTGTGACTGCCATTAGGGTTAGGGTTAGGGTTAGGTTAGGGTGTTGTGCTAGGCTACATTTTTGGCTCCAAAATGAGCAGATGTTCTGAGCGAAGTGATGGTGAGAAGCTCTGCAATGGAAAATGGCAGTGCTGCCCACTGGCTTTCCACCAGGATCACAGCAGTTGAAAATCAAGTTTAGTAGCTCAAGCTCTGAAGTTCAGCTTTTAATTAAAATACATAATTTAATGTTAGAGACCTCATTCTCTGAGAAGGGTACCATTATAAATGCTTGCATTCGACCTGGATTGCTGAAATTGGCATATTGCCTCTATTACATTAGAGGTAGCAAACCCAAACTGACTTATCATTGTAACCACTTGCCAAGCAGACAGAGGCACTGTCTTCATCCCAGATATATTAAAAAAAAAAAGAAAGGAAAAAAAAAAAAGGAAAAAAGAAAGAAATATTGCTCATTGGAGTTGACTTATTTTATATGTAAACTGATGCAACAGCATAGCGTGACTCTAGCAGGAAGAGCTGTTGAACACGAGCCTCTGCACTGTCACATCAAATCATGCAAGGCTGTCTGCCAAGGGACGGTTGGGGACAATGCTGATGGGCGGTCCTAAACCCCGTCTCTGGAGGCTCCCCCAAATTACTGACACTGTGTACAGATTAGGTGGTGCCTGATCAGAATTCCTCCTGCTTTATATATATGTGTGTTTCTATACATGCATGTATATGAACAGCACTTAAAGCATAGAAGTTAATGAAAAAAGTAGTAAGTAGTGCATGTTATCCCAAGATACCCTGTGCTTACGATGCTGTTTTTCCCCCACTGCCCAGTTCATGCCTCCTTTGTGAGGATCCTCCCTTCACCCTGTGTTAGACTTCACTATAATCCTGGGCTTCACCAGCTGAGATGAAGGAATGGTTCCTTTAATTTGCTTGGAACTGATCCAGTCTTTGGAGTCTGGATAGCTCTGGTTCATATCTTAATAATTTTCATGCCTTCACATGAATTTTTAAAGTGGGAAATACCCTGGTGAGCCCCTGGATCATTCTCTCTTGGCTGGCAGCTTCCCGGCTCCATTGAGGCAGCCAAGGAAACCTCATACTCCAAGCCACAAGGACCTCCTCTTCCATTTGGGAGAGGAGCCTGGGTTTTAGCTCGGAGGGGCGTGCACATACATGTGTGCACAGGCACAGGCACACACACACCGCTTGATTCACTATTCCTCTCATCCCCCTTTCACCTATTAGTGTCCTTTGAAGGATCAGGTTACCTTGCCAGTGGAAATATATGAGCTCGCTGTGTGATATAGCATAACTGCAACAGCAGATCATATAATTTTCCCCTGAAGGCTTGTTGCAGACTATGTCGAGTCATTTGTATTTATGACAGCTTGGGGGTGATTTAGTGCGACCTCACTTTGATAAAAGCCATTTAGAGCTCATAAATATGGGTGACACACTGCCTTCTCGGCTGGGATTTTAAACGGAGAGCTGCATTTGCATTCCCATTGAGCTTTTATTGTTTGGGGAGGTAAGAAAGGGAAGGAGAGGGAGAAAACAGGAAACAGAAGGAGTGTGTGAAATGCAAAAGGGCCCTCGAGAAACGAAGGATGCTGCTGTGCCTGGAGCACCTCGAACTTGAAGCACCTGTGATGCCCCCTCTTCTCCACATCTCCTCCGGGGCATGGGGTGAGGTGAAGCTCCACTTGCCCCAGATGGGTCAGTCAGTGAGAGAAGTGGATTCTCCAGATCAGGAGCAACATGACTTTAGCATTTAGTTTCAATGATAATAAGAATATAATAATAATAATAAGAACGAAGTCTTTCATGTGCTGGTAGGTTTTCTTTTAGGTTGGGTCTTACTGTTGCATGCTGTATTTTTTACTTAATTTCAGTGAGAGATTTCCCAAGTATATTTGTATTATCTAACTAGATTTATAAGGAGATTGACTATTTATGGCCAGCAATAAAAGATACTTAAGCCCAGCACAGAGTTGTCAGATTTTATGCACTAGTCTTAAATTGATCATTGATGGAAGCAAGAAGGAAGATTGTTCTTGGAAGATTACAATTTTTTTTCATAATCTGTAATGTCCAAAGGAGCCAGAGCACCACAGACCATTAAATCTCGCACAGGGATGAATATCTCTATTTCGTAAATGAGGATTCAAAAGACAAAGTGTTTTCTATCTTAAAGGCCACAGGCAGGGGTAGAACCAGAGACTAGGTGATGTCTTGACCATCAGGTTGAAAATCAATCCACTCTCTGCAGCCTTAACTTCCCATGTTCTCCAGCTTTCCCTTCTCTTACACCACCACTGCAGCTCAATAGGAATGTTACCATAAGAAGGACATCAAGGTCCTTGAGCATATCCAGAGAAGGGTAACAAGGATGGGAAAGGGTCTGGAGAGCAAATCCTCTGAGGAGCAGCTGAGGGAGCTGGGGGTGTTCAGCCTGGAGAAGAGGAGGCTGAGGGGAGACCTTGTCACTGCCTACACTGACCTGACAGGAGGGTGCAGAGAGGTGGGTGATGGTCTCCTCAGCCAGGGGACAGGAGATGGGACAAGGGGCAATGGCCTCAAGCTGCCCCAGGGCAGGGTCAGCTCAGATGGGAGGGAAAAGTTCTTCCCTGAAAGAGTTGTTAGGGCCTGGCACAGGCTGCCCAGGGAGGGGGCTGAGTCCCCACCCCTGGGTGTGTTTAACAGAGGGTAGATGAGGTGCTCAGGGATCTGGTTTAGCACAGGACAGGAATGGTTGGACTCAATGATCTTAAAGGTCTTTTCCAACCTTGTGATTCTGTAATTCTGTGACTAGCTAACACATTAATGTCTTTAATGGCATAATTATTTATTGCAGGGACACGAGTACCATGATACTTGGTTTTGTGTGCAAAGCTATCCTTTTCATGAGTTTGATGTTCAGGGCTGCGGGTTACCAAATTAAAATATCCGAAGGCTTGTTAACAGCATCTGCCTATAGCAATAATATAGGTCCTTTTCAGAATTTTACATGTGTAAAACATTTTGATCATGATTTAAAATCTTGGAACAATGTAATTTGTAAAAGTTACCTCTGAAACCTGTGCAGCAAATGTATTTTAGCGTATATCTGTATGCCTAAAATATATCAAAATGATCTAAGCTGTTCTGGTTTTATGCCCTTTTTTAGCTTTTTGGAGTGTTCTTTATAAATTACAGTGCTTTTATTGAACATTATTTTTAATTTTTGAGGTACAACAGAATAAAGCCATCACAAAGGCAAAATAAATCTTGCCTACCTTTTAAATCATTCCTGTGGTGTGATACATTGTTAGAACACTGCGCCTAATTATTTAATTTTATACTTAAGCTAATCAGTTGACCATTTCTCTATTACTACTCTCCTTTGGGTTCCATAGTGTTTCATGCAGATTCACAGAATGGTGGGGAGGGAGGTTTTGGAAGGAATCCCTGAAGATCATCTAGCCCAGTCTCTCGCCTTCTTGGTTAAGTTTGATGCCTGCAGCACTGAACCTGATGCTTTTATGAAACTAATTTATTACTGAAAATCTTCCATGTTGCAATCCAGTTAGGCTTTATATACGTATATGTAGTATATATACATACACATATTACAGAATAGCATTGTGCACAGCTGTGGACCAGAACTACCCGGGCAGTGATTCAGAGTGGACCTTGAACACAGGGAAAGGCTCTAAAGCTGCTGCCCAGGTATTCTTGTAGCAGCATCAGCTGGTTCACGCACACCATCGCATGGCTGTCCCTTGCTGCGTTTGTGTCAGGGCTCCCACCTCATACCTAGGCAACTGAATCCAGAGGAATTAAAAGGCAGTGTGCTTTTCATTAAGCAAATAAAGTGAAAATCACAGTCCCTGCCCCGAAGATTGTACACTGTAATCAATGGCACCATTAATGTGAGACTTGACTGCACTCAGAGGAACAGTAAAACACACATGATGGGGCCCCGAAGACAAGACAACCAGTAAACTACTTACTCTGCTTCAGTTTCATTAGCCATTAAAGCAGGATAATGGCACTTACCTTGCCCCACCAGAGATTAGTTAGTTGTCGCTTGCACAAAGTTATGGAGGAGAAAAAGGAAGAAGAAAGAAACACCCCTCAAATTCTTGCCATAGTGAGGACAGGACTCGGGTGGTGCCACGAGGCTTGGCATCATCCCACTTCTGGCATATGGGGATGCTTGTGCGTGGGTTGTTGGCTTGTGCAAAAGCATCACAGTTGAGTGCATGGAAGCCCTAGGCTGTGCCAGCACGTGTGTCCCAGCATGAGGGGAAGAAGTGTTTACCAGCCTCATCTTTCCCATTTGGGGTTCGAGTGTAGCTCAGGTCTCAAGGAAGAGTGTCTGGAGATTCCTGTTGGCAGCTCTGCTGAAAGCCCCTCATGGCCAAGACCCCCCTTGGCAATTTGTGCCACAGGACCTGTCCATGGCTGGCAAAACAGAGGCATGGAGCGGCGTTGACACCGCCGCACCGGGAGGCTTGTGCAGTACCTGTCCGCGCTCGTGCGAGCCGATGCCATTTATCTTTATAAGCGGTTTTATTAAAAGTAGGTCCTAGAGCAAACAGACTTTTGCAGTGTGGCTTTTTTTTTTTTTTTTTTTTAAATGGGCTGATTCGGTCTCTGCTGACTCAAAAAAGCCAATCAACAAACCCTCTGAATCTTTGATCCATTTTTCTACTTAGCTGTTCTCTAAAGGCTCAATTTCCTCTCCTGTCATGCTTTAGAGAGGGGGAAAATACACAGCCTAGTCCCCAAGTTATAATACAATTATTTGGTGCAAGGGAATTTTTTTTTTTTCACTTGAATAAATTAGTTGTTAATTAAAGCTTTTTGATGTAGTGCTAAAGGAGTTATATTTGATACCAACAGCTGTATGCTGCTTGATTTATAGTCCTTTGGGGTGTTGTTGGTTACAGCAATCCATTTCTCCCCCTTTCCCTACGAAACACACACACACACACACACACACACACACACACACTCACTTCAAAGACCATTAACTGGTACTGTGTTTTCAATTAGAAGGAGGATATATTTTTTTTTTCTGTTGCTGTTGTTTCTACTTTTCTACCCATCACTTGAAAGCCGTGCTGAAAACACAAGAGCAGCCTTTCATCACCTTGGCCATTTCTGCCAAGGTAGAGTCATGGACCAGTGGCAGCGAAGAGGTTTGTGGCACTGCCAGAATAAAGGCTATTCTTTGGGCGCATGGGTTGATCCTAGACAAGGTTCCCTAGTTTAGCACATTACATTGGGAAGCAGTAGGCACTGGCAGAGGGTTTCCTCTGATTTCCGCTGTAAACGTGTTAAGTTGCTGCTGTGAGAACTGAGCCAAACTTTGTGGTGATGCGTAAGGCATTTGGAAGGTGTGCGATGAGTTTGGGTTAAAATACTGGTGTAGCCTTCAGTCTGGGCAGAATTACAGACCTGGGCAAGGCTTTAGGTTTGATTCCTAACTAAGTTGGCAGAGTGGATGGGTTGTGTACAATTCCTTTTCTTTCTGCTAATCCTCTCCAAACAGGAGATCAAATTCAATGTACATTTGGTGCTCTTGATTGATTTGCGTATCTCTTATTTCCCAGAAACTACTCAATACTCAGCTGCTTAGCTATGACCGTTTCTCACTGGGCCAGGGACTGCATGCCAGGGCTATTTCCAGGAGGACATGGCAAACCAAAGGGGTGACCTATAATAATTCCCTCTCTCCCATTCCTTATCACTGAGGAGGAGACTATCCTTGGAACGGCACCAGTGGCTCTTGGCTGTTTAACGTGGCAGTCACACGCAGGTTGAGCAGGGGCTTTTTCTGTACGCAGTGATGTTTTCAGTCGATTCACAGCACGGTGTTCATTAGCTGTAATGGAAGCAGTTGAGCAGAAAGTGTGTTTCTTCACACTGGTATGCAGTTGGGCTTCTCCGCCTGGGAAATGGCAGTGGGACTTCCCAGTCTTGTGGACTAACACGTAGGGCAGCTTTTAGAAATGATCCAAGCTCAGCTGAGCAAAGTAATAGGATCAGCTTCCCATGCAGAGGAGAGAGAAAGCCCTGCTTCTCCAAGAATGCCTATCCCAGTCAAGGCTGTCCTACTGCTGCCATTTAATTTGTTTTAATCCGATAGGGGGAAAAATGGGTCTTAATTAATTTCCGTCTACTCCAGGCTCAAGAGGAAAACCCGCTTCAAAACAAATTAATGCAATCAAAATCTGCAGGTTGTGAGGCTGCTGGCAGAGTTCCCTGTTTGTGAGTAAACGAGCACAGTTTTCCAGTTCTTGAGGATGGGAGATGCTGGAGACACGGACTGCTGGTGAATAGGAAGAGCTGGAAAGTAGGGTGTCGTCCTCCTGTTCCCAGCTTCCCCCCAGGGAGCACGACTGTCACTGTAGGCTCCAATCCTTTCCGTAACTGTTGACTATGAGGCAGAGTTTAAGGAAGTGGAAAATGGTGGGGATCGCCCCTGTTGAAGATGGGTGGCTGGAGAGGGGCAGGTGGAGACATGCCTGTGTCATGTCACCGTGTTCTTTCTCTGCTCTCACCATGACTGTGTTTTCTTTCCCACTACCTATTTAGGGAACTAGCATTATTTTTCCATTCCTGCTTCCTCTGCAGTGACAGGGATAGCAATGCCTGTCTATGTAACCCGATTTCTGGAGTCCCATGTGTTAGCAATGCTTTTCTGGGGTGCATACATGGCACTTGATACAGTTCCGTAGTGTGGACTTTCCAGGAGGGGTTCTAGGCCACTGAGATTGGCCAGAGAGTAGGGGAATGTCCATACTCCTCAGTCTGGTGATAAATACCTTCCAGTTTTAGTATTACATTCTTTGTTCCAGTGACATATTCTGGGAAGGGCTTATTTATCTAAGGAACAGTTTAACATTCTTGTTCTCAGGCCTGTAGGGAGTACTTTTTCTGCATTGCTGGGGGACTCCCTATTCATTCTGTAATGGGTCATCTTAGTAGGACCTACAGAAAAACTGTGTTTCAGTCTTCGTGTATGGATTTGGTAGCAGAGATCAAAAAGAGAAATATTGTCCACAAGGAGTTTGATTTATGTACCTTTGACAGTTACTTTGCAACTTTTGCCTGGTTTCTGCTTTGCCTATTTGGGTTCATCTGGAGAATAGGAAAAAAAAAAAGGAAAAAAGAAATTATTATTAAATGAGGAAATTAAACTTTAGCATTTATATGGAAGACGATGTATTTTTGCTTGTGTACATGTCATCTGCTCTCAGGAAACTAGGTGGATAACTTATGGATGTTTCAGTTTGTCTCATTTCTGCATCGCTAACTTGAGGACTTTCACAGAATCACAGCATTGTTAAGTTGTTCAAACTGAGTTTGAACAAAGAATGTCTGGCTTAAAATTAATAAAAAGCAATATGTGCTCAAGAACTGGAGTAACATCTCTGCCAAGCATCCAGAAAAGCTATACCGAGCTTCTCTTTGCATGAAACAGACTTGTGATCATAGAATCATAGAATTGTAGGGGTTGGAAGGGACCTCGAGAGATCATCGGGTCCAACCCCCTGCCGAAGCAGGCTCCCTAGGACATTTCACTGAGATAGGCATCCAGACGGGTCTTGAATATCTCCAGAGAAGGAGACTCCACCACCCCCCTGGGCAGCCTATTCCAGTGCTCTGTCACCCTCACTGTGAAAAAGTTTCTCCGCATGTTGGTGCGGAACTTCCTATGCTCCAACTTGCAGCCATTGCCCCTTGTCCTGTCTCCACAGACCACTGAAAAGGGGCTGGCTGATTCCCCTGCATCCCTTGCTTAAGATAATTGTAAACATTAATTAGGTCCCCCCTTAGTCTTCTCTTCTCAAGGCTGAACAGTCCCAATCTTCTCAGCCTTTCCTCATAGGGGAGATGCTCCAGGCCCTTTATCATCTTCGTAGCCCTTCTCTGGACTCTCTCCAGGAGATCCCTGTCCTTTTTATACCAGGGAGCCCAGAACTGGACACAATACTCCAGGTGGGGCCTGACCAGGGCAGAGTAGAGGGGGAGGATCACCTCCCTTGACCTGCTGGCTACACTCCTCCGGATGCACCCCAGGATCCCATTGGCTCTCTTAGCCACCGAGGCACACTGCTGGCTCATGGCCAACCTGTCATCCACCAGGACCCCCAGGTCCTTCTCCACTGAGCTCTTCTCCAGCAGGTCATCCCCCAGCCTGTACTGATAGAAACGGTTGTTCCTTCCCAGGTGCAAGACTTTACACTTGCTTTTGTTGAACCTCACCTGGTTTCTCCCTGCCCAGCTCTCCAGCCTGTCCAGGTCTCTCTGGATGGCAGCGCAGTGTTCCTGCGTGTCAGCCACTCCTCCCAGCTTTGTGTCATCGGCGTACTTGCTGAGGGTCGAGGCTATTCCCTCATCAAGGTCGTCAATGAAGATGTTAAACAGGACTGGACCCAACACCGAGCCCTGGGGAACACCGCTAGTCACAGGCCTCCAGTCAGATTCCACTCCACGAATCACGACCCTCTGGGCTCGGTCCGACAGCCAATTCTCAACCCACCTCACTGTCCACTCATCAATCCCATGCTTTCTCAGCTTTGCTATCAGGATGTCATGGGAGACAGTATCAAAAGCCTTGCTGAAGTCAAGGTAGATGACATCTACTGCTCTCCCTCCATCTACCCAGCCGGTGATGAGATCGTAGAAGGCTATGAGATTGGTGGAGCACGATTTCCCCTTGGTGAATCCATGCTGACTACTCCTCATGACCTTCTTCTCTTCCAATTGCTTGGAGATGGCATCCAGAGCAAGCTGTTCCATTACCTTTCCGGGGACAGAGGTGAGGCTGACTGGCCTATAGTTGCTGGGATCCTCCTTCTTGCCCTTTTTAAAGACTGGAGTGACATTGGCTATCCTCCAGTCCTCAGGCACTTCTCCTGTTCTCCAGGACCTGTTGAAGATGATAGAGAGCGGCTCAGCAATCACCTCCGCCAGCTCCCTTAGCACACGTGGATGTATCCCATCCGGTCCCATGGATTTGTGTGCGTTTATCCCTTTGAGCCGCTCCTGGACCTCCCCTACCTCAACCAGAGGGAAATTCTTCATATCCCAAACACTCCTATTTACATCCAGTGCCTGTGGGTCCTTAATGAAGGCAGCAAACCTGCCAGCCCACAGCAAGTGCAAGAGAGGACCTGGTCATTAAGGGCCCAAGAATGGGCTGGTGGAAAAATGTCGATGCAGTAGGGAAGGTGACAGGGGAGAGAGCCAAGGAGGGGCAAACGGGCTGGGAGGAGAAACCACGCAGTAAGAACTGGCAAACTTTACACAGCCGTGTCTCCGCAGAGCTGTTGGATGGACTTACTTGAGGACAAGCGTCTAGGGTGGGTTATTTCTCCCACTCCTGAGTAAATAGCAGGAGCAGTCAGGAGGGTGTGTGTTGCAGGGCAGTGGCAGTGACTTCTGTATTTGGGTTATTTAACATGCTCCACCACAAGATGATTTCACAGAGTTTTGGAGACCACCTTGTTTTCTTCTCTACAAAGACCCTGGTTTTTACATTCCTAAATGATTTTGCATCACCAAACGTTCTTGTGGCCTCTTTCTTCCTTTTTTTAAAGAGGGTGTGATATCCCTATTGTTTGAGAAGAAGCCTTTGAATTTTGACAGGGACAAAAGCTCTGCGGCTGAAGACGTGCCTTTCCCTTATCCCATGAAGCACTACTCCATTCTGGCTGAGTTGCTAACTGTGTGAGACTGACATTGCCCACTTCCACTTGTGTTTCTCAGGAAAATGTTGGCAGTAGGTCAGAATAATTACTGGACATGAACCTTCCACAGAGGCTGGCTCATAGCACAGCCAGAGCAAAGAGAGAAATCCTCAAGGGCTCACCAGGCAGGTGGAGCTGCTGTTTCACCCCTTGCAATCTCCCCAGTAGCAGTGATTGCAAGTCCTCTCAGCCATAGCAGTGCGCATCCATCTCCAGTGGTCCTTGGTGAAGGAAAGGACAGACACACTTTTGAACCCAACGTAGTTTTGTGTTCAGGCTGCTGAATTGACTGGTTAAAGAATTAGGAACCTCCAGGTTCATCCTTGTGGGTGCAGTCACAATGTGGGCTGGGACACACACATGTTAATCCTCTGGTGACATGCCTTTCCTATCCTGAGGAGAATGCCTTAGTAAGACACCGAGTCAAACAGCAATAAGTTTGCACAAATAGCTTTAAAGTTGTGAAATTCCTTTTTTTTTTACTTTTTGGTTTGGTGGTGTTTCTTTTTTTTTTTTTCTCTGATGCTTGCAGCCTAAACATCTTTCTTGCTGTAGTGGCCAGTATAATAAACACACTAAAAGTGTGTATATGTGTGTGTGTATTTATACATGTCAGACGATGTACATCTGGATGGCCCTATAAGTGTCGCCACATGGGATGTACCCGTGTGTAGACTTAACATAAATGGAAATTACATTATTTTTTGCAGCGGTACAGTGCAGACCAGCAGCAGGACCCCAGTCCTTTCTCGAGAGGCAAATCTAATAAAAATGCGTATCCACTGACAAACACATGAGAAAACTGTGTTTACACACCCCCCCCCCCACACACACACACCCCCCACATACCTCCCCCTCCCCCCAACACCGAGCACATCGGCGATGCTCCTCAAGCAACAGCGGCCACATGCATCTGCGTCTGCTCCTATACAACCACTTTATTTCCTTTTGAATAACAAGGAGGCTCCCCCTTCTCCCCCTGCACTCCCCCCACCCCCCCTTTGCCTTCCCCAGAGCTGCAGGCTCCGTTTCTGACAATGCACAACCGCGCTGCTCATTGGAGTGCCTGTCATTAAGCAATGCGCTGATTATTCTGGCAGCTCTGCTACTCAAGTCCCCGTGGACAGAGTCAGACATGGAGAGAATTGAATTTCACCAAGGACGGGGCTAAAGGTCGTTCCATGCAGTGGACAGCTGTGTCTAGTCAAATCGAAACTATTGCTCCAAGTGTTACCAACAGAATAGCTGATAGCTCTGTTGTCAGTTCATTTACACTTGCATCCTGTTACAAATTAAACTGAAATTGTGGTGAGCCGAAGGAGCGGAAAGACAGTTTTCTGCCAAGTGACAATTCCTTGTATCGCCAATTTCCAAGCAAAGCCATTCTACGATCATCGCTAGAGGTTCTCATGATTTCCAGTGACCAAGATTTGGGAACCCGACTTTCTGCCACGGGTGAAATTCCCCTTAGCACCTGTTCTCGTCTTCTAATCCCATAGGTTGAAAAGGAAATGCAGGGCTCTGGAAACTGGTCTCTTTTCTCAGCTCTGCTCACAAAGAATATCACAAAGTACAGCATTGTTCCTTGACTTCTCCATATTTTTTTTATTTTTTCATTTTAAAATTTATTTCTTTTTCTTCTTCCCCCTCTCAATCTGGACATTTGAATTCAGACAGGAGGAAAACTATGAAGTATCTTGATCCTGCTGCAAGCTCATCTGCATGGCACTGAGGTGTAGCATCAAGAGCAGCTTAGCAGTGCTTATAAGCCAGTGTTGATCTCAGCCCAGCACAGCATCTTCCCCTGAACCCACTCCTAAACCATCAGCAGGCCAGAAAATGCCTTCTGGGCAGAAACACAGCCTCTCCCAGGATCCTCAATGGGTCCTAGCAACTAAGCTGAAAGCCTGGGACTTGACCACATTTGGAATAAACTTGCCAAAAAACATCAATGCTAATTAGCTTGTGTTATGAATGGATTAAGTGAGACACCAGCTGCAACGGGGCATTTTGATTTGGGTTGCGGCTCGGTAATTAGATGCACATAAGCTAGCTGGGGAGCTGTCAGTCAGCAAGCAGCAGTTTCCTTTGCGGTGTTAGGAAGAAGAGCTTTTCTGTGTCCCATCATCTGTTTTGCTGTGAACCTTTGGGTGATGTACCAGTGATCAAACACAGCGTCGGGCGTGAACTGGAATCCTCCCCTGAGCCACAGCCGTGTAACTCGGTGACTTCAGAACTTCACTCTTCTGGCAGTTAAGCAAGAAGGCTATTTTATTTCCATTGCAAAATGCTCCTCATATGATTGCTGCTAACATTAACACCATCCTGCCCTTTGATTAGTGCCTGCCTTCCCCCTGCTTCCTAACCTGCTGTTCTGGCTTAGAATGGATTTTGGTGCTGTCAGGATATTACTTTGACGTTAGAAAAGCGTACAAAATTGAGTTTATACAGGAGTGAATGTGTGCAGCTCTGGTGGTGTCAGCATCTGTAGTGTCCTCGCTGGGCTAGTTGTCCTGGGCTTCCTCTCTCGTCAATGGAAAGAAGTAGGTAACTCTAGTTAGTTCCACCTATTTCAGACATCAAGTCTATTAGGAAGAGAGGAATCACTGTGGGGAGTCCCTGGTCATTGTTTTGGGGAAGTTGTCTGGTTTTTAGACCTCTATTTTTAATAGATGAGTGAGGAGATGGATCCCGCTTTATCACCCAAATCTGGAACTCACATGAGAATAAAATAACCAAACAACTTTCTTTAATGTGAGGAAAGGCAGAAAGGAGAAAGGCAGCCTGACTGCTCCTGACATAGAGCCTTTATCAGCTCCATAAATAAAGGGCATATGCATGTAATGGCTGACTGCATCTCAGATTGCAATACCAATGTTTTAAAAGCCTGCTGACGGAGCATCTGCTTATTTCATTACTCCTCCAATGTCTTTGCAGGTAAGTCATGCATTACACAGTACCATCTCTAGCAATGCATGACCAGAGGGGACAGTCTGTAAAAATTCTGGATGGTCCATCGCTTTGCCTTACCTTCCAGGAGCGAGGAACATAAGGAATGATGTATTCAGTTAATAGGCAGAATTTGCAAAATAAAAACCTATTTTAGTGAACTAAGATTTGCTTTTTTTTGTTTTTTTTTAAAGAAAGGAGAACAACTCCACCACATTACTGTGTGAGCTGGCTGAGTGCACAGCAGAGCAAAGATTTCGGTAAACTCCCACTCAGAAACATGCTGAGGGTCTCGGTATTAGTCAGGTGAAAAATGAAATGTCATGCTTTACTGTAAAACAGATAAAGAGGGGAGTTACAAAAGCTTATGGTGAACCTTGGCATTGCAACAGAATTTTGAAGAGCCCAGGTACAAATTCAACCTGGCAGTGACTGCAGATTCTCCTTGTGTTATCACCAGTACTATGGTAGAGGAGGTTCACAGGAGTCACGTTGAATTAAAGTTTCCCTTTTGGAGTAGAGTTTGCTGCAGTGTTTGTAAAATACATCTCACTGGAGAAGAAGAGCAAGCTGTCTACCCTTGTGGCTTATTTAGTGGGCAAGTTTGAGTTAGCCTTGTGATGTGTCCTGCTACGCATCACAACTGCTTCACTTGATTGATTTGATTGACTTGGCTTGGTGTCCACAATTCACCACCCTCAATCACAGAATCACAGAACATCAGGAGTTGGAAGGGACCTCAAAAGATCATCTAGTCCAACCCCCTGCCAGAGCAGCATCACCCAGACTAAATCACACAGGAATGCATCCAGGCAGGTTTGGATGTCTCCAGAGGAGACTCCATGGCCTCTCTAGGCAGCCTGTCCCCAGGTTCCGTCACCCTCACAGGGAAAAAGTTCCTCCTTACATTCACATGGAACTTCCTCTGCTCCAGCTTGTGCCCACTGCCCCTTGTCCTACCGCTGCCATAACTGAGAAGAGCCTGGCTCTGTCCTCCTGACTCTCATCCTTTACATATTTATAAACATTAGTAAGGTCACCCCTCAGTCTCCTCTTCTCCAGGCTAAAGAGGCCCAACTCCCTCAGCCTTTCCTCACAAGGAAGGTGTTCCACTCCCTTCATCATCTTGGTGTCCCTGTGCTGGACTCTTTCAAGTTCTATGTCCTTCTTGGGCTGAGGGGCCTAGAACTATCTGGGCCGATTACTCAGACATACAGGCTTGAAGATGTCCCGTGGCCTTCCTTGCAGTTCTCTCTTTCCTGGCCACGGACTTCTTTGATGTGACAAAAGGAGCTTGCTGTGGTTACCTGCTGGGTTTTTTATAGAAGACGACACAAAATCTCAGATCCAAAAGCTGAGTTTTCCACTGTAGAAAGAGGCCTGAAGAGAGGAGAGAGGATCCATAGTGGTATCTAACACTGTAGGGATTCAATTGGTCAACATTACTGATTGACCAATCCATATATAAATTGTTGTAGGTCTTTTTTGGGGGGTCAGAGACAGTAAAACGCTGCTAGCCATCAAGCCACTTATGTGAAATGAGTTTCTGGTCCTATGTTCAGTTGTTCATAAACTCACAGATTCAACATGAACAGAAAAAAAAACCAAAAACTAAAAAAGGCTGTGGGATCCAGCAGATGAAATAGGGATGAACATGATAAAATGAGGCATGGAAGTGGGTTTCACTGCTGAAGTACACAAGGAGGTAGGCAGCAAAAGAGTTTTATCTTTGTAGGGTATAGCCTCCATAGCTGAGGAAGTACCATAAGACATTTTCCACAATCATTTGAGTTTTTATAAGCTTGGACAGACTTTGTACACTTTTTTCTTACCATCCTGTCATGTTTGCTCGTAACAAATATCCCAGCAAACATGTTTGCAAGCAGGATTGTTTGTGGAGGCTGCAAGTTATGGAGAATATTCCTGAATAGTGCCTTTATGGAAACCTGCTTCCAGGTAGGTAATAGTAATGTCCCTCAGTTTGGGAGACAGACATCAGTGTGTCATACAGACATTTCACAACTCGTGAATTGAGAAGAGATCAAGAAGGGGAGTTTTATTAGGGGGAAAAAAAAAAAGTCAAATATAAATTTGTAGGCAAACAGCAAGCTGCTAGTGATTTGCAAATCAACACACTGAATATGTCAAATGCCCCAAATCAACATGCTGATCAGGCCCCTCTCTTCTGTAATGCCCCATTTCTGGGATTCAAGGTCACCAACAAATTTTGAAAGCAAACCCAAATTTTTTATTTTACTTTTTTCCCCTTCCTATTCTCTTCAGTTTCAGCCTGTGAAAGAAAAGAGGTGTTTAAAAAGAAAATAAAAATCCAGTCTGTTTAGAATAGCTTCCATAACATTGTTTCTTACTGACCGATCTCCAAATAAGAGACTCTTGCTCTTAACTCCTGCTTAGATGAATGATTCCTGAGGCTTTTCTTTTTGTGACAGCGATGAATTGGTCGATGTTTGTATTAAGCTTTCCTAAGTGCACTATTAAATGGGCAAAACTTCAACAATAAACAGGCTGACTGGCTCAGTGAGAAATTGAAAAGAGGGGGAGGTGTGTATTTTTAGACAGAAGAATCATCATGGAAATTGTCATGCATTTGGACAACAGCTACATGGAAAAATGCTTCAAATAGGTACCAGACATTAGTGGCTCCTAAATCAATGACACTGCTTTGGTGGAAAAAAAAAAACCAACCCAAAAAAATGCTCATCTTGCCAATGCCTATCTTGCCCGAAGGCTTGTCTAGGATCTAAGAATTTCTAATAGTTTTGGAGGCAAAGCCCTTAGACTTTCTTTAAAAATCCTTTTAGTTCCTCTTGTCATCATGACTTGCAAGTGGGATTAAATATTTTACTTTTCCTCTGCATGAGAAAAAGATAAGTGCAATTAAAGATGCAAAGAAAAGGAAAGGAACCCTCCCCAGGCCTTCCCCTTGTTTTGTCCAGGATTTGGGATGTTATTAAAACACAAGTAAGGACAACTGAATTCAGAATGTTCTCTGAGGATTGTATTTGTGACTGATTGTTTCAGCTCAGGATGAAAGGCAAAGTCATGCTTTTTCCTTCCCTGGCAGTAAGTGGGACCTAAGTTGCCTCTGTGGGCAGAGGCAACAAGACTGTGATTTCAGCCTACCAGACATCAGGGCATGCTGGCAGCCCCAAAAGATAATTATAAGCTTCCAGAGTTGCCAAGCACATCACCTTATCCATTGAAAGCCTTGCATTATTGAACTGAAGGTGAGGTTCAGGGTCTGGAGTGGCTTCCCAGCTCTACTGCTGACTCGCTCACACCCTCAGCAAACCTGCACCTCTTCTCTGAGCTGTGCAAATGAGATAGTAGTATCTGTCTCACAGGGAGTGTTAAGAAGCTTAATTCATTAGTGTTTACAAAGTGTTTCTAGATCCTCAGATGGAAGGCTCTATAAACAGACAAAGTATTACTAATTGCCAGCTTACACTGAATTGTAAAGTGAAAATAAGGGTGGCTGGAGGAAAGAGGAAGTGAATTTTCTGGTGAACTGCATCAGCCAAGTGGGTTAAACAGTTTAAAGTTTTGATTCCCCATCATAAGTGTCTTAAAGATCTCAGTTCATTACTGTTGGTGTAATATTTTGACCTCGAGTTTAGTTTTGGGAAAACCAAGGCGTGTCCAAGTCTGAGAGTAAGGCCTCCTGTACTAAAGAATACATCCTCGGCTCAATTCGGGTAATCATTCCTGAATGTATACCATGAGGTTACGTTACTTCAAATGGAATGAAACCTGATTTACAGGCTGTGACTTTAGTGGTGCTGTTTGAATTATATCAAATTATACTAGAAAAAAAAAACATCTTCTATGTCTTGATGGCCAAGGAGTGCCCCATGGTACTAATGTTCAGAACACTTCAAAGCATACAGGTGTTTTTTTGCAGTTTCTGTCATTTAGTTTCCTGGGTTTTTGCTCTCTTCATTCAGCCCAGGCAGGAAAAATAGGACAGGTTTATTCGGTCCTTTCCACTTCCTGAATTCCCTTCAACATCACAGTGATGCTGTGCTTGGGTTCTTAGTTGACTTTCTGCTGGCATTTAGAAAGGTATTGGGAATCGGAATGCATTGGGTAGCTTGTGTTGTTTGCATTTATAAGTCGTGTTATTTATACCCCTTTTCCTGCAGACCCTGATTCTTTAGGACCAAGCCCTGTAATATGTTTCTTCAAAAATTAATTATAGAAATGGAAAGAACTTACTTGGTGCTCTTTTGCTCTTTAAAATACATGACGTTTTGGTTTGGGTTTTTTTTTTCCCCCAAACCACACTGTTAAAAAAGTCGTGGGTAGACATTTCCCACTTGGCCTCCAAAGGGTGAAATCCTCATCTGGTATAAATTGGCATAGCTCTATTCAAATCAGAGAAAATATATTAATTTACTCCAGATGAGGCTCCAGCCCTTAAAAAGCCAGTGAGGAGAGTGAGCTTCGGACAGGATGGATTTTTGGGCTGGTTGGACGGCTTTGCTGTGTAACTTCGTTACGCATCTAGGCTCGGGGCTGTGGGAAACTGTCTATTTGACATCTGCAGCATAGGCAGCGAATGCTTTCGCAGTTCGAGCTAACGCCTTCTGAATTCGCAGGTTGTTTGCTTTCAGCTTGAATGTGGATTTGCTTTCAGCCTCAATGGGAAATCTCTAGTAAGGAGTAATAGGACTGGCCATCTGTCTGAAAGAGTATGAGAATTTCTTGTTTTGAACCAATAATGGAGAGTGGGGATGATTTTACCCTCTGTGTAATCTCTGGCAAGTTATTGGCGTTCTCCTTGGGTTTCCAAACCTGGGAACCAATCCCTCTGGTACAGTGTGAGCAAGCCTAGGCTTTGGAGATGAGACCTGTGACACGAACGTGGTCGACATCTCTTTCCAATGGTTGCTTCTACACACAGGCCTTGTTCCAGCCCTTTCTTCCTCCGCGCTGATTTACAGCCCATTTTGGCGTACAGGCCCTGCACCTGCGAGGCATCCTGCTCCATCGCTACTGAAGCCTGTGATCTCAGGGGAGCCGTAAACAGCACGAGTGAATGGGAACCCCCATCTCTCGCCAGCATTTCCTGCAAGTAAATATCAATCCATGTGTTAGTCACAGGCAAGAGAACGGTGCAGTAACTAGATTGATTGGGTTGCTTTTTCAAGAAAGCTCAAGGCCGGGTTATTCATCCATTCAGCACTCCTGAAAGGGTCCAGACTTCATTCCTTTTCACTCTTTCAATCCAAAAGTTATACCTGTCCCTTCCAAATAAACTAAGAATCTACACAAGAGCCAAGTTTGGACAAAAATTATCAGCATCCTGCAGCATTTAGCAGGACACGATGAAGAGATTTGGCAAAGAGCACAGTGTGTGATAGGTAATGGAGCAGCTCCTGATTGGTACACATGGACACAACCGGAGACTTGGACCTACTATAGAACCTGTCTTGGCCATCCACAGGAAGTGTCACCAGCTTCAGCGCGAAAATATTTAGACTAGAGGTACTCTGTCGTTTAAAGACCATACCCTTGTCTTGGAAGCCTGTGCAGGATAAACTGTTGGTCATGCCTTTTCTACTGACTTTGTCCATCATTTATTTTGGCATGAATTGAATTATCCTGGTTTGTACCCAAACCTTGAACTCCAAAACACTTGGATCAGCTGAAGATCATTGCCTGAGTAATTAATAAGTAATAGGTAAGGCAGGAAAAAGGACTACAAGAAATCACATAGGAAGAACATCACCTGTTCTTTAACAACAAAACATTCATTATTTGTGAATGTATGTGCTTTTAACCTTCCTGGGTGAATAGTCCAGGGACATAGCATATCTGGCAGCAATCTTAAAAGCACACCAGCCTGACTCTCTTCCTTACTGAGAAACTTTACTTGAGATATCCTAGTGTAAAACCCAGCCAGAGATCAAAACCAGCCCTGCAACAGCCGTGTTTGTCCATCCCACTAGCACCATCCCTGGGCTATTTTACCTTGATTATACTCTGATTTAAGAAAATTGGAGGGCACCAGATCACGTTCAAACTGTTTTCTTTCCTCCTTCCCTGTCAGATCAAGGCTACTGCAGATCCGATTAGTTTTCAGGTTGGGTGGGGAAACGCACTCTCTTCCAGAGGCCTTGTTTTGTTTATTGATTCAATAGTATTTACTGACTAATAACCACCCAAGGCTAACAGGCTCATTTGAAATGGGAATGCTGTGATCTCCTGTGTTATCTCTGGGAAGAACAGCGAGTTAAAGATAAGTAGTCTGCTTAAGGTGGGAAAATGAGGACTCGCAGTCCTCTCTTAGGGAAGCCAGATGTTTTTTCTGACAATTTTCAGGGAGTTTTCTTTCTTTTTTAAAAGTTTCTATACAATCACAGCACCGCTTTTGGGGTTTTTTTTTTCTACCTTATTTCCCTCATATGTGTGCAGTCATGAGAACCAGGATGACTTGAAATTAAATAAGCACACTCCAACCTTCAAGTCAAAACCGTTGTGGTTTTAGGTTTTGCTTGGAACCAGAAGCAGAAGAGCCAAAACACTGCATAAAAGAAGAAGAAAAAGAAGAAGGAAAAAAAAAAAAAAAAAGAAGAAACCCTGTCTTCATGGTGTTTTTGGCATGGGCGACTGCTCTGAGAGATACTGGAAATCATGCGAGAAGGGTCTGTTCTTAAGACATTCCCAGCCCTGCTCTGAAGACTGAGGGCTTTAGATAAGCATCTGCTTGAGGGGATCTTTATCCAAAATAAACCACCCAAGCTTTTGTAGTTTACCCATCACTATGTACTGATCCCCCGCCCTCTGCACCTCTCCTCATGCACTTGCGCACGCACGAAATTTTTTGGTTGGGTTTTTTTTTTCCAAGGCATCCTAAAGGCTTTTCCTTGCCAATGACATTTTAATTGCCTCTTGAGCAAGACTTTCTCCTCGGTGAAGAAAAAGAATGCAGCGAAGTGCCCTGGGCCGCCCAGATGATTTCCTCTCCTCATCCTCACCACATGCATCAGGATCGCTTTCCTCCCCTCCTCTCCTTTTCCACATCTTCTTCATGTTCTCCAATGATGTTTTTTTCTTTCTTTTCCAGCCTGAGGAAAAAAAAATCCCAACAAAAAAACCTCAAAACATAAATTATTTTATTATAAATTATCAACATTACCCCCCACCACCACTACCCCCAGCAGGGTGGGTGACAGAGAGGGAGAAATCAGCGCAGTGTCAGCAAGAGTTTAGCCCCGCAGCTGGGACCTGAACTTTCAGCAGCAGAGAACAGCGCTGGGTCACTGCACTAAAGCAAGCCAGATTGATACGGAGCGCTCTCTCATCCTGGGCAGGGAAGCATCAGAAGCCAGTCAATAAAAATCTTCAGGCACTGTCTACTGTGAGTTTAGAGCAGTGAAGGGTGTATTTCCTGAGAAGAATCGCCCCAGTGTGTATGTTCATTGTTGTAACCCCCCAAAATGCAGCAGTCAGGTGCTTAATGGGTTGGGGGAGATGTAGCACTGGGGCAGTTTGTATTTTGGAGCCGCTGAAACTAGGGGTGGATGGAGCACGCCAGCTCAACGGCGCTGCGTACCGTGTGGAGTCTTCAGTTCTGGAAGACCCGAGCGATCACGTCTGCCAAGAGTTAATGTGCTTAGAAAGAGGATGCTAAAATATTCTTTCCCACTCCAGTTTGCAACCGAGAACTTGTTAGTCTGTAATATCTTTTATTTATAGCGCCTTTCGACTCAAAGGATCTGAAAGTTCCTCTATCTGGGAGTCACTTCAAGGAGACGCGGATACCTCTGGGTGGGGATGCTTCTCTGCAAGGGCCTCCAACTGAGTTTTCAGGGTTTGTTTTGCTATGGAGACATGTGAGGGGGGACAGTCTGCCTTGCCAAATGTCAGCGTTTGGGCCTCAAGGCTGGAGGGAAGGGCAGAAGCCTACGCTAAGCCTGCGGAATAGCAAAAAAGAGAAAACAAACACGTAAGCCAGCTAGGAGAGGGGATTCAGATGGACACTGTCTGACTTTGGGAGCAGATGTTGTTAGGAACATTTGCCAGCGCTGGATGACATCCTTATGCAAAGGGCTTGGGACTGTAAAACACAGCTCAGAAGAGGGGATTTGGTGGCCCTACTTGGATAGGGCTCGATCCAGTCCTGCCAGAACCAGCAGTGCGGTTGTGGCCTGGAGAAAGCTCTAACATGGACCTTGCAGAAGGGACACAACCCAGTGGCAGAGGTGCTTGGAAGGGCACAGGCCCCTAAGGCTCAGTTTACATATGCAAACACATACATCCCTTAATGAGTACAGTCACAGCAGGGCATCTGCTTGCTTTAAGTCCACTCCGGTGCCTGCCCATCAGCTGCTCCACACCAAGCAGCTGGCAGTGGCCGAAGGACCAGCTCCTCCATGTGGCTCTTGGCAGCTAGAGGGTCTCATCCAGCCCTCCGTTTTCCTCCTGTGTTATACGTGCTGGCCAGGGAAGCAAAAGTCAGACCAACTGACAGGTTTACGATTCCAGCCTGTGATTCCTGCTTCATCCACAGCCAGGCGAGAATTTGCCAAGATACATATTAGGCAGCTGCTCAGGACACTGCTGTTTTGTCTGTACCACCCCAAGCATGCTGTCTGTCTGTCTGTCTCCTGGTCTGTCTTGGCGACCCTGCTTTCGGGCTGGTTGCTCTGCTGTATCCTGGGGTGGCCAGAGCATGTTCATGGAGAACCAGCCTTTCCCTGGCACTTTTTTGCCATGCCTCCCAAGGGACCTGCTGCAGGGAGTGGAGGTGTTGGACCTGAGACTCCATGAGAGCCCATCCATTTCACCACCCTCTATAACCCCTGTGGCTTCCAAGGAGCCCCTTCTGCTGCATCTCAGTGGTCAAGGGGGTCCAACCAGGCTCATAAAAAGCCCCATGGGCACAAGTGTCTGTTTATGTGACCATTGCTGCTCTGTTTCTCCAGTTTGGCTTGCATTTTAATGCAATTATGCCACTGTGTAAAATCCTCAGCAAACCTTCTCTCCTCCATCCACACTTCTCTCAAGCCATACCCATCATCAGCATCAACATTATTATATTTATTTTTTTCCCCTCTAAATCTCTCTCCTCCAGGCACCAGGCAAGGTGCATTTTATACCACTTTATCTCCATCATGCATATGTCAGTGTTTCAAACTCTGGTTTTAATTGGAGTCATGTTGCTGGCTGAAGTTTGGGTCTCTTGGGTGTTTTCCATGGAGAACATGCATTTTGTCTCAACCTTTCTCAGCTTCCCAACCAAACCTGTCTCCTTCTTTCATGGATGGAGCTGGGGTTTGTACATTCTGGCTCTGTAAGGAGGTTTTAGGGAACCTCTAACTGTCTCCTTCTTCCTCAGAGAGGAACATACATATGTTGTGTGTACCTATGGTTTTATCCCCACTCTTCTTGGTCCGTCGAGTGTTGCATCACGTTTCACCCCCTTTGGTGCTCCATCCACACATACTGCTCTCGGTTTTAGGATGGCAGTGGGAGGAATCCCCTCTGTGGACTAGCAAAGAGGGAAAAAGGGAAGGGGAGGGTGGGGAGGGGGCGGGGGGAAACAAGGAGAAAGAAATAGGAATAAATATTTAGGAAGAGGGCATTTGAGAGGAGAGGAAAACAAATTAAAGCTGGTGCCAGGCTGGAACCAGCAGCTACTTGCCAGCACAGCAGGCTGAGAAGTTGGTGGTTGAAGCGCTCAGTGCCATGTTTGGGTTGCTTAAAAAATACACCCTCCCTCGCTATTCCTCCTCTCGTTTCTCTCCCAGCCCCACAAGCTGGAGGAGGAATCACACTGCTGAACACAAGCTTGAGGGAAATTTGTGCTGGCAGCAATGCCAAGGGATGCAAACGGAGTATGTCCTGCTCTAGAGGGGGTGTGTGTGTGTGGAGGGGGGCAGTCCTGCATGTGTGTGTGCACCCATGAGCCCTGCGTCTGCCTGGGCAGCTGTGAGGTGCATTGGACCTGCCAGGTGTGTTGTGGGTGCTCCAAGGAGATGCCAGGGCATTGACAGCCACGGCACAATGGGGTTGGGTTTTTTTTTTTTGGGGGGGGGGTTTGCTGATGCGAGGGGAGGTGGTGGGAGGGCTAGGGATGAAGGAGAGAAAGGGGTGTGGAAGGTTGTAATGCTTGACTGGAAAAATTTAGAGGAGTACAAAGGAGAAAGAGATGGAAAGGGGAGGAGTGTGTGTGTGGTGGGGTGTGGGGTTGGGGGGGGGGGGAAAGAAGGAAAATCTGGCTGCTGTGGAGGTGGGAAGAGATTTATGCTTGTCGAGTGGGTTCGGCCAGGAGTGGGCTGGGAGGGGTGCTGCAGGTGAGGCAGGGGGGTTGTGCTGCGGGGAAGCTGGCAGCCCCCGCGGCGAAGCGGCAGGGTTTTATTTCCTTCCTTTCTCTCCTCCTCCCGCGGCTGGGTGCTCGGAGGAGAAGGCAAGACAAAAAGCTGAACCGGTGCCAAGAAGGAGCCGCAGCGGCTCGAAAATGGCACTCCGCGCCGCACTAATATCTCGAAGCCGGGCTGCGCCGGCGAGCAGCGGGACGTGCTGGGAATGAGAATGGCTGCGAGCGCGGGGCCGCCGGCCGAGCCCCGGGCTGTTCTCCCGCCTCCTCGCTTCCCCTTCGCCTTTCAGACATGGCCCTCTTCTCCCCCATCGTCCTCCCCCCTCCCCGGTGATATTTAGGGGGAGCCTTGGCTGGGGACTTGGGGTGGAGAGGGAGCAGAAGAGGGGCGTCCCCTTGCACCCTGGGGGCTGATGCAGCCTGGGGAGCGGCCCAGCCAAAATGCTCTGCTTGTCACTGGTCGCTAGCCCATTTGTGTCTGTTGCAAGGCTCACAGGAAAGCATTACCAGCAGAGAAGGAGCAAGCACACTCGTCCCCCTCCTGCCATCTCTGTGTCGGGGAGGGGTTAGTACTTTTTACATTTTTTTTGCCTAGGGAGAAAGAGAAGATTTGATTCCCGGGGAGTTTTCTGATTGTTTTCTTACTGCCACTCCTTCCCCTCCTCCTCACCCTCCTCCTCCTCCTCTCTCTGTACCCATAAGGCTGCTCTCATGGCTCTCCATCCTGATGCAAGGTTACTTGTAGGACACGGGAGTCTCTGCAAGGTGCAGCATCGCTTGCGTCGATGTTCCCCTCTGCTGCTCATTTGCTGGGGGGACAAGGCAACTTCCAGGCAGCCACAAAGCTCAGCTGAGCACCTGGTTAATGCTGCATCAGTTGCAAAAGCCCCCTCCTAAGCAAAGCCGGTCTCAATAGAGCAAACAAACAGAAATTATACAGGGCTGAAACTTCAGCAGCAATTCATAGGGTTCGGTGATTCGCAGTGGATGGGCTGGAGCTTTGCTGTGATTTTTTTCTTCTGAAAGAAAATACTTTGCCTGGGTTGTTTCCCTCTTCTCTCCGTTCACAGGCTAGGAATAAGTACATGAAAACATGAAAGAAACTTCTTTTTTTTTTTTTTTTAAATATGGGGTTTTGATTTCTTTTTGTTTTTTTATACTAAACTGTTACCAGCACAAGCGTTCTTGTAGTAGTCCAATTGTTGCAGCTGAATGCAAAGATCTTCTCTCCCCCTCCCATCCTCACTCACACACATACTCCTCTCTGGATCATGCTGGCATTTCGATCTGAAGTTTTAGGTTAGCTTTACAGAAACTGGAGCCTGGAGAAAGAAAAACCCTGCCTCTAGTTTGAAAATGGGTCCAGATCCTGTTTGAACAGCAGTTTTAGCTCTCACACAGCCAGTGGGTCAAGTTCAAGGAGACCTTTCCTGAAGCACGGGCAGAGGCTCATTAACTTGCTGCATCTCAGAAGGTTGTGGGTTGTTGGGTGGTTAGCTTGGACCAGTTTGTAGTCCCAGGCGTGGGATGATCCCTGTGACCCCTCTCTCACCGGAGAGCCATGCCCTAGTGTCTATCTCCAAACCACTTCAAATCTCACCTTTGGTTCCAGCCATGCAGACCGGGTCTTGGAGCACCTAATTCTGCCCCAGCAATGCCTTTCAGAAATGCTGTGATAAATAGTGGGGAATTTAGGGAGACCTAAAGGTGTTAACCCAGCCTGGTCTCCTCATCCTCTTCTCACGGCTCCAGTTGGATCAGCAGCCCTTCCTCTGAAGAGGGAAATTAATGCTGATAGGATGTGCACTCCTTTCTGACATGATGCTAGCAGGTTTTGTATGGAGTAGGATGTCTGGGGTGACTGATCCCTTGCTCTTCAGGGGGGTCCCTTCCTAACATTCTGTGATAGATCAGTGCCTTGAACCATGTAGTTGTGGCAGCTCGACTTGGGCTTGCACAAAGGAGGTGCTGTCATCTCTCTCTCTCTTCTTTGTTTGGAGTGAGGCATATAGTGCTTAGCCCAGGAAACCTTGGAGTTTGGAGTGAGGCATATAGTGCTTAGCCCAGGAAACCTTGGAGTTTGGAGTGAGGCATATAGTGCTTAGCCCAGGAAACCTTGGAGAGGGTGAAGAAATGATAGAAAATGTCAACAAAAGGGTTGGCCATGTAACTTGGAGTAATCTATGTGCCTTCCACCCAGTCCTACCTGCTCAGCATGATTAAAGAATATGCATAAAAATACATGGTTTAGCTTACTGTTTGCTTTCTGGTTGCCTCTTTGGACCTAATGAGGTGAGCTGTGTACTGAAGCCACCATCCTCACCAAGGGCGTGCACCCCACGGCATCGCCTGAGTTTCCCAGAAGCCCTTGCTGATAGTTTTTGCTGCAGTTTCTCCTCTTTCTCTGGCCAAAACCTCCTCTTTTTAACCTGAGATCACTGGCCATGGGATGCCAGCCTACAAAAGCCAATGCTAGGAGTGGGGATTGAAGCCCCACATCAAAGTGAGCAGAGAAGACCCCAGCGGCTGTCCTAACCTACCATACACCTGCACGGAGTGTGGCTCGCTCTTTCAGATGTGGAGCCAGCTTGTGTTTACTACTGATTTAAACCTCTTAAAACTTCAGTCACTGAACAATAATGATACCCAACACATTTATAGAGAGGATGTCAAAGATACTGGCAAATATTACTGTTGACCAGCAGCATCCACGTGTGCAAAATATCAATGTGGTGGTTGCTGTTCAGGAAGGTAAACTGAGGACAGCAAATGAAGAGACCTTCCTAAGCCTTTCTGTTCCAGAATGCAGACCTTTTTCATTTTCCCAATGTCTTTGCAATGCTCTGGAGTACGGGACTTTATCCACCTTGGGGCAGAAACGTTATGCTTGAGCTTTCCAAGTGAGCTGTCTGGGCAGCTTGGTGATAGCGCCCAAGGAGCATTGCAAGGCATTGACATGGCAGCTGAATGTCTTTGTCTTTATTTCTGCCCGTATCAAACAAATGCCTTTGGATGTATTTCCTGGAAACATGATGTGTCATGAATCTCAAGTTGCTTCCTTCAATTCCCTTACCTTTTTAACGCTTTATAATGAGTAACGTTGCCTGATGGGAGCTGTTAGGAGATGACTGGTGTCTAGAAGGGTTAATCTGGAGGAATCTTCCAAGGCTACCTTACGCCCCTTCTACCCACAATTTCCTGACTCCCAGTCCTTTATTTTTTTGGACCGGTAACCTCACATTTCTGTAATCTAAATGTGCAAATGCTTCGCAGTCACGGTCCAGTAGCTGGGTTAATCTCAGACCCCTAGAGTGGCAGATGGCTGATTTGTTGCTGATTCCAGTTACAGAGAATCGTGCCACCTATTATCTTTGCACAGCCTGCTGCTTAAAAGGATGCCTTGGGCAAAATCAGTGAAAAGCAAAGCAAAGCAAACCCTCTCTGATCTACATCACCACAGGTGAAAATACAGAATCTTTCACCTTTGTGTGAAGGGCTTGAGAGGTGGACAAAGAGGGGATAGGAGGCAGGAGGGGAAGAAGAAGAAAGGAAGCTCTTCTTTTCATTCCAGAAGTGCAGAGCAGGTTCGCCACAGTCACGATGTTGACTCACGAGCACTTACCCTGTTTTAAATGGTTTTGTGATGTGGTAATCCTTGGCTTTGTCTCCCTGCTCTAACTCCTAAACAAAGCAGGCGGGTTTGTGTCCTGTAACACCTTCCTGCTCCCCTTGAGTCTCTCTGATGCAGGTTGCCATAGGGATCCATGCCCCACTCCCTGCCATTGTGGCCCATTGCATGCCCCACTGATGCTGGGAAAGTCATGATGGTCCCATGGTGCTGGCTATGCTTTCAGGGTTACTTGGGTGGAGAAACCTCCATGTCTTTTGGGGTTAAGGAGAAGCTTGGGGCACCTTCCAAAACCAGAGTGTGTCTGAGGGTGCCTGGCAGGAGGTGATGGGCAAGCAGAGAGATGTACTGAAATGGAGAAGGGCAGAGTAAAACTTTGGATGCTTGTGACCTTTTTCTGCACAGTCGTTCCCACAATCAAGGTTCTTTCTTTTCTCTTTGCTCTGGGAAATGTCACAGAGTCAGATGAAGAATTTGGGAAGAGACTGTGGGTTCCCTGTGCAGAGTCCAGTGACGAAATCTGTGAACAAGGTAAGAACAAGGGGTTTTTGCTGTGAAGGGCTTCGTTTCTGCCTTTTCCGCTCCCAAATCCATTTTTTTTTTCAGCATTAGACATGAAAATTAGGATCTGAGTAGTACAGAAACTGGTATTCCAAGCAAGCAGAGGAGTCTAGAAAGATCACACTAAACAGAGGCGCTTTTTAATGCATGCCATTATGATGGTTTTGGTTTTAGAAGAGTTTGCATTGTATCCAAATGATCTATGTGTGAATAATTGTTACCAACCTCCTGACACCAGGACCTAATTAGGAAGTAAGAGCCTTAAATAGGCCATTTGCGTAGTGAGCTTCCATATGTCTCCTTGCACAATTTATTTGCTTCACTCCATTGAGATATAATGAGAATGAAACTCCTAGAACTGCCTTTGACTCTGAGGCTCTCATCTTCATCTCCTCGGCAGTTATAGCCCACTATTAAGAAGATAATACCTATTTCCCTTTGTTCAGAAAGAAAGAGCTACTGTACTGCTACTCTTATTCCAGGTTGCCCAAGTTTCTCTATTTCAGAGCTTCCAATAGAAATAGAATGAGATGTGCCAAAACAACCTTCTGCCTGAGAAAAATGTAATGCTGTCAGAGCAACCACAGAGAAGGTTAGGACAGGATGATCTTGAAGGAATATTTCCTCGCCATTTCTACCTCAAAACCCTGCAAAAAGGCAGTTGTCGAGGAACTCAGTGTATAGAAGCAGTTTGGAGAGTGCCACATTTGTTCTATTTGGCTTTCTTCCTGCTAGGATGTGAGGAACGAAGGGAAAGGTTGGTCCAAGGCTGCCTGAGTTTTGTCCTTGTTTTGACTGTGTAGCTCAGTCTGGACCAGGCTGTTCTCTGGGGCTCTCGGTTCACGTTATGTTCCAGATCATGTTCTTCAAACATGGTTTGTGAAGATACCCTTGATTTCCAAACACCACGTTCCGGCGTGACTCATGCTTCAAGTGTCCGGCCTTGTCCTTTTTCTACCATCAACCCAAAACTCAGACAAACCTGAATGCCTGATTGGCTAGCTTTTTTTTTTCCTTTATTTCCAGGATGAACTTTAATGAGTGCTCAAGGTTTGGGGGTTTCTCCCCCTTCCCCTTTCCCCAAATCAGGGCCGTACTTAGTTTCCCAGTGAAAGACAGTTCTACTTGCAATGATTTTGTTTATGATAATTCGCTTGCATGTTCTCTTCTAGGAATTGTCATTGCCTTCCAGAAGGGAGGTTAGCGCTGGTCCCCTCGCAGTGATAATTATAATCAGACCTGTCAGCCTTCACACAGTCTACGCTTATCACTTGCATTTAGGAGGATTTTTCCTGAAGCCTATTACCAGTGCTGCTTCTTAGGGAAAAACAGTCATCTTCTTTTTTTTCTTTCTTTTTTTTTTTTTTTCCCTGCTAATCTTTGATGTCTCTCAGCTTTGAAAGCATGGAGAGGAGCAAAATGACTGCCAGTTGCAGTTACAGAAGCTGTCTGTCGGTCCCGGCGTAGAGCTCTGCATCTGGAAAAGCCAGGGAGTGGGTGGGCAGCCTGGGCAGTGCCGAGGGGTTTCATTCGGTGGCGGCAACACGTCAGGTGTGCGGGAGATACGGAACAGCGCTTTCCCCAACAGTAACGCTCACAGAAACTAGCTTGCCAGACCTAGTAGACAGAGGCTTCAGGTGGCAGGTGGCTGTTGGCAGAGGTACCCTCTCTCCCTGCTGTTTTGGGCACCAATCCATGGGTTGTTTTGGGTTTTTTTTTCCATGTGGAGCAGGCTTGGCTGCAAGGTGGACAGTGAAATGGCTGCAGTCAGTGCTAGAGGTGAAGGCTGGCGTCTAGGGGTGTGCAGGACTGATGGACCCGCTGCCAACAGTACACTGTGGCACGGTGGTCACTGACTAGACAGTGTGGTGGCATTGGGTGGGTTGTGGTTGGGTGGGTCTTTCATCCTAGGGCGCTTAAAAATTGCTGACCTTAATGTTATTCACAGGGAAAGGCATCATCCCATTTGCTAGATTTCCTCCCATTTTCTCTCCATTATTCATTCCTATTGATATGCTAATAAGCCCCCTTTATTAGCTTTTTGTTTTGGTTTTTTTTTTTTTTTAAAAAGTAAATTTTGCCATATCCTTAGTCCAGATGACTGATGTGACTCTCAGTCCCTCACATGTTATCTATATGCTCTTTGCAGTGTTCTCAGAGATTTGGGTCCCTTGATTTTTGGCAGATTTTGAGGACTGTCAGCACTTCATAGCCTTTGTAGCAAAGGAAATGTTGGGAGAGTGTGAACCCTCATGTTCTCCTTAGTTATGTATTTACAGTGTGCAGGGATATGATTTGCCTTTGTTTTATTTAAATTTGCTGGGAACTAGAAATTTATTTACCAGGTGTCAGTCCCCGAAGGAAGATAAATGCCACATAGCAAAGACTTCATCTATTATACAAACGGATTTGAAGGCTTTGCTGTTGGATTTCTCTGCCTGTTGCATGGAGCAAAAAACGCCTTCGGCTGAGCAGAGACGGGAGCGATGCTTAGCAGTAGCATCTTGTGACCTTTTGATCAGCTGAGATCTCAAGCCATATTAGTGGACAGATTATGATGTGATGGAAAGAGGGCCAGGAATAGCGTTTTTATCATCAGATCCTTCCTGTGAATATCCTTCTTTGGTACGTTCAGATGGTTAATCGCTAGGGCCAGGACGATCATCAGAAAACAGGAGAGGGAAATGCCGGTACAGGCAATCCAAATGAGCTTGGGTTTGTCAGCTGCGGTTGGATGTTATGGTTTACATTTTCTCCATTATATTCTCCTACCTTCCTGGTTCAAGCAAGGCCCTAGGTGACCTTGCATTATTTTCCTGTAACTGAGAACCCCATTTAGGCAGAAAAATCTACACAAAATGGACCCCGAGTCCTTGGACCGCAGGGGAGGTGCAGTCCTTGAGCCAAAGGTAGGCATATTGTGAATATAGATACCTGACTGCAAAGGGAAACATGCATATGGAAATGTCTCCGTGCCATTTTTGAGACAGTAGCAGCGATGCCTAAGCCTATTTCAACCCTTTTTTTAAGAAAAAGGTTTTAAAAATGCACATAATATTTTTCTCTTTTTTTATGGAGCCAAAGAAAAACAAGAAGAAATTTTACTTTGGTCTTACTTACCTTACTCCTTAAACTTTGCTGTGTGTTTAAATTGAGCATAAAGGAACTCTTCCTCATTTCTGACTTTGTGCATCAGTAATGGTTGTGCCAAGGAAGAAAGGAAGGAAGAAGGGAAGGAGGGAAGGAAGGAGGGAAGGAAGGGGAAGAAAAGAGGGAGGAAGGAAAAGGAGAAAGGGAGGGAGGGAGGTTGGTTGGTTTCTGAAGTCTGATGTAAATACATTTAGATCTGTCTGAGCATAAGCGCATGCCCGACAGCCCGTGCTGGTTATGGAGGATGTAGCACAGTCCTGTACATGTTATCACAGTGATAGAGTTTTATGGGTTTTGATTCCTCTTGAAGCATTTTCCCCTGGGAAGAGGGAGAAGGGCTGGCAGCCTGTGGATCCCAAACTGCTGTCAGTGTAGTGGGGATGCTGATGCACTAGGTCTGGAGAACAATAGCTGCCACAGCCCTATGGAAAGTCTTTGAAAATGAGAAGGTTGTGGAGGTGGAGGAAATGCACAGCAGGACACTATCTCCTCTCATCTCCCCCAGCCTTTTCAATCAGGTGCCTGCTGGGCTTCCCACTCCTCCTGCCTTTTGCAGTAGATCATAGGATCATAAGGTATTAGACTCTGCTGGCATGAAGTCATCCACCATCGCCCTGGCATTACAGCTTCCTGAGTCAAGGAACTGCTGTGAAAGGTTGAGGCTATGAGCCTGCATGGTGCTTCAGCTGCAGCTGCCAGGGCCACAGAGGTGCCTAAAAGGGACCCAGGAGGAGGCACCAGCTGCCTGACAGAGAGCGGTCACCACCTTTTCTTTGGAAAAAGCAGCCCCTGCACAGGGTGGGTGGCAGCCTTGGTGCTGTCTGCTCACCAAGGAAGTGCTGTTGCTGAAATGCAGACAGCCCACTATGATAAGATGCTCCCTCCCAAGCCCCACCTGCAAAGCACAAGCTGCTGCTGCAGGGGAGATGCCCACGGATGAGTGCTGCAAGTGTCACGAGTGAAACCATTCAAAGGGATGGGTTCCTCTGAATAGCTCTCATCTGAGAGTAAGAGCTTCTGACGAACAGCTTTGAAACCTTTGCACCGAGGAAGCGTTGTGGTGTGTGTGGTAAAGAGGATGTAGGTACAAAACGTTTCCTCTGCTTCCCTCCGCTGCCTTGCAGCGCTCGAGTCTCCGTGTGATGTAGGAGGGTGGGTGCCTGGGCTTGGTCAACATCATACAAAGATGTTTCCTCTTGGTGTTGTGATTTGGTTAGTGCTGCTGTGCCTTCTGCCTCAGTGTCCCTGCCCTGTACAGTCAGTTTTCAAATGAAAGAGTTTATGTTCAGTGCCTTGTAGGTCGGAGGGACCCATAGAAAAAGGCTCGCTTTGCCTTGGGCAGCTCAGCACAGAAACTGCTGTGGTCCCTTCAGTGTAGCATGGTTAGAGCATCTGGCGACTTCTTCAGGTGGGATACTTTTTTGGGAGAAGAGGATTAAGCGATTTAAAGATGCAGATGTTGAAAATGTAGCATCAGGCAGACGACAGTGGTGTGGGTTGGGAAAAAGAGGACAGTGGTTTGTTTATGAAGTAAAGCTGCCCATGTATAACATCTTTGTCATTTTAAACACATAACATCTGGTTCCTTGCAATTATTCTTAGATTGCAGACAGCAGTAATCTCCAGTTTCTGAGTAAGAGTAATACCATGCACTGACAGAAGATTATTATCATTATAACCAAATTCACAGTGATACACCTCCCTTCTCCTCACTGGAAAGGGGTGATCTTGGGTAGGAGAAGTGGAAGAAAGGAGTATGTCACATCAGCACCGTAGATTGGATCTGCTAAGTGAGTTAAGCAGTGTCCGGGAATGCTCTTTGGAGTGTGGCTGGGTGTACTCAGACTAATAGACCAGTCCTTGGCAGGCTTTTGCCTCAACAACGAGCAAGCTCCTAAATCATTCCTAAGCACGGGTCAGCATTCATCCCAGTGAGCCGTTTGTATTTAGCTGCTGAGTTAGGGAAGCAAGGACATGGTTGTGAGCAGAGATACAAACTGCTCTGTGCCAGTTGGCCTCAGTGCCTGGGAATGTTTCTGGGCACAAGTTAACTTACTAGTGGCTGAAGAGGCTCAAGCCCAACTGAGAAACTCAACTCCATGATCTCTAACTCCATTAGTCAGCAGTGGGGGAGAGAGGGGAGCCACCATCAGAGCCTGATTCAGCCTTCCTTGGTCATCCTGACCTCTCCAAAATGTAAGTGGTTGCTAAGGCAGCTAAGCCCACAGGGTTCAACATGCCGATTGTAGAGAAAAAAAAGCTGCATTATCCCAGAAAAAAGCTATGTATAGTACAGGTAAATTTCCTGCATATTTACCTGTCACCCCCCTGCCTCCCTCAGCTCAGATTAAAAGAGTTTAAAGCCGTTCAGTTGTTCTTTTCCCACAACAACGAGTGCTGCCGGTTATTTTTCTTCACAGAGAGTATTTCTTTCTCCCTCACCATAGGAAGACTCCTCTTTCAATAGGCTCCAGCCACAAGGCTGGTGTTCTGTATTATTTCCTTTTAAGGGTTTGGTGTTTGATAGTTAAATGCATCCATAGGAGACGATTGTAGACATATATAGCAAAACAGCTCACAGAAGGATGTAGTATTATGTATTTCAAATAGAAGTAAACCCTTTGTCAGACAAAGTTAAGTTTCACATTCACTGTATCTGAATATATATATATATACACACACACACACACTTTCACACTGAATGAAAAACCTAGGTGAAAAAAAAACAACACAACTTTGGCTCAACTACTGAAACCATAGTGTAATGTTTCATTATCGTTTCTTTCATTGAAACCTGCTCATGCACAAGGTGATCTGATATAATGCATGTTTAAACATATCAAACAAAACATATCCCTTTCAAGAATACTTCAAGTGTTTGGTCACAGCAGTGATGAAATTATTGATTGAATTCAGCGTGGGTTGTTTTTTTTTTGGAAACATGACCTGAATCTGCAGCTTTTGGTGGAGAAGGTGTTTTTTCCCCAGGTATTTTAGTAAGTCAGACAAGAAATTTGTATTTTTGACGTGCTAAAGTCATTCCCATTTTGGACAAAGGAAGCAACATCCCGGCTGTGCCACCGAAACTCAATGCCCTTGCATCGCTTGTTAACAACCACAACACTTATTGTTTCGGTGTCCCAGTTTGCTATCAAGTATCAATGCGCTGCTGCATACCAAATAATCAATAGTTCTGTCAGCTGAGCGTGGCCTGGAAATACAATATTACTGTTCATATTGATCCACGCAGCAGAAAGCCAGGCATCAGGCTTCATGGGCATCTCTTGCCAGCACCCTGGCTCTTACTTGCCGAGCTGCTGGCTGTGCTGTCCCTGAGGGAGCAGTTCTCTGCACGCCCTCCTTCTGCATACAGTCTGAGCATGAAGATATGCACAGGGGCATCAGCACACACACAACCTGCAGATAGGGTGCCTATGGTTTTGTTTCAGCCTTCTGTGGTTTCTGGGTGCAGCCAACCAGCTGCAAAGAGTGCTGGTAAAACCAAGCTGCATCAGCTTCTGCATCCACCTCTTAACGGTGCAGCAGCAGCAGCAGAGCAGCTCGGCTGGGCGAGCTCATCAGCATCCCTCTCTGCTCTTCTTCATGAGAAGAGCACGATGGGCTGTGGATGGGTGGCCTGAGAGCTCTTGGTGTGCTTTCCCAAGCACCATGAGCCACGTTGTTAGTGAAGCCTCAGTGCAGTTTGCCTGCCGAGGTGACTTCAGGCTTGAGTTTATCAGCTGGGGAGGAAAACAGCCTTGCAGCAGCACTGTGCTGGCAGTGTCAGAGCATCTGCTCCTTGTTGTCCTGCATCGCCCCTGCCCAGGCTGCCAGGTTGGCCTGGTGCGGTGCTCCCCCATCCCCACCTGTGCCTTCACACGCACCCCTGTGAGTTTTGCCGGTCTTTGCTCTATCTGCCTCGTGATGAAGCTGTGAATGAAAGCTTGGCAGATTGATTTTACAATTGTCAGTCTTCCCAGAAGCAGCCCAGAATTTCATTAACTGTGATGCAGGCATGATTTCCTATAAGCTCTTTTCAGATTTAACTAGATCCAGATAAATTAAATCAGTATTTTATCTGTGTGCCACCAAAATTAGCTGGCATGGTACTTTTCATATAGGAATATGTTCTGATCTCTTGTGTTTGAGCAGTGGTTGGGCTGTGAGATGCTACACTGGTAGTGTTTCTTTAACAAGTGTCTCACCTTCAGTAATAAAGAGTGCTGGGGAGAAAGAAGCCTGGACATGAGCAGAGGATAAGCTCAGTGAGGGTAAATGAGGAGATGTAGGCATTTGGGAAGAGTGGCTTCACCATACCACCATGGCTGGGTGCAGGATGATGATGGAAGGGTAAGAACAGGAGCCTGGATGGCTGGAAGGAGTTTGTGAGAGCCCCTGCCAAGGTGAGGGAGGAAAACTACCTCAGGAAGAGGGAATCAGGAGAAATGGTACCCATCACTCTCCTCTGCATGAAGGTGGCCTCATCTTTGATTCAGTTAGTCAGGACCTGCTGTGCTTGCACACAGTATTTGGGCAGAAGGGTAAGGTGTAAATGGAGAAGGTTGGTAGCAGCAAAGAGCCCCTTGCACAGAGCCCACTGAAATAGCTGGGAAGATACCCAGAGCTGCCTTTTTTGTCAGATTGCTCCTGTTACAGGTGGAGCAGACCGTGCAACTCCTGACATGGAGCCATCTAAACCCTGAGTGATGCACTCCACTGACATTGTTACACACTCAGCTGTCCTGAAGGGCCTGAGACACTTCCCACTGGATATGGAGGAACATCTTTAACGACAAGGGCATGTGTTCTGCAGGGTGTCAACTTTGCAGTTGTTTTTTATGATGTTACCAGCTTAGTTTTGACTTCCAGGAGTCTTTTGCTCACATCATCCAAGGTCCCCTTGCTGCCATGGAGCAACCTTACCCTCTATCTGAGAGCCTCAGCTTATCTCCTGCACAGCAAACCACTTAGCACCAGGGACACAAAGCCCAAGACAGTATCTTGTGATGTCTACGTGAGGAACAAGAGATGAGTATTATCTCTTACTGGGAGGCAACGAGGTCAGTTCTGACGTGTTCAGAGCAATCTGAGTTGCAAGGAAGATGTAGTGCAAGGCTCTGTACCTCCTGATGTTCCCTAAGACCCAACTTCATATCAAAGATTACATTTCTACACCATTCTAGAGGGAAGAAACAGAAACTCAGATGCTCAGCCAGAAGCAAATATGGCTTATAGCTCAGGGTTTATACTGTGCAAGAACACAGAGTAAGAGCTGATGTTGTAATCAGCCGTGGCAAAAGGAGGTGATGTCAAGGTTGCACACTCTTCAAGACATTTCTCCCAGCAGCACTACCACCTCTTTTCTGTATAAACCTCAGCAGCCCACTTTAGCTGTTTCAACTGAAACTACAAATTATGCCATTATTAATTTTTTATTATTACTTTTTTTGAAGGTAAGTGAATGGCCATTTCTGCCCTGATCTCCTCCCTTAGATAAAGTGTCCCCAAAATGCCATCACTGAAGTTCCAGAGGTCACCGGTGACTTGAAAATCCTCTCTGACTGCCTTGGATCAAAACCAAATGAGATAAAAATCAATGTGACAGTCAAGAGGCTGAGACACCAAAAAAATGATGTGTCCAACACAAGCAGCTTGCTGGTTTGAGAGTTTCTGGCAGCCATCTGCTTGTTTGAATTTGAGGATGTGACGCTTTTAAAAGTCAGAGAAAAAAAACACAACAACACACACACACGCTCGACCACAGCCTTCAGATATTTTACTTGATAACAAGATTCTCTTTTATTTTTTATTTTTTTTTTTTTTTGGTGCCCATTTTCTTGCAGCCTCAAGAATGTCATGTTTTGCAATCAGGCTGTCATCAGGTGTTCATGGAGCTGAAATACCACAAAGCATAATTCTCTAATCTAAAAATTAAAAAATTTTTAAAATCCCAGAAACAACTACTTTCAAAGCCTCAAAACATTTTTTCCTCACCCCACTTCATGAATGAGCAACAGGATAGAGTGTGTTATTAAAACTCAATCGCTTCTCATTTATTTACACAGTTAATGATTGGCCCTTTTTAGTTAAAAAGACACTTTTTAATTCTTTTTTTTTTCTTTCTTTTTCTTTTTGGTGCTAGTCCTCTTTCAACTCTGCGGCCTCAGCCTTGTCCTGTGCAGCCAAAAAAAACCCCAGCCCTTTTATGGTTGGTGTTAACCGAGACACCGAGTGACCGAATCACATTTTAAGAGCTAAATTCCCCTTTCATTCTCAAAGGTGCTCAGGATCAAAGCACCGTGAGGCTGAGGCTGGAGAGAGAAACTCCAACTCCTGGCGTATTCTTCCCGGGAACAAATAAAGGCACCGCAGATTCCCTGGCTGCCAATGTGCCCCCCCGCCTTCTTTAACCAGCAGAATGTCCACGGGTAAAGAGATGGCATTGTGATAGTCCCTCAGAATCCCTGCTGTGGCTGGAGCATCATGAAGCAAGGATACATTATTGTTCTTGGTGAGGTTAGAAGGGGAAAGCGGGAGCTGGAGGGCTGGCGGAGGCAGTGGGGAAAAGGCTTTGCAGTGCCTATCAGCGCACCCAGCTGTGGCCAGCTGTTCCCGGGGTTGCTCTGCATCACCCTGGGAGAGGTTTGCAAGAGGACTGCGGAGAAAGGCTGGTGGATGTGTAACCAGAGCCTTTCCTCTGCAGGAGGGGCAGCCTTGGGGGAAGAGATGGAGGTGTACTAGCAGAAGTTGTTTACCCTCTTACTTGGCACTTGTCAAGGGAAAACATTCTTTCTGGATTTTTTTTTTTTAATTTTTAATATTTTAATGTGAATAAGGCATTCATAAACTAATGAAAGCTACATTTTCATCAATTACAATGGAGTCCATTAAATTCTGGACATTTACCACATCACAATGTTTATCTGCAAGGCAATATTTCCCCGTGCTTAATAAAAGGGAACAGCAGGAGTACCGCAGCAAATTTAAGCCACTTCTAGTCCTCACTGTCAGGATTTTAATGACACCCACATTACCTTGGCTTCTTTTTATAGCTTCATCCTGCTTTATGTGACAATACTTAGTTTTTATGTCGTGCTTTTTGCACATAAATCTCAGTGCCTCACAAAGCAGGGCAGGATGCTATGCCCATTTTAGAACAGAAAAAAAAACCCACTTTAAGTGAGGTGGTTTGGTTGTAGCCACAAAGCAGCACTTCTGGGAGCAGACCTCGATCTTCTTAAATCCCATCCTGGGAGTGTATTGCGTCTCCAACAGGAAGCTTTACCCATTTGTAGACAGGCTTCTATGAGGCATGGATCCAAGGCTTGCAGTGGGGAAGGCAGTAGGCATCTACCCATTGACTTCTTGGGGCTTTGTCAGCTCTCCTCAGACAGAGTCAAGCACTCAAAAATGGTAACTGCAAAGGGAAATAAATGTCCAGCTTGGTGGATAAAACAAATCATATGCTGCTGCCTCTATCGTGCTTCCATTTCTGTCACTAACTGTAGCTGGTTGTCTCTTTCTGGTGGGATTTTCTATAAATCCTGTTTGCCATGGAGAAGGGAAGAGCTGAGCTTCCCTGTGTTGAACTTGGCCATTCATTGTCTTCTGGTCTCCAGTTTGCTTTGGAGGCAGCTTGGGTTCAGTCTTCTGCAGCTCCCTGTGACTCACCAGGTCAGCAGCAGCAGCCGTGACTTGAGAGGCACAGAAATGAGAGGGCAGTACTGCAACTCCCTGCAAAAAACTAACTATGGCATTGTGTCACCCAAAATTAGCCAGCTGTTTTGGGTGGAAAAGTGATTGCTTTAAAAAAAATTATCCCATTCCCCAGTGTTGTGGTTCTGGGGGAGTTCTAAAAGCCCATGGAGCAGGGAAGCCACCCTTCTGGTCTCCAAGTTGGGAATCTGTGGCCTTCCCGATGTTACAGGTAGCTGTGCTAGCCTGACTGCAGACTTTGAGGACACACGCTTCCAGTCCAGCCATGCATTGCCAGCTGCTCAACAGTCATCATGTCCCTTCAAATCCTCCAGCATGTCCTTTGCCATCACATGCCAAACAGTTTCACAGGGAGATAGGCTTTTTTTTTTTTTCAGAAAAAAACCCCAAGGGGATTGTTGTCCAGCAGCCCCAGAAATGTCTGTGAGCCAAAATGCCAAACGTCTTTTCCCTTCAGCTCAGGAGTCTCCCTGCGTGGAGCTGCCTTTCATTTTCAGTGACAGAGGATATGACGGATGAGCTTCTCCAGGCTCCCTCCTCCATGGTAACAAGCTGTAAACCGAAATGGATCATATGCCAGTGAAATCAGCCAATGAATGAATCAATCAGAATGTTTCAGAAGTCATCCTGCTGCCTGAAGGGAGAAGGCATAGTAGAAAACAACTCCATAATAACAACATCCCTCCACATGGCCGCAGAGCTACTGCCACCATGGCCTTCCCCATTGAGGTTGCCTGTGGTCACACAGCTCTCAGCAGGCTAGAGGAGGAGGAGGAAAGTGGGCTAAAGCATCCTCCCTCCACAGCCTTGTCTGCCCTACACACCCACCACCTGCTCTCTTCCCCAAAGGGCAGATCAAAGGGTCTAATCCAAGATTAGGCCTAGGGAGTGGAGGTAAAAAAACCCCAAACACACTGAATTGCATATCAGCACAAAACTAAGCTGCTCTTTCTAATGAAAGTGTTAAAAACCTCCATGCCCCAGTTTCAGGTACCGTGATGATATGCCTGGTCCATACATAATAATGATTTTGTGGGGCTTCTAAATTACACTGGAGAAAGGCTTTGAAGCCTTTGTCTGGAATTTCCCTGTCTCTGCTGGCCTGATCTATGGGAAACAGTTGGTTTTCTAGAAAAGGGCTCAAATCAGAGGATGAGGATGCTTTGACCAAAGGGTCTAGCAGGTTGAAGAAGTGTTTCCTTGGCACAGACACTCAGCCATTGTTAACTTTTTATCAACCAGTGTGAGAAATATGCCAGAGGGTGTTCACAGGAGCTTGGTGTGAAGTGTATGTGGCAACTAAAGCACCGAAACCACTGTTTGGTGACATCACAATTTTCATCTGTGTGCCTAACTCTCAGTATTTTAGGTGCTGCAAGCATGGGGCTGCTTGGTAGTGCTGGAGTTGAACTTGCAAAGAACTGGAGGAATGGAAATTGAAACCATTCCGTTTCCCATGTCAGACCTGTTTCTTTCCACATTTCTTCTGCGTTGCTTAGTTTGTGCAGATCATCTCACGGCCGGTGGACAGAGCCAGGGAAACACATCTGAAAGTTTCTGTTTGTAGATACAGGCCTGATACACTCCAGAAGGAAGAAAAGAGCAATAAACTACATGAGAACCCAGCCAATTAAATGCCTGAGTAGTGTTTTGAAAGTGAACATGGGCGGCATCAGAAATTTTCCATCAGCTACAGTAACGCCCATTACGTTGCCAATTGCTGATTCCACCATGATTTGTTTAGTGCAGTCATGCTTCAGCCCCTTGCCTGGGCTGATAGGCTTTGTTTATGGTGACTGTTAATTTTCAGGGTTTCTCTCCCCTTCTTCTCTCGTGCTTTCTCTCTTCCCTGGTCCCAGCTTAGAGCCCTGGATAGCCCTCCTCCACCTGTGCTCATTTTCAGAAGGACAGTGTATCACCTAGGGCGTGATGAGTTTCTTGGGAGCAAGAGCAGTTGCTGCTGTTTCTAACTACTTTGTGAGTGCAAAGATGACCCTCTTCTGCTGCCGAGTTAAAAAAACCTAAGAAGCCCCCCAAGAAGCCCAGCCACTTGTCAGTGAGCGGGCAGTTGGATCTGCTGGGGATGGTGGCTCTGCAGCTGATGGCTTTTGTATCAGGGATGGAAAGAGGGACTTCGTGTCTCCCAAGATGGCAGAGGCCTACCAGGACATGTGGGCACTCAGTGAGTTTCTCAGGAAAGTTAGTGGGAGCTTTTCATTACTGTTTATGTCCCTGGAAATTAACGGGTGTCTTCCTAGCCACTTTGTATGAGAGCTGTGATTCTTCTCCTGCTAATTGGGAGACTGGCTAATCATGATCATTTAAAGAGTGCATCTGCCTGACTGACAACTTGAATGTAAACCCCTGTGGTATCTTCCAGAAGTTTAAAAAAATGGTTGAATTCCCTTCCCTTGCCGCTCAGAACCAGGCTAGGGAGGGTTAGACGACATTTCCTCCTCTGTCCTCCTACTTGAGACACCAAGGAGTGGCTTCATCTTCAAGATAACATCTTCCCCTCCAATTTGCATCCTCCCTCAGCCATCACTGCTGTTTTCAGCAGTCTTCAGCTCAGTGACGGTGCATTTTGGTACGTACCAGCCTCGCTCCGGCTGCCTGGTGTGGTTTTGGTGGCCTGCGCTCAGCTTTGCCTCCTGGCTTGTCTTCATGGCTGGCTCCTGGATGCAGGTGCCTGGAGAACACTGTGAGCAGGGAGCAGTAGCAAAGCCATAATGGCACCTTCCTGACCAGCGCAGGACTGTGAGTGTTTAAGCAGGGCTTTCCTGGGCCCGGGTTTACCCTGGCCTTTCTCTCCCAGGGTGCTGGTGTGATCATAAGAACATGTCTTCGCTGGGGTGCAGCGTGACTTGCTTCTAGCTGTCCCTGGGGTGGGCGAAGGAGCTCTCTGAAACACAATCTGCCCCATAAAGTATCAGCTAGAAGTGAGGATTTCAGCTCTCTATTCATATCCTGCTATCAGTTTCAGCTCTGCAGCTGACAAGTATGTAAGCAACAAACTTTGCTGCTCGCAGCCTTCCTTGTCACTGGGAATTGTAAAATATCCCCCTGGATGTGTTCTCAGCCCTCACAGTCCATACTGGCCACAAATAGACAGAAAGCAGATGAGCTGTTGGCTCAAGTCAGAGAAATATGGCAAAGGAAACTTGCAGGGGAACTCTTTAGTAGCCCTAAGTTGGGAAAACTAAAGCAGAGTTAGGCTTCAAGAGAGGAGGATGCCTGGATGTGGGGTTTTTTTCCCAGAAGTGTCACTGCAGTGGACCTTTTTTCCCCTTGGCTTGGCAGTTAGGTAGCCCTTCAAAATGCTACAAAGCTTAAGTGGGTCTGAAAAGCCCCCCTTACACAGTCCAGTAGTAATATTTTTCATATACTTCATATTCACTGCAGCAGAGCTGCCATGGACACCAGCTGCAAGCCTTGTTTTTGTTGTGGGAAACCGAGACACAATGAAAAAACAATTTTTTCCAAGTCACAAACCTACTTTGTGATCAAGCTAAAAATAGATGAGAAGATCTCCTACCTCCTGTTCTACCTGCTCACATTCAAAGACCTGTTAGCATGAGCGTTTGTGAACAGCTAGTAATTCAGCAGTCCATGCCATTTTCAGTTAACCCTCAACTGTAATAAACATCTTTAATATTTTTATGCTACCCAAAGACGTTCTTCTTCAGAGAGCAGGTAAATCAACTTCTGTTAAGGTTGGTATCAATGTCACCAGCCTTTTTCTTTATTGTTCCCCATCCTCTATACACTTCCTTAGTGCTATTGAGGGTTCATGACATACTAATTCTCTGTGTGTTGCAATATAATAACTCATCTGGAGATTTAAAATGGCAGGGAGGGTTATAAAATTAGGGGCAGTTTTGTTGGTATGGCTGGCTGGGTGTTTATTTTAGGGAAGGACCTGTTATCTCAACACATTAGAGTGCTGCCCTCCGAGCCCTGAGACTTTGTGCCCCGCATCTAAGGTCGAAGGCAGGCAGGTCTCTCTGCTGGCATCTATTCTGGCTATTTTTAGGGTCATCTACTGGGTAATAGCAGTATTCAGCAGAAGAGATAAAGCCAAATGTGCCGTAGGCCTTGTTAGGGAGGTTTCTCTGTTGGGTTACTAAGTCAAGTCCATTGGTTTTACTATCTGGGTATGTTTTCCATCGTGGCTCAGGGGAAGCCAAGCAATGGTATCCAATGCGGGACGCATGCCCACTACTGCAGACCTTGGTTATGTTAAACCCTAGGAGGCTTTGGAGACATTACTTCTTTGGTTGAAACTAGCCCAAAATAATTGTGTATAAACAGAATGGGACAAGGCTAGCTGATACAATGGGAGACAGAGCAAGGTAGAGAAGATATGCTGTTCAGTTCCAGCTGCTGTCTTGTAGATATTTCAGCATGTATGTATCCCCATCCATAAAATGGGAACATTAGCAATTGTCTATCTTGCAGAGGGTTAAAAAGCTGAATTTATTAGTGTTTGTGAAGCTAATTGAGATTCACAGATGAGTACTGTTTGGAACATCATCATCATCATTATTATTATTATTATTATTATATTGAGGTTTGGCTCCATGTAACTAATTTGCTGTATCTGTGAACAGGTATGTCCTCTCAAGCTATTTGGAGGCATTCCTCATTGGGCTGGCCCATGCAGAGCTGTGTGGCATTAGGAAGCACTGGCAATCAGAGCTGAGTCATCTTCTAGCTCTTCTACTTCACCCCAGTCCTGAGTCCCTCTCCTTGTATGGCTGTGCTCCTCAGAAAGTGCACAGGAACAGTTAAAGGAAACCAGTCCTGTTACAAATTTATGCACCGTTGTAAATTATTACGGTAAATTATACTTGTATGTGTGCAGTGGAATAAAGCCCAGAGAAGGATTATGTCCAATCCAGGGAGGGAAAAGGTTTTCCAATGGCATTTAAGTGTCTCTAGCTGTGGCCATCAGCTTTTCTTGGGTTTAATGTTAGATAAATTCTCACGTGATGTGTACCAGTCACATACTGTTTTAATTTGTGCTCACAAGTGTTGCTGACCTCTGTAACCCTGAGTTAGCCTAGTATTTTTGAAAAAGCCCACAAAGGCTGCAGTTTTCATTACTGAAGATTCACTTGTCAAGCACCTCTCCCTCTCAAAAGTAGCACAACATTAGCAGAACAAAAAGACCTCCTAAAACAGTGCTGGTTTTATAACAAAACAACCCTTTAAGATTATGTAAGAGATATAGGAAGTATATAGCTTTGTTTACGAATGTGGGGCACTGTCTGTTCGTTCTTCCCCGAGTCTGGATCCGTGTGTTTTCCTTCGCCTTTCCTTTTGCAAATAAGCAATATCTGACATTGCCACGTTCAAGGGAGCGAGTTTTAAGGTTCATGAAACACCAGCAGCTTTGCTGGAGGTTCCATCCGAGAGAAGATAAGTCAGTATGAGCTGAAAAGCTTGGGAAAGTACACAAAAATAATCAAGTCAATGTGTGAAAAGAAAAAAAAAAAAAAAAAGAAAAGAAAGGGAAAAAAAAAGGCTGTGTTAGGTTTTAGCTGTGCATGTTTACCTTTCTTGTCCATACAATCTCAGAGGAGGTGGACTTGGTGCCGGGAACACGGTTTTAAGCCAGCCGAGGTGATTTGTGGTGGTCACATCTCTGTTGCAATGAAAACACGGAGGCGTAGGCATTTCTGTTCGCTTACCAAACCAGTGAAACACTCAGTTTGATGTTTGTGTCCAGCATCGTAATTTTTAATGTCGTAATTCTTGTGTTTCTGTAACCCTGGAACAGCACTTCAAAACCCATATTCGCCCAGGGAAATATATTTGGCCTGAAGGTACTGGGAGATTTACTTTATACACCCTTAGGTGAGTAGGAGGATATGCCCCATTTTAAAGGATATCTTTGTGGGCTCTGAGCCACCTGAATGCCTTCGAAGATCCACCTCTGAGTCTCAGAAAGACTTGACATGAGCATTGCCATTGGCATCTCCTTCAGTAAGAAGTACGTGGTTAGAGGGAAGGAGCTAACATCACAAATAGTTATTTGATCTTCTTGAACTTGCAAAGAATAAAAGTGCAGCCAGGGTGCTTTTTGCTCGCAAAGTGCTTCACTGGCCTTCCCCATATTAGCTAATATAACACTGGAAAGAACTGAAATTTTAGACCTGCATTTGCAGGATTCCCCAGCGTTGCTATCAGCAACCTCCCAAAGCGACCCATTCAGTTTGTCCTTTGATGTGCAATTAAACTCAGGAAAAAATAGCTTTGTGTAATGTATAAATAGAAAAAAAGGAGAGATAAAGGCGGTGTTGAAGTCACTTGCTGACAGCTTGGCATCCAAACGTTGAAGGTGCATGCCACTACCTCTGCTTAAGAATGGCTCCTAAAATATGCGTGCTCCTTCCCAAATTCCAGCCCCCTCAAAATTAGCTCTGTATTTACCTTGCAGCTACTTTTGTTCAGTTGTAAAGTAAAAAAAGAAAAAAGAAGAGGGGAAGAAAAATAAAAAGTCTTTGAGGATGACCTGATCTGTCTTACCAGCAAAAATTAATTTCATGTTGGATGAAAATTATGTTGGGTCTCTAAGTTGTTAGATTGTGTTTCTCTTTATATAAGTAGCATTCTTACAGGGAACCATTAGGTTTACCCATTCTTTCTGATGGAATAGCTGGCATGTGACATGCAGAGTCCTCGCATGTCGCAGAAGGTCAGAGTACCTGGTGTGTTCTTTGAGCGTCTGGGACACTCAGCCTGGCACATTTTGATTAACCTGACAAAAGGGTGAGATAATCCTAGTGGAAGCTACAGTATTTGAATGAACTTCACCCGTTAATGGCTGCTGTATCCGAGGGCCTGACTGATGTCCTGCCAGCTTTACGCCGGTGTAGCTCTGTGGCTGAAGGGGAGCTATTGTGCTTGCCACCAGCGGGAAATTCAATTTCACCTTCTGGAAGGACCAAAACCAGCTGGTGCCAAAGGATGAGGAAAGCCATTCAAATTCAGGACTACGAGGAAACGTGTGGAAGAGAAAACAGGATGACAGAGTGCAATTATCACCCTACCGTTATTATTTTCTCTCCTAGGGGACCTGTTCTGGCAGGGGAGGTTGGACTCAATAATCTCTTGAGGTCCCTTCCAACCCCCATGATTCTGTGGTTCTGTGATTATCCATCTTAAGAAGGTGGGCATCCAGACTGGACTTCCAGGCTCTCTGTACAGCCGAAATAGAGCTCTGAGCATCAGAGAGAACATCCTAACCACTGCCATCACCATCTCTGCTAACTGAATAGTGTTTAGACAGAGGTTGAATCAAGTCAATGTGAAGTTAGATGAGGTCTCTCGGGCTGTCACATCCTACTCATCTTGAGCGCATCCTTTGTGTCCTGCTACTCCCTCCACACAAATCTGTTCATCTTAACTTTCATTTTGTTTGTTGTCCCCACTGTTTCTTCCAGTCTATACCCTAAATTTATTCATACCTTCTTCCCTCATTCTCACAGTGTGCAAGTGAGTGCAAGCAACTTGCCTACCTCCCTGTTGCTAAATATCTGTTATACCAGCAGACAGAAAATTCATCCTCTCTGTTGTCTTGGTCTCACGCAAGCCAAGAGACGTTTTCTCCTCTTCTAAGAAGTCCATTGGCCAGCTTCTGTGTGACTTCCAACTGGTTGCTTCTCATGCTGCTGAAGGATATTTGGGAACTCGAGGCACCCTCCTTAATGCTGTGCGAACAGAATCACAGAAAAGCGCGATCCGGCCCCCTTCTCCTTTTCGTGCACTGACGATGATTTTGAAAGAAGATTTTGCCACGCATGGTTTTGTGGCTGCCACAGAAAAATGTGTGACAAGATCTGCTTGCTTAGTTTTGCGGCTTCTCAGATGTAGATAAAAATAGGTGTCGTAGTCGCAACAATAATCTCAGAACAGGAGGTCAGTATCTCTTGTGACGGAGAATGGGGAGAGTCAGGGCTTGGGGCTGAACTCATTTCTGGATACATATGCAAAGCAGTAATAAATGAGCTACAGTTTATTATGGGGAGAGCATCAGATGTTCCAGCTGCTCTATTAGGACTTCAGAGCAGGATATTTAATTATGCTGTGGCCTCCTCCTTTAAGCAGATTATCACACTGACACACTGACTGCTGTGCCTTGCCAGCGCCCTCGGGCTTTGCTCTTTCTCCTTTGGCCCTGCTTGTCCATGGAGGGAGGAGGTCGGGGCTGAGAAGAGGGATTGCTGTGGGCAGGCACTCCCTAGGTTTTGTCTTTTTTTTTTTTTAAAATTAAAAATCTGTGCTTATGAGAATGGTGATGGTTGTTGCTGCTATGATTATTACTATTATTGTTATTATTACTACTATTATGTAGCAGACCTGGGGTCTTATAAATAGAGAGCACTTAATAACAAAAACTGTGGCAAGCATGGAGATGCTGAACTCCTTTCTTCTTACTAATTCACCCACCTATGCACTGCAGAGAGCAGAGATGTGCTGGGGTTCATCTCCCATCTCACCACCCTTGTGCTCCCACACATGGTACTGGCTCCAAATACACCCGCACCAGGGCAACACATCTATGCCCCCTGCCACACCTTCTCTTCAGACATGCTCCAGAGGCAGCAAACCCATGAGCTGAAGGCTTTAGTTCACACTGGCAGGATTACACGTGCTACCTCCCTTACAAAGAGAGGCTGAGGGAGCTGGGCTTGTTCAGCCTGGAGAAGAGAAGGCTGTGGGGGAACCTCATTGCAGCCTTCCAGTCCCTGAAGGGAGCAGAGAAACTGGAGGGGAATCAACTTTTTAAAAGGGCAGACACTGGCAGGACAAGCCAAAGGAGGGAAGGTTTAGATTAGATATTAGGGGGAAGATTTTACAGAGAGAGTAGTGAGGTGTTGGAACAGGCTGCCCAAAGAGGTGGTGGATGCCCCATCCCTGGGGGTGTTCAAGGCCAGGTTGGATGGGACCCTGGGCAACCTTGTGTAGATCCAGGCCTAGAGGTTGGTGGCCCTGCCTGTGGCAGGGGGTTGGAACTCTGTGATCCTTGGTGTCCCTTCCAACCCAGACCATTCTATGATTCCCAGGTCACCTTTGCCGGGTAGGACTCTTTTAGTGGAAATCTCCTCTTGCTACAGGAAAGCCCTTGATATGTGCTGCTGGAGGTGAGCCATCTCACCAGGGTTCCCTTTCCAGAGTTTTTATTTCGTCCCACCACGTGCTCACAAATTCCTCTGTGCAGCGAATTTCACTTTCTTCTACTTTTTGAGAGGGGGATAATTGTCCTTGTGGTGCTCTGAAGTGCCATGTTAGCGTTGGGGTGGCTGCTGATAATGCCACTATTACAGGGACAAAGGCAGCAAGCACAGAAGAAAGGCATGGGTATGTGGTTTCCTGTTGAGGACTGGTGATTATTATTTATGTGTTTTGTATTTTTTACCAGAAAATTTGTGGAAAGGAGGCATAGCATTGCTCATATAAATGGTTCATACATTGAGATTAAATTCACCCAATAATTTTGACTCCAAAAATACAGGAGCTCTGGGGAAAAAACAAACATGAACACTGCTATTTTCCAAGGAAATTACTTAGATTTTCTTTTTTTTTTTGAAAGGCATAGTTTATATTGAGAAAGATGGAGAGGGAAGTAAGAATGAAAGAGGAAATATGTAAATGAGACTGTAAAAAGAATTGTATTCTTTTTTTTGTTTGTTTTGTTCTTCTCCCAGAATATGAGAAAATAGGTTTCCTGCACTATTTTGTGAAGATACTTAAAAAAAAGGGGGAGGGGGGGAGGGAAGTGGGGAAGTGTTCCTTCAGCTCTTTTCCTAGATTCTGTCACGATCTTCAGCCCTGAATTGACATGTGACCTGCAGCAAGTGACAACTCCCATGTGACTTGGTTCACCCTTCCACAAACCCAGGGTTTTAATGGGCTCAGTTCATTAAACTTGCCCAGCTACTTTCCAAGCTCGAGGTGAGGGCGGCAACCACGTACACACGAAGTCGGGAGAGAAACTGTCAGCCCTGTCCGCTCTAATGAGACTCTTCTCCTGGAGATGACATCAGTACGCATCCCATCCGCTCCTGTCATGCCTAGGCGGCTCGCCGCTGCCATATAAGCTGCAAAATGTTCCTAGAGGTGTGTTCTTTCAGTCGGTTTTATGTCAGCTCTCTTCTGATGACAGCGATAGGTAGTGCTCCTTTCATGCAAGTTTATGGTAAAACAGGTGAAGAGTTTTGGAAAATATAAGGCAACTACTTTGCCTCAGTGATAGGCCCCAAATTTACGCTGCTGCTGATGATACAGTGCTTCAGCCAGGCAAGCGGTGAAGTCATTGCCCCCACAGAAGGAGTAACATGGGATGGGCTGTTCGGGTGTGAAGTAGGTCTTGGAGTCTATCATGGCAATGGAAAGCAGTGGTCATACATCACAGAATGACATAATTTTTCACCATCTTCTGCCAGCTGAGCCGTGATGAAGGTGTGAGCAAGTTTGCGAATTGTCAGATCGTAAAACTGATCATCAAAGCCTGCACTTAAAATGTGCAAACCTCTGAAAGCGGGCTGAAACACCGGGCTTCGAGTTTTGGTTCCCTCAACCAGGGAGACGTGCAAGCAGCACCTTCTTGTGCCCCACACATCCTTTCTGTGTGGTCTGTGTCCCGGATGTGTCCATGTTAACATCAGCGCCTTCCATCTGCTCCTCTTTTACCAGCCTCCGATCAGCACAGCCCTGCAATGGCTTCTTATCTCAGCGAGATGCTGAGATACACGTAGGGTTGTTCAGGTTTCTCAGTAACATTCTTACCGTACCACACAATGTCGTGACAGTGGCTCTGTGTCACAGGGTTAGGCAGCTAACCACGGATGAAACACCGTAAAGCATGAGTAAAAGCAAGTGAGCTGAGGACTGCGACCTAGAACTGGAGAGAAGAACGGGAAGTGCCTCTGCAGCAGCACTTCTCTGCTGCTGGTAATGAAAGAGCACTTAGTCACTTGGAGAGTAAACTGAAACCTGTTCTGGTCAAGGGACCCCCAAGGTGTTTGATTTACAACCAGCTAAAAATGCTGCCAAACTCCAAATGTGTATTTGCACTTTTCTTTTCCCTGGTCTGCTGGTTGGCATGTTTGGAATTATGAGGGAAGGGTTTAGGCTGTTACTGTGGTTTTACTCGTTTGCAGTTGTTCCATGCACCATTTTTTGGGGACATTTTACTGGTCCCTAAAGACCCACAAACCACCCCTTGAGAAATAACAGCCTGGGAGGACAAGGTGGAAAATGTGTTCTTTGCGTACCAGTGGTGTTCCTTGACGCTGAGGGAAACCAGGAGGAGGAAAATGGTGAGGCTTAGGTTTCCCTACAAGAAGAGCTGTTTTATTGCGATTGCAAAGGTTTTTCTTCCAACAAAACCGGGCAAGTCTGAAGTTGCTGTGCAAGGAGCACGGCATGCTCATGGGGGAGAACATCTCTTGCTGCAGAGACACCCAGCTCCCTCCAAGGCAAAGGCTGTGCAGCCAACAGGTTCAGGCCAACCTCTCCAACCAGAGCAGTTGTAGAGACTTGTCCATCATCCCTCAGTCTCCGTGAGGAATGGGAGGCAGCATTAAGAGGGTGGCCCTTTCCCTGTCTTTTTCTTTCCTCCACAAGAATGGATTCACGAAAGGTGGTAGTAAATGTGTCGGGATAACTGTCCTGCCTGGTGCAATGCATCTGTTCCTCCTGGCAGAGCTTGGGTTCCTGAACACCCTGTGGCTGCTGCTTTGTCTTATCCCTGCACCTCCCATGGAGAATTCAGCCCCCAAATCATTCAGCAAGGTGTTTTTTCTGGTGACGATGGGTTACGTGTTGGCCACACAACTGAGGAATGCAGGTATTTGGGACTCCTCTGGAAAGACCCTGCTGAAAGATCTCCAGGGTATACTGTACTAAACATAAGCCTACCACCCCCAGGGTTTGGAAGAGAGCAAATTCCTTCCAGGATTATAGGATTAAGAAGCTGAAAAGTGATTCAAATTCTTCATTAAACAGGAAAAAAAAAAAAAGAGAGAGAGAGAGAGAGAGAGACATAAGGGGAAGCTCTTCAATGCATGCATCACTCGACGTGTTTTCCTTGTAATTAAAGGAAGTTATTGAAAAATATTTGAGGGGATTAAATGCTCCGAGTATATGTGCCGATCAAATAACACAAGAGTCTGCATTCTTCTGAGTAATCAATGGAGTGACTTGAATGGGGAGGTTCAAAAGAGCACAGTTATTGTTAAAGTGCCATTGTAGTAGTATTCACTGTACTGTACAGCAGATGGACAAGCCCATGGGTTTCCCAGCAGGGAAGCTTTACTATAGCTAAAAAAACCAAGGGTCTGGAGTCCATACGTGGATGTTTCCACACCGATTCTTAAAATTTTAGGCTGGCTTTTCTTCCTTTCCCGACACCTAGCCTGAACGTGGAAAGCGATGCTCCCAATTTCCCAAGCAAGGCTTCTTTGGGGCTGGAACTCAGATCTGTTTCATGTGAGCAAACCAGGAATGGGAGAAGCTGTGGAGAAGTTGTTTCGGAATTGAGCTGGAGACCTTAGAGATGGGAGGGACTCCTGCTGTAAACAGACAATTGTACTTATCATTATTTTTCCCTCTGTCTTCTGACAGCTAAATTGTAAGTGGTCATTATGTAGCCATTAATTAAGAGGTCATTATGTCCTAGACACCTGGTGTCTAGAACAGCCAATATGTCCCGCAGTTTGTAACAGGGCGTCACGACCACCTCAGTTCTCTGTGAGTGTGTGCCTGTATATGTGACAGAAACGTTGCTCTATCTGAAGGTCTTTGCCTCGATTTGGCTTTTCCCTTTGATATTTCAGTGTTCACTGTGGGAACAAGCAGCACAGTCTAGGGAGAAAGACAAAAAAGATCTGTTTGGAAAGATACCCATGGCTCGAAACCCATCAGGGTATGAGATTTTTTTTTCCCTATTTTGCATCAAACTCCAGGAAATCAAATTTCCTTGCTTCACCCACATCCTGTTTTCAGTAGTCCTGCGGGAGGAAGCTCCTGACTTTACACAAAACCTGGCCCTAAGTTGGCACCTCCATCTTGGTTCCTGCCTGCAGCAACACACCTCGCCTTGGTACCTCCATTTGCATTTTACAAATGAGCAGATTAGTGACATCCCCCTTAATTCCTGTGTTTAATTAACGGTTAAAAGGTGTTTTGAGATCTGCCATAATAAGATTCAGGGTCAGATCAGATGTTAGGAAAAAAGTTCTTCCTTGAAAGAGTTGTCAGTGCCTGGAACAGGCTGCCCAGGGAGGGAGTTGAGTCACCGACCTCAGGTGTGTTTAACAGAGGGGTAGATGAAGTACTCAGGGTTTAGCATATGACAGGAACGGTTGGGCTCGATGATCTTAAAGGTCTTTTCCAACCTAGTCATTCTGTGATTCTGTGATAATTGCACAGTGAAAGATGATATTTATTCCTCTTTTGTTGTCTTTTTATAGAGAGATTCCTACAAAGTTGAGGGAAAAGATTACCTCTCATCTTCTACTAGGGTATGTACGCCCTAGTATTCTAAATTTAGTTGTCTAAATTAGGTGCAACAAATCATATCCTCACCCACTAGGAATGTAGGGTGACAGTAGTACCACAGGTATGTGCATCTGGGGATTGAAGCAGCAGTCTGGTAACCTTGTCACCTCCAGATGACAGTTCCTCTCTAGAGCTATGGATGATGGAGGTCTTACCAGACCAAGCTGAAGACAACGCTGCATTCATCCTCCTTAAGCAGGGCCATCTCTACCTCAGACTATTCAAAATGCATTCATCTAATCTGCTCCTATGCACATCCAGCAGTGGTGAATCCTTCAGGTGACCTGCACTGACATGAAGCTGTTGCTACCGTTTACTTGTTTCTTTTTGTGCCTCATCTATATTTCCTTCACCCCAGTTTAATTATGTTATTCCTTATGCTACACACAGTGAACAGTACTACATTAGTTCCTTCTCTACGCTTTGGCCACTTATATTAAATCAGTCTGGAATATGATCTAGCCAGGAAATGAATCAATTTCAGACATCCCATTATCCTTGTGCTTTTGCCTTGCCAGAAATGTCCAAATCAAGATGACTGTTTCCTAGCCAGTCATTGCAATCCTTTTAGGCACTTAGAAGTAAACTTTCTTACAGAGATCCTTAGCACACTGAGTACCCAAATTGAAGTTAATGGATGTTCTGAGAGCAAGTCCTGTTTATTTTGGCGCCTCTGCGTAAGTAAAAGTCTGATTATAGGTATCTGCATAAGAAAGTGAAGACGGAAGCACTGTGCTTTTTTTTTATTATTATTATATTTTTCTTTTCTTTTAAACCACTTTGGCAAAGCAACCATATATCTTCTCACTTCCTCCTTTTAAAAGCTAACCAGACGGCGTATGCCAGCATCAAAATTTCCCACTGATCGTTTGTTTATCATCCAGTCACCTCATGCGTGTAGTGGAAAGTTTGAATTGACTCTGGGGTATGGTATTTGTTAATAACCAAAAAGTATTATTTAACCAAGCTGCCATTTATAATAAAAAAAAAGAATTTCAAAAAATAAAAGTCACAGTCCAGCCTATCTGCTTGCGGACACACAGTATCAGTAGGTGCTGAAAGTTAGCAGAACTCAGTATAAACTGAGCTTTGGAGTCCTCTGTCTAGTGCCTTGGAGGTTAACAGAATAGATATTTTTCTAACCTTGCAATTGTGGTTAATAAAATAATGGATGAGGGGTAGGTGAAAGAAGGGTTTTTTTGGGGCTTTTTTGTTGTTGGTTTTGTTTTGTTTTTTTTTTTTTAAAGCTCTGCAGACATGCTTTAGCAAACACAATTTCCTGAGCCCTCAAACAGCAGTTCCCTTGGCAAAATGTTTTGGGATGGTTCTGGAGAACTTTAGTTAAAAATACACTTGCAAGAAAATAAGCTGTCAGAGGGTAAATATTTAACTTTTCCATTTGTTTTCTTCTTTGCATGGAGTGCACATGACAAACCTAATTCATAGCTGCTAATGTTGTAGTTAATGTTAACAGAGCTATAGTTGGAAAGGAAATTACCTGGACTGTCATGATTTCACATCCTTTTTGTAATTTCTTCTCCCAGACAGATAGCTTTTTCATGACGACAGACACTGAGACAGGCTGACTTGTCAGGCAGCTCAGAGTGTCGTATAATAAAACACACGTTACGGAGTTCTGCATACAAAGAAATTACCCATGGAAAGTACCCACCACAATGAGAAAAACAGAACAAAAATCTGTGACGAGAAGTTAAAACCAGACAAGTACAAATTGCAATAAAAGGGCGAATGCATAACAGATTAAACCAAGTTGGTTCCTGGAGATTTTCTGCCTTGGGACAGGATAGGAAGGTGTGGTTTTTGGTGGGCTTTTTTCCAGAAATACGTGATTTATTTAAACTTCACTGGACTCGATGCAAGGAGTGACCCGGGTAATTGTGTGGTCTGTAGTGTATGGGTGGCAAGGAGAGACAAAATCTATCCCATGACCAACAGAGAGACTTGTTTCAGTCACCTCTCAAACTCAGTTTGGCCACTACAAACCAGGGTGCCAGTGTACATGTCCCTGCATCTTGGGAGCATCATCGCTACAGAAAATACACACACCGTGCAAGTGCCCGTTTGTCACTCCCCTTTGGCAGCAGCATGAGGCAGGGGTGAATTATGCCAGGCTGTAAAGTGTATGTGAAAACCATTAGGAGAAGCCTGCTTTAACCAATGAAACTTACCATGATAATAAGTGTTAGGCTCCGTAGTCAATAGTAACAGGGTCAGTGCCTTAGAGAGCAACTCATTGCAGAGTGCCAAGAGAAGGGAAAGTGATTAACTTGAGCTTCCAAGGGAAAATGAGCAGTCCACAAGTTCAGCACTAGACTGTCATGCTAAGAATCTTTGTCCCTCTTCTCCTTTGTCCACGGCAGCAAACTCCCTGCTTCTTTATGTCTTCTCTTACTAAATCCATTTGCATGGGGAATTTCTAGAATGTAGAGGAAACTCAGCGATCTGAGCAGGAGAGAGACCCAGGATGTCCAAAGCTCTCATGCTAAGGTTTGGCAAAAAAAAAAAAAAATTAAAAAAAAACCCAAAAAACCAAAGCTCCTGTAATTTCCTCTTTTGCCTGCAAAGAGGTTAACTCAGAAATTATTCTAAGTAACAAGATCTCTGCATGCTTGGCGAAAGGCCAGGGATTCCTCCAAACTTGTGGGTTTACTTCCCTGGTGTCGAGGCCAATTGGTGCACCGATGCTGCACAATGAGCTGCAGATGTTGTGATCTCATGCACTACACTTGGTAGTGCAAAAATGCACATGCAGGATGACGGGTTGCCCGAGACTGCAATCTGAACATCCAAAAATGGAACCACACCAAGGTCCGTCCATCCCATCTCTCCCCACTCCCCCTCACACACACCCACCTCCCCCCCCAATTTAATCCTTTGCTTTGTTGCCTCATCTTTCCCATCTGTGAAATGGAAACAATTCCACTTAGCTTTGTCTTGCTTTGCCCTGAGGAACTGGAATGAGCGAGACCTTTCAAAAGGGCTTTGAAGATAGATTATTGTTTTTCATTACTGTGTGCAACACTTCCCACCATGAAGCGATATTTGAGAATAAAGGTACAATTCTGCTTGGCCAAAGAAGTAATGCTAGCCTTCCACCAAAAACATGTCACTGCTTTAATTGTTAGATGGGAATCAGCTGTGCTTGACAATACCATGTGTAACCTTTGCCAGCACTGCGCAGTCCTGCACCAGCAGCCCAGACCTGCAGCATTCCAATTTTTCCCCTACTTTCTGCTGGGAATGATGTGTCTCGACTCTGACCTGGGACATTTCCTTTCTTCAGTAGGGTTAAGCTCTGGTTGTTTTTCTCCTAGCCGTATCGTTTGCAGCCTAAGAAATATGATTTCCTTCTTTTAAAATGGGTCAGGCCCTTTTGGGTTTTTTAACCACAAACAATGGAGTTCAGAGACAAATCCAGAGGAATACGGGCTTTGGAGCCTTTGTGGCTTCTGATGTGAAACAGGCCTGTCTAATGCATTCAGTTCCTTGTCAGTTGTGAAAGAAATGTCTAAAGTTTCATAATATCATATCAATTGCACAAACAACATGTCCTTTTAAAGTAGGTGCTTGAAATCTGCACTTGGTTTTAGTAAAGCTCAGTCTATTTTTATGCTTGAACAAGGTGTATATTTCTAGCCGTGGTGGGAAGAAGGTAAAAAGCTAACTTTTTTTGGGTGGGTTTTTTTGTTTGTTTTTTTGGTTTTTTAGGAGATCAGCAACTCCCATTTCAGGTGCCTATGTCTCATTAGGGCAATTAAGTATTTCACATCTTTTGACATTCTCTTCAAGAAGCCTAGGAATTGGCTGCAAGTTTCTACCCTTGTCAGATCTAAGCTCTGTTCCATTTTAACCCCGGAGAACTGGTCTGGGTTGAAAGACCTGCATTAAATCACAGCAACATTGCTGTGTCTCTCTTTTTAAAGTAGGGATCTCAACGCTCTTTATCAAGCATCCGTTTCTCAGACCTGCCCTGTGAGATGGCTGTGATGGTTGTATCATTTACAGAACTTCAAGATCCATACACAATAAACCATGCCAATTCCTTCCTTTTTCTGTAACGTCTGTCACCTCAGGAAGACAAGGAGCAGAGGCTGCTACCTGCATGTAGATCTGTGCAACCTCCAGTTTGATGTGCTTCGTTTACAGCTGAAGCAGCTGAGGCTGTGTGTCTGCTAAAGGATGTTTTTAGCTGGTTGAGCAGTAGTAATTTCTGTTTAAATGCTTACAATCCCATTGATTTCATCTGGCACAGTTTCAGCAGGCTAGAAGGATGAATGTCTGCTGCTCAGAGTCATTGGTGGCCTTAGGGCTTTCTCCAGTGAGGTGTGAGATGAGGATTTGAAAGACAAAGAGCTTCAACTGCGGCTTATCCTTGTGATCCAGCCAGCAGACCTTGTGTAAGAGGTAAAGGGGTGCTGGCACTTCGGCTGTGTTTGCAAGGGGGAAAACCTTACTCAGTTCTTCAAATAAGAGACTGAGATCTTCCCACCAGATGAAGATCCTAGGCTGTAGATCTCAAATGAGACAATTCTGAGCAGTACAGCCCTTCATCAGGCACCTTTTATGCCACAGACACGAGACAAAGCATGGAAGAACTAGGAGGAGAGGATGAACTCCACCGTGGAGCTCAGATCTAAAATGAAAAAACATCATGCTCATTTGTAGGACGTACCTAACCAGGCAAGCTCGAGGCCCACGGTAGGAGCTGCAGCCCATTGCATGCCAGAGCTGGCTGGTAGGACCCTGAGAGATGAGCAGCATGGCAGCTGCAGCAGGTGATCTCCCACAGAAAGGACAACAAAACGTTTGTGTATCTTAGGCAGATGGAAGAATGAGTAACAGAAGCGTGTGGAGAGGCAGGTACTTTTCAGATTACCCAGAGAAGGCTGCTCACCTTCACAGACCAGCAGAGCTGGCTTAATGTAGCAGCAGCAGCTATTGCACCAGTTGAAGGAACAGCAAAGCTGCCATGGCAACATCTTCTCCTCAGGGGATCCCAGACAGGATTCTGGCCAAGCCAGCCCAAATTTCTCCTGTGCTTTCCACTGCTGTGCTGCCCATCCAGCTGGCTACAAAAGACAAAATCCAGCCCATAAGCTGAAATAGAGTAAATATTAGTTAAACATTTACAGCTCTTAAGGTCTTATAAGCAGTAGAAGCAGCTGTCAAGTTAGGACATATTTCTGCCAGTGTCTGACATAGTCAGCCACAGTGTGTTGGGGATGTTAATGGTGAGACTGGGAGAAACCACAACCTCAGGGAGTGGATTAAGTGATCATTTCCCACCCAGGTGACTCAGAGATGAGAAGAACCACAGAGAACCATAGATGGATAATTTAAGGATGCCTGTACCAATGAAGGACCTTAGAATCACAGAATTGTAGAATGGTCTGGGTTGGAAGGGACCACAAGAATCACAGAGTTCCAACCCCCTGCCACAGACAGGGACACCAACCTCCAGGCCTGGAGCTACACAAGGTTGCCCAGGGCCCCATCCAACCTGGCCTTGAACGCCCCCAGGGATGGGGCATCCACCACCTCTTTGGGCAGCCTGTTCCAGCCCCTCACCACTCTCTCTGTAAAAAACTTCCCCCTAATATCTAATCTAAACCTTCCCTCCTTTGGCTTTGACCCACTCCCCCTTTTCCTGCCACTGTCTGCCCTTTTAAAAAATTGATTCCCCTCCTGTTCCTCTGCTCCCTTCAGGGACTGGAAGGCTGCAATAAGGTTCCCCCGCAGCCTTCTCTTCTCCAGGCTGAGCAAGCCCAGCTCCCTCAGCCTCTCCTCATAGGGGAGATGCTCCAGCCCTCTGATCATCTTTGTGGCCTCCTCTGAACCCTCTCCAGAGTAGAGAACTAAACTCCAGAGTAGAGAGGGACAATCCCCTCCCTGTCCCTGCTGCCACCTCTCTTCTGATGGAGCCTAGGCACCTTCTTTCCATACTCCATGAAATAGCATAGGAAAAAAGTTTAGTAACCTGCTGGATAGACTCTCAAAGAGTGCAGAAATAGGTTCTTTTTTTTCCCCAAGATGGTGCTTGGCCTTGAATTTTTTTAATGAAGCCATCATGCAGTGCTTGGTTCTGTGGGCTTCCCCCTTCCTCTAAACAAGCTATGTCTGCTTTGCATTAATAATTAATTGCCTTGGCTGGAACATAGGCCTTCTTTGTAGACACTCATAGTAGAACATAGCAGAAAAGGAAACAGTCTTTTCTCTTGTTTAATACTGCCTCTCCAACAGCTGAAGTTATTGATTGATGCTTCTCATGCTTCCAGATATTCTCTGTGATGGGAAAAAAGACACGTTCCCCTAGAGAGGTGTTTGGTTTAGTTATCAGCAAATACATCTCTTTAGTGAATCCATAGCATCATTATTTTCTTTTTTTTTTAAGTGTTTTTTTCTATATCATCATATAAAACCAGAATATCTGTATTGCATATGTTCTCTCCTAATGAGACTGAGTTATCTAAGTCAAAATTTTCCTTTCCCTTTCTGAATTCATTCAACGAAGTCTATCACAGCTGCAGTTATATCAGGACATGTTGTATAACCATACCTTTGGTGATTACTTCTCATCTGTCCGTAACCATGAATAAATATGGTAGTCATGGATGTTGATAGTCTTGTTTCAAAAGGTTAGACATAATTAAGCATTATATAAATGAGATTGATAAAATGAATGCGTCCAGGTAGTCCTTGAAGTTTTAAATCATGTTCATAGCCGAATGGCAGCTACTTAGTTTGTGGCTGATTTTATAAAAGAGACAAAGATACGAGTGTGCAACATTGGTCTGAATCTGGATCACCCAAAACAAGGTGGTCTCCAGCGATCAGGCATTTTGAAAGCTTAGGAATAAATTACTGATGACTTGCATAATTGTGATACAGTGTGAAGCACTGCTATTCCTTGAATAAAATAAAATACATGCTCTGAATATTTACTTGTGTATATTTTAAAAGTCAGTGAACCAAATTTGCAGAAATACTTTCCATTTTCTTCAAGGAAAAATAAGGAGGCAAAATTTGGAAGTAATTATTTGGAAATTATTTTAACAAACAACTGCCTTGAGCTGCTAGAGCAGCAACTGGGAAAAAAGAGAACTAACACTAGTCCTGGGAATTTTAGGAAGCTTGTGCTGTGTCAACATTGATTTCTTTGTTTACCTGCAGAGATCACAAAATGTTTTAAATCATGTAGACAAACAATCACATACCTCAGATGTCTCATCTGAGTAATGGGTGTAATGACACATTTGTCCTTTGTGATGTACTTTGAGATTCTTCAGAAAACATGCTACATGAAGACTAGATATTATAATTATGGGGTTTTCTTCCCCTTTTTGGTGGAGGAATACGCAATGGACACCCACATTGCTATAGAACTTAGAGGCAAGGAATAATTTAGCAGGAAAAAACATCAAGGAAAAATAGATCAAGAATTTTGGGCAAAACGTAGCTGGATATGATGGATGAAGGCTTAGCTACTTTTCATAGTGAGAGATAAGTAATGAGGTTGAACTGCTGTGATATTGTCTGGAAATAGAATAGATGATATTCTTAATAGGCTCAAATTGATTCTTAATAGTTCAGACCATCTGGTGAAACTGTGGTATAATAAAACTAGTCCTTTTATTACGACCTTCATCTAAAGAACACTAAACACGCTGGGAAGGTATGTGGACATTTCTACATTTCTAAATCAGTGTTTTGGTTGGTTGGTTTGGAAAGAAAAGTCAAGTCATTTGTACAGTGTTTGAGGGCCAGGCTCTGGAACCCAATGATGTTCCAGATCTGTCTTGTAGGGGATTAACAGTTTCATCACCCAGTTCCTCAAAAGCTAAGTGCGCTAAAGAATGTCTATGGAAAAATGTAATCATCATAGTAGCAATTAGTAGTAGTATTATAGTAGTAATATTTGGAAGTGTGTCTGCGTTCGTGTGCGTGCATGCAGCAGCATCTTCTTACACGACTGATGACAGAGTTCTTACATCGCAGTATCATCCAAGCTGTGGGTGGGGACTAAGTATAACAGCATCTTCTGACATACACAGCGATAACAAGATGTGTTTAAGTTGCTGACTTCTTCCTTCAGGAGGAGTATTCAGTTTGAAGCAGGAGAAACAAAGCACACAGTTGCAATAAATATGAGGTGAAGAGAGTACTGTAGGAAAAAGAGAGCAGAAATGAAGACCAGGAGACATGTTTATACTTAAAAATGCCTCCTGTTCATGTCCATTATTAAATAGCTTGAAAGGGATAAAATTGGCAGGAGCACTGTTGTTACTAGGTGTATCTGGAAGCTGATCACAGAAACGTGTTATCTGCATGATACAATTAACTCCATCTAGCATCTATATATAGCCGTGGGGTTTATTTAATATGGAGATATTTTCAGGGATATTGTTTCACTTTGGCTGTAGTAGATGGAGTCCTATGAAAATAGAAACCTGGATTATCATTTCTGTTACGTGATTGTGCGGCGCTCGGTGTAATGGGCTCCTCATCCCTGATAATGCAAGTAATAGCAGTCAAGTAAAGAGAACGCAGGCACTTGCAACCAGTGGCTATTCCTAACTCGTTTGGTGTTCATGCAGCCCCTAGCATTTTTAGTGGTTTGGGTAACTGCCCTCCTCACTGCCCAGTTTATATCTGCAAAGACCCGTTTCATCACGTGCGGAGATTTGTTTGAGATTTGTTGAGGTCTCTGTTGTGGAGGCAAAAATGTGAGAAGACCATCCAAGTTTTATCCCAGATGATGATCGTAACTCGATGACTTTAGCAACACATGCACATTGTAATGCCGTGGAGCCCGAGTCAGGGCTTTTGGAGGCAGTGTAAACAAGAGAAAGGCAGTTCTTGGTTATTGGAAACCAAGCACTGAAGATAAAATTTCTCCACTCCAACCCCTGTATGTCCCACTGCAGGAGAAAAGAAACAAAGTGTGACTAAAGGTGGTGGAGTGCTAATTGAAATCTGGTGCTTCAAAGACATTTTTATGAATCATAAAAGAAGAGATCCACTCTCATCTATGCTCTTGAGCTGAGTCAGTTACTTGTCCTCTCTGCACTTTAGTTTCTCTTTCCTAGATGTGTAGTGGTATTTATTTAAAGAGAGGCTGAGATATAATTTATTAATATTTTCAGCATTCTTTCAGATCCCTGGGAAACTGGAATATGGAAAGACAATTGGTCTTATTTAACAATATCATAATTCAACATAAAAATGAATCCGGTTTTCTGCAAGGTGGGTAACAGTTTGGAGAGACATTTATTTTTAAAAGAGGAAAAAAGGATGGACCACTTGGTCTCCAGACCTAGTGATCTGAGACTGCATCAACACTTCCAGAGAGGAAATACAGCAAACTCTTCAAAATACCAGAGGGAAACACAATATTAACCAAGGGTGAATTGGAAACAGCAGTGTTTTTCACCGTGATAGCGGTTAATCATTAAAACAAGGGGCCAGGGGAAGTGATGAATTCTTCATCTTTTGATGTCTTCAAGATTGAAGGCCTCTCTGGAGGAAACGTTTAAGACAAAAGTTATGGAGCTCAACAAAAGAGTAACTGGGTAAAAATTAAAGCTCTATGACATATAAAAGATAGATGATCTACTAATCCCTCTACGGGTGTGATTCATTTCACACAACTTTAGATGTCTAAAGTTAGATGCCTAAGGCTGAACTGGTCACCCTGGGCTCCCCTTTTAGTCAACAGTAAGAAATAGGCATCTCCAGGGAGCAATTAATTTGACATGCCTTGGATGCCTGTTTTAGTGCGACGCAAATTGTCCTCTGGGGTACCTGTTCCTCTCCATTGACTATCAAGGAAGTCTATGGTGACTCGTTCACTTTCAGGCATCTCATTTTTAAATGCCTGAGGAAGCACACATCCCTCTCTGGGACACCTAGGAGCTGGGGAACAGAAGCCCTGAATTTATTTGGCCAGAGACCTGTTTCACAGTAGTACTTGCTTTGCATCATTTATGAGTCAGTTACTGCTTGAGCTGTATTCCCATGTGGGAGAAGCATTCCATGTTTCAAAAGGAGGACCTGAGAAAATCTCTCTCAGTTTTGGGTTTTTTTTTGGGACACGGTTGTTGGTATAGGTGGGATGACTCGTGCTCTGAGTTACTCTACAGTCTCATGGGTTTTGGTGGAACTACCATGTCTTGCATTTTAGGAACACAAGCAGAAATGAGCCATTTTAGAAAGGATTAATCCAACTGCCGTGGCAACTTGATTCTTTCTGTGCAAGCAGTGATCAGATGAAGGGGAGACTTGAAAAAAATGCTTTACGTCACTGAGCATTTATAAAGTAAAGACTCTTGAGAAAATCCTTGTTGAGCATGTGGAGGCAGTGTTAGAAACACTTTCATCTTTCATTCCTTCCTGTCCTGTAGTCTTCCTGGCACCTCTCCAAATTCACTTCATCACTTGGTGTTACTTGGTTTAGACCTGTGCCTCTTGTGTATCCTGTTAATAGCAGACTCCTGTGTAGTGTATCCAAATTCCTCGAGTCTATCCCTGTCGCTCAAGATGATGAGCTCATGATAGAGGGATGCGTGGAGCTGCTTAGAGCAATGCACAGCCCACATCTAAGATGAGACTGTGGTGTTTAGCATGGGGGCTTAATCACCTTAAACATCTTCTCTTGTCAAGGGAAGGGGTAGGTGCCTCTGGCAGGTTCCTTAGCACAGGAAAGTCTTGTCTCTCAGGGAGGAAGGTGTGTCTTACATGCCCTAGTCATGTTTGCACTGCAAGGTGGCTTGGACTGACAGTATAGGTTGACCTGGGACAACATGCTAGCTAGGAAGCTTTGCAGTGCTTCAGTGAGTAGACAGAGGATTCCCAAGGCAGAGTGATTTTATCACTCTATATATAATTGCAGAGAAGTCAACTTCGGCCATGCAGCAAGTCTCAGTCCCTGCCAATTGGCTGTAATCATGCTACTTTCTCCTGGTCTTCCTGGATAGTTACTCTTGAGTGTCCAACAGCTGCTGCCATCCACCTAAGCAATGGCAGAGTAACCCTGGCATACCTCACTGTTCTGGATAAATGTGAGTTTTGGAAGCTCTGTGAAGTAGAGGGGCTGTGTAAACATGTGTCGTTGCAGACACAGTGCCCAGATTGGGTCTCCGCGCCACTGATCCTGAAGATAGCAATATGTTGTCTGTATCACCGGGCACACACAACCTGATGTGTGAAGTAGTTACAGTGCAACCAGATGGCATGGGAAGGAATGGGGTTGTCATTACCACGGGGGTCTTTCTGATTCTTCGCATGTGCAGTTTGCTGGCTCTCATGATGCTGTCCACGGGCTGTTCAGCCGTCCTTGGGTTCCCACTCTCTGCCGCAGAGGAATTTGATCCTCTCCAGTTATGGGGGACATGATACCCCTGCCACATCCAGCTGTTGCTGACATGATGGTATGTGCATTGCCTCAGCCAGTGGCGAATTTTCCATCCGTAGCAGCTTCTCACAGATTGCCCGTGGTAGAACTGAAGTGAGTGTGAACCTGCCCCTTCCCTTGGAGGCACAGATCTTGCTGTGACAGGCTTTTCTGGGCAAAGAAAATACATGTACACACACAGTGAGCAGGCAGCCTTTGCACAGAAAAGTACATGTATGTGTGCAGTGGAAACTCAGAAGTTCTTTGAGCTCACACTTGCTCTCTGCAGGTAAAAAAATTCACTGTCCCATTAAGCAGAGGGATGGTGAATTTTCTCTCCCATGTAACACACTCCTTACTGTCAGCAGGAGCTTCACTTGCAGGACAGGTACAGGAAATGCCTAAGGGGTCTCTCCAGCAAGAAATAAACAGCTGAAGATTTTACCTTGACCTCTGAAACCCTGGCTCTGAAGTGACATTTGGTTTTGTTCCACTTTGCCAGGGCTCACTATGGGATGATAGATGCAAGAAATGCAGAAATATTTTGACATTTGTAACCCGAAAATATTTTTATTCTCTCTTGAAAAGTTTTCTAATTTTTTTTTTTTTGGTTTTGCGTGGGGATCGTTCATGGTTTTAGTCACCAAGATTGTACTCCTCTGGCAATAGGGAAAATAGTAGAAAGGTAGTGGGGTCTTGAGGATATGAACTATGTGAGAAAGCACCAGCACTCCTTTTCAAGGAGTAGTTCAAGAACTTGGTGTCTTAGAATCATTTAAGTTGTAAAAGACCCTTAAGATCACTGAGTCCAACCATAAACCTAACACTGCCGATTCCATCACTAGATCACATCCCTGAGCTCCACATCTACATGTCTTGAAGATACCAACATCCTCATGGAGACCTGCACCACCATAGAATCATAGAATCATGGACTGTGTTAGGTTGGAAGGGACCTTTAAAGGCCATCTAGTCCATCCCTCTGCGGTGATCAGGGACATCTGCACTAGATCAGGTTGCTCAGAGCCCCATGAAGCCTGACCTTGAATGTCTCCAGTGATGGGGCCTCCACCACCTCCCTTGGTAGCCTGTGCCTGTGTCTCACCACCCTCATAGTGAAGAACTTCTTCCTAATGTCTACCCTGCTCTGCTCATACCTTTTAATGACTTGAGAGGCTTCCTTAGTGCTAGCTGCTTTTCTGACTCAGGTGCTTTATTGCTCCTGATCTGTGGGAACCATTCACCAAGAGATAATAATAGCTTTTACCCCATGATGGTGCATAACCCCACCTTGGGAGATGCAGAACATTTTCCACAGACCAGGAGCTGCTTTGCACTGTCTCATCATTCTCAGTCGAGGGCCTTATATCCAGAGCCTCTGCTGTGCCTTGAGGACAGAGCTGGGGGCAGCGGCAGAGAAATTATAAACGTTTTATTTCATCACTATACAGATGGGTTAATATTCAGAAAGGGAACGAGGATATGCAGCTCTAAAGCCTTCTCTGTTATTTCTAATGAAAGCTCAAATTCAACAAAAGCTGGCCTTCATTCACTCAGGAAAGCTTCCTAATACTGAGTAAATTAATAGTTGTTTTTTAACTCTTGAGATTTATTAAACATTGGAACACAGGAACTGCTGCACCAGTCAAAGTCTTATTATTGTCTTATTATGAGCTTCCAATTACTGACTGCAGCCAATACCAGATGCTTCAAAGGAGCATGCAAGAAACCACGTAGTAGGTAATAATAACAGTTATAATTCGCTCATACGAAAAATAGCTTCTTATCCACTGCCCCGCTCAGTGTTTGGCTTATACCCTGAGACATAACAGTTTATATCTTATTATGTGCACTTATTTTAAAGTGATAGTAGCTCACAGAAGGGGCCGGAATTACGAGAATCACAGGATCACAGAATTACATGGTTGGAAAAGACCTTTAAGATCATCGAGCCCAACCATTCCTGTCCTATGCTAAACCATATCCCTAAGTACCTCATCTACCCTTTTTTTAAACACATCCAGGGATGGTGACTCAACCCCCTCCCTGGGCAGCCTGTTCCAGGCCCTGCAGGACTGAATTGCAGAGGTCTGAATGAGATTGCAGGATTATCTCCTGGCAGGGCAGGTGACATAGACCCAGTGACATCATCTTTCTGCCCTTCCATTTCCCCACCTAAATGCCACCAAAGACCTTGACAGGTATTAGGTTCCTGTGGGCTCAAACAGTGACGGAAGAGCAAGGGAAGGTTAAGTGAAAAAAAATCAGCCTTGTATCTTAAATACGAGCAATTATGACAAGGATCGCCTAAGATAGCAAGAAGTTAAACCAGTTCAAGAGAACACAATGTGCTGTTCTCTTGTTTGGATTGTGTACTCCAGGCACTTGGCAGTGCTTGTGTGCAAACTGATGGGTGTGCAATCAATTTGGCTGTTCCCCCCTCCCAGCTTCCCTCCCCTCTCCGTGCAGTCTCTCCGGTGCAAACCCTCTGCTTCTTTGCGTGGATCCTTCACTCAGCAGGGAAACAGAAGCGCACGGAAAACTGAAAGAAAAAGCCCCCCAGGCAGTCACTTCTGATCACGCTATATTCACTGTTATTGTTTTAAAGAGGGGAGCGCAGAAGGACAAACAGAAAGTCCTTGTTCTGCTCATCTTCCTGCACCCGACTCGAGAAGCTGCCTTTTGTCCTTCTTCCTTTGCAGAGCATGAGCTAGGGAACGAATGACATCTGAAGGCAAGAAACGGGTCGCTCACCCCAGGTTGTTTTGTTTTTTTTCCTTTTTTGAAGGTCACCTTGCAGCTCTCTGTGGTACAAAGATGTTTTTATTATTTCTCTTTTAACCTTTTTTATTTTTTTCTTCTTCTTCTTCTTCTTCTTCTCCTCCCTCCCCTCCACACCTCACCTCCCCGCCCCTTAAGCTAAATGACAAGTTATGAAACTTTGTGGTTTGGTCGTTCTTAATGTGAGTATTGAAAAATGATAATAAGCCGAATGCATGTGACAGAGCGTTCCCTCCTCCCACTCCCAGCTCCCTCCTTGTCAGCTGCTGTGGTTCTTCATCGCGTTTAACCGCTCCCAGCTTTCAGAATATATTGGTTTCCGTTCTCAGACCTTCTTTGTCTTTCCTTGCAGCTGTTTGTTTCGCGGTGTGGTCAGTGTTTGTGGAGTCTATCAAACCCCGCCACCGAACTCTTTCCTCCTCTCTTCCCCTGTCCTTGCCTCTGCAAAAGGTCACATAGCTGCTGGGGTTTCTGTGCTCATGCTGGGAGGTACCAGGAGGGAGAAAGGTAAACCACAAATAAAGGATGAGGGAAGCGAACTGCAGCGCACCAGGCTCTGGTCTGACACCCTGTCAGGCGGCGGGCGGTTCAAACTAAGCCTTGAAGATTCTTTCTTTATATGTATTTAGGGAGGGGTGGATAAATTCTGCAACACGATCAAAGGTACCCACTTGCCACTTTAAAATGGGAAGGGATGTACCTCCGTGGTTGGTTTGAGGGTTACTCTGCCCTGATTTTAACGAGCTGGTGCCCAGTTCAGGGGTGAAGAGCAGCCTTTCCCTAAGGCCCACAATACCTTACTTCTGACGCGGAAGGCAGCGAGCATTCAGGCACCGCTCAAGTGGGGATTCCCATGGTCTTCTGCAGCGGTACACCAAAAAGGTAATATTTGTATGTATATCCTTTTCTGGGCAAGGGCTTGCAAGCTCAGATAGGCTGCTGCAAAGCAAGATTTTGCATGACAGCAGTCATAGCCGGACAGAAACAAATTTAAGAGGCTCAGGCAAGGCACAAAGTGCAGACATGCCTTAATTTAGAGTTTCCCAGATTAGATTTCACCCCACTCCCACATAGTTGCTGCACCTAGAGAAAGGACACAGCGCTTCCAGCAGCTGCCAGGGCAGTATCAAATAGAAAGTGCCTCTGCGCCGCCGTGACTCAAGCATAGTTTCCTTTGGAATATTCCACTGTAAATTCACCAGCCCTGACAGAATAAACTGGTGGGAGAGTTAAGTATCTGTTCCTTGTGTGCACTAGTTTCTGCACAGAACGTAAGTGACTTCAGGGGTTGGGTTTTTTCCTCCTTCTTTTTTTTTTTCTTTTCCCTTTTGAATGGAAACTCCTGGGTGGGAGTGGGCCTTGTGTACTGCATTTCAGGTGAGAAGCATGCCCGCAGTCCTCCTCAGAAAGTGCTTTGGGGTAGTTCGGTAACCTGAAGCAACTTTGCTGGAGCATTTCTCCGTTTTTGGAATGGCTTCTAAACGTCTCCTAACTATTTACTAGTCCCAGCCAGGAAAAGTATATGTGGGACAAAGCAGTAAGTGCTTCTTGTAGTTAATAAGGTGCTACAATACCTAATAAAAAGAGAACACAAATGTTAAATATTCCTTATACTTTTACAGCCCTCCTAAGAGGTAGCAACAGCCTGCTGTTTCAACTTCAGAAACTGTGTAGCAACTGTAATTCATCCAAGATAATAAGTTAATATTGTATTTTTTTAAATAAATACACATATATTAATTCCAGGTTCTTGAAGAATGGGAGGGGAAAAAAAAACAAACCAAGAAAGCAAATAGTTGTTAGGAGGGAGGATTTCACCATATATATTTATAAAATACTGCCTCTTTTGGCCTTGGCCTTTAGTTTTCACTTTCAGAAAGTACTGCTCCCTTCTGAGTGCTACACATTCTCTCTGATCCATAATAAAAGTGGTGTGCCATCAAAAACATGACAGCATACATGCCAAGAGTCCAGGCGCTCCCTGTAGAATAACCGTGACAGCAAAACACATGAAATAGGGGCATATGATGGACTGGCTAATCCCCTCGAATATTCCTAAACAAGCAAACAAAAGGAAAACAAAACCCCAAAGAAATAAAACCAAAGTCTCTATTAGTAGTCCCAGGAGGTAAAGTCTTATCCTAAAAACAGTGACCACTGTAACCCAGTCCATGAATCATGGCACTTAAGCCTGAAGAGCCACATTCCATGTTGACACAGACCTTCAGTAGTCCCATTAAATGTAATGGGGTTGCACAAGATGTAAATCACTGTAAAATATGAACCCTGATCTAATTTCTCTCTCTGAGACGAATTACTTCAAACCCATTGTTTCTGGCTCCCTCCCCCTGTAAATTCCTAGCACAACTGAATTTTTGATAGCAAATTATCTTAACTATCAGCACTCTTCAAAGAAAAGCTGCCATTAGCTCTCTGTGCATTTTCAAATTAGACTTTAAAACAGAGGAAGAGGTTCTTGTTTGAGACTGCAGGTCAGCAGTGGGGTTTATTGGACTATGTAGTCATGCTGGATATATTTTATCAGTGAACTAAACAGGCAAGTGCAATATATCTGTGCATATATGGGAGCATACCGGGAAGGTAATATATCCGTTGTGGTGAAAAACTAGTGGCCCGTTGCATTATTTCCATGGTAATTAGAAGGCAAATGACCCTTCTGATGGCAAAACTGAATTATGCTTGTGAATACCCACTAGGGACCATTGTACCTACTGCAAGCGTGTGGCTCAGATGCCCTGAAAGGTCCTTCCAAATGTAGCATTTTTGACTCGGTGAGCTGCGGATTTCAAGCCACTAACAAGAAAGGACAGCGTCTGTAGTTGCAACAACCAGTGTACATGTCTCGTAGTTGGGCAGGAGTGAAATACAAGAATCTACTTTTCTTTGCCTTTTTTTTTTTTTTTTTAAATTACTTCACAGGCTGTTCCTAGAAAGACCTTGTTTTACCTACGGAGCACTAGCGTGATTCAAATAAATAAATAAATATATATATAAATGCCCACCAAATCTTGGCTATCTTCTTTGTAGACACATAGGTGTAAAATTGCAACGAGCAACATCTTGCCTTGTACAAAAGAGAAGTTTAAAAGCATATTAAACTGTCACAGAACTCAGGGTTTTAAAGGTAGGTGCTTTGTAATACCACATAAAGGCTTATCCTTATTAAAAAAGGACAGGATTTTTCCATGCAGAAGGTTGCCCTAGGTCACCATTCAGGGCATTAATTATGAGACCACCCTGTTTTTCCTTACTGACCCCTTCATAATGACCACATGGTAATCGACGTACGTGGTATTACGAGGACGGTGGAACAGATATCCATGTGCTACTGAAAAAACACTGAAAGTCCTTAGAGCTGTTTGAAACAGGAAAAAACCAGATGATCTGTAGAATAGGTGGATAACCAGAATATGGCTGCTGGTTGGCAGTTTACAGATTTCATCAGTATGTATTTGGGATGGCTTGCATAACTGATTCAAGGCCTCATCACCCATGATTAATGCACTATAAAGTTTCAGGCATGAAAACCTCTCCTAGGCACTCGGCGAAGCAGGGGCCCTGCAGAAAAGAGCAGTATGTGACCATGTAATTAAAGTCTGTACCATTAATCTGTTGCGCAAATGGACAGAATTGAGGTCACGCTCACAAACTCATTGAGTCATGAGAGCTTTCAGGTTCTTGTCTTTACCAGTGTACTGGTTTTATGACAATTTTTAATGTAATGTAGTATATAGAGTGATTATATATCTTACTTATATGAATGTGAGTACTTAAAAGTTCACATGCATAAAATTTGGGGAAGTACTCCTCATGCATGAGAGTTTGCTATTGTACGAGTGATCCTATTTCAAATACCTTTGTGATGTTACTGCCCTTTCCTTTGCTACTCTGGGGCAAGGGGCTAAGCAGTTAATTCAGCCAGAGGTACATGTCTCTGCTGTATTCAGAGAGTCTGAGAAGTCTGGGAAGACCCAAACTAACCCAGATACCCGTTGTGGTAGGCACTCTGAGAAGTCCCACTCCTTGGAGTTTACAGAGCAAAGTCAAAACATGGGTATGCAGCAAGAGAAGGGAAGGATTTTTCTCTCTTTTTTGGACAGAAAGCTATACCATTTGGGTCAAGATTTGGTGAAGTCTCATCTGAGAATGCTGGTCTTATGCTTAAACTCCAGCCAAAGTCCATGGAAACCAAGTTAGGTTTTTCATTGGCCTCCTCATGGAAGTGCTTCTTTTTATATCTTACTGACCACAGGTATGCCTCTGTGTGACCACCTATGCCCCTAAATCTGCCACCTCCACTCCTAAATTCCTAAATAGAAGCTGGCCTCTTCTCGTGTTTTGATTAGTAATGGTCAAGTTCCTTTCTGAAAGTCAAAGAGGGTGTGAGAACGTAACAGGAAATAAGAGGTTTTTTCTAAATACCCATCAAGTGTCTTAATCACAAAGACTTCTTCCCTCTGACTAAGCTTTCTTCTACTTTGGGCTTGATTTTCCAGAAGGTTAAATATGCTCCTTTATCAATACTTTAACAGCACTTCCCAGTAGTAGATGCACTCTGGGAACAACAGTTCACTGATTCTTAATGGAGATTAGTTTGATAGCTAAGATACGAATGCTTTAAACTTTAAAGTATTTAAAGTATTGCAAGCACATGAGAGAAGGTGGGGAAGGGACCGTGGTAGTGAGAAGAAAGCCACACGCTAGCTCGCAGTCAAGAGCCCCCTCTCTGATTTCAGTTAGGTCCAAAGGACTGCCCTACCATACTCAGAAGAAAGGCTAATCCCTGGGATCATTATATTCACAATCCTGCCTTGTGATCTTTATAAATCTCTCTCTGAACACAGAGGATGAGCATCCTAGTGGGATTGTCAAAACGCTTTTTTGTAGGAACGCTTGGTTCAAAAGGAAGCAGAGCACTGTGAAGTGTCCGTGAAGAAGCAGCCGTCTGAAGGTTTGCCTAATGAAAGATTAACTTGCATCCTACAGTTTCTTTTTTTTTTTTTTTTTTTCCTCCCCCCCACAAAGGCTGTTTTTAATGGCTCATGTTTTAAATGCTTGGTGTTTAATTATTTATGCACCCTGAGCCTTATTTTTATGTGTTTGGAACTTTTTGCTGTGGCACCAACCTTTTTATTTCACACCACTGAAAGCCCACGCTGCACTGGCTACAGAACAGAATCTAAAGGTCCCCCGGAGAATGCACACAGCAAGTGTGTAAGGCCAGTTTAAATGCACATGTGGGATGGGTTATTTGCTTGATTGCTTTGACTGGTAAGTCAGGGAGCAGCAAACCCAGCAGTGTCCTGGCAAAATGGTTTCACACCCAGTTGGGAAGTCAGATGCCACTTCTGTGTTGGGTGGTCTTTTTAGCCTCTCTCCTCTGCTTCCATGCCTTCCCTCTTCTCTATTCTGCCTTTATTACCTGAACGGAATAGCTTTGGGACAGGTTTTTTGCTGTGCTGTTTGAATAGCAGTTACCACAAAGCAAGCCATTCCTGGTTTGAATTTCCAGATAATCACAATACTAGTAATGGGCAATATGCTCCAAGTGGCCCTGCTTGAGCAAGGGGGTCGGACAAGATGATCTCTGGATGTCCCTCCCAACCTCAACCAGTCTCTGAAGCCAACCAATTAGAATGAATTATTTAAATTATTACAGGAAAACACAGAATTTAAGGCTTGGATTCCTGGTCCCTGTATGGTAATAAGGCCCTGATTACCAGTCCTTGGTCATATCATTTAATGTTTTATGCTTTTCCTGATATGAAATGAAAACAAATACAGATTGCCCATAGTGCAGTAGGTTGGAATGGATTTTGTGTGGTTTTTGCTTCTCCACACAATTTTGTAAGTCTCCATTGTCCTAGAAGTGCAAAAATTAAATTTTACTATGTGAAAGGTTTTAATTATGCCTTCAGAAGAAGTATCTTCAGATGGATTTGCTAATGCATATCTCCTGAAAATGATGTATGGGTAGTAGTGGTTTCAAAAACACTTGAAACCAAGTAAAAGAATAAGGAAAGAATAATCAGTGTAGTCTGGAGCTTTGCTAACAAGTCCCATGCTCTCTAGAATTGATTCTTGCCACAGGCTTTGAAAATGCAAGCGTAGACTGTGACCTGGGTTAACATGCCTACATCTCTAATGCAAGGAAAGTCAGGAATGGGATCCCTGTGAGGTGCTTACCTTTCCTGGGAGACGTGTAAGTGCGGGCTCACAGGTGCATGGAAGTGCTGGTCCAGCAGCTCAGTGTCCTTCCTGAAACCCACCCTTGCTCAACATCACATCTCCTTGGTCATGCCACACACACACAGGACCATTGGAGATTTCATCAGACCACATACCAGAGTGATCGCGATTCGAATATGGGCAATAAAATTCTGAGAAAACAGCAGAAACTCAGGGATTATTGTAGAAACATGGACAGGAAAAATGGGAAAGGCATACATAGATGGCCTCAATGTCTCCCTTATTATCATTCCACTATTGTTCTTTGTAACATTTTCTCCATTCCCTATTACTTTTAGTCCTGCATATTCAAAAAATGGGTTTCCTGCTGCATTTATAGGCATTTATAGGCTGCCCTATAACTTAATATATCTTGCTGTCAGCAGGTTCTAATATTAAGCCTGAATTTCCTTTCATTTCATCCCTTTCCTCCTATTTGTGTTGCGAGAAGCCAGCCATCTCTTCAGCTGTTGATAGCACAGCGTTGGCACTGAGGAGGGGGAATTTCATTCAGCCATTTGGTATTCAGTGGGCTCTTGTTTACGATGGAGACGACACCAGCATTATCAATTACACCTGCACTTGGATATAAAGATTAGCTTAAACACGAAGAGAAGCCTTAAGTATCCAGTACGGGTCCCCTGGGGAGGGAAGGTTTCTAGATCAAGTCAAATCTGACTTTATCTGAGAGGATCTTGCAAGCAGACAATGTCCCTTTTCCATCTGCAAAGTAATCTGCAGAATCTGGGCAAGTTTTCTCCAAGGGAGATGTCATGGCCTATTACGAAATAATTCTTCATTTTCCAAAACACTCTTGTAGCTCAATCTTTCCCATACATGGAGTCCCCTCTCCACAGCACACAGCAGTAACACTCCCCGTTCTGTATACAGTGTCTGTGGGGGTTTTGTTGGAGGGTGGGTTTTTTTGTTGTTGTTTTGGGGTTTGGTTTTTTTTTTTATATACTGTTTTTTTACAAGAAAATGGGATCAGGCATTTTGAAAGCACTGGTGTTTATTCCGGGGGAAATCCATCCAAGACAAGTGAACCGTCAACACCTACTTCTCAATAAACAACTGTCAGGGTTTTGAGTAAATGAGGGCTGCCTGTGTGGGTGTGTGTGTCTGTTGGTTATTTAATTACTCCATGAGTCTCCTCGTATCCCTAGTAACCTTCATGTTTTCATTTGAGTTACACCATAGCTTTACAGTTATTTTCCCCAAGCCGTTGCTGGTTCTGAGACAGGGTTGTTAGACAGCAGCCTGGCTTTGTTTGCTGCCCGTGTTACTGTAGCATGGGCAGAAAAATTAAACAGGCACCTATGACCCCTCTTGTGTGCTTCGGAGGGGGTTTTGTGCTGCTCTGATGCCCCTTAGAATCCTTTGCTAACTCCTGCATTAAGTCTTGCTCTCGTAAAAGACCCAAACTTTACTTCTTTCCCATAAGGATACATTGATTGAAGGGATAAACTTTATCTCTTTTCTTCAGTTCACCAGAAAAAAAGCAGTCTTGCATTCTCTTGCTGCTTGCCCAGCAAACAAGAAGGGCAAGCACACACTTCAGTGGAGCTTCCTATCTTGTCTTCCATCCAGGGGGCTGCTACCACGGGGACTCTTCTGGCGGGGGAGAAAGAGGTCTTGTCCAGGTCCTGGGGCTGCTGCCCAAGTACGAGTGGAAATCACATCAGTGGAGGGTAAATTAAATTCCCATTCTTTTCTTGGAAAGGGGCTCTTGTTAAGTTAGGGTTTTTTGTGATGGGTCAGGGCCTTCAGAAAAGGTGGTGAGCTGAGATGGTCAAAACTTAGTAAGAGTCATCCAACATTTTGCTTTGTATTTTGTGTGTTTTTTGTTTCAAATGGATGTTTCTCAGCCTGTATTCCTTTGAGGAAATAGTTCAGGCACCCTTGCTTCAGCAGGACTTCCCCAGGAATTGGAAAAATATATCAGAAATATCTTTTTTACTAAAAAAAAAATAAAATTTAAAATAATACTGGTAGTTAGAAGGCTCTGCCAAATTAAGGTTTCAGTTTTACCCTATAACCCCACTACAGAAGAGTGTTCCTGGACATGTCAAAGACCAGGGCACACTGGTTAGCAGAAGATGCAAGAGCACAGCAACAATTTTCTAGCTCAGTTCCATGGTCCAGCATCCGTGTGCTAGGTAAAATAGCTAGTGATGACAAGAATGAGAATTTGTTAATTGGAAAAAGCAGAGATGGGACATGAGTTCTCCAAAAGATGCTCACAGAATCACAGAATTACAAAGTTGGAAAAGACCTTTAAGATCATTGAGTCTAACCATTCCCATCCTATGCTAAACCAGATCCCTGAGCACCTCATCTACCCCTCTGTTAAACACACCCAGGGGTGGTGACTCAACCCCCTCCCTGGGCAGCCTGTGCCAGGCCCTGACAACTCTTTCAGGGAAGAACTTTTCCCTCCCATCTGGGCTGATCCTGCCCTGATGCAGCTTGAGGCCATTTCCCCTTGTCCCATCTCCTGTCCGCTGGCTGAAGAGACCATCTCCCACGTAAGGGTAAAGGCTTGGTCCAGCATCCTTGTGGTGAAAATCCACTGATAACATGGGTGGTGAGACTGCTACTCCCATGCTCAGGCTAGATGTCTGAGATCAGACAGTGCTCTCTCCCTAGAACTCTGCATAATTACGTATTCTTTTTTCTCCTTTCCTGAGTCCATAAGCCTGAGGAACAGTGACCAAGAGTCAAAAACCCAGGCAGAGCAGGGTGTTCCTACGTCAAAACATATTTAATCACAGTAGAAGAAAGTCTTTCTAGTCTCACAGCCACTGTCCACACTTGGCTGGGAGGGCTGAATCATGCATTGCTCATTAAAGGTGAGATGATGGGATGAAGCCTTTCTGGAAGCACCAGAAAAGGAGCAGAGGTGCTCTTGTTGGAAATAACTTAGAGAAGAAACAAAAGCTGCCCAGAGGCAGGTGATGGTGCTGCTCTGTAGGCAGCAGGCAGCTGTCTCGGTCACATTCCTCCTGTGGTCAGCTGCTGTACCCTGTGGTAAACAGAATATCCGTAACTCAAGATTTTGCTGATAAGCAAACCTCAAAAGGCCAAATAAAAAGCTTGAGCAAGAAGTTAAAAGTGTGGTGATCTGAACAGCATAAACCAGCTTGAACCCAGGCAATGGTTTGTCTCTGTTTTCAAATGCCCGTTATTTAATACGGCCTTTTCAGGGAAGCGTTAGCCTCTGATAACTTAAAAAAAGAGACGGGGTTTAAATTTCAACTGTGTGCCTAAGTTTGATCTTTGGTTTTGTTTCAAAATCATTCTGTTTGTCTGGGAACAGTGAAGAAAAGGCGCAGAGACTGTGGTGTATCCGAGAAGATCTCTTTCCCCCTCCATGGTTTACCTCAAAAGGAAAGAGAAGTCTTTCATTCAACAACAATTCAAATTAAGACTTTGTAAGGGAGAGGAATGAAAAATCCTCTGGTTCAGGCAGAAGGAATAACATTAGGCAAACCCCAGAGAATCACAGTTTACTATACTCGAAATGCGTTTTCAGAGAACTGTAAGGATATCTATGCAAAAAATAAAAATAAAAATCTTGACAGCTTTGTCAGGAACAGGCTGGGCCTCTGTATTGGTCAGGAAATGTTCTGAAAGGGTTTGGTAAAGCTGCCATTCAGCTCTTTTGAGTCTGATGTGGAGCAGCAGGAAAAGAGTTAATTGAGTATTATAGGACTCATATGCAAATAGGGCTATATTCACTCTGCTTTCCTTTAGATGTCAAATTTAGGTGACTGATTTAGCAGTTCAGGTGCCCTATATAGTCAGAGGAGTGATTTATCATGCTCTGATGTCTCCTCTGGAGGCTTCACAGACAATATAGGGAACCCAGCCTCCTAAGGTTGGGTTGAGTTGGTGGTGGGCCAGAGTTTGGTGGCCAGAGCCCTGCTCTGCGAACATGGGTGCTCTGACTGATGGGCTGCCCCAGGCTTTTCTGCAGGTGGGGCTGGAGGGCCAGTTCCTGCAGTGTTTTGATAGGTGCCATTCCAGACCTGATCTCATACCTGACCAGGTGGCTCCAAGCTATAGCCTTGGTAACAAAACAGCTTAGTCACGCGGAGGAAGTTTGGATTTGAGCCCTAACCTGAGTTTCTTATTTTACCTTCAACTCTAGCATTTACTCTCTGTGGCTTTAAACTAAAAGCTCCACTTCTATAGGGCAGGAGCTGGAAGCACAGAGGCTTAGCTTTAATCGCAGCAGTTCTCCCTGTCTCACCCAAAGCAAAACCCCATTGAGCAGCCAACAGCCCTGCTGAACTCCAGCCCCTGTCTGATGCGTCCCCCTCCTCTTCATACACGAGATGCATGACAAGGGAAGGCAGTCTAATTATACTGCACACGTTCTAATTTAAGTTGCTGTGGGTTGCTGGGAGTTTGGGCAGCAGAAACACGAGGTCACTTCTTGCCTGCGACCATGTCTTTTGCTTGATGTGAAGTGGATAGACGGTATAGCGTTTCCTGGTGTAATTACCTCAAGGGTGGGTGACTGGGGATACTCCCCTCAGTCTGGGGTTTCTTTCTGTGAGGATAAAAAAAAAGCCTTTCTTTAAACTTAAGCACTCTCCATCACGCTCACACGCAAACAGGCAGAGAACTGCAGGTGTGCTGCGACCGCGGATGCATGGATAATTCATTTCAGTATCACCACAGCGCTAGAGGAGTTTACAAAGGCTCACTCATGGGTTTGCAGCGTAGAAATCACAGCCCTGTATGTCTGAGACATCTCCGAATCACAGCTGACTGGCTGCTGTGTTGAAACACGGCCTTCTGCTTTGCCAAGAAGGGATTCCAGTTGTGCCTGTGATACCCATGGTCACTTCTGACAGATAGTCATCGTTTCAGTCAGTTCAGAGCCTTTTTATTTTCACACCCACACTGACACACACAGACGCACATAGCGAAGGATTAGTCTGTTTGCCCTTCAGCCAGATGTCCATTTCTTTGAAGGTTGTGAGAAGCCTTGGGAACATGGCTTGAGACCTTGGTCACAGGAAGCCAGATGTCCATTTCTTTGAAGCCATGTTCATCTAGATTGTAAGAAGCCTTGGGAACATGGGCTTGAGACCTTGGTCAGAGGAACCTTCATAAGCAAGGGTGAAGAAACCCAAATTCTTCTCCTGGCACTGGCGAAGGACTTTAGAAAGACCTTGGGCAAATCACCGAGCATTAGTATTTCTATCTGTATTGTGCAGAATAAGGACTCCTCCTTCTTTCATGAAGGGCTTTGAGGTTTATTGAAGATAGACTTTAGATACCAATATCTTTTTGCTTTGTGTGAGTGATGTGGTGAATGTCATTCTGAAGATCATGATAGAAAACACGTGTCATCAACTTTTGTTACTTGCTTATTCATCAGCCTATACCCGCCTGCCACACCTGAATACAAAAGCACACTGTTTTAGCTCACTGCAGTATCCTTTTTCCAAAATATATACCCATGGTTCTTGGTGGAGAAGGGCATGAGAGTGCATAGGAACAATTACCTGTTCTAGATCTCTTTCCAAGGAGATGGCACCAGGTGGGAACGTGGATGATGATGATGATGAGGCTAAAACCTTAATTTTTAGTACCTATGTCTGCAGCCAATCCACCTGCGATTTTTGTCAGTCTGACAACACTAAGGGTGACCCTGGATGGGGCAGGAAGAACTTAGGTCAAGTTTTTTTATCATACCTCCTGTACCAAAGCCTAGTTTTTGTGCACAGCACTGGCTTCTCTTTAAATATTCCCCTCATCAGTAATAGCAAACACAAAATATGTTACATGTGGGGAAGGGAGTGCCAGGAAGCTTTATTTCTCTTCCTTCTTCGTCTCTGGAGATATTACATGTGCAGGTATCTGGCACCTTCAATTCTGCCTTAAGTACTGCAGGAGGGGAAAAAAAATGGCAAAAATTAAAAAAAAATACTGTAATAAATCTCACGACCTCTAGTCAGGGAAAACCCAAATTCTCAGATATCTGTAACAAGCTGAGCAGTCTGCAGCAGCAGAAATTACAAGTGCTGCACACTGAACTAAAAGTCTCTGGCACTTTAAAGTGCACATTTTCCAGCTTTGCCCTTTCTATAGTATTCCACGGGGGCCACCCATCGCAACTGCTGATAAGGTCGTGTGCAGGGTGGGTGATGAATCTGCACTGATTTCAGAGGGGTTTTCTGTCTGGTTGCAGAAAATAGATATGCACGTATCCTTGGGAGAAATCCTTAAAGGAGGACTGTGCAGAAGTGTGCTCATTGTCTGGTAGAAAACAGAACAAAGGGGGGAAAAAACAACACGCAAAAAAGAAATAATAACTATAAATACATTACCTGGAGTGCAATAAGATTTTTTGGTTTGGTTTTGTTAGTTGAAGCATGTTTAAAGCAGTGACTGAAGAGTCTCTGCACCAGTGACTTCAGCAGATGTAAGCTTTCTGTACAGCAGTTTGAGATTTAGCTTTTGCTCTTTTTTTTTATCCCCCTGGCCTCACCAAAAAAAACCCAAACATCCTTCCAAACACCTCGTGTGATATTTGGATTCATGCAGAGACCTTCAGCAAGTTCTGGGGATTGCATCTGGGTTCGTGTTTTGAGGCTGTGATGCAGCATACAAAACAGCAGAGAAATTTAAACCAGAAAAGACCAAATCAATACGTTCTTCCATATTTAAAACAGGAAAAAAAATATTAAAAAGCAGCCAATGCCTAAAACTGACTGTGGGGTTCCTCATGTCTTCAGTTCCAGAATGTTTTTATTTCATGCTGTTTTACAGATGTCTGTGAGTCTAAGATCCAGATTGTGTAAAAGCGTTGGTGCCTCCTCTTAAAAGTTCAGGGCCAAATCTTGAGGACAGACTCAATCCGGGGTAATATTTCACATAGATTTGCCTCTCACCCAGCACAGAGAAATGGCAGCAGGAATAACAGCAGCTTCTCCTGTGCCACATTTGTAGCCTGAGAGTGTGGAGCTGGTGGCATCTGGCTTCACTCGTGCTTAAAGAACCCCGCGTCGTACCCGTCGCTGTTATGGTGGGAGCCACATCTCAGAGGGCTTGTCGAGAGGAAAAGGCCCTCCCTAGCACATCAGCTTTGTTGCACCAGTGGGACGAGCTGCTTTAGGGCAGCAGGGAATATGGTGAGCAAAATGAATTGCTAAAAAATGCAAAATATTCTTTCTGGTGCCAAGGATGAGGAGGAATTGTTGGGACGAGTCCAGAGCTGAGGTGTGTCTAGGGATGGAAATGATTCCAGGGAAAGAGGGAAGAGACTGTGAACAGTGAGATTTATTACGCTGGGATACAGCCTCCCCAGAGGAAGGGGCTGAAGACACACTGCTGGAATTGCTTAACACCAGGTTGGACAAAGCACTGGAAGATACAGAGAGGATATGCAGTCACAGATTTTTTTAAGGCCAGAAGGATCCATTGTGATCACTTAGTCAGAACTCCTGCATGACTCATACCAGGGGAATCGCCTAAATGCATTCCTGTTACCAGTCCCATAGCTGTCGTGTACTAATGCATATCAGTTAGAAAAAAGACCCAGCCCTGATTTAAGGGAAACTTCTGGTAACAGAGAACCCACTGTCATGGTGAGCTGTTCTCATGATTATTTATAACCCCCTATTAAAAATGTGGGTCATGTTTCTCATCTCACTTTTTCCTGCTTAGGTTTCAAACCCTGTATATCTGCTAAACTGAAGCATCTTCTCTGGCACTCTTAGTCCCCCTGTATTTTCATTCCCTTTGATATCCATCTCTTTATAACACCGGGTTCACCTGTGCTTTGAGCTGATCTCCCTCTCTCCTCGAGCAGCTCTTGGAAACACTTATTTCTGCCAGCTATTCCAACGTCAACCCTTCAGAAAAAAAAAAAAAAGTTGTATTTTGAAAAGGAAGAGGCACGATTTTGCTCCCTTAATGGTGGACAGACGCATTTTGATGTCTGAAAGGTGTTACTGTGTGCTTCTGAGTCACCCTGTGTGCTGAGCTGCTTGGATGAGGGACTGCATCTTCAGCGTCAGTATTTTTATAGTTACTCGACTCAAGCGCAGAGTCAGCACTGAGGAGGAAGAAATAACAGGGCTGGGAATCGTTTTGCTTCATCAACATGTGTTAAGGCGAAGAAATGTACTTAGGTGAGTTACTAGAACAAGGGCAATTAAAAGGGCAGTGCTCCCAAGGGCTGGCGGTGCCACACCATCACTCTGCCTGCTCCCTGCGTCTCCAGTCCTAAAGGGAGCATGGGCATAGAAATCCCTGAATTTCTGCACACCTTCAAGAATTTAAGGGTTTCTCCAGACCAGATCTTCATTACAGAACAAGCCAAATTCTTATCCAGGAGAGTTAACAAGTTTTGCTGTTCTGGATGCTAATCCTAGGCCTGAAGTTATATGAAAAATCTTTCCACCTGCCTATACAATCTCCTTAGTGAAAGATGGGGGACTCAGTAAGCTGAATTTTACACCTGATTTCTCTAGGTGAGAAGCTAGAGAAGTTTGGGAGGTCATTTCAACATAAAGCTGTGCTTGGAGTGCTTTGGAAGCCTCTTTCTCTAGACTGCTGTTCCCTACTCTCTCTTCTTCTGGTCTGTGCTACGATTGATTTATATGAGTAGAAGTCAAACCTAAACTTGTTCAGGGCCAGTAAGTAACGCTGCTGGACCTTAATAAAACTGTAGTTAGCCTAGTGCTGCTATTGTGAAAACAAGTTGAGAAAGTCTTGAAAGTACAAAATTAAGGGACAATTAAATCTTGGGTTCAGCTCCCAAATGGATTTCTGCTGGAGATTCACACTTAATAAAATACAGAAAATTGCATTTTATTTTGGTACATAAATACTGGTAGTGGGGGACTGCGGCATTTAGAAGAGAGAATCGCTCCACCAGAAAACTCACTTCAGCAAAATGATGCAGTCCAGTTGAGCCCCTTTTATGATCTGAGAAATGACTGTTTTTATAGCACACTAAATAAAACCTGCTATTCGAGCCCGAGGTTTATTAGTAAAGCTGATTTTACCATAGCTGGGGAGGGAGAGGAAGAAGGAGAGATACACATCAGGGCAGAGATGTGTGGCATTCAGAAAAAGCATAGTGATGCCCCAAAGAACATGGTGACCATCACCTCACCTGGCACTGCCAGAGAAATATTTTGTGTCTTTATTTTTCTTGTTTTTATTGCTCTGAAACATTATTTGTAGCTTGGCTGAGTTCCTCTCCAGTGGGAAAACCTTTGCTGCGGGTGTGCTGGGCAGCCTGCAGAAATGTCTGGTGGGAGAGGCTGTGGAGGGGAGAGGAAGGGACAGAGAGCAGGGGAGCCAAATCCAGGGGATGGTAAAATTAGTCCTTACGGGAGAGTTTAACTAGGGTGGCTTGTGATGTTGCTGATGCCCAAAATCACCACCGATATGGTCTTGAAAGAGAGCTTGCAGGTGGGTGTTAGCATTCCCATAGCACGTGTCCGTGCCTTGGGCATCCCAGCACAGTGCTGGGTGTTTCTTCAAACCAGCCTTCCTTAGAGGTGTAACCAAAATCACCAGGTTGAGGACTGAAATGCTCAGCAACTATGGCACTTGGGCATCATCTCTAGTCCAGAAACAGAGACATCTGCCCAGCTTTTGGCATCTCCAACATGGGCAGGATATTTCCCCAGTTATCAACTTGGGGGGTTGCTGCTGAATCTAAGGAAAAGGAGAGAAGGAACTTTTTTTTTGTGTCTGCCATCAGTGGTGAAAACCAGGCTCGGGTTGTGTGCAGACTGAGAGGATAAAGCTCCTGGAACTCCACCTGTCCCATAGCCATTTGCAAATGATTCAGGTTTCACTGCATGCCTGCTTGGACAGTTGGAAGGACTTCACCCATTGCAAGGGAAGACAAAGTGATCTTCCATCAGGAGATAATTGTTTTACTGGCGAAAGCAAAGGAGAATCCGATTTGGGAATCTGATCTGAGCCTAGCTGCCTGAAAGAGTCCAGAGCGTGTCCCATCTCCGGATGGGACGCTACACCCCTCACCATTTGCTAGCCTTGCACAGAGTGTAGCGGCGTTTTGGTACATTACCGTTAGAGTCAGAAATTCATCACGTACCATGTCTTTAGGCAGGTTGTCCGAAGGCAAGGAGCCTCCCACATTTTGCTGCAGACCGCTGAGGTTCATCCTTTCAGGGTGAACTTGCTGGAGACACAGGTGATGCTCTCTCTGAATTCATGGTACAGGACTTAGATCTTAATGCAGCGAGGTGCGAAGACGCTGTGTGTTTGACCTCTCCTGCAAATTTTAATGAGCTTTAACCCAGCTGCGCCAGATGGATGTTCTGGCAGATTTCTGGACTTTCTGCTAATGCTGTTGCACATGCAATACTTCACGCTAGACCTTTAGCTGCACTCAGGATGCTTTGAAGGAATTAATCTGGTGGTCAGTAACTGCTAAATGAAGTGCGTGCTAAAAGAATGATGAGCTAACTGACTGGAGCTCACAGCTTTTATGAGCTTCTCTAAATGGCTGTTTTCAGGTGAATTCAGCATCTCCTTGGCATTTAAAGACTCAGTTTATAATCAGATTATTTAACTTTAGTGGAAAGAATCACTGACCTCGATGGAAAAGTCATTTATATTTCCCCCACCACTTGGGAAAAAAAAAATCAAGGTAAAACTGCAATTCCTATACTAAATGAAGGATAAAAGAAATCTTTCGATGCAAATTAAGCACTGCAGGCTTTTTAAAATTACAGCAGAAGCTTATGGTGCGCAGCTGCTCATATCCTTATTTCCAATTTAGTAATCTGAGACGTGCTGGAGCATTAACATCCTGGACAACACCAAAACCTTTCAGAGATGAATACCCCTTTGCTTGCGCTTCTGCAGGTCCCAGTCTGTCTTGGGGACCTTCTGCTGTTTGGTATCACCCATGTCACTATGCAGATAGACGTTGCCTGCTCCAGTTTAGTATGATGGAAGAACAGGATGATACAACAACCAGGATGTAGTTACACATCAGGAAGAGCAGGTCGAGCTCCATGGAACTGTACCACTTCTGAAGGGATAGATGTATGTTTTATATATGAATAATAAAGCCCTGATACCACTGCTGCTGCTAAGTTCATTAGCAAGGCTTTTGACAAAAGAAAGCAGGCAGTTTAACAAAGGCATCTTGCCCTGCGCTCCCTGGCTTCCAGGACATGGTGTCTGAAATGCTCACCTAAAAATCTTTGCATTGGCTTGAGGCCAAGCAAGGACCACACCAGGGTTATCTCACTAGATGAAGGAGGAAAATTGTATGATCCTCATTGTAGTCCACCTTAGCCAGTGCGCAATTTTTCTCTCTCAGCTGCCTTAAACCAGGATGGCAAACAGTGTTATACTTAAACACAGTATTTAAACTGCATTGTTATGTCAGTGGTGACGGGCTCTTTGTTGGAGATGACAGAAAAATCCCATTGTTTAGAGTTTTCCCAGACTTGGTGCTTAATACAAAGCCCTGAAAAGAGCAGGGTTGTTTAAACATTTGATAAAGAAAATATGTGCAGAGATGGGTCTATCCCACTAGCAAAGAGCAGCTCAGCCTGCAGTGCCAAATCCCACCTTTATAAATCCAACATGCTGTTGCAATTTCCGCAAATAAAATCCTCAATCCCTGTGTGGGGAGAACGGAACTGTCCGAAATCCAGCAGAAGATTGAACTAGTGTGCAAATCATCCAGGTAGCAAAATTGATTTGGAGTAACTTCAGAATTTTTTAAATATTTAGCAAATCGTGATGCTTTGCTAGGAATGCATGAAAAATTACAATTTGCCATCACATGAGCATCTCTGGGATCCTTCAGTAATCCCTGGGCATTGCTTCAGGGTTTTTTTTTTCTTTAAGAATTAACTGCTTCAGATAGGTAATCTCAGAACAGTTATAATGCAACAGCCCAAACTTCAGTGTCTCTGCACAGAAACAACCTCACAGCTATCTCAGAGAACGCAGAGGTACATAGCGAGGGGAGTACAAATCTGTAAGGATCCCCAGAAGCTTCGGTTAAGATCCTCCTGGTCTCTTCAAGCCTTGCACCACAGCCTGTGGTGTTTGTGTTCAAGGAGTGGACACAAACAGTTCATGTTTCGCTTTTGATTAACCCACTCCCACCCCATGCTTTGTCTCCCTCTCAAGGACTTCCTCTGCAGCTGCCTGTTAATTCCCACCTCCCATTTCTGTGTCTGACGACTGATGCCCTCTTTGGTGAGGGGGTGAAAGTTTGGGCTTTGCACTATTGAAGACTCAGGGAACCTGGGAAGGAATAAACTCTGTGAGCAATAAATTTCATAAACCACTTTGGAAAACCCTTCTTCCTTGGGATGATAATGCTGAATTTAATGGTAGTGAATGCTGACATGTTTTCCATGGGTACTTTAATTGGAACTAGAGATCTGGTTTTGAATGAGAGTTGGTGAGGTTTCTCAGAAGGCACTACTTCTGTTTGCACTTCCAGCCAAGTGTCACGTGCTGGTTTATGATCCCTCCTCCATGATCAGAGTCACTGAGGAATCACAGAATCGTAGGGGTTGGAAGGGACCTCCGGAGATCATCAGGTCCAACCCCCCTGCCAAAGCAAGTTCCCTAGGACAGGTCACACAGGTCGGCATCCAGATGGGTCTTGAATATCTCCAGACCTCAAGGACTTGTAGAAACCATTTCACATGCTTGCTATTATGAGCTGACTTGACTTGATCACAGCCCCTTCCTATGGCTTGATCACGTCTCATGCCAGTGACTGCTCATCCTGTAAGCCAGAGTTACGTTCCCCTGAACCTGGTGTATCCTTCGCTTGGCATCCTTTATTTAGAGAGTAATGTTACTCCAGGAAGGCTCAGCTCACTCACCAAGTACATGAAATACCTTCAACCTGTAGCTCTGATTAGAGCCTTCAAGTGAGCATTTTGTAGCTTGTCCCATTGGGACACAAGAGGAAATGCTCAATTTCAAGCAAAACTATGAGCTGAGCCAGGATTATTTATTCATGTGTCGGAGTTAGAAATCTCAGGTTTTTTCCCCCTCTCAAAGGGTTTTCTTCTCCACTAACATGTTTTCATGCATGTCCAGGAAGCAGAAACTAAAGAGAAAGCTTTTTTTTTTTTTTTAAAGAGGAACAAATCACCTGGAACGTCTCCAGTTTTTCGAAGCTGCTGTTTGAAGGACCAAAACAGAGTCTGTTTTTTCAGAAGGCAGGTGCCCATTTGTTGTGGTTTAACCTGGGCAGCAGCTAAAACTCTCACAAAGCTGTTTTCTCACTCCCGACTCCCAGCAGGACCGGGTAGACATCTGAAAATGGGAAAGGGGAAAGTATCCCACAGCCAAACTTGTGGGTTGGGATAAAGACGATTTATTAAGACAAAACAACAACAACAGCAAAGATATTAATGATAACAAAATACACAAAATGACAGCAAAGTATCTCCCTACCTGAATTTAATGTTCTGCGAGACCCTGACCTAACCAGCCCCCCCAGCCCACCCTGGAGCTATAAACAGGACATGATGTTACATGGTATGGTAAGTTTGGGTCAGCAGTCCTGGCCTTGACCCCTCCCAGCTTCCTGGGTGTCCCCCACCTTCTCATTAGCAGGGCAGTGTGAGAAGCTGAAAAGTCCTTGACTGCTTGGCAACAACTAAAAACATCAGCGTGTTATCAACATTGCTCTCATCCTAAATCCCAAACACAGCACTGCACCAGCTGCTAGAAAGAAAATTAACTCCATTCCTCCCGAAACCACAGCACTATTGCATTCCCCACTCAGTGCTGCCAGTTTTATTCATTCGGTTTCAAAAGTCCCAGGTTGCCCTTTTGCTGGGCACCAAGGGTCAGTTTTCAGTACTGTCAGTACTTTCGAGAGTAAAGTTAAGTTAAAGCAGGTATAAATTCAGGCCTGCCTCTGCTCTGAGCTGGCTGGTTACAAGAAAGGTCTGTTTTGCTGCAGTAATATCGCTGATGCGTCAGAGTGCTGAGCCTGAGCTTGTATGCTTCTCTGCATGGCTTGGAGGCAACACTTAATGACCCAGTGTCCAGCCAACCCAGGTGGCAAGCACATGTCTGAGCAGTCGCAGCCTCACCCCATGGATTTCCAGTGAGGTGCCAGCTCCCAGTCACCAAAATTGTTACCAAAAATAGCTTACAAGTTCCTAGACCACACAGAGGTATTATACAGTGTTTTGATGAGATTTATTCTCACTGAAGAGGCAAGGGTGGCCTTAAGATAAAAGCAAGCACTTCCCAAGACTCTGATTGTACGTGACATTATTCATTTAGGAAAGCCTCTCCTTTTCTTTTTCCTCCCCCCCTTTTTTTTCCTTTTCTTTAATTTTATTTCCAGCCTATGAAGAAGATAACAAAGGATGGTATGTCCCCAGAGCACACTCTGGTGTGTCACTGTGGATGCCAATCCCCACAGACGCTCCCGATGTTATTAATTTTTAAAACAAACTTGCTGATTGAGGTTCTGACTGCCTTTAAATTGTCTCTACAAGGAGACTGTGTACTAATTAACCCACAGAAACAATCAATGATGTACCTTTTTCAAGTTTCAGGGTGATTAGAATATGAAAATGAAGAGCACAATGGTGCAGATGTTTTAAAATCACAGCAGACAGCAATTAGTGACATGGGAACCAGCTGCTTATCTCTCCAGATAAAGCCTCTTAATAGGGAATTACACTTGAGGAGCCATTACACAGATGGATCTGCGAATGATTTAAAGAGGGGGCGTTGTAGTATTAACTTTGATTTGCAAGCCAGATTCTTGACAGTTTCTATGTCTGTTACCTCCACAAAAAGGTTCATTTGGAGAAGGGGGTACCATCTCTCCTGCAAGCAATCAAATATTTTTTTTCAGGTGATGGCTTTCTCTAATTGTGTATTTTATGATTAATACAAATATTGGTTTGTTGTGTTGTTGTGTTTTTTTTTTTTAAATTTGGATTTATTCTTATTAGTATTATTATTTTGCTAAGCTCTTGATTTGGTTTCTGACATCTCCTCCCACTTTTTGCTTTGGAACTGGAAGCAGTGCATGGATTTAGAGAGAAGCTCAGGCCAAGGGAGTAGGGAGGCAGTGTGAGGCATCCTGTAGTTAAATGGAAAGAGCCCCTGATGGATGGATTCTGCTGCTGGGTACTGCTTTCAGAGTAGGGTGCCACTCATCCTGGGATTGATGCAGTCTCATCCTCTCAGTTGCAAGGGCTGCATGCCAGAATAAAAATGTGAAGAGGAGTAATAACATCTGCAGGTGCAGGGATGCACATGTCTGGCAAGGCAGGTGTAAACAGTCCCACCTCCTCTGCTCTCCAGCCACTGCCCTTCAGTTGTCAATATACGGGCTGTATCCTGCTAATGGGTCTATCCACCACTGACAAAGCTGAGGACTGAAGCTCATGAGTTTTAAATTAAAATTATATACTACTACTAACAGGATTCAAACTTTTTTTTCCTTTTTAATTTTTTTTCAGTCTAAGGTTTAGCATGTGCTGGCTCAACTTCTTTGCATTCATGAAAACTATTATCTTATTTACATGTATTTTGTTTTCTTTAAATGAAAGATGGGATTATTACTCACTAAGCACATCCAGTAAACTGAATACCAAGTGCAATATTGACCAAGTCTGGTGAGATGTGATAAAATTCCGTGGGTTAAGTTATGCTTCTGCTTTCACAAAAGAAGAAGGAGCAAACGCCTGGTGCAGAATAGCTATCTGCTGAAGAAAATCCCATTTAATGAAAGGGAAAACTACAAACAGAGACAGGCGCTAAAGTTTGAAGCATTTTTAGGGTCTCATAAACCGAAAAGTAAATAAAGGTAAATCTTTCTGTGTTCATGAAACAGACAGTCCCATCCATGCTGCCATAGGAACTGTGTTCAAGCTAACAGCCCCTTGCCAAGACCCACAGACCTGCAGTATATTGCACACTTACTGACAAATAAAGTAATGAATGTTTGTGAAAGGCATTGGGATGCAGGTTTCTGAAGAGCTCTGTTTGTTCTCACCCTGCTGACGGCTCTGGTGCCCTCTGCTAGCTCAGCAGAGGATTAAGTTAGCTCAGCAGGGGCTTCTTGGTGTGTTGGGTGGTGCTCCCCAGCTGGGAGAACTGAAACCTAAGCACTAGGACCAATGGGATCAGACAGCAGCCCTGATGGATACTAAGGGAAGAAAATACACTTGGCTGCATTATTTTCAACTGATTTACCAGTACTTTTAAAGTAAATGGTCACCAAGTGTCCATTGCAGCCTGTGAAACCCGACCTGATGCAACTAGTTGCTCGATGGTTGCTGTGCTGCTAAAGAATCATTTTGGGGTGACAAGGATGTGCCCGGCAAGAAAAAGCAAACCGTAAATGTTTTGCTAGAAGAAGCTGCAGGACAAAAGCCACTGGGCTGTTACGTGTTTGTGCAGATACGTACCTTTGACATGCTGCTTAGGAAATGGAGTCCCCCCACCCTGCAGACTGTTAATTTTTTTGAAGGCCTATTGAAATCGGAGTGCTTCTCCGCATGATTAAATGCCTCCAGGGTTGCCACCTTTGATGACATAGGCATATCTTTCTCATGAATTGTAAGATAGATGTTGTGGTGGCCTGTGCTGCCAGAGTAATGACAAGGCTATCATTAGGGATATGCTAGAAGTTGCATCATCATTTTATAATGTGCAAGCCAAAGAAATGAAGCTGGAAGAGCCAAGAGATCTATCAGCATTCATTGCTGATAGATAGCTTGCCTCTCAGTTCTGAGCCCTTATTAACTATCTTAAAATATAGATCAGAGATTATTGCTCCTTTTAAACTAGACATCTCCGTGTGTGCAGTGGAATTGGAGAGACCAGGATGTTGCCAGCATGTGATGTTCTCACTCGTTGCTGTAGCTCTGTTTCTTTTTTATTGTTTTGTTTGGGGATTTTTTCTTCCCAATGAAAATTTTCAGGCAGTTTAGTTTCACAGATCAGCATTTTGGAAGTAATGTGGGTGTCAGGATTTGCTTTGACTGCCACAGTAAGGCTGGGCCCTGTGCAGAAGCAGCCTGGCCCTGCCTCGGTGAGGTTCCTGGGGGCCAAGAGAGGCCTCAGCCCACCACTTCCAAGGCTCTTCCATGTCACAAATCGTGGTATCTTGGGAAGATACTTCATGTAAGGTTTGGGTGGAAGGGACCCACCTCTAGCCTGCTGGGGCCTTCATGGGGGATGGCCACCTCCTGAGTATCTCCTGTGTTCAGGAAACCCCAAACAGCTGAGGTAAAGTGAAGCTCAGGAGCTTTGTCATTGGTTAAAAGATTAAAATACTGTTTTTAAAAATCCTGTAAAATTTTAGTGCCAGTGCTGCTGATTTCCTCTCAATGCCTCCCTGGCCTCATCCCAAGGACATGGACATGGCTGGGCTCTGTTTTCCAAAGGAGGGCATCAGGGTTGTGGGTCGTGGCCACTGCAGGCTGTGTGGCTCACAGGCAGAAGAGGAGGAGGAACAACAGATTCATTCCCTGAGGGCTATTTATGCTTTCAGCTCTTTTCTCAGGCTGCAGAAACCGGGTGTCGCTCACCCACGACATCTGCAGCTCCACCACAGCTGCGTGCTTTCATTTTCTCACTCCACAATTCCTGGAAATCTCTGCTTTCCCTGAGTATGTCTGGTCCATGTACACAGCAGCTGACCTACCTACAGGTTTTAAGAGTCCCTGATTACTCCTCAGACGATGGACCAGAACAGCTTCATTGTTTCTGCCTATCCCAGGAAAGCCACATGCCCATTTTCATATGCACACAAAAGATATCTCAACATCAATTTGCCAATAATGTGTATGTTTACTGGTCGCTGAATAATGCACCGTGGGCTAGGGGTGTTCAGCCCCTTCCAAATCCCTTTGAAGCTGGCCAATGCTTAGTTTCCCAGCTCAGAACCCTCTTACTCTGACAGCCTCCTTGCCCCAAAACTTCTCTTGCAAGAACCCCACATGGGGATTAATGTAACAGCACTACTGATAGAAACTTCACTGCGAGTGTGTTTGCAGAAACATGAGACACTTAGCAGTTGTTTTCTATTGTTCTTTCCTTGGTTACGCATTTATTTTAAGTCTCTCATCATTTATTTGGCATTCAGAACAGTGTCATTACAGCTTGCTAGAACAGTTGTTTGCAGTACTAGGTGTACAAAATCGGTTGCACAGTTTGATCCAGAGCTTTATGAAATAAGCTCTTAAATCTAAGAGGAGAAATAAAATGGCTAGAAGAGGTCAGTTAATGAAGAAAAAAAATTAAAAATTTCTGCTTTATGAGACTTTGCACAAGATTAAAGCTGTAGCAAACGTAATTTCTCTAGCTGAAACAGGCCCACCAAGAGTAAAAAGTAGGATTTCTTTTGCTCTGTAGCAGTCTTCAGCATAATTCTGCCCTTACTGTAACCTCTGCAGCTTGAAGAGCTGCTGTCAGATTAGGAATCGTATTGAAAATATCTCTTACCCACATTACAAATAGCAGATTATTAAAATGGAAAGGGAGCAATGCAAATCTCGAACCTGCCAAGTACGCCTCACACACTTGACGCTCTGCATATGATTTGAGACACTAAGTTTGTGGGGATGACTTCTGTGAGTGAATTTAAGCAAGTCTTTGCAGAGTCTGGCTTTGTGGGGAAGTGGACCCATGGGTTTCTCTCTTGTTTGTTACAACTTCCGCAATCATTTTGCGTTTTTCTTGTTTACAACAATGAGCTTAATTGCTGTTGCTGAGCATCTAGTTATGTGAGGGATTATTTTTAAGGAAAAAGGGATTCTCACCAGGAGGCTGAATGGCACCATTCATCCATTGAAAGGGAATATTTCGCTTGTGTTTTAAATTAAAAATCAATAGAATATCTTTCCTTAGCAATTTAGCATTTATAGAAATATTTCCATTGTTTTTAGAGTGGGAAAAGAAAACAAAACTTGTTTACAGTGCATGAATCTTTATGCACATTTGGCTCAAGTATAAGATGACTTTATAAAGGTTCCTAACTCTTACAAGGATGTTGGTCGAGAAGACATGTCATTCACTGTACTCATAAAGAGCTGCAACCAGAGGTTATGAATGGATCAATAAACTTGTTTTTTTCCTGTTTATTTTCTGCTACCTTCCAGGTTTATGACAGGCCTCAAAAACATTCTGCTCTGCACTATGATCCGGGCCTCCAACAAGACTTCACCGGTGACACCTTAAAATCAAAGCACCAGCAGAAAAGTAGCAACCAGCACCATCTTGACTGGTCAACGAGCTCTGATACTTGTTCCGCTTCTCAGAGTTGCTTCATCAACACAGAATCCAGTCGAGAAGCAATTAGTGCCACCAAGGTCTCCAGCCCAGAGCCAGGAGTCTCCTTCAGTAAATCCCAAACAAAGAAGTCCTGTGCCAGCAGCACATGGGGGCAGCTGTCAGCCTCTAGCAAAGAGCTTTCCATTTGCAGTGCAGTCCCATCACCCAACAACATCAGCATGGCTGCCCAGCCAAGCAGCGCCTCCGAGTGCAATGGGCTTTTGCCTCTCAGTGATCAAGATGGAGGTGTGCAACTGGAGGCTCCTGATCAGCCCAGCGGGAGTGTAAAGAAGAAGTCCAGCAAAAAGGACTTGATAAGTCAGACCATCCAAACCACAGACATCGAATGGGTGAAGAGTGCTCAGAAGGCGTTTGACAGCAAACCCCACGACAGCATGGAAGGGAAAAAGGAGTCTTACGCGATGGACGGTATGTTGGATACATCACCCTCAAAGCCGAATCCCGCTTCTGCTAGCAACTGTGAAAGTGATACCAGTCACGTGCGAATTACTATCCCAATAAAGTCTCCGACATCAGATTCATCTGGCCACAAAAGGAAAAAAAGGCAATCCACAAAATCTTCCATTGAGAAAACTGTCCAGGAGAAAAGCCTACCTTCTGTGCTTGCTATGAGCAGTGAAGTAGCAAACAGGACTGGCTCTCAACCAGAGGGGAGTAAAAAGATATTCGAGCCACAAAGCCAGGGAAAGTGATTGAAAATGAGTCCCCCTTAGTAGCTATCGACAGCGGAGTGCTCACTGACAAAGTTTCCCCCAACAGTGCCACCAGACTCAGAAAACCTGTAGCTGTGACATCCACTCTCCTACCTACTGATCTTCCCACAGTTGGCAAATTATCTGAGGTCCAGCACCCAAAACACGCAGCTAAGCGGAGATGGACATGCAGCAAACCTAAATCGATCCTTCGTGAGACCTCCATGACAACATCTGAGAAGCTGATGGTGGAGCCTCCTTCAGCCTATCCCATTACACCGTCCAGCCCTCTGTATACCAATACAGACAGTCTTACTGTGATCACACCTGTCAAGAAAAAAAGAGGACGACCAAAGAAACAGCCTTTGCTTACTGTTGAAACCATTCATGAGGGAACTTCCACCAGCCCAGTGAGTCCGATCAACCGTGAATTTCCAGGAACTAAGAAGAGGAAAAGGAGACGGAATCTGGCCAAGTTGGCTCAGATGGTCCCAGGAGAGGACAAGTCCATCAGTGAACTGAAGTTTCACAAAAAGGTTGGGAAGCTTGGGGTCTTGGATAAGAAGACCATCAAGACCATCAATAAAATGAAGACCCTGAAGAGGAAGAATATTCTCAATCAGATCTTGTCCTCCTGCTCCAGTAGCATAGCTCTGAAAGCAAAAGTCCAGCCACCATCTAGTGCTGGGCCAACCACGATTGATGCCAGACTAGGGAAGCAGATCAATGTCAGCAAGAGGGGGACTATCTACATTGGTAAGAAACGGGGCAGAAAACCAAGAGCAGAGCTGCAGCCTCAGCCAGAAGAACCTAAGACAGCCATCAAGCACTCAAGGCCTGTTTCCAGCCAGCCAGAAAACCCAGCAGTGCCTTCCAACCTGCAGTCACTTGTGGCATCGTCACCAGCAGCTATTCATCCGCTTTCGACACAGTTAGTGGGGACTAACGGCAACCTTAGCCCTGCAAGCACTGAAACAAATTTTTCAGAGCTAAAAACTATGCCAAATCTTCAACCTATCAGTGCTCTTCCTACAAAAACCCAGAAAGGAATGCACAGTGGAACTTGGAAGCTGTCTCCACCGAGGTTAATGGCTAATTCACCTTCCCACCTCTGTGAAATAGGTTCCCTGAAAGAAGTCACGCTGTCGCCAGTGAGTGAGTCTCACAGTGAGGAAACCATACCGAGCGACAGTGGGATAGGTACAGACAACAACAGCACTTCTGACCAAGCCGAGAAAAGCTCAGAATCCCGCCGGAGATACTCCTTTGATTTCTGCACCCTGGACAATCCAGAGGCTATCCCATCTGACACCAGCACAAAGAACAGGCATGGTCACCGGCAGAAACATCTCATTGTGGATAACTTTCTCTCTCATGAGAGTATTAAAAAGCCAAAGCACAAGAGGAAAAGGAAAAGCCTGCAGAACAGAGATGACCTCCAGTTTCTGGCAGACCTTGAGGAACTCATCAATAAGTTTCAAGTGTTCAGGATTTCCCATAGAAGTTACACATTTTATCATGAAAATCCATATCCTAGCATCTTCAGGATTAATTTTGATCACTACTACCCTGTGCCATATATCCAGTATGACCCATTGCTCTATCTTCGCAGGACCTCTGACATGAAGTCTAAGAAGAAGCGTGGTAGACCTGCCAAAACCAATGACACCATGACAAAGGTGCCTTTTTTACAAGGGTTCGGTTACCCTATTCCCAGTGGGAGTTACTATGCACCCTATGGAATGCCTTACACATCAATGCCTATGATGAATCTTGGTTACTATGGTCAGTATCCAGCTCCTTTGTACCTGTCTCACACGCTCGGAGCGGCTTCCCCATTTATGAGACCTACCGTGCCCCCACCCCAATTCCATGCAAGCTCTCATATGAAGATGTCCACCACTGCCAAACATAAAGCGAAACATGGAGTGCACCTGCAAACACCTGTGGGAATGGGCCTTGGAGACATGCAGTCCTCTTTGGCTCCTCCAAAGGTTGGAGGAACAAGCCTTTCAAGTGGCCGACTTCACAAAAGGAAACACAAACATAAGCACAAGCATAAGGATGAGCGGATATTGGGGACACACGAAGATCTGAGCGGCCTCTTCGCCAGCAAGTCCACTGGCTTCTCCAGCCATGCGATCAGTGAAAGGCTAAGCAGCTCAGATAAAGACCTCTCCTTGCTCAATGAGAAAAGCAAGCATAAGGAGAAGCAGAAGCACCAGCATTGTGAAAACGGACACAAAGGCTCAAAGAGTAACTTTGAAGTGGATACGCTATCTACGTTATCACTTTCTGATGCCCAGCAGTGGACACAGAGTAAAGATAAAAGTGACTCAAGCAACGATCCCATTGACTCTTGCACAAAGAGATACTCTGGTAATACTGAGAGTAATGGAAGGTCAGAGTCCCTGGACATGTTTGGTGAAATGAATCCCTCGAGTGAGAAGCGAGACAATGATGCAGGTGGGAATAAAAGAAGAAGCTTTGAAGGGTTTGGAACTTACAGGGAAAAGGACATTCATCCCTTCAGGACAAATAGGAAAGACAGAAGTACTTACGATTCTTCAGTCACTTCAGGTAAGGTCTGCTTTATTCTCTTCTACTTTACTGAATTTAAAGTTTAATGCTGGACCATTTACAGCAAATGAGTCGGTAACTCCTCTGTTTTTTTGCAATTCACTCGTATTCTGCATCTAAACTTTGAGAGATTGTCAAGAAAGTTGTCCACACATTAATCCAAAGCTGTTAGAAGTTACACGGCATTTTTATAAATATTTGTCCAGACTTTGCCTGTCTCTCACAGCTTGCTGCCCTTCCTCCAAAAATCTCACCATGGCATTCTGCAATTACAGAACCTGCTGGCACAGCAAGCATCTCTCTTGTTGGTGCCTGATGTCATGGGATGGTGGTTGTTGCCTACCGTCTAGGAGAACAGGCACCGTACTGGGCAGAGGGTCTCTGCTCTGCCCCACAAAAATGCATGAAAGCCATTTGTTGATGGGGTGTACCAGACACATGGGAAGTTGTGAAGCTGGTGTGTCAGTGTCCCGTGACTGGTACGGTGTACTGCTGACCCAGAGGGACCCATCATGGTGATAGCTGGACTGAATATATGGAGACCCTGGGTACAATCCTGGTGTAAATCTGTCACTTCCAGTCGGCAGGTGTAGAGTAATTATCCTGAGCACTGAGTGGCTGTGGGAAGGGACCGGTGTCATGGAAACAATAAACCCTTGTTGATTGACTCTGAAGAGTTTTAGGACTCATGACTTGGAAATATAAGCTGTGTAGATGAGGAGGCAGGAAGCTCCTTTCAGCTGCTAAGGACATCTGTTCCTCTCCTGCAGCAGAGGGAAAGAAAGGGAATCTGAATCTTGTCTGAGAGACTGAATTGTACTTTACAATAGGGAGCTGCTTTCGTGATGACACAGAGACAGGTGTTTTGCTGCAGTATAAACGAATATAGCTTGGGAGCAAGCCCAGAGCTCCTGCACCATCAGATATTTATCAAAAAGCAGATTTCACATTTGGTTCTGTTAAAAGGTGAGCTTTGCTGAACCCGCCAGTGGTGGATGAGATTCTGATGTACAAACAGGCCTTCAAAGAAGTGTAATTCATAGCCTCCAAAGTGAAAAGGGAATCAGCTGAGAACACAGAGAGAACACAGAATTTGTATAACCTGCCAATGTACAGCTCTTAAAAGTTTTTATTGAAATGCAACTGATTGAGATCCAAAGACTGCTCATGCTTAAGCCACCTAGACATTTCCATTTCCTCCACTGAGGATCAGGATCTGGACTATTGTAATGAAAAGCCAAATAACATGAGAGCTTATCCCATGAAAACATTGCCATTCACGATACCGTATTGTATCAGACCAATTGCGACACCCAGAAATGAGACACCTAGAAATATTGGAAAAGAGATGGAATTTGGTCACTGGTTGTAGTGGGTTGCTACATGCGTGACAGCGAACAAAATTTTTCTCCACCAAGTTCTGCGGTGGCTAGAAGTTGTGTCCTAGCAGACAAGGGCTAAAAGTCTTCAGAATTTTTAACAAGTCTGTTTCTCAGCTTTTTTAGGGGAACTACTGATTTCATGTTTTGATAAAAAATTGAATGTGTAGCCCTTTGGCTTTCTGAACAGGAGATGTTTTCTAAACCAGTACTATTGAGTTTTGGATATTTCACTTAGATGTAGCAAATCACCAGGAGAAAATTCTCAGCCCTGATGAACACAAATGAGTTTCCAAAGCAGAGACATGATTGCCACCAGGATGACTTGGAACTAGAATTGGTAAAGGAAAAGTCCGTTTCATGTTATTTTCTTTCACTTTATTGTCCATAACAATACAAATGTAAGATGGGAGTGGTAGAGCTCCAGTAGGAGCTCCATCAGGTTTGCTGCTTGAACTTTTAAAACTACTTCTCGTTGTAGCTGAAATTATTACCTTTATTTATTTTCACTTTTTGTGATTATAGCTGTACATCATCCCCCATTATCTAATCCATCAGGTCACAGATTATGAGTCGGTTTCTTTATTGTCAATCTATTATATAGATGGAAAAATCATCAGCAGTTAACTGAGCCAAGCCAGCTAACCAGAGCCATACCTTGCACTACAAGGAAAAATACTAAAACTAAACAGCTCTGCCAAGAAAGGCCTGGAGCCAAGATTGCTCATTAAAGCCTAGGAACATCTGTCTGCTTATGACTGTCTAAGATCTCAGTGCAGCTTTTTTTCCCCTCTGCCTTTGACCTTCACTGGGATTCCCAGCAGACATCCATACTTGAGTCTAGCCATAGCTATTAACTGGTTCCCACTGAGGAGAGATTAAACTTTTCCATGATAACCTTGACCTTCTTTCTCCTAATTCACCTTGCATTTCCCTGAGGTGGCTAAACAGTGATTGCCTAATCATAAAAATAAAAGGTAAAAGGAAAAAAAATAATAACCCTGTGAGACCATACAGCTCTGTCCCAGGAGGCAATTTCCATAGCCTGATTGCTCTTGCCATTCGGAATTTGTCATATTTCACAATATAAAAATAATGTGTAACAGAGATAAGAGGAGGCATCCTGAATATTCAGATGAGAGACGAAAATAGATACGCATCACAATTTCAGTGTTACCTTTACTGCATGGGTATTTTGGCATGCTCAAGTAATGCCATTTGCAACTTCATTGTATGTTGCTGGGATGAAATACGGAGCTAAAACCGCCCATGCTTCATAGAGATATCTGTGGTGAGAGTGATGAGAGAACCATTTAGTGCTCTTTGGCATTCGGGCACTGCAGTTTGTTCCAGTGCAGGTGCCATTGTGCTGTTGTTATTTTTAATTATTGCTGTCTGTGTTGTAACAGCATTTCAACATTTCTGAAAAGATCAGTGTTCCCTGGTGCTGGGCAGTGTTCATGCGTGTGGCAGAAAACAGTCCTGCCATGTCACCTGAAAGCCCATGTTTGGTTTTACAGTCTAGAAAGTGTGAGATGTGAAGGTAGGAGTTGTCCCTCATGCTTTCTGGAGGAGGTGGTTGCATCCTGGCCCAAGCAATCTGTACCAGAGTGAATGGTCTCGTGCAGGGAGTGCCTCCAGCTACCTCGGCTGGTCACAGCAAATATCCATTTCTTCTGCTGCACCAGCCTGGGCTAGCATTCACTGATGAGAAATCTGTGAACTTTGACCCATTTTTATGCTGCCTTGGAGCCTATTGGGGTAAAACATGCAGTGTTAATGCATACAGCAGTTCTCTCAGTTCACTGCCTGTTTCTCCACCATTGTCCTGGAGATCCTTTCCATAAACATTAATTAATAACTCCTCCTGCCATCCTTCCTATTCTGCTCCCCATGGCCTGTTGCTTCCTACTGCATTTTTCTGCAATTCCTGCTCTTGTAAGAAGAGGGGTTGGATCCGATGATCTCTTGAGGTCTCTTCCAACCCCTACAATTCTGTGATCTGCGATTTCTTGTGAAACCTCCCCATGGAGCCCAAAAGCAACCCCTCTGACCCTGGGGCAGACACAGACACTGCAGACACAAACACATGGGCCTTCTTACCCAAGGTCACACTCCAGTGGCTGGCACCTAGACCTCCATACATACTTTCCTTGTGAATCTCAAAACCTAACCCTCCTGCATTTACAAAGACTGATTGATCGAAAGCAATTAAACCCTACTTCCCTGTTTGCCTGACACAGAAGGCTAGTCCAGTGGCGTTAGTCTGGCCTACAGGCAGGGGTAGAGCAGAAGGTGTTCCAGATTATTCCTTGTCGCAGTCATACTGTCGCTCGAGCACATCCTAAATCAAACTCTCAAGTTATGTGCACCAAGCACAGACTTCGGTGACTCCCTCCTTCCACTCCCTGCAGCCCCAGGTACACCTCAGGCATTTGCAAAGTGCTGTTGGGGCCCCTCTGGCACTCCATGACCTGAGGCACTCTGCACAGCTGGATGGCTCCTACTTTTATCTGGTCCCCAGTAGTTACCAAAGCCCCAGGTGAGGGACCCAGGGATAAGCCACAGATTGGTGTCACAGCTGGGCTGGGGAGATTGAGAGCAGACCTGTGTTTTAAAGAGGTCCTCATAGCAAACTCCGTATCTCCTTGTCATGTGGATGCCTGCTTCGCTTTCTAAGTGATGCTGAAGAAGAGGCCGGCTAGTGAGCAGTATCGATGCTGCAGCTTGTGCCTTGGAAAAAAAAAGCAGGAATGATTAGCTCTTCCCTGTTTCCTTAGGTGGGCAAGTGAGACAAAGCACATAAAACATCCAAAGGTGCTTAGATAAGATGGCAATTTGTGTTTACGACCTGTCTGATTATGTCCTCGTTATAATCCTTGCAGGCCAGGATGTAGCTGGGGGTGAAGCAGAGGTTAAACGTCAGTATATGCAGGACTTAGTAGTGAAACCAATCGAGGTCCATGCTACCTTGTGCTCACAGTATTCCTGCCTCGTGTTTTCTAACCCGATGATTACACAAGCAAAGATTGCCTTGCTTGTGTATTGGGCACCACAGCTCAAAGGTCAGGTAATAAGTATCAGAGACAACACAGACACCATGCACAGTGAATTTACAGGGATATAAAGTTAATCATATGCATCCATTAGGAAGGTAGTAATCATCCATCTCCAAATGCTGGATAATTAACATGAGAAACATGCTTTACAAATTAATGCTTAACTTACCTCCAAGCCCACCGCCTCCCTGCCCCATGCCTTCCCCCTCAGTGTCCAGCAGTGCTAGAAGCTGAATTTCTTCTGGTTTTGACCTTTCCTCCTCAGCTACCCTGTATGGTGTGGGTTTAGCTGTGAAGGAATCAGTATCAGTTTTAAAAGGAGGATGGGCATCACACAGTGTGACCTATACCTTGAGAGGAGAAGGGGGACTCTGTCATGCCTGTGTACATATGTAAGCTTATTAAATGCATGACTGTATGTTGTATTTATTTAAAGTCATTTTCTAATGTCTTTATCTTAAATGTGCCCTTGTTCCTGTTAAAAAGCCTTACACTGGGTGATTAAACTTACAAAGAGAGAGTAGGAGGAATGCTGGGGAAAGGGAGGAGAAGTGACAATCAAACGAATGAACAGCATTCATCTGATGTCAGTACAAACACACATATAAGTAACCATGCTCTGTTGAGGAGTGCCATTTATCCAGATGAGATTTCTTCCCTGACAAAACTCCCCTCCACAGCTCAGTTTCCTGCTGGAATGGTCTGTTGCCACGCAGCAGTGAATAAATCTCTGGTTCGTCCTCTCTCAGAAGTCAAATGCATTAGTGTGATTTAAAACAGGACTTGCTATGAGCACAAACAAACATGGGGAAATATTGGCAAAGACACCCTGAGCTTTGTTTTGGTTTGAGGGGGTGTTGTTTGGGTTTTTCTTTTAAGGAACAGCATATGCAGTTCTGGACTATTATCATGAAGCCTTAATCAGACACAGTTTTACAGCAAGAAAAGATCTGTTCTTTCAGTAGTGGATAAGCATTTATATTCTCTTGAATGTATGTGAAAGATATAGGCAAATAGGATTAGACAACCACCTTATTAATCAAACTTCCATGATATTTCTATAATAATAATTTCCATGAATATATGTATATGTATATATATATATATATACACATTTATAGCTACACAATCACAGAGCTGTTTTATTATTCTGTAGGGAACACATTATTTCAGTGGTCCAGCACTGTATTGGATGAACATTTTCTCATCTGGCCGTTTTAGAGATACAAAAAGAATGTCTACACTGCCTGGGTCTTCCATATATACTTATGGTTGCATCTTTACATACTGGAACAAGGGAGGAGAGGTGAAAATCAGGAGATTAAGACAGTTCATTATATATCTTTTCAAACACACATATAAGTCACCGTACTTTCTTCAGTAGTGGCATTTGACTCAATGAGACTTATCTGTCATATGGCTTCGTGTGCACAGATACAGAGACAAGCTGATGTGTGGTCCAGGGTTTGGAAATCCATCTTTCATATCATAGTTTTCTCATGCAACCTCAGAAAAGTCTCTGCATTTCCATAAAACTCTGTGTCTGTATGGGAAAAGGGGACAAAGGCAGCTTCCTGCTGAGGTCTGATACACAGCGATGCCCAGCGAGTGCAGCGTGGGAGCAGTGGTGGCGCTTGAGGCAGATGGGAGAAGAGCCAGGCACGAACTTCACTCGCTGAGCATGTATGAAGTATTAGTCACCCTCCCTTTCCCCAGCTCTGCCTCTGCTGTGGTTTCCTCGGACACCCCAGGCTCCTACATAGCTTCAAGCAGCTGCAAAAGTTTTCCAGCCCCAGTATCAATGGGGCAGTTGTGCCCTCCCCCCGTGTCCTGTGGTGAGGGACAGGCACCGTACAGTTAAGGGGCGAGTGTTTGTACCATCTGGCCCATAAAAGTTAGTATCAGAGCTTTACAAAATACCATTATTTGTAAATACAATTACATTCATCAAAACAGCTGTTTGGGCCCCTGGATGCTTAGGAGTACAACCAAAACTACTGAAATGACCTCCAAAAGCATTATACAGCCCCCTGAGGATAAACATCGTTCTTGCTGTTTTCCACTAAGTCTTCTGCCATTCCTGGGGAGAGGGGGGCCAAGCTAGCATTATTATTGCTCCATTCTGCCCACAGCATTTCCTAGAGGAACAGACTATTAAGGGAAAACAAAAATGATGGGGAAAGCAAGTCAAAGCTTTCCTTGAAAGTGTTTTGACCAAGGCATTTGAAATAAAGCGGGTTTTGTTGCTGCTGTTGTTGTTGTTTTAATGCTACTGCTTGCTTACTCTGTTGCTTCCAATGTTTGCACTGACCAAGAACAGAAGAAACAAGAGGGAGGCTGGAGTGGGAGGGAGAGCCGGAGTATTTGCCACCCAAGACCAATCTTTTATTTCCTCTATTAATGATTGTATGTTTATTGTGCTGCCTGAGGCTCAGTACAAAGTCTTTTGGACCGGCGATGAATTAATCAAATTAAATGCTGTGACCCTTTTGCTTTTTGGGAGTGTTACAAGCCTCACAGCATCCTGCCTAATTTCTGCCTCTTACTTTGCTCTCAGTCCAACAATCAAGCAGTTCTTCTTTCACAACTTGGCGGCTCCCAGATATTTATCTTCACTCTTTCTGGCCAATGCCAGAACGTCTTGTTTGAAGTTTTTATTTAGACCACTGCTGGTTTATGGAGTTGTGCAGATTCCATGTTGGGTGTGCAGCAGCTTCACATCAGACACAATTGGCTTCTGCTGGGCTCTTGGCTTTAAAAGGCAATAAAGAATCATGGCCGGATTCTCGTATTGGCCTGGCGTAAATCAAGCGTCTCCCCATTGAAATCACTGAGGTTGACTTCTGGGCTGAAGTTCATCAGGAGGCAGAAAAAGAGCATGGAGTTGGGAGTTCCCATTCATGGCTTTGGTCAGGATGCACCGGAGTTCTCCTGGTTGTGCCTTCTAGCTGCTGGGTGCTGGAAACACCCATGGGTTGCCATTTGTAGCCTTGGAGGAAGAGGGGTGGTTGGGCAGCCTGGGTACTTGCATCACGTGCAGCAGAAGTAAAACAAAGCAGTGGCTGTGCCTTCGCTACTGACCTGATGGCCAAGGTGACTCGCAGCTGGGCACAGGATCATAACACACTCAGGGCAACCCATGTTACCTCCCACTCAAGTGCTAAAGTTAGAGCTGGGGACTCTGACCTCCAGAGCACAATCTGGGGCGGCTTCTGCTTTCTCACTGCTTACCAAAAGCTTTCTATTCATGTATGACAGCAAAAGAAAGCTGGAAGAGCATTATCCCAGCTGCCCTAGTCTGCCTGATGGCAGTCGTGATGCTGAACAACAGAAGGAGTAAGAATGTTCTGTTTTAAGGTTTGACCTCAGGAGGAAGTCAGAATCATTCCCTTGCAGATCAAGGGCTGAGGGGTGGGAAATAAGAGCTTTGACTGTCCATGGAGGAGCTTTTACACAATCCCAATGACTTGAAAAGACCCAAGGGCTTGTTATAGAAATCGTTAGTGATTTGTCATTAAAAACATGCAGCTGGGCATGGATCCCCACAGGCTTTTGCGGCAGCACTGAGTCTGGCCGAGCTTTCACGTGAGGTGGTACTGATTTCAGGAGGCTTCAGGAATGTGTGCAAGGCAGAGTTAACTGTCAAGCAAGGGCAGGACTAGATGGCTCAGAGGGATTTGCTAATGAGCTATCAAGCTGTGGGTCACTGGTTGAAATTTAATCTGTGAGAACAGTGACAGAAAATCAAATCAAAGTGCTGACGTCAGAGTGATGCTGGAGCAGCAGCAAAAGTGCTTCTGTTGCCTTATACAGGCAGCTTAAATAAATGGAGCAAACTGTGAAGAACTTGTCTGGTCCATCCCGATTGCAAGATATAGCTCAGCCAATTTGCATTATACCTGTCAGTAACTCACTTATCTTAATGGGGCTGTTTGGGAATGACAACAGCATATCTCATCACAGAATCTGACCCAAACCCAGTGCTATATAGGATTAGGAATAGAGATGTGGAGGAACCTCTGTAGAGTTTGCTCAGCAGTGTCATGGAATGTGAATCAGCCATGTACCACACGGCACAGTACTTTGCAGTTCTTTTGATGGAGGTTTTTTGTTTTGTCATTAGGTCCCACATCAAGGCTGGTGGTGATGGCTTTCCCATTCCCGGGCTCCTGAAAAGACTTGATGTTTTGAGGCAGAAAAGCTTGTCTTGATGTGCCTCATGCCACTGTTGTGTTCATTTTCCTTTTCACTGATTTTTAGGAGCAGCTCAGTGGTCCTTCCTCTGCTCCCAAGCAGCCAGCCTGAGGATACGTGAGTCTCTCCAGATGGCACAGAGCTACAGTTTCATCTCTGTGTCTTTGGCCTTCCTTGCCTCCAGTGTAGGCAGGGAAGGGAGCAATAGTCAGCATTGTTTTCTGTGCCAGCTATGATTAGTTGGCATAAGGAGCACTTAAGTAAGTAGACATAGTCTTTCAGTTCCTCGGTTTGCTTAAAAAGAAAAATTCCCTGGACTACTCCAGGTTGCTGCCTGAAGTCTGGTCTGCACCGGTAAAACCTTGGGCTTATCCCAGAACTGGGATGTGGACAGTTGTGAATGTTTGTCACTCTGATATTTATTTTAGTTTTAAAAAACAAAATCAAAACAAACAAAAAAAAACCAACTCTGAGAGAGCAACTAGTTAAAAAAAATAGTTAAACACCAGATTCATGCAGATTTCCTGTTTTGCTTCTTAACAAAACCTCAAAACCACTTTGAAAAAGTTTCCCACCTCAGCAGAGGGTGGAGCTGTGTACGCCCCACACGTGGCCTCCAGAAGTGCACCCAAGGACAATAGCACACCTCCTCTGGCATGGTGGGCCCAAATTTACAGCTAGCAGGGCAGTCGATACGTGCGCCTGTGCATGACTGCCCAAAAGAGCTTCTGACTCAGCCAAGAACACTGGAAAACTTTAACTTTTCCATTTCCAGCAGAACAGACTGAGTGGTAGAGATGTGGCAGGCAGGAGCTGGAGGCAGTTGATAAAGGGATGCCTCTGATGCCTCTGTGACGTTGCCGGTATGCTGGGCGATCTGTCGTAATTTCATTGATTTGATCTAGCGAGACAACATCTCGGTAAATAAGAAGAGCAGAGAAATCTATTGCACTGAAATTAATGGCTGTTGCCTGATCTCCTCTTAAATGAATTCCCTGCAATCTGAGGCAACGCATGCGTTTTGCAAGCCCAGCGTTCTTTGGCTCCTACCCTGCATCATGACATTACTTTAGGCAGAAAGGAAGATCTTATTTGCGATACGGCGTGCTGCGGTAGATAGTAAAGTAGCTAGATGCCTGGGAACTCTGGATGGAGCTATGGCATTTGGGTGTGTAATTCTAAGTAACAATAAGCAGTGCTTAACATTACCTCCCACACGAGGAGCGTACCCATTAAAAGTTTAGCCAAGTCAGCTGTTCAAGTTCTTGCATAAAAGGAAGAAAACTGCTAAAACGCTAATAGGAACCACTCTTATGTTAAAGAGTGGGTAGAGCAGGGTACATTAACCCAAATTCTCCTCCTCTACTGCTAATCGGGAGAGAGTCTTGCTGAGATCAAAGAAATCCCTAGCAGGTAAGAATGATAATAAACCAGGCTCAAGCCCAGGTTCAGGACTCCTGAGTCTTTTTCTGGCTCTGAGATATGCACAGTTTTAAGAAGTCAGTGGCTGCGATTTAGACCATCCGTGAGTCAACTTAACTCCCTGTGAGAACAAACTGGATGTGTCTAAGTCACAGGGAATGGCAGAGTGTGTTTCATCTGAAGAATAACCTACATCCCAGAGAAACTGAGAGTGTATATATAAATCTGAGCAGTATGTTTTGGACTTAAGAGTAACTTAAGCACCTAAGTATATGAATTTGCATGTGTTCAGTGACTGACAGTCCCTGGCAGTCGATCATGACTCACAAGTGGGTGAGGAGCTCCTAATATCTCCTGAGGTGTTGGAAAAGGCCCACTTCATTAAATCACGGCCCGACCAAACCCATCAGTTTTCGGTGACATTGAGCTAGCATGGAACACCTCAGCAAGAGAAATTTGGGGCATGTTTATATTGCTTTTGTGGGCCAAACCAGAAAGAGAGTCTGTGCCTCTGAACTGCTTGTGGCAGACTGGCTTGTGTTTACACAGCTGAGAGCTGGGAGCGTCTGGAGCGGGCAGACCAATCCATGCTCCACAGTGCTTTTTCCTGATCTGCACTAGGCAACATCTCCCTGCAGCTCTAGGGTACAATTACAGGTATTTCTGTGGTTTGGTTGGGGTATTTTTTTCCTTATACAGATGCCAGAATAGGGGCTTCTCTGCAGCCATCTTCTTCCTGCGTGCTTTGGGAAGTGATGGGAGGGATACTGGAGTTTGGGAACTTCAGGCTTAGCATTGCACCAGGTAAAGGGATGAAGTTGTGTGCTGCATGTCCACACTGTTCCGGGACCAGAGCCCAGAGCAGGGAGCAGAGCCTGGAGCACATTCATTGTGGCCATGTCCAGTTTTCCTCTTGGATGCAACAAAGGGCTCCCTAATGTCCAGCTAACAAGTGCAGAGTGTGAAGGACCTGGATACTGGGTTTCAGTGGAGGTACAAGACAGTCTGGCAGTGTGGAAAGACCTGGGCATTCCTATGTGCCAGATAAGCCTGAGGCATGAAGAAATGCCTGTTCCCTGGCCTAACTCAATTCATGCCATTTATTTGGTAGAGCTCTAAAGTAGAAGATTTACAAATAAGAGACCTCTCTTTCCACTGGGAGAAACTCTCTAGCTTCTGCATCTTACTCCTCAAGTTCTTACACTTCTGGCTGTTGAGCCTTCAGCAGGAGGAAACAATACCTCTGCTCCAGCCTTACACAGGCAACTGGAAATTCCGAGGACAGGCTCCCTCAGCCTGGACAGCCTAGATCTCTACTTTTCTGTTTTCTAAATAAGAGCTCAAACCATTAATATCTTGTGCTTCCTTCTCCTACTTATCCCACAACACAGGTGCTTGCCCTTCAGAGGGGAATTTGCATTTTGATTCCCACGTAAGCAAGACTGCACTTTGTCGAGCCTTGAATTAAGCACTTACCCAGCCGCACTCATGAGAATACTATTTCCTAGTGCCTACGCCTGAGTGGCTGCGTGCAACCACACTAAATCATCCCATAAAGGACCCACAGCTCACTGTTCAGCTGATGGAAAAACGTATGAACATTGCTTGGGTGCTACTTCAGAGGCATCCGTCTCTGCGCTCCTTGTATGGCTTGTGTAGGCACCTGCCTTAAGTGATCTGAATCATTCTGCTGGAGCCAAGCGCCTATTTATTTCTTTTCTTCTTTTTTTTAGGTGTTGCAACAAATACTTTGAGTGCCTAAAGCAGGCAGTCTCAATCTAGCCTTCAGGGTCTCCACATTTACCAACTGATATAATGATATAATTGTCCTTGCCCAACTCAAAGAGCTGTTGCAAGATTTTAATTAATAAATACTGGCAAGGCTTTGAAATGTTTGAAATGAACCGAGGTCTATAAACGAAGTGTATTATTATGGTCTGACGGCACCTTCTGCTTCACTTTCACACCATACCTGAGCGCAGAGCAGGGCAGCTGCATCCTCTGATTCATCATGAATCACAAAGGAGCCTACTTAAAGTGTGGATAGTATTGATATATTTACACTGATTAAAATGTTCCAGGGAAGAAGCATTGCTTCTCACAGCAAGAATGCTGGCTGAAGTACTGGCAACTCCCCCTATTTTTTTCCCTCTGAGTGTTACCTCATTTATGTCTGAGTTCTCAGTCACCTAGCACTCGATGTTTAAATGATGTGTGGCAGAAGATAACTGGAGATGTGAGAGTCCTACTAGGACTTGCAGAAGACCTAATTATTCTTTAATGACAGTTGGCTAGCACAGGTTCTTATCCTGAGCACTGTAGTCCTCCGCGTAGCATTTGGTCTTCCATTCCTCTACTATGATTGGTGTTAATTATAGACATGTGGTTTCAGTGGTGGACAAGACAGCCAAGAGACGGTGGTATCCCCAAAGTCCTTCTTGTGCTCAGCATCAGATTAGCACGCAGAACTCCTTCAACCAAGTCCCTTGTTAAGTCACATCATTTCATCAAATTACAAAATAGCACATTAGATTTCTAGTCAGGTTTAATTTTCTCTATATGCAAATTTTTAACAGAGCATGCTGTAAGCATACTTTCTAAGCACTTCGCCTCACTGCTATGTGAAATGCAGTCAGATGCTATGGTGTCAAGGCAGGAGAGTGTGAGCATCCACCACTAAACAGTGTAACAGCAGGAAAAAACGGCCTCAGGAGGAGGTGACTGGATGGCCATCCAGATGGCTGATGTGGTTCTGTCAGCAGGTACCCTCAACCAGGAGCAGCTCTTTTCACATGCATAATGTGGTGCTGGCTCTTGCTCATAACAGTGTACATGAGGTGTCCTGGCATGGCTGTTCTGCCTCACATATTGTTTTGATAGTGTTTGATCTGCTAAACTGGACCAAATGAATGACCCTTTTGGAAAACCTTTACTACAGAGGAATACTCATTTTCCCAGCCCACTGGTATATCTAGAAAGCATCATCTCTTATGTTACTATCATCCTTATGTTCTCATCAAAGGCAGAGTTTGCATCTGCTTCAGAGGGTAATTCCTACTTTGGAGGATAAGGGATACTTTGAAGACCAAGTAAAATTTTACCAATATAAACTGTCAGGTGGTCAATGGAGTCTCGTTTAACCTGAGTCAACTCAGTTAGAGTGAAGTTCAGACTGAAGTGTGTGTCTCAAGAGTATGTCTCTTGGTGAGAGTTGACAGGCAGTGGAGTTTGTGTTCTTTTTAGTCACGCTGTAAGGAACTAAATATTCTACCTAATTTGTACAAGGTGCTTTTCAGCAGTAAATCTCAGGATGGTTTTACAAGAGAGGTCAGTATCTTTACTCTCATTTCACAGGCAGATAAACCGAAGTGCAGGGAGGTCTAATGCCAAAAGGTCAGTGTCAGTGAGAGAAACAGCTAATTGCAACAGACTTAAATGCATCATTGTGCATGAGTGTCGGTAATCCTTATTGCAGCATCAACCACAAAGTTATGAAGAGATACCAAAGACAGAAATAGAGCAGTACTATCCTCTTCTCTACAGATAGGCTTGTGGTCTCCTGAGATTTCACCACCACCACCACCACCCGGAACTGGTAAAAGACATAAAGAGCAGGTGCCATTTCTCCACCTGGGTGACAATGCCCAGAGGCAAAAGGAGACATTTGTAGGATATGGTTTACTTCTATTTACATCAAGCTAGCAGCAGTACTTATTTTAACACAACTGCCAAGCGACATTAGTTTTAGCTCTTGTCAGCATAGTATAATTTTGTAATTCTTGCTTTGCTTAAAACAAGTAAAGACATTTCAACGGGAATATGATATTCACTGGAAGAATTATTTCTTCCTCACAAATATATATTGACAGTCTAAGAAAACAGTGATCTCTTTCCAATAATGAGAAATGCTCCAAATCTATAAAGCATCCCTAATATTTTACTTTAAAAGACCAAATTACAAGTTGAGTTACCTTTCAGTAAGAACTTTATAGATTTTTCAGCTCTTAAAATATTCCTTAGGGAGTCTTATTTCATCCAGATTACATTGTTCTCTTGATGACTATCACACTCCTATAGGAAAATTTGCCAGTGGGGCATAATCTCGGTTTAAAAGGTCCTGGAAAATAATAGAAAATAGAATAGGAAAGAAAAAAAGAAGAAAGGGAGAAAAGAAAAAATGAGGAAGATGCAGTTTGTGAAATTCACGCAAATAAGAAAAATCCAATTACCATGAAGACTGATCAGCCACATGCATTTCTGTAAGCATGTGTCAACTTGATGGACTACACTTCTGTGTTTTATTCAATTACCACATTTCAAAATAACATAATAATTGCTCTACTGCATCTACCTCATCCAGTATCCCATCTGAAGAATGTGGAAGACATGTAGAAGAAGAAAATGGCACAGTGTATCTGTGAAAGGCATCACTTCCTCCTTCCCTCAGTAACGGATTGGGTTTTGTCCTTCTGAATCACTTTTTACACCCCTTTGTTTTCTCTCCTAGTGTAATACTCTTACAATCTACACTTCAGAAACTCATGGTTTTTTGGTCTTTGTAATTCTTCCAGTAAATCCTGCCACAGGAACTGAACATTGAAACGTGACAAGTCTATTAGGAATAAAAACATTAAGGCCGAGAATCCTCATGGAAACTCCAGAGTTACAGCAGTGATTCATAAGATATGTGGACAGGGCTGTTTGATACTAAATAGGACCTGGAGAAAGATACCTTTACACTTCCTGAATGCCTTCCACCCTTGGTGTTGCCAAAGGAGATGAAGTTTGCAAAGAAAATTTGTTTATTCATTTATGGGCAGCTACGTGCAAGGAAGAGAGTGACAGACTGTGCTTAGCATCGCAACAGGCTTTTGGAGGCTAGGAGAAGTCATTCCTCTATGAAAAAGAATTTTCCAATTATAACCATAATATCTGGCCAAATTTTGAATAATTTCTTGAGGCTCTGTCATGAACATATTTGTGGATCACCTACTAAAAAAATCCATTAAGGGGTTTTTGGTTGTTTAGGAGACCTAAAGAAATCATATTGGACAATCACATCATGTCAACGTTGTCAGAATAATTATAAAGAACTGAATCTTCATCTTAAATTTCATCACTTAATATTTATGTAGGTCAAGACAACATTGTCTTAGCCATACTAAAAAAGGATACTACCACATTTGAACAAGTGGGTTAATAGCTCATCACCTGCCCTACTTGATTTTCACTTTTTTGTTGATTTTGTCAGTGGAGCTACACTACTTATGCATTTATTGCCCAAAACACTACTTAGTTTTTTTCTGAACTAGCAAATTGTTGAGTTTCAAAGGAGAAGAAACCAGGCTTGTCTGCATGTAACAGTGCCATTTTTCATGAGAATTTTTGATGTCACAAAAACAATGTGTATCCACAGAGCTTTACACAACCTAATAAATGACCATTTGACACTGTGCCTCTAATTGTCCTCAACTGGAAGCAAAAATGCTGTCTGTCGGCCAAAACTGATTGATGCTATTGGCTGATGAATTTTCTTTTTTTTTTTTTTAAAAAAAAAGAGCCAAGGGGTAGCCACAACAGCTCTGAACATTCACAAGGACTGCCTCTGCTTTAAGGGAATTTTGATTTTTCCTGCTGTTTTGTTTGTTTAAAAGAATGGTGATGTCTAATCTTCAGGAATGTACCTCATCATCCAACCCACAAACTGTTGGCAAAATAATAAACCTACTCAGAATGTACTGTTAGATTCTTTTTTTTTTTTTTTAACTTCTTCCTTTCAGAGGTATAAATCACAGCTTTTTGCTCTTGCAAATTAAAGCATAGGCTTTGCACTGGATAGTTGGCACCGTTTCTTCTGGCCAAATGTTCCATGCTGCTTCCAAAGAAACTGTGGACACTGAGTTGGCTATAGTTCGTCTTTGAACTTGTTTGCAAAAAACTCAGCCTTTATAGGCCTCCAAGAAAAAAAAAATATACATAGTTTATTTATTAAGTTGCCATTTAACTCTTTCGTGTGCAGAGTTGCTGATGGTAATTCTGTTTGGGTTTTACAGGGTTTTCAGTTTGTCTGGATGAATTTTTGCTGTTTACTTCTAGTTTACATCTACAGCATCATTCTGCCATATAGGTCTGAAAAACTTACACATTTCTGATTATCTGACATGAACTTAAAGGGGTCCTTAATAGAAAGTAGTTATTTTGCTAGTTGGTTACAACACTAAGTTTCAAATAAACCATCCTCAACTATTACTGAGTAAATGTAAACCATGCTCAACTACTATTGAGTAAATATACTTCTCATTATATATCCAGAAGTCTTCTCAGCCACATTTGTCTTTATGTCTATGTAATGTAGTAGACAAACAGAGCTATTGTTGCAGCTTTTGCTGCTAAATTGTCTGTAATGTATTTCTAAGTAGCTCAGAAATCGGAATGCATCATGGCCTCCCTCCATGAAGCACTTGCTGGTTGTATCTGTCAGATATGAAGTTTTGATCAGCCTAAGGTTCAGCAAAGAATAAATTAAGCTATTAGCATATGAAACATTTCAGGTATTGCGTTAATTTTGCACTTCCTCCTCTAGCATCCTTGTTCTGCACTCTTCTGCAATGCTTCCTTTCTGTTGATGCGATGCCATCTTTGGTGCTCTAACAAAGGGCTGCATAAATGTTTGGAACCCGGAACAGATGTTTTTTTGGCAGCTTTCATTCAGTTTTCCAAGTTCAGGCATAAAACAAGATCCTGACCACTTGTGGTTACTGTAGATTGGATGATGGTTTTTCCAAAGAAGAGTAAGCATGCTTGGTCCAATGACTTCCTGTCTTCTGGCATCCTACCACATGTCTTCTTTACTATACCATAATGTTTCTCAAGTTTGCTTTTGTTTCACTCTCATAATTGGCTTTGTATATCCACTGACTGATCTGATTTTCCTATCAAGACAGGGCTGTTCACTCCAGATTTTCACTAGTGTAACTGAGAGGAAAATTTGGTCCGTATGCTCTGTAATAAGATATATCATCACTGTCAATATTTCTCTTCTTCCCATCACTCCCCTGCCATATGGCAACTTCACAGGAAAGAACTGAACTGCATATGCTGTAAGTAGGCCTTCTTCATTCCCAGCAAAATCGAGGTTGGCTTTGATACCATTCATGTTTAAAAAATGAGGAACACCTTAATCCTTTAGTGTCTAACTACAGCCATCCCAAAGTTAGGAAACCAGTAGAAAGTAGTCATCTAATAACCTTCTGTAGTCACCTAACGTCCTCCTATATTCACTGCAGGCAGGAATTAGCTTTGAGAGGCTGATTCAATGGAGGCTAAGGTAAGATTTGGGGGAAATATTGTTGTGATCATGAGTGTAAACCTCTTCAACATCCACTAGGCATTAGCAGGTTGAATTGACGTTTTTGGCTGCAGATCCAAAGGCAACACCTCTGCTAGTGGATTGAATGGGGACAGGAGATGATGCTATCAGCCTGTCCCCTTGCACCTTTTAAGCTCTCTCCAAATAGCACCTGAGCATGACTCAGTAGGCATCGTGAGCCAGGGACAGTTTTCAGTCAGCAAGACACAGATAAGACTGCCTTGCTCTCAGTAAGACATTTAGCCCTCACAGTACAAGCCATGCCATTCTCTTGCACTTAGGGTTGGAAAATGGATGCTGGCTCATTTTATTTACAGGTGTAGGTATAGGCAAAGATACTCAAACAGAGAAGGGAGTGGTATAAGAGAATGAAAGATGCACTTGAGTTTTTCATTTGTGTTTTCTGAAGCTGGGACTTGGCCACAAGTAGCAACCCAAGAGACAAGAGCTGCTGTCAGTGAGGCTTTTCTTATTAAGCACATTTTAAAGACATTCCTTCCCTGTACTGGTGCTAAAGAGTGACTGACAGTGGCTATGGAGAACAATATTTATAAATGAAGAGTTCCAGGCCCTGCTATAACTTAATGACTTTCTAAAATCAATCACACAACAGATCTCCCCTGATCTCCAGGGGGTTTGTACCCAGGAAAAGAGCCGATACCACACACATGTCTGCAAAGGTTTTGAACTCTGTCTGCTGGATTTTAAGTCTGGGGACAGCCTTGCCTTAAAAACACTCACTATTTGCCACAGACTAGCCAGATTCAGAGACAAGCAGAGCAAAGTGTTTCAGCTACTTTCAACCACTGTTATGAGGCCCAGGGACCATGGGATAAATTCAGATGAATAACCCTATTTCTAAGTTGTTTCCAGGGAGTGTGTGGGTGTTGCAGACATTTAACTGCCAGGCTATTCATTTTACTGCACTAATAGTTTCCATACTAGCTGACTGACCATTCTCCCTGATGTGTCGCATCAATTTTCTTATTAAATACAAAAATAATGAATGCTAGGAATGAGCCTAGAAAGCTCCTCATCTCCCAGATTGGGTCTTGGTGCCAACTGTCTGGCTGGCATCGTCTCCAATATTCTGCAAACAACATCTGCATGAGCATGTCAGTTGTGTAACTCATGGAGTTTAACGTAAGTGACTGCCGTGATTTGCTGAGCAGCACTGATTAGAGCTGTTTTGCCAGAGGGAGGCTTTGCAGCATGTGGGAGAGGCTGCCATGCCTTGCCTTTCCCAGGAAAGGGAAGGGGTACTGTGAGCAGGAGTCCCATCGTTTTCAGGAATGAGTCTGGGGAGATCACCCTCTCCCCCATCAGGATTCCACTGGTCCCAGATGTGATTAATGATGCATCTCTGATGAAATGATCACTGCTGCAATGAGCCCAGAAAATGAGTGCTCTGGAGGCACCAGCCCATCCCAGGAGCCGCCTCAGAGGTTGACCTGGAGAGGGATAACATCCTGGAGAGGTGAGTGTGTTTGGGAGGGTGCACAGGAGCCCCAGAGTCCCTGACTGACCACACATCTGCACAGAATCACAAGGTTGGGAAAGACCCTTAAGATCATCGAGTCCAACTGTTCCTATCCTATGCTAAACCGCAGCCTCTGACATGTTTAGTAACATATCTGCTCATGAAAGAAAGGTCCGAGGTGCTCCTTCTCAACCCCAGGAAACTCAGCCTGATGATGTACAGGGAGGAAGCACAGGAAGCAGGCTGGAGTCCTGCGATGTAAGTGCCATTTGCTTGTTAAGAACATCATGTCGCTGCCTAAGAGGAAAAACTTGGATCTTAGAGCTGAAAAGAGGGTTACTTTTTGCTTCCTTCTCTCCCTCTTTGGGAAAGTGTGTTTTATGTGTGCTAACAGCCGTTTTTGAGGAGTCCAGACCTCATTTTTCTTGTCCTTTGCACCAGTTCTGTGCAGCTGATTTCAAGGGGTTACTTCTAAGCAGCATGTGAGTGATCTCTTTTTGCAAAAAGATTGAATTTTGGCGTTTCTCATGCCAACACTTTCTTAGGCTCATTTTTTCAAAAGCATATCAAATTATTGTCAGACACAGGCCACGCCGGTAAACTGCTTCTAGACAGGTACTAGGAACATCCTTGTTTGCTGTTTATGTTAACCTTGGGCTAGAGATTGGCTCTTGCTCAACATCTGAAACTTTCCAAAGAAAACAGACAGTGACGTGTAAATAACTAAACCACACACGCGAAAATGACACTGAAATATAATGTGACGGGTCAAACTTTAGTTGGGTTAAGTGAGGCATTTAGAGTAATCCTTCTTTACCCCACTTAAATGTCACATAGGTAAGTCATGACAGCTCACTGACTGCCAGGAAAAGCTTGCATTATCCTCAAGGTTGAATTCAGGATCTCAGGAAGCTACCAAATCAAATGAAAAACAGAGACAACAGGCAATGGCTTAGCAGCTTAAGCCATATGCCTCAGATCAGTCTAGCCATAATTTCAAATGCCAGCAGGATCATTACCAAGCTAATGCAGATCTATTGAGTACTTGGCCACTTACTACAGGCAGAACAAGTCCTTTGAGTTAAATCCTAAGAAATTAGATCCTTTGGGGTCTTAATGGCTATTAAAAATCACAGGATATATTCATAAGGGGAGGAGTTTATTAATCTTATGTCCTTAACTAAATTAGCCCTTTCCTCCTACAAATACACTTAATGCTCCGTATTGCAAAGGGAAGATGGGAGAGGAAGAGACAACAAAACTCTCTCCAGTGATGAGCTTTATCTTGCAAGTGCTCTGTTACTGCTACTACCCCAACTCAAAGACGTGGGGGGGTGGGTGAGGGGAGGGGGGAGGGTGGAGGAAGGGGGTGTGCTTTTTTTGGCAATAAAAACCCCAGGATGTTGTTCTTGGAGCTTCCATACCAGTGGCTGGGCTACAATGTGGAGTGCCTGCTCTGTGTTTGTGGCTCAGCGGAGGTCACCTCTTGGAGATTAGGTTTTCTGTGTGTCCCAGGCACTCCGTACCCCACTGCAGTGAAGGGTGCCTGCCGTGGCACGGAGGCTGCGCTGACCTGGCCTCCCGTGCCTGTGGGTGCCCTGAGAACACAGCTTGCCTGGTTGGCAGAGAGAGGGAGGAGACCTGTGAGTGCGACCGCTTGCATGTGTGTGTTGTGGGTTGTATCATCACCATCAGCCCACAGTAACAAGGGCCGGTCAGTCACGAAAGCCCTCTGTAATCTAATTATAAAACAAAAGATCGAGGCTAGTGGTGGATGCAGGATCAGTCAGACTCTACTGCTGAGTTTGACAGGAAGGATGCTGATGTGGCTGAAAGGGTTTGGAGGTGCTACAGAAGAGGAGAGCGGGAAGTGAGATAACTCAGAGTGATTAGATGAAACTGCATCAGAGTGTAAAAAATGGCATGGAAGATAGGGCAGAAGTGTTTAATTTGCGAAGTATATGGACAGCCATAGGAAAATGGTGCGACAGATTAGTTACAGACAGCAGCCACCATTTGCATGGAGAAAGAGGGATGGTATCCCATTGATGGAATGAAGCAGGGTCTCCGATGTGGAGAGAAGGGCTGTGATTTGGCTCCAGACTCGGACACCTGAATGTGGACAAAGGGATTAAAGAGCAATTTGGGAGGAACAGAAAGGAAAGCCAAGGTGATAGTGAAGGTCTAACTGTGATTATCGTGGTGTAGATAAATGCTCCATTTCTTCAAAATTGCAGATCAAGGCTGAGTGCCTGCTAGTATGTATTCACACACAAATCACAGCTTGATAAAAAAGATACTCAGTGAAATGTGATCCCTATCCTTAAAATCTGAGCATCTCCATATTATGATTTATTGGTGTTCTCTATTTCCATCTGTCGTGGGTAGACCTTCAGCATTTCCAACGTCAGTGACTCAGTGCTGCTCTGGAGTGCAGGCAGTGGTCCAGCCTGGAGTTCTTCAACATCCTTCTACAAAACACTGGCAGAAATGCTAAGTGGCTTTCCCAAACCTGGATTGTATTTTAAGAATAGGAGCCGTATCTCTTAATTCACTGCTCTTTAGCAATCGGCTGATAACTTTCTCTTGTTTTTTTGTGATTATCCATTATTTTGAAACTGGATGATGTTGGAAAATTGTCAGAACACTTGAAAACAGACAATGTTTAATGGATTGTATAGGTTTTAACTGATTAATTATTTTGACTTTTTATTTAGACATTTCACTGCAGTAAGGAAAAGGTGCACATTGCCTTTTCCCTTTCAGCTTACGCTTGTGGGGAATAACATGATGTTTGAATTCTTACTTCGAATGACTCTGCCTGAACAAATAATAAACCAGAACAGATAAAGACCTTGGAGCATTTTGTGAAGTGTGTTTGAAAGATCAGAACATTACAGGTTTCTCACCATCTCTGGGAATTGAAAAATAAACAGAATTAGCTGGAGATCTGGCTGAAAGAAAAAAAATTTCTAAGAAAAAAAAATCCTCCTAAATGCATTGTTCTCTTTCCAGTGCTATATTAAGCCAAAAATTACGCTGGTGCTGAACAAGTAATTTATGCCACTGCAAATCCAAAGAGTTTCAACAAAGATGGAGAGCTTTTTTTTATGTTTAAAGTACCATTACCTGCAAAAGGTTTCAGAGCGTTTTCCATTTTTAATTACTTCAACAACATACAGAGCATCAAAGGATAAATTTGGACCATCTCGCGTGGCTTATGAAATGTCAAAGCCTGATAACTGATAGAATGCATGGTGCCTACACAGCTCAGAAGCCTAAGGAAACAATCCTTTATTCCAGAGCGTTCAGACCAAATCCCATCCAGCTTGATACTCGGTGAAAATTGCAATGTAATGGATTTTCAGCCTGAAATGAGTTGGTTTGCAGTTAAGATCCTCTTGGAGATACGACCAAAGATTTGAATCAACATGACAGTTGCCTGTCCTTATGGAGGCAGACTAGATGACTGGTTAAGATTAGATATATAACTTTTAGGTGGCTGTAATATGAGATAAATCCCACCCTCCCTCGCCTCTTTCCTCATCTTTTGCACTGAGTGCCATCCATCTTTGCAACAGCACCAACAGAGATACCCAACAGAAATACTTTATAAGCTCAATTGGCAGAGAAATGCAGGGGGAGCTTCCACTGTTACTAAAACATTATTCTTTGGGCAAAAGATGTTGAATCATCTTTTAGAGTTTGATCTTCTTCTCATTCAGCCACCATCCTAGCAATTTATTCCCACTGACTTTCATGTTGACTTTCACTTGCCTAGGGAAACCCACACTGGCTTTGGACTTCCAATGAGATGACTCCCAAGGGTATTTCTGCCTGAAGGCAGGAAGAGTTTTCAGGACTAGGTTTAATCATGATAATGTGGGATGAGAGCTTAGGATCATGTTTTTACTTGGACATTCACATTAACTGCACTTGTTTTATAGCACGCCTTCAGCAAGCTAGTACTTTTTAGACAGATAGGAAGGCAAAGACTGTGTCTCCAGGGAAATGGCAGACCGGCTAGGTGGCATATGAAAGAGGAAAAGATATCATGTTATAGCAGAAGCCAGATAGTTAAAGAGCAAAGTATTGTGTTAGTCTCATGCTCTGGCATGTCTTAGCCAGCAAATTAGCTGGTATTTTGTGATGCTGTTACTCAGCATCTTAGACTTCCTCTATTCAGGGTGATATGGGAGGGAAGCTAAGCTTTAAATAATGAGGAGCTCTGAATGGAGACCCTCTAGCACACAAATGTAACCTGTCATGATCTTTCCCCAAGGGAGAAGAGATCAAGCAATATTTTGTTGCTTGAGTGGGAGGAGTAAACACTTCTGTTGGAGGATCAGACCCATCTGCCCTTGATCCAGCATGCTTATACAGCTGGCCTTGCATGATCTCTGCAGCCTCCCAAGTGAATTGCAGCCTTGTACTCACTTTAGAGCCATCTATTACTCCCCACTGTGTATGTACCCACCTAAAAATCCATAACTGGTCTCGCATCGAATCAATGCTCACAGTCAACTTGTATCTAAACAAATCAAATAAAGCTAAGAGCTCTGAAGATCCTCTTATTTATCCTATGACAAGCAGAGAGACTCCCAGTTCTTCTGCTCCTGACACCTTTGTCAATAAAATCTGCAGATTGCACAATATAAAGTTGTTTTATAATTCATCTCTCTGACAATAACAGAACCTTTGAGCAGCAGTGCTTTATGTGGGTATCACAAAAACAGTGCTCAAGCAGAGGCTGCATCAGCAAAGTGAAAAAATAAAATTTTGTTTCTCCTGAAGACTCACATTTTAAGCAATTTTTTGATGTAATGAAAAATACCAGATTTGATTTTAAAGAAGAATTTATATTTGGCTGGCAATTGGATTGTAAGTAAAAATCATAGGAGTCGTTAGATCATGTATTATATTCTCCTTCCACTACAGCATCATTTTTCAGAACTGAGGTCTAATTCCATTATTTCAAAAGAACAAAACATCAGATTTATGGAATGTAACATAACTGCTGCTGTGTTCACCCTTTGAGTAAGGTTTTTAGGCAGTATCCCCCAAAACTAACTGCTGGCAAAATAAACTGTGAGTGGAAATGATGGCAGCTGGATATCTGTTTGATTGAGTTGAAGGTGATATCAGCTTAACTGCTTGCCCTAATTTGTATTCATGGCTATTTATATGAGCACGTAGTAGGAGATGTCATAAAGGTTGTGCCCCAAGTTTTTAATATGTATGGTATTTATCCTAGATTTAGAGTTACATCTTGAGCTGTTTCTGTCTGTTATGTAAATACTGTGCTAAGTTTTAAAATAGAGGCAGAATTTTCGAAGCCAAGCATAGTACTTAGGCATGAAGTTTCATTCATTTCAGTGGAAAGCTATTATATGTCAACACCCTGGACCTATAATTTAAGCAGGTGGATTATATGTGTAATCAGTGACTTCAGATAATTTGATCTGCAAGAAGGAACCCAAAGTTGGATTTTAAACCCATTCTTAGTATTTTATTCATTTGTCTCTGATAAGAATTCAGTTGATTGCTTTGTTTCAAACTTGAATTCTTACTTTTAATATAATCAAAACAAAACTGACTGTAAAAGAACTGTTTTCAATACAATTATGGAACAAAGTTACTGGGCAGAGACCTCCAGCTCATTCGTTACCTGAAGTCCAGGAAAACACCAAAATGCCTGTGGATGAACGGACCTGACACCTATATAGTGGAATAATAGTTTGCACCTCAGAAGTAACTAGCCAAGGAAACTCTGAAGTTTTAGTAACAGTAATCTAAAAAAGACAAGTAATGTTTCCTCATTTTACAGGTATGTGAGGAAGACTTAGAAGACTTGACAATTTCCTCTGACTAGTTGGAAAAGATTAAAAAATTATCTATTAGCTTCCAATTTCTCTTCTTTATCTTTTTTTTTTTTTTTTTTTAATGCTTGATAGCTGTGCTAGTGGGGGAGCTGAGATTTGTAAACTATTTGGAGCCCGAAGGATAGCAAAGCTGTGGACACATGGCATAAAATATGCAACAGAGCCTCTGCGTACTAGTGGGTTTTGTATGTCGACGAGACCAGACTGCGCTTCAAATGTGTCATTATCCTTCATAAGGAAGTTTCGTTCTACTCTTGAATCAGCTCACATTGTTAATGTGCTCATCAGCCAACTCAGAAGGATCTACAGACAGCTGCGAGGAATCTAATTAACATTTGACTACAAAAGAAGAAATTACAACTACTATACTATTTAATCTGTCAGCAAAGGTCTGGATTAGAAATGGGTTCAGTATTTCTCAGTGGCTTTTACTCTGTTTTAATGTAATAAAATCATAGTCATTAGAGGTGGAGAAAACCTATTAATTTATCCTGTGCATCTAGCATGGCTGCTGTTTTGGATGACCCTAAGAAAACCTCTTTTGTCTATGATTGTCTCCATCAAACACCTGCAGACTGTTATCATCTCTACTTTTAGTCATCATATACATGGGCTTAAGTAATTCACGTGTCGTGGTTTAACCCAGCAGGGAGTTAAAACCACCACCCAGCCAGGAGTTAAAACCACCTCCCAGCCCTTCGCTCCTTCCCCCACCATTGGATGGGGGACAGAATAAAATTAAAATGAATAAATATTTGTGAGTCAAGAGAAAAAGAGCTTAATAGGAGAGAAAAGGAAGATGATGGTGATGGTGATGATGATGATGATGACGATGATGATAAAAATATACAAAACAAATGATACATGACGCAACTGCATACCGATCCCAGACTGATGTCCAGCTAGTTCCCAAGCCTCAGCTCTGCCTGGACATTTCCCCCCAGTTTTTATGCTGAGTATGACAGTTGGGGTCAGCTACCCTGGCTGTGCCCCCTCCCAGCTTCTTGTGCCTCTCCAGCAGAAGGTTCACATCTCCTCACTGGCAGGGCCTGGGAAGCTGAAAAGTCCTTGACTTAATTGTAAACACTGCTTAGCAACAACTAAACATCAGTGTGTTACAAGCATTATTTTTGTGCTAAATCCAAAGCACAGCACTCTAACAGATTCTAGGATGAAAATTAACTCTATCCCAGCTGAAACCAGGACAGATGTGATGTTTCCCTGCAAATTGAAACTTCCATCTTTCTTAAAACACCTTACAGTCTTCCAGCACTACCTCCAGCATGGTAAAAGACTGCTCTTAGCATCCAGAAGTATCTATTCAGTATGAAAATCTATCAACCATTTAGTTTAAAGTCACCATTAGCAGAGGAATCATTCAAAGTCACTCCGTGACTTTTTTTTTTCCTAAAAGAGACGAAACAATATTTGCATTTTTGTGTAATAATTGCTCTCTAATGCATAGAAAATAAAGCAAAAATACTATCAAGCACGGAGCAGTTTGAAAGGAAATAGCTTTTTCAGATTAATCTGAATGTTCAGAGGGTTTTTTTTTCTGAACAAATAGGAACAAACAACAAATTGTTTGGATCAGACAGAGGGATTGTGTTGACAGCAGACATATGAATGATACTGTTTTTACAGATGGACTGGTGAGAATCAAATTGAAGTTATTGATCTGTATTTGTGTAGTATCCTGCTAAACAGAAAGCTTTGAGGGCTTTGCCATTAACAGCATGGGTCATTTTACCAACTAGGAAAGGCAACACACTCTGTTTCTGTCATACACGCCCCATTGCTAGCGCAACAGAAGATGCCTAGTCTTCAAAAAATGTCAAGAGCCCTTCTGTGGAGATGGGGATAATCCTTTCCAGATATAATTAAAAGCCTTTCCTCTTCCCTCAACAGGCACACACACAAAAGATAATTCTTTTGAGGCAATACATCAACAAGCTGGAGAAAAAAAAAAAATCAGAACAAAGTTAACTTTTTAACTTCATTAGCTTTGCATCTTCTGTTTAGCTTAGAGTGAGCATGGACTGAAAAGAGTAGGAGGCGACAGTAAGTCCTCAGGTCTCAAATTGATTAGTGCCTTTGGAAGAGTGCAGAGAGGAGCAGAGATCTTGCTCAAGAAGGGCAATTTTGGGTCTTCTCTCTCTAGAGCTTGTATTGCCAGTTCTCATTAGTGACTGATCTTCTTGGGAATTTGAGCTAGTGGAAGCGAGCAGAGAGCCTATTTGCCATCAGAGTTGCTGGTGGGGCTGGGACCACCACCAGCCTGATTCATTGGGCTCACATAATCGCAGCCACTGGGCAGTAGGAGAGCACAGCAAGTGTGGAAAGAAATACTTAGGCTAGCTATCTTCTTTTTTTTTTTTTTTTTTTAAAGCATGTGATTCATGAAATTCATTTGTTGTTACAGGAAGGATGGTTTTATCAGCTGAAACATATTTCTTTCTTGTTTTCTTTGATATTATCGGACTTATGTAGAGGGATCACGTTTCAATATGACATCCATGGACTGATGCTAGATAAGGGCAAAGTATTTGTACCTTCGTAATCAGTTTCCCCCATATGTAGAGTAACATTTCCCTTATCAGGGAATGGAAAACTAACCGAGGCATCTGATTTCAAAACTTGCAAATGTATCCCATTTGACTTCAAGTCACTAGGAGGAGGAAGGGTAGAATGTGTTAACCTTAACCAAACTTTAGATCGAATTATTTAATCCCTGTGCTTCTATCCTCTAATGCTCTTACCTAGGAACGTTGTAAAGCGATCTGAAGTACTGTTTTCTTCAGACATGGATTATTATTCGTTTTTGCTGTTTCTGAAGGTTAAGTGGAGAAAAATCAGAAAAATGCCTACAGCTATAACGTCTCCTCATGTATTTCAAAAAAAAACCCAAACCAAACCCAAAACTTTAAGAACTTTATCCACTTAAACAAAAGGCAGGTTTTAGGGGGTTTTGTTATTAGAAAAAATCCTACATCTTCTGTTTATTAAAAATGATCTCCAGGAAGACAGCAACAGTTTTCTGTAGTTACATTCTGAGTTCTCCACTGCTGCCAACAGAGTTATATTGCCAGAAAGGTCAGCAAAATACAGAAGAGCACTTATCCACTCCTCTTCTGTTTTTTTTTTTCCCCTACATTTCTGTCTGAAGCTGAGAGACAATGTTGTCTTTCAATCTGAGCTCAGCCATGGAAAAGACAACTTTAACCACTGATATTTGATGAGAATGACACTTGTAGCAGAGTGGCCAATGAAAGAGTTTGCCAAAGCTCAGCAGAGATGTAACCATCATTGAAAACAATGCAAAACCTGTATTAAAGAGGGGATATGGAAAGCTTTTCATTGTTGCTGTGTTCACATATATTATTTAGAGGCTGTGTGTTAAAACTGCTATGTTCTTGCTCATTAGATTATCGCTGGTGATAGGGTATAATGATACTAAATAAAGCCTGTAGTAGGCAGGCTTCAACATACAGACCTTAGTGCAACCAGTGTCTTTGCCCTAGAGCGACATATAGTATGAAGCCTTAAATTAGAAATGAAATAGATTTCAAACCGTTTTAAACTGTAAAAGATATTTAATGAGAATGTAAAGTAAGTCAGAGTTGGTCCAGTAGCAGACAGGAGGTCGTCAAAGCGCTGTGCCAGTGTCAGATACCAGAAGAGAGGTCTCAGCAGCCATAGCTCTCTAGTCAGGCCTGGATGAAGCTTTTGTAAGACCACACTTCCACACATTATGCTGCAAATTGTTGTTTTTTTTTTTTAAAAGCAAACAGCCCCTAACTATGGTGTGCTGCAGAACTCCATTAGAACGCCTTTTTAGCAAGGTTATGAATTTTCAGTAATTGCTGTGGTAATCCATATTTAGCATCTGCAGGATTACTTTTAATCAGCTTTGAGAATATGATTTGACACCGTTCGTTTTATGCTTCAGCATTTAAACAGTTAGGCTGGAAAAAAAAAAAAGCCATCATTTTGCTGACTTAATTTAAAGCCAATAACAGTAAAACAGTGAGGGTAAGAGGGAGGAGGGAGATTTGGTTACCAGCAAAAGATGAGGAAAATGGCCATGTGCTGCTTTAAAAAAGCACTCATTGGATCAATAATTGCAGTAATAAAATGAGACTTTGTTCTGCTGTACTTCTTTTCCTCCGTAGATCTCGAGGCCCTTGCACACTATAGTAAAGAGTAGCATGTGTTCTGCATATTTCTACATGGGTTTTTTTTCTGTGGGTCTTAAATACATCGCCTCTGTGTGTGTGTGTGTGTGTGTGTGTGTTGCATATCATATTTCATTGTTGCTTTCTTTTCAATATTAACTTTTCCGCAGCCTTCCTCTTAAATGGCTTATTGCTTCTAATCATGGACCAGGACCAAGTCAGTACATTCCTTTCACTCATGGGGCGACCAGTGTTTTTATGGGAGATACCTTCTCTAGGGCAGATACAGGATTATTTTTTCCCCAGGAAATGCTTTGCAATCAGGTAGTTTCCAACCAAGTGCTTCTTACCTTGTGCCTTTCTGCTGTGTGTTTTACTATGTTTCCTGAGAGGTGGAAAGATACTAACGTGTCTCTGCATGGACATGGCATCACAGAACTGTAGAATCACCTGGGTTGGAAGAGACCCTTAAGATCATTGAGCCCAATCCCAGTTGAGGCTCAGTCTCAACTTGCCTAGATCACAACCAGAGGACATATATAGTCATAATATATACATAATTGATCAATAACATGGTGTTTATTTCAGTGGTTTTTGTTGCCTTGGTGTCTTCAGTTAACCTTGATGTTCTTTATGAGAAGGCTTAAAGCTGAGCAGTTGCTTCTGTGACTGTCCTGAGGGAATCTGGGTCTGATACAGACCGACAGTAGAGGTTGCTAAGATCATCTGTGGCAATCTGCTGCAAAGTACAAACCAAACTCATCACCCAAATGCTTCAGAGTAGGAAGGAGTTACTCTTGTTTACTATTTAGATGAACCCTCTTAGCTTGTTACTGAATGGGAGGAGATGGTCCAGCCAGGTAGAAAAATGCCAGACTGTGGAGGATTTACCCTTCCAGTAAATCCCCATTGTTAGAAAGTTGACTCTTACTGCAGCTCCTTCTCTTCAGCCTCTATCCTTTGCCAAGACCAGCTGGCTTCCCTCTGAGCTGGTAATGTGGGAAACAAAGTCCTCTGTGCCAGGCAGGTCTAGAGGTTTGAATTTAGACCTTCCCTTTATTTACAGGGGAAACAAACTGTGCCGAGTCGGTCACACACTTTCACAGCGGTGAAGTAGGTTCTCAAGCCTTGCTACACACAGGGTCAACAAATCCTGATAAAAATCAGGGCTAAACTGAGTACTTTCATGATGCCTCTTTCTAAAATCACAGTGTTTGATAAAATATAAGTAGTGGTTTAGTCTATTTACAAGTCTATCCAAGATAAATTCCTAAGAGCAAATTCAAGTGGCCCCCTCCAAGGCTCTCCTGTGTGTTTAGCAAAAAGGTAATTGAGCTGTAATGATGACAAGAAAAACACTGGATGAGATATTCTGAATTTAAAAAAAAAAAGTATTTTTTTTCTCTTCAGCAAGGACAGTACATCCATAACAGAGCCAGCATCCACAATGCTGTATATCCAGCCTGCCTCAACCCTTACTTCAAGGTCTGAGAAAAGAGTTCAAAGAATTAGTGCCTGTTTCATGCTATTCTTGTGGCAGGATCATCTCCACTAGTGACAGGAATGGTAATATTCTCATTTTCCAGAGGCTGCTTTGTAGCCATTGGATGGAACAACTTTATGATAACTGCAGCAGCCTGGGAGGGAAAATATGAAGTTGATTTTTAGCTTAAGGCATTGAGTCCATCGAGCTATCCACATGCAGTGCTCTGTGAACTGAAAATTCTTAAGTTGGAGGCAGACTCTGATTTTAGTTCAGAGCCTGTGATATTTATTAATGTTGTCAGTGTGTCATTGGTGAGGTACAAATGATTTAAAAGAGATATTCAAAGAGTTCTTGAATGTGACCTTATCTAAATTTCTTACAGTGCTCAGGAAATGTCCTCCAAATTTTAATGTCTCCTTTAATGCACATTGTTCCCAAGGCTTTTTTTTTCCTCCCCCAGCCAATAAATGAAAAACACAGAATAGTTTTTTTCTCTGCTCTGCTCTGGGATGGCAACTGAACTGAACCAAAAAAGAACAAGCATAGGACTCCCATCCCTCTCAGATGTTCCTGTGATGCGCTAATATCAGGTCCTCAGTAAATACATAGACCTGTTCTTGCTGTAGGTGTGATGAATAGTCTAACAACCATTAATTTCACTCACAGACAGATTATGCTTTAGACCAACCAATAATAACCTTTTAACTTGGTGTAATGCCTTGTGGAGAAAAACAGCTATTCAGTGGTAGCCAGGCCAAGATGGCAATTAAATGGGAATTGAGAACTTGCTGGATCTCTTCTGCAGCACTGGCAAGACACAGAGTGCTGCTGCTGCCTCTCGTGCATAGTGTCTCTCCTGAGGGCTTCTCAAAGGGACGGGGTGTGGGGCCATGCTGAGGCACAGTCAGGGCTTGAGGTCCTGCATGCCAGGACACTGTCCTGGAAGGCACATTGCTGGGGTCACCCCAGAGATCTTGGTCCTGCTCCGTTCAGGGCCCAGGCATGCCTAAAGACATTCCACATACCCAGCATTGTCATGATGGGCTGGCGTTTAACCTAGTTGCCAAATCTGTCTTCAACATGTGCATTTGTCTCTTCCTGCAAGACCTTGAGGCTTTGGTGTGGGTATGGAGGTCTGCTGAAGCTCAGGGCTATGCAGGGTGGGACCTGAATGCTGGTGAAGTTTTGCAGCAGGACAGAGTCTGTCTGGAAGTCGTTGGCACAATGGAGAAGCTAAGGAAGGTTTCTGAGGGTACTTGCAGGGCATAGAGCAGGAGCCCTTGTACCCAGAAAAGAGATTAAATAACATGAATATGCCAGAAGAAAGGTGGGACAAAGGGGACATATTGAATACTGTCAAAGCCTGAAAGCAGTGTGGTGTAGGTGTGTGATGTGCTAGAATGGTTCATCCAAGAAGAGCACCACTGAAATGGGAGATGATGGCCCTGGAGAAGGTACAGCAGGCAGTATGCTGCCAGCTTTCAAAATGGATCTTCAGTCAGGTACATGGTTCTGGTGTTGCCCACCAGTGTAGTGCCACCATGGCTGCATCTGAGTTGGCCATGCAGCAGCTACACTGGGTATGAGAAGGGATGAGGTGACTCAGGAGGGAGAGTGGAGCCAATTGCATGGCAGGAAGGATTCGTGTGTATGCAGGTAGCATGGGGTGAGTTTGGGTGGGGGTGAAAGACTGTGAACACCATTCAAGACCAAAATGAACACTTTTAAAAGCCTTCAGGCTTCAGCAAGCAACTGAAGCACAAACACAACTTCAGGCATCTAAATAGCATCACTAGAGGGTTGAGTGTCCATTGCCTAAAAGTCCTAAAAGGCTGAATCCTTAACAGGGGAAAAAACCAAACCCTGAAACTCTTTTATAATGTAAAAGGGGGCTTCATGTAAGTGAGAATGAAGGCCAGGCAGACTCACTCTGTGCCACTGGCCTGGAGTCTAAAGCGCAGGCCAGTCACAGGAATATCTGTTGCTCAGATTTCAGCGCTCGTTTTCCTCCAGGAAAACTGTGTTATTTTTCATGCACAAGCCTGCATCTTCATTCAGCAGTACTGCAGGGCTGTGCTGAGTTATCGGCATTGATCTGGTAAATGAAAGGCGCCTTGCTGGCAGCAAAGCACAAACTCTCTGAGCCCTGGAGCAAATTGGAACAAGGCAACCCAGACAAGAGCAGGCAGTGTCCTGTTACATATACATGTATGTTTATAACATAGATATGTGTGTGTACACAAGTGTTTGGCCAGAAAAACGTCCAATATCTACAAGTCAGCCTGACCTTAAGATATTTTTGGTTGATTTTTTTTTTAATATTAAATTATTTTTAAAAAGAAGTTTGACATGGAGGTACTGTAGACCAAACATATGCAGTCTTATGCGTGTATAAAAATGTAACCTTTAGAAAACCTGAGAAGTTAATTATATCCTTAAACATAGACTAGCGGCCAAGAATAATGTTTGTATATGGGGCTGAAAAGTGTGCAGAATCCAGTTTTTCATAAAGTCATGGAAATTAGAGATAGAAAAGGCCTGTTAGATCATCCCAGCCATTCCCTTGGCACTGAGGTACAGGAGAGCAGGAAAAGAAACAAGCAAACAAACAAACAAACAAAAAAAGCTACAAATTGCCTGTTTTTGCAGTGCAAACAGAAGTCCAGCAATGGCCACTGCAGTTGAAGTTACTCAGTTGTCAAAACTGATATACAGAAAGAAAAAAGGGAGCTTGGAGCTTTCTTTAAATGCCTTGGGCTTTTTCTTTCTCACATAACAAGTTTTCCATGAACCTTAACGTTGAGAGTTTTCATCTTGTTTCCAATGTTGAGTGATTAAAAATCAAAAAGGGAGATAATTACCTTGACACTGACACAGCGTTTTATGTATTCAAATAATTAAACAATTCTTGTAGAGAGCCTGTAAAGTGGGTATGTAAATCTGCTGTATTGACAAGCGTTTTATCAGTGCCAATGGATTTATAAAAGAGGCTATTGCTCTTGCTTTGTCCCTGAGGAAGATGAAGCAGAGGTGAAATGACTATGAAGACGATCTGTTGAGTCAGTGGCTGAGCTGGGATAAAACTCAGGAATATATTTTATTATTTTTTTGAGTTTTCCAGTGTTCAGGGCTGGAGCCTTCCTGCGTAACTCTGAAGGGAGTAACTAGAGACCGGCTCTTTTATAACTACTGAAGCAGGGCAATTCTATAGGCTGGACACACCTGTACTAACTGCTAAAATCATTATGGTCTTCCCTAATTAAGATTGGCAGGGTGCTTGCTGCTAGTTATATATCCTTGTAATGGATATAACATTAAACATTCTGAAGTGGCAGCTGAAAAGGTTTTAACAGTGTCCACTTTGGATTACATGTCTACATTTTCTTGAAGGTCTTTTATTTCTTGGCTGGTTTTGGTTGTTTCTTTTAAAAATTGTTGGCAATGCAACTATTGACTCTCAGAGAGAAGGATGAGGGGTTTTTTTGTAAGTGTAATGATTTTATCCTATTTGCTTTCATTTAATTTGGAAATGGAAACCATATCTTTAATGCTAATTAGGCAGCACATTACTTAGTCTTCCTGTCCTCATGTAAATAACAATTAGCAATAATTTAGCAGTTGTACACTCTGGCATCTTCTAAGCCATACCATTGTATACCATTCCAAATTCCTTTGCATTAATTAGGATCATAAGCCAATCAGCACTAATTAAGAAGAAAATAAGTATAATAACAAATGAAACAAAGCTAGTGATTTGTATCTGTTCAGTAGTTCTTTTTCCCTCTGCAGTTTATCAAATAGTTGTAATGCGTAGGAACTTCTTCTAATTGAAACTAATTATGAGGTTTCCCCTGCTACTTTGAGCCTCGTGTTCAAATCCCACGAAGCTCATTAAATAAGTAACAAAGCTGGAATCTTTAGCACATATTGTAACTTGGTTCATGTTAATTAGCACCACGTTTTGGAGGCAGTAAGAGACTGTTTGGCAGTGAGAGCTACCTAAAGGGACATTAGGTGGGGATTTTTTGCAGATCTAAGAGGCGGTGCAGGGATCTGAGGTAGGTATTGGTGGGCATTATCAGATATGGCTGAAATGTCACACATCCACCTCAAGACTGCACGCTAAGTATGGTGCTTTTGCAATTCAGCCCATTTTGACACTGTCTTAATGTCTGTTCTTATTTGGAGAAAGAGTCTGGGTAAATGTAGGTACTTAAATGTGCAGTCACTACATCTGAAGGTCATTCCTGCCTGTCATTTACTGTGCCATAAAATAGCATACATTTTCCACCACTGTTTTGGGTATCACTAGCACTATTCCTCTTCCAGAAGTGGGCAGCAATCTAGATACCAACTTCTCTGTAGATCCCAGACCTGTTGGCCAGATAATTGCTACACAATGTTTAATGACAATAAGAATAAATGTGATGGGATGAGCCGTTTAGCTGTATGTAGTAATTCATAGGTAAGCAGTCAGTATCGAATACAGTTCAAGGTGGGTGAAAGAAATCTGCACGCTTCTCACTACAAACTCAAGTTGTTGTGAGCCATTTTGGGTACAATCTTAAGAGACAGAGCCACACACTGATCTTAAAGCAGGCTGCTGCCTTGATGCTGCGCTGCCACTCTCAATCTTCACAGACAAAGACACGCATGACCTGATCTTATTGGAAAATCTCACATGCCCTGAAACCAGACTGAATCAGAACAAATCACAGTCTAGTTTGTGCTTGCACACTATCCCTTTCCAGCTGACATTGCTTGGAGATCGCTAATTAATTGACTAATTAATTAAAGTACCCTAAAAGTAGTGCAGTAACTCTGACACCTTGGATATTGTGTTGTTGTTGGATCTTCTCTCAGCTGTGTGTGCGGATTGTCAGAGATCTCATACTCCACCACCAGCCCCGGTGTGCTCTTCTTGGGGTGGTGAGTGTGGTCCAAAAGCCATGCACAGAGGCAGGGTCATCCATGCTTTCCTCCTGCCTGGGAAGACAATATCTGGGCATCTCACAGGGTACAGCTTCAAGGTACAGTGGTAACTCCTAACTCCCTTTGTAGCCAAAGCAGGAAATCTTCTCTTGCAGATCAGGAGGAAGGAAGGGCTGGTGTCATTTTTTCTCCTCTGTATTTCTAGGCAAATCGTTTTTCATCAAATTACTGTTATAATTTGAAGTACTGTTTCAATAAGTATCATGAAAAAGCCCATAAAGTATCACCACAGCCTTGCCAGATGAAAAGAGAGGTCCCATGTAAATGGTGAAACTGAAAAACTGTGCAATCCAAAATTACTGAAGTTATGTAAAATACCTCTTCTTCAGATCTGATAAAACAGTCAGATCTCCAGATGGAAGCACACGTATGAGATGTCCCATAGGTTACATGCACAGCTTGCAGAGACTGTGGGGACTTGCACTATTGGAAGGGTTGTCCTCTACCAAAGATGAAAGCTGTAGTCTTTCACCTGGAGAACTTAGTCCATGAATGATGAAATCTAGAGCACACACTTGAATGTTTGAGTACTTCATGAAACTGAATCCAGTGGTGCACATGTCCCATTTGCTTGTCATGCATGAGAGACAGGCAGGGTGTGGACATCGATGTGTTTCACTAATTTGATCAGTAAGTCAAAGGACTTACTTTTCTGGGCAGTTAAAGTCAATCTTAATGAAAAACCTTTGGTGATTCCTGGATGTCAGGGAAGTACTATGATGAGAGGTGTCTCTGAGGACCACTTTGATAACCTGCCTTCTCCTAATGCCACCCTCCAAGGAGAAGAGAGCATGGCTGGTGTTACCCTATATGTAGTTACATTAAGTGCTTTAGAGGCAGAAATAGAAATAAACATCTTCAGCTGCCCATGTTCACTTCCCACTTTCAGGCATCTGGGGAAGTTATAGAGAGGAAAATGGCTGCAACAGACTCCCCTCGCTCCCCCTCATATAAACTGGAAGCTTCACTATGCATAAACATTAACATATAGTACTCTATTTTCTGTGGCAAGTCTCTGAAAAAAAGAAAACAGCCAACACTTTTCTTACAAATATATCAAAACAGTTTAATAACTGGAGCAGCTGGTCCTGCAGGAAACCTCCTAGGTCTTGCTGCTGGTCATGAGTATCATCCTTTACATTAGGTTTCTTTGCCTGAAAACAAAATACCTTCTCACTATTTCTTTTTTTAATAATTAAATAATTGAAGTTTAGTTTTGTGTTTCCAATAGAAAACTCATATGTTTTAAAAGGAGTAAAAGATGTAAGAAACTGAGTTTAATGAAAAATAACATAGTTACTGCATTGTCTCAGCATATAAACAGCTTATTCCTGAGCCACCCATGAATGCAGGGTTGAGGCTTTCTCATTTCTGCGTGGTTAAACTAGAAGAGTGGTCTCTAGAACTGGGAAAACCTACTCTCGAACACCCTGCAAGACACAGCAGAATGTGACCTTTATTAGGCTTTATTACTCAAGAGAATTTCTAGGGATGTCCTGTTGGGAGCCTGAAGACCAAAATCAGAGAACAAAAGTCTTTTCTAACCTTAGGAGATAACCAATGGAAGGGGGAAACACAGCCATAAAGGAAGTGGAAGGGAAAATGAGGGGAATTTCAACTGCACGGCCCTTGCACTGTGAAAAACAAAGATGAAAAGGGATTTTTTTTTCTTCTAATGGGATTTTTTTCCCTATATACTTGTCAATTTTTTCTAATTATGATCTGTAAAGAAGTGGTTGTAACAACTGCAGATGGGGAATGCTGGTACTTTCTTCCCTTTCAGAGGCTCTTTGACATTTGATTCAGGAAAATCTGTAAAACACTTTGAGATCTTTGCCTGAAAAATGTGAAATAACAGAAGTGACGTGCAACCCCTTTCCTCTATAATTGACCTAGGCACGGAGATTTGTAATTGCTGAAATCTTTATGGGAAAACCTGGCATATCTCTAAGGCACTTCTGTTATTTTGCCTTGATCAGAGTTGGAAAGGGTTAAAATTACAGGGAGTCTTACCTTCAGAAATGGAGAGGGAGGGAAGGAGAAAGAAATGCAAAACAAAAAAAAAAAGTGCCCCTTTTTTGTGGAAAGGATTGGCTTCTGATTTCAATTATTTCTGAGTTGTAAACATTTTCAGGGACAAGGAATTCCTTTGAATACACATATTGCTATTTGCAAAAACCAGGGCCAGTCCAGTGGAATTTTGTTTTTGTCTCAGCAGAGTCATTTTATTCATCTGGGAGATTTTATTTAATACTCTGGTATTAATGACAGCAAGAAATTAAACAGTTGTTTCACTCATTTTTCTTCTTTTCAGTGTGTGTGTGTCTTTCTTCCCACCACCCCCCCCCGCCCCCGTATCTTTATAATTATGTTTTAAGACTGTAAATGTTTCCAAAGGTAGTGCCAGATTTAAAATACTGGTTGTTATTACAACGTGTGGGTGGCTTTACCCTCTCTGTTAGCAGCCTCCAGCTTTTATCTGCCCTGCTCCAATCCTCCTACTATAAGAGAGGAATCCGTGAAAATGAACTCATTTAGGGGAGAAGCAGCTTGACTCCTTTTATGATGATTATGATTATTTTAGTCTGCAGTGACTACCCTTTAGCAGGTAAAACAAAAAAAAAAATACCCAACCCAAAAAAAAAAGGAGAAAAAGCTTTGAAAGCTGAAATTTTGAGGCAATAAATCAATCAAGCAGGCAGCCCCCGTCTCCCAGGCTTGCTTTCATCTCACCCCCTCTCTAGTCGCAAGGAAGTTACTCCTGTTTCATGCTGCCACAGTGGAGATGAGAATCGGGTCCTCATTCTCTGCCAAGCATATTTAAAGCAGAGAGACTTTTTTTTTTCTAGGCTGCTGTGGCGTATCACAAACCCTGCTGTCCCTTCTGCAGCGTACAGGGAGCGTGACGCAAGTACCACACGTTGCAACAGGCTCAGGGGAAGAGGGAAAGGGGGTAATAGAGACAGCGTTGTCCTCCCTGAAGTGCTGTCAATTTGCAGCAGCGGGGATGGGAGGAAGGAGGGCGATGCGTGCACCACTTAGCAGGGCCGTGCTGGAGGTGGAAGGATGTAGGATTCTGGCTAATCCATTTCGCATTGCATATTTCTGCTGATGCAGTGGGCAGCTGCAGCGCCTAAAATGCAGCTCTCCTGGAGACTGCGCTGCGCAGATGGAGCCAAACCCAGAACCACTGACCCAACCAGCCCGGAATGGTGTGAGAAAGGTGGGTCGGTGCAGCTTGTTCAATGCAGGCAATGGTGTCATTCATTCCAGAAGCATCTATTTTGGGTTGGGCTGAGTTGCTACAATGACCAGTGTCCGCCTCGAAGGAAGGACCTGCTCAGAAATCAGTGTGTGCACTTGTAGGCAGCCAAGTTCAGTCTGATGTCGAGTCCCATTTCACTCTCTGGGAAGGAGGCAACAAGAGGTGCTGTCGTGTCAGATTTGTCCTGACTGGGTGGTAAACGAGTGGTATTGGAAGGATGTATAGGCCCACAGCACTACAGCTCTTAAAGCTAATCTGTTTCTCCTCTGACTGCCTCTGAGTTCTGCCAGAGAACAGAGAAAACTCATTGCATGCTCTGAGCACTGTCATGGGAGGTGGTAGGCTTGCATCTCACTGAGACTGAGGGTGAGTTAAAGTCACATTTCCCATTTTTCTTGGTAAATGCCGTAATACTGGCAGTGGGCTCCCCCTGCATTCATGGGGGAATGGGTGCCAATGTGTTTTTGATGACATCGTGGTGACATGGGTGACAACATGGGCGCCAACAAGGTTTGAAATAGGTCACGGTGCTGGAGGATGGGTTGGTGTCCAGACAGACTTTTTTTTTTCCCAATCCCTGTTTTCTCCTGGCTAGCTGGGAAAAGGGAAATCACACTTAAGAGACCTTTTTCTGTCCTTCTTCCCTATAGAGGGACTGGCCGGTCTGGGAACACCAAGTTGCACTCAGCATCTCGGAGCGATAGGGTCAGCATCTCTGGTTTCACACATGACTTTCCTGATGCTTCCTCAGGATTTGTCCTGGTGGAGGAACCAAGCAGCACTAGAACCTTGTCCTTGGAGCAGGTCTTTTCCTGAGGGTAAACCAAGGACAGAGGAATTTACTCCAGGAAAAGGGAAACTCCAGAGCTGCAGCAAAACCCCTGGAGCAGCCAGAGGCTGTCCATTCTTCTCTTTGATTGTTAATGTGATTCTTTGTAATCATTACAGTTTCCCTTGTGTTTGAATGAAGTGGGCCGTAAAAGTTTAGCGTTATCTGTCTACCTGCTCTCCTGATTATCTGTGCTCATATATGGCTGCTATCGACTCATTATCAGTATGGCACTGATCTGAACTTTGAGTTTACTGCTCTGTGGAAACACAGTAGCTACCCAGCAATGTGGTTATTTCAGCAGGCGCCCTTTTTTCCATGAGATAAGAAGAGAGTTGTATCTGTTTAGTGCTGTCATAAAGTTGTGTTAGTCTCTCAATAAAAGGGAGGTTCTTCTTGCTGCTTAGCAGAGATGGAGCAGCTTTCCTTTGAAACTGGGGTTTGGATGAACCTGGCTTCTCTTCAGTGAACTGGTGGCTAGCACTTTTGATGTGTCTGTCGATCCTTTAATCAGCAGAACTTTGCTGAAATCAGGAGTTTTCCTGGTACATTAAAAATGTTGACAAGTCAACTGCAAGGTTGTAATCTCAGGTCACTTCTTTCTCCCTCCCTTCTCTGTAGGGCAACAAAATGTTTGTGTTGCTTCAGTCCTTATTGCTTCAAAGCACTTTGAAACACGGCAGTGTGGTTTGAACTCACAGCTATGCAGTCAAAGTCTGTCTCTGGCATTTCAGCTTCAGCTGTTTATGTTCCAACTAATTAGCCATAACGTGTTGGACCGGGGATAATATATGAGATCTGTTATGACTCTTTCCCTGTGCTCTAGTAGGTCTCAGTCCTCCATGAGTGACTTGAAAGTGCAAGAGCTGTTTTTTCCCAACTCTTCTGGGGAAGCAAATATTTTAGCTAAAGACACTTGATTTTTGCTACTATGGGTTATGGTCAGTTTTGATTACATTTTCTGTCTCAAAAGCTATTAGTATATTCTAAACACATGTAAATAAATTGCTCAAGTGAGAGCAAAAGTGTTTGGGAAAGTCTGTGTGCCACCCAGACCAGAGGATGTAGGCTGGAAAGAAATTGTGAGAAAAGGGGGGAAAAAAACAAACAAAAAAATTCCATATTGTTTCATTTAAGTCCTTTGTATACAAAATAGTTTGGAATCCTGCTGAGCCCCTGACTTGAGTTTGGGCTCTGAACCCCTTACTAGTCCATTAAAAAGAGAAGGGATTTTTGCAAAGACTGGGCAAAAGCATGCAGCTGTGCTAACGTTTAGAGATTCTCATAACTCAGGTTCTGGTTTAGCAGCATCTGTAAAATTAACAGCTTTAAGTTTAGTTCATCCACAGGAACAGGGAGTCTGCTGAACACATGGGGTCTTAGCATAATATTAACACTTGTTTGCGGGGAGATCACACAGAGAGCTGCATATGGTTGGGGTTTAAGCTGTTCCTGGGGTGCTGAGGGCACTTCTGATGAGCTAGGGTTGGTATTAAGGCCAGCGTGGTTCAGGATATGAGGATGCTGTGAACTTTTTGGAGTGCTGCAGCCTGTTTGCTGCCCTGGTTTCAAGTCTACAGGCGATCCTGAGGGACTTGGCCATCTGCAGCAGCCTCAGGCTTTCTTCTGGTGCTGGCCTGCTTCTTTGTAGGTCCCTGGTCAACAGAAATCATATGGCTGAGAAAAAAGATTTCAGCATTTTTATAGTTTCCAGAAAGCAATGTTGCCAACTGCCTTAACACTCATCATTGCAGATTTCTCCTGCGCTGGTGGTGGGGAATGAGAAACCTGATGACTTTCTCGGTATGAACTTCAGGAGAAGAGCTCAGAGAGAGGGCAAAGCCACCCTTGCAGCTTTTCATTTCTAGTCTGAGATTAGAGGATGTTATTTGTTGCTCTGTCTCCCTGCCCGTTTATCCACCTGTCTGTTCTCACATAAACATCTATCACATTGTTCACAGCAGTCATGGCAGTCCATTTTTGATGTATATAAATCGCAATAATATCACAGCCACAGGCTGTGTCACGTTATTGTCAGCTCAATGGAATTATATCTCTGTTTACTAGAAGACAGGAGGAAACTGCAGTGCTCTGCAACTCCAGGAGCTCAAAACCTGCTCCTCTGGAGGGAGATGCCATTTGCCTTCTGTCTTTGGCATCCCTTTGCTGGGCAGTGAATGCTTTTTCTCACTCCATCTTCAGAGAAGCCATAATGGACAAACAAAAGCACCTAAACAGATCTTTTTTTTTTTTCCCTTCTTTTTTTTCCCCCTTTGCCCAAGTGCAATATTTTCCTCCAGCCTGCCCTGTGGAGTTCACACAGATTTACTTGATCTTTCTCAAAACCACACAAACTTTCAAAACAAAGGTTGTTAAGAAAACCTCTCCAAAGCCTTCAGGGATATCTCTGTGCTTCTCCCAGCTCCACCCCTCTAGAATAGACCCTTACTTTGTCTGCAGGAAGGTGCAGTAGCCATCCTCACCCCACGTGACTTATTGCTCCTGTTGAACAGGTGCCACCAGCACCGTGCCAACGCAGCCATCTCCAACGTGTGCGCATCGCCTTTGGCAAATGTTTCTTGACCAGGTCAGTTGGCAGATCCATTTGCCACGCTGTGCTGGATAAATTACGGGCTCTGGCCCTCAGTCCCATGAAATATGTCAGGATGCTGTGCATGTGTTGTCTCTCTAATCCCCCTTCCCTCTCAGCCTACTTGTAGCTCTGATGTCTTTATTTAAAACATCTGTGGCATAATATTTATATCCAAACCTTTTAATCTATTCCTGTCTCTATCAGAGGAAGATAACACTCTTTTGGGGGGCAGTACATTTTTTTCAAAGATTTTTAATTACTAACATGTCCCTAGCATAAATCAGCCAATTAGTAGGCAAGTAGCAAGGGGCGAATTTCTGGAGAGAAGGTAGCACATCAGATCAAGGTCAGATAAAAGCCAGAGCTGAGCTACAGCCAGTTCCTTTGTCAAGGCCAGCAAGGGGAATTGGGGCCAGTTTTCTTAAAGCTGGTGGAGCTTGTGTTGATGAAGAGAGCCACGGAGACTGAAAAGAGGTCAGTGAGTAATGCATGCTGGAGCCAGGACAAGGGAATAACCACACCGAGCGCTTGCAGAGGAAGACAAACAGCAGCGGTAACGTGGGCAATATTGCTAAACTGTTTTCAGCACAAACCTTCCTAAAAGACCATCACTCCAAACGGGGCAATGCCAGAGCCAGCCCATTCCTCCCACATTCCTCCAGCATCTTCCCAGTCGCAGAGGAACCTCTGCTGTCATTGCAGCAAGCGCTGCACCACCCGAGGAGAGGGTTTTGTGCCTTTATAATTAAGGTTATTATTCTCATACACAGCCAATAGTTAGATAATCTAGGTCACCACGTATGTAGAGCCTGGAAGGGTGCTCATTGTAGCTGTGGAGAGCTCTTTTCACAGCTCAGTCTTGTTGTATGATGATAAAGAGCACCAAAGAGGCTACGCGAGGTACTTACTTACAACCAAGTGTCATGTTCGGTTCTACTTCGGCGGCTTGTTCATCTGCCCCTGTAAGCAGTGACAAGCCTGTGGCATAAGGACTGGGGAGATGACCCCACAGAAACATTTCAAGCAAGCGTAAGTTCTGCCCTGACACCAACTTCTAAGAGCCCATCGTTTTTACGTTACATGTGCATGTGTATTCATTTACATGCATATACCAGCACGTGCACATGCATATATATAAATAACCTTTAAAAGTGCCTAGTGCCTCACTGGCCCAGCTGAGGGTCCTTTAAAAGCCCCTTTCTGCAGCCTAACAAAATTCTCATCTTTCAAATTAAGCACTGTCTTTCCCACATCAGAAGACCGCTTTCAAGCCCTTCCCTTCAGTAACCAAAACTAAATTAATCTAACATCGGGAAAGGCTCGTACAAGGAAAACCTATCAGACGTTGAAATACTGTCCCCCAGGGAAGTTGGGAAAGCCCAGTCATTTAAGACTGGCTGGGTTGACCTATTCTGGGACAGCTGGAAGGATGGGCTAGCTGAGCTAATATGGCTTTTCCATTTCTAATACATCTGACCTAAACTTGGACTGTTGAGACCCACCAACGCAGGCAGATACGCTTTCAAGGAACACACCAGAAAATGAGGAACAGCATTTTTAGTAGGCAGACAAGTCATAACCACAGGATCCCTGGACATTCAGTTGTGGCTTTTTTTTTCTTCCTCCCTCTCCAACTTCTGTGTGCTAAGACACTTTGCTCTCCAAAAGTAGCAAGGGCTCAGGCCTCCTATTTCTGAACTGATGTCATCTTGTTTGGGAACTTGAGAAACAGCCGCAGAAAGTAAAGAAGAGACTATGGAAGGAACACTGACCAAAATAAAATAACAATAAAAAACAAGAGCTGGAGGATCAATGTGTGCCTTGTTATGGTACAGGTTTTAAGTAAATGGCAAATACCATTCCAAGCAGGAAAAATAAACTTTGAGTCCAAAACAGGGATATTAATGTTCAGACATAACTTGTTTTTTCCTCCCACTTGCTATGGTCTGTGGAATCTAAGTAAATAAAGTATTACTTAATTTTCGTGGTGGTAATTGAGAATATGAAGGATACTAAGCCTAAGTGTGTGCACATATTTATTTTCTTTTACATTTCAGTTTCTTTAGCCCAAATTCTTTGGGGAAACTCTGTTGCAAGAGTTTCATCATTCTTTCCTTCTGAAAGCTGGGCTTTGAGAATAAACAAACTATACAAATTGTGTCAGGTTATCTTCAGGGATAACATGGGATCCTTCCAAGACATAAAATAAAATAAAAAGAGCTGTAGGATTTCTACAGCAACCAATTACACTGTCATGCTCCCATAAAAAGCTGCATCTTGAGCAGAGATCCAGTGTCAGAGATTTGGCATGATATCCCTTCAAAACAAGTCAGTCAACGTTTTCAGTAACGACGCAGGGCGAGGAAGCTGTTCTTAGGGAAAAGCAACTTCTCTGCATGCTGGAAGCTAGTTTATCCCTAGCAATGTGTAGCACTGGCCACAGCCTCCCTTCTCTACCTTATTTCCTACAAGGCAAAAGAGCAAGGGGATGTGAAATGTGGGACATGGCTTAGTAATTGCTCCCCTTGGAGATGAGCACAGACCAGGTCACTCCTAGAGAGTGATTTTACTGCAAAGAACAAAATCCAGGCTGGAGGATAAGAAGAGTCCCTGGAAAAGTCTTTGGGAGGAAGTAATAAGGTCTTCACCTAAGATAATTTTAACTGCAGTTTTGGTTTGAGGGAGTGGTATCAGTCACATTGGAGAAGGCCAAAATCTGAGAGCGCCCTTTTTTCAAGCTGCTGAGTTCAAAAATCCCTTCTTATGCACCCTTTCTGTAAGCTCATGTAACTTAAACAGCCCAACCTCCATGTTACCTAGATAAGGTCCCTCATGCTATCAGTTTTTCCAACTTTTTGAACTTCATAAGCTGATTCTGTGAGAGATGTTTATTTGGTTTCTTTACGAGGGCAAACATTACCTCCTTACACTAATACCTCCCCGACAGCTCTGTCTTTTCCTGAGTGCATACACTTAGGACTTGTCTTTCCCAGCATTTGCTGACACTGCGATACCCACAGCACACTGGACATGTAGGGGGGATCTATGCTGCAGCCTTGGCTCTGCTTCTGCTCTCCTACAGCAGGCTACAGGGGCTTTTGGAGCCCCATCAAAGTAAACATTATGGGTTACTGTAGGGAGAGCTGATTTTTTTCCACAGCCTTCCAGTAAAAGCTTCACTGAGGCCTCCTTCTTCTCGTGAATTACCACCTGAAGACATTGATCCCAATGTCTGAACAATGCCCTAACATCTCAAATGCTTCTAATGTTCTCAGGCAACTTGGAGAATGACTCAGTTGTTTTCAGTATTTACAAAGAAGGTGGTTTCCATTTCATTCAACTTGCTATTCCATCTATTTCCAGGGTGCAGTTCCTATTTTTTTTTCTCACACCCATTAAAAGTAATTCATTCAGGTTTGTTTGTTTGGGTTATTTTAAAAGACATCTGAAGTGCATTCATCACTCACTCTGAGAAGTTTCCAATTTTAAGACAAATGTCGTGCAACAAAATCGCAAGGTGCTAAAGCTGGGATAACTGGCAGTACTACTTTGCACAGCTTCTCTCTTTCCAGGTCCTATATGTATACTGGTCAGAATAGGATGCTCAGATTGCAACACAGACTTATCTTGCAGTCATCATTCAGTTATTAATACAGTAGCACTCACCCAAGCACATTCTCCTGTGGCTCTCCCTGCACACATAGCCACAGCTCCTCTACTTTAGCTTGCTATTTCTGCTCTTGAGGGTTTGTTGGATGCTTCTTCCAGGGGCAAGTACGGGTGCCATTTTCTACCAAAAGCATTTATTGTATCTGTTGGGAGATATTTAACAATTAGGAAGTTCAGGTCCCTAAGCAGTAATTAATAATCCCTAGACCATGAGGTGCTCTCCTTCAGTGCTCACCTATTAACTCTTCTACTCAAACCCAGGTTCTTTTTTTTTTCCCCTTTTCTATGTGTTTAATTTATCACATGCTTAGTAAAGTGAAGCCCTGTAATTACCTGGAAAAAAAAACAAAACAAAACACCACAAGGGAATGAGGGTTGTGACTTGGATTGTTAGAGATTCAGTAGATCCTGTGTCTTCCCCAGGGTCTGGGCTGAGTCAATGCTCCAGGTTGCTGCAGTGACTCACGCTAGACTTAATGCAACATTTTCCACCATCGATAAGGGCTCTTTCAGTAGTAGAGATTAAGGACTGCTTCCTTTGGGGTGAGAGAGGCTAATGACCTGTGGATAGGTCAGTAATTACAGTCTATGGAGAGGAGTCAATGGAATCTCCTTCCTGAGATACGCATCTCCAAACTCTGAGTCACCAGCTCTTGACTGTACCCATCTAACATTCAGGCACTTTCAGTTAGTTGATATTAATCTACCTACATGTAACAGCAAAAGCACAAATCCTTTCTGCTTGGGCTAGATGGGTTGCTGCCTTGGTCAGGAGGGATTGCAGCCACCAGCTTTATGCCTGCCCATAACAGCCTAAGTCACCTTCTCCAAGACAACGTATTACAATTGTAGCCCATCCTGAACTGCTGGCATAGTGGTGTGGTGTGTGGGGCACAACTGCTGTGTACCTCACACCCACACTTTGGGGGTACATGGAAGGGGTCTGAGTATTTCCAACATAGAAATGAAAGGGGTAATAGAAATGCAAATGGTTGCTGTTGCAACGAAGATCAGAGGTATGGTTTGAGAAGGTTTGTTTTCAAGTCTCTGTCTGTAGGACCCTTCCCTGTCTTGCTCACAGACTAGCAGGTTTGTTTTTTGGTGTGCATTTAGTAATGTGCTTATATGGAACACAGAGGCTTAAGCAGCTTTCCTCGACAGCCTTTGAACCGCTGAAATTTGCCCTAGGAAACATTGCAGTGGTGGCTGATCTACTCCATCCCTCCTCCTGGCACTGTGTATTTCCCATATCATATTCCTCAATATTCTTTCTGGCAGATGTGCAAAGAGTGCGGTAATAAAAGCCCATTTGTACAACTGTGAGTTCATTGCCTCTACTCCAAAACAGTGAAAAACTAACATTCAATAATCCCACTTTGCAAGCCATCGTTATTTTGATAACACTTCAAGCGAGCAGCAGAAATACCAGGCAGCCTCCAGGCAGGGAGAATTAGCCAGGACAGTGTCTTGCCTGCAACTGGAAGCCTCTTGAGAACAAGAGTGGGTTTGAAGCCGAGGGCCTTGGGAATCAATAGATGATTGTTCACACGTGGGGGCCACAAAGTGCCACCATAGTTGAGGGTCAGTTGGTCTTAACAGTTACAGAGTGCATTTCTCAGAGGCCTGTAACACGCCTGTGCCTATCAGCAGGAGGCAAACGGTGTGCCACACAAGTTGTCTTTTTTGGTTTTCCTTAAAGGAAAATGTATGTGATAAGGGAGGAGGGAATTAGCAGAGAGCTGGCACTGTGTTTCTAGACCCAAGCTTTTATTTTTAAACTGCATTTGCTAAAGTCCTTCTTAGCCTTAATAAATGTGCTTCTCCAGCCAAATCTTTGATGTCACGCCTGGAGATTTAGTTTCACAACTCTCCCTGCATTTAGTGGAAGCCTTTCAACTAAATATACATGTATGGGGCTGACAAAGTAGATCTGTCTTGTTTGTTTTTTCACTTTAGTTTTGTTCAGTTTATTTTAGTTTACCTTATCTTACCTCACCTCACCTTATCTCACCTTACCTCTACTTTACTTTACTTTATTGTTTTACTTTATTTCGTTCATTCAGGGCCCAATTCAAAGCACAGTGCAGTCAATAGAAAAAACAGTCAAGGCATTAGTGGATATTGGACTGTGCCATCATGAAAAATGTCTTTATTAGACACGTTTCAGAAGTCAGACGGACCGATACTTAGTGTTTCCTTACCTACCCTAAATTCCTCCCTGTCAATACAAGCAAGGACTTACACATTGTGCTCTGAGGGTTTGGGGTTTTTTGGGTTATTTTTATTTTTACATAACAAAATTGACCAGTTGGATGTTCTGTTGTCAGAATCTATGCAATGATCAAGACACTTCTAGCATTCTCCTAGGTAAACAGCAGCGTGCAGGTAGAGGTATACAGAGACAAGTAATGGAGAGGTATTAGCTCTTCAGGGTCAGTTGAGTACCTACATTAGGAGCCTCATAAGGGAAGAGTAATTATCTTTCCTTTTCCTCATTTGCACTGTATTTTATTTAGTATACTTGAGGAACAGGTCATTAAATTGGCTAGACAACTCTCAGGAGGAAGAGGACCTGAGGATGTTGGGTGACTGCAGGATGAACATGAGCCAGCAGCAGTGTGCCCGGATGGCCAGGAAGGCAAATAGCATCCTGGCTTATGTCAGAAATAGTGTGGCCAGTAGGTCTGGGGAGGGGATTGTGCCCCTGGACTCAGCATTAGTGAGGCTGCACCTCGAGTGCTGGGTCCGGTTCTGGGCCCCTCACCATAAGAAGGACATTGAGGTCCTGGAGCGAGTCCAGAGAGGGGCAACCAGGCTGGGGAAGGGGCTGGAGGGCAAATCCTCTGAGGAGCAGCTGAGGGAGCTGGGGGTGTTCAGCCTGGAGAAGAGGAGGCTGAGGGGACACCTTATCACTGCCTACACTGACCTGACAGGAGGTTGTAGAGAGGTGGGCGATGGTCTCTTCAGCCAGGGGACAGGAGATGGGACAAGGGGAAATGGGCTCAAGCTGCCCCAGGGCAGGATCAGATCAGATGTGAGGGAAAAGTTCTTCACTGAGAGAGTTGTCAGGATGTGGAACAGGCTGCCCAGGGAGGGTGTTGAGTCACCATCCCTGGATGTGTTTAAAAGATGGGTAGATGAGGTACTTTGTGATATGGTTTAGTAGAGGACAGGTATAGTTGGAGTCAATGATCTCGAAGGTCTTTTCCAACCTTGTGATTCTATGATTCTGTGATAAATTACTAACAGTTGTTCCTTGCACTACATAGAATGGATGTCAGGTATGCTGAAGGTCTGCAGTGTTATCCTCCTCTGTGGATCCAATCCCTCGTTTATTCCCCAGTCCCTGTGCTACCATCTCATGTCAGCTTCCCTTTGCTATGATAGACATGCTCCTGTAAAACCAAATGCATACATCTTCAATTACTCTTTGTGTCTTGAGACTGACTAATTATAAAAGGAAAGATTATCTCGGGAATTACAGACTGTCTTTTTCTCAAATGCCCATTAAGATGCTGCAGGTATAATGCAGAAAGTCTGCCTTTGGCTACAGTGTGTGCTTCCCCACTAAAACTCAAGACAAATCATGATAAAAAGTCAATGGGGTGACTTAGTTTCCCTCACTGGTAATAGGGGTCAGGTTTCTTACTTCCAGGGGTTTTAGGTAGCCCCATTTGTTAATATAGATCAAAATGTTTTGCCTTGTTCAAGCAAAAGGCACTACATGACTCATGCAAAGCTATTGCTAAACTGCAGGATTCAGATTAAACAGGAGCTGAATCCAAGCCACCTCGGAGTGCTGTTTCCCAAAACCAAGCCCTGAGCAGTGAAGTTTTGCAAAGCAAAACCCAGCTCTGTTTCTCATCTTGCTCTGGCCAGGAACACAGGATCCATCAATAGAAGAAACTCCCCAGGTGGGCTCAGGGGAGCTCTGCTGAGCTGCTCTCAGCTGCAAGCCACCCTTGCATCTCTTTAATGCCACATCGTTCCTTCGTGGCCGCTGCAAGCTTTCCCACTGCAGCCAAATACATCAAACAGGCATGGAGAGACCTGCAAAAGCGCGGTGCTCCATCAACCCTTCAGTGGTGTAAGGAGGACACACACTGAGGCTCTCTGCTGCTGCACTGCTCTCCTTGATGCTCCGTCTGCCTCACCTATTCGGTCTTTATTAATCTGAAGAAATTTCTCCATCAAAGTCATGCAGCTTTATTTCGTAGGTCCCTTCCTTTGTGCTAAAGCTGCTTCCTCTGCAACTAACAGACTTCAGCAAGTCTCTGAAAAGGGCATTTGGATTTAATGGCACACAAATAAATCACGTATAGAAGGACTGAGGAGAGCGAGAGCTGTACACAAGTAATAAATAAGGCTATTATTGCCTCCCTGTCCAATCCAAAAAAAGAACAAACAACCTCAGCATGCTTTCATTCAACAAGCACCATTCCTTTAGAACAAACAAATTTTTTTTTTTTTTTTATCTTCATACTGCTTACTATTTTTTTCCAGCCCCAAAACTGAGATAAGAAGTTATAGGGTGGTGGAAACTGAGGCAAGAGAGTGCAGGTCAGCACTCAGCAAAGTGGCTGCACAGTATCTGTCTCAAAAACTGCATTTTTATTGCCAAGGTCACTGCTATCAGCTGCTCCCAAGGATCTCACCAGACACCACGGGCAACTGGGATCACCAAAGTCAGGCTCCTTATTTCATTGCCTAATATCAAGAACAGGTGATGTGTGACCTCGGTCTGTTTGATTTCTCAAGATGCTTCAGAAGCAGTGATGTCTACATCCTGAGTCCTAGTTCTGCTTTCATCCTCTTTGAGCACCATCCAAAGCTGGAAAGCAGCAATAACATTGTTAAATTGCATTCATTACAGCAACCAATAATTGAATAGAAAAATGTTGTTAAGCAAAAACAATGGCTGGAAGCTCAGAACCTCTCAGCCCTTCAGCCCTTGTGCTCACAGACCTTGCTTGTGATCCCAGCGCCAGTGTCTCAGAGTCCACTGTAGCCTTGCAAACCTGTCCTTTTGCTCCCATGTTGCCCACAGTGCAGCCACGTCGAGCTGCTGGGGATCAACTGTGGTCCCCGCCCCCTGCATTCACCTCCCACTCTGCCTGCATCCCACCGATGGGACTTCTCTCTGCACGGCATCACCTCAAGAAGAGCAGCATATTGCCCAAGCAATAGAAGGGACAGGGTGCAGAGAAAGCCTCAGAGGACTATTCAGTGACCTGGTTTTGCAACGCTTATTGACCCTCCTTTCACAGTATTTTCAGGGGGAGGCAAGGGGAAATCTGTCCAAAGCAATCAATGATTAGGTTTGCTAATTTTAAGCTGATCAGTGTTTGCAAAATCAGGTGTGAGAAAACTGGTTATCAACATTCTGCTTCTGATAGCTTCCCCAGGGGGGTAAGCAGGCTTGGAGCCTGCTCTGCCAGAGCTTTAATCTGACAGAATCGAACCCTTTGTGGTGCTGTGTGCCCTGTAAAAAGTACTGAAGTAAAACAACATTGAGGGTGCTAAAGGACTGGTTTGGAGGCGTTCAGCACCTGACAAGATCGAGCTGAAAGTCATGCCCCTCTTTTCTTAATAAAAATTGCTTTTTGGGAGGGGAAAAGATTAAAAAAAAAAATAATAAAAACCCTCCCCAAAATATGTTATCTTTGAAAAAACAATCTGCCTTTGCAAGACAGGCTGTAATTGAATCCCAGCTGAATGCAGCTGCAATTGGGGTGAGGTGCCAGCATCATGAACAGCATCTGGAAAACCACAGAGAACCGCAGACTGGAGTTGCATAAGCTAAGAAGCTCTTTAAAATACACCCGCACGCGTTGTGTGTGCGCAAGGGTATAAATAAAACAGAGAAAACTAAACAGATGATCGGAGGCCGGAGCAACAGCCGCGGAGAAAATGGCGGCTGAGCCCTCTGCCTCCCAAACCCTCTGACTCCATGAGCATCCTGCAGCGCCCTGCGACCATGACCCTCCTCGCATCTTTGTTCTTCCCCATACCCTGCTTCTAAGTGCGAGCCCGAGACTGCTTGCTTCTCCTCCCCATCTCTCCAAGGGATATGATTCACACGTTTTCAGATTTATTTGAGCAAAATGCAATAAATATGCTGCTTCAATTTTAACTGCTGGAATGTAGCCAGGGCTTTTAATGAATCTGGCTTGTGCGGCTGAAGTGGTCCAGGATCTCAAAAGCTCTGGGCACTGTTAGATTATACACACAGACATACATACACATATCTCCCCCCACCTCCCGTTCCCTTGGGGCTCTCTGAGTCACACGCGACTGCAGGTTTTTCAGATTCGGCTCTGGTTAAAATTAGTAAAAGGTTTTATTATTCAAGAAGAAGAAGGATTCCTATCACAGCTGCCGAGAACTGCCATATTTTTCTTGGATTTGCTGCACTGACCTATTATAATTTGGCTTTATCTGTTATTCTTTGTTTCCCTAAAAAATAGTAGCAAGGCTTGGTCCTGTCAACGCTGAATTTTAATTAACAGTTCATGAAGATCACTGCATTAATCTGTAGCTGGACCATCATGAGGAGGTTTTTTTTTTTCTCTGCAACTGGCATCTCTTAAGATTTCAATATTTGACAATAATGTTTTGTAACAAGGCGCCATCAGATGTCTGCTGAGCGAGGCACTGGTTTTGCAAGCTTGAACAAAAGATGTACTTTAAGCAGCTGTAAACACCTTGTTTTAGATAACCAGAGCAGGTGGCAAAGGGATTTTGCATCAAAATCCGGAGGCACATAACTCAGGTGCAGTTACATGAAGTCAACCACCAGATTCCTTCAATTCACAATGTGCAAGTGTGTCACAGGAAAACAAAAACAAACAAACAAACAAACAAAAATAAAGGAAGATTAGTTATGATATGGTAAACACGTCCCATGTCAAGTCAGCAGGAAGAGTTTGGCCAGATCCCAGGATGCAGTGGACCAAAATCGCCATGCCCCATGGGAACAGACCCGCTGTGGTAGAAATGCAGTGCCACTGCTGGCGCTCCACAGTTTCTAATGGGTCCGAACGAAAGTGGAGGCGTATTGCCAGGGCCACATGGAAAAATCAGAGGATGTCAATTCTCCCGTGCCTTCATCTGCGGATAATTGGTTGAGCACTAAAATTCGCAAGGAAAATTTTGTTGTAGGAAGATGATAAAGAGAACAAACAAAAGACAGGAAATTAAAATTTATGTAAACATAGTGGTTCCCAGAGCAACTATAAATGAGCCACATTGCATATATAGACGAAGGCATAAAAGTTAATACCATGTGCAGCAATACCATACACTACGTAGGTACCCCTGGGACCATGTTACATTTGCTACGGGACCCATCATTTTGAATGGTTTGACTTTTACGCTTTTAAAGCCTCAAACATAACATTGCACTAATGCCAGGTGGGAATAGGGCATTTGCTGTTTATTTGTTTATTTGCTTAAAAAGAGAAAGGACCATTTGAACAGAATGAGACACAAGTCATAATTCCTCTCCCATTGCGTGCCAGAGACACAGAAGTTAATCTCAAAGATTTCTGAATAGTTTTGTTGTGCAGGGAGGTACTTCTCCACACTGATTTAGTACTCACAAAGTGAGATGGCAGGAACGGAGAGCAGCTCTCCTGTTGAGATAGGGCAACGTCTGTTCAAACGATGAATTGTAGTGCAATGTAAAGTACAAGGCTTTACCCTAAGTAAATGTGGGAGTGCAGAAGAGATCGACTTAGCCATGTAAGCTTCAGATCTGAAATACCTGCAGCTCTTGGAAACACGCTTTCAGCTTGTCTTCTATTTTTTGCAAGTGGTTATCCTGAGTTTGATTCTCTGCTCCCTCATGCAGTTGTTGACATCAGTAACATGGGTGTAAAATGTCACCAGATCAGAAGGCAGCCAGCATTCACCTTGCATTTGTATTCATGACTATACAAGGAAGAGGGCAGCTGCAGGTCAGGCCCACTGAGATCCACAGAGATTACTTTGTCGATGTGGGATGTTTATGTTCTGATGGGGTGTTTTATAATCGACTCTTAAAACCATGCCGCAGCCTATTTGTTCTGGTTTCATGGCAGAGCAGATTGGAACATGGGAACTGTTGTGGCTTTCCAGGGCCACTTTTTTTTTGGTTTTCTTTTGGCCTTTTTTTTCTTTTTCTTTCTTTATTTTTTTTTTCCAGGAAAGGCATTGTATCCCAACCCTTCCCCTTTCATCTTTTTGCTCAAAACTTTACAGAATTTCCAAACTGTGAAGTGTTTGGTTTAGGATCAGGCATGTCAAGCATGCCCCACATTGTCAAGTCTGCTCACCCACTGGTGCAGGCAGCTACTTTGATGCTGGTGCTTTCCCAAGCCATACAGGAGGGACCATGCTTAGGAGCAAGTGTCCTTCCTTGCTGTCCCAACGCAGCCCCAGCTTCTTCTGGTAGGTTTTCTTTTGTAAGACCACAGCACCCACACATATCCATCACAAGACCCCTAAGGGCACCCGTCCCTGTTCCGTACTGTGGTGGGTTGACCTTTTCCAGCTGCACATCTACCCAGGTGCTCTCTCACTCCACTCTTCAACAGGACAGGGGTAGAAAATAAGGCAAAACACTTGTGGGTTATGGTAAAGACAACAGTTGAGAAACCTAATAGGCAAAATATGCACTAGACATTGCCAGTTTGTGAAGACAATGAAATGAATGTAAATGATCTCCAGGGAGAATGAGAGCTGGGAAGATGTGAGTAGGGAGCAGCTACTGAGTATGATCGTGGTGCACTGGTGCAGTGAACTCAGGCCTTGAACCCCTTGGTCATCAGCACCACCTACTGACACCTTCTTCTGTTGGGGGCCTCTGCCCAGCTGCTTCCCAGCAAAACAAGGGTAGAATATGTGGTGTCACCTGGGGAGCTCAACCACTTGTTTCTCCAGCCCTTCACTCCAGAGATGCACTGTTTGATCTCATCCTAACAATAACCTGAAGATGGCGGCTACAATAGGGAATTAAGTTGGGGATCCACAAGAGTGAAGTTGCATCCCTCACTGACCTGCTGTGTGTCAGCAGGAAGATGCTTTGCCTGGAATTCGTGGGACTCTACCTTGATTTCTGGATTTGATGTCTGAGTCTGAGATAGCCAGTCTGGGTACCTCCAAGGGCAGTTAATCAAACCCAAACACAGGCATCTAGCCCAGGCTGAGTGAGTTGACCCCTGGAGATGTCTACTTCTTTCTGTTAATCATCTGAAGTACTAAAATAGCTTAGACTCCATCGATGACTCGGAAACATTGCGAGTGTTTCTGTTTCCTGTTCCATTTCTTCTTCTTACCTCTTTTACTTCCTTTCCCTGTTTATCAATGTGACCCATTTTTATCTTTTTATGTCTACTGTGACTTGTACAGTGGGACCCCAGACTTCATTGAAGCCAAACACTTTGCCTAATTAGTAATAATAATAATAATAATAATAAAAAAAGGAAGATATATAGTCTTTGTGCAAAAATTTAATATTTTTTCTAATTCCTGATCCATTGAAGCAGCTCATTTCTCTTGAAACACAATTGAAATGTCATTAGTATTTTCATTAGCATGATGACAGATGATACAAGCCAGGCAAGTAGATTTGGGGCCTAGGCTGATAAATTTTCATGATGTTTTTGTAAGACTGTGCTAAACACTTCAGAAGTCACATGCCAAGCGGTTCCAGAACAGTTCATTAAAAAAACAAACAAACCACCAAAAAACACTACCAAAAAACCCAGCAGGTTTTTAAATTTATTTATTTATTATTTAACTCCTGGAATGAGAACGAGCCACACGGCTATACAGAAATAGCACAGCAAGCCTTGAAAATACCTAGCAGTTGCTAAACATTTTTTCTCTTCATTGAAACAATTAATCTTCATCAATGAAGGTACTTTACTCATGCATCTTTGACATTGGGGGGGGTGGTGTGTGTATGTGTAGGTTTGCCATCTCTAAGGACTCACATCTCTAGATGAAAAGGCTTTTACATTTGTGTGGAGGTGAGAAATTCCTGCAGAGAAACCCAGCTTAAGACCTAGCCATAACTTAGGCTGTCTTTAGAGGCTCCTTTGAACCGTTGAGCTGGATTTAAGTGATAGATGTGTCTAAGCCATCATGACGGTTTTCCTTCCAGAGCCTTTTCCCATCACTAAATGAGCAATGACGAATGAATAAACAAGAGGGGAGAGGAAATGTTAAGCTTAGTTAGTTGTCTAATCATTCTGAGACATTTTGCCCTCTTTGCTTTGAGTTAGTTTCAAACACAAAGAGAATTATCCACTTGGGGTGGCTTGTTCTTGTATCTATTGGGTAGGCTGTATTTGTTTCATTGATTCCTTCTGTACATAGTAGCAATTACAGAGCTGTGTCCCATTAGTTCCTGTGTTTTTCTCACCTGCAATTTTGAATTGCTGGGTTGTTGTTGTTACTGTTGTTGTTATTCTGTTAGTAGGAGAGAAAAATATATTCACTTCTTTACAATGCCAAACAAAAGACCCTTATCATGGGACAGAAAAAATTTTTTTCTGATTTTCTCCCTGGGTGACAAATCCACTCTAAAGGATCACAGGAAGTTTCCATGGTTTTAAATCTGCTGCATGTATACTTTGATGCCTTGCAATGTGCCCATTTTGCTTCCCATTCAAGGAGCAGTTGACAGGCCGTGTTTGTGCTGCTCCTTCATTTGTGACAAGGGGATATTTACAATGATGAGATATTTTCCAACCCACAGGAGACTTTGGGACAAGTGAAAATGAAGGATCAGGGCTCGATTCATTTGCCTACATGTCGTTGTCAACTGTCATTTGAGATGCCTAGGATATCCTGCCTGGCCTCCAGCTGCTCTTGCAGAAGGGCAGAGGTCTTGCCTGAAGCCCTTTATCATATCTGCCAGCATCTCTTGGATGTTTTGAATACCTCAGGGCATTTCAAATACAACCAGGTGCCTGTATAGAGCTTTGATTCCTGTCCGAGGGATGCACCATCCACATTTAACCTTCTCCATTTGAGTGGGAGGAATGTAAACCTGAGAGGTGATTTAGCCACAGAGCTTGTAGGGGGAGGATGAATCCTCTCGACCAAATCTGGGTGTCTACACTGTAAGATTGCTACATGAGTTAGATTACTCAGCTTTCTTTCTAGTCAGTGAAAGTTTATCCAGCAGATTGTGGAAAGTAATTAATCCTGGACAAAAGACCCCCCACTTTTTCAGATGAATCATCCACTTGAGTCTTCTGGCTGTATTAATGTGATCTCTGGTGGCTGTCATGACAGCTTAGACACACAGCTCTCATGTAGGCACTCAGGTTGCAGTCACAGTTAGATGAGATCAACCCACTATACCCACAGTTATAAAAAGACAACACCATCAAGAGGGTGTAAGTACAAATACATAGATTTGTTTTCAAAGACAAAACTCAAAATACTGAATTTGATTGAGCATTTTACTGGGCAGTTGTCCCAGTAGGAGAAAACAAGGTCTAAGTGTCTTTTTATACCCAAACTGCTAAATAAAAACCTTTTACAATTCTATTCCAACCAGTATCCTAGTTCTTCTGAAAGACTTCCATGGCCAACTTTTGCAAACAGATGTCTGAAACTGGGACCTATCCTTAGGTAAATCTGTACTGGGGTGTGGGGTGCACACATAAATGTTGGAAAGCTACTCAGCTTCATTGCTCTTCCTTAGTTTGATGGCTTGACCGAAGTCTCAGGATCACCATTCAGGAGATTCAGCCACTGTTACTTCTTTCCTTTTGGATAATAAAGTTCTGCCCCTACAGGAAAGGAATCCTAACTAAAGTAAAGCTCTGTTTGAATCATATTTGCTCCACCATGAGGCTCTTGCAGAGGGGATGCTTAAAGGGAACATATACCTACCCTGATACACCTTTCTGTATTTTGCCTGCCTGGTATTCTAAAATAAGTGTATAAGGCTATGAGGAGATAAGTTCATTGGTTGGAGAACCTAAATTATCCTGTTTTATTTCCAGTAAATGTGAAGGCTGAAGACAGGCTTGCACCAAAGCTGTGCAGAAAATCACTCTGGAAATTTAGAGTGGCTCAGGCATAGATGTGCAGCATTCAAGTTGATAGCATAACTCCAAATGTCAGCAGTTAAAAGCATTTAGGGTTTTCCCAGTATGCTCTTTATTCTGGTTCTTGTCAATCTGCTTTTCACACATGTCTGTAATAAGCGATTTCCCTCCTCCAGCTTCTTTCCAATCTATTCTTTGTCTCCTATTTCCATCTATTTCCCTATTTTATTCCACTTTGCACTCTTCACCTCTTTAACCTCTTCTTCATCAGTCAGATCCTTTCTTGTGTCTATACACCATGGAGGCAGTCTCTGACCTTATTACATGTGGTCTCTCTGCCATCCTTCTTACACTGTTATAGGAACCAGTCTCCAGCAAGAATTTTAATGAAAAACACCCTCAAGAAAGCATTTCCTTCAGAATTTTCCTTTAAAAAAAAAAAAAAAAAAAAAGAAAAACCTGAAGATTTTACACTCAAGTTTGTATCAGACCAATGATATATCACTGAGGTTTGTAATACGATACAATGAAACAGATGAGCGTCAGGGAAAATACCAATTTCTTGATCTGTCTGCTTTTTCTCAATTCACACTAGCCCTGAGCTGTTAAAATAATGCCAAGGTCTCTACTGTATTTGATCATTTTCAAACATTTTCGTTGTTTTCAGAATGCCATTAGATCTGGGCAAGAAAGTCCTTTATACCATAGTTGAAGTTCTTTGTTGCTGAGGTTAATTGACAATAACACAATTTTACATATGCATCTGTTTAAATAGATTTTGATTTTCATACTGCAGTCAATTGCAGTTCTTTTGAGAATGAAATGTAAAAGCATACTCCATATCTATTGATCTGAAATACGGAAAAGGAGAGAGAAGAACGATATATGCACTCCCAGAGTGTATTATTTTTCATCTCTGGTGCTGATAAAGCAAGCACTCATTTTAGTGATAAATCAGCATTAAAGTGGGATGAATGGACTCAGATATTAAAACAAAGCCAGTATGAAACATTCTAAAAATAAGATCTCCTCTGTTATAGTCTCCTAGATTGCAGGGTATGTGGGGACTTCTATTAAGTGCAGAGATTTTACTTCAAATGCATGTCATACTCAGAGTATTTCTCATTGTACGAACTGGGGCATAGCTTATTACAGATAAAGAAGAAAAATGAGATGACTAGGCTGCCCAACAAGGAGAACACTAACTTGGAAGTCAGCAGTCTTGGATTCTCTTATTGGCTCCGTGACTTTCAGCCCATCCACATCCCACCTGTGCCCAAGTGCCTACCATCGTTGCTTAGCCACCTTTGCTTGCATCTGCAGTGAATAGAAAGGTCAGGACCCTTCTGGGGAGTAGTTCAGATGCTGCTGAACTAAGTTAGACGGTAGGGTGCCCACACAGTTCTTCTGCTTCCCTTCTGCATAGCAATATGGGTAGCTGGGCTCGAAGCAACATCCCTCATACTGTTTACTTCAGTAAAACAGACACATCACCACAGGACTACTTAAATTGGTGTAATGCAAATATAGCATTTCAGTTCGAAGGAAAACAATAGGAGCTACATTTGTGCATGGTAGTTATTGTCTTATGCTGAATGTGTACACAGGGAGAATGAAGCATACTGTTTCTGGAGGAACATTGTGATGCTTTTCCTCAGCAAATATCTATTACTCAAACTTGTTCAGCAAGATTTTTGCTAATTATTTTGCTAACTTCTCTTAGATTTCATCACTTTTTGTACACTGGATGTGCTTGAAAAATTATCCCATCGTTACACTAGCCCAGCCCTTGTGTCTCATTTGTTCTCCCCTAACTAGCAGCTTGACTCTTCTGCCCATGCTTCATGCCAGCGCTTTCCTACCAAAGCTGTCAGTGTCCCATTTAATCTGTGATAAATACGAACTGCTCCCAACTCCATTTGCCTAGGGGATATCAGCTCTATCTGCCACATTTAAAAATGATCATCCCTGTTGTTAAGAAAAACAACAACTCAAAAACACCACCCTTGACTTTTCTCATTACTTACGGACTGAAATTTCCCCATCTGTCTTTCTCAGCTGTGTTCTTGAGAAAGAAATCCTATCTTCCGTTTCCTTCCTCCCCAGTGAGCATATCCTCATCCACAATGACAGCTCATCTCAGTGTGACTACTCATTTCTAGGTAGTTCCTTGCTCCTAGCTACAGGTCTTTTCATCTGTGTCCCTCAGCATACCTAATGGCTTTTCATGCCTTAAAAAAGAGCCCTTTAGCTTGCTCTTCCACCTAACCACCCTCCCTCAAACACTTCTTTTTCATTTCACTTCTTTCGAAGATTTTAATTTTTCTCCTTCCCTTTCTGTGAAAGAATTTAGTTCTTCATCACCATGTATTAAATGATTCATTCACTGAGATTTTTCATGGGAAATTTCATTTCTTCAGCACCATCGGTCTCTGTCTGTCTCTCTTGATTCTGTCAGTCTCCAACAACTTTAAACTGCAACTTGCTGCTCAACTCAAAGTTCCAGGCCCCAGATAGGAAAAGCCTTTGACTCTTAACCCATTAGAAAGCCCCTTTAGCTTAAATCCCTGATCACAAGGACCTAGAATCCTGGAGCCTTTGACTCTGAATTAGCCTTTTGAACCCTGAAGTTTTACTCTGTTAAATTTATCGATTGCTGTCACCCACATATGGCTAACATGTTCTTCTACTTTGACCAGCTTCTATTGGAAATCCTCATTTCATGTGTTCATCACTTCCTGGTATTACAAAATTTGGTGGTTTCTTCCACAATGTTTTCAAATCCCAGCCCCATGCTATTTGAAGGGTTGCAGAGCTGGGAAGGGCATGCAAGGGGGCTGGAGGAGCCTGGGCATGAGCACACTTACAGCCCTTTTCATTACTGTTCCATAGTGCCCTGAAATATGAACTCTTCACACCAGCTCCATTTGATCCATTTCTATCTTTGAGTACTTTAAGTACTGAAGTAGCAGACACACGTCGCTTCATCCATCATTTCTGGAGCGGTACATATCTTATTCCTCAGTCTGCCTGACTCAGGCCCCCTGATTTACATGTTGGCAATATGCAGTGGAGGAGGGAAGGCAATGAGAAGGCAGATCCATGATTCTTCCTATACCAGTACAGAGAAAAACAGTCCCAAAACAAAAACAAAAGGCAAAGATCAAGATGTCATCTCCTGGGAAGACTAATTCACTGCTTACATAGCCTTGAAACAGACAGGAGGTTGGCCTTTAGAATCACAGAATCACGAGGTTGGAAAAGACCTTTAAGATCATTAAGTCCAACTGCTCCTGTCCTATGCTAAACCATATCCCTAAGTACCTCATCTACCCTTTTTTTAAACACATCCAGGGATGGTGACTCAACCCCCTCCCTGGGCAGCCTGATCCAGGCCCTCACAACAACTCTAACTACAATCAAACTACAGCTGATCATCCTCTTAGCTGGAGGGGCAGTGGGGACTTGAGACTAAACCTGATGATGAGCAATATAAGGCTTCCTTACACATTCCTCCTTAGCTTTAGTTCTTTCATCATTTATCTTTCATAACACTAACAGCTACCTTGTTTTCAAAGATTGCGTGTCCCTGTAGTGTGTAGGGGCTTGCAGCTCCACACAGTCCTAGGACCCACCTCCCAAAAGTGGAAGATGATCTGAAGCCTCAACAGACAACCCCACGGTTGTATATAGCAACAGCAGCTGCTCTGCTTGTCTAAGTAATGCCTTGAGAGGCTTCAGGTATGCAGTTGCAGTTGCCACTGTGCTCCCTGTCAAGGAAACACAATTATCTTCATAAAGACATGAAGAGGAAGACTTGTGCCACATTTCTTGAACTCAGGCATGGAGATTCACCCAAGTAGAAAGGAATGGCAAGATGCATTTAACCTCATTAGTTTCAGTAGGGCTGACTTTGTGCAATCCATCAGTGTACAGATACATTAGGGGAACTAAACTATTTCCACATCTCATTTGCATAATGGATGGGATGTGAAATGAGTCCTATGGAAGAGAAGCGCCCTGGAGGCACTAAAGTTTATCACAATATGTAAGAGTTCTTTTAGATCATTGCATTAAATTTCCACTAACAAGATAACAAATTAATTGTCTGTATTACTGTACTAACCCAAAGCGGATAAAGTGTATGATTTCAGCAGGGAAAGGCAGCTGTTTAAGACAGCTTGGTGGTTATAGGAGGAGGCAGAAGAGACTAGTATGTCTCCCAGCATTTGTGTGCCACGATGCCAGCCCTCCTCCTGCCCCTTTAAGAAATCTGGCTTTTCTCTAATCTGATGTTGGACTTGAACTTTATTAGTGAAGTGAGGGAGAATGAGTAAATCAACTGTATCAGACAAGCCTCAGGACATCTGGAAATTGATCATTCTGCAGAAATAAGCACTCTGTGTTTATTAGCTGGGAGTTCATCACTATCGCTTCTCTTTATCCAATTCCTAAGAGATTTCAAAGCTATCATCATAGCATTAGCTCTTCTGACTGTGCTACTGCAGATAAAGATCAGAAGATCTATCTAATGATGGCTTTCTCTGTCTCCCTCTTTCTCTCTTTAAAGCTATCCTGATTTATTTCTTTTTATTTAAAAGAAGTAGGAAAATAGTAGGCATGAAATAAAGTAGTCTCTATGTCTTAAATTTTTTTGCCTATTGGCAGTGAGAGGGTTTTTGGGATTTTTTTATTATTATTCTGCAGGAACTTGGTTTTATTCAGGGGGACACTTCCTGCAGAATAGAAAATCCTTCATGGAAAAGGTGAAGTTTGAAGTTTCTAATGTGTTGGTGGGAAAAGGAGGAAGATAAAAGGATCTAAAGCCATGAAGCAGTGCTGTACATTGAAAGTGCAGTTATTTTTAAATGATAATACACGTCAAATAGAAGCAAGGGAAATGAATTCCATAAGTTAGAAAGGTAATAATATTACTTTAAGAAGAATAATTACTTTCCTTAACTACATTTATCACATAGTAATTCGGTTCTCCCTTCTGGAATGTGATGCAATGACAAACTTTTGACTGATTTATTTAAAATCAGCCTTAAGAAAAGATTCACCCAGATACTGGGTTTCTTCTGGTTATTTATTCAAAACAGAGGAGCTGTCAAAATGCAAATAATACAACTAACTTAATGTTTAGATGTGTGTCCCTGTACAGCTGCATTGCGTAGCTACGTTATGCAGAGACACTGGAAGAGAAGCCATCTATCAAGAGTTTTTCTATAGCAATGGTCAGATGGATAAACAGTTTAAGTACAGCTGTGGCTTTCCAGAAATCTATGGGGAGGATGAAATCCAATGAAATGAACTCTCTGAAGAAAAATCTCCCCTAGCAGAAGCTTTGCTGAAATCCATTTTAATCATTTGATTTTCTCTGTTTTCCAATGACAAATTAACATTTATTGTCTCTTCTGAACCAGCACTTGGAGTTCCACTCTGGGTGCCCATTGTGCTAGATTTACAAAATAAAGAAGAAAAGGTGGATGTTGTCCAAGAACCTCTCTATATAAGCACAAGATGAGAGAAAATAGATCAATGTAGTAAGCAGAGTAAGCATGATTTAACAGCAAAGCAAGGACCATTAGTTAGTTTGTTTGTACAGAGCCCAGCACTGCAGAGCTGACCATATAACTTGAAATAATTAATAACAACAGCAATAATGACTAGGCCTGGAAAATCAACGCATTGAAAATCAGTCCGACCTCATAAGTTGCTTAGCCAGTGAATGAAGTGCCAGCTTTTTATCCAAAGTATCAGGGGACACCTAAACCTTTAAGAGAAAAAGCCCAGTTTTAGGTCAGTGTTGTGTTCCCTCGCAGACAGCCTTTCTGCCAGCCCAAACTTGAACCAGGCTTCTCTTGATTTTCTATTTACAATCATGGCATCATTCTTTTAGGTTACTGATAATATCCTTCATGTCTGCCCTTGCATTTTGGAGCTGTCCTTTCCCTTCACCCTTTTTGTTAAGCAAACAATGGCTGAGTTTCCCCCACCCCACCCCGGCTTTGCTGCCCATTGCTCATTTGTGCACGCACACAGTGTTGGTGCTGTCAGCACCAACGTTAAGGTATGGGTCTTTTGAGGGATGAAGAGGGCTCTAATTTGGAGGAAATGCACAAAGATTGACAGACAGGAGGTAAATGAGATCCGAATCAGGCCACCTGTATACATCATCTCAATCTCTTTCTGGAGCAACAGCAAAGGATAAAAATGCACTGGAATCATGGATGTGCCTCTGTGTGTATGTGTTTTTTAAACTCTGACCCCCCTGTGATGGTTGATACAAATCAGTGAGCCCCCTGATATATTTTCACTTGATTCAAAGGTGGGTTATGCTGGGGGTTCTCTTATGTAAGGCCTCCCAAAGAGAGCACCCCAAATGAGAAGAAAAAGTCCAACAAGCAGTGATGATGCTGTGCCAGCAGGTCCATCCACTGAAGGGATAAACCTCCCACTACTGCAGCATGAATCACAGCCTAGTGAGCAAGTCACTCACAAGGTTTCCAACAGTGCCTTCAAGTCTCTGCTTGCATTTTAGTATCTGTGAAAGAAACTCAATGGTTCTTCCCTATTGGCTGATCCAGATCCATAAATTACTCATGTTCCTCGATTTAGATAAGAATTTTGGTGAGGTGAGTGATATGGGCTGAAGAAACCAAGTGCCTAAAACAAAAGACAGATGGCTGAACCCATGATTCACTGACAATGAGCTGCAATTGGGCCATGCAGACTTTGAAGTAATTCCTTACATTTGTATCTCTTCCATAGGGGGAGGATTTTCCTCAATGATTTGTATGACCTTGCTAAACCCAGATAGGTGGTAATTGAGCAGCAACTACTTCTTCAGAAGAAACAGAATAAAAATATTGAAAATATTGACTCACCCCAAAGGCAGTAAGCAGCACTTTGGTCTTTGACCTTTAAGCATCCTAGGGTAGTCAATAACCTGGCTGTTAGATGCTGTGCCTGCCACTGATTTTGATTTGGGAGTAGTTTAACCTTGAACCAAGATCCAAGTAACCACGGCAACAGGAAGTCGGCCTCTCCATCCAAGGAGTGGGAATCCATAAATCAAGGCCCCTAATGCAAACACTGTGTGCAGGTAGAGATTTGAGAGGATAAGTGGTTTGTGAGGGATTACCTTTGAAAAAAAAAAAAAAAGAATGACTGTCCCTTGATATGTTGAAACACAGCTTCACAGAGACTTTTTTTTTTTATCAATAGAGGTCAACAGGTTACAGCTGCATGTTTTCATACAGCTCTTTATATAGGCCCTTCAGTTTAATTAGAACCAGATGTTGAATTTATGAGGTTGTTAGCATTATTATGTACCATATGCACATGCATGTATGTGTATGTGTATCAATACATGCGCCCACATATGCACATTTCTTGTGCAAAAAACCAGATTCATAAATAAATATCATTAAGGCTCCAACTCAAGTACTGTGGAGTCATGAAACCTCAGTTTTGCATATGTACAGTTCCACAGTGCTGTGATCCCACAGGCATAATTACCTGGTCGAATTTCCCAGATACTCTACGGACACTGCTTTATTCAATGTATAGCGCTCATCTCAGCAACAGCTATTTTGCAGTTGGATTTTCCTCTTGCTTTTCAGTCTGTGACATCATGTCTCATTTATTCCACATTTCTAAGCCTTGGTATGAATAGATGAATTTTTCATGAATGTTGATAATTTTATTTTCGCAGCGCTGCTCTTGAGATGAGGGCTATATTATTGTTCTCATTTGCAATAGAGAAGCTGAGCAGAGAGATTGAAGTTGAATGGGTACAATTTGTGATGCTTAATACTTGATTTGAGGATCTGGAAGGATGTGTGGTCTAATAGGCAGAAACTCCTCTGTATATCATAGAATCATAGAATAGAATCATAGAATTGTAGGGGTTGGAAGGGACCTTGAGAGATCATCGGGTCCAACCCCCTGCCAAAGCAGCTCCCCAGCTCATATTGCACAGAGAGGCGTCCAGACGGGGCTGGAATATCTCCAGAGGAGACTCCACCACCTCCCTGGGCAGCCTGTCCCAGGGCTCCCTCACCCTCACTGCATAAAAGTTCTTCCCCATGTTGGTGTGGAATTTCCTATGCTCCAACTTGCAGCCATTGCCCCTTTTCCTGTCCCCACAGACCACTGAAAAGGGGCTGGACAATTCCCCCTGCATCCCATGCTTAAGATATTTATAAACATTAATTAGGCCCCCCTTAGTCTCCACCAAGCCATGACCTGTAAATCTCTCTTTCCTTGTGAGTATTTCTGCACTCAGACACATTCTCTTCTGTTAGGTCCCAGACTGGTACCAGGTCACAGGTCTGTCAGGACTCCTACCTCTGACTGGCCCACTCAATAGCCCCATCTTTCAGGCTTCTCTCACCAGTACAGTTCTTCCATGCCAGATCCTCCTGCAGATACCTTCCACAGTTGCTGAGGCAGCCCATTGGTCTCATGATATTTCACATTCCATGTGCAACAGACAAACATAGGGACTGTTCAAGCCAGCTCCGAGCTGCAGATACAAAGAAATGTTGGTTGGTATCTGGAGGGGATGAGCACAACCAACAGATGTAGAAGTTTGAGCAACAGTTTATGGCTCTGCTTGGCAATCTTGATCTTCTGGGAAAGTTATTAGGGTACCTGTGGGTGTTGTGAAGGTGCAGCCAGGGATAGCAGTAGGAGCACAGGGGACAAAGGTCATTATCTGCTGACCTGATCTGCTGCCCAGGGAGGCTTGCTGTTGGGGCTTGGATCAGGGAAGAGACCTACCCAACCAAATCTGAATGGCAAATCAAATCAACCAAAGGTAGCAGGAGAAACACATGAATGACCAAGCAGCTCCTGAGTAATGTCAGACATAAAAGAAAAGCAGAACAAGAGGTGGAAGTGGGTACAAGTAGCCTTAAGAACTGTACAGGCATGCAAGCTTTGGAAGTCAATCGTATCTAGAGTTGAACCTAGCAAGAGCAGAAGGGAAACAGGAAATGTTTCTATGTAAGTATCAGAAAGAAGCCTAGGGAAAATGTGGGCCTACTGCTGAATGGAGCAGTGATCTGGTGGCAAAAGACCACAAAAAACCCCAGTGTACTCATTGTCCTCTTTGCTTTGATCTTTACTGGTAAAAGTGGACTTCAAGAACCACCTGACACTGGTGAGGAAAGGAAACGGTCTTGGAGGAGGCTCTGGGTAGGGAACAGTTAAACAAACTGGACACACATAAATTCATAGGATTTGACAGGATGCACCCAACAGTGCAGAAAGAGCTGGCTGGTGTCATTGTGAGGCTACTCTTGGTTATTTTTGAAAAGTCATAGTGATTGGGAAAGGATCCTGAGGACTAGAAGAGAGCAAATGTCAGTCCAATAAGGGCAAGAAGAAGGACGTAGGGACCAACAAGCTGGCCAGCCTCATCTTAATCCCTGAGAAGGTGATGAGGGAAATAATCCTGGAGACTGTTTACAAACATATGATGGACAAGAAGGTGATTGGATGTAGTTGGCATTGCTTTATGAAGACAAATCATGCCTGATAAACACAATGTTTCTTACCTGAACTTCAGCAAGACATTTAACTCTGTCTCCTATAACCTCCTTCTGGATAAACTGATGAAATACAGACATGTACATTGAGATGAACTGAAAACTGGCTGAATTTCAGGCTCAAAGAGATGTGGCCACTGGCACAAAGTCTAGCCAGATGTCAGTTGCTAATAGTGCACCCAAGGTATTGATACTGGAGCCAGAACTTTTTAACATGTTAATTAATGACCTGATTCGTGGGATAGAGCTCACCTTGAGCACATTTAGAGAAGATACAAAGGTTGATATGCCAGAAGTTCTTGCTGGCATCCAGAGAGACCTGAACAGGCTGGAGAAATGTGCTGACAGGAATCTCATGAAGTTCAACTAGTGCAAGCTCAAAGTCCAGTATCTGGGGAGGAACCAACCAGTACCTGTTGGAGACTGATCAGTTGGAAAGAAGCTTCACAGAGAAGGTCCTGGAGTTGAGGTCCTGGTGGACACCAAGTTGACCATGATCCAACAATGTGTATTTGCAACAAAGATGGCCAACTGCCTCCCAGGCTGCATTAGAAGCAATGCCAGCCAGTTGAGAGAAGCGTTCTTTACCATTTATTCGGTGATGATGAGGGCTTACCCGGAGTGCTGTGTCCAGTCCTGAACCCTTCAGTACAATACAGACAGGGACATATGGGAGAGAGTCCAATGAAAAGCTGCAAAGATGGCTGTGATTCTGGAGCATCTCTGCTATGAGGAAAAGCAGAAACATCTGAGACTGTTCAGCCTGGAAAACACTTAAGGGGATCTTATCCATGTGTACAAATGTCTGATGGGGAAGAGTAAAGAAGATGGAGTTAGACTCTCCTCCATGGTGCCCAGTGGCAGGACAAGAGGCAGTGAACACAAAATGAAACACAGAAAGTTCTCTCTGAACACCACAAAGCACATTTTTACTGTGGGAATGACTGGGCACTTGAACAGGGCACTAAGAGAGGTAGTGGAGTCTACCTCCTTGGAGATAGTAGAAACCTGACCAGACAGGTTTCAACCTACTTCTTGAGCAGGGTGTGATGGCCTAAATGATCTCAAGAGATGCCTTCCAATCTCAACCGCTCTGTAACTTTTGAGTCGTTATGTAATTTAATTGCCACAACCCCATGCATTTTATCTGAGTCCTACGTTCAGGTTGAGATTTAAAAAGAGAAGAAATTTATCAAGTATTACCTCTGAAAAGTGAATGACTGTACTGGCTATGTTGAACCCCAACATCACAGAGACTGGGAGAGGTTTTCATAAGTTTGCAAAGATACAACACAAAGTCCTCACCCTAGCCAGCTTTTGCTGTGGTCTCATGAGGGCAGGGCTACTGGGTTTTTATAAAGCAGCAACTACTGTGAGTTTTCTAAAATGGGCAGAAAACCTCCTAGCCTTATTGTGAAAAGCGACTGAGGCATCTTAGCTGCATTTCTGCTTTGTAAATCCATATACTTATAAATACATATGCAATATGTATCCACACACATGAACTCACAGAAATCTTACATATAAATGGGTGGATACACATTCAGGCGTGATAGGCACATACCTAATATGTAAAATTTCGATCCCAGCTATTAAAATTTGACACTTTTTCAAGCAAGCAAAATGTGTTCAAATCATAAGAGATTTTGATAAACATTGCTAAAGGAGGAATCCACCATAAATTTCATTTTCTATGGAATATTTGACCTCTGTGATATATTTCTACCACTCATTTCTTCTGCACTGTAAAGCAGAAGAATGCATGAAAAAGTCCTGAAGTGCTTTTTTTTTTTTTTTTTTTAACAAGTTCCCACTTCTTTGACAAGTTGTAAAGTAAATTTTCATTAGGAGGGAATTCCTAAAAAATAAGTGTTAAGCGTAATGTGCTTTAGACAGGGAATTACATGTTAATGCTGTTGGTAATGCCTGCTCCTTACTCAGATGAAACACTCACTGAGTCAAGTCATTACAGAAATATGTGTGTTTGGAGACTAAACCATCCAGGGACTGGCAAATAGGCAATCCCACCAAACAGAGATGTGAAACATGTTTGTTCTCTATGCCCATATCAGAGTGTGTGTTTTCTTGGAGAAGAAGATGTAGTAACACAGAAATATTACGTTGGTTTATTGTTGTTTACAGACGTGGTGCATCGTCAAGCAAAATTATCAGAATCAAATAACAGTGATGATCCTTGCAGGTATCAAGAGCATATTGCAGGCACATACACAGAGAAATGTATCTGGGTGGCAAGGACAGAAAATGACTACTCTCTTCCAGATATTCCCTAGACAGGTGGCATTATCCGTACTCCTCCGATTCTTGCTTCCTTCCCCAGGAATTGCAGGTCCCCACTTAAAAGCAGACCAGACTTCACTTCATGGTAAAATGGAAAGTTCTGCCTGTAACATGATGACCAGAAGGAAGCCAGCAGCTGTTGACAGTGTTGCAATGCCAACTCCAGTATTATCTCTCCTACCTTCATCATCAGCAACATCCGAAGCAGGTAAGCTTGTTTCCCTCCATGCCCTCTATTTCTTCCCCATCTTTTCCTTCTGGTGCAGCGCTGAGCCAATATGTGCTGGTGCTGCTCTTCCTGGTTGGAGAAGTAGCTGCAAATGTGCATATCTAATGTGATAATCAGGCTGTAATTTTTCTAACACTTTCATATCATGATCATATCTTGGCATATCAAATCTATTTCGTTCACATACCACCGTTTGTACAGCGATGAAGATGCAAGCGGCACCAGCCCGTATGGTCTAGCAGGGGACTTTCAAGCAAGACTCTTGGGTTCCTTTCTCAGCCCTGTTGTTCATTTATTTGAATGTTCCCATCCCCTTAGCATGAACATGCCGAATACACAGTGAATAGGCAAGAAGCAGCTGAGATTTCTTTCTGCATACTCCAGTGATTTTAGCATAATATTCTGTCTTGCAAATGTGAAATTGGTTGGGGCAATGAACAGTGATTTAAAATATATCAGAATAAATAAGTCAGAATAGCATGTTTTTCAATCAACTTGTATTTTGTGCTTCTATTTTGAATCAGATCAGAAAGATGATAGCTTTATACAGTCAGAAATTGAGCCAAATCACTCAGGCATCATCATGCCTTTTCTTGGGCATGGATAGAGAAGTTAATCTGGCATTGTGTCTTAATTTCCAGTGAATGGGGAAGCCACAGTACATTACCCTACATGCAGCCATTAGGAGTTTCATACTCTTATCAAACCTTTGATTCCACATTCACAAAAAATGTATCACTGAGTTATGGAATGATTACATATTTAATTATGCAATTGAAAGTGCTGTTTCAGTGCACTTCTTTCAATTTTTCTCTCATTTCCTGAAGAAATAGTGAAAACAAGCCATCCATGCTGTAAAGTAGCCTCTATAAAGATACATTTTTTTTATATTAAAAAACCAGGATTCTCTCTTTGGTGTTTAATACTTTCCTATGTTTAATACTTTCCTATATATAAACTGAGGACAGATTTTTAATGCAGCGGAGAATGAAAGCTCACAAATATTTTATGATCAGTTTCAAGATGAAAGTGTATGCTTGACTGCATAGTTCATTCTTTCCTTTTCAGAAGTCTAATTAAATTGTTGGTTTATCTGTAGCCCAGATGTTGAAATAATTTAGTTGAAAACTGAAAGAAACTGTGTTAATGGGAAAACAGGACAGTGCTATGGGTTTCCTGTAATTAATAGGGAGCTCTTTGAAAACTCCTCCGTTCAAACCAAGTCGACAAACTGAGCCCAGCTGTTGAGCAAACAGTTTTCTCTGTGCCATGTTCTTGCAAGAGGCCTCGGGCAACTCCAAACGGATGGAGAATGACAGGCAGTCATGCTGCAGACATAACAAAACCATCCACAGTAAAGTTAGGGAGCCAGTGGAGAACTTCCAAGGGATCTGACGTGCCCGGGCTCACCTTCTCATTCAACACCACCGTGCTGGAGTGGGTCCTCCAGCCTGCTTTAAGCTACCCATGAAAATGTATATTTTCGGCAGCGATTTCTCTCTTTGCCTCAGAAGCTATTTCCAGCATCATATCAATCCTCCTTAACTTCCCGGCATGGCCTCCGGCTGTTTCAATTTGTCTCTGTCTCTGAGAAGGAGCCTCACTGCATCTGTGTACTCCAGGGAGGAGAGAAACGCCGGACCTCCATGGGCTTTATTTTAAACGTGTAAAGCTGATTTATAAGACTTAACACTGGTCCTTGTTTGTTTGGGGCAGCTGGGTGAGGCTGTTTGCAGAGTGGGAGAAGGATGGAGGAAAAGTACTCAAGCTGCATTGAGCATTTCCAGTTTCTTGTCACTTTGGGCTGGATTGTGCCAAGTATTCTCGTGCAGCCTGGGGAGGTGTAAGGAGATAAGTGTGCCCTGGCAGCAGAGTGCCCTCCGCCTGCACCCTCAGCACCCAGAGGTTGCCATTGTCTTGTATTATCTCTGTGGGAGCATATTTCACGTTCCCTTTTTCATATGCCTCCATGCAGACACGGTGTTGCTCTTCCCCACCTCTTCACCCCTTTTTAGATTAATTCCACCAGATAGAGCAAGACAAAAGTCTTCCTCCAAAGGGGAGAGTTCCACATGCGAACAGCAAAGTGTGTGCAGGAAGAGAACAACAAAGACTGTGAAAACACCTCAGACCAACCTGGGCCCAAGGTTGGGCAGGGTCTGTCTGGATAAAATGAAAAAGATTGGTACTTTAGCTTTGGTTTTCAGCAGAGCTGTATATCACATGGCAATACAGCAAAATTTTTTATATCAAAGATTGCTCACCAAGAGCTTCCAGATGAGTTGATAACACCTAATGGCTCTCACTTCAATAGTGGTTTATTTTGGCAGATCTCCCTGATATTTTGTCATATGCACACCTCATCAACTCTTCCCCCTGCAGACACATCAGACTTTTTATGCATAGTCTCCCTACACCAAATGTAGAATCAGATGTCCCTGCCTCTTAATAGTCAAAATAATACTTGGTTTCCTAATATCTCCTTTAAAAAGCCTGACCTGAAAGCATATTAGTTATTCAGTGCATACATTCTGACTATTGGCAGACTATGTAACACAACTCAAATGCTTTCTAAAGCTTGCAAGTTCACAGGCTTGCTAGGCAGAACAGCAAAAGCAATATCAGTAATTTCTAACAAGCTTCCTGAGAAAGTCTTAAACACCCTAAAGCAGTTACAAAAGGCAAAGTTTTGCAGAAAGCCAGAACAGAACAGCGTAGATACTTGGGTTTTTTCCTAAATGCGAAAATGAGTTTGAGTCCACAAGGAAACAGTATCTAAACAACGTGAAGGAAGACAATGTGAGGTGGTGTTCAGCTTGCAGATTTACAAATAGGTGTAGATATCTACCCCTAGCTGTGTGCATATCGGTTAATTTTGGAAAAATAGGCAATATGGCAGAAGGTAGAGGCCTACCTTTGCTCCACTCAGGCACTATCTACTCCCCCTCATGCTCCACTCAGGTTTCTAAGCCTGGATGTCTCAGACCTCTGGGGTGCCAGGTTTGGGGGGATGGACAGGATGCCTGAACCTTCCTTATCCGATATCAGGGTGTCAGAAGGATGTCCATGGTCATACATTGCACTGAGTTCCCATTTTAGGTCAACCTCTATTATACAGATCAGATCTCTATTGACTGTGATGGGGTGATGATTCTGAGCTGCAGGAACAACTAAATACTGATTAATCTTAGTAAAGATATAAAATCTTTGCTGATACTTGGCTAATGCTTGATTTCAAGTTTGTTTCCTGTCCTTTGGCTTACGTTCTTTCCAATGAAAGATAAGAGTAATGCCAAATCTCCCAGTTTCACCATGAACCTTGCATTTTTTCCTGTATTTTTGATAAAATTGCCGTGTTCAAAATTTCCTTCATCAAATGAAAAGTTCTACCTTTATTTCCTGGGAAGAAAATTGCAACTTGACTACAACAATTAGAAAAAATAAATCTTTTAAACCGTGCCCTCGCAGTATCAATAAAAGGCAAAAGGTGGACAGCAAATACAAAGAGTGTAAAAAATGTTTGACTTCTTAAATACTCTGACATGAAGCTACTCTCAGGATCTGGGAGGGACTCAAAGAAGGCAAATGCTTAGGGCTGGAAATGTTGGGACTATATATGTCAATCACCAGTGAGGCCAGATGAGAGCAATCATTTTGTGTGACAGGGATCTAACCTTTTTTTGATCAGATGACTGAGAAATAGCTCGCTGCCATTTGCCCTTAGGGCTCTTGCACTTTTTAAGGGTGACCTACTTGAGAGGAATTTTGTGCAACTAATTAGCATCTCCAGAGCAACTTGGATATTTCATTTCCTTTCTCTTTTTCTTTGGTACCAAACTGACTGCATTCCTCTTTTCTTTTGTCCTCTGTGAATCACAAACTGCAAGTGGGTTTTATTTTTCTTTTTGGTGTGGGGAGTGGGTTACATATGGAAAATGTATTTTGTTTTGTAATTAATGAAAACCAGACTTTGGGAAGTTGGCCATCCAGGTCTTTATTTATAAGAGAGCATATGTCTGTGTTTTGTTTATGACTCACTCCTACTTCTTGCATTGTAACTTGGGTTTGTTTACGCAGGCTCTTCGCTGAATCCAAGCAACATGGTGGTATAAGAGCCAATAATTTATGTTCTCCAAGAGGGGAGGCCAGTGAGTGAGGTTTGTGTGCTGAATCTGTCATAGCCGATAGCGAGCAGGAGGAGATTCTACCACTTGAACGCTTCTGGTTATCTGCAGAAAAATGCTACAATAGCAACTTTATTTAAACTACTGCTAGAAGATTAGCCTGTTAGCCATGAAGGGAGTGATAACCCCCAAATGAACCTTTCTCGAAATCTTGGCTGCTCTGGAAACTTCAAGGATTTCAAACCCAAATGACTGCTTGACAGTCAGGTGTAAATTAAGTTTGCAAGTAGATGTGGGCTGAGGTTAATTTAGTGGGATGTTTTATTCCTCACTGAAAAGAAGTTCTGAGCTCCATCATTTCTTTTCCAGCAGTGCAGAACAGATATGTTAGGAGCGAAAGAGAGAACCAGCTACTGCAATAGCAGAATTAATACATTCTGTTTCTCTCACAAAGGGGTAGTTACTTTTAATCTGTGTGTAAATCCTGAGCTCTGAATAGATGCCACGTTCAGTAACGGACAAGAAGACGATTTAGAAAAATAAGCAAGGTCTCATTTCCTAAGCAGGGACCAGGAGCCAAGAAGTCCTGGGTACTCTTCCCAGCTCTGACAATGACTCACAACATGACCTTGGTAAGAGACTTAACTACTTTGGACTTCATTCAGATCTAAAGTAAGTGATCTGAAGAAGGAGTAAACTTGCTTCAGGGACCAATAAAATCAATTATATGACTGAGTAGCTTCAGGTAGTATCTGTGCAGAAGATGACAGTAATGCAACTTGGACAGGGAGAATGTATTTGCCACAGGTGACGTGACCCACACAGCTTGTCTGTGCCCACTAGTTTCAGTAACAAACACTTCTCATACAAGCTGGCATCCACAGCAAGAATTAAAGGCTGGGGTGAAGATACTGGGTGTAGATGTTTGGGGCATAGAGAGTTTAGTACTTACTGTGGGCTAGTATGACAGCTATGCTAGGCAGCCCTTCCTCCCCTCTCACTAGATGTTTAGAAATGCGAATGAAGCAAACCCACGGTAAAATAGTGCAGTGGAAGGGCTGTGTTGCTTTAGAAAAGGGGAGAGATTGAGAGAAAGCTCTGAAGACTGCTTAATAGTTAAAACTATTTTCATCTGGGACAATAAAAAAGGAGGTACAAGCAATTCTTCTGGGACTGTAATAAATAATCTTTTACACTTTTTTTAGTTGTATTTCTATGCGTAGTCTTTTCTCACAGCCACTGCTTCTTCAGCGGTCTTATTCAGGTTACTGGGCTTGAAAGCATCATGACACTGAAACCAGGCAAAGGAGAGATTCCATCACCGTTGTTTGACTTACCCATCTTTCCCTCTTTGTCTTCCAACAGCCAGCCCACCACTGAAAAAAAGGTTCAAGCGCCGTGAAATTGAAGCAATTCAGTGTGAGGTGCGCAAGATGTGCAACTACACCAAGATCCTGTCCACCAAGAAGAACCTGGATCACGTGAACAAGATCCTAAAAGCCAAGCGGCTGCAGAGACAATCAAAGACAGGCAATAACTTCGTCAAGAAGCGGAGGGGCGTCCTCGGAAGCAACCCCTTTCCTTCGATGAAGACTCCAGAGACCAAATGCCCGTTCTGGAAAAATGTATTGACCTTCCCAGCAAAAGAGGTCAGAGATCAACACTCAACCCTTTGATATTGGAGCAAGCAGCCACTCAAGATACAATCATGGCCACCATTGAGGCTGTGATACACATGGCTAGAGAGACGCCACCTCCTCCGCCTCCTCTTCCTCCTCCCCCTCCCCCGCCTCCTCTCCCTCCGCCTCGGACACCCCGGGTTGGGAAAAGAAAAAACAAGTCCCCTCAGGAGGAAGAGGAGGATGTGAAGGTAAAGCGGCACCGGAAGGGCAGAGGGAGTGAAAGCGAAGGCCTTCCCTAAGGCATCGCTTGGATGTTGGGTGCCAGTAGCGGGGCACGCCAGGACTGAGGGACTTGAGGTGCGCTTTCCGCTTCATCCCTGGGGCAACACCAGACTCACTCGTCCCTGTGGCAGCCAGAACCTGTCGCAGAGAGCTGTGCCAGCCAGGGTTTGCATCTTCCTCTTCATTGCTTTGGCCCTAACCCCTCAGGAAAGAGGGGGAAAGGGTACGGGAAAGGTGGGGGGTAAAGGGGGGTGGGGGGGTATGTGTCAATTGGGGATAATGTCTACTTTACAGAGTTTCCAAAACTAATCAGCATCTCAGCATTGCTGTTCTCATACCATACTGGAATGAGAGTTTGTCCTCGCAGAGAGCTGAACGTTGTCACTAAGGCTGCTCGCCAGATTCACGATTCTGTTTGGCAGGCCAGGTGATACTAAGAGTAACCATAACCATAGTAGAAATCACTGTAAAAAAATAAAAAAACAAACAAAAAAAAAAAACCAAAAAAAACCAAAAAAAAAAAAAAAAAGAAAGAAAAAAAGAAAAAAAAAGACAACAAAATAGTGTAATTTTCTCAACTGTGATTTTGGTTATAATCTGTTTGAAACTTTTTTTTTTTTTTCTTTTCCCAGTTTTATATACCTACCAGGCTTTGGGGCAGTGTAACCCAAAATGCCTGACTCCTGCTAGAACTATGTATTTCTTTATCATTTACTTGCCTAGTTACAACTAGCAGCAATATAGGCAATAGGAAAGTAGAGCCTTACACACGCGCACACTCATTCCGAGTGGTATCCCAAGGAATGACCGAATATCACAACATTTAAAATAAGGTGTACGTAGATATTCCGTTACAATAGCACGTTTCTATGAAGCAACTTGGCATTTTCAATGGCATGTGAGAAAGGGGTCATCCCACAACCAAGTTGTTAAGTTGTTTTGATGCTCGGTACATATGAGTAGAGAACAGCAAGACACTTCTGGGGAATGGAGTTATAGTCAACATAGACAAAATCACCAAAAGAAAAAAAAAAAAAGAAGAAAAAAAAGAAAAAAAAAGTAAAAGAGAAAAAATAGATCAGAAAAAAATAGAATAAACAGGGCCAAAAACTTATCAGTTCTTACCACCTGCAATTCCCAGTGAAATTGATGGGAAACCCAGGATCCAAATTATTTACATTGGGCAGTAAATGCCTTGATATGTTCTTTTAAAGAAAATAGATAAAGTAGATTGTTTTGAAAAAAAAATAGAGAACAACACCCTATGGAAAATAGGTTCTTTCTTGGCAATTATTTCTTTTAAAAAAAAAGGAATAAGTGTTCTTATATGAAAATAAAAAAAATAAAAATGTTCAAAGGGTATCACCACTGCAATTGTATTAATGCCACTTTGGACATGTTCTCCAAGTTGTGGTTGCCTTAATAAACTAAAAAAAAAGTCTTTTTTTTTTTTGTACATAATGTAATTATAAAGCTCTCAGTCTGCATGGATGCAAACTGTGTGTGACAAATCGTCTCTTTAAATGGTCGGTTCAAATTGTACATTTCTCATTGGAGTTGTACGTTAGCCATTGATTTAACTTGGGCAAAATACCCAAGCTCCATTTCTACAGCCCAACTAAAATGTTTAACTAAAAGAAAGACTTAACATGAAGCTGTTCCATTGCAGTAACAGTGCTTTAAAAAAGAGAAAAAAGAAAAAAGAAAAAAAAAAGTCAGTTGTTAAAATCTGAAATAGGTACTTTCAAATGTGTTTAATTCCTTTTTAAAGTCCTTCAGTACCTGGCATGGCAAGATGGATATTAAAATGGGAATGGGGGGAGGGAAAATGCCAGCGAATTGAATGGGGATCGGAATTATTTAATGATTCACAAGCCAACTGATATTCCCTTTTTTGCGAAACCTTTCAGCTGGCTAATTGCCACGGAAACTTCAAATAGCACGACACTAAAAGAAGACAAAATAATGAAACAACAAACCCAATGAAAAAAAATCTCCACAAAAAAAAAAAAATATTGTTTCTATTCTGTTATTTATTTACAAAAATCATATCAAGACTATGGTGTTAAAGGGACACTGTAAACATACAGCGCATTATTTTTAGAGACTGATTTTTCTTCTGTGATAGCACCTTAGCTTATTAAAACTGAGTGCATTTGGGGTTTGTATTGAGTTAAGGGGATATATTGGCTGATAAAGGGGATATTTTTATGATTTTTTTTTAAAGGCTGGAACAAATCTTGAGATCCCATGTGCTTAAAACTGATAAGAGGGATCAAAGAATTTTGTTTCCATTTTTTTTTTTGCATCATTCAACATACTCATTTACGCTTTTGGTTTTCCAATTAATGCAGCTTAGAAATAAAGAGGCCAGTTGCTCGTTCTGTTACAACCAATTTTGCTTTTCAGTTTCTCTTGAATTAGCACAGTGTTACGGGCCGAAGTTGTAGGCCTGCAAAAAAAATGCTTGAGCCTCCTCAAGCTTCTTTCTTCTTCCTTAAAAAGCATTGGACTGAGGTTTAGTTGATTCAGAAATCTTTTTTTTTTCCATCTCTTCTTTGGGCCTGAAAGTAGGTGACAGTGTCGCTTAAAATGAAAGAAAAACTGGAAGCTTGGTATTCCAGGTAGCCCATCAGCTGAAACTAAGCCAGACAATAACTTTGGTTTTATCTTCAGTGATCTCTTCATTAGCATTGAAGGACACTTCAATGTATAATGAGTGGAGCAAAGGTCTTAAAGGACCAAATTCACTGGATGACCATCATGGCTTGAAGATGCATCGGCCCTTACAGAATGCTGCTAAGGGCTGTATGTGGGCTAGAGTTTTCTGGATGTTCTGGGATGCAACATTCCCAGGGAAGGGTCACTGAATGGCTGCTGCCTCCCATGTTCCTGTGCTTTGGGAAAAAATGCTCTTATCCTTACAAAAAGTACTATACAAAATGCTGCTAGAGGCATACGGCTTAAGGAGAAGGTCCGCTCAGAAGCTACAACCCCACATACCCTCCACTGAGCAAAAAAATAAGAAATCAAAGAGGTCCTTTTGGTCCTAGAGAAAATAAGGGTAGCATTTACGGCTCGATAGTTGCAAGCTGTCAGTGTAGGCTTTATCCAGATGCCCAAGGTTTGTGTTTCTCTCGGCGAGAAGATGCTGGTGGAAGCGTGCTGCTGCAGTACAGCCTTGGCTGTTTGTCCAAACAACAGCCCGGTGCAGCTGGTCCTGGCTGGCAGGAAGATTAGCTCGTTAATTTGTACGAAAGCAGGCTGAAAATACTGTTAGATGGCACTCAGAATTTGTGTTCTGCATGTTGCATAGTCTATAAATATGATAAGCAAGTTGCTGACAGAATAATATTATAAGGCGATGTACTACATGCAGATCATAAAGGATTTAGTTTTAGGGCTTAAGGCTAAAATCCCACTCCTGCAGTTTATTACCCAACAATATTCCAGTAATGAGCTTTTTGATTTCTTTTTTCCCCCTACCACTGGGAAGATTTACCAAGGAACTCTCTAAATTCCCTCCGCACATTTCCAAGGACTGTGTAAAACTGGGGTGAGAGCCCTTTTGCTTATTAAGACCAAAAAGACCTTTCAGACACCTCCACTGTGTCACAGATTAACACACATCTTAGCACGCTTCAATAAAAGCAAAAGACCAACGGAACAAAATCACATGGCTGCGAGCCACATGAAAAAAGGCTGCGGGTTTGCATCCTCTCTGTCGGTCTTGTTTTCCTCAATCCAGTCTAAAACCAGGAATTGGGGATGAGCGTGCGGGGAGTGAAGGGGGGAAAAAAAAAAGAAACAGAAAAGCCATCCACCTGGATCTCCAAAGAGCTTAACACTGCCAACTTCTTGAGCCCTTCAGTGCTACATTTTCTGTGAAGCACCTCACGTGTTTTTGGGTAACGGTTAAAAATAAGGACAAGGAGAAGAAAAGGACAAAATAAAAAGAGAAGAGTCACCAGTTAGCAGGGTATCCAACAGCACAGCCCATGCTTTGGATCATTTCTGTAGGATATTCTGATTGTGATGTTATATTCTTTGGGTAGCATCTGGTATAGTGAGGTGCTGGTTTGTGACCGGGGCTTCCGAGTGCTGCAGCAATGCACCAAACGAACAGGAATTGCTGTTCAGCACACACAGATTTCCCCAGCTCTTATTTCCATGGACCCTAATTCAGGACTGCACATAAGCACATTTAAGTAATATCCTGAAGGGTAAAAAGAAAAAAAAACACAAAACAACAGTCAGGAAAAAAGAAAAGAAAAAAAAATCCAAACCCAAAACACAAAAAAAACCCAAACACAACAGGATGCTTTCCTGAATTGGGAAAACAAACATCACGCCTTTGCAATGCCTCTTCCTTCAATATCATCCAAAAAACTGGGGTGCAGCAGTTCTGAGATAATTAGAAGCACATTTCAACAAAGGACACATATTTGAGACCTCCTTAAGATGCCTGCCTAGGTTGTATGAAACACTACAGAGAGAAAAAAAAAAAAAAAGAAAAAGAAAAAAATGTAATAACATCAAAAGAGCTGCCAATTGGACAACATGGGGAAGCAGTTCAGTCCCATGTTGGTTTGTTTTACTTTTCTTTTTCTTTATTTTTTTAAGCTATTTCTTAAATAATAAATGCACATGAAGTGTTAAATATGTATATACTGTATTTCAAAAAAAAAAAGATTAAAAAAATCAAACGAATGGGGCACAAGATTGTTCTATAAGTCGTGCTGGCTAATTTTTAGTTTGTATTCATAAGTGGTTTTTAAAAGCCTTTTTTAAAGTGTAATTTGCATGTTCTACTTTGATTGTATGTAAACATATTTTAGAGCAAAAAAATGTATTTGTATTTTATTGAATATAGAGGCAAGAAAAAAACTTGTACATTGTTTGAAATGTTCTTTTTGTAACAGTTTTTATTCATGAAGCATTTTTGTACATTTAAAAATGGATATGGACTTGATGTTCTTTGAGGCTTAGATACATCTGGCATGCTTTAATGTCATGCTCCTTCATGATCTTAGATGTTGGTTTTTAAACATTTTTTTCTAAAACAAAGCTCAGTCTTTTCGCTACCAAATCAGGTTAGCACAGTATAGAGCACTTAACTAAAAAAAAAAAAGAAAAAAAAAAGTTAATCCTATTCATATGTTATTCATTGTGTGAAATTAAAGGAATTCAATTCAGTCTAACATGAGTTGTGAATTCTTTTGTCTTATTTTCCATCTGTTTCCCATCACTAAGGAGTTTAATAGCTTTTGGGATACTAATACCATGCATTCACAAGCCCTCTTTATGGTAATAGAGAAAAACATGCTTTGGTTCTGTGCTTTTTTTCTTCTTCTTCTTCTTTTTTTTTTTTTTTCTTTAATTTTTTTCCCAGAATATCCTTAAAAGTTAAAAAAGGACTGTGCCATGGGCCCCATGGACAAAAGGGGGATTCGCACTTCTGCGGCCAAGCGTGTCGCCAAACAAACAGAAACATTTCTGGTCTGCACCGCGTCCCCAGGCACCGGTACAGTAGCACTTGCCACCCAGGTGGGATTTCTACTCCCAAAGTAGATGGAGCATCCCTCTCTGGATCCCTGTGGAGAAGGGAGTCCCAGGGGATGAGTTATGGACAATAGGATGATGGGAGCCAACGTTCCGCTCACTGAGCACCCAGAGTTGAAGGGCTGTAGGCCAAGGGGTATTTTCCGTTCCGTGAAACCTCACACTGTGACTATGGGGTCGGGAGTTGGTAATGGCATCATTTTAAATTTCTTCTAAGTTTCTGCTGAGAGTGGTAAACTGCCACTTTACAGTCAGCCTCGATATCCACAAATTCTTCTGCAGCAACATGAGATTTCACCTGTTCTTTCATCCTCCTTGCACAGGGTCCACCACCTTCCCCAATGGCTCAGCAACCTGCATGTGGAAATTTTACCTTGTTTCCTGGAGAAGGCAGCAATGCTCAGGCAGGATAGATAATTCCATGTCCTGACACGTTATTCCTTTCTGAAGCTTTATGGGATGGGATGGCTTGGTGGGACTAAGATCTCCCAGCCACAAAGATGCTCTGACTCCTGTTTTCACTGATCTCCAACTCTGACCACATTTTTGTCAGAGGCCTGCAGTAAGACTCCCTTGGAAGCATTTGTGAGCTGTCAAGTTTCACACTAGCTGCTTCAGTATCTCAGGGCTGATCTCTGCTCCTACCAGCTCTTTTCTGAGATTTACCTCCCACTGCCAATGAGCAGGGTCACCTTCCTGATGTCACCTTGCAGAGCAATGAGGCAAGGCTGTGAGAGCAGCATTTGGCAAGCGAGAGTTGGGGACATAGTGTTTCTGTCATTGGAGGGGCCAGGAGGTGGGGCATAAGCCAGATTCCATCTGCAAGGTTTTCATGCTTTCTGTCCCCTGATATCTTCTTTTCACTGGACCACTGACACCATGTCTTGTGTCAGAACACCATGCTCCTTACAAGCCTCCTCCTGGGTAGGGAGGAGTCTGTGATCAGCACCCCATTTGCTTTCTGGAGCTAAAGCTGGTCTCTTGCTGGGGTCTGTTCCATTCCTGGTTACTACTCCAGCACTATCTGGACAACCTTTGAGAAAAACATTGAAAGTCTTGCAAATGAAGTTTAGGTTATTTACAAGCTCTAGTAGGAGGCAAATTTTTCTTAGGTACCCTGTGTTTAATGAGGTACTGCTCTCTCATTTTGCATGGAGTCAGTGTTTTGTCAAGAGTATTTTCATTATTAATCTATTCTCTGAAAAGAATGAAAATAATAAAGTACCAACTGTGTTGGAAACAACTGTCATGAGAAACAATGTTCTGATTATCCTCCTTCCATTCTGAGCAGTCTTTGCTCACGGAAGCAGCGAAGCTCTGTTCAAACCCTCCTTGATCATCCTTTATGTTATTGAAGTTCAAATTATGACAGAATTTCATACTCCCATCCTCAGGATGTGGATAAGGAGACAAGTATTATCCTTTGAGTCAAAGTATGATCTTAACTCACTGTTGATAGTGGAAGTCAACCATGTCCCTGGGATAAGGATGGTGACCACAAGTCACCTTCAGCTGGCAGAGACAACCATCAACCTTGGCCTTGCTCTCCCTGATGGTTCCATCTCCCACCACGCTCTAGAGCTATTTCACATGTAGAATTCGTTTTGTGTCAGGGGAAGTTTGGCTGGTGGAGATGCCTATAGCTTGTATGCAAGTTGTGTGAGCTCATGACAGCATTAGTCGGTATTCTGTAACACAAAGCATGCACATAATTTCAGAAGAATTCTACTGTTATTAAGCAGAAACATTTTCCAGCGACTTTTTTAGGAGATTAATGACAAGACCCTGCTCAAAGCCCCTCAGTACGTACCATCTGGCAAGGCCTAGAGAGGAAAAGGAAATATGGATGTCAACCTAAAAAATATATATGTTGCCTTTTATGAGCAATTAATGAACCACATCACTACTGCACTAACACAGAGGCTTCAGAGCTAATAGAAAGTATGGAAATCACAGTGAAGTGTGGCACATCAAACCGTTTGTGCATTTTTACTGTGAGCTGCAGGAATAAATGGTGTGAAAGAACCCCAGGAGCTGTAAGAGGGGTTTAACAGAATGTTCGTGCAATCATAAGTCATTTCATTATGACAATTAACTTTCCCTGTAACACAGAGCAAGACCCACTGGTTCACATCTTCAGCTTGCACAGATCAGCACTATCAGTTTCAAATGTGTTAAAGCAGTTTACAGAAGCAAAAAGGTCTGTTTTCATTTTCCTTATGGAAACTATTCATCCCAAAGTGGCTTTGGAGTGCTGCTAGTAATATGATGTAATACAAACTACTGTTGTTGGTGGCCTGTAAGAAGTGTCATACTGAGAAAATAGACTTTTGTTAAAAAATTAAATGTTTGGAAAGCTCATCCTGTGACACTAGTAGCCAGGCCACCGTGGTTTTATAAGAGCTGTTGTGGAAAGAAGAGGGTTAAAGAAGCGGAGAGTCTTTGGAAGACAAAGAGGCATAATTTTCTACATATCAGCCAGACATTTAAGCATTAATACCTAATTCTTCTTGGACCCTGTTGCTTTTCAAAAAAATGCTGAAAAAAAATTTCCAGGTCATAGGCGTCAAGGAGTACATCAGCCCTGCACAAAGTAAGCATCCAGTAAGCCCAGGGCTTCTTCCATAATGCTTGAAACAGATGTAGCTCGTGTGGCATCTGTTTGCCCGGTGGGATTTTCTCCCTCTGGATCTACCCCAGGCAGTGATGCAAAGCACAGAACAGGAACCCTGTCATTTTCCTGTGCTTTTCCAGGTGACCTGCTCTGGAAGAAGGGGGGAAAATATCACATGTATAATTGTTTGATTAACCTTGAACATCTTTGAAGAGGCATGAAATATTGCCTTGTCTCCATTCTACTCCTACACATGCTTCTATTGGTAGTCCTTAAACCACCTCATGGACGTTATTGGTAAATAATGCTCCAGTTGAATCAATAGAAGTTTTGTCATTGACTCAAAGGGAACAAAATCCCCTGCTGCACCTCCCTCATTTAGCGTGCCACAATACTATTTGTAGACTCAAAACAGCTTTTAGCATCTCCTGCTTGCCTTGCTTGGTATTCTGTTTATATACTCAAAAGAACAAGTATATCAAGCAGAAAATTAGTTTAAAAGGGCAAACTGTGAAAGCCTCAGCTAGGTAAAGGCAAGGAGGAGAGCACATGAAGAGCGTCTGCGGGTGAGCGTTTTTCAGAGCAGGGCAGGAGCACAATTAGAAAGGGATGAAAAGTGATCTCTGAAGGAAGCAAATGATGATGTGGTGAAGCTGTAATGAAGATAATGACAAAGGAGGGCACTGCTTAGTTTTATAAAAGACAGCAAAAAAAATAAAATTAAGTGACACTTGAAGGGGAAGCGATGAGTTCAGAAACACAAAAGGACATTCATTGAAGGGAGGGAGGGAGAGGCTGGAGGATATGAAGATTTAGGTCATGGAGAGAGTATAAAAATGGATTTTGTGACAGAAGATGGAAGAGGCAGCCTGCTTGCTTACTGGGACTTTATTGCTGCTTTGCAAGCTGATACAGCACTCATCATTTATCCTCATTAAATAGCTACCATCAGGGCATAGTTAGTGACCATTAGTCCTCAATTCTCTCTCTTTAAGCTGCAGATAAATAGTTACTGCAAGATGTAAAACTTTCTTTGCTTGAATTATTGTGCCCCTGTACCAGGCATTGGTGAGGCTGCACCTCAAGTGCTGGGTCCAGTTCTGGGCTCCTCCCCATAAGAAGGACATTGAGGTCCTGGAGCGAGTCCAGAGAAAGGCAACCAGGCTGGGGAAGGGGCTGGAGGGCAAATCCTCTGAGGAGCAGCTGAGGGAGCTGGGGTTGTTCAGCCTGGAGAAGAGGAGGTTGAGGGGAGACCTTATCACCACCTACACTGACCTGCCAGGAGGGTGCAGAGAGGTGGGCGCTGGTCTCTTCAGCCAGGGGACAGGAGATGGGACAAGGGGAAATGGGCTCAAGCTGCCCCAGGGCAGGATCAGATCAGATGTGAGGGAAAAGTTCTTCACTGAGAGAGTTGTCAGGATGTGGAACAGGCTGCCCAGGGAGGGCGTTGAGTCACTGTCCCATGTATTTAAGACAGGTAGATGAGGTACTTAGGGATGTGGTTTAGCACAGGACAGGAACAGTTGGACTCAATGGTCTTAAAGGTCTTTTCCAACCTAGATGATTCTGTGATTGATACTTCAATTTCCCAAATTCCTGGTCAAGGATCAGCAAATAACAGCACAGGTAGGACAATAAAGACAGAAGCTCTACAGAAGCCTGGTTACAAGGATGGGACTTCAAGAACATGCCATCTCTCATACAAATGGACTTGGCTTTATTTACTTCAGTGGTACTATATTAACGCTCAGGTGCTGTTTATGTCTATATTAATATCTACTCCGGGTATCCAAGAGCCAGATATTTCCACCATCTATGCATCTCAGCAACTTACCTTCTCATGGGTCCACACAGGGCTTGGTGCCAAGAACAAGCCATTTGTTAGAGGAAGCAACCAAAACACTGCGAAAGCAAGGCCCATATTGTCCAAGCTTTACAGTGCTATTGGGAGCTTCTATCCTGAAGTACCACAGGTAACACTGTGTTTTCTGGATATTGTAAGAAGATGCCATGGATTTAGTAGAGAGGCAGATAAATATTCCAAAATATGGATCTTGATGGCTTTTGTACAAGTGTGATAAATAAAGGTGAAGAATGTGAAGTCATCTATTAGGCTTTTGTGCAGGATACTTGTGAGAAGGTTTTTGGTTTCCTTAGTTTTCAAATCAGCCAAGAATGACTTTGCTTTTTCTCTCTGGAAAAAAAAAAAGAGGGAGCAAGGAGACATAGCTTCTCTGGAGCCTGAGTTGCTGTTGCCTCAATTCAGAAAATCACATTAGCACCACTTAAGGAAATACGGGTCGTAATATAAATAAGAACTTGCATTTAGACTTTGATTTAGTCCCGCTAACATCAATATGATATAAACACTTTAAAATGCAGTATATGATTAATTGCTGTTAATAGGATGAGTGTCTTTCTGATTTCCCAAACTCAGTCCTGGTCAGCCAAACTGAAGTTTAATTATTTTATTGAGTGGAAATGTGAATTAATCTACTCCATTTTAAACAATATCAGAAGGGGTGCCTACCTCCAGGCCTCAGTTTACCATGAAGTGTGCTTGCGTACCTTGAAGTCCTATTTGTTAACGTTACCTAAAGGATGTGAATTCCTTGCAGAAAAGGTGCAGTTTGTACAAGAGAACATCCTTATCAATAATTTAGTGATAAGATATTCTCTCCAAGTCAGCTTCTTTCTTTATTTCTTTTAACCATGAAAAATGAGGCCATGTCATTTATACAGCAAAGTAAAAATGGATCCTTAAACCAGGGCAAGAGTTCCTTTGTCCTTCTTCACTACAGCCATATGTTTCTGTCTATCCTTCATTACCTCAAAAAATAACATGAAATCCTTTCTTTTTTCAGATTTCCATAAATATTTCTCCAGCACGCCTGTTCACATTGAGCGAGTTTCTGAAGGCACAAGCTACGTAGTTTCTGATCAGTCATTTATTTACATCTTCACTGATAAGGGTATCTCAAAAATGATAGCAGCCTCTTTTGATTGCTTTGATATGCAGATCATAGGCTGAGCTAGGACATGGAGGCTGAATCACTGGAGATGAAGCACAAAGGCTGTGCTCCATCTGCGTTGGATCCAAACACTGAAGGGTAAAGAGTATGAAATCCTTGACATGGCAAGAGAATACCAAATTCTTTCTTGCCAGGCTTCTAGATGTGCATGTGTGGGATCTTTTGAGAGTTATCACAGGCACATAAATCCAATGGCCTTTTCCAGGCTTAGGCAACCTCTGTTTCTGCCTCTGTTCCAGGAAGTGGTAGCTTTGAAAGACCATATCAAACGAGCACATTGTGCTTCCTGCACAACCTGCTTTATTGGAGGTTAATTCCTTCTGACGCATGCAGTCTGCTGCTGCCAATTAAGTCAAATGTATTTTACGCTTTACTTTTCTGTTGCCTTACAGGCTTTTGTTGGAAAATATTTAATAAATAAAACTTGCCAAACGTTGTTAAATGACATGGTCTGATGATTTGGAATAAGCACTGGGACTCTAACAGATCAGAAGGGTTGAGAAAGGGGAGGAGGGAATGCTGGAATGACACCCAGCTGGATGCTAACCACACAGTGTCCAGACTCCAAGCGCTGCGTTCAACTCTTGCTAGAGGACTATTGCAAAAGCAGAAAGCGGAACCCCAGGTCAAGCAAGGCATATAGAGTTGCTTCTCATTCAGTGACACTGCCATGTCTTACTCGTCGGTAGAGGAGGGTAGAAACCAACAGCATTGGAAGAGTTGTCCAGGCACAGGACCAAGTGGGCTCTTCCTTTACAGTCCCACATCTGGCACCAATTTTCTGTCCATTTCATCATGGTTCCTGTGTTTATTCCTGCTTTCTGCTTTTGTGTGGGATCTCCAAGTAGTCTCTCTTTCAAGCTTCAGAGAAACTGGTGGGACTGTTCAGGCTCAAGATCTGATAAGAGAAAGTTCATTTCCTTGGGGTCAGCTGAATCATACAGATATCTAAAATATGTGAAAATCCATAAGAATTTATGGATTAATTATATTTATTCTGTTATTTTTCTATGATCCCACTCAACACTAAAGAACTGTCATAGGCGACAATCAGTGAAATTCCCAGGTGAGATCATATTCCAAGTCGTGAAGAGAGGCTGAAGGTCAGAAACCAGAAAAACAATCAAGATAATGAAGTTTTCCAGCATTGTTGACACTGTATATCAGCGAAATAGCTGAGTACACAATTTCAGATTCCTGTATGGCTCCATGGTCCTTATTCTGATTATATTACTTCACTGGAAAATTTTAGAAACAACTTTCAGTCACAAAGGCAAGAACAAAGGAAAAAGATCCTGCTCCCTTTCCTGGGTAACAAAATCCTAGCACCTGGAAGCCTTGTGTACAGCAACCACAGTGTGCTTTACCCATAATTACATTTTAGATCTTCCACAGGATAAATCACGACTGCCAAGGGCACTAAACAGAGTGCCCAAAGCACATTGGATCCATGAGGAAAAAGTGCTTAACTGCATCTTGCAGATCGATACAAAGTTTCTTCCAAGAGATGTTCATGGCAGGAGTATTCTCAAGAAAAGACCTATCACAGATGAGAGGGTGATATGGAATTATGGGAAATTCTTTGATACAAGAAAAGCAAAATTCTCATTTTGTAGCCCAAGACAGGGCTCCAGCTGGAACACAGCTTGGAGAAATGCAATACTGCTGTATCATACAGCATACTTGGATGATACAGCAGCAGTATCAAAATCACTATCTGCTTGGGAGCTCAGCATCATAGCTAAATATATATATATATATATATGTATATATAAACATATCAGGCTGACAGAGTTGGGCCTGTTCATCCTGGAGAAGGCTCCAGGGAGACCTTCCAGTATCTAATGAGGCTACAGGAAAGCTGGAGAGGAACTGTTTGTCAGGGAGTGTAGTGATAGGACAAGAGGTAATGGCTTTAAACTAAAAGAGGGGAGATATAGCTTAGATAAAGCTTTCCTGGAGAGGGTGGTGATGCCCTGGCACAGAGTGCCCAGAGAAGCTGGGTGGGCCCTGGATATCTGTCAGAGTTCAAGGCCAGGTTGGATGGGGCTTTGGGCACCCTGGGCTGGTGGAGGGTGTCCCTGCCCATGGCAGGGGTGGCACTGAGGGCCCTGCCCACCCAAACAAGTCTGGGATTCTATACGAAATATATATTTTTTTTTATTTTAACTAGTTCTCTGACAGGGAAATACCTTCAACAGTGGTTGGTACAAATCGGCAGGTAACAATGGGAGAAAGGGCCAGTCAGAACTCCTCTAATCCAAGCAATGTTCTGTTTTAATCTTTACTAAAGTGTGTCAGAGGGGCTGAGATGCTGACTCAGAAAACAATTCTGTCCACTGTGTCCACATTAAAAAGCAAAAAGAAAAAAGAATAAAAGGATAAGGCGATAGCATCCAAGACATTGAGTATTTCTAGCAGTACTGGAGTGCAGATTTGTGATTGAAACATGAGGGGGAAGATTGTTTAGATAATGCTCAGATCAGCATTTTTTATTATCTTTGGTTTTATCCATGCTGTCTTCCTCACACATTCTCATTTTCTGTGATTCTCAGAAATATTCTGTTTGGGAAATAATGGAAGGAGAAAAGCACATGTTCTTTGACAACAGCAGCAATAGTTACCATGGATGATGTTTTTTTATTCATTGGCATTAACCCATGAAAACGAGGTATTTCTACCTGTAAGTTATTTCATAGCTGGTTCTATTTTTTAATTATCTAGGGGTATATGTGCTTGAATGGAAACTAACAAGTTTGTGCTTTCCTGCTGCAAAATGACTTCTGGTTTGGGGAGGTTTCTTGAGGGACACAAACCCCTGTTTTCCCTCAAACTCTCCCAGATATTTATTAACCTGTTTTAACTTTATAGTAAATGCTTGCTGCGGTAGTAAGCTCTGCTTGCTAAATTTCTGAACCCTTGGTTTAAATTTTCTGAATTTCTATCAGTATGAAATAATTCCAGAGCAATCGACAGCATATATGCCCAATATGCTCTAGTTATCTGCACAGAGAGTTTAGTGAATTGACCACAGGCTATACATCAAGAGAGCTGGCTCTGAAATCAGAAACGGTGTAATTAGTTATTTAATTATGTGACCTAAGGGACAGTCATGCAGTCTGGTTGCATTGTTGTTATCTAAATTAATATCTCTACACCAAAGTGTATTTGGGTTGACACGGGCTGGGAGATTTTTGATCTTTGTTATTCAAAAAACATAAATGTGTAATTTACAAGCAGATTTAGTGATGCATCTTCTCTCACAGTCTTAGTAAGGCTAAGCTGAACCTAGAAATAAGAGTGCCATGGTACAAATATACCCTTGCAGTGTGCCATTGTTCTCCAATACCCTTAATTGCACATCCTAACACTTGCTTATGTTTATTTTACAAATCCAGTCTTATCAATCTCCCTTCTCCTCCTATTCATCCTGTTTACCAGCTCTAATTTCTTTAGTATTGGTGAAACATGCTGCAAAGCAAGAGCAATTGGTTGTTCCCTCATTCAGGCCGCAGGCTGTGCTTGACTTGCTTAAAGAAAGGCATTTATTTGCTACAGTTGGTACAAAATTTATATTAGGTTCTTATCTTCTATTTCAATAATCAGGTTAGCGTTTTTGGTAGCATTTTTGTAGGAAGAGATATAATGATTTTGGGGGGAATAATTTATGACCTTTGAGAATACTTGTTCTCTTTCTTCATTTTTTTTAAGAAAAAATGAGGGATGCTTGTGGCTGTAGAGGGGAGGAGAAAATCAAATTTGTAGCTGTATCCTGAGACAACAGCCAGCCAAATTCATCACAGAGGTGGTAGTGAGTCAAAATTGATCATCAGGACACCAAAAAGTTTTTTTACAAACATTTATTTGATGTTTAAAGCTAAAGTGACTAACGATAATTCTTTTTACAGAATTAAATTAGTCTCTGAAATATTTTCTTGTTAATTACTTAATTATTATCAAATTTAATAGTGCATTCATTTCTGTCCTGTACAACAGTACTGTGAGTTTTCATATATCAGGTGCCCTTAACACCTCCCTAAAGTTAGGCCATGAATCAGTGCAATGGAGTTACGATAATTTGAGGGAAGGAGTAAGCCATTGAACAATTACACTGATAAATCATGAAATGCTTCTATGTGGGGATAACTACTGTGCTATATCTGCCACACCAAGAACAGACCTGGATGACATCCCAATCAGGTCTCCACTACCCGGAGACAATGCACCAGCTGAATACCCGTAAAGCCTATTTTCTTCTATTTCTGTGCAAGGTGGACAGAAGCTGCAATGAAGAATGAGAGGCTAGCAATGACCCTGAAGGTGTAAGGAGTTTTCAAACACAGGGTGCACAACATTTTCCTATAGGTGACATGTTCAGAGATGTCATTTAGGCCGAGGGAAGTAAGAGGGATAAACATTTTTTTGGTTAAATGAAATTTAAGACTACGTGTCACAAGTGAATTGGGAGCAAGTTCATCAGGCATATATGTATCCCTTAAGGAGATCTGACAACATTCATTAAATCCTGAAATTAAATAATGGTGCTGAACCTGCAACCGTATTGAAACCAGTAAATTCAATTAAAGGGGAGGAGTATGCTTTGTTCGAATGGCTCACTTGGTGGGTTTTTTGGTATATATAAGTAAGAAGATAAAGAGTAAATGTCTTTTGAATAGTTCTTTGTTTGGATTATGCTGTGCCAAGTGAAGAGCACATTCAAAACGATGCACAGAATCACACATTATGACTGTGTTCATAAAGAAGGAACAAGCACTCAGAGAAGATGTGGAGTTTTGCTCCAGATTCATAGTTTTTCTTTTTTTCCCTGTTATCATAGAACTGTAGAATCTAAGAATCATTGAGGTTGGAAAAGATCTCCAAGATCATCTAGTCCAACCATCCTCCTACCACCTCTAACCAAACCATGGCCTTAGAGTACGTCATCCAACCTTTTTTGAACAGCTTGAGGGATGGTGACTCTACCACCTCCCTGGGCACCTCTCTCCAATGCCCAACTGCTCTTTCTGAGAAGAAATTTCTCCTGAAATTCTCCTGGTGCAACTTGCAGCCATTCTCTCTTGTCCTATCTCTAGTTACCTGTGATAAGAGACTGACCCCCCAGCTTACCACAACCTTCTTTCAGGGAGTTGTAGAGAGCAATAAGGTCTCCCCCGAGACTCCTCTTCTCCAGGATAAACAGTCCCAGTTCCCTCAGCTGCTCCTCATCAGACTTGTGTTCCAGACCCTTCACCAGCCTTGTCGTCCTTTTTTGGACACACTCCTGGATCTCAATGTCTTTCTTGTAGCAAGAGGCCCAAAACTGAACACAGTATTTGAGGCATGGCCTCACCAATGATGTGTACAGGGGGATAATTACCTCCCTGGTCCTGATGTTATGTTATTCCTGATACAAGCCAGGATGCCATTGGCATCATTGTTGGCACAATTTTTATTAGTCCTAGCCAAAGCATTTAGCTTCCACTCTCATTATACTGGACAACATCTAAATGTAAGAGCAGTGGTAAACTTAAAAATACCAAGTAGCTGCATTTAAGAAAAGAAAGACTTAGGAAATGGGGTGCTAGCAATGTAGGTTACCTTCTCCACTCTTCCACAGCATAAATCACAGAAACCTGGAGAAAATCTAGAGTAGTTCTGGAACCGAAGTCCTTGGCAAAGTACACCTTTCCAAACCACCACCTCAGCCTAACCATTTGGTGGTTTCCTTCAGTTTTAGAAGCTCCCTGGGTTTACAGCACTGGGTTTCAGCAAATCCCTGCCTGTTTGGTCAGCGTTCATCTACGTTCACAAGTAAGCTCTTTCTCCCCATGGTTTACTTAGGTATTTCTCTGGCAATGATGGGTTTATTAGATATCTATTGGAGCAGATGTCTGTCAGAGGAAGTTTTGTTCTACTGCTTTCTTTCAAAGCATCGTAGAGGCTTGGACATTCTCCTGAATGTCAAGAGACCAAGTGTGACTCTGTCAGTTCTCTTTCTGGTGGAAAAGCCAAGCCAGTGAGCTGGTGTACAAACACATGGCATCAGCTACAACTGCTACTACCGCTTCCTTGCATTATAATGGAGAACAGCTTTCTTGGCTTCTTTGCGCTGGAGGCTCTGGGCTTTAATCAGAGCAGTGGGTGATGTGCCCCTGAAGCTCTGACTAAGATGACTAAGACATAAGACTGGTCTGGCTTTCACACACTAGCCCTTATCAAGCTCAAAAGCTGCTTGTTCAGCAGGCTAGCACTAATAATCTCCCCACTCTGCTTTTCATGATCTCAGGTTTCCTGGGTCTTCCCATGCCTGTGTTGGGAGTTGAGGTGCTCTCTTTCAGGTTTCAGCGTTGGCTCCTGGAGGCAGATACTTTAAAAAGCTTTTACATTCTTAGCATCTGCTTAGCCATTTGCAGATGCCATTTTACTGTGGGCCTTGAGGGTAGATCAGAAGGAAAAGAAAAATGGCTTTCAGGATGGATTAGTTTTGGGGAGAGTGTTCTGTGCTAAGGGCAGTGCAGAAAGAAGTAAACATTCAAGCAGACAAGGATGACATCATTTATTCAGTGGAACTGACAGGGGCAATGTGAGAAGCTGTAAAAGCAGATAAGAGGACTGAGGTTTGAGGGCAAGGCATTAAAACTGGAGAAAGGAGAACTAAGCGGCAACGTTAGTCTTTCTATACAGTCCTGTGTCTACACTGTGCCTATCCAGGCTACCTGCTCCCCACTCAAAACTGTATATCCATTAATGCTGGAATATCATCAGAACTGTTATTCAAAGGGTCATTACTGGTTCATATTGATACTCCAAGCTTTCAGAAAAGGGGAGCAGGAAGAAGAAACATTCAGCAATAGTCTTAGAAGAACATCACCGTAGGAACATTGAGGCACTGCTTTGTTACTTGAAAGCAAAAGTGTAAAGTTTGATAACGTGGGTTGAGTGGAGACACCTGAGTTTGGATTTGAAGGGACAGATGGTATTTTCAGAATGTCACATCTGGGGCAAAAGAAGGATAATGAAGGATTGTCCACTGAACTAGGCTGAGATGTTCTGGGGAATAAGGATAGATATTTTGCTTGCGGCTGTAGTAAGCTTTGCGTGCCAGCAAGATCAAGAGGAGAAGCTGGAAAGAGACCAGCTGAAAGACGAAGCCCAAATATGGAAAACTAAGAATGGGGCTAATTCTGTGAGTCATGGATAATAGCTGTGGTGAAACTGATCTCTGTGCAAGACTTGATGTTTCTCATGGAAACAAGCTCACTTCAGTTATTGCTCTAAGTGCTGATACCGCCTTTTCTGTGTGTCCTACTGGAGCTGCACTGTATGTGGTCTCTAAAACTGGTTTTTTTTTTCCTTTTCTGGTCCTGGGCTTTTTTCATCAATGAGCCTTCTGTAATTTTCAGATTTTTGGGTCTTCAAATCATCCTTCATATTATTTTAGATATGTACATATATTTCCAGTGCATGTTCTACGTAAAATACTATTGATATTAACATCCAATGGAAAAATCCATTTATCAGCCAATGATTTCCCTAGTCCTTTAAAAGGAAACAAATTATCCCTGTTCAATATTAAACATGTTAAACTACCTGTAGTAGTACCGATGCCAGTAGACTTGATTTCTGGGTAACTCTAGAGGTATTCAATTAAAGAACAAAGTAGACCCAGGAGCTCCATGAACTGTAAAGAAGCTCCTCTGGATATTGATCTAGAATGACAGTGATCTCAATTGGTTATCATTCCCATCGATCATAGAAGACATCTGATCTACAGGCTCAGTCCAGAAGGACAGTGATACAAAGAACGGGAATTTCCAGGTCTTGGCTGTTTCTCATATACAAGTAACTGACACGTTGCTGCTTTCTACAATCGATGCATACACATCCAGTGCAACAATTCACTAATTTCTATGGGAAAACAATCACTTTTACAACACATACCTAATCAGCTACCCACTTTCTTCCTGTAAAGAGTTTGATGGTTTGATGGTTTATGGCTTTTCATTAAAAAGCTTTTCATTATGAATGGCTTTTCATTAAAAAAGAGGTATTCCTTGTGCTTCGCCAAATTTAAAACAGGTTATAAAAACAGCTCATGAAATGTACCTGCCATTATACCTATTGCCGTACATCGACTTCTTCAGTCACACCTTGTGAGGTCTTCTTCTGATGGGGTGGGATATTTTTTGTTTTGGTTTTTTGTTTTGTTTTGTTTTGGAGGATGTGGGTGTTTTCTTTTCTTAACCTAATACAAGAAAGAAGGATGAGGGTTCATGTCTTCACTGACCTTGGTGACAGTTGCTTACATCTTTTCACTATCTTCTCTGGTGGCAAAAAGCAGCTGCTAGCATTTTTTTACTTCTTAAATGTGACCATCACTGAAGGGCTTGTCCTTGGTCAGCATCAACTCCAGCTTTGAGCTGGCTAGTGTTTGGTCTGTGGGGCCTGGGGGAAGCTTCTCACTGCTTGCAGAAGCCACCCCTGCAGCCCCTCCTCTGCCAGAACCCAGCCACACAAAACTATGACAGTTCGTAGGAATCATGCACTTGGTTTTCATGAGAGGGGTATCCCATCAGTTTCTAAATTTGGAAGAAGTAGCTTTTTATCAAAGGGGAAACTGGATTTAAGGATTAAATTATCTTTGGGACACAATGCAGTAAAAACTGTTCACTCCCATGAAGACAACACACGTGCTTTCACATGTGTCCAGTACACAAGACAGAAAACAGATATCATATGAAAAAAAAAGGACTTTGGCTTCCCAAAATCTCACTGCAACACCACACTTGAAGCCCTGCTTCATCCAGAAATACTGTTGGGTGGAATGGACTGACTTATGACAGTAGATTATGATAGTCTGTATATCATAATTCACATTCTAGCAATTTATGACTGTCCGTATTATCTACAGAGTCCTGTCAATGCATACATATATTTGTAGAGGATGATTTCAAAGGCTTTTGTGGTCTTGATTGGAAAATAAACAGTTCAGATAGGAGACAGGCTAGTTATCAGACATCCTGCCCCAAGAATTTCAGAGTCTTCTTGGGAACAGATAGAGATGACTGAAAACTTCTCAGTGAGAATTAATAGTTGTGTGACTGTTACAATCCTTCCACATGACAGGGTTACACCTATAACAATTAATTCAACAATTTTATGATTTCCATCAATTTCAGCAAATAAAGATTCTCCAGGTTGAGGGATGACATTCTCTTATAGAGCATGTTGATATGTTAGTACATAGAGAAATATGGTCCAAGTCTGCAGTCAAGCAGAGCATAATAGTCCATGAGATTTTCCTCAGTAGACACAAGTGATGATCATCCACTGATGGTTTCTATGCAGTCAGGCCAGGGAGAGAAAGATCTTTTTTTAACAGGTTTGTATGATATGATTTATTGCATTTGCCATGTTAATGCAAGACCCACCAAAACTAGAACTGAGATGGTTTAAGGATGTTGGTATACCCCTCACTGAAAAGCAATCTATTAAATATATTAGCTTACCTTGACTATATTGTGGCTGGTTCAGTATGTCTTTTGTCACTGCAGTAAATATCCTCAGCTGTCATTTAAAGAAACGGCAACAGCCTCTGTGTTTGTTTAGATTTTATGGCCCATTTATTGTTTCTCATTCTCATAGATGAGGATAATTATATTTTAATTAATCATACATAAACAAAACATATAATCTCTAAAAATTACTGTTAAAAACCCCATTTATAATGGAAAATGTTCGTTTGCTGAATTGCATATCTCATACTCTGATTATTTAGTGATATTGACCATATGCTATTTTCTCCTGTTATTTGTTAGATGCAGTGAGAAAAGTAGAGAAAAGGTGTGCAAGGTATCAATTCAACATTGTTTTGTTGCCATAGAAAAGGCCAGGGAAAAGAGTCTGGCAACTTGCCTTGACATCAACCATCTGTAAATTCATCATTTTTTGGCTCCCTAGGTAATTTAGTTTCAGCCAAAATGAGCATTCTCAATGTTGACAAATGGTCTTGCTACATTTCCCCAACAAAAGTAGTTTTGTTGGAGATTTGACCTTATGGAACTCTTGTTTCCCTTGAAAAAACTAGAAGTAGAAGAAAAAATCTTTATGATTAATTGCTACTATTGCCAGTTTTTCAGCTATTGGTTCCACTAAAAACATGGCAATGCATAGTTTCACAGCACTGTTATAGTTCAGTAACTGATTCGTAAACTCTAGGGGCTTTGAATATGCAATTTTATAGGCAACCTTTTCCTTGGTGAGGACAAAATCAGGTTTTCCAACACATTTCTTGGCTCTCCTACTAAGATATGCACTACTTTTGTTCCATAACCACATCACATCCCCAGAATATAGTATGGTGACAAGCTATACGCATAAGAGTCCTGGATCATACTCAGCTTTTATGCTGTAGGATATATATCTTTGATCTAATGAGTCATAGAAATTGTTAACTTCTGCTGAAAGATGTCTCTCCTGTAGAGTGCCTGATTTCCCATTTCACCATTATAATTACAGAGTTGAAGGTTAAAAAAAAACCTACAGGAAGACTGCACAATCCATTCCCATTCCTTAAAAATCCACCTAATCAAAACTAAATCCATTAGGTCATTCATACACATCTTTGCCTAACTTCTTATTGAAGTCTTTCACAACATCTCTAGGTAATATAATACAACAATAAATCCCTTAATGCTACTAGACTTCCAAAAACCCTGCTGCCATTTCAGCCTATTATTATTCATCCCACAACTAGGAAACAGGGACAACAGCTCTTACTTTTCTTCCTCCTAACACAGCATTTTTTATGTGTTTGAAAATGGTTATGATGTCTACTCTTGGTCTCTTTATAAATTAACTAACTTCAGTTGTTTCAGCTTTCCTCAGATCTTACAGTCTTTAAACCTCAAATTATTTCTGTTACCCTCTCCTGAATTTCTTCCAGCCTCCACTAACAACTCTGAGGCCAGTCAGCCTTGTCTCCATCCCTGGAAAGATGTTGGAGAAGCTCATTCTGGGGGTCATCTCAAAACATGTGGAGGGAAAGGAGGTTATCTGAAGTAGTCAGCACAGATTCACAAAGGGGAAGTCATGTCTGACTAATCTGATAGCCTACTGCAAGGGTATGACTGGATGGGTAGATGAATGGGGAGCAGTGGATGTTGTCTACCTTGACTTCAGCAAGGCTTCTGACACCGTCTCCCAAAACACCCTTGTAGCCAAGCTCAGGAAATGAGAGTGGGGTGGATTGAAAACTGTCTGAAAGACAGAGCCCAGAGGGTTGTGATCAGTGGCACAGAGTCTAGTTGGAGGCCTGTAACAAGTGGTGTTCCTCAGGGGTCAGTCCTGGGTCCGTCTCTGTTCAATATATTCAACAGTGACTTGGATGAAGAGATAGATACAGTGTACGCTCAGCAAGTTTTCTGATGATACAAAACTGGGAGGAGTGGCTGACACACTGGAAGGTTATACTGCCATCTGCACAGGCTGGAGAGTTGGACAGAGAGTAATCTTATGAAATTCAACAAGGGCAAGTGTTAGGTCCTGTATCCAGGAAGGAATAACCACTGGCACCAGTACAGGTTCAGGGCTGACTTGCTGGGAAGCTGCTCTGTGGAAAAAGACCTGGGAGTCCTGGTGGACAACAAACAGATTGACTGTGAGCCAGCAATGTGCCCTTATAGCCAAGAAAGCCAATGGCATCCTTGGGTCTATGAAGAAGAGTGTGACCAGCAGGTTGAGGGAGGTGATTCTTCTCCCCCTCTAATCTGCTCTGATGAGACCGCATCTGGAGTACTGTATGCAGTCTGGGCTCCTGGGGTCAAAAAGGACAGGGAGCTATTGGAGAGGCTACAAAGCTGATGAGGAGACTTGAATATCTCTCTTATGAAGAGATGCTGAGGGACTTGGGACTTTTTAGCCTAGAGAAGAATGAGGGGGCATGTTGTCAATACTTACAAATACCTAAGGGGTGGTGTCAGGAAGGTGGGTCAGTCTTTTTTCAGTGGTGCCCAGTGACAGGACAAGAGGCAGTTGCCATAAACTTGAATATAGGAAGTTCCATTTAAAGATGAGGAGAAACTTTTTTCTGTGAGCGTGGCATAGCCCTGGAGCAGGCTGCCCAGAGAGGTTGTGGAGCCTCCATCTCTAGAGATAGTGAAAACCAGACTGGATGCTTTCCTGTTCAACCTTCTTGAGGTGATCCCACTGTGGCAGGCCTAGTTGGACTAGATAATTTCCAGAGGTCCCTTCCAACCCCTAACACTTCCCAATTCTGTGATTCATTTGTGGTGCTCAAAACAGAACAAAATTGTCCAGCTGTAGTTTCAATGCTCTTTACATTTGATCATTTATTCTGGCTATGCATCCCAATTATGTAACGTCTGTTTATCACCAATAATGGTGTTGATTTTATTCAGCTTAGTATTTTCTGTGACAGACATTTCCTGCAGGACTGGCCCAGTCATCATCTGTGCTGAAATTTTATAGGTTTTTTTGTGTTTTGGGGTTTTTTTCCCTGTTATTCCCTATTTATTTTATTTTTTTGGCTGAAGTGTATGCTTTTCCTTAAGGTGGTTACATCAATTTTTACAAAGATCTTCTTGAATTCTGAATCTTAGAAAGGCTTACCTTATCCTTTTATCTTTCAGCCTCACATCATTTGCTGGTTCAATAGGCATACCCACTTTTCTTCAATTCACGTCATTAATTAAGATATTACAAAGTTGGGTATATCCAAGCAGAACTTCACTAGCAATGAATCATTGACAGCATTTCAGTTCTGCAAACACATGACATAAATGTTTTGTTTGGGTTTTACATCCTTATTTGGCTTTTAAAATGTGTCATGTTAGTGTCAAAGGTACAATCACACTTCATAACCTGTCATATCCTGGTGTGTCACAGCAATTAAACATAGACACGGTTTAGGTCTCACAGACAGGTTTGGACTTTGGAAGATAGGAAATCTCAACTCATTTTGCTCCAGGATTAGCAGCTTTGACACAATTATAGACTAACATGGCTGTTTCAAAGACATTTTGAATTATTTTTATTGGAATATATTCCTACTCTCATAGTGAAATGTATAGCAGAGCTGGCATTAAACTCATGGTTTAACACATTATCTAAATGAGTCCTGAGTAAGCCTTGCATTCTAAGAAATCTTTTATGTGCTTGGCCATGTCTCCTTCCTGATCAGTTCTGGTTTGTGCCTTCTCCTGGAGATTCGTTTTGTGTTTACGTGCTTCATTCTGCAAGATAGATCTCTTATCTTATTCATGTATCTTGCATACCTTCCTTAACCTCCCTGCTTAGTTGGTCTGCTCTTATTATTTGGTGTCCCCTGCTTAACATTCAAAACTAGGTATCGATCATAGGATTTTGTGTAATGTTGAACCAGTTCAAGGTGGTTCATGCTTTGCCGCTGACAGCCCAAAGACTTTAATTCATAAATAGGTAAAGGAAGTTATTTTCAAACAAATGATCCTAAATGTTTAATATTTTTCCTTTCTCAATTAGTAGCTGTTAAACAAACTGGTGTCAGCTCTACGTTTGTTTCAAAAAGTATTTTAGGAAGCTGAATGGGGCTTTTCTACATATTTCCTTAGGCATCTGCTTGTAGGCACTGTTAGAGGATAATTATTCGTTCACTCTGTACACAGATACAGCATATGGATTCATAAACTGCTTTTCTTAGACTGTGAATTTCTTAATATGGCACCTGTGTAGTTTCCAACAATAAACTGATTTTCTCCAGCAACATGAAATTTCTGCAGAGTGTAAGAAATGAGGAATTTCCAAAGGGCTCTGATTTACAAATTCATTTTCAGTCTAAACATGTTGCTTGCTAACCAGCCCTTGTGATTAGGTACTTGCTCATTTGGACTGGGGAAACAGAAGTGGCCACGTCTGAATGCCATCACGTCCTTTGCTTTTGAGATGCATATTAGCGTGTCTATCAGACCTCATCCAAACAAGTCATCTAGGCAGAAATGTGGTGTGGATTCATTTCTATGAACAATAAAGCCAGCTATCTGATGGTAGAAAAACTAAACAGCATTTTACTTCAGTAAGAATAGTGCACGGTGCCTTAGTAATTTTCAAGTTCTTTACCTTCCTTTACATCCCTGCTTCCAAGGGGCTGTTGATTACTTCAGATACTTTTCTTGCTTATAATTTTCTTTTCATTCTGAGGTGGTTTTGGTTCTCTCCCCTCCCTGCCATTTCTCCCCTTCCCTCACCCCGTCCCCCTCTCCTCCCCCCATTTCCACCCCCTTCCATATTCTTTGCCTGTTTGTACAATAATTTCTCTCATGACCCTTCCCTGAGGATGATTCTGCCCAGCCCTCACAATGGGTGGGTAGTGTGGAACAATGGTCATAGCTGGCAGGTGATGGTTTAAGACCCTTCTTTTACATGCTGTCCTGCTCAACCATATCTTTGTGCTCAGCTTCGCTGCTAAAACCTCAGTTTAATAGTAAATGAAGCATATTTCTAAACCACTGCACATTAGCTGCATAGTTAATGTTGCAAAGCCATTTTCATTGTACACCTGGAAGAAATCAGTGCTATTAACTTCTTATTTTCCCCAAGCATTAAATTTACGCAAGACCAAATTAACATTAAATTCCTCTTCAAAAGACTCTGCAATAAATGAACGTGAAAGTGCAGTTAAAAATTTGCCCGTAACAACATATTCACTATTTACAAAGGTCAGTCCTCACCCACAGCACGTATGGGTAATTAACTACTGGAATAACTTGCCTGGGATGAAGGAGATTTTCCTCTGCTTTTGGTTATTTTGTCAAGGTCTTGATAGCAGAATTTATAGCTTGATGTAAGAATTACTGAGTAACTCTCCACTGCTGGTGGTAAGCAGGCAGCAGATGAACCCCATCATTTTGCTTGGCCTTGAAATTTATGGCTATAGAACAATAATAGTGATTTTTAAAAAAAAAAAAAGTCTAGCACAATTTTTTCTATTTGTTCTAAGGAATTTATTATCCTGAATAAGGATCCTGAAATGTAGGAGCAGACCACAAACAAGCACATAAATTTCTGTACAGGCACTTCCTCTCTGCATTATGACTGGGCTAGTCTTGCCTGCCCTTCTCAGTCACTGGGATGCTTCTGTATCAACTGCAACAAATGCTTCCAGCTGAAAGTAGCATTAAAAAACCTCACTTAGTTTTCCTCAAAACCACCTTACCACCTGTAAACAAGCAAAATGCTCATCAGCATCCGATCAGCAACCGCTCTATGGACGAGGTGCGAATGCTCCTCAGACACTAGATTCCCACAGACTGCAGTCTGTAAAGTGAAAAAATGCCATACATCATAAAATCATCCCTTGGTTCACCAGGAATTTCTGGGCTGCAAGTTACTTGGGTCAGGTGCAATAGCATCCAGTTGTAACAGCCAGCCCCATTCATTTCCATTAGTGGTGGATTTAACCCATTATTGCTGATTTTTCAGCCTTCTCCCAAAGTCAGAGAAAGGAAGGGCTTAGGGATACTGAAATTTTAAAATCTACTGCCTGGTTTCCAAAGGAACCAGTGTTATCCTCAACTAAGGCTGGCTGCTGCTCAACCCCCATGTCCTAGTGGGGAACAAACAGCCCCATGAACTATAAGAAGCATCTCTGGAAAAATTAATTCATCTCAAACACAAAAGAATAAGTGGAATGGAGTGCAAAAAAAGCATGCAGCACAACAGCGTGCATTCCAACCAGGATAAGCAACACGATTTTACAGGAAGAGGCTTGGATAAGGAATAAAGCTTTACCTACATTATGTTCTAGTGATGCTAGCACTGTGAACCTGTGACGTCACTTGTGGACTGCTTTGTGGGTTTGTGCAAGTCCTCACTGGTTCCGGTGAAAATTCAAAGCACAAGCTTGCAGCTGGCAAATGTCAAACCCAGGTTTAGCTAAGGCATAGAAATGTAGCATCCAGTATCCGTGTAACCAGCCGGAGGTGTGAACGCACTGGAGTTTACGCTAGCAAGTGCGTTGTGAGCGCAACTCAGGAAGTCTATTTAGAAACAGCCATTAATAAAAATAACTCAGGAAAATAAAACACAGCAATTTGATGTGAACCATGTGCCGGCCCTGGCCCGCGCCACTGCTCGCCAGCACAGAGTCCAAGGCTACGGCCGCTGAACTGCATGTGGCTCTTCATCGCTCAGCATGGGGCTCTCGCTCAGGTCTGAGCAGTCAGTGTTTCACAGCCGCTGCCTGGAGGAAAACCAGGCAGTCTCCAGGAAAAATTCAAAGAGACAGCCTGAGACATGCAGAGGGGCACGGGAGGGTGGCAGTGAGTGATGCTGACGGAGCTGGATGGAGCGAAGCCAGTAGCAGAATGATAATGCTGTATCTCCAGGACAACGGGAACTGCCATCCAGCCCGGCTCTTGCAACCGCTGGACGTAGTAACCCAGTGGCAAGCCATGTTGGAAGGAGAAATGCATCAGCCTCGTGTTTCACCTCAAATTCAGCCAGTTTTCATGCCAATGGAATTAACACCGGCATGAAATGAGCCATCCAGGCACAGTGAAGGCGTGTGGGTCCGGAGCAGTCCTTGCAAACCTCCCTGAAGGACTTGGTTCAGCACTGCTCAGCCACACATCCAAACCAGGGGCGTGAAATGTGACCGGCTTGTTATTCCTGACTTGGCAAAGCAGCTAACCATGCACTTAAATTAGTTTGTACTTTAACTTGGGCTTCACCACTTGGCTGCACTGCGGGCTCGGTGGCAATCTGGGTTGCAATACTTCCCCCACGTGTGTTGGATCAGCTGTGGGGTTTTTCTGGGCTCCTGACATGGAAGGGGGTCTCCAAGCAGGATACATGGCTGGAGCTGAAACTCATTTTCAGGCTTGCATGAAAGAAAGTTTACTCAGTTTCTTCCCTCTGTTCTTGGGACTTAAAACATTGCTCCCCAGAGCTGGTACTTGGGGACTGTACAGCAGTATTAAATTCACACTTTAAAAAGAGAAAGTGAGGGATAACATGGAAGTCATGATTTTAACATGTAGTAAGGTTTTTCTTTTTTTTTTTTTTTTAATAGTAATCACATTAACAGCATTTCTTACTCCCACTGTGTTCCCCGAGCCTTTCTACCTCCACAGGTATTTCCCCCTCCATCCCTGGTCTGTGCCTTTGAGAGATGTCCCCAGCACTCTGCAGTCACGGGAGCCAGAGCCAGATGGTTGCACCAAGTGAAAGCAATGAGATGCCGCCTACAGCATGAATGCTGCAGACAATATCCAGCAGTGCTGATCAGCCGTGTGCTCTCAGGGGTGATTTTCTGTAATATTTCTGTTTCTCCCCTGGGCTCAAAGCATCTTGAAAGTGTATAATCACTGGTACGGTAGCAAGCTGTCAGAATGAAAGTGGAATTTATAGTGCAGGTCTTTCAGGGGGAAGATCAGGATGGAGAAAGATCTCCCCGTTCATCACTGAAAGACTCGATCCAGTGCCAGGGATCGAGGGGTTGGAATCTTAGGAAGAGGCCAAAAGTTTTAATTTGTACCATCCCAATCAGCATCAACCTGGATTCCAATACATGCAGACCCCCCAGCTACCTCCGGTGTCACAGAGACCCTCCGGCACACAGTAAGAGGTCCTCACACTAGTTATTTGAGAAGTTTAATTATTAACACAGGGTGTCTCTGAGCATATGGAAGCTGATCCGCAACCAAAAATAAGACGAATGCATCTGAAGGTTTCAGCAATGTCTATTTCTTCAGTGCTGCATCCAATTAAAATAGAAATCCAAATGACTTGCCTCCTTTCCCATTGAGAGCCTGAAACTATACAGAGGCGCAGTGAGCAAATTGTGTGATTATTGCTTTTCCCAGAGAAATTGTTCTCTGCTAAGATGAGATATTAAAGTCGTGGACTGCTGTGCAGAAAACAGGCTGAAGCAAGCCAAGCTTTTGGATGCTTCACTGTGGTTTGTACTGTTTCCCAGCAATAATGTCATTCTAGCTGTGATTGCTAGCTGACAGGAAAGAAACACTACCCACAAATATTTTTTGGGGGAAAAAGTTAGGAGTTTTATTGGGTACAACAAGAAAAACAGAATTTTACTAAGAAACTAAGACACTCAATCACTAGTTCGTTGCATAGTTATTTTTTGTGGTTATTTTATTGTTTATGAAAGGTGTGAAACCTGCACTGCATCCACCCACCCCATCCTGGGCTTTCCGAACTGTATTTGTACACGATGCATGCGTTGATGGGGAGGGACTTGCTCTGCAAGGCGGGAGCCAGGGAGAGATGCTACCCTTGGGCTGGGGACAAGGCTGGGGACAAGCTGCACACCCCACAGCATCCTCCCCCGTGATGGTGATGCGGCTGGGTTGAGGGACCCTGAGAGAGGAACATGACATGGTGACCAAATGAGCGAGCCTCATGCATAATTCATGGATTGAAACAAACCTTTGTACCAGACAAGATCACCCATTGAATTTCTCTTCAATGGGCCATTGCTTGCTTAACACCAGGCAAGATCCATCTCACTCCATACTGTCTGAATGAGAGCAGCTCCAGCCTTTCTAACATTATTCTAAAACAATACGCTGATCTTTCTTTCAGAGGCAAGTAGGTAATTTGGGACACAGAGCCCAATCAATCCCTACTTTTTCTTCTAAAGATGCCAGCAGAGAAGCTAATTACTACCTCCTCTTCAAGGGTAGGTTCATTGTCAGCTAGGGAGTAGGATGAGACCTCTATTCACTCCCCAATATGTTATATTCAAGGACTAACCCGGACTGACATTAGTTAGTACTGACTTACAGAAACTCTTTAACAGGCTTGGAACCAAAGCCACGCTAATGCAGGGGATTGAGGAGGGCAATGTGCCACCCCTTGTTAGAGAGTCCTGGTATGGTTCATTTCCCCAGCTCGTTCTCCAAAGAGAAACTTCTCATGGCTCGAAGAGGAAAAGAGAAAAAAAAAATCAGTGTAAATTGTGGACTAGAAAGAAACACTATGATTTTATTTTCCTGACCCACTGAAAAGTCCTGTTTGGATTACTGAAATAAACCACCCCCAAACGCTTGAAAACTTCATTTAAGCCAAGGTTTCAGTTTCACATAAAAATATATTTATTTCCTTTTTGTCTTTTTCCTTTAATGCTTCTTTACTAAAAAAAATATTTTTTAAAAAAATCAATGATTCGTTGGGTTTTTTTCCTTCAGACCTTTGTGCTTGTGGGTCACCAATGCCAACTGAAATCCATGTCCAAATGACCTCATTAGAGACATCCAACATGGAGCACGGAGTGGGGAGATGAAATCCCACAAACACAAAAAGAGCAGCACCAAGCTGGTACACCAGAAGGAGGAGAAGAAAAGAAAACAACAACAATATCTTCAACCTGCCTTCCTGGTGTGAAGCTGTGCAGGGAATGAACAGTTCCTCTGACTTCTGCTGGTGTTGCCATAATGTAATCAGGTGGGGGCAACTGGGTGTAGAGAAAAATGGCTGAGCTGTTAGTTAGCTGGATTTACTTTATTTTCTTTTCCCCAGGCAAAGAAAATAAATATTTTCTCACATTAGATCGCAAACCTTACACATTTATCATCTACTCTCTGCTTGCAACAAAATGCCATTTATCTTTTCCCTTTGTGCTCTGTTTGGGGTAAAAAAGGGTTTGGAACTTGCAAGTCTACATGCACTTTCATGTTGCTGTTGTCTTGTTTTATTTTCATTAATGTGTATTCTTTAAAAGCTCCTGAGGATAAAGGGCCAAGATTCCTGTTGGGTCATGCTCACAGAGGTTAATGCAAATCTAATGCGACCTAAAATGTTGCCTCTGGTTTACGCCAGCAGGGGATTTGGCCCGCTCTATCTGATCAGCATATTAAGGATAGTGCTGGTTTTCAGGATCAAGCAGGAAGATGCTGTAAATGCTTTAGCAGGCTCCAGAGGTGTGCTGGGAAGAGGCAGGCAAGAGAAGTGGGGATATTTTTTTCTGTGTTGATGAAAGAGGGTCCACTGGCAGCTCTGAACAGTGAAGTTTACACAAACATCTCCTGATTATTTTCCGCTTCACTTCAAAGCCATCTCACAGTCATCAGGTGGTGGCAACAGATCCCTGGTAATAACCTGGGACAGTCGATGGTGTGGGCGGTGGTCTGAACCTGAGCAGTGCCAACTCTGGCACAACACTAATGTCATCATCAATGTTCTCATGAACAGCAATGTCCCTCCTATGGGCCTTCAGGAAGACCTTAGCGGTGCCTATTGAAAGGACTATTGCTTTGCTTTGGTTAGAAAAGACAGAACATTTTAACTGACTATAAAAATCTAAATATAATCACAAGCTCTCCAGCTACAAAATCTCCTCCCTTAGGAAAACGGAAAGTATTGCATTCCCTCACCCCTTTGTTTATATTTTTTCATTAGTTAGTGAGATCAGTGACAGCCTAAAGATCAGAATTTGTGTTTGTACCAACACATTTCTTGTCTTAAAACTCATAATTTTTTTAAGCATAGGTAGAACCTGAATTTGCAATCTCAGAAACAAACGGAGGAGACGAAACCATTAAAAATAATATCCTTGAAAGGAATTCGAGGTTTGGAGCAGATTTGCCCTTCGCTCATGACCCCTCACAGTTATTCGTGAGGCTCCTTGAATGAACAGGTCTCTTAAAACGGTCTTCAACGTGGTGTGAGGAAATGTCATTTCTTAACCTCAGAAAACATGCGTGTTTGATTCTGTTAATCAAACTCACTGTCTGAGCACGTAAATTTGTCACTGAAACATTAAACGATATTCAGGAGCTGTTAGCAATGCCATCTACTTATCAGCACAACCCGTCTTCTTTAGGGTGGCAACTAATTTGCACCTCCTATGTTTGGGACGATATATATGTGCCTCGGGACTGAAGACATCCCGAGCTGGCTGAATTTTCAGCCTTGCTGTACAAAACCCTTAGCTGTAAATACTGTTTCATGTTATATAGGTAGCACACATAACGACAGCCTGGCAAAAGTATGGGGAGAAGCTTGCATGACAGCTGGCTCTATCTACTCACATTTTACTCATTTCACAACAACTGAAAAGCCTTATGTTGAAATATTTGTAAGCAAACTCCTCGGTCTGTTGAAGCCAGTTAAAGATAGTGGCTGGAAGCTGACGGAACATCTCTGTTCAGCAGCTCAAAGGACCTCCTTATTCTTTGGGAACAAGCACATTTAATCGTTTGTGGTATGTCAGGTTGTGCCTTTGTATCCTGTACTCCTTCTGGCTTAGGGAGCAAGCTGAATGTTGCCATCCCTTTCCTTCTGGAGGCAGAATTATATGGCACAGTCAGTGCCTGGATCTCGCTTGCAAACAACAAGGCCACACACGCAACAATCTCCAGTATAGAGAGAAAGCATCTACACTGGGGTTTCTTCACATGTTAAATGAAACCATCATTGTCTTGGCTCACTTTCCGTCTGTGACAGGATCGTTCGCGGATGCCTTACATTCACTGCAGGTTGAAAAACATCCTATCTCCTTTATGATTTGGAGACCTTGAGGTGTGTGGCCACTGCTCCATCGAAACGTCGGAGGAACTGCCAAATCATGTTACAAGGGCCTGTGTCTCTGTAGGTCCCACTTGCTGGCGAGTGCGCCAAGGCAGCAGCCCCAAGGGCTTCTCTTTGCACCCTTTGAGGAGACAGATAGATCTCTGTGGAAGTGGCAAGTGTTGAATGCTATTGCAGCACATACAGTGGGCTCCTTCTGTCATGGAAGGGGCCAGAGGAAAAAAAAATCTCACTCTTCAGCAAGTAAATAACTAAGAGAAAAAAGACCACATTACAGCCTCCTGTCAGGATGTTCTTCTTGCCATTGTTTACAAACTGCAGGCATCTTTACTGCTAGTTTTCTCCTTAGAGATGACACCCGGGGACCTAAAAGTGTCAGACTAGATGTCTGGAAAATTTGCAGGCTGCTTCAGGACACTGATTTATATTCAACCCAGTCCTTTCCAAGAAATTGGTTCTTCTGAAAAGAATAAAGCTAACGCTACCTCAACAACAACAAAAAATGTCATTGTCACTAAACCAAAAGGAATGTGACTGAAACTCCGTGTCAGTCCAGGAATTTTTTGATGTATCACAAGCTTTTGTGGAGAGCTAACTACTCACTATTTCCCACAGGCCACACAAAAATAGGTTACCACAAAAGAATTAAAAAAAAAAAAAAAAGAAAGAAGAAAAGAAGGCAGGAGATAGTATCATCACTGTATCTTCTGATTAGGAGTCAGAGAGACTTACATTTTATTGGACTAATATCTTTTGTATACGATACAAGGAAAACCTTCAATGACAAACAGAACAAAACTTACTCCTGCTCTCCGAACTCCAAAGCCGGTATTAAAAAGAAATTATTGAGGGAGAAGAGGGTGCCAGATTTCCCCCATTAGGCTGATTTGCTTCCTTGAACCCACTGAGAGTGAAACGTAGGACAGGAAGCATTTAAAAATAAAGCTTTCTCATTTCTGTATTACGAATACATGAAGCCATTTCTACACTGTGCAACTCCAGACAAATGGCATATTCTAGAGGAATATTTCTTTTTAGAAACCATGTCAGCCTCACAGCTTTTACAGGTGCCTCACGTTTTTCCGCACATTTTTTTAACATGAGGGAGATGGGGAGAAGCCGTTTATGGCTCTCCGATCTGGGCCACTGGTGTTATGTTAGGGGTGCACTGGAGCCATTCTTACTTAAAAAATTGCTTATAAGTTTCCCCAAGAAACCTCTTGCTATTAGAAGATAAAAACAAATGCACCACTCCCAGAAGGATCTTTCCTTCCCCTTTAGCTGAAGGTAAAACCAGAGAAGTTTATCAATCTTATCTTCCTCTAAATATACACACATATATACACGTTTGAGCTGAAATACACTCACTTCCAGAGAACTGAAATGTCTTTATTGCTGTCTGAACTAGTCACATAAAAGCCCCTCTCAATAATATATTTGCCAATCTTCCATTTTAGCACTTCCAGCATCTTGAATTGGAGATCAGGCAATTCTGTCTGGAGGAAAACACATACTGAAACTATTTAATTTGCCTACTCCAAAACTGCTTTTAGGAAATTCCCATCCCTTGGGGTATTTTTTGGTGGTGGTGGGAGAACTGTGAACATCAGGAGTTCTGCTTCCCTGCACTATGGCCCAAGAGCTGGCCAGCACACCTGTGCCAAAGCCATAGATGTGACACTCACAGACCACAATAGTCTCCAAAGAGCTGCCTTCAAGAGCCCTGTCCCCTCCTGCATCTTCTCTCATGACCTTCACTGCTCTGTGGACACTGAGCTCTGTCGGAAGGAGACATTTGTGCAGTCTGAAAGAAGACTGTCTCCAAATCACCCCCTCAGGCGCAAAACATAGTTTTCTCCCTGGTCCTTGTCCATCTTCTTTCTAGGCTAGGCTGGACCAGCCTGAACAGTGGCTGGGGGACAAGCTTTGTGTGACTTCCCTAACTGCAGAAAAAACCCTTGTAGGCATTCAATGCCAACTCTGTTCCAGATGAGGTGACCCCTGATGTAAATGTCCATGCTTCTTCTAGTGGGACGGCTCACCTTCAGGTGCTGCTTGATTCTTCCCCATGGTCTTTGGCTCCACACTTCCCTTGAGCACACCTCTTCTTCTATCATTGCTGCCTTTTAAGCAATACCTTTAATCTGATGGGCTTTTTTTATCTCTGCTAAGGTTCCCGCATTTGTACACTTACATAGCGGGTTGGTGGGAGGTGTTTTTTATAGAGAGAAAAGTTTTTTTATTGTTTCCTTTTTCTTTTCTCTTACAAAGCTTCAAATGTGTTGTGCTAAAGGTGGGTGGCTTTAAAAGAGGCTGGTTTCATTAGGTTTTTATTGTGTCTAAAATGTGGTTCCATTTATTGTGCTAAACACTTGGCAGCCTTTGTCACGCCATGTCTCATGAAGGCACTTGGAAATGAGCACACACATAGAAAGCTGCATCAATTTCCCCCCGAGCAAGATAGGCAGGAGATCATGAAAGCTTTGTTTCTTTAGCTGGCAGTTAATCCTTCCAAACTTGGCCCCCTTTCTGAAATTAACTCATCGAATAATGGACATGCTCCATTAAAGTGATGAAGATAAAAACTCTGCCAGTGCCTGACTTAGTAAGAAAACCATCTCACTCGCAGGCCAAAAGAACACACTTGAGCTATGACAAAGGATCTGTGTAATTGAGAGCCAAGACTCCCCTCCCGTTTATTTCCATGAGTTGGTATTCTTTGACTGTCCACATTTCTTTCTGTAGTTAGGAAACGTGTCATGCCTTTCTGGTAGGAAGAATTAAAATTTAGGGGGAAAAAAAAATTAAAAAACATTGTAGAAACTTCCAGATAGATTTTGCTTCATCCATCTTCAGTCGTGTATGTTTTTCACATGTATTGTTACTATTATGATTTTAATTTACTGACAGTTGGTGCTTTGATTACAGATCCAGACAGGGAGTCAAGTTCACGTATGTTTGGTTCCCAACTCTGTGACTGACTTGATGTGTATTATAAGGCAAGACATTTATTTCTTGATTTGCATCCAAAAAAACCCGAGAATTGCACTTGTTCATGTCTCCTGAGAGCTGCAAAGAAAAACTAACTAATACCTGTCAGGAAGCATAATCACAGAATCACAGGATCTTAGGGGTTGGAAGGGACCTCAAAAGATTATCTAGTCCAAACCCCCCACCAGAGCAGCAGCATCTCGATTAGGTCACACAGGAACACATCCCAGCATGTTTTGAGTATGTCCAGAGAAGGTGTCGCTGTTGTGCATAGTTGGGTACTGAGAGGGGCCAGAGGCTGCAGAAAATGGCTACTAGAATCTTCTGCAAGCCTGCTTATAGCGCCTCTGAGAATCACATATAGGAGACAAGGACTCCACCTGAATACGGAGTGCCAGGAAGGCTGCAATTTTGGCCCCTTAAGGGCATTGGGATATATATTTGCATATAAATGTAAGCAGCTGACAGACACAAAAGGCTGGGAAGGCTGGGGGAGTAGATGCCCAGGTGCTGGAGAGAGAGATGCCCCTGCAGCCTGAGCAGAAGCACATGGAGTAGCTGGTGGAAAGGACCCATGGAGGAGGCAGAGACCCGACCTGCGCGGTGGAGAGGCTCCACGCTGGATGGAGCCGGGGCAGACATAGAGAAGATGCTGTGACTGACGTTGGGATGAGCCCCTGCCAGCGCAAGCGACCTACAGAGATGAGCCAAACAGGTTTGCTGGAGGAGGCATCATAGCCCCGTGGAGGACTGGGACTGAGAGACACTGGGATTTGTTGCTGCCTGCCAGAGCAGAGATGAAGCCTGGTGGGAAGAGATTTGCCTTGGAGAAAGTTCGTGGAGGACTGGCTCTCGTGGGTGAGATCCTACAGTGCAGCAGGGGGAGGGTGTGTGGAATGGATGCCCCCATCCCGGCCGAGAAGGAAACCATCTTGCAAGGGACTGACCAAAGCCCCCATCTCCTAGTCCCTGCCCCCCTGTCCTGTGCTGCGAGCAGGAGAGGGGAAGAAGGGAGCAAAATCATGGCTGAAAGGGAAGTCTGCTTTAGAATGGAGGGGTGGGGGGAAGGTGTTACCGAGACCCCCATTTTCCCCAGTCCCTGCCCCTCCTGGGCTGTGACCGGGAGGGAAGAAGGGAGCAAACTTCTAACTAAAGCCTGCTAAGGAGGGAGTGGTGTGGGGAAAAGTGTTTGCCTGGTTTGCATTTGTTTTAAGATTGTTGGTTGCACTCCTGACTCTGGTTCTTTTTCACTGTTTTCTCTTTAGCGCAGTGTAATAAATTAGATAACTTTCTCTCCTGCACTCTGTGTTGAGTCTGTTTTGCCCGTGTCATTAACAAGTTTGTCTCTTGAGCTGCCCAATTATATTTTTTCATCAGGTCTAACTAAGAAGGGGAGTAATGGACTGATTTTGGTGGGCATCTGGCCTTTAGCCAGGGCTCAGCCACCACAGAAGGAGACTCCACAACCTCTCTGGGTAGCCTGTCCCAGTGCTCTGTCACACTCACAGTGAAAAAGTTTCTCCTTATGTTCACATGGAACTTCCTCTGCTCCAGCTTGCACCCGCTGCCCCTTGTCCTATCACTGGCCATCACTGTGAAGAGCCTGGCTCCGTCCTCCTGACTCTTAACCTTTACAAATTTATAAACATTAATAAGGTCACCCTACATTCTCCTCCAGGCTAAAGAGGCCCAACACCCTCAGCGTCTCCTCATAAGGAAGGTGTTCCACTCCCTCCATCACCTTGGTGGCCCTGTGCTGGGCTCTTTCAAAGAGTTCTATGTCCTTCTTGAACTGAGGGGCCCAGAACTGGAGACAATATTCCAGGTGTGGTCTCACCAGGGCAGGGCAGAGCAGAGGGGGAGGAGGACCTCTCTTGACCTACTAACCACACCCCTTCCAATACACCCCAGGATGCCATTGGCCTTCTTAGCCAAGAGGGCACACTGCTGGCTCATGGTCATCCTGCTGGTGATGATGATGATGATGATTGTCACCCACAGGTCACTTTCCCCTGTGCTGCTTTCTTATTATTTGGATGCTACTGTGATGAGGCACAAGTATATAACATACACACATTTAGTCCACACTAACAAAAATACACTTTCTGATTAAACATGTCTGTTTATATTTTTTTTTCCTCAGTGGAAACAGAAGTAACCTGAAAGGTACCATAGCAATGCTCCTCAACATTTTTCCTGGGACACTCTCACTGTTGCAGAACTGACTCTTTGGGCTTCTTTGAACTACAAGGGAGATGAAAAATCCTCTTTTCGTATTAATCCAAGAAAGGATGGGATTGATACCTATATGTGACCCTTCTTCCAGAGAAGCTACTTGTTAGAGCAATGCTTCCTTCCCTGGGAGTTTTAGACAGTATTCTGCCCAGGAGATGTTCTGATTTTTCTCATGGCCATAGAAAATTAAAACCTTTTAAAACTAAGGAGACTGTGGCTGTGGTCCAGGCTGGCAGGGAGAGCGAAGGAAGATGCTACTCACATTACTCACTCATTACTTCTGCCTATAAGCCCATAAAGGCCAGGAGCTGCAAGGATGGAAAAATCCAATAAAGGAAAAAAAATAAGAGCCTGTGAATTAAAATGACCCCACATATCAAAAGTCAGATAGAGCAGATATCTTGCTAGGTATCTATAGGCACAAAAGTGTCCTCTGGATTAATTTTATCTGTTTTTATACACTTTAAGGCCATAAAGGAGGATTATCTCATTGAGTCTGACCTCTGGCATAACGCAGGCAATAAAAAATGTATTCAGTTAGTGCTGCATAGGGCCCAATAATTTGTGCTTGACTAATGTAGTTCTTTCAGTAGAGCAGCCCTCCTTGGCCTTGAACATTCAGTACTGAGAGAGTCCACTCCTCTTCTGAACAGACAACAAGCTCACAGCTTGGCTAATATAGAGGGTGGAAGAAGCACCCAGCTGCAGCTGCTTTCCTCACACGCAACCTATATGGTACAGCTGGAAGTGTAGAGCTCACTATTGGTGGATCTCTGCAGGTGATACAATATTCGGTCATAGATTCACGTTCAAAAATAAGATAGCATGAGATAATGAAGCAATTAAGGAGTGAGCCTCATCTTCCTCTGTCCTTATGGGACATCGTTCCATGTGTCAACACAAGCATTGAGCAACCACACACTGAACAGGTTAATGGAGCTAAATAAAATTAATCAATTCAGTGCTTGAGGTTTTTTTGGCTGGATCATACGGCCTGGGTAGGAACAAATGATGGGAGATGTGACTACCTCTTTCAAGGGCGGTGCTGGTTTGTGGCAGTTTAGAGTGGCACGTGCAAATCTGCTGTTTTGCATTATTTGTCTGTTTCTAATGGTTTCAGGTCTCTCTGCAGCTCCTGAGTGATGCAAAGAGGCTCAGTCTCAAGAGACAATGACACCCAATGCTCATAAAGTACTACTGTGAAGGAAAGTGCTATTGAATATTAGGTATTATTTATGACATTTGGCATATCAACTAATCCATGTATAAAATAACCTGCATATTTTTGTGAAACAAAACAACATTGTTTCGTCTAAGTGTTAGAAATACAAGCCAAAATCTGTATACACATTAAAAATTCACTCTGTTTCTACACATAATTTAAAATTGAGTATGATGGCCCCTCTCCTCCCCTCCATTTGGGGGTCTTATGCAGTAACACATTCTCAAAAGTGTAATAGTCACATTTCCATGATATTCATAATTCATGCCATGAAAATGGCCTGGAGAAATAAAAATTTCCTGCCTCATCAGATCCTCCCGAATAAAAAAAGTTCTTAGGCTACCCATTGCTGAAAGTAGAGCTATTGCCTCCATTTTCTCTTGCAGACACAGCCCAAGGCAAAACAATACAAGTGTCAAACTCTGTGTTCTTGTAGCATTAGAAAAAGCAAGGAAGGAAAGATGAATATAAGGTACACTCTACACTGCTTTGGCATCTGGGAAAGGGAAAAAATCAAAAATGATAACCCATCGCAGCGGAGTAAAACAAGAAAACACGTCCCCTCTTTCACTCCCCTTTCTCTAATATTTTAATTGGGTAGAAATATGTTTTTTGGTGCCTGTCACCAGAGCACTCCATGACATATCACTGACTTACCTCAAAAGCGAATTGATCAGAAGTATGACTCACCTCACAGCTGCATTTAGTCATACAAAAGTGAAAGATTTAATCAGCTTTAAACTAGTTATATCAGTTACTTCCTCCATCAATAGAGAGAAACCTGGTCCTTTCCCCCAAGCTACTTACCTACCTCAGGTAACTGTAACCCCTTCTGTTCTCATATCCCTCCTAGGGCATTTATCTAAAGCTGTTGATCATCAAAAGATGATCACTCAGATATCTCAGTTTAGACACATAACCTAAAAGATGTCTGAAGTTAGGTGAAACTAATCCCATCTAATGAGACTAAAGATAACCTTAACCACATACAAAAGCCTCATTCAAAATTCATCAATACTATTGGAAACTATTTAATAAGTTTGGTATCAGACTATCACAGCAGAGTATTTTGGGTAGAGATAGTTAAAATTTCATTCATTATGAGTTTTCAATTACACGTCTCATCAGGTTTTCATGGTAGGAGAAAATTGGAATTTTTTAGCAAATAAATAACCATGGGGTTTGATCAGCTGTGCAGGAAAAATGTTCTCAGTAATAAAAAATTTGCTGAAGTCTTTTGTTTATATTTATATGAATTTAGTATTTGCTTTGCAAAAATTTATTGAAATAATAATAAAAACAATAACAGCAATAACATTAATAACAATAATCATCATCATCTTTAACCTTTGTGTCTGGATTTGGAGAACAGAAATTAAGCATCAAGCAATAAGGGACAGTGCCCTACCAGAACATGTAATGACATTTTTCAGCCCTAAGACAAGAACCTTAATTATAGGATAAACTTTAAAATCTTACAGCACTTTTTTCTCTTGGAAAAGGTATTAACCCAGCGATCCTTCCAGTCCCTAAATGAAGTGTCTAATCTATTTTGTTCACGAAATGTTGCTGTCATGATTAAACCTGTCACTAGATCTTCATGCCCCTTTCTTCTGCTCTGAAAGACTGACTTTAAAGGATTCCAGTTTTGGTGGTGAACAGTTAATTTGGGTTTGTAACCTATAAAAACCTTTAGTAATGTGGGGATGAAAACAATGGTTGATTAGCTTTTCCTTATTATTATTGAAAGATGTGAGTTGAAGCACTATTCCATGCTATAACATCCATCTAAATATAACTATTTTTGGAAGAGGTGTTGCCAATTCAGTAATCGTAGGTAAAGACTGATGTTGCAGGACGTTAAAGGGGATCCATACCCTGCTTGTGTTGTGCCATGTTCACCCACCCCACCATTCCCTGCTAATGTAGGCTGGCAGGAGTCAACTCCAAAGACCACACTTTTCCTGACACTTGGATGTCAGCGGGATTTCCAGCACTCATCGGTCGCTCCCTCCGGAGCCTCACTGCGCCCTTTCTGCTGGGTTGTGAGCACTCAGCGTTCCTTTCGTGGTGGTGGATGTGATCGGCTGTGACACCTATCGTCTCAGTAAAGAGCCGTCTCAAGCGATATCAGAAGACGTCACTTAGAGCCTGCCAGCTGGAAGATAAACTGGATGGCGCTGATGCAAAGGACTATTTATATCAGACCAGCGTAACTTCAGTTCTCTGAAGTGCAAGCTGCATTATGGAGCACGACGGGGGCTAGAAAAATTAAATCCTTTCACAGTTAGGAGTATTTTCCCTTTCTTTCTAGTGCAACCACATGATTTTACATGATGCTGCTCTTCAGCTGTTGGGACAAGGAGTGCTTCTGTGTGAAGAAGGGCTCTTTTGTCTGGTCCAAAACGAAATGCTCATTTGTCATATGGACCCAGCCCCATCCCTGGTCCTGCTGAGTCTGTGGGAAAGAGGTTAAGTGGTTTAACACCTAATCTGATGACCTGACATGTACCACCAAACGTGTCTGTTGCCCTGACTTTGTCTGCTTCCTATTCCCTTGCATGCTTCAACTGTTCTTCATAGCACATTAGAGGGCTGCTGTCTTTATTAGTCACCAATAACACATTAATACATTCCTTCTCCTATTACCTCGGACACTAATTTGGTGGAATTGGATACTGACAGTACATTGATGTTGTTAAGGTTAATGACCCAGAGATTTACAAGAGAAGTCGCATTAGAAGTCAAATTGATTGTAATAATTGTTTCACTGAACAGTGTCAAAATTAAGTAGAGTATGTTGTGCTATGCCATCCAGGGAGGCCCTGTGGCTGTTACAATGACTATGACGCTGTCTACATACACTCCTTACAAGACAATTCACACTGAAATACGTTTAGGTAAATGCAGCTCTAATAATGGATGCCTAAGATGTTCTAAGATATGAGACACTATGTTTCTAGTCTCTGCACATTATTTTGCCTCCGAGCATATTTTGTACTTGCATCCAGTTCTAAGGAAATTGTTGCTTTTCTCAGACAGGGATGAGCAGAAAGCAAAATTTGGTGACTGTTGCCTCCTTTTGGGCTGAATTGTGAGGCAATGCAGAAAACCTCTGCTGTTCAGTCCTAGATAGCGGCTGTTTGGCCATTCAGATGCTTTGCAATTAAACTCTTTTAAATATCTAAGCTGCAATACACAGTATGATTTTTCTTTTTCTATTAACATCGCTTTCATGTTGATGGTAGAATGCAGAAATTGCAGCTGAGATGCTGTGGGAATATCCCAGAAATGTCACCCTTGACCAAAAATGTGTGTGATTGTCTCCATGTAACTACTCAAAAAACCAAAGGACTAGTGACCTTTCCACATTGAAGATCCCATTCTTCCCCTTTCCTTCTCTGTTCATCTATGCGTTTCTGTTCTTTGTCTCCCTTGCCTTCCTCCTTTCCCCACCTCTTCTTACTCAGTGTACTGATCTTGCAACTGGGGAGATCACCACAGAGTGCTGGCTGTCATCGTGAATGGTGAAATAAAAGGTGCTCCTCATGCAGGAGTCCTGTACAATCATCTGCACGCCCACAGGAACTTCAGTCACCCCTTTCACCATGGTAGTTTCAGCTCTGACTGACTGCAGGGTGCTCATAGCATTGCTGATGAAGGCAGGTTATGACGAGAGCAGGAGGTCAGGAAATTAACCTTTCATGCTTTTCACTGACGTTCTCTTCACACGCATTGTCTTGTTTCACAGTCTTATTTGCAACCCTCAACCAAACAATGCATGTTCCAAGAAAATTTCAATTTTAGCAACAGCAACAAACATTCGGCAGGAAGAGAAAAGCTCTCAGTAAAAAATGCCTGTTTGTTTTGGTTTGGATAATATACACTAATCACATCCACCCTCCTTTCTTCCTTTCTCCCAGTCCCAGCTTGTCTTATTTTTCAACTACTTTATATACTATATGCTTACTTTGAGGGCTGAAATTTTAAGGACAGCTGTGGAAAATACATAGAGATAGGTACATTTGTGGGGTTCTTGTGACTAAGTGAAGGTGCTTGCAGCATTGACACCTAAGCCAGACACCTTTGGTTCCTCTTACAAGCAGGGGGAAAATATAAAACCTTTGGGCACAATTAGTGTCAGCCTTGGGTGGATGATCTGCAGCCTAAAAGTAATGCAGATTACAGCCTCACTTTCCAGTCACTTGCAGTGTGAGGCCTACAGATTGTAGCGGCCATAAAGGAAATTGGGGTGAAAAGAATGCATTTTGCTGCATAGACCCTTAGTGTAATGAGGTTGTAAAATGCCTTCTCTTCAGCACCACATGCATAGACAATGTGATTGCACTCTGGTCGTGCCTAGAAAGGCCGCACCACCGAGATCGCACAGTGACAAGTTATATTTGCTAATGGAGAAGGCCTACTGCTTCATCTACCATCAAGCCGCTGCAGCACAGGACACCTACATTTGAAGAAATGTCCTATAGATTTGGCTCATCTGTAAATATCATCACACACAAGAAGCGAAACCAAAAGTCATCGTATTTTGGATCTTATAACTGTTTATATAACACATCAGTAACACGCCAAACACTGTTTTTTGCTCTATAGAGCATGTTGTACAGCTTGCTCTCTACACCATCAGCTTGTTCTGCGGCTGATGTGTAAGCTGGGATATTACTTTTAAAATGTATTTTTGTGTCATCGTGTATTCTACAACAGGCCTGTCAAAATACAGTGTCAAGCTCTCATATGTCACATAAAAACTGTTTGATGCTCTCCTCACTTGAACTCTTACTTTGCATTGTAATTAGGAGAGATCTTGACTGGGTGAACTTGTTAGCATTTTACATGCACAAGCCTAAGGACACTTTAATTAAAGTCAGAGGGAAACTTGAAAGCAAAGGCAGCAGGAAATAATAAGACTAAAAATAACCTGTTCAAAACTGCCACAGGGAAGCAAAAGGGACAGGTCATGTCATAGATAGGGAACATTATGAGCTGGGGCAACCTAACCCCTCTTTCCCCCACAGTAACACATAGTAATTGCAAATATAACCCATGCTTTACTTCTTGCACTGGCAAAACAGAACAACGACATTATTGACCAGTAAAGCTGCCTGAGTACTAGAAAAGTGTTGGTTTGGTGTTTTTATAATCCAAGACCATGAACCTTAGTTTTAATTTTTTTAGAGGAAAAAAGAATTATCCAAATCAGTGTAGAAAAAAAAATTAAATCCTCCATAATAACCATCTCTCTTTTCATGGAAGTAATCTCCTATAATTAAGTGTACAGGGAAAAAAAAACAACAGAACTATTCTAAAAGAATAGAATTTTCCTTATAGTAGTTTTCTCATGGAAAATCAAAGTTCTACAGCAAAGCTGCAATTTTCTTACATAAAAGATTACTTTGATTCCCTCTAAAGAATACCATGATAGGTAAAGGAGTAGATAATAATTTCCCATCTTTTTTCTGTGCTTTTTTGTTTGTGGGGTTTGGGGGTTTTTTTAACTAATATGAGTATTTTCCCATTTCCTGATTGTTGGGGCTGTCTTATTATTTAGTTCTTGCTTAGCTACTTCTGTCTCCTAGAATGTTCATATATCAGAGTCTCTTTCTAAGTAAAAATAATAGACAATACCAATGAAAAATCTGTTTTTCAAAGCCACAGATATATGCACCTCACACCTTGTCTCTGCTCAGTTTTATCTCTTGTACTATGCTTTATGATCTACACATTAATTGACTCGAAGGCCACCCTGTTGCGAAGCCTAAGTATCTGTATGTTTCTACTTGTACAGGCTTTGGTTATATCAGAAGTCTAGAGTTCATATGAATCTCAGTATAATTTATTATTTAAAATGGGATTCAGGTCACAGACTGAGACACATACCTTGAAGAGTGTATGAAAGAGGTAAGTATTTGTGATCTCTGTACAATCCAAAGCCCAATGCAGTTGACTAAATCTAGGCACCAGATGCTATCTGAAACTTTTCTAGAATACAACATAGTCTCTACTGGTTTATCCAGAGGAGCATGTATTTCCTGTAGGTCCTGGGTCATATCTGCCAGTCTCGGGCGATGTCTCAAATAACATACATTATCCCAGATGACACAAAAGACCAATATTTTGGCAACTGAATCTAGTATCTCATCAGTACAGTAGGCTGAATGAAGACTGGTCAGGAAACCAGTGTGACTATAAGGAGAGACGAATCTTGCACCACCATCTACTGACTGTATCTGCTCCTTCTGCATCAGCCTTAAGATACTGGTTGCCTAGACACCAAAGTCACATTTCTACACCTTCATCTGGGCACCTGAATTAAAACATCTTAATCTCTGCGCTGTTCTTTCTCCCTGGAGCACCTTTGACATGGCTACTCCTCCACATCTGTCTGTGTTACTCTTAGATTTTGAACTCTTGGTGATATTTAATTATTCCCAAGCATAAGGTCTTCAGATTTTTCATTTTTCCAAGATACTACAGCAAATCTTTAACTTTGTCCTTATTCAGAAATAGTACTGATCTCGTCGGTCCTTCACTTCTCGACTCTTTCAGAGTGTAATGTTGAATTTGACAGCTCTGTTCCCCCCTGTGCTTGCACACCTCTACAGTGCCTTGGAGCAAATGCCTTCCTTTTACAACTTATGCTTGTGCACCATGAGTTGGACCTGCTTCTTTGCAGATTTAAGCAGGCACAGGTTGAGGCTTTTGTTTTCATCTTTTGTGCCTTGACTTGTTCAGGACTAGTCTTGGCTTCATGGATTCAAGATTAATTTCCACTTTCTTTTTCTAAAGTTCTCCTTGGGGGTATGTTTTAGTTCTTAGTCTCTTTACCTTCTTCTGGAGGAAGTAATGGGATCATAGAATCATAGAATTGTAGGGGGTGGAAGGGACCTCGAGAGATCATCGGGTCCAACCCCCTGCCGAAGCAGGCTCCCTAGGACATTTCACTGAGATAGGCATCCAGACGGGTCTTGAATATCTCCAGAGAAGGAGACTCCACCACCCCCCTGGGCAGCCTATTCCAGTGCTCTGTCACCCTCACTGTGAAAAAGTTTCTCCGCATGTTGGTGCGGAACTTCCTATGCTCCAACTTGCAGCCATTGCCCCTTGTCCTGTCTCCACAGACCACTGAAAAGGGGCTGGCTCACTGACAAACAGTGCCACAGGGTCCATTAAACAAATGTATACTTACAGTGTGAGTGCTGCAAAGCTGTACCCGGCATTCTAGATATGTCCTCCTCAAAGTCTTTGGCAATGTAATGATTCTAATACTCCCTTTTACCTTAGAAATAATGTCATACCTCAATTAATCTCCTACAAGAGGCTGGTTCCTGCTTCTTTCCATGACTGCACAGGAAAACAGTCACTAGAAACCCTGGCTGGGAGCTCTTCTGAATCACTCGTCACTGCCACTAGCTTAGCACTTATATATGTATGTAAATCCACCTACGTCCATGCATAGCGCACAGAGGCAGCATGACAGAAACTGTGGCAGGTCACAATCAGAACCCCATCTGTTTGCAAGAACGAATCACTAAACACATTTGAAATTGAATACAAACAAAATTATGAGAAGGTTTCAACTGTTTGAGGTATGATACCTCAAGGAGTTCATCTGCTCCAATGTTTTCTATAACTTCCCAAAATATAGAATCAATATAGAAAATAACTTCTCAGAAATATATTAAAATTATTATGGTTAGGACTTATGAAATAAGCATCTTCTAGGGTTCTTAAATATATTTGAATCTTTCATATGTCAACTAGATAAAGGTGGTCCATTAAGTGGTTCCTTAAATTAGCTATTTTGTGTCTCAAAAATAACTGCTGGCCTGCTATCCATGCTGAGATGATGAGAAAAAGGCTACACAGACTAGACTGAATGTAGAATGTGTCATCACTGCCTCCAAGGGACACCCGGTAAGATTTGTATGGATGTTGCCATGGTCAGCACAAAGAGAGTGTGCTGTTTTCAGGGAAGGAGAAGTGTTTAAAATTAAAATGGTGAAAATCCATTTTCAAAGCGAGTTCTGCACATGCTATCAAGTCTGCAGTGTCACATGTAAATGAAATGAGATGTATAAAGTTGGTTTCTCATCCAAAAAATTCTGTACATTGAAAAAATGAAAATAAAATAGCTTATATGATTCTCAACTAGAGGAAGCTAAAGAAAACATGAAAAGATATGGAAATCCTCAGCCAAGCTGGCTTGTGTGTAAAAGATTTTATGATTATCTACCAAGAAATATATCCAGCTGTTGATGTACTATACTGCTAGAGTTGACACTCACACAGTAGAAGGCCAAGTCAACTCTTAGAAATTCTGGAAGCACTGTGATGTGTGAATAAAGGATACATAGCACAACTGCAGATGTAGTCAGTTGCATTATAACACTGATCACTGAAAACTGTCTCGGGAGTACAAACAGGAGTCTACAGACCAGTACCCTGGTTAAATACGGCCAAGGACACCAGAGACCTGGTTAGCATGGGTGACACGTGGGCAAAAACAGAACAAGCAAAGAAAAGAGATAACTAAAGCCCAAAGCTTCCCCAGAAGATGAACAGAAGCATGGCAGGGAAGGGATAATTTCATTCCAAGTTATTCAAAGTAGTCTAATACTCAGACATCTGGGAAATAGATGAACTGCTAGGCATTACTACTGGGATACTGTAAGGCAAGCAACGCGGTACTTGAGAAACCAAAGCATCCCAAACTATTTAATTTCAGATTGCAATCCTAGTTTATTGGCAGAGAGCTATGTTATTTATGTGAGAGTGGGAATTCGGTCACATCACATCATCTCCATATTTAAGCCATCAGCTTGACAGATCAAATTGCTAAGCTGCTCATAAAGAAACTCGCAGAAGTCTTTAGCAGAAGCTTGGTCCAACACTCAGTATTGCATTGTAGAGACATTTTCATGCCTATAGCTGGAGATTACGTTAGGATTGACTTATTTCCACGGCACAAACCACACACTGCGAAGCAAACAAAATGGCTTGAACAGATAAAAATTCAAACTTTATAATGAGTAGCAAGATTATTTCGTCCAAACTTCCAACAAGTTTGTTGCCACCAAACACAATACAAAACCATGGGGAGCATATACCAGTGAAGTGTGTTTTCCCATGAGACATCACAACCAGGTAGTTGAAAGAACAGTAGTTTTCCACTGACTTTATATTATCTGAAAAGGCTACAATACCATCCCATCCAGGAGGTATCTTGCTGTCACAGGAAAAAAAATCACGCTTAACCTCAGTGCAAGTTACATTTGACAAGTCTTTGATGCCAAGGAAGGAAAAACAGCTTTCCAAACCTTGGAGAGCTAAGTCTTCGACTTGAAGTTAGAATTTTATGTAAATAATTTTGTGCTTTATTATTTACACATACACAATCACACACCTAATTTGGTAGAAAATTTAATCTGCATTTTAAATTTAATTGTTGGGATGTTATAATGTTTCCACTGTGTTGTCATTATAACATGACAGTCTATCAGAGGAAAAGCTCTGAAATTAGGACTTTGATAAATTTCAGTCAAGTGGATTTGGATATTGGTACCCCTTGGCTACCTGCCACAGATCTGCCCTTGAAATGATTCTGCTGCAGTGAAGTTGGCAGGAGTGTCTGACAGTCAATCAGTGACAGATCAAAGTTGCTTTCACTGGTTGTTTACATGAAGATGGCTTCCTGTGTGTTGGAGATGTTGAAAAAAGAAGACTCATTTCCCATCTTTGTGAGGTGAAACAGAGATTAAAAGGTCAAAACACAGGGTTACCTGCCTGATTACACTCTTGTGCACACCCAAAGGCATCACCTGAGTTTGAAATACCTGTGGCAAACATTGTGAACACAAGGCTTTTTCCCACTTCTTAGATCACAGGAAGATACCATGCTGAACTAATTAGTAACTGGGTTTTTATTACCAGGTGAAGATCTGACAATTTAACTCTGTCGTTGCAACAGACTTATCAGTCATGGGCCATCAGTAAGAGCCTGAGAGATAGGGTATGAAGAGAGAACTGAGAGAACATAACTCTTTGCATCTTGGGAAACTATCAGCTCTACAATGGGATAAAAAAGCTTAAAGCCATGTGAAGATTGCATCACAAGAATAGTTTGTGGGACACTTTTCACATTCATTAATTATGCCAAGACAAGGAGCAACCACTGGGTTAGTTAAAGGTTGTTCCTTCCCTAGACAATTACTTCCTGGTATTTGCAAAAATGAGGACCTATAGTGGGCTACCTTTACCCAGAATTTGATAAAAATGTAAAATAAAGTTCTATCATTGCTATGAGAATATCTTAGATCTGTGCCGCAAAAGATATTGTGTACGATATGAAAAACAACATCATGTATTTTACGTGTTTCAGAGGTAATGTACATTCCAGCTGCTCATAATGTCAGTATTAAAGGTTAAAACTCCTAAACAAATCTTCAGTAGAGTTATCTGTTAAGTTCAGGTTATAAAAACTACTGCTACGGCCTTCTTTATTTTTAAAGTTTTCTGCAAAAGTGCATTATTTTTGTTAATTTGTTAAATCATTCCTGTTTTTTTCTATAAACTTATAACCATAGAACAAAAAGCTAGAACTTTACTGTCTGCAGCAGTCTTCATCTCCTTTTATCACTAACTTGATTCCATCCTTTCATACTCTTGGTGACATGACATTTTCTCCAGAATCCTATTACAAAGGCTTTTTGCATGAAACAAATCATCACCAACCACAAATATCCAAAGGGGCTAAGGAGAGAAAAAAAATGAATGAATAAAGAGAAGACATGCTGGGAGATAAAAAGCGATGAGGAAGGGATCGGGCAGTGTAGGTCAGAGTATTTGCCATGATTTATTCTCCATAAAGGTGCGTCTAAGGGTAGAGAGGGAAGACAATGTGATGTGGCTGGACGTGACTATTCTGACGTGGCACCAAAAATGATGGCTGTGTTCTAGAAGATGAAAAGGTGAGGAAACTGGTCCCTCACCAAAAGCCTGCAATATTCTGATTCCTTAAACACAGTAGAGCTCATCTCCTTCATTAACTGATGGAAACCAGATCCAAGTATTTGGGTCCAACTCACAACTACAGGCTGGGTAGAGAATGGATTGAGAGCAGCCCTGAGAAGAAGGACTTGGGGGTGTTGGTTGATGAAAAGCTCAACATGAGCGCACATCTGCAGCCCAGAAAGCAAACTGTGTACTGGGCTACATCAAAAACCATCATGACCAGCAGGTCAAAGGAGGAGATTCTGCCTATTACCTTTTCTCTGGCGAGGGCCTACCTGCAGTACTGCCTCCAGCTCTGGGATCCCCAACATAAGGTGGACATGGATGTTGGATAGAGTCCAGAGGGGACCACAAAGATAATCAGAGAATTGGAGCACCTCTGCTATGAAGACAGGATGAGAGAATTAGTTTTATTGAGGGCTTCCAGTACCTAAAGGAGCCTACCATAAGGCTGGAAAGGGGCTGTGTACAGTTGCCTGTAGTGGTAGGACATGGGGTAATGACTTTAAACTAAAAGATTTCAATTAGATATAAGGCAGAAATCCTTCCCTTTGTGGGTGTTGAGGCCCTGGCACAGGTGGCCCAGAGAAGCTGTGGCTGCCCCTGGATCCCTGTCAGGGTTCAAGGCCAGGTTGGATGGTGCTTTGGGTACACCGGGCTTGTGGAGGATGTCCTTGTCCATGGTGGAGGGTTTGGAATTAGACAAATGTCCAGGTTCCTTTCAATCCAAACCATTCTATGATTTCTTATGTACTTATGAGAAAATAGGAATTTGAGAGATAAATAGCATGCAGTAACCTTCACATGTGTAGCACTGGAACTTGGATCCTTGTGAAAATGGAAACTCTGGACTCAGAAGTAAATCTATTGCATCTGTATCAACAGTTTTCATAGACAGTGGTTTTTCTGGGATTCCTGATGCTAATTTTTCTGTTATTCAGAACTTCAAAAAGGGAAGAACTTACAAATAACATCATCATATATTTAACATCTTCTCATCTGTGTAAAGGGAGGGAAAGGGAATTATTGCAAGTTCTGAAGGCCAGCATGTCTGTGTCTATAAAACATGAACACTGACCCAGAAAGTTTATTGAAAACTCTTACCACTTCAGTATTGCAGTATCAGTTCAGAGGTTATTTTGCATGTGTGTCAGTAGCCATCAGGTTATTCTTTCCCTACTTTGAAAAGTGATGACATCATAGTTAGGAGCTGTCCCTTGGGAGTACCTGATAAAAGAAAGGAGATGCCTTACGGTCTGCTGAGAGGACCAGACTGAGGAGGGTTCAGACTTCAAATCAATTTGCCAGAGTCCCGTTATAGTAACCACCCTCATGTATCCTTTTAGCCTACTGCTACTGTGGGATTCTCCATCTTGATTTAGACTGCAATGAAAAGCGTTATGATAACTTGGATTATTTTCTGTGGGATGTGGGTTAAAAGTGTACACATAGACAATAACCACAGCTCAGCTGACCCACAGGAGTTGTTAATCTGTGGTAGCTTCCTTAAATATCTGAGTCATAGAATTTAACCAAGATATAGATTTCTTGGTTTTACCACAGTTTTCCCATGTGGCTCAAGAAGTTCAGCCCCAGTTTTCAAGCTTTTTAAATGACTATATAATTCTTTAGCTACAGTATAGGGGTTTTTTTTGTGCCTAAAGATGTTTAAATCTGGAACATACAAGGTATTCTGTCCAAGCAGATTTTCAAAACATGATAGCAAAAATACCCCAAACCTTCATATCATAGTGTAATACTTTCCTTTCAAGTCCAGACATACGATTGTCATCAAATACAAGATGTTAAACTGAATTAATTTCATGTTAAACTGAAATAATTTTTATAGTCTTTCCTTAAATAAAGTAACAGTAAGGATTTGAAAAAGGTTGGGGTGGAATCTGAGTGTGTCTGTCATTTAGGTTTTTTTATCAAAAGACATATTTCCTTCCGGTATTCCATCTGTTTCATAGACTCATTGTTGAGATCTTTTGCAAGGATGTTAATTAAAGTGAATTGTACAAGGGCAAAAATTGTGAATTGTGATAGTTTCTTGTATCTAGCACAGCAAGGAAGAGATCATCTTGGCCATTTCTCCTGGAAGCTTATGACAAGAAAAGAAAAAAAAGTTATTGTCTTTAGATAGAAGTTACATAAAAACATTTTGTAAGTGAGCTTATTGGGTTCCTACACATATGTAAAGACAGAGCAAGAAAGAGAAAAATTAATTATTTTGTCAGGAAATCCATATTTCTATAGCTGTACCTAAAGTGAGAGTAAGTTCAGCAAGTCAAAGGCTTTTATCAAAGTCAATAAAGCTTGAGAAATGGGATCTCGGTATCAGGGCCCTGCAACAACGGAAATGGAACTAGAGAGTGATTATCCATCCCCTTCCTCCCCCTTCTTCCAAGAATATGAAATCTTCAAGGCAAAAGGATTAAAGAGAAAACTACTGTTACAGAAATGGAAATTTCTTCCTGAGGATGATTTGCATATTTTCCACATACACTTTATCATGTCTGAAGCTTTTGACACCCATATGTAAGGCTTTGATGTGGGTCAGCACGTGGTAGGGCCCAAAAGAGAACAGCACTGAAAACACTTTGACTCTTTGCAAGTGCATTGGACCAACATAAATGACCATAATCGTATTAGAGCATGGTCATATTGAAATGGTCACAGCTAAGTAAGTGCAGGGAAGTCACTGAGCCTAAAATGCCATCAACTACTTTTATAGTCAAGATTTCTACATTTCAGCTTCATCTCCTATGGGAGAGGGCCTAATTTTCATGATTACGTACTTGACATCATGTCTTTTAGTTTTACCTAAATGATTAGTTTTATTTAAATCCATAGCATGACTTTCAAAGTTTGAGGTTGAACATGTAAAATAATCTTTCCAAGATTTGCTCCCCTTTAATGACAGCTACAAATACAAAATTCATTTCTGAACCTGCAGCAGATGTAGCCAGCCCTAAAATGCTTCTGTGACATTCCTTTTCAATACTAATATGTAACTTTCATATCAGTTGTTATTAATGTTTTGTTTAATTATAAAGCAGTAATGAGTGGTACCTTTCTCTCTTTCTCTCTCGTATGTCTAAGAAATAATCCAGTGGATTAAGAGGGTAGGCCTAAATTTGCAGCAAGGCCACAAAACTGGAAAACACCACAAATGAAATAATGTTTCTCCTTCTTCTTTAAGCCATTCCTTACTTAAGTTCTCTTAAGAGCACATGCCATGTTGAAGGTCCTGGTGAAACTGCATTTATTATCTATTAGACCTGAGGTAGAAGGGAGAGTGGGAATGTATGCCAGAAGGGGAAAAAGAGCTATTCAAGAGAAAGTCTTTCTTAAAAAACCCTCACCTTTGCTTTATCTAAAATATAAATAGGTGGATTATGTTGAAGTAATGTGTGATGCATAGAACTGATAAGAAACTGCACAAATGTTATTCTCATAGTCATTTTCAACCAAGTGAGAGATGAAAACTCAAATCTCAAATAAGTTTGCAAACTGAAATAAAAAGTCAGTTCTTCTCAAATGAATAATTTTGCTTTAAGACATCTAAAATATGACCTTTTTCTTACACTGTTTTTGAAATACAAATATATTCAAATTTCAAAGCAAAAATATAGGTTAATAGAATGCTGAATATTTTCCTCTGCAAGTGTCCAAGATAGTGTTTTGACAATGTTCAAATATTTGGCAAAAAATAAAAAGCCTGACCCAAATTCAAACCAACTCTAAACCCTTTCAGTCTCCAAGGTTAGGAAACTGTCAGCTGAAAAATCTCAAGCTCTCCCAGGTTCACAGAGAAGAACTGAAACTATTAAAAGAAAATATTTTTATGTCTCTTTTTATAGAATTAGCTTTTTTTTTTTCAATAGACCCCATAGAAATTATCTGAAATTGGTCAGACCCTGTAACTAAATATGTTAACTGACATACCCATGTGGGCATCCAGCTTTCTCACACAGCCACAACATGGATTCATCTGTTCAGGGACAATGACAAGTGATTTCACTCATCTTCAAAGCAGAGATGAATGGGAAGAGACAGAAAAGCCAAATACCAATGCAAGTGTTATGCTTAACTTGCGCTAAATATTACTACAGTGATAATATTTAATTGGTCTTGATTCAGAAAAAGTGCACTTGGTCATATTAAGTCGTATATAAAAGGTTGGTGGCATTTATTTTTCAGCAATTCCAAATATTACTATTTTCCTTTGATTTTAATGTGTTCCTTAGAGTTAGTCTTTCTTACTATAGAATCATAGAACGTGTTAGCTTGGAAGCTGTCTAGTTCCACCCCCTACACTAAGCAGGGACACCTTTAACTAGATCAGATTTCTCAAGAGATTCATCAAGCCTGATCTTAAATGTCTCCAGGGATGGGGCCTCCACCACCTCTCTGAGCAACCTGTGCTGGTGCCTCACCACCCTCATAGTGAAGAACTTCTTCCTAATGTCCAATCTAAACCTGCTCTACTCTAGCTTAAAAACATTGGTCCTCATTCTAGCACTACATGCACTTACAAACAGTCCCTCCCCAGCTTTTCTGTAGGTCCCTTCAGGTACTGGAAGGCCACTGTAAGATCTCCCTGGAGCCTTCTCCAGGCTGAACAAGCCTAACTCAGCCTGTCTTCGTAGGAGAGGTGCTCCAGCATCCTCATGGCCTTCCTCAGGACCTTCTCCAAGAGGTCCATGCCTTAATCTGGTTCATATGTAGGCATCTCTTTGAGAAACAGTAAGAGGTTTGTTTATGTCTTTCCCACCAAGTCTCTAGGGTGAGATGGTTTAACCATAACAACATAAGACACAAAGGGAAAAAAAAAAGCAGCTCCTTATCAATGAACATCCACTAATCTCCAAGGCTTGTGGCTGTGAGTTGATGGGGCATTGGGTGGATATGCAGGTGTGAGGGAATACAGTTTCTCCCAAATCTCTCCATCAAACCTTTCTGCTCTAAAATTAGAGAAGAAATGCACAGTATATCTAAATTGACCTGGAGTTCCACACCAAATTTCTTAATCATGTAGTAAAATAGGAGAAAAATAATAATGTACAAAGCCCACTCATCCCTCAGCGTTAAATACAGGAATCTTGGCCACACTAGCAGTGTCTTTCCCCATATCTTTCTATATTTTGATGGCATAAGTGACTTTCAGATTTTTTTTAATCCTTTCTGTGTGCTGCACTGTTGCCTGTGCTAAACCATGCTAATAACTCAGTTGACTTTATTTTTACCTAGCATGGTGCAGGCATGTATTTGAAGAAATCCAGTGTCCTTTCCAAGGCTGTATACAGCTATTATGTATTACCATATGTGAGGGTAGGACATGACACCATCACCTATCATTCTCCCATCAAACATTTGTCAAGCAGCACTGAATTTTCAGAGGTCATTTTAATATCTAGATAAATTCACCTCAGAGAACTGTTTTTTATGCAAAAATAAAAGTAAAAAACAAATACAGCCCAGATTATAGTCCTCCAAAATGTATAATATAGGAAAAGGTTCTTATTAACTGACACAAAAAAACACCCCAAAAAAACACCAAAAACAAAAAAAAAGCCCAACACCCCACCACCAAAAAAAATCCCACACAACCCTTAATGCTGAATGCATAACTAATATTTTTATTATTATTATTTTTGTTTTCCATTGATCATCTTTGCTTATTTCATGAATTGAGTAAAATGGTTAGCAGTCAATTTTTTCCATGGGGCATTTTTTTTCTACTGTAAAATGTATTGCACAGGATACAGAATTCAATACATTACCTGAAACTGGAAAAGCCCTGACAGAAAAGTTTCCAGTCTTGAAAAACACTTACACGTCTGTTATGCATTTACAGATCAACCTCAGCAAAACATTGGAAATTTAAGCACCTGCACAATCAAGGCCTAAGTAGCAGATATAAATGTTTAGCTAAAGGATTTACAAATCTCAAATTTCAGGACATAAGACGAGCTTCTTAGGAGGGAGATATGAATCATATCTATGTAACAGCACTTTCAGACACTGTAATCATTGTTCCTAGCAGAAAAATGTTTCTTAATTAGAGACAGATGTTTAAAATTTTGAGTTATACAAAAATGTCACAAGCCAAGCCTCTCAAAGAAAATAATATGTTACTTTTTGGACCATATCTTTTTAGAAATAAAGATATATAGAAATGATAAAATTACACTTAAAATGTGTATTTCTTCTCTGTATTCAGCACTTTTTGTAGGTTTAAGGCAGGCTGAGTGTAAGTCAACAGTATAGTTTGTGATAGCTGGGAATCATCTCCTGGAAACATTAGACTTCTGAGCAACTAAACAACTGAAATAGACAGAAAAAGCAATTTCTCACTAATACCTTCTTTTATTTACCACATTAAATCTGTGCCATGTGCTCTCCTTTGCAAGCCCAGAAAATGTAAATCTTATTTTATTAAAAATCTCTCCCACATAGTCTTCGTAGATCTGGCCACTTCTGTTTGACTGCAGTGAAGTGTTTCAGTTCTGGAGTAGCTGCTTTGGCCCTAGTCTCTCTCCTCTGGCTTTTACCAGTAAACACCTTTAATCCTGATGTTTTCCCTCATTTTTCCTCAAGGAAAAGTAAGTCCTCAGAGTATAGACTTCTTAAAATCTATTTAAGAGAATAACAGAGAACCACTTTTAGGGTCCTGTTGAGGTCATTTGTAATGCAATCAACCCATGCTGTGATGTCATCCTCTTTGTAGCATGACATCCTTACATGTCAGCAGCTGTTAAACTATGGTCTAATGCAAACATTGTGGTTTATCCCCCAGATCAGTCTTGAAACCTAGTTTGTCAGAGTTGAGATGTACATGTAGAGCAATGTTTCTCACTGAAGAGTCATGTCTTCTCTTCCACCTGCACTCACAGAATAGCCATCCCTCCTTCCCGGTTCTCCCTTTCAGTAGATGAATGGCCATTAGGATTTTAATATAAATGACTGGCCTGGGAGATTTCATACTGTTACCTTTCAAAATTTAAGAAGTGTCCTATCTGAAGTTGTGTATTTTATATCTTGAAACTTCAAAACCTTGTTTGTTCATTCGGGGTTTTTTTCTTGCTCTGTGAATCAGAGGAAATGCAGAGAAAGATGGAGCTACTATTGGCTGCTCATCTGCAACTGAATTTCACCTCATAAATGGTAATTTGAGCATATATAAACATACAAGTATATACAGAATGTTCATAACTCATCCTACCATCCATGAACGACAATCACCAGTGAACAGGATTGGCTCTCAGTGGGACCAGGCATCTAAATACCCTTGAGTTATGCTCTGCAGAGTGGTGAGGTCTTCATCTCGATTCAGTATTACATTTATTCAGAGATTGTGCTTGCTGCTACGCTCTTGCTTAGGAGTAAAATTTAACACGTGGCAGATACAACATAGTCTGTAATATTTATTGACTTAGGAGTGCTACTTTGATGTGATGACCAGTTACTGTTGACTACTGATTGCACATTTTGCCTGTCAAGGGTGTCCAGCCAAGCTGCAGTGAGGAAGACTTCCTGCTGGCCTAGACCATGCTGCAGACATCTAGTTCAAGTAGAGAGAAGTCTTCTTTGTGGAGAGCAGGATAAGGTGCCAGGGGAAGTATTAGAGCAAAATACACACAGCAAACAGGGAGCCAGTGGGGTGTCTGGGGCTGCTGAGAAAATTGGGGAACAGACACATAGTGAAGTCTGTGGTGGCTGAAGGAAACTACTCAATTTTGTTTCCAATCCACTTTGTTCAGTCCAAGAAGCTGCAACTGTATTGAAACACCACAGTAGAGTATCTGCTTTTCACAGATGGTGTAGATATGGAAGAGCTGCTTTCCTTCCCAGTAAACTGGAGATGTGTCTACGTGAAAACCTTGCTCTTTTCTATGGTCTTACACAGAGTAACTCTTCTATGGTAAAACAGCACAAGAGACTCAAAACCTTAGGGTTGGATGGTTTCAGCTCATTCAAGAAAAGATATTTTGCAATACCACCTCCAGGCTCTGGTGGGTTTGCGTTCCAAGTTCATTCTCACTTTTGTTAGTTGTTAGAAGACAGAGGTACCCTGTTATTTTGACTACATGGGGAAATAGTTCTGTTACAGCCAGAGGCTGAGAAATATCCAACTTAACTGTGTGTTATCCTTGTGTCATCCAAGAGGATTTTGCTTGTGAAAAGACCCTTAGGAGCTGTGTTCAAGGGATCTGCACAGAGAAATGCCCTAGGTAGCTGCTCTATGGAGGCAGGTCTTTGGAATAACCATTGGGAAGGTGAGAGGTAGGAACAAAATACTGGTTTAGTGTTGAAAGGTGGAAAAAAAAAAAAAAGATGAACTTAAATATTGGATTAAATATTCCTCATTGAATGCTAGAGATGCATCCTGGCCAATTAGTTATAATTACTGAACAATTTTTAGCCTGGTTTCTTCAGGAAATGAGGCTTGTATGATCATTCTGTCTGTCAGTCCCACTTAATAACTACTGGATCTATTCATCAGCTGCAGATTTGACAGAGGAGTGATGCTGTCAAAGCTATTCAGTCTTCACAGCACTCTTGAAAAGAGCATGGCTGAGTGGTGGAAGTTGGCCATTAATACTCCCCCCAAAGAGAAAGAATTCAACAGATTTAAAAATCAGGTTTAAAAGAATTATTAAAAAATAAAAATATATATGGGAGTATCAGAAATACACTGAACTCAGATGCCTTTTCTCAGTCAAAGGGATTGTGTAGGTTCTTAGATTTCGAGTAGGGGATGTATTCAGTACTTAGTATCATTGCCCAGATAGTGCCTGGATGTTGGTGGCCCTGCCTGTGATGGGTGGCTAGAACTGTACGATCCTTGGGGTCCCTTCCAACCCAGACCATTCTATGATTCTGTGATTCACTATGCACAGGATACAAAAACTTTGGCGGCTGGAATTTCATACTCAAGTGATTGCTCTTTATTCTTAAACTATGCAGTATTTTCATAGATATGCTATATCACAGATTACCTGTGACTGACATTGAAGCAGGGTGTTGTGCATGTCAGCCACATTTCCATTAAGTCCATCGTGCTTTCATAAATTAACAAAATCTATGAAAGTAAGAATGTCAGTTCTGACTTTATTTTACGTACACTATCTGTCAAAAAGAACGCATACTTTAGCAACCCCTGGGAAATATGAAGAGAACCAATGCTTTGATTTAATGACAGGATACAACACCTTCTATTGGCAGCAGTTTTCTAACTTGAGTCCTAATATTGTCCTGGTTGTGAAATGTTACACATAGTAAATTGAGTTATTAAGAAGTGTGGGTAAGTGGGTAAAACCAACACCATGGCAAGTCAGTCAGTTGATTAATATCTTTTGCATCTGATTTTTGAGATCTTCATTAATTAAAATGAATTTCATCTCCTACAGAAGCATGTGTTACATATTCTTCGCCCCTCATCCTTGAACAGATATAGCAAGCTTTCTTCACATGGGAGTGCAAAGCATCTCTTGTTTCACTTTTGGAGAGCTCCATGCAGACAAATTCCTTCATGGCATTTCCCAAACACTTTTGAAACGTTGCAGGCCAAGAAGAAAACAACATTATTTTTTCAGTAAATTCATCTTCTGCAACTTGCTCTGAGCAAGAACGGCACTGCCATGAGTTACTTCAGAACCTGTTTTTTCAGGAAAAAGAATCCCCCTTCTCTCTTACGAATGAAGATTCATATATTTATTGTTATTATCCCTCACTGTGTACACCCACGTGAGTTTGTGTGCATGTGCTTGCCTATGCCATCAGATTAACCAGAAACACTCAAACCTACAGGACGCTTCATGTATACCCTTCCCAGAGCATTTTTTAAAAATAACTTTGGCCTTAAGATCTTGTCCCACAAGTTTAGCAGGATAATTGGTCTGTAGGTTTTCACACTTCATTCCTGCTTTCTAAAGCAGTTTAGAGCAAATAGTCCCTGTAATCTATCAGACAAGGCCGTATCAGATGAGGTCTGGATACAGGAGTTTGGCGGCATGACATTTTCTAACAGAAAAAGGAAAGAACTCCTCATGCTTTTAGGAGGGACTAATAGTCACAGAAATGGTGACCTGGATGAGCAGTTTGGTCACCAAACTTCTGCTCTACTCAACCCTCATATCCAGACAGACTGTGGTCCTACATGACCACATCAGATACATTGCTCTGTGTTTGCTTATAGTACATAAACTGTGTCTACAAACTATGAGCAAAAGAGTTGCACTTTGTGGCAATTTCTGTATCTGTAGTTTCTATCAACAATTTACAAGTGCCTCATTTAGGCAAAATTGCATACAGATAGTGTCTGTGAACTGGTTTGGGCACAGCAAGGCCTACTTGAGTTGAGGTATCTCTAGGACTATCTGAAATCCCCACTTGGAGCACTACTATACCAACTAGTCAAACACTTTGTTGTGAAGGTCATTAAGAGTCCAGTCAACCCCTTTGTCCTAAGTCCATCGTCTCAAATCAGTGCTTTGCCTCCATGACTCAGAGAGAAGCAAGGGAGCTCCAGGACCAGGGAGGGAATTCATGGCATAGTGCATTTGGTGTGCTCTGAGGCACACCCCTGACACCCAGTTCCACCGTAGTTACAACTGTCAGGGAACACAAGTTCTTTCTTCTAATTTTTTTATTTTCTTTTTAGTGGAGCTCCTCTCCCTGCATTAGCATCCAGGAGGCAAAGTGGAATCAGGACTAACTTTTGCAAACTATTTGCCTCCCATTCAGGCTATGTTTCAGGGGAGAGCATTCGTTTTTAGCAATAGAATAGAAATTTGTCTCAGCAGTCTTCTCCAATATCTAACAAATTAACCTGACTCATAAACACCAGACAGGCAGTAGGAAACCTTCGTCTAGATGCCTAGCTTGATCTCTCATACATGTGCTAGCACAATACATCCTTTGCCACTTCTGTGTCTAGACTAAAATATTCTCACTTTACAAGAGGAAGTATTTGTGGTAAGTCAAACCATTCTTTCAAAGTCCTGTAAAGTCTTGCTAGCAAGCTCGCCAGCATCAGCTAGGAAAATACCTCCTTATACCTGAAATTTGATACTTTAATTAGGAAGTGCCCTGATGGTATTGCCTCCAGGGAAATTAAGCCTAGACACAGAACAACATGTTACTTGAAGAAAACAAGGTGACACAAGACTTCCCAAGATGATCTAGTCCATTTTTTTTCTACAGACTTACCAAGTAATTGCCGCAGTCACTGATACCTGTGAAAAATTCTTCTTGACCCTGTGTCTTTTCATTGGTTTAATTTACCACAAGTTAGTTAATTGAAAGACCATACAACAGTGATTCTGGTATGACCTGGTGGTTTCCGCAGAGGTACATAAGAAAGTACTTGAGAGAAGTTTATGACTGTCTAAAAAAAACACCCAAAAAACCTGGAGGGAGGTGAAGGGAAGGATGCAACATGGTAAAAGCTGTGATGGACTGTTGTAGGCTATACTACTGTCTGAAGCCATTTTGCTATTACAGAATCACAGAACGGCAGGGGTTGGAAGAAACCTCTGGAGATCCTCAAGCCCAACCACCATGGCTAAAGTAGGATCACCTTGAGCAGGTTGCAAACAATACTGTCTGAGCAGGTTTTGAATCTTCCCAGAGAAAGAGACTCTACCACCTCTCTGGGCAGCCTGTGCCAGTGCTCTGTTACCCTCACAGTGAAAAAGTTTTTTCTCCTGTATTCCATTTTGTACCTGTTGTCCCTTGCCCTACCACTAGGCACCAATGAGCAGAGTCTGTTATCTAGTCTTCTTATGAGAAGGCAGTTATATGGTTGCTAAGAAAAAAAGAAAGAAAGAAAGAAAGAAAGAAAGAAAGAAAGAAAGAAAGAAAGAGAGAAAGAGAGAAAGAGAGAAAGAAAGAAAGAAAGAAAGAAAGAAAGAAAGAAAGAAAGAAAGAAAGAAAGAAAGAAAGAAAGAAAGAAAGAAAGAAAGAAAGAAAGAAAGAAAGTTAGTTTTTCTTAATTTGTCAAAATTATAGACTTCAGGAAGAGCAATGTGGTGGTATAGGTCCTAGTGCTCCCAAGAGGCAGAAAGGGGCTCTGTCAAAGCAGGTCTGAATCTCAAGTGGCTTCTCAAAGGTTTGTATGAAGAAAGAATACTCCCTGCTGTTCTGTGAGGACCACAAGAGCAATAAAACAAAAACCACTCTGAGTGCAGGAGCTATTCTAAAGGGAGTAAATAAGCATCTCCTGCAGCATGCACATTATAAACAGCAGCTCCAAAGGAAAAGTAACCCCCACTTCAGTTCTCCCTCAGCTGTTTGCTTCCTTTGCCTACCAAACCAAATGATCTCACGTGAAGTGAGAAGACAGCTGCATTCCAGTTTTTCTTGGGCATTTCTGTAGCTAGGGGATGCAGACACAGAATGGCAAATAGAAAGAAATGTGGTGGTTGTAACTTTCTGTGAGGTGCTTGGACAGATCTTGTGACTGTCATCTCTTGCTCTAATTGATAGCTTAATGATAATAGCTGCATCTCTCCTGTTTCATAGATAGAAGGTGTAAGCAGAGGGAAGCTAGTTCTCTTAATAGCATCTGTATTACAAATGCCTGTAATACCCCAAGGCTCCAACATAGCTTCCCCAGGGCCTTCGCTGTAAACTGTCCATCCTTGCTTAAAGTAAAAAATAACACAGCAATCCCCAAAGTCAAAATTGTTAAAATAGTCAATAAGATTTTTTTTTTCTTGAGGATGAATAGAAAATAAAATCCTGCTGGTGCCAGACTCCCAGCCACATCATTGAGGTAAATGCCAACAGGATTCAGCAAACTGTGGACTGAGATCTTTAAATCTCAAAAACCCTTTGGTTAAAAACAATCGAGTTGTTTGTTTTAGGGAGAATGAAGTCAGATTTTTTTTTCCCCTTGGAATTACCTGTCCCTGAGTGTGTATTATATTGGTAATTCATGAGGCTAAATGATGAGTGAAGGAAAAAGAAATGTTTACTTGAACACCAAATAAAATAGAGCTTTGCCAGAAAAATTGGAGACCGATGATAGAATTTAGCTCATCACCATGTTTTAGCAAAGCCTATTTTAATAGCTATATACATTTAATTTGTACCAATGTGTCATACAGAGATAATATTTGCATCGATGCTTCAAAAGGCAAAGTTTTTAAATTAAAATAACTTTGGAAAAAAAAATCCTTGGGAAAGATTAAAAAACTTTGGGAATTTTTTTGTGGGATACATAGTCACAGCCTGAATATATCGATACTATATCCTGGGCTTCATCAGCAGAGGGGTGGCCAGCAGGGACAGGAAGGGGATTGTCCCTCTCTGCTCTGCCCTCCTGAGGCCCCAGCTGGAGTCCTGTGTACAGAGCTGGGGCTCCAATACAAGAAAGATGTAGAACTGTTGGAGAGGGGTCAGAGGAGGCCACAAAGATGATTAGAGGTGTGGAGCATCTCCCCTACAAAGAGAGGCTAAGGGAGCTGGGCTTGTTCAACCTGGAGAAGAGAAGGTTGCAGGGGGACCTCATTGCAGCCTTCCAGTACCTGAAGGGAGCATACAAACAGGAGGGGATTCAACTTTTTAAAGGGGCAGACAATGGCAGGACAAGGGGGAATGGATTAAAACTAAAGGAAGGAAGGTTTAGATTAGATATTAGGGGGAAGTTTTTTACAGAGAGAGTAGTGGAACGGGCTGCCCAGAGAGGTGGTGGATGCACCGTCCCTGGAAGTGTTTAAGGCCAGGTTGGATGGGGCCCTGGGCAACCTTGTGTAGATACAGGCCTGAGGTTGGTGGCCCTGCCTGTGGCAGGGTGTTGGAGCTCTGTGACCCTTCCAACCCATGCCATTCTATAATTCTATTTTACCTACTAAATTTATTACATTTACATCTTTTCAACTTAAAAATAAGTGAAACAATGAAATGATCAGCAATGGGTGCCTTCCAGGACAACACACTCTTTTTCTGTTACAATGTGAGACTCCATGTCTTTACGGCTCATATTTCCGTAAAGGATTTTGGTGGTGGAAGTGCAATTGCAAGGTAAGGAGAGCTACTGTGAAGCCAGTTAAATTCAGAGATCCACTAACTTTGTGCTCTTACACTTAGGCTACTTCCTAGCTGCGAGACTGATGTTAAGCTCTGTGAATTTAGACACAGGGCAGCCAGAAAACTGGCATGAAAAACGGTAAGACGGGTAGATAAAACTCTGTCACAGTAAGACCACAGCAAATTATGTAAAGCAGGCTCTTCTTCTTCAAATAACAACACTTCCACAGAAAAAAATGATGAGTGCAGAGAGAGGCAGGAAATGTTTTTCTTGCAAGGGACAGTGATTTTGAGATGATCTCTCATTTTAAGTCCAGTGTTGCTGGGAAGCAGGAGGAGATATTTAATGTCTCCTTGCCCTGCTGACTGATCCCACAATGAACATTGTTTCACTTTGCTTTATATAAAATTAAGGAATTAATCTCACTTGAGATGTATGAGTGTTGGTGTGGTATGTTTCTTTCAGTTTTAAGCTGACATTCTGTCCATAATATTGAAAAGCTTGCGATTTTCCCTTCTTCCGGAAACCTTGTCCCCAAGGTCTCTCACTGTTTTTCTCTTTGGTCAGGAAAATTGGACATGAAAGAAAGAGATCTGAATGTTTTTTTAGTTTTTCTTGGCATCAACTGGCTCAAATGTTGAGCCAAATGGAGGTACCTCAAATGGAGGTACCATGACCAGGTTTCTACCCTGAGTCAGTGTGACTCCAGCCCACCCACTTACAACTGCAACTACAGATCTGACCATGGTGGATTTGGACAAGATTAAGTTCATGACAGCCCAGTAGTTCAGAGTCTTCAGACTATGTGTGAAAAAACCCAAAACGATTGCACATCTGTACTGAAAACTGTCCCCAACCCCTTCTGCTTGCCAGACCATATTTTGCATCTTATCATGGACTGGTACCCTTGAATTTTTATAGCCCGGACCAGTGAGGACAAATGTGAGCTCTACAGACTGGTCCTCCTGCAGATATTGAGGACTGCACTCTCACTGGTGACAATGTATATATTTCAGTTGTTATTATGGGCTGCAAAAGGTCAAGAAGCTCAGGAAGGAATTGTGTCTTCATTTCACATAGTCACAATCTAAAATCACCAGTGTCTAAGAAAAGGGACCTAAAGAATCCTAGCTAAGCTTGGGCTCAAGCAGGAATGACTTCCTCTCTACTGTCACAGACTATTTCTCCCATTTCCTTTTTCACAATGGTAAATTCAGTCAATGGACTAGCAGTTCTTTGGCCCAGACCTCTATAATAACAGCATGTAGCATTTTTTCAGAAAGCATCTTACCTTTCATCAGGCAGAAGAAATAATAGGAAGATCTTTCCATATATTTTCCATAGTCTAGACAGCATCAGATCCAGGAATCAGTCTGGTCTTTTGTGTCACATGCTTGAGGAAGCACCATCACTGCTCATGGTGTTGATGATGTTTGATGGGACCTTTTCTAGAAAAGGTGGATCTCCAAGACACAATATACTGCAATATATATTTTTATGTCTTTCCATCGCAGCATTAATGACCTAACATCTTCACAGATGTAAAATACATTATGGATATCTGTTTTTGCATAGAAAACTAACGGGCAAGATGATGGTTTTGATTCTTTTGTTCATTGGTACTGCAAGAATCAGAAGGGATTTTTCAGCTTGAATTCAATTTTTCCACGTATCTGCTTTGTGAAATTAGGCATATCTGATGTAAGTCAAATTTGTGCACAGAATCTTTAACTAAAGTCAGGTTGATATTCAGAGGTAACAGGTCCCGTTCAGATAGTAATAGGTTCCAAGGTAGATGAGGTTAAAGTTATGCCACAGCTAGAAATAAGCCATAGGAAAGTAAAATTTGCAAAATTCTGGCTTCTCCTGGTAAGTTAATTGTGGCTTTGTGTCAATGGCCAGCCTCAAAGAATGGTGACCTTGGCATCTTTCTGGTTTTCTAAACAAGCTGCTGTGTGACTTCACTTCTTTTTGTTGTCCTTCTTTTTAATTTCACATTTCTAGGAACACAAAATCATGTGTGAAATAGTGTTTAAGATTTTTAGATTTGGGTTGGACTTGATGATCTCTTGAGGTCCCTTCCAACCCCTACAATTCTGTGATTCTGAGATTTGCTTTCATAACCTATAATGGACATATCTGCAGAGGTTTACAAGTCAACTCCTACTGTAAGCATTTCCTGTTGGACAAGCCCCTCTTCTTTTATTAGTCTCTGTGTGTGTACATGTAGTTCAACAATCAGATATTCATGACAAACACAGGATTTTTCTTCTCAGTAGGTAGTTTGTCACTGCAGATAATGTATAATTCACCATGTCTGCATCCCTAATAGAAATTTAATTCACCATGTGTTCACAGAATCATAGAATCACAGAAAGGTAAGAGTTGGAAAGCATGTCTTGAGATCATCTCTTCCCAACCCCCATGCTAAAGCAGGATAACTTTGAGCAGGTTGCACATGATCATTTGTAAAGGGATTTTGAATCTCTCCGAGAAAGAGATTCCACAGTCTCTCTGGGTAGCCTGTGACAGTGCTCTGTCACTCTCAGAGTGAAGAAGTTTTTCCTTGTGTTCAGATGGAACTTCCTGTGTTCTGGTTTGTGCCTGTTGTCCCTTGTCCTGTCACTGGGCACCACCAAGAGGAGTCCGGCCCCATTCTCTAGACCATCCACAATTTAAATAATAATAACCATTGATCAGATCTCCTCACAATCTTTTTCAGGTCTCTCAGCCTTTCCTCACATGAGCCTTTCCTTACATCCCCTCATGATCCTTGTAGCCCTCCACTGCTCTCTCCAGTAGTTCCCCATCTTTCTTGGCTCTGAGAGCCCAGAACTGGACACAGCACTCCAGGTGTGTCCTCACCAGGGCAGAGTAGAGGGAGAAGATAAGCTCCCTCCACTTGCTGGCCACGCTCTTCTTAATGCACCCCAGGTCACCGTTAGCCTTCTTGGACATGAGAGCACTGTGCTGGCTGTGGAGAGCTTGTTGTCCACCAGGACTCCTGGGTCATCCTTCATATCACTGCTTCCCAACAGGCCAGCCCCTAACTTGATGTTATTCCTCCTGAAGTGCAGGACCCCACACTTGCCCTTTTCTGGGCTTGCACAAAATAAGTGATGAACAGCACAATTTCTCTCCGTCTGAAGTTGATGCTACATGAAGCCCCCAAGCTGCTGCACAAGGCCCCCCAAACTGCCCAGCCATCCAGCCCAATCACACAAGCAAAGCAAAACAGGGAATTCGTTCACCACTTCTCATGCAGCACAAGACCCACAGCTGTCTCATGAGTCCCCCAGCTGCCACACCAGGCCCTCAGCTACCACTCAAGACCTCATCCCACCCCCAGTTATAGATGACATATGATATTGCATGGCATAGAATATTTATTTGGCCAGTTTGGGTAGGCTGTCCTGGCCATGTCTTTCCCAGCTTCTTGGGTGTGCCTCAGCTTATTGTTAGCAGGGCAATATGAGATGCAGAAAAGTCCTTGACTGCTCAGCAACAAGTAAAAACATTGGAGTGTTATCAATATGATTCTCATCCTAAATCCCAAACACAGCACTACACCAGCTGCTAGAAAGGAAATTAACTCCATCTCTTCCAAAACCAGGACACCCATATTGAATTTCATTTGGTTCCTCTCCACCCCATCCAAGTATCACTGAATGGCAGCAAAACCTTCTGGTGTGTCAGCCACTCCTCACAGTTTCATATCATCAGCAAATTTGCAGGTCAGTGATTAATATGTTCCATATGGATAAAAAAGTCTGGCAAACCCACTTGGAAGCCCGTAGAAATGAACAAGGAACTCCTGAGCAAACTCAAATACAAAAAGGAAGCCTACAGAGGGTGGAAGCAAGAGCAGGTAGCCTGGGAAGAACACAGAGAAATTGTTCAATCAGCCAGGGATCAGGTTAGGAAAGCTAAAGCCCTGACAGAATTAAATCTGGCCAGGGACATCAAGGACAACAAGAAAAGTTTCTATAGGTGTATCATTACTAAAGGGATTATGATGGAAAATGTGGGACCCGTCCAGAACGTAGTGGGAGACCTGGTTACCCAGGGTATGGAGAAGACTGAGATATTCAATGAATTTTTTTGCCTCAGTCTTCACCAGCAAGGGCTCTAGTCACACTGCCCAGACCACAGAAGGCAACAGCAGGGACTGGGAGTGAAGAACCACCCGCTGTAGGAGATCAGGTTTGAGACAGTCTAATAAACCTGAAGGTCTGCAAGTCCACAGGACCTGCTGAGATGCATTTGCAAGTCTAGAGAGACCTGCAGATGAAGTTGCTAATCTGCTCTCAATCATATTTCAGAAGTCATGGCAGTCCCATGGAGTTCCCACTGACTGGAAAAGAAAAAATATAACCCCCATTTTGAAAAAGAGGAAAATAAAGAAGACCTGGGTAACTATAGACCAGTCAGTCTCACCTCTGTGCCTGGCAAGATTATGGAGCCAGTCCTCCTGGAAGCTGCGCTCAGGCACATGGATGATGACAGCCAAGATGACTTTACAAAAGGTAAATCATGCCTGACAAATTCAGTGCGCTTCTACGAAGATGTCACAGCTTTGGTGGATAAGGAAAGAGTGACAGACATCATCTACCTGGACATATGCAAAGTATTTGAGTCTGTTCTGTATAACATCCTTGTCTCTGGATTGGAGAAACATGGACTCGATGGATGGCCTGCCTCATGGATAAGAAATTGACCAGACGATTACACTCAAATAGTTGTGGTCAATGTCTAACAATGACTTCATGGGTCACTACTGCAACTGGTGCTGCTTGACATCTTTGTTGGCAACATGGGCAGTAGGACTGAGTGCACCTTTAGCAAGGTTGCTGATGACATCAAGCTATAGGGTTCAGTCAAAAAGCTGGAGGAAAGGGATCCATCCAGAGAGAAATCGGAAGGCTGAAGAGATGAGCCCATGTGAACTTCATAAAATTCATCAGGGCCCAGTGCAAGGTCCTGCACATAGGTCAGGGCAATCCCAAGCAATACTGCAGGCTGGGAGGAGAATACGTTGAGAAGGACTTGAGGGTGTTGAATGGGGATAAGAACTTGAGGGTGTTGAATCCCAAGTAGCTCAATACAAACTTTCAATGTGTGCTTGCGGGCCAGAAAGCCAATCATGTCCTGGGCTGCATGGCCTTAACCTGAAGGAGGGGGCATTTAGATTAGGTGTAAGGAGAACATTCTTCCCCATGAGGGTGTTGAGGGATCAGAACAGGCTACCCAGAGAAGCAGTGCATGCCCCTTCCCTGGAAGGGTTCTAAACCAAGTTGGATGGGTCTTTGGGCAACCTGACCCCTGCCTGGGTGTCCCTACTCCTAGGGGCAGGGGGTTGGAACTGGAGAATCTTGGAGGTGACTTCCAACCCAAACCATTCAATGGTTACCTATGATCTGATTTTAGTTGTGACACTGGAGTGTGGAGACTGAAGCAAAGTCCTGGTTTGGTGGGTCATATGCTCCAAGGTGCCTCATTCTCAGTGGTGCCCACTACACGTTATTAAACAACCTATCTATCTGTGTCTTGGCTCCTCTAATAGTGCACAGCCTTTTATCTCTTTCTTGCACTCACATGATGTGGCTGATCATCAGCTTGTGCACACCGTCTGGAAGTACTTACCTTTTCACCAGAAGGGTCTAGGTACTTGTTGCAACCTACTTCCTGTACTGAAGTCTCATTCCTTACCACTTTTGTGGATTCATCACACATCTCAGGGGAGATGGTTTTAGCTCTGAGGCAAGTTCCCACCATTTTATCAAAGACCTAGAGCGCTCCCTGGGCTGTGGGCCTACAGGCAGGTTGCAGGGACATCTCTTTCCTGCAGAAATGACAAACTGCTGGCCATAACTCTTCTAAGTCAGTAGATACCTAAAGCTGACAGAAAGTCACAAGGCAAATTCTAGACTTTTTTCCCAACGCCTTCTTTGCATAGTACAGTATCTAAATTTGGACATCACCAAGCTGGTTTGTATATTAGTACCTTGCCTTGAGATTCTATTTGCTTAGATTATAGCTATGCATACCGAAGGGCTGTGCTTCATGACCAATTTTGTTAAGTGGTAATGAGCAAATTACTATTGTTATAGAATGAATAGAATAGAACAGAATCAAAAAAGATAACTTTTAAAACCCAATCTTGGGGGGAAAATTATGGACATTATATGAACAATATGTTCCATTGCCCAGTGCTTCTTTCAGTAAAGGATAATTCCTTATACTAAAGACAAACAGTTGGGAGTTATACATGATCAAGTAATCTCATCACAACTCTATTGTATCTGCTTGCTTTCTATCCTGTCTACTTTTCATGTCATTAGTGTAAGCTTTTCAATGTGATAATCCTTTTACCTCATTCTGATACTGCTGTGACCATTTACATCTCTGCAAAATTAAATCATAGAAAATCACAGATTGGTTTGAATTGGAAGCAAACTTAAAGACCATCCAGTTCCATCCCCCCTGCCATGAGCAGGGACACCCTCCACTAGCCCAGTTTGCCCAAAGTCCCGACCAACCTGGCCTTGAACCCTACCAGGGAGAGGCAGCCACAGCTTCTCTGGGAACCTGTGCCAGGGCCTCACCACCCTCACAGGGAAGAATCTTTTCCTTCAATCTAATGTAAATCTCCCTTCTTTCAGCTGAAGACCATTCCCCCTTGCTCTATCGCTAGACTCCCTGCTATAGACTCCCTCTCCATCTTTCCCATAGCCCCTTAAAGTAGGCTACTATAAGGTTTCCCAGAGCCTTCTGAAGGCTGAACAGGCCAAACTCTCTCAGCCTGTCTTCACAGGAAAGGTGCTCCAGCCCTCTGATCATCTTTGTCGTCTTCCTCTGGAATTACTCCAACAGTTTTGTGTCTTTCTTGTCCTGGGGACCCCAGAGTTGGATGCAGTACTCCAGGTGGGTGGGGACTAAGCAGGGCAGAGAGCCAGAATCACATTCTTTGACCTGCTGGTCAGGCTATTTTTGATGCATCACAGGATGCAGTTGACTTTCTGAGCTGCAAATACACATTGCAAGTTCATGTCAGGCTTTTCATCAATCAGCACCCTCAAGTCCTTCTCCTCAGGACTGCTCTCAATCCATTCTCCACCCAGCCTGCAGTAATACTTGAGATTTCCCCAACCTATGTGCAGGACCTTGCACTTGGCCTTTTTGAAATTCATGAAATTCACATGGACCCACCTTTCCAGCCTTTCAGCATCCCTATCTATGGCATCCCTTTTCTCCAGCATTTTGGCTTCATCTTTTACTACAAGACAGCACTGGTGTGATGTAAGGTCCTGGGACCCTTAGCCCTTGATAACAACTCAATGTATTGGGAGTCTTACAGAAAGCAAATTAACCCATTAAACTGCCCCTTCTTACTTAGTCTCACCTATGCCCGTTTAGTTGTTGATCAGGTTTATCCTGAGAGGCTGTCCTATTTTTGAGGATTTGTAATGTGTTAGAGAAGATCCTTGTTTCCAACATCTGTTTCACCTGCACTGAGGTATTTCTGTGCTGTCCCGTTCAGGACTATTATATCTATTATATAATTACATCTCTGGAGTGGTTTAATAATCATATTCTTTGGTTATATCTGTAGCATGATAAACATGCATCACCTCTAACAATCATTACTTTCAACGGTAACATCTCCTGCCTTGGTATCTCTTCTTCCTCCCCCTTCTTTGTGTCTTCAGCCTTCATCTCATCTCTTCTTGACAGTTGTTTCATCCCATCATTGAAAAAAAAGTTAAATTTTGTTTGGTTTTACTTCTTGGCACTGCTCACAGCCAAGGAGGTTTACATTTGTCCCAAATATTTCCTCTTGCTCTTTGGTTTCCTGCCTGTATGCTTTTTGCCTAACTACTTTGGTAAACTTAGAGCCTGATGCTTGCTCTGCCTTGTACGTTGTGTTGTGAGAGAGCAATACAAGTAATATCCTGTAATTCTGTTTGCATTTACATCAAACTTTTCTCTCTGAATCTCTGACTTTAGGTGCCTTTCTAGCAAGTGTGCAATTTTTGTTCCAAAAGCAAAAGACAAGAAAAAGATGAAAAAGTTATGTCAGATTCAGGTCATGAGTACATAAACTGTATATAGCAAGATCTTTGTTTTAGCTCCCCCACCTTTTAGAGAACTTTGAAGTTTTGTGTGCTTATCTCAGAGGTAGGTATTAGAGCACCAAGCCAGCAGATCTAGCAGCTATGTAGCCTTAAGAAAAAGTATGGGAAATTTAGAAAAAATAGGAATTCAGAGAACATCTTGATGTAATGGTTCTCCTGAGTTCTCAAAAATAACAAAATTTTAGGCAGAACGGTTTAATAGCTTACCAAGTATGGGTTGGAAGTAGCGTTTTTCATTCTATGACTCAAAAAACAGCAGCCCATGCTCACATCTCTCATGCTTGTTTCATATCCTGTTGTAAAAGTAAGTTTTTGCTTTGAACTCACATGGGGCTGGTAGCAAGACACATCCTGCAAATATAACTGATCTTCTCCTTTCAACAGACACAAAAGGCTTCCCTAACAGCAGCTGACTTGTTTTGCCCCAAATCTGGAATTCACCATCTTCTATCTGCCCTTTGACTGTATTTTGTGCTAATCTCAAAGCATCTGATGCAGCATGCTGAACTTTTTCCTAGTTGTTTTGGGCTGGTTTTGTTTTTTTGAGGTTGGTGGTTGGAGGTCAAGACTTATTTTTTGTGCTACATGTCCTCTTACCTCTTATCAGACATATAACCCTTCATAAATTATTCCTGAGTACACAAGCTTTGTAAAATTTTAACCTCTCAGAAATTAGTTTCCTCCTTTCTCACAATAAAGAAGGGATTTAGGATTGCCCAGGTAGAACTTCAACTTAAACCTGAGATCAGGGGAATCAAGATACAGAAAATGAGGGCTAAATTCTCAGCTGGTGAAAGTTAATCTGGTTGTATGCACTGCAGGGGGTCTATGCTCTTCTACTCCCACTGAAAATCTGGTCTAGCTGTTGTGAAGAGCCACAGCATCATGAAAAGTGCCCCTCAAAAAATCTTGATGGGTGTAGAAGATTTTCCCAAAGCAAGAACAACCTCTGCCCTATTAACATCCAGCCCATTATCTGATTTCCATGTAGAACAAGATGTTAACGCAAGCATTGTGCAACTTCATAGGAAAATATTTGAGACTCACTATTTATGTGATAGGTTTTATATCTGATTGGAAAACTTCATTTATACCATTTATACTCTGTAAGAAAAACAAATTGTATCTGCCATCTTCTTTCAGTGGGTTGACCAGGCAATAGCCATTTGATGTCATTTGGCTGTCTGTATATATACATGCAAAAGAGACTTCATGACTCTTTCTCAAAGCGTTGTGAGCTGGCTGTGAGGTAAGAGGCACTCTTCTAGTAATTCCCTCCCTGCTTTGCATATGGCTGAAGATAAATCTTTTACATGCTTTTTCTGTAGTAAGCATTGGAACAACCTTGATTTTAGGAGCTAGTCTTTATTTATAATATTTTAAATAAATTTCCAATATTTATAATAATTTTAGTAGATTTCCAACAGATTTCTTCATCACCAATACCAACCTTGACAGAAACTAAAAACTATTAACCTTAATTTTTACTTCATCATATTTATTTTTTATTACATTTACATACTTTTTGTTTCCAGAACATTTTTGATTGTCACACAATTTTGTCATGGAAAACCTGGTTCCATTTTTCTTTTTTTCCCTTTTTATAGTGTTTATGTTTAAAAAAATTTTAAAATGTCTGAGAAAAAAAAATCACTTATGCATTCATATTATGCATAAGTGAATATATGATTTTGAAGGGATGTGTTTTGGCTTTGTTTTTTCCCATCAAAGAGAATGTGTGTGTCAGACAGTCTAACACATGAATTTGTAACTTGGTGCTCCCGTATGCCAACGGTGTGGTTATTTAGTGCATGCTTTGAGAGTTGATTTTAAAGGTCTTAAAGAGTCTAGTTTAATAATTCATATTGATTCAGTAGGGGATGAAGATGCTTGACATGTTAAATGATTAGCATTTACATTATGAACATGTTAATTACTGTATTTTTAATGCTGTTAGCTTTCATAAACTAAGATAAGAGAATTCTTAAAGGGACACCAGATTTGCAACATGCTGGAAACCACTCTTATACAAACCAGCCCTAGAAATATTTCCCCCTTTCTCTTTCTATTCTTCTCCCTCCCCTTCCTTTGGCTCTTGCACACAAATACCAAGATAAAATAAATAAATAAATAAATCGGATAGGAAGCAAAAGAGACCAGGAAGAAAGTATCTGATCATTCAGTTTGCATTGATCTGTGGTAATCTAATGATGAACAGTGTCATAGTTTCCCCTACCTCCCGTCTCCTTATAGGAGAGTGGCTGTTCTAGCCACAGTCATGATGCTTTGGTTTTCAGTGCAAGTTAAAAGACTTTATCTGCTGCAGTGACTGATACAATAGTGACTACCAAACAAGCAGAGTAGAAGAGTTTACAGATGTGCTTCCCTGCCTTTCCTTCAGAAAAATGGAGTACCTTTAAGCAGTCAAAGGTTGCTGGGAGCAAAAGGGAATTGACTTTTGAGTAATGCAGCTTGATAGAACATTGTGTCACAGACCAGAGAACTAATATTTTGCTCTATCTCTGAGCCATTTCAATAGCACCTGAGCACTGTATCGGCACGCATTGTTTTGAGAAATCTTTGTGTACCTAGGGGAGGAAGAAAGCTTTCATGGTGCATAGAGTTAATGAGGCCGTGGCACAGATAAGGCAATCAAGTGTCTACTGATACTTGTCAGGGACAGAAATGATGTAGTAAGATCTCTATGTCAGTACAGGAGATGGAGATAAGGGAAAATATAGGATGGAAGTCAAGAAAACCTCTCAGATTAGGCTAGGGAACCTCACATGCATCATCATAGCATCTAGCTCTTGCAGCTATATTCCTGGAGCTGTCCTTCAAGGCAGGGAGCTTCAGAGGAAGACTTGTTTCCAGGCATCAGTGTGGGAAAGCTTTGAATAAGGCACCAATCTGAGTCTGGGGCTAGAGAAGAGAAAATGAGTGATAAGAAGAGGGAAAAAAAAAAAATAGAGAGAGAAAATAAGAGAAAAATGAAAGGGAAAAAAAAAAAGAAAAGAAGGGAAGAAATTTCTGTTGGAAGGGACCAACAGTGATAATCTAGCCCAGCTGCTTGACCAATTAAGGGCTGACCAGAAGTTAAAACAAAGTAATAAGGACAAAGCAAATTTTATTAAAGGCATCACAGTTAAAGGGTAATACTTCTACCTGGATGTAGGATTTTAGCCATTGGTACATCACTGGGACTACTCAATGGTCCCCATGAATAAAGCACTGCAGAAACTGTGTAGAGGTTGGGTAGGAAAGGGTACACTCCAAAGTAAAAAATGAATCCAAGCTTTTTCTAAACTTAGTCCTCTTCAGCCTATTTCAGCTGCTGAAGAGCACTAATGCAGGTACAGATCTCACTTAAGAACTCTGCAATGATTATCTTTCTAAGCCCTTTTTTTTTTATTTTTAAAGTCTCAACATGAAAAGCGTAATCACAGTTCTCATTTGTCTTGAGGGCTCCTTCAAAGTACTCCTGCAAACTGCCTGAACAGGGTCTTATATTGAAATGAAGGTGCATAATAACATCATTAATTAAAACTGGAGGACTCAGACAGCAAGGGAAGAGGCACAGGGAAGCAGGCTGTGAGTTTCAAATTTAAGGGAGGATTTCTCAACTGGACATTATGTGTAATCTTGGTGCTACAACTTCTGACAGCATGAGCTTTTGTCCCTGACTTTTAGAGTTTGAAAGCCTAAAGCTCTAAGACATGCTTCTGCATCTTCTTTCTTCTGGCCAGTCTTGCTTATCATACCATCTTTAATCTGTAGGAGGGTGCAAAGGAGGAGGTGATGAAAAGCCCCAGGAAAGTAGAACATTTCTGATTTCTTCAATCCAACCAAGTGATGGAAAATTTGCCAAAAAAAAATTTATAGTGTGATTTTTCAAGCTTTCAGAAATCTACTGACTAACCCTTTCTAAAATGCTGAAAAGATATTCAGATCATGAGATATTTTTTGACAAAGAGCTGTTTTGGGTCTGCTTTGCCCTCTGCTAGCGTAACTGTAAGGGCTGCTTTTTCAAAAGTATGATTTGTTTTCTTGTAGCCACTATAATTAATACCAAACCAGTCATCTTTGAGTTTTCTTTGGGGTTTTTTGTACATAATAAAAACAGTTATTGCATTATTGTCTGAATCCAGGTCTGTATGACAAGCATTCTGAGAGCTGCTAACATAGAAAATCCTTTTCACAGAGAATACATATCTTGCTTCTTGGACTCAGGGAACTCCAGTAAACAGAAATAATGAACTTTCAGAAAGTGTTACTGCCCAATTCATTAGTAAAATAATAATAATAATGGTTCCTCCCCTGTTGGCTACTTCATAGCATGTGCATCCTCAAGCTGGGTTTCCTGAGTAGACCCCAACGCCCTTTGGTTAGAAACTTTAGGAGGTTGTAGGTTGCTTGGTGCACATTAACAGCTTTCCTGTTGGATTTTACTTCTCTGACCAGGTTTTTAAGCCCAACACTTTTATTCCTGTCATCTTATGCATGTTCTAAAGGATGTTTCTCACACATCTTGAGAAGCCTATGAGTCAGTATTTTTAAACTTGAAATTAAGTTCCTAAAACTATATCCAAGAATATAAATATCATCACAGTTTTGGAAAGTGTTAAATATCCTGTAAATGTCACCAAACCAGAGTTTTAAAATTAAATTAGCTTATAATATATAGCTACTTTCTAGTAGACATTTCTCAAAAAATTTTAGGGGATATAAGAAAAATCAGGAATCAGAAATCAAAAGTAAAACTTTCAGTTGCTCAAATCTTCTACATCTTCATTGTTGGTTTTATTTTTCGTGATTGTATATTGGGGTTTTTTTCATCAAAACTAAAACCAATGTGAAGGCTCTGACAGGTGGTAAAAATGAATTTGTGTTCCTTTCCCAATCTTTTCTTTACAGAAAGTTCTACCCTTTTGTAAATTTTTTTGGCATTTTGAAGACAAAAAAAATACCATGTCTGAAGTTTTCAAAACGGGCACTTCAAATTAGCAAGACATATCCCAGTGATCAACTTTGAAAGATGAGTTTTGGACACAAAGTTGTTTCTGTTCTTCTCAATAATAAGTGATTACTTCAATTTTTGCTTTTGCATTTGGAAACTTTCAGTTCCTTCTGCAGCCTGGTTCAGGAAAGTTCTGTGCCCTGAAAAAAATTCATAATACATGTTCACTCCAGACATGGTTTTAAGTCACCTCTAAATGAACAGAAGCAAGGTCTTGAAGACTGTATTAAAGTGTGCTCTCAGGGAACTAACATATTCACCCTGTCTCAGACAACACATTGTATGTGAATTTCTAAGTCCATTTTCCCCAGCTCAAACATGTAGTATACAATTGAAAAAAAAAGGACCAAACCAACCTGCATATGAACTAACGTGAAATGAATAAACTTAATGAACCTCAGCTTTAAAATGAGATAAGCAACTATCGCTTATTGACATGCTCTTTTATTTAGATGCAAGAAACTATCCCTTGAGCTTCATTCAGGTTTGGATTTCTTATCCTCGTCACCAACAACTGGATGAATCTCCACACCATTTCATCATTGAAGTGAGATTCTCCAACTATCCTGTGAGTAAGAGATAGAAATAAAATGTACTGATTCGATAAACATGTCAGAGTCCCAGTGATCTTCAGGAGATGCTATAGATATTTTGGGTTCTTGCAGAGTTAAGATGATGGTTTTATGTCTAATGCTGTGTCAGGTTGATTGTGTTTTGATGTCTTTATATGTTCCCCTAAACATCAAGTATCATTTTTTCCCACAAAAAAAATAAAGGGAGAGCAATTCTTTCCCAGCAAAGTTTCTGCTCTCACAGCCTCTATTCCTCTTGTTGTGTTTAGTTCAGCATAAATGAACTAAAAATAGGTATGGAAAATATTAGGATAAGAACTGTGCCCAGAGAGCGACTTTCAATCTGCTACTCTGTCTTGCTAGAGGTGGGTGAGATATGGGAGCATAACGGGTTCAGACCAACAGCCCATGGACAGAGAGAAGCTGATGCTGTGTGTCACCAAATTTCTGGATGGTGATGTTACATGCGAGATCAAAGGTGTTATCAGGGTAAATATTTTGGGTAATACTTCCTGCAATTGTGATAAATTCCCCAGGTTGTTGATGGTAACTGACTCAGTGTAGGGCACAGTGGCTGTTACATGGTCTTCTGCAACCTGGTGATGCTTTTACCTGCTCTTTTAACAATGCCTGTTAGTCTTGATGGGTGCTGCATGCACCAACACGCATGGTCACAACTCACACCTGGAGGAAATAAGGCTTCTCATGTCTTAATTCTTATTTTTAAAAATCCTGTGTGTTAAGTAGGCACCTAGTTTCAGACTCACCAGATGTTGCAGGTTTTGCCAAAGCTGGTCCCTTGTAGCAGAGCACAATTATTTATTTTTTTCATGACAATTATTGAGACAGCTCTTTGCCTTTTTTTTTTTTTTTAAAAAAAATTATTTCCTTTTTATCTTTATCTAAATAAGGAAAAATCTGCTAAATCCTGTAATGAAAAGTCATGGGTGCCTTTAGGATGAATTAGTACCAGTTACCTCAAGAAAGCCAACTCTTGCAGAAAAACAAGTAAGATTTAATGAAAAATTGTGGTCCTTCCTTTTGCATGCATTGTAACCACTGTGTAGTATACAGGTACCTTTTCCTCAAGAAGAGACACCTAAAAGGTAGGTACAATTTTTCAGTCAGTGGATTCGTTCCAGTCTCTCTTGAGAAAGGACAGAGATACTGAGGGATTTGTACAGAGGTATCTGGCTTTTCTTTCAAAACCCACAAAACTTTTCCACAAGAGGAAAACTCAAATCTAAATGTTTTAAGATATTTTTTCTTGCTCTCTTATAATTTTCCCAAGGTCATTTATTTGATTTATCATGGTAGAAATCACTTTTTTTTAACTTTTCTTCTTTTTGGTACATTTGTTTCAAAATGAAATTTTGAACCATATTCTTTCTCAGATCACTAACTTTATAGCTAATCCTTTGTTGGTTATAAATGTTGGGTACATTCATTTGTGCAAGCAGGCTCTGGGTTCAGGGTGGGGTCAGCAGACCTTATCTGTGCTCATAAATGAGGATTTTTTGCATATGAATATGGTTACAGGAATAAAAATCCAGGTATAGACCTGTACATTTCAGCTGCATGCTGTGAGTAACCATGCAAAGATGAGGCGTCTCTGTGCATATTTGCACAACTAAAACTCTAAGGATCATACTTGCATAGCCTTTTTTTCTTCACCCTGGAAAGCCATATCTGTCCTTGTCTTTATCTTCTGCATCAATCTCTTCCTATACTGAGACAGTAAAGTTAAGACACAGGATGGCTTTGTCTGCAGGAGCACACTCAGACTAGTCTTCCAGACTAATTTTCTGCTTGGGTTACTTTCCTAATTATAATTTGTGTTCTCATCATGTCGTGGAAGAGTACATTTTAAATGAGTTTGCAATACACAGCGTAGAATACCAGCTTCATAGCACCGTTCGTAACTTAGAATACCAGTTTTTAATTTGTCATCATGCAAATGCCATAATGATTACAAGTATTCAACCCTGTGATCTATTTTTTCCCCAGCTATTTGTAAACTGAAGTCTCAAGTTACATTTTCCCACTGCGTATGTAAGACCATCAGTGCCGGATGTTGATTTACCTCTGGACAATGAGAGCTGTGTCTGTTATGTATAGTGTTCCAAAACAACGTTAAATATGTGGAAAGGGAAAAATAATTGGTTTAGTTTTACCTTCTTTAGTATTTTTGTGCTTGCTAATAGGTTTTAAATAGACTTTTCTGGGTTTCTTTATTGATAACCACAAAAAAAAAAGTGATTAATTCTCTAAATTAATACTAGAAATATTTCATGGGAATGGAGAACTCATTTTTCTTGAGTGATAGAAATATGACACCTGATTCTGGTGAGACTAGAAGAGGCTAAGGTTTCAACTCTGAATCAGCCACCTACTCCTGGGAAACAGTCAGATGCAAAATTTTTCAAGGGCACCTCATCCTATTGAGTTTGTTGTCTCTGGAGAGACACTTCAAAACAGTGGCACCATGCACAATAGAATGCACATGGGGAAGAAAAGGTGTGATATGGATTGCTATGCAAATATGCCTGTGTTTGTACCCTCTTTGTTAGGCCTGATTAACTTTATGTCAGGTTCCACCTAAAGATGTATCATTGATCCTGGGATTTCTATTAAGCTGGCCAATGTTGCCTATGTGGTGATCCTCACATGAAACCTGGATTGCTTCCTACTCTACGGGCTCATATCCTGATGTTAACATACAGCATGATAAACGGCAACACCCTCCCAGCTGTACTGAGTGTGCTAGTTACAATGTTAGAGAGAGAAGCCCAGCTTAAATGCATCCCTGGCCTCAGTTTGTATCTTTTAGTCTCATCTTGCACTCTTGGATCTGGCTGGTCTCTGAATGGTGATATTTATTCCTCACCCTTTGTAGCCATCTAGTCAAATCTCAATGTAGCTCTGGTGGATAATAGGTTAGCTGAAGTTCTAATTTGCTGTGAATCTGTACAATAGCATGAATACTTGTTGTTCCAGTGCAGCCATACTGGTTTGAGGAGTCTTGCATGACAAGCATGAGTGTTTTCACTGGGGCATGGATGTTTTGGTTTGTATCATGAATGATCTGGATGTTTTGGTACTCTGTCTGCCCTGAGCACTGGTTCATTCCCAACGGATGTGAGAGGGGTGCTCCCTTCTTTGCAGAGGACTCAGGAGAAAGATGGTGGAACACTGTTCCAGACTGCCCACCCAAAAGGAAGGACAGCCATTCTTGAGATCCTACAGCTGTCCAAGGGAAAAAAGAAAGATAACTGTCCCTTCACCTCTTGGTAAACACAAGCCCTTTCCCTCATCCAGCCTGCCCAAAACCACAGAGCTGATACTAAAAATGAGCTCATTCCAGGGGAAGCCTGTAAGATGTTCCACCTCCAGGCAGGGCAGGAGATGGGTATGCACAGGTCCCCAGGAAAGTGTAGCTCAGCGCTTCAATGATCTCCCCAGCCTTGAGCAGCTGAGCTGTGGAAATCACTTTGACATACATCTCTCAGCAGCTTTTTTTGTCTGAAATAAATGGTGCATAAAGAAAATGCAAAATTGTTTGGTGGACAGGATTATCTATGTGTTTACTGCTCTCAGCACTTTTCTTTTGTCATTTGACTGTGTAGTTCCCACTGGTGTGAATAGCTGTGCATGAAGCTAAAGCCTCTGAACATGAGCAGGATGTAAGAGAGCTCTCCCTTTAAACCTGTGACAGCTATGCACTTGTGGTTGCAAGAAATGTCAAGGTAGAATAATCAGTACTGGTAGACAGTAATTATTTTTAATTTCCTGTTCAGTATTAGCTCAAATAAAAACTTTCTATGATTCTTCTTTGTTATTATCCCCCTGGATGCATTATTTTCATTTCTATTTGCTATTTTACTTTTGCACCCACACGTGCCCATCGTTGTAGCATCTTATAATTTTATTTCTTTTTAAGCCATTCTGCTCCTTCAGGTATATCTTGGTATATATTATTCTGTTGCCATAACATGCTGGTGATATGCAATATTTGTATAAAGATTCAAATCAATGTTTATCACATCAGGGAACTATCATTCAAAAGAAATCACAAATCAATAATTCATTAAGCAGGAGAGAAATGAATGATTTGAAATTGTGGTTCTTCTCCCCCTTAATACTTTCAAAAGAAATTTCATTGTTTAAATGAGGCTTGATCACAATTTAGACTAAATGCATCTGATTTAATGCATCTGATGGCATTAATCATGGAATAGCATTCATCATGGAATAAATAGTGGAAAAACAAAACTAGCATAGCTAGTTTTCAGTTTGCTAAAACTTCTGATTCATTAAAAATACTCCATGATACAAAAAATGCTGGGTGTTGGTTGTGTTACGGTTTTCCAAGTTGAATTAAAAAGGGTTTTTAGGCATAAATAACACGATTCATTTCCAGTAAGAGCCATTCATTTTCAAAAAAGCTTGTCTCATAAAAAATGAGTAGAGCTATTTGAAATAGCCAATTTTGTTCTTTAGAAAAGGGATATATTCAATCTAGGAAATGTTAGGAAGTTTAACATTTCTGGAAAGAAATGCAGAAGTTTTGTTTTGATTTTGAATTTTTGACTGAAACAACCAGAGGCATAGACATAGATGTGCAACAGCTGGTCAGTTCAGTCATTTGTTTTTCATTGATAATAAAGCTTAATTTGCCTCACTGTAGTCAGAACAACAGAATACACCATTCTCTGGTATCATGTGTAAGTTCAAAGTCAAGGAGGAGCCTGTTTTTCTTTTTTGCATCCTCCAAGCCCATGAGATAACAAGGTGACTGGAAGTTGTGCTAAATGCATGAGTCTGTGGAATTAAAACGTATCTTTAGCCCTACTCATTTCCTAATTCACCAGCAACAAAGTGGTCATTGCTGATGACACAGGGAATTTCTTGTGGTTTTAAAATACAATGACGGAGTATCCACCAGGAACCACAGAGCATTAGCTGCTGCTTTCACTGGGGATGAGTGTCCTCTATTGATTGGTTTTCATTGCCTGAGCTCAATAAGACTTTTATTTATGATTACATAGTTTATGATTACTTATTTATCTGCTGTGCGTAAAATGAGTTTAGAATCAAATTGCCATATTTACCAAAAGGATGTCTGGATTCTTGAAGAAGATATTTTACTTCCAGGCATATATCATAATTGGATAGAGCAGGAAAATAATAGTACCCACACTGGCCTTGAAATTACCCAATCTCTTTTCTTACATATGTCCATCCCCATCGCCAAGGCAATGGCTTCCTCTTTGCTCAAAGTTTGATCCCTTGCAGTGGCCCTGTGAGAAGCTTTATCTTCAAACATGAAGTTACAACAAAGGCTGAAATCTGCACAACCTCCCCAACATTTTGGCATGAAAGCTCATGTGCAATTGAGACTGGGTTCAAGAAGTGACTGAGCAAGTGCAGGGGAGAAAAACCCAGCAAAGACTGTTAGAGGCTAAGATGTGCAGTGCTGGGTCAAGAGGTACCCCAAGCCACTTTACTGAGATCATACTGGGGAAGGAGGACTTTACACTTCCCTTATTATCATAGTCTTCATTGGGGCTTTGCTCCAGGGCAGTATGAGGTATGGGATACTGAGCTGGATGGACCTTTACCACAACTGGTTTTTTGCTCCAGACAAAAAAAACCAACCAACCAAACAAACCAAACCCCGAACCAAAACAAAATAAAACAAAAACCTTTTTCCCTAAGTATTCCCATAAACACAACAGAAATGGACTTGTGAATGACTGCTCATTTAGGATGATCATGGGTGATCCCTGTTAATGGAAGCAACACAAGACAGCATCACTGCTTGGAATGTTCGACTATTTCCAAGCCTACATAGGATCAAAGGAACTGCTCTATAAATTAAGCAATTTGTAATAACTAAAACTGGAAAAAAAGATCTTTTAATTTTCTGATTCATATCTTTAATCAATTGCAAAGTGGTGCAATTGCGTTTTGGCTGTAGATTTCCAATTGTTTGCTCAATAGAGATTGCTCCAGTGCTTTTTGATTGACACAATGTTATTGCATTTTTATTGACATTTAGGGTAGTTTTTACAACATTCAAGGTGCATAAGTTAAACAGAAAAGAACACAGTAACATTTCAAGATGGAAGGAGGTCATAAAGATGCAGAGCAGGTATAATTTACAAAAACAGGAAATTACAAATTAAGGATAACTCCCTTGCCCCTGTGCCTAGTTGGTCCCTCTGTACATGTTTTCGAAATATGTCAGTAAAACATAGTGTTTGCATACCGTAAAAAGTTAATGGATGACAGAGTTGGCAAATACTTTAGGATTGTTATTAAGATTATTTTAGATATGATTAGGCTGAAGTTCAGGTGAAAACAAGTACCTATACAGAATTTCTGAGTTGTAAAAATGCTAATTATTTTAAGAACTGGGTTTGATCTAAATCAAGCAAAGCCAATAATTCTGGAGTTTTATGCCCATGTAAGGCAAATAAACATAAACATAATCTTGAAAAGCAGTCAAACATGCTCCCTGAAAGCTCTCTGTATGAGAGTTCTTTCAGACAAGCCATTTGGGTTCAATAGAGTCTGTGCAAGGCCCCTCTTTATGAAAGAGTAGTTATGTGGAAAACTTCAGAGCACATGCAAGATGATTTTTTTCCATTTGCTGTCTATGTAGTTCTACGCCCTTTCTGACTGCTACGTGTAACTGTGCCTTTTTGTTGAATGAATTCCATTAAACGTGAGTGTTTTAGGAGTTTCTCATCCTGCTTTTGGAGAGCACCTAGCCATATTTTTACATTGATGGTCTTCTCTCTGATGTGCCCCTGTAGAAGATCTTTTTAATAATTATTACCGATCATTTTGAAGTGCTCACAGTGTCATCATTTTACACTTATGTTTCCCCATATATAATATGGAAGTACTTTACAGGATCTCTCTGAGTTCAGCTGATGAATATCTGTAAGACTGTTTTAGAATTACGGTCAGTTAATAATATTTTGCTAAACTGTTCTTTTCCTGAAGCAAAAAAAGTGCCTTTTCTGAGAATGTCTTATTTCAGAAACCCTAAAAATGTTTTGCAATTAGAAATATAAAGGGGCTTGTTTTTTTTTCTTTTCCTGATAAAACACCTGGATCTTCCCTAACAGTAGCAATCACATTGATTTAGTCTACCTAGCACATTGAGGAAAGCAAGTAATAATATAGAACAGTCCTGCATTATCACCTGAATAAATATAGTTGGCTTTTTGAACCAGTCCCTCTGTTTTCACTTTATTGTGAGAAAGAGGGATGTTTTAAAAGATGGCTCATATAATCCAAAATTAATCTTGGGATATTGGTGAAATGAATTTGTACAAAACATCTTCTTTCACTTCACTAACCAGAAGGAGGGTGACCGGCTCACATAGAGGTTAGATGAATTTCATCCTGAGACCAGCATAACCCTGTCCCTCTGTGTAACACAGAGGCTTTAGGTGTTCCCTAAGGGATTTCTCCTGGAATTGTCCCCAGGTGACCAAGTATGTGTTAGTCTCACCAGGCTAGGTTAAAGGAGGCTGTCCAAAGATTTTGTAAGAACTAACCCTTACCGTTTCCAAATTAAGCTCACAGGGTGAGAGGGAAAAAAAGCTATGACATGCTGTTATAAAATCCTCAAGGGAAAGACCGTCTTCGTGGCCAAAGGGAGAACACAACAAAGATCTGCCTCCTTGTCAACGTACTACATAGTATTTCCACTAGCAAATAAAATTACTTAGGAGGATGCTTTATCTATATGAAAAGCTTTGGCATGGATACAGTGTTTACAATGCATTGAAACAGATCAGTTAGAAAGTAGAAATAATAATGGAATATTATATTTATTAAATTCTGCAGAGCTTTCCCATAAAATGACAGCAAAGGCTTCTCTTCACAACAAGGCATTTTGCCATTTAAGCATTATTATGTCTTTACACATGGGACTTGCTTCAGTTGTTGTGACCACTGAACTTTCTCTCAGGCACCAGTCAATATTGTATTATGATTGAAAATCCTCATCATTAATCCCATTACATTGTTCTTGGTCATGGGACAAATTCATCAATGGATGATCTCACCCTTTTTAATCTCTTTAGTTTGGAATATTTCTCTTCTAAATATCCTTTTCATAATCTTATCATCACAACCCTGGGTAAGCTTGGTCCAACAACGCTGTCTTGACTAGGGTATTTTTATATTTCACAATTTGATAAGAAAGTTATTTCAATTGCCTCTGATAAGGCAAAGAAAATCTCTGGAAATGACACAACAGATGACTGTGTATCATGGATCTTGATTGCTTCCCCTTGGTAGGACTTTAATTTTTAAAGATCTGCTTCTGCATACCACTTTTCTCATAGGCATCCAGATAGAGACATAATTTGCAGTCTACTGAATGCTGACTATATCCCTGACAGTATCATTTTGTTTTGATGGAACCTGCTCAATTATACTGGGTTGTGCCTTTCCTCAGAACAGAGTAAAAATTTCAACTCTGAAAGTATTATCTGACCTGCCAGATAATATTGGATAAGCCTGAACTCCAGCAATGACTTCTTTTAGGGCAAAAATAAAACAAAATAAAATAAATCTTCCCGGCATCTAGTTTTCTCTTTCTGCAGGTGTTCTAAAGTAGAGTAATGCTTTCTCGTGCCTGAATCCTTTCTTTCTGTAGCTGGTCTTTGAAAGGTAGGTAAAGGAAGAAAAGCTGTCAGTGCTGTGCATCCTTTATAAATGAAGCCAGCAGTCCTAGTTGCTGGAGCACATGGCTCCCCGTGAAGCCTAGGTTTGAGTTCACTTTTACCTGAACAGATTCAAAACAGACCCCATGGCTCCTACAGGGAGCTCAACAGAAATGAGATTATGCTACAGTAAATCTACCAGTTTTCTGTAGAACCAGTGAAGTTTATAATAATCCAGGATTTCTTGTTTTTTGAGTCCAAAAGAAACATCAACTGACTGTACAGCTCTCAAATCTAGCATGGCGGAAGCTTTCCTTGGAAGGGAGATAGATCTGTGTGTTCATCTCTGTTTCCAAGTCTGTTTATGCATTTTTTCTGATGATTCTCTCATGTAAATCCTGCTCTCCCTCTGGGTTAGATTAGAGCCCTTGGAATAACAAAATGAGGTTAGGCACAAATTAATATGTGGATTTACTCCTCTGTTCCTCTGAGGTCTTGTAAGGTTATTCATGAGTATATGAATTACTGCAGTCTGCTTCTGAATCCGTTTTCATGTCCCTTGTGTTTCTCAAATTAAGCTTTTCTGAATACTTATATGCTGTTCATGGTTCAAGACTGGCCGTTATACTTTTGTCATCCAGCCACTAGTTAGGTTTTACTTTACCAGACTGGGGACGGGAGCAATACTATGACACCAAAGCAAAACATAACACTTATGTACACATCACGGTGAGCAGGTGCCATTCATAAATACCTCACAGTCCAGAGACTGTTTGTCATAGCTGCTTAGTGAACGTTTATTTTCAGAAATCAACACCAGCTTGCGAACAATTTCTGAGAACAAAAGTTGCTACACTAAGTATCAATAACAAGAATTCAGATAGGTCTGTGGAGAAGACTATCTTTGGAGTTAAAAACCCATCTGAACATATGAATCATTCGTGATCTCAGTCACCCCCAGTGATTAAATGAGCTGATCACCTGCAACTTGTATGAGATAAACTTCATGTGTTTTACCTTTTACTTCTAAGACTCTTGTGGCTTTGTGTAATCCAAGCAATACTGCTACAGAATCACTTCATTACTAAGTTTGGTCTCCTAATCATAGAATTGTCTTTGTTGGAAGGGACCCTTCAGATCATCAAGTCCAACCATCACCTTAACCTGCCACCGACTACTAAACCTTTTCCCTCAGCACCACGTCTAACTGTCTTTTAAATACCTCCAGGGATGGAGACTTCACCACTTCCCTGGGAAGTCCATTCTGATGCCTAACAATCCTCCCTGTGAAGAAGATTTTCCTGATATTCAATCTAAGCCTCTCCTGGTATAACTTGATGCCTTTTCCTCTTATCCTGCCACCTGTCACTAGGAAAATATATCAGTCCCTGCCTCTCCACAACCTTCTTTCAGGTAGTTGTAGAGAGCAATTGGGTCACCCCTCAGTCCTCATGGTTTAGACAGTTTTTGCCTTCACTGCTAAGCCAATCAATTAAATTATGAATCATGAACATAGATTTTTGAAGTATATCCTTCCACATTTCTGCTTTTATTTCCTCTAACATGTTTTCTCTTTTTCCTTTTCATGTTCTCCTACTCATAGTCTAATGTCCTTCAGCTATATTCTGCAGCTTCTTATGGAGCAACGTCACCAATGTCCTCAGTGTTACTTTTATCGTATGCCACACCTCAGTAAGAAACTCTTATTACTTCTTCACAATTCCTTTAAACCTTTATAGCAAAAACTTCCTCTGTCCTCCTATGAAATCTAGCATGTTCCAGAAAATCAGTGCAGGGACCGTGCACCATTTCTTATCATAATCCAATTTAACATTTAGAACTGATGTCATCCATATGCCTTTGGTGACCAATCAGTAACTCTCCAGTGTTACATGATAACTTTACAGCAGGCAGATGTATGTTAAAACAGGATGGAAAGTCAGCCCTCCAAAAACCCGTCAAATCCTTATCCAGCTACAGCTGGGTCCAAGAATCTTGTCCAAGACTTAAGAACTAACTACATGCATTAAGTCTCACTTGCATGCATGACTACAGGTTAGCCATCAGCAGATATCAAATAGAGATTTGGGGAAAACAAAAGTCATGTATAAATGTTTGAATCTCTCACTAGCAAGAAAAAAACCTTTTGCTTTCCAATGAGTCAGCATGGTTTCACCAAGGGGAAGTCATGTTTGACTAATCTAATAGCCTTTTATGAAGATATAACCAGGTGGATAGACAAGGGTAAGGCAGTAGATGTAGTTTACCTTGACCTCAGTAAAGCATTTGACACCATCTCCCACAGCATCCTCGTGGCTAAACTGAGGAAGCATGGTCTGGAAAGTCAAATGGTGAGGTAGATTGAGAGCTAGTGGAAGGGAAGAAGCCAGGGGGTTTTATCAACGGGACAGTCTGGCTGGAGGCCTGTATCTAGTGGAGTCCCTCACTGGTCGGTACTGGGACCAGTACTATTCAATATATTCATTGGTGATGTGGACATTCAAACCCTGTCTGAATGCGTTCCTGTATGATTTAATCTAGGTGATCCTGCTCTGGCAGGGGGTTGGACTAGGTGACCTTTCAAGGTCCCTTCCAACTCCTAATGTTCTGTGATTCTGTGTGATTCTGTGAATGGATTTCCACAATTATGTTGTGAGCAAGAAGATACCTCTCATTTTACATGCTCAAGAGTCAGTTGAATTTTTGAAGTTCTGAGGAATCCTCCTGAAAGAGGAGATGTTTGAATCTGAATCTCAATGAACGGCTAGTTCAGTAAAGAACCTCAAGATCAGGATCCTCTTCCATGACGAAAATCATACACACTTCGCTTGAGAATGGAAACTGGGATGGAGGGATCAAAGATGTGGACAACTGTCACTTGAGTTTCTGAATCAAGTGTCAAAAATATGTGGTAGTAAATACCTCTTTTTCCTTTAAAGTTGGTCTTCTGTTAAGGATGATTTCAGGATAACTGGAGAGTAAGAGTTCTGCTGTTACACAGAGACTCAGAAGTGCAGCAAGGGGTCCTTCTCCCATTTATGCAGCACCTCAAGACATTTTTCAGTGGTGTTCAGAAAATGGTAGAGTTGTTCCTCCATGGTGTTTCAAGGATTTGTGAACATGGCATGTTGCTGTGAAACAAACATCTCCATTGACTCCCTGTCATACTGCAAGACAGAACAGAAAATACCTTGTCTTTGAGAACCTCTGGTGAGTTTGTAACAAATGTTAACAAAGTCACATCTTGATCCCTGGATATGATTTGAAAATGAAAAAAAAAAGGCAAAAGGCAAAATGGTGTCGTTTTTTTGATCAGACAACACAAACTGACAGTATCATGTTTTTAGATGTAACACAATCCCGATATTGACATACATGCAACATTATTTCACATAATATTCATATTAACATGCAGGGATTTAATCTCCCTACAAAGGGCTGACTCTTCCTCGTGGAAGAGGAGCCACACAAAACAAATGGAGACCTGTATAAATTCTCTTACTCTGGGAAAAAAAAATATATTGGTTGGCCATTTGTTAATTAGCTATATTCATTACACATCCACTAAACGAAAACAGATCAGTCAGGATTTAGTCTGAAATAGAGCGGTGTTCAATAAATGCACTCTCTGACCCTTGTGGCAGTCTGATGCATTCCTGGAAGCTGTTTATCCTGTAAAAGGCAGGAGTGTAACTTGTTCTCAGGAACAAACCCAGCAAAGATTAAAGGAGTAATTAAAGACCAAAACTTCATGCTATATACTATAAAAACCTCTTAAGATCATTGGCTATGGTGAAGGTTTATATTATAAATAGACTGAAATGCTAGGTTAGATTTCCGACCACTCTATTTTCAGAAATATTGCTGAACTGAGAGTTTTCATTTGATAATTAGTTGTGGTAGAACAAATTTCTGTATCTCAGGTTAATTTAGTCCTTGGAGTGCCCATCTGAGTTCCTGAAAACAAAAAAGTATGTGTGCAAGTGCTCTGCAATCTGACTGCAGAGCTGTAAGGATCTAGGAGTTAATACCCATTAAGTGCACTGGAAAAACTTTGCGTCTAGGTAAACTCAACACAAAGAACTGTGCACAGGAAAAATGGCACATTCATACCTCTCTCACGTGGGACAGACCACCAGACAAACAACCTAACCCTGGGAGGCAAAGTGTGTTTTCTCTGTTTTTCTGCTGCTAGCTGGTGATCTGGGGACAAGAAATGTATCTGTGCTCTACCAGGGCTCATCAGTGTATAAAACAAAGTGTACATATATATATATATATATATATCCTGTTCCTGTGGGATATTGGGATGGAGAAACATGAAGCCACATCTCACACTGTGACCTATGCACTTGCCTTCCAGTATCCAGTTCAGAGGACACATGATCTGGCTACAACCTCTGCTAAGCAGGGAATGCCTGTTGTTCGACTCTCAGGAAAAGAAATAGTTTGTGAACTGTATGTAAAAGACTAGAGACAGACATGAACAATTACTCAAGCCCTCACACCAGCCATACTGTTGTGCTTGCATGGGCACAGGCACGTAGCTATGGCGTCATCTGTGCAGAGATACGGATCTCAGAGGAAACACTTGCAGTGTGTGTGATTCACCATACGAAGCTCGGAATGCTCAGTACCTTTGCCTGCAAAATCTCAAAGTCAGGATGAGAGAGGGAAAGGGAATCTGTTGTTTATTACAAAGGCACATCCAGGGGGCAGTGCTGTAAGGATACTCAGAGAATCATGGAATTGCTTTGGTTGGAAAAGACATTTCAGATCATCAAGTCCAACCATTAACCCAGCACTGCCAAGTCCACCACTACACCATGTCCCTAAGCACCACATCTACACACCTTTTAAATACCTCCAGGGACGGTGACCCCACCACCTCCCTGGGCAGCCTGTTCCAGTGACTGACAACCCTTTCAGTGAAGAATTTTTTCTTAATATCCAACCTAAACCTCCCCTGGCACAACCTGAGGACTCTTGTTCTGTCAGTTGTTACTTGGGAGAAGACACCGACCCCCATCAGGCTACACCTTCATTTCAGGTAGTTGTAGGGAGTGATCAGATCTCCCCTCAGTTTCCTCTCCAGGCTAAACACCCCCAGCTCCCTCAGCCATTCCCCATCACACTTGTGCTTCAGACCCTTCCCCACTCTGTCGCCTTTCTCTGGACATGCCCCAGCACCTTGATGTCCTTCCTGTAGGGAGGGACCCAAACCTGAGCACAACACACAAAGTGCAATCTCACCAGTGCCTAGCACAGGTGACAATCCCTACCCTGGTCCTGATAACCACTTCATTTCTGATACAAGTCAAGATGCTGTTGTCTTTCTTGGGCACCTGGGCACAATACTGGGTCATAGTAAGCTGGCAGTAGACCAGCAGCTCCTTCTCTGATGGGCACTTTTCCAGCTACTCTTCTCCAAGCCTGCAGCATTGCCTGTGGTTGTTGTGAACCCAAGTGCAGGACCTAGCACTAAGCCTTGTTAGGCCTCATACAGCATATCTTGGACTGTTGATCCAGCTTGTCCATTTCCCTCTGCAGATACTTCTACCCTCAAGCAGATCAACACTCTCACCCAATTTTGTGCCATCTGCAAACTTACTGAGGGCCTGATTGATCCTCTTGTCCAGATGACTGTTAAAGATAATAAACAGAGCTGACCCCAGCACTGAGCCCTGGGGAACACCACTTGTGACTGGACACCAACTGTATGTAACTCCATTCACTGCAATTTGGTGGGCATGACCATCCAGACAGTTTTTAACCCAGCGAAGAGCACATCCATCCAGGCCTTGAGCAGACAGTTTTGCCAGAAGAATGCTGCACAAAACAGTGTCAACAACCACTGCCTCATCCACTAAGTGGGTGACCTTGGCATAGAAGGAGATCAGGTTAGTCAAGCAGGACCTGCCTTCCATAAGTCCACGCTGACTGGGCCTGATCACCTGGTTGTACTGTCTGCACGTGCTCTATGACAGCACTCAAAATGATGTGCTCCATAACCTTCCCTGTCACCAAGGTCAGGCTGGCACACTGATGCCCTTCTTGTGGATGGCCATTGCATTAGCTAATGTCCAGTCAATTGGAATCTCCCCACTTAGCCAGGGATGCTGATGAATGATGGAAAGTCGCTTGGTGAAGTCTTCTGCCAGTTCCAGCAGTAACTGGATCCCGTCCAGCCCGATGTCTAAATGGCATGTCAGGTCACTAACCAGTTCCCCTTGGACTATGGAGGCTTCATTCTCCTCCCAGTCCCTGTCTTCCAGCTCAGGGGTTTGAGTACCAGGAGGAGATCTGGTCTCACTGCTAAAGACTAAGGCAAAGAAAACATTAAGTACCTCAGCCTTTTCCTTTGTCACTGTTTCCCCCTTCATACAGAAAATCATGGGGATTGTCCTTATCCCTCCTTTTGTTGCTAATGGATTTATAGAAACAATAGTCGAGGCAGATTAGAAGTCTCCTAACTAACTTTCTGTTTGGTGTGTGAAATAGTTTAAGCATTTCGCCCTGTGGAAAAAAAAATTTTTAAAAAGCCATTTTAAACATGAAAACTAATACCATTCATTCATTCTTCTCCAATTTTATTTTATGATTTCACATTGGAAAATTCTGAGGCTTTTTTTTTGTATGCAGGAGGTTATGCTAGAGGAAAACAATGATTCCTTTTGATCCTAAAATGTAAGAAATGGGATGGTTTTTTTGTGCAGTGTCTTCTGTGACACACACAAAAAAGTGTCTCCTAACACAAAACAGATGCAAAGCCCTATCACGTGTAACAGCATAACAAGACATAAACGGTGATTTGTTAATTTGAGGTAAAATCTCTATTTTCTAAATAGTTATCAGTAAGGAGCCATTTGTTCCCATAAATATCGATAAATTATGTTTAAAAGCCACTACTAAATCCGAGTTAGATGAAAAGCATAATCCCAGAACAGAAGCAGTGAAAACCAGTGCTCTGGGACCATTAAATTCTGGTAACTCTTGTTACTGGGGAGTTTTTGCGCCTTTCCAGCTGACTCATTTTCATACACTTACGTAATTTTATTTTGGAAGGGTGAAAAATAGCTGAAAAAAATACTCATCCTCAAACAAGAATCACCTATCTGAACAGCCAAGGTGAGAGGAGGAAGCGAGGCCAATTTAAAAGTTCACTCAGGAGTTCACATGCTCATTTTCATATCAGCTACATGTAGCGTTGTGGGAGGCATGAGAATGTGGGAGGGCAAGATAGCCCCCAGCAAGCACCCCAGCATGCATCTTGTTCTCTCAGATTCAGTGTAGAAAACTTGCCTGTACAACTATTTCTTTTGGCTTGAGGCTCTGCAGCTCTGAAACTTCTTACGAGGAGGAAAAAAAAAAAAAAAGAGAGAGAAGAAAAAGAAGAGGGGAAAAGTATCCCTAAAGGCCTAGTTCCATGATTTGAAAGCCAATTTTTAACAGCACACATAACTTTCAAGATTAGATGCCCTGAAGCAAAGTAGAGTTCAGAAAGTTTGGGTTTGGGTTTTTTTGCTCCACAGGAAATGTTTGGAAGTTCCATGAAATCGTGTGTGGTGAGTCCTGGTGAGGGGCAGGGGGGAGAGCCCCGAAATGTGGTGGTGGAAAGGGGGAAATGCTTTTTAAAAATGCAGTGTCAGGCAGGTGCCTTGGAGGAGAAACACATTTCAGGTCCGGGAGATTTGAGTGTTGGTCCCACCGTTTTAATCATTTAAACCCTTCACAGGGCTTTTGTGCCTCATCCAGATCTGTTTTATAGCTGTTTGAGCCAACGTGAGTCAATCCACTTAACGAAGCTCCTCCTGATTTACATCATGATAAGTACGGTTGGAAGGAACCAGGGAGAATAATTCTAGCAAAAGCAGTTTTGCAGGATACTCCATTAACCTACATTCACACAAAGATGCTGTGCCTTTCTTTTCCCCCTTTAATTTCTATTATGTTCAGTTCTGAATTATGAGGCTGGAAGTTGTTCCATTCCTGTCTTCGCACTTAAGATAAATAACATAACAGATGTGTCACTGTGAAGCCCTACATGGATAGCTATTTTTCTCCCACTGAATTGTGACTTGGAAACAATGTTAGATGACAGTTGTGGACATTGAAAATTGCTTGAAATGCAGGGGGAATATTAAATTCTGAACTCAGTCCAGCCTTTAATAATGTGCCAGCCTTTGTCATCAGTTACTTAACAATAGATATGCATTCTACTAGAGAAAAATGCCCCATGGTATTATCTCAATATACACGGATTGCAAATTATCGTATGGCTCCACAGAACAATTACACATGGGTGCAATGTGGCCCCTTGTAATCTTGTGGGTTTTGTCTAGGGGAGACTTCTTTGTCTAATAAAACAGGATTTGGCATCCAGTGGGGAAGAGAAGTTGCAAGGCACCCTCCACTTCACAGGTGATTGTTGTTAATAATCATGCAGTGCTATTGTGTTTGGGGTTTTTTGTTTGTGTCAGGTTTTTTGTTGTTGTTGTTGTTGTTTTTTTAATATATCTGTATTATGGCAAGACTGGGCATCCTGGTTCCTTTGTGCTGGGTGATGCAAAATTCTTCCACGGCTATTGTGGTTCTCAATGGGGTTTCTCCTTGCATGTAAATATATGGCCAACGGGTCATTACAGATAGGAAGAACAACAAAGAGACTAGGAGAAGTAGCAGTGTCGCTGAAATAAAGCTGGTCTGTGCTAAGCATCCAAATGAAAATGGGACTTCTCAGTATCTATATGAAACGGACAAAAGAAAGGTGATATAAAGATTCAGGAGAGGTGGGAAAGCTTAAAGGGACCTAGAGAAGAAGAAATGCATCTGCTAAAAGCAGTTATTTCAATGCTGTTTCAATAATAGCTACTTCCAGGGGAGAACTACATGACAAAAGTGTCTGTTTACAAGTACTTGTCTCTTAAGTCCTCAGGTCCTTAGCAAACTGTCTTAAACTGTTTTTCTGTAACATACCAACCCCTTGCAGAGACTTTATCTAAGTAAAATAAAATTATAAAATAAAATTAAAAAAAAAAGAAGTCAGAAAATTTGCAAATGCTTCCTTTTGTAGAAATCATTTTGGAAGATTTTGGAAGCCATTCTGCACTTGGAGTCTGATTGTTGACTTCACTGGGCGCATTTGTTGAAAGCAAACCAAAACTGTCTGAGTGTTTTATAGCCAGCTCATTACCTTTTTTCACACTGCAGGTTCCTTAAAATATTGAAACAATGGCTTTCTGATGCTGAACTTACATTTTATAATTTATGCCACTTGATTGCTTTTGGCATCTCATTCAGTGAAAACAATGAGGAGGCCAGTCAATTCTATGTTTGTTTCTACTGATTGCTATTATTTATTCATTAGCTCGTTTATTTGTGTCATGCCAGCAATAAGCGTGATGCTACACAGACAGATAAGAAAACACTGACAATCAACATGCAAATGCAGAAAAGAAGTTGCAATTCAGCATGAGTGACCCGACTAAGGACAGCCTTGCTAACTGCAGGATTTTTAAGAATTCTGGGTTTTGCCAATCTTTTCTCCATCATTTCTCTGACTGATGTCAGCAAGACTCAGCTGGAGCTTCTGTGCTGATACCAGTATGACTCAGTGACAATCTACAGGAAACTGGGGAGACATACAGTTTAATAGGGGTATTATGAAAAAAGGTTTGATGTGCTGGAAAGGGGGAAGCAAACACAGAATCTTCTTAGTACCTTGAGGGCTGGTAAAACAAACAAGCAGTACAATGAATGTAAATTTTATATAACCATATTAAATATTTAATATTTAGACACTGGGAGTACCTTAAAGCCCTGTTTGTGAGTCACCAGTCTTATAGCTAGATCTTTGGGAATAATTTCTTAATGTTTGCTTCAGCCACAGCACAAAAGGTGATTAAGTAAAATGCCACAGTATTGTTTTTAATCAATCTGGAAATACAACTCTAAATAAAAAAAAAAAGGTAACTTTTACCTTGTTTTTGAAACATTTGAAAGAAATTAAATCACCAGAGGACTGGGTTCACAAACCTGGCCTTGTGCAAACTTTCCAGATTCCACAGTCCATTGTGTAAGACATAATTTTCTAAAGGTGTGGGAGACCTGAATCTCATACTTTCAAGCAAAAGGGAAATTTAAACTCCAATCTCCTTTGTCCCAGGTGATTGCCCTGCTCATTTGGGCTGAGATGGGAAAGCACAAATTGCTTTGCTACTTCTTTCTTAGACATTTTTGCAGCATCTAAATTCCTTTGTGGGTTTATCTCCCAAAATTTAAAAGATTGTATTTAGCAATGTGTATTTTGGGCATTTCCAGTTGTCCTTCAACACTGCTTCCCAACTGACTCACTAAATATGATACAAATATGTGAAAACTTTGAGCTGAAATGGTGCCTTCAGGAAATAAATGCTTTCCTGAAGTGAAACTATTCACCATGCTGTACTCTAGGCTCAGTCCTGCAGTGATTTATGTCTACAGTTAATTTTGCACCAGGGGCAGATATGCTGAAGTCAGTGGGACTGCTCAATGTTCAGCAAGTGAAGTGCATATGTAAGATTTTGTGGCACTTAGACGATGAAGAAAGTTTATGCCCTTACCAAGCAATATAAAGAGATGACCATTTTGAGAAAGAACCTGTCAACGTGTGGTGTGTTGACCCAGGCTGGGGGCCAGATGTCCACCAAATCCACTTGATCACTGCCCTCCTCAGCTGAGCAGGGGAGAAAATATAAAATGAGAGGCTTATGGGTTGAGATAAGGACAGGGAGAAATCATTCAGCAATTAGTGTCACAGGCAAAAAAGAATCAACAAGGAATAAAATGCATCTATTTTATTGCCCAATCGAATCAGAGAAGGATAATGAGAAATAAAACCAAATCTTAAACTCCTCTCCTTACCCCTCCCTTCTTCCAGGGCTCAACTTCACTCCCACTTCTCTCCCTCCTCCTCCAGCAGCACAGAGGGACTGGGATGGGGATGGGGGTTAGGGTCAGTCCATCACAAGATGTCTCTGCTGCTCCTTCCTCCTCAGGGGAAGACTCCTCACACTCTGGCCCTGCTCCAGCAGGCTGTCCCACCCATGACAGACAGTCCTCCATGGACTTCTCCAACATGAGTCCTTCCCACAGGCTGCAGTTCTTCACCAACTGCCCCAGCATGGGTCCCTTCCATGGGGTGCTGACCTTCAGGCCCACACTGCTCCAGCCTGGTCCCCCACAGGGCCACAAGTCCCCCCAGCACACCTGGGGGTGTGGACCCCTCTCTCCACAGGCTGCAGGTGGAATCTCTACTCCTCATCATCTTCCATGGACTGTAAAGGGACAACCATGCTCCACCACAGGCTGCACAGGAATTTCTGCTGCAGCACCTGGAGACCCCTCTCCCCCCACCCTTCACTGACCTTGGTGTCTGCAGAGTTTCTCACATCTTCTCACTCCCTTCTCTGGAGGCAAAAACCTGCCACTTGCAGGTTGATTGTTTGGGGTTTTTTCCTTCTTAACTAGGCACAGCCACCATCACTCATGGGCTTGGCATTGGTAAGTGATGGGTCTGTCCTCGAGCTGGATGGTGTTGGCTCTTCCAGACCTAGGGGAAGCTTCTGGCAGCAGCTTACCAAAGCCACCCCTGCAGTGACCCCACCACTACCGAAACCTTGCTACACAAAACCAAAGCACAAATGTATCCAGTCATATAACATCTCTTAGTCTGGCCATAAGGCCATGGCTATTTCTTGCATTGAGAGCCATAGAAGAAGTAGTCCTTAAAGGATCTGAAGTCCTTGAGAACTTTGTGGTTTCCAACTTACTGAATTTCTGTTACAGCTGCTCTTTCCCTCCAAGCTTCCTCAATGCATGTTGTGCATTTGCATGTCCATCCTGATGTAGTGGAGAGAGCTCACACTACTGGAGAGGCAGAGTGGCTAATTTCTCAGAATTACCTCTTGGTTTTAATACCCCAAAAAGGGCAGGTGGCTCCTAATCCATGAATTCTCAAGCTTTCTTAAGATTTCTATATAGCTTGCAAAGAGCATTACTGAGAAAATATATGTGGTTCCACTGCTGTTAGGAATACATGAAATACATGAAAAGCTAGTTCTGTTGCTCTCTAATTCTCAAGATTACTTTTATGTTACTTTTGCTGAAGGCTGTAGGACTTAAATCTTGAAGCAAACTCATAGCCCAGGAAAAGCAATGCTTCTCATTACTTTCAGTCATGACTATCCACAATTTTTTTGTGTTAAAAGAAGCCCTGAAAGAATCTTAACAATATTTCATACTAGCTTTTTCCATTCCTGAACTTCCAAATCAAATGTATATGATTATTTCTCACCTAGGAAAAAAATAACTACAATTAAGTTACCTCCCTCCATTGTGATTTTGGTCTTTAGAGAGAAAGATTATTCAACAGCCCAGAAAAAGATCCTCCTGAGGTTAGGAAATGGTTACAGATCTATGGTGGCTACAGTCCACATCCTTCCCTGCCACACATCTCCTCTAAGACTTCACAAATCACCTGGATCCAAGTCTTCAGCCTTGTAAGGTTTCTCTTGAAATCTAGAGGATTTAGCTATCAAGATGGTCTTGAGGATCTCAGCTTCAATCTGTTTGAGGTTTTATTTCCTACAGAGAAAAATAGGGAGACTGCATCTTCAATACTCTTTAGAGCTGGTGTCAGGTTAGAAAAGTGTACACTTAATGACTGTAAGGAGCTTAGGAAAGGAAATAGTAATGACAATGGTAAAAATCCTTTATATGTCCAGAAAGATGCTGAATTTGGGCACTTGAATGTGACTGGTTGCATTTAACACTGGTTAAAACACTGGTTAACAGTGTTGCATGAAACACTGGTTGCATTTAATTACAGAAAAGTCTTCTTTAAAAGCAGTTGACAAAATGTTTGCTGCCCACTTTCCCATTGAAAATATGCTTAACGGTATGGCTAAATTGCTGCCTAGTGTTTGTTTCCTAATGCATTGTATCAAATGAAGGGCAAAGATGAAAATCCATAATACGAAATCAATTCCGTTCAAAGCCAGTAAGCCCAAACAGCATTAGGAGATTTGAATTATTTCCCCCTGCCCCCACCACCTTATTTCTATTAAATAGAAATCAAACTGAGGCTTTATAGAATCTTCTGGGGACAGAAATGATCTGACAATTTTTCTTAGTAAACAGTAACACCTAGAAATTTGATTTCTGGCTGAGTCGTCTGTTTGGCGGGGATGTTGTTTGTCAGGGAGCGCTGCTTGCAGACTGATTCATTATAAGCTTTGATTTCACAGGTAACAAATTAAATCAATATGTTTCTCACAAAAGCAACTTTCTGTGCTTTGGGGATGAACCAGCTGATGGGAGGGGAATGTCAGGGAAGGAGGATGAAGGAAAGAAACCATTGCAAACAGATGTGTGTTTGTAGAGAACAGCTTTGATTTCTAACTGGTGGATGTGTGGTTTATCCCAAAGCACTTACACTGTGCTTTGTATAGGCACAGTATCATTTCAATTACTAAATTCCACTCCCTGAGAAATGGAAAGCATGGTACAGAGGTGATACAAGACCTGATTTTCTAAAATATATCTACGGTATTTGACAATAAGGCCTTAGACCCTACACTATTTACTGTTGTTAATGTGGTAAGAAAAATCTGATGCTCAGAGCTGTTCATATCTTTCCTTTAGGGAATCCAAATTTTTACTGTTTCCAAACTCAAAGCAACTGTCCTTTTTTATGTGTTTTTATGTGCTACCCTTTTTTATGTGGTTAAAAAAAAAGGATAGATGAGGTACTTAGAGATATGGTTTAGCTTAGGATGGGAGTGGTTGGACTCAATGATCTTAAAGGTCTTTTCCAACCTTGTGATTCTGATTCTGTAAATCCAGAGAAACTGTTATACCTGCAGTGATCTTAGTCTAGTAATGAGTGCAGAACCTAAGGTAAGAGTTTACTGACTGTGGACTGATGATGAAGTACCTTCTAAGTACATTTCAGTAAAGAAAACAGTTAATATAACCTCTACAAAACCTCCAAAGAAGTTCTCCTCTTGCAGTTGTAAACCGTAACACCTTTCTTGACTTTCTGATTTCATTTATCGCATGCATTGCTATTAACTTCCAGCTAGTACCCACAGTCCACCTAATGTGCTGTCGTGTTTCAGGAGTAGACTGCACTCTCTAGTAGCTCTGTCTTTTGCATACATGCCTGAAAACACATGGATGCTTTTTAAGAATATTTTGAGCTTTCCCTGTATTTGTTGCAGGGGAACACAAAGCATGGGAACACAAAACACATGATAAAGCTCAAAAAGAAGCCTTCAGGCATCTCTGAAAGTCAGCCTCATCTTCCCAAGAGAATCAGTAGGTGTGGTGATATGATGTGCTATTTATGGGCAAGGAGAGATCAGTATGGGACTCCCAGAAATGACTAGTGATTCGTACTGCTGAAAAAATCTCCGGAACTTTTGAGAATGCTGCTGACAGGGAAGTCCTACAGACCCTGAAGTCCATGATGAAATTTTTGGCTAAATTCCTTTTAAATCTCCCCATTTGAGTTCCCGTTTAGAGACTTTGGTTACCATTTTGAGACTTCTGATAAACAATGACATGCAAACATAGCCTTCATGAATTAGTGTAATTAATCATTCTCCTCCATCTCATGGCCTTTAAAACCCTTTGGGCATTTACGGGTAGAGAACCATTACTCAGAAGCACTACACAAGGGAGATATACAGCAGCAGTTCTCTTCCAGAGAGGCTATGTATCCACCTAGACATGCATACATCACATCCTGCTGTCTCCCTGCCCTACAATAAGCAGTCTTAGTGAGGAGACTCCTTTACACCTATGTCTACACTGAGATAAAACCACACACACTAATTACATATTTGACAGTGGCTGTATTATTGCAGAATATAAGGTCTTTTGAGGCAAATCATTAATCAGCTTGTTCTCCTAAAGCTTCTCATGATGAAGAGACACTTCTTTTGTATTGCAATGCCAATTGTTTGACATTGTGCTCTCTAACAGATGAAAAGCCTGGGTATTCTGGTCATTCCAGAAATAGATTTAGACCAGAATAAAAGATCCATTATGGGACAGACATTTAACTGGTTGACCCAGGGGGAAAATAGTTATCTGAAACTTCTTCTGTAATCAGTGGAGAAAGACATGGGTAGCCATTAGATACTAATGTCATTTTATCAGTGTCTATACCTTAGTATTGAGGAGGTAAAAACCCTTGTTTGCAGCCCAAAGGTGGGGCATCAAACAGGGCATGAGATAGCTCTTAGGAAAAGTGAGGAGAAGTTGTGAAGATTAGTGGTCCATGTGGGTATGGGTTACTTTGGTGAGAAAGGAAACGTAGGTCATCTTTCTTCCCCATTAACTCAGATTTTCTGCATTTATAGAGCAAAGCTGGACTCCTGTATCAAGACCAGACACCTATGTTTTAAATTGAAAGGCTGCATGTTGAAAAGCTGCAATTGCTGGAGAAAGTCACACAGCTATTTCAGAGCTGGCAAAAATGCCTGCAAGTCAGACACTTTGGGAATACAATCTATTTAATTTATCAAAAAGGATATTGGGAGTTAAGTACCTTCACAGGAAGCAAATGCCAAAACTCTTAAAAAAACAATGAGAAATGTTTAACTAGCCTAGAACCTCATGCCAGACAAATTCAAGTAAGAAATTAGGCACAGAGTTTTTGGCTGGGTTTTTTTATTTTTATTACAAAAAAAACCCCAAAATACACAACAAAACCAAACTCGATTTTACTTGTTTGTTTTCTGGGTGGTTGTTTTTTCCAGCCAGGAAAGTCAAACTTACAAATGAAGCACTGACTACACCAGCTCTTAGCCTGTAAATCACAGCTGGACATGTTTCTGGAGGGTGTGTGTTCATCAAACACAAATTATGCATTAGACCAAGCACCAGTTACATGGTTCAGTTTGGTTATCTCACAGAAGTGCATAGTGAGCTGGTGAAGGTCAGCAGCAGTGACCTTCCGCTAGTTCCTGCAGACAACCTCTGGCTTGTCCAGTAGCCCTTTTCCATCTGTGATAGACCTGGCACACTCCCAATCCAGAGAAATGAGAGTAAGTTCCTTTAGAGGTAGCTATGATGGATATATACTACCTGAGGGAATGTCCTGAGGCTTGGGAAATATTTGACCAGCCATCCAGGGGCGAAAGAATTAGGCCAAGAACTTGGGGAGTAAGAGGGTGGAGGGAGGGAATCTAAATGAAATAAAGAAAATTCTACAGAGTTATGGGAAAAATGTCTTTCAAAGTGAAAGCTGGAGGAGGAGTGATATTAAATCTAGGAGCATTACTTAGGGGTGAAGCTGGGGAGTCAGGGTGGAAGGAAGAGATGGAGGGAAGTGCAAAACCAAGAAAGTAATTTTACAAAACATGCTGGAGTCACTAGCTCCTACAGCGGGGTAATTCAAGGCCAGGCATACATTATAGCTGGAGAAAGTAAATAATGGCAATAAAGCCATAATTCCTGCAGTAATTGGAAGTGGTGCACAGGAACTTATTTTCAATTTGGTGACTATGTGAGACTTTCGATAGCTATTAGGAGGATAATTAGGGTTGAAATGAACATTAAATCAATGCTTGCAAGCTAAAGCTCTATGTGTGTGTGTATGATCCTGTCTATTTTTGCTTTCACTCAAAAACAGGACAAAATTTTCCTATCAAAACCAATTTCTTTTTTCCTGCAAAAGTATATTTTGTCTCAATTTCTGACTAAAACCATATTATTTTCTTTTCAAGGCTTTTTTTTTTTTTTTCTGCATTTCCCATAATTTCTTATGGCTACATTTGTGTAGGAAGAGAGCTCTGCTACAGGACAAAAGGAGACGAGGTCACGCTGGCAAGCTGAAATCTTATGGATAAATTACTTACTGATGCAAATCGGAGACCATCCAGGTCCAGACCGGTGCAAAGAAGGTCTTGGAGGCAAGAAACCACTCATATGCATGATTCTGCTTAAAATCAGCTGTGGCTCTACTGCAATTGTGGATAGAGTTGTCTTTTACTGGGCAATTGTTTACTGTTAATGACCGCAGGCTCACCAGGTTTTCAAAACCCCCTTTCACAGACCACCATCATCTGCTGCATATATTTCAATATTAGCTCCTCGCAGCATGCATTTAAAAGAAAGCACCTTATTATAACAAGCAGAGAAACTGGGTAACACAGAGGTGCCTGGCTAAATGGAGCAGCTGCTTTTGGCCTGAATAGCTGTTCAGTGTAAATAAGCCATGGCAGTTTTTCAATTGGGTTTGGAGCTGATGCAATAAGGCAAAAGAAGAACAAAACTAACTGGATAATTAAGGAAGGCGGGGGGGGAGAAGCAAAAAAAAAAAGAGAGAGGAAAAGAGAAAAAAATTAAAAGGGAGGGGAAAGAGAGTTGTGATCTGTGAACTATCATAAAATAAAACAAAAAGTCCCTCCTGGGTGTTCATTTGAGCAGGGTGGAGTGCATTTCACCCCCAAACCAATGGTCTAAAGAAGATGTCTGTGCTGTCAGGGCCTGATGAAGTGCTTCCAAGCCACAGGGCAGGGCTTCACGCTGCCTTCACACGGGGAAAGTTTTCTGCGCTTGTCTATGCAGCAACACACATTCTCTCGGATTAATTCCAGCTGTGCAGTGCCTCGCTGGCAGAGTCGTTATGTATTAGTAATGCTATCTGATTTGAGCAAATGGTCTCCCCTTGCACAGCTCGCTCTCTCACCAATGCTCTCCCTCCCACATACACAGATACACAAGCCTTGATTATCTTCTTTTAATCTTTTTTCTTTTCTTTTTTTTTTTTTTTTAACAAAAGAGGCCAGATTTCTCCCCAGCTGCTCTTCAAGGAAAGGGTTTAAAACTCACCTACCTTTCTCATTAACGCAAAATTCTCACTAGCTTCATGTGGAAATAGTGCTGGGAAAGGCTTTGTTGACAGCTTTGTCATTCACAAGCAGGAGACTGCAAGCACCTTCTTGATGGTGTAAATCAGTAGTAACCCCACAATGAGGGGCTCTTCTAGGTGGAAATCCAGATGAGACAAGAATTGTGTTGAGAGCACATAGCTGCAAAGCTTCCACCCTGAATCTTAATTTGCCAACCACCAGTTTACCTGGAACTGATATGCTCAAGCATAGAATCACAGAATATAATGAGGAAGGGACCCATAAGGACCCTCAAGTCCAGGTCCCGGCTCCACACATGCCCAGCCAAGTCAGAGCAGGGCACTGAGCGCATCATCCAGACGCTTCTTGAACTCAGCCAAGCTCGGTGTTGTGACCACTTTCCTGGGGAGCCTGTTCCAGTGACCAACAACCATCTCAGCAAAGAACCTCCAACCTGACCCCCCCAGTCACAGCTTCACTTTACATTCTACACATTGTAGACACCTACACTTCACATTTCTTAGCCATCCCATTTTAACTGTTTGCTTCTTACCCAGGAGCCAAAGCAACCCCATCTCCTTTCAGGATGGAACACTTCTTTAATGGTGGCACCTGGTGGGTCACATCATGGTCATTTCATTTCTATAGCAGACATTCCACATGTCTGAAACTGCCTTGCTCTGAGAACATTTCAAATACCTGTGGTTTCAGCACGTATTCAGCAGGTACACACACACACAAGGAAATTCCTGCAACAGCATCACTAGGACGACTGTCACCTCACCACTCTCCTTTCCCATGCATTCACAGAGGGAGAGATGGATTGCACTGACTCAGTGTCTTCCCAAACACTGAGCTAAAGCCTTCTGAGTTCCAGGCACAGCTTTACTGCCTGTTAAATATATTATAGCAGTCATACTGCTTTACGTGGATACAGACATCTATGTATACATGCGTGTTCTATATATAAGCGCGCTTCACCTGTGCTAATGTAGCAATAATATACACTAAATCTTATACCCATGTCCCAAAGCGCTTTAAAACACATTGTAGGAACCTCCATGTTAAACTAAGATATAAATTTGAGGCACTTGCCACAAGGTGTTCTCCAAGGTAGATTTCCCAGACAGCTTTCTAGCTTCACTTCTGAGATTGTATCAGCTGCAAGCCACTACTAGGACAAGGTGTTTGATTAACCAAGGAAAATACAATAAAATCCACTCAAAATCGAGTAAAAGGCACTAATTTTGGATATTACAGAATAAGCTTTTATCAAAGATAGACAGGGCATAAAGTTATAAGAAAATGACAAAAAGGCAGTGTTCACCATTTCATTTATGTTGTCCTCATTCCTTCACTCATCCCACATTCTCAATTACTTCCTCCACCTAAAACTACCAAAAGTCTGATAAAATATATATTTGAAAACTGGTGAGAAATAAAGTTGAAAAGTGGGTAAATTAAGTGCAATGCCCTAGTTCCATGTCCTGTTGCTTTTCTCCCCCCAGGCTTAGGAGGTCTACTTCGCTTCCACAAATTTTAGTAGTGACTGTGGTCAAACCAGTTCAATGTGGACCCCCAACGTAACTTGGAAGTCCTCTTACAGTTGCCCTTTTAGTTGTTGACTGCTTTGTGCCTCCATTTCCCATGTACAATGGGGATTCCTGTAACTGTATTCCGTGCAACTGAACTTCCCAACTCTCCTGTTGGGGAATAGTCTGCTGTGTAGCACAGTCCTAAGTCCAACATCCACTAGAAGCTCTGTAGCACTCGCTTTTGGGGAATTAAGAAATAGCAATAGCCTACTGCAGATTTATGGATGTTTGCTGTCCTTGTGGTATCTAAGCTCTCTCACAGACCAGAGTCAGCAGCTTTAAGGCTGGAGGGCAAAACATTGCTCAGTTCTATATGTTGGGTCTTTATTATATCTGACTTCAGCAAACGCTATGTTGAAATAAAAGCAGGCGGTAAAACTGTGCTTGCACTACTGAGAGTCACATTGCTCTGAGGGCAGTTGTGTGTGGTTCACAGACAGTCTAAGCATGTTCTAACTTTTGGAACAGACAAGTATCTCATATCAGACTTAAAATCCACCTCTGAATTTGTAAAGTAGCAACAATCTGCTCAGGAAACCAGAAACATCGGATCATAACCATTGCATAATGCAGCTGTATCCTGCCTGCTGCAAGCTCCTTCTGAAGACTCAGTTTGGAGTCAAGATAGCTTCAGGCCATGCTCAGAAAAGTTATCATACTACAGGGAATACAATAGAGGTGGTGGTGCTTTTGTGGGGGTTCCTGTGGCTCACATAGCTGTGACTTGCCAGCCATGTGGCTCTGGTTAACATTTAGGAGAACTCTCCAAAGTGAAAATAAAAAAAGAAAAAAATCTGTAAAAACACAGGATATTACTGAAGAGCTGCCCAGCTATTCTATCTTGTCTGTGTAACTGCTTTGGGTGACTGATCTCTCATTGTTTCGGTGTACACATGCCCCTCAGGAAAGTCAGCTTGCACATTTTCCATCTGATGCTGGATCAGGCACTACAGTACATTGACTTGTTACTGAGGATTCTCAGGTGCTGTGATTTGAGGTAACAGTTTTCCCACCCAGGCTATGAAGTCAAGTATATTTGCCCTAACCTCTTCTTTCTGTTCGTAACCTTCGTATCTCCATGTATTTTAATATTCATCTGACAACATTTATCCCTCTCCTCTGGAAGGTCTGGTCCATATTAGCATGTTGGTAAGGTTTATTGCTAAAAGGTCTGAATGCATTTTAACTTCACCAGTGTGGGCAAGTTATGCCTGCAGACAATGCCCGTGTTCAGTAATGCTCTAAATTATGGATGTAAAACGGGATGAATTGCAATTGATGTTGATTGATTTAGCAGAACGGATGTTTGCAAGTTTGTTATTTTCCTGGATCAGGGAGAAATAATCTTCTCCTGCCATAAATATTAATATAAATTTTGTTCATAACTGATTTTGGACAGAGTGATTAGGAAGAAGTATTTGATCCTTGATCCATCAATAGATCTTTGTCTTCTTTGGAGCACATTATAAGGCCAGTCTGCTATTTAATTCCATGAGCATCCCTGACACTCATTTCTCACGTCCCTTGTGAACGGTGTCCTTTGGTTTCAGTTCTGAGATGCAGCTTTTGAGGAGATCAGTGCCAGAGAACTCAGTACCTCTGGTAAGAGCCAATGTACCTTAGTCCAGAAATGCATTTGAGCCAAAGGAATGGCATATGGAAAAATTCAAATAAATAAATCAGCAGCTCTGCAGTAGGCGAGGAAAAAAATAAAAAATACATTTCTGGAGAATAAAATAAGTTAATTGTGTGCCAAAAGAGTGAGGTGGCACTGCCTAAAGATGACAGGAGTAAAAACATTGATAAAACTAGTAGCAAAATAAAGTGTTTCAACTTTGTGACATTCTATTTGTCCAGAAATAACTTACAATACCATAAAAGGAGGAAGCACAAAGAGAACTAAAGGTGAAGAGTAAAGATAAGAACGATTCATAAATTGAAAGATGATTTTTTTTTCTCCCTCTTCTTCTAAGGAATAATGCATCCAGTAATGTAACAAGTACTTCTTCAAGGGCACTGAAGTAGTGCTGCACTTTAGATATTGAAAATAGAAAAGCCAAGAAGAATGTGGCCAAAATGGTTGAAGACAGGGGTAATAATATTTTATTTCTTTAGTAATTGCCATGTATTGAAGCTCAAATTGACTCTGAAGATGTACTCTTGGAAACAGGAACAAAGAATAAATAGAAGCAATCTACAGAAATGGGCTAGAGAGGAGTTTGCTCATAATCATAGGAAAAGGAGAATGAAAATAGGAGGAACATAGGAACGTATCTCTTGCCTTCATTCTCTCTACCTAGGTTCTGGGCACTTCCACCTCTTTAAAGATTGAGCACCACTGTAAAAAGAAAAAAAGGTTGTTGAAGACAGGCGTGAACTGGTAGTCAAAACTTATTTCATATAGTAGATTATTTTTGTATTTATTGAAAGTGTATATTCTGGACAGATCTTTGCAAGAGGACAGAATATAAAATTGATACTTAGTTGATTGTGAGTAAAAAATGGTTTCATACTTTGCAAAAGGGATGGATGCAGAATTATTTTTTGCAGAGTACTGAGGGAGAATCCTTGCTTTTGTATTCAAGGCTTGGGTTAAGAGTCAAACTTCCAGGACTTAGAGCAACCTTTCCATGTATATCTGTGCTGCATTGTACAAACTCCTCTTCATTCTTCATGTTTTGGTTTCTGTAATGTCAAACAAGTTGTTCATGTTACCCTGCAGGTCTTGTCTTTTCAATATAGTATAAACACCCAGTGCTCTGTAAGATCACTGTGGTTCATAATTTCAAGAAGTACGATTTTATAAATGAGACAATGCAATTTATTCATTGTCTCAAATAGCACCTGTGTTCTCCTGCTTTTTAATCTGTAAATTCCATAGATAAGCTTCAGGTGAGAACAATGTGCTAGGTAGGAAATAATAAGCAAAGGTTTTCACAGACACAACTATCCATGTCTCCTTATCAGCAAGTGGTAGCAAAACATTATCAAGTCAAGGGAGTATGAGTCCTGAGATGGCTCCACAAATATCATGTCAGGATCACAAACAGAAAATCAAAGAACCGTTATCACTCTTGTGTGTTTGTCCATTATCTGATGTACCCCGACTCACCAAAGCTCAAAGAAGACTTGACCTACTCCAGTTCATTTCCTTGGAAAAGTCCTTTTCCGTCCAGAAATAATTGTATAGAAATCAAAAATATAGTTTTTCCCAATTACCCATACAAACTTGAGGATATTAGTTTGATCACAAAATACTGGCAGAGGGTTGAATTGTTCTCTTCTTCAAGAACTTAAAAAAATAATGTGCATATTGGCCCCTGGCAGCAATTTCCTGTTGTATATGTGAGGTGTCAATATGATGGCATCAAGTCTTGTGTTTCCTTACCTCCCAAAAATATAATTTTCTTTTTTTATTTTTTTCCCTAGTACAGCACCCATACTAGTGGTAATGGTTAAAACAAAATTCTTGGAGAGCTTTTCCAGAGAGAATTAGAAAACTTTATTTAGACGTGTTGGTGAAGGGGTTGAAATAATAGAACATGTACGTTCAATGCCCTGGTCTGATAGTCTTTAGTGTTTTTTGAATAATAATCCTGAAACACTGGATTAATTTGGAATCGTTGCCTGAGAAATAGGGCCAGGGAGGATGGTGAGTAAAAATGTGCATGTCCATTTCCAGTCTAATCAAGAATCATAGAATGTGTGAAGTTGGACGGGACCTTTAAAAGCAATCTAGTCCAGCCCCTCTGCATTGAGCTGGGACACTTTTAACTAGATCAGGTTGCTCAGAGCTTCATCAAGTCTGATCTTGAATGTCTCCAGGGATGGGGCCTCCACCACCAATCTGGGCAACCTGTGCCAGTGTCTCACCACCCTCAGAGTGAAGAATTTCCTCCTAATGCCTAATCTAAATCTCCCCTGCACTAGTTTAAAACCATTGCCCCTCATCCTACTGCTACATGCCCTTACAATCCAGCCCCAGATCTGTCTCTTTGGGTACTGGAAGGCCACTGTCAGATCCCCCAGAACCTTCTCTTCTTAAGGCTGAACGAGACAACTCTTTCAGCTTGTTTTTGTAGAAGAAGTGTTCCAGCCCTCAGATCATCCTCGTGACCCTTCTCTGGTCCCACTCCAGGAGGACAATTTTTTGTCCCTCTTGTGTTAAGGGCTCCAGAGCTGGACACAGTACTGAAGGAGGGATATCACCAAAGCAGAGGGGGGAGAATCACCTCTCTCAATCTTCTGGCCACACTTCTTTTGATGCAAGCTGGGATGCAATTACTCTTCCGGGCTAAGAGTTCACATTGTTGGCTCATGTCCAGTTTTTTATCCATCATCATTCTCAAGTCTTTTTTTCACAGGGCTGCTGTCTAGCACATCATCTGTATTCATGACGAGGATTTTCCTGACCTTGCATTTGACCTTGTTGAACTTCATGAGGTTTGCACAAGCCCACCCACCTCTATAGAAGGTCAAGGTCCCTCTGGGTGAATATCCCGTCCCTTTGGAATGTCAATTGTTCAAGTTTGATAAAAATGCAAAAAAGTTTAGCAATTAAAGATAAAAAACTAGAGGCAAAGGAAAGAAACCTGTTCTCCATCTTGCTGATGAAGCAAATGAATACATGAATGTCATCCATTTTGAGAAACATTTTTCATGGTCAGGTGACTTCCAAGATGCAAGTTTGAGATATGTATCACCAAAAGGATGTGTAAAAGAAGTGTCAGGACCTCTGAAAAAAACTAAATCAACATAGAATGGAGAGGGTAACTTGTGTCAAAAATTATAAAAAAGCAATTAGGAAATGTATTAGGGACAAAAAAAAGTCATTCTTTACTGTTTGCTATTAAATGTGCCTACAGTGATGCCAGAAAGTATTTTCTAGGATACGTTAAAAACATTTTAAGTACAAAAATGCCTATTAAAATATATAATTCTGTCCTGTGAGAAATATGAAGCAGAAGACATATCCCATGGATAGTGAACAGAATGGTGATGGGCACCTGTTTCAGACAAAAACGTGTCAATGTTACATAATCAAACATGTATAACTGATGTCCAGAGATCTGAAAGGAACTAGCTGATTGTCCTACAAACCAGATTCTAACAAGGTTTTGAAAGTTGAGGAAATTTCCTGAAGATTAGATGATTGCCAGTAAAATCCCTGCATCTGAACGAAGTAGAAGAGATGACTCAGTAAACTGGTTAGTCAGATGTCAGTCTGGCCAAACTATTTGAACAGTTAATTCAGGACTCTGTCAACAAAGAATTAGAGGCTAAAAATATAATTAATGCTCATCATCATGTTTGTATGGAAAGTAGGTCTTGTCAAACAAATGTGTTATATTTTTTTGACAACATTACAGGTCTGGTTGATAAAGACAATGCTGTTGACATAATATACTTGGATTTCTCCAATGAATTTGATTTAGTACCGTATGACATTTAGATTAAAACCCCCTACATTATATGGAATTAACAGGGCACACATTAGATGGATTAAAACTCCCTGTCTGACAGGTCTTGAAACAGAGTTTTTAATGGGGAGAAATCAATGAGTTGAGTTGCTGCTAATGCAGTCTCCAAGGGATTAAAGTCTTAATCCAGCTCTCTTCAGCATTTCTATCAATGAGATAAATCTTTGCCAGTAAAATCTGAAGATGTCACTATGTTGTTTAGATGACCAATAATGACTGTGGTAATGAGTCTTTGGAATTGCCTGACCGAAGGTTCAAAATCTAATAGAGTAACTTCATAAACCAAACAAAATGTGCAACACCCATTAACAGAAGCTATGAATCAAATTCATATGTTAGAAGACCCTGGAGTGATTAAAAAAAAAAAAGAGCAATTGAAAATTAATTTGAGGAGCAGGAAATAATAAGGCGATGATTGTATCAGCATAGGATTTTGATTCGGATATTTGAGCAAATATGGTCTCAGAAAATACTAAAAGGGAAATACTGGGAAAAATAAGTAATTCTATTATAATTATAGGAATAACAAACATTTTTTCAAATTTCCAAACAAAATGACACTTAGAAATAGCAAACTTTTCTTCTGGAAATGTCAACAAAAATATATTAGGTATTTCCAAATGTTCTTTCAGCTCTTTGGTCCACAAAGATTTATACTGATTTTGACCACGCTTCATGAATAACTCACATGCCTCTGGAACTGTCTTTTATTATTTGGATTGATTTTTCTCCTAATGAATGTACTCATTCAAAAAAATCCAAAAACCAAAACCCAGTCATTCACCTCAATTCATTACTCAGTTTTGGTAGAAAGGCTACTAAATTTGTTCTAGTTGCTTGAAATAAAATGGAGTAAGAATTAAAAGAGTCTATGCAGATGTACATCAAGTATTACTAGTTTGTATTTGGGGGAAAAGAGATGTTTCTGTGCAATATTGAGCACTATGGATGAGTGCTGGCCTATGGAAAATTTGTATAGAAGGGAGCCAGGCTGAAATGGCTATTTTAATTTTTCAGGCACAAGTATAAGAGTGTTCAAGAGCTAAAACTGAGAGAAATTCAAAATTGAAATTACATCTGATTTTCTACCAGTGGCAGTTGCAGCCAATATGGCAGATTCTCTGTTATTTGAAATAATTAGGTCAAGACTGAGTGCCTTTCTAAAAAATGTGTCGTTTAATCCCCATTCAGGAAAAAAAATAATCAGACAACAGACTGTATATGCAATTGATCATCATTGCCTGCCTTTCTATCCATAGAAGGTAGAAAACCAAATCAAATCAAATCAAACGAAATCAATCTTATCCTTAAAAAAAAAGAAAATAAAACCTCTTGGAATTGATAGACCTTTTATTAAAAGGTTTGAATTTCATCTTTCATAATTATACTCTGAAGTCATCTTCAGATAATTCAGAATGCTTCAGATTTCTTCTTAAAAATGAAATAGACTAATTCCTAACTGAACCTCTGAAACTCCCTCTAGAGCCTCACTGATGTTAAATTATTTTTTCTCTCCCAACATCTGGGGCAAACCCCTCTTTCTGCCTGTCAGACCCATGCAAATGATGCTCTGCCATCACACAGTACCCTCCAACCTCAGAGCACTCCTCCGCATTTATTTTATCTCTTATTCCTGGGCACTGCCTGTGTTTAATTCCAAGTCATTTTTCTAAATGTATCCATGAGCACATGCACTATGCATCCAATTTGGTCATCTTATTATGCATGCCCAATGCATTTGTATACATTCCTTTTAACTTGGATCCCAGCATGCAGCTCATTACTTCACTCTCCCTGTGCCTGACACGTTAACTTATTTTCTTATTCCGTAAGTCAGTATGTTATGTTGATAGAAAGTGATCTACTGAAACGTGGCTTTTTTTTTGCTTTTTTTTTTCCTTTTTTTCTTTTTTTTTCCTTTCTGTTTTTAAACACCAGACATTGCGATGTAGAAGGATCTGGACATGTTGCACTACTCTGTTCCAATATTCTTTCAAAACTAAGTGCTACTGCTGCCATCTGAAAGCATGTTGTGAATACTTGGCAGGTACTTTTTTTCTTCTTTTCCCTATTGCATACATGGTGAATTGTGGACTTGGAGGATGACATCCTTGACAGATAAAACTCCCATCAGAGTCCGTGCCTTGTATTAATACACAGTGATGTTTTGATACAACTCTTAGGAGAGCCTGTGAGAAAGAATTGTTAATGTAAACCACAGACAAAATTAGAATGACAATTACCAAAATAAATCTTAATTCGCTATAGATTTAAATACCTATGTATTCACATAAATCAGAGAAGCAAGGTGCTTTTCTGCCCTCTCCCTGTCTTCATAGTGCTATATAATGTAGGGCCTTCTGGTGAAAATCAAGACAATTCTTCCCTCTTGATGGCATTTTATGCTGTTCTTTGGCTGTTAGTAGCTTAGGTTGTCCACTTGCAAAACAAAAAGTCAAACAGTAAGACAGAGGAAATGGGTGTGTTTGAAAAGTCCTGAAATGTCCATGGAAAAGATCAGATCAGAAGGTTCTTGAGAAAATTTGAATTTAAAGAGCAGGAGCACTTGATGGGATGGGTTAGGTTTTTTGTTTAGTGAGTTTTTTTCTTCTTTTTCTTCCAAAACCTGTCAGAGCCAGTTTTATGACATAGGAAGTAATTTCAAATCTGCAGTGGACATGTCATCTTCCAGTGATGCTTCAGAGCTCTGAGGCACAATTTTACTGCTGCTGCTGTTCCTGTTTGGTGGCTTCCATTGTAGGCTAAATAATTTCCTTAAAACTGAACTCACCACCAGTTCATAAAAAGAGGCTCATGGTGCCTGACAGAATATTATTCCAAGTGAACAAAGCATTCACTTCTGGATGGGCATATCCCCTTCTGCGCATCTGAGATGAACCATGCACCTCTGTCTCCCAGCCACAGCATTTCCAACACCCTTTGGCTGTGGGCTATACTGTATGGGAATGGTGGAGATGCCAACCGTTAGAGGCAGCAATAATGGAAACCTCTGCAGATAGCTAGGTTCACTCATCATTTAATTGACTCTTTTCATTCACCGTCCAGTGTGTGATTTGGATTTGGCATAGCCAATTCTGTTTGGTGTAACTTTGTTCTAGTCATTAGTCTTGTTCAGTTTAACTAGCAATTTCCTACATTAAACAGTTGATCTCAAGTATTCACTTTGCTTTCTGTCCTATGCTGGACTGATGCAGCACGTTGGAAAGTAAGGCAAGGCTGAGCAAGAGCCTAATACAAGGCTCTGCTCTGATTACTGAAATTAACTGGAATTCCTCCTTTCACAGCAAGATCTCATTCAAAAAAAAAAAAAAAAAAAGAAAATATTTTTTTCCATTAATTACCCAGGAGATCAGAGTCTGTATGAGTTAGGCATAAAAATTTCCCACTGAAATCAAGAAGTGTTTTCGAGAGGTGGGGAAAATTTATCCAGTAGCCACTCCAGTATGTGTATGATTGCTAGGGTATGTGTGTGTCTTTCTGCTAGAACTCTTGTGTGGGTTTTGGTTTCTTTTGTTTTTTTCCCCAGCGAGGACCAGGTTCATCACATGGTACCATGTGTGCTGTGTTACACAATGATGGTTCACCCCCCAGAGATAGCGTAGGATTGGAAATGATGAAAAGGGTATGCCAAGTTAACCAACACTGTACATGCATTATAATGTGGCTGTGAGTTTCCAAATAGATACCTGGGAAAAAAAAAAAAAAGAAGATAGTATGATAGATGCGTGTTGATTTATTGAACAAGTTGTCCAGCCTATGTGTAAAATCTTTGTGACAGCCGAGTACATCATGGCATCCTGCAGCTATCCCTTGGCTTGCTCATCACCTACTGGGAAATGCACCGTCCTTGTTCATTACCGCCTCCTCTTTCCAGAGGTATACATTTGCAAGTTGTCTTCCTTTTGTAAGAAAAGTCAGGCATAAAATTCTTTGTCAGGTTTATTCCCTTGAATATAACTTAATATATTCTTCCTTTGCACGTGCTCTGAGCTGTTTTCTCTCCTCTATGCATCACAGCAGCTGCGTGCAGGCATTCAAAACTTTCAAGTCGGGAATGTATCTTTTTTCTGACAATGGGTTTCTTTGCTGGCTAAGTAAGGATGCTGTGGGGTGTAAACACGGTATTACCAAAAAAAATGTTGCCTGCTCCATAAAGGGCCTTCTCATAGCAAAATAGGTGTCCTTGTCCAAACTCATCTGATTTGCTTCACATGACCAAGAGCAAGCTAAGGGCAATTAAGCAATCAAAATTTAGCATCAGGTGGGGATCTCCAGATCTGCTGAGAGCTTTGCAAAAAGTGATTTAATTCAAAAATGAGATTGGAGGGGTGGGGGAGCAAAAGCGGCTTTCAGCCAGATGGAAATGTATTTTAGAATTGTCTGTTTGTGACAATATTTTCCCAGTTTTCATCGGTTTTCATCATCTGTTGAGTTTATTTGTTGTTTGAAAACCTTTGAAACAAAATGTTTTCACAGATGTGAAAAGTTTCCATCTTTAGTTTTCCTTGCCTTTCAAAAGTAAAAAAAAAAACCAACCAAAAAAAACAAGGTCCATTCTTCCTGCTGGAATATGTATATTGTCCTGCTCCTTAAATCACTTCCATTGAACACATATCATGATGGGCTCAGGGAACAAGTTCATTCCTATCACAGGAAACTGAAGAGAAGGAGATTATTGGAGAAAAGGCCAAAAAAAAAGAGAGAACATGACTGTAATACTGTCATAAACTAAGCAGAAAATCAATCTGTTTGCCCACCACTACTTACCACTTCTTCAACCACCCACTTTCCAGGCCTCACGGGCTGTATTATGTAGTTGCCTTTCTAGCGCCCACTAGATGAGTCTTGATGTTAGACAAGTCTAAAAACTTACCAAAACCCTATCAAATTCCTCCTGCCCCAGGTGGATACATGGGTGCTGCTGAACACTGTGGGGAGTATAACAAGTGCAATATTGTAAATATCACTCTTGCAGTTTACCTACATGTTAGCACAGAGCTCCTCATGAAGATCTCCTACTGAAGAGCAGGATGTTTTCCATATACCAAGGATCATGCCTGGAGTGATGTTCTCAACATGGTCTAGTGATGGTTGCAAAGACATAAAATATTTGCATTTTTTAGATATGGATCAATTGCCCATGAAAGGAGCAGGAACTCAATCACCAGACCATAGCAGACAACTCATTTAAATGCTTCACCACTGTTGAAGTGATGACTGATGCTTCAACAGGAAATCCATCTTTCTTCCAGGCAAGGTAAAAGCAACAAGTCAATCCTCTAAGCTGAAAACAAAGGTGCTTGTTGAGTAGTCTTGGTTTTTCCTTCCCTTCTCAGTTCCAACAGAAGGATTTATGACAATACGGCTGCAGCAATGACCAGAGTTTCAACTCATACTGCAATTTCTAGGAAGATAACATTTATATTCCTATAAGAAGGTACTTTATTTTTCCAAATTATTTATAGTGCAGCTGGTTATCTAGTGAGGATTTTGTATTTGTGTTTTGCGTACAGAATTTCTTCTTCAAAATCCATAATGCCTGTGTTGAGAGACAGGTAGAAGACATGTCAGATTCATCTTCCTTCTGCTTCTGTACATATTTGTACTCTGTTCTGTGTACGGTTCTGCCCAGAGGAAAGGCAGCATTTTGTTTTTGTCAGGAATGCTGTGAAGTCTGTGAAGACTTCACCATCTAAGCTTCTCTATATCACTTGTAGATGGTACCAAACTGAGTGGTGAAGTAGATGCTTCAGAAGGGAGAGAGATCCTGCAGGTAGAACTAGATAGGCTGGAAGAGTAGAATAAAAGAACCTTATGAAGTCCAGCAAGGGCACGTGTAAGGTCTTGCACCTAGGAAAACATTATCCAGGAGTGTAGCATGCCATGGGATCCACCTGGCTGGGGAGAAGCTCTGTAGAAAGGGATCTGGGGGTTCTGGTTGATAGGAAGTTCAGTAGCAGTGAACAGTGTGCTGCAGCAGCAAAGCAATCCAACTGGATGTTGTGTCTCATCAAGAAGGGCATCACCAGCAGAGGTAAAGAAGTCATTATAGACAGAGAATTTGCCAGCAAAGGTTGGACTAGATGATCCTTGAGGTCCCTTCCAACCTGGTATTCTATGATTCGTTATATCATCAGGGTCTTAATTAAATTACCTATTGATATGCATTTGAAATGTCCTTCCTATCTGGCCTTCACCTACTGCTTTAGAAGAATATGGTTTTCTTGCTGATCCCATATTATGTCAGCCAGCTCTGTGAGGCTCTCTGAGCTGTCCTGGGACATGTAAGACAGTACTGGGCAATAGAGGAGCCTGGAGGTCTAACTGGTGCTGTTATTAGAGCCTAGAGAGCTGGTCCTTTCCTTCTACATTGAGCTGTAGTGAAAAGCACGATGTATTTTATTCTTTAAGCTGCTAAATCCCCGAGTCCAGATCTCTCTTCCACCCCACCGTCCCTGTTCCTGTATTCATGACCAAGGCTGAATCAAATGATGGAACCTAGGCTACATTTGTAATGAGATTAATAGGGGTTTTTAATGGATAATTTATGGCTGATCAAATGCATTCGGATGGGATGCTGAACCAAAATGTTCTATCAGACATATTTAAAGGAAAATAATAATGACAAAAAACTTTCATTTCCATTTATAATCTACCTTTGCTTGACCTTAATTCAGTTAGTTTATGCAATATTCATACCAGCAAAAAATCTTTCTCATATCTTTTTTTAAATAGTTCCACTGTGAGCTTGAGTGGATAGTAAAAGGAAATAGTAATAATGAATAGAGTCTTTTGAAATATTCATAGGAAAATTCAAAGGGCTCAGAATCTGATTTTTTCCATTGCTCTAATTTTGCAAAATTGTTCTGGTTTGGAGGAATTTCCTATTATATATCACTTTTTTTTTTTTTCATTCAAAAAATAAGACAACTTTCATTCTCAACTCCTTTCTTTGTGTTTAAGTTGAACATGACCGGTTTCCACATCACAACGTAACAAGCATGACTCTGAGCACATAATGTTTTATTTCATGGTAAAGTCATAAAAACAACTGTTCTGGGGAATCAGAATTTACCGGTCTGAAATTACACTTTAGGAATATGCCTACTTCTATTTTTAAAATGAAATAAAATAGTGCCATGTAAAACCTACATCTTGCAAAGTCCTTACAAAAGCACTGCAAATACTTTGGCTTACATAGAACCTAACTGAATTTTCATCTTCTCTGTTATTCGTGCAATACTTTAGCGTTATCCTCAACTTTATTTACATGATTGCAGCCTAGATGAAGTTTATGAAAATGAGAAAGTTTACATCAACTGAAAATCTGGCCCTGAGCCTTTGACAAACACTGTATATTCCTCAGTTAATGCAATCTTTACTGTACTGGTATTTAGAGCGTGGTTATGACCACAACGCTGAGCATGACCAACTCTATGAGAAGTAAACAGTTTGCAAGGCAGATACTTTTCTATTTTGCCAAGAAAGTGTTCAAAACAGTGGTGATTGTTATCATGAAGTCAGTCATCATCCGTTGTGGATACAGAGCTAAGAATCTTACTTTCTCATCATCTCCCTATGTTACAAGATGGGAGAACCCTGCACTGTCTCTCTGTCTGTCTCCCTAAAACTTCTGCTGACTTCAGACAAAAAAAAAAGAAAAAAAAGAAAAAAAACAGTGTACCTCAAGGAAAATAAAATTTTAAAAAAATAAAAATTAAAAGGTGAAAATCAAGACCTGGTTAAATAAAACAGTTATCTGAATTAGTGCCCATGTTGGGGTAGAAGATGGCAGTCCCCAATGACTAAGCAGCAGGTATTCCCACACTCATGTTGACACACGGTCATGTCATTCCTCTTTAACTGGGCACCCCAGGACCTGGCTCCCATATGGGGAAGGGTCCTCTGGAAAAGTGTGAGAAGATGAATTATGAATAGGTAGGGGAAATTTAGGGGATAATCTTCCTGACTCCATAGGAAACTGAACTCAGGCTGCTCATGAAACAAGTTTTTGTCCAAAACTTTCTGTAAGGAAAGAGTAATCCCGCCCAGTCCTGCTCTCCAGGGGCAGGCCAGGGAGGCTCCTGCCCAGCTCACTATATCTCAGCCATCAGAGCCCTGGGAAAAAGAGACTTTGTTTTGATTTTTGCAGATTTTCAATTAAAATGTTTATAATTCCACAGGAGATGTACATTGAGTGGATTTTTTTTTTTAATTTTTTATTCTTATTTTGTTCTTATTTTGTTCTTTAGTCCTTCCTGTCTTGTGAATAGCACCACTTCAAATGAAACACAGCTCCCACCTTGGTCAAACACACTGGAATTTTGTTGGAAACAAAGCATCTGAAGTTGTTTCCATCTTATTTCTTTCTCTCTAAATGGTTTGCCCATACACTTTAGGAAGGCAATCCCTTTCATGTCGCATAGCACATCCTCACTGGCAGTTACAGTGTCTGCACTTTATTAGAGCATTTTTTCCCCCTAGATATAATGGCACCAATTAAATTACCTTGCAGCCTGACCTTAATCTGGCAGGAATGATTATTCCATGAAACAGTTAGGGCTCTAATTGACATGAAGTGCCTGCAAAATATGTCTTTTGCAGCAGACCCTGTCAAAGTCACATTGATATGCTAATACCTATAGCTGGCAGAATCACTTCATAAAGAGAGACACTGAAAATTGAATTATTTCAATTTCAGTACCTAGGAATCTAGTGATCTGTCTGTATATGTAACTAAGTAGGTGCAGTACTTTATATGGGTAAACAGCTGTACTAGGGCGTTGCTATGGAAACTGCTTGACTCATGACAATTGTGTTAGTGATGAAGTCATTAGTGGTGTGAAATGTACTTTGAGGTTGTCAAGTGTACACTCCAGGAATATTTCAACAGTATTAGTGGAGCCTTTTCATTTGCATAATTTAGGCTTTCACATATGATCTTGTTATGGTGCAGGGAGATGGCATGCCACAGCTATGGTGTGGCTGTGCTCAACACAGGAGGATTGCCTGTGTGCGGATCTACAGTGAAGTACAATCGGTTCCTGCAAGCAGAGAAAAGCTCCCTTTATAACCGAACCTTTCTTTCCTTTCCTGGATTTTTTTTCTTTTTTAATAAAAAAAAAATATTTTGAGGCATAGCAGCATTCAGAGGATGAACCCCTTAAACTTCTGTGGTGCCAACTTGACTTTGAAGGTCCAGACCTCTGTTGTTTCTTTTTTCTACAATGGCTCCAGATTTACTCCAGAGAAACCACAAGTAGGTTCAGGATCACAGGAGGCTACTTTTTCCTCATCTTAGGTTTTCACTATTTATCACAGTTAGTATGATTTCCTGTGCTATAAAGCTGAATGATGCATCCTGGGACTTTTCTTGGAGTTGCATGTCCTTTCTTCTAGTTCCAAGTATTTCAAACTACAGAAAGCACTTTTTTTCTGCTGGCAGGGGAATACAAGGAAGACCTTAGCAGGTCGTTGACAAGCCGTCTGAAGGGACTCCTCTAGTCTTGATGTACCCTCTGTCAGTAGGGTGCTGGCTGATGCTACGATGTTTATTCCTTTACACATTCTGGCCTTCTTGTGGGCTGTCCCCAAGCAGTGAGTCAGGGAGGGAGCATGGCTTTCAGCTCTGCTTGCTGGCAACACACCATCCCTGCCATGGCAGTTACCTATCAGGACCATTTCCAAAGAAACGCTAATGGTCCCCTGGCTGATGTAACTTGAAATTCAATTGCCAAAAAATTGAAAAGGAAAGAGTACCTACTTAGTCTGCACGTACACGCAGAAGTATACACACACAGATGCAAAGGATGTCACTCGTAGCAGGAGATCAATGCAAGAGCTCCAGATTGTCACCAAGATAAGTTAGCAGCCTGCTAATACCAGACCTCATGAGTTGATCTTATTTCCTTACAGTGTCTGATCTATTGAAATGCAATCTAATGCTGTATGTTCACTCTATATGTTCAGCCTAATACTGTATAATCGCCAGCCTCTTATGTATTAATTACAGCTTAGCTTTACTATCGGGATGAGCAGAAAAGTAAGCATGAAATCAAAGCTGGATTTGATTAGCATACTTTGACAGGATCTTTGCTAGTCAAGGGTATCTCTAATATTGTATTTAAAGTGTGTGCATCTCAGTGTGAGGTGGAGGAAGAGACATTTTATCAGACTCTGCTAGCATTATAACAAACTACAGCAAATTATTACCAGCTTGAAGAGATCTGAGCTATCCACAGAGTTCAATGGCTTTCTGAATCAATTTGTTTTCCTGTCCAGTGTCCTCTGTTCTAGATGAAAACAAACAAACAAACCCCAAAAAACAAAAAAAAACCAAAATTCCCACCTGTTTCTCCCCTTAGAAACAAGGATTTTGTTTTTTAATGATGACAAAAAAATTCATCTTTCCTCTTCCTTCTGGTATTTTTGGATGATCAATTGGTGTCAGTATTCCAATGTAAAACTGAACAGGACAAGCAGATGAGATTCGTTGTTTGACCCAACCACTCCATATTAAGGAAAAAAAAAGTGTTTCATATCAAAATACCGTGTTTCTTCCAAACCTAGTTCATGGAGTGTATGGAGTACATGATTAGTGGGTTTGGGTGTTTTTCCTAATCCTCTCAACACTTCAAATTTTGGACTGGCCAAGATAGAAGATTTTGCATGGCCAAGCTCTAAATTAGCTTCCTTTCATTGCAATATGGAAAAGTTGCAAGGACCCTCAGAGAGCTGGCTGAAGTAATTAAAAAATCCTTCATGATAAGCTGTCAAATAAAAAAAAGTTCCATTTTGACATTATTTCTTCCATGATTCCTCCATATGCTTTCTGCCACAAACTGGGGGCAGAAATTTTTGAGTTAGTCTTCAGAGCCCTATACCTACACCAGCAGTTAGCTCGATTTAAGACTGTGAGATAGATGTTTTGGTACAGGAAGGCCACACATCATCCTTAAAGGCAGTTTAACCTTGAGAACTGCTGCGCGGGGCTGCGTGGTTTACAGAGAGCTACTGTGAATGGCCAGGCTCCAAATGCACTGTGATGGGAGTCAGATCCTAGCAGTCCGTCATGCCAACACACTCACAGAGGCAGGGAAGGAGTCCAAGCTATCAAGACCCCATCATTAGAATAAAACGGTCAGGAGATTGAACAGGCACCACCCTGGCCAGAAAGTGGCTATAAACCATATTTATCTTCTCTGCATTTGAAATTGCATTGGATATGCTTTAGCCCATGGACAAAAGCTTTTGTCTGAGTCGTGGCTGGTCCTAATGAAGTTTTCATTATGTAAGGATGTATATGTAAAAGAAAAATGTTTTCTTAGCTCTCAATTTCTTCAAAACAAGACAGGCCCATAATCACTGCTTGTGCATCACCTGGCTGCTGAGGTTCCTCATCATGGTTACTGGGTAAAGCAGATTCATTTACTTTTTGGGTTGTAGCCTGGACTGGAGAATTAGAAGAAAATAATTTTTTTTAAAAAAAATAAGTAGGTTAGAACCTCTTCTACTGTCAATCTGTCCTTTCAGAGGAATTGGGCGAGATGTCAGAGGCATTTTTTCTGCCACAGAATCCTGTGAAAATCTCTGATGTCAACCAACCCAGTGCTAATTTTGTGTAGCTAAGGTACCTGATGTGGAATGAACCTGTACTCAGCAGTGGTTGTGCCTTACACAGATGCGTTGGGGTCTGCCACAGCTTCTTGCTGGCATAGATTCACTCAGGAAATGCGATCCTTCAGGTCACATTTTTGCCTTAGAGCTGTAACTGCAAACTCATGCAGCCAGCCAAAGCCTTTCTTGCTTTCTGGAACAGAGCTCAGTGGCAGGGGGGATTTAGGGACTGTGGGTCTCCTATCTATAATTGGCATTTCTTGCAAAAGCTTTATAACGTTTTAATTCATTCTTGCCGAGATACACTGATGGGTTTTTTTCAAGCAATTTGGCTTGGGTTTATTGCAGCAAAGAGGGGAGGCAATGTGTAAAAGGGAGAGATAGGCTGTGTTGTGATGGGCAAATAAGGGAAGCACTCCAAACTAAAGAATTCAGGCAGGTATGAAATGACACTTCTGGCAGGCTTTTTTAGGCTTCCTCATCAATGAAAGTCTGATGGGTGAGTGGAAGTGAGCAGAGAGAAGCTTGATCATCTTTGTTCAGTCCTCCAGAGGACAGCTCCCCGCAGCACTGATGTGGGTTTTTTTTTTCCCTAGAAGAAGCAGCAGCAGAATGTTAACAAGCTTCATTTTCTGTTCCCAACAACTAGGAAGCGACCTTTGACCGCTTCCCTGGCTGTTTGTGTTCTTGATGCTGATAGAGCCAGATTTTCACAAGACAGACCTGGGTAATTTTCATGGCAGCCACACTGTTGCAAACCAATTAGCAAGCCAGCTTGATAGGGTAAGGTTGCGGAGATGCCCATGGCTACTTTAATAAAGTTGCTTGTGTATCAGTATGATACTATTGATTTTTCTGCCTTTGGACCAAAAGACTAAAGTTCAAGCTCTGTAGCAGATAAAGTGAAAATCGTGGAGATACCATACCATGTATACTAATTTAACCTTTTTTGTTGAAAAAAAGAAAGAAAAAAATATTACATACAGGCTTCCTTTTGCTTTTGTACACACTATTTAACATTAATGCAAATAAAACCGTGGCTGCACTGATGATTCTTCTGCCATAAAGGTCACCATGTACTACAGACCAAGTCACCAGCAGAGAGCTAGGCACTTTGCAGAGTCACATGGGAAAGCATGATTCCCACATGCCAAGGTAGACTGGGCAGGCATCAGAGGCAAAGGGATGTTGGAATCAGGACAGAAGTGAATTTGGGGGCCCCTGTGCAAGCTACCACTGTTTAATGAGTTCCTGCCCATCAGTTAAGCCAGAATAGACACGGAGTGGGCTCTTAACCCAGAGAGGTCTGTTGAAGCCACTTTGCCACCACCTTGCCTTAAATCTCTTGGAGGTACCCAACACTTCATTGCAGGAGTGGTATCACAAGGAGAGCAATCCCAGATGAATAGGATGGAGAGACTGTGTTGTAACATTGTCATTTAATGATTTACTGGAAAAACAACTGGAAGTTGTCGCTACCTGAGCAGGGGTCAGGAGAGCGTAAAATGCAAGAGACCTCTCCCTGTGTCAGCCAGCAGCACCCTGAAGCATGGACAAGGTTGGACCTTGTTTCTGGTTCTGGGTTTCTGTGTCAGCTCCATGTGGACTCTATTTCTGCCTATCCACAGGCCACTCAGTCCCACCAACCCCAAACGCTCACAAGTCATGAGCCAGACTCCACATATTTTGAGAAAAGTGGAGAGAACAAGAACAAGGGATTGTATTTTCTTTGCCTTCTATGGGATTGGAGGTTTTAAGACAACTCTTTGTCTTCCTCTTTCATCTCCTTTCATGAACACAAAATTTACAATATATCTTAAAGAGAGAGATAGAAAGAAAGAAGAGACAGGAGATTTGCTGTGATGTAGTATTTTCATGACAGTTTTTGGGCTCCCTCCCAAAACAGGCTGAACCCCAAACCACATTTTCTTTCACTTTTCAGTTGCGGGAATCCAAAAAGATGCTTGCTTTGGACAAACAAGAACATATTTTTCTTTAATGCAACCCATTTATTTTTTATTGTGCTGTCTGAAAACTCACTTGCCTGAGCTCTTTTCCAAGCAAGTGAATTAATCCTGTGTTCTAATGAGTGTTCCAGTAGGTAACTGGTTGGCAAACTGCCTGTTTTACAATCTGAAATGTACAGCGCGCAGTGCTTAATGCCATTAATAATAATCATGAACTCTGTGGATTTGGGTAATTCCTATAAGATATTGGTTCCATAAACAAAAGTCAAATTGGCAGCTGCTGAATAATCCTGCTCTATTTATTTCATTCCACTTTGTGGCTGCTAGTTGTGCACCACGTTCTCGAATTTTGAGTACAAAATGCATGTAAAGTGTGAATAGGCTCATGAATTTGTATTGAGCATAATACTGCATTTGCCTCCACTACTTTAACTTTGTGATCATCAGAACGAGCAAATTGGCTTCACTGGCTTCATTTTACAAACGCTGAGAAGCACAAAGTGAGAAGCATCTTCTGGCCTGTCCCCAGTCCGCATTTGATGGGAGGCTGTGCTTTTACAAAAGGCAGGGGAGGCCCCTTTCGTTTCTTCTGTGGGACAGAGGGAAGGATTTTACAGCCGGTGGCACTGTTGGTGAAAGGGTCGCGCTGTGCTTGTGGCGTGCCGCGCAGAGCGGTCCCTGCAGCCCAGCGTGCTACACTGGGAGTGTGGGAAAAGCAGGCAGGTGTCATTTATTCCACCTCCATTATTTGCACACAGTATGAGAGCTGCTTGTCAAGCCCAAATTTGCAGGAAATGGGGTTTTCAGCGGCTGCTTATGAAACAGTGAACCGCGTCCCACCTGTGTGTAAGTCTAGGTAGGCAGTACACTTGTGTGCTGCATTCCTCCACTGAGGAGTCATGAACTAGGAGAAAGGGAACTTCTATATTTTACTGACCACACTGGCAAGGGAGCGTATGGAATGGCATGCCAGGCATGCTGTATGCTAGATTTATTCCTTTGGTTTGCAGTTGCACCTGAGCTCCTGAGACAGCCAGGAATTGGAATGCTTGGCTCATGGTGAGCTCTCCCTCATCCCTCACCGCCTGTCTCAACTTTGTTCTTTGCCTTGAACTTAGTTTCCTCAAAGAAAAATCATGTGCATCTGCACCAAGAACACAGAGAGAGGAAGTTTCCTGCTTATCCCTTTGATTCTGGCACTACACACAAGAATAAATTTTGTTTTCAGGAATACTTATCCATGCTGGGCTGCGTTCTCACATGGGGTGTCTCATCTGCTAAATGTCTCCAAAAGAAAAAGATAGCTCAAGATATTCTGATGAATTTTGCGATATCCAGAAATCATAGCACCCCAGACTGGTTTGGCTTGGAAGAGACCTCAAATCCCATCTAGTCCCACGCCATGCCAAGGGCAGGGATGCCCTCAGCTAGCCCAGGGTGCCGAAAACCCCATCCAACCTGGCCTTGAGCACTGCCAGGGATCCAGGGGCAGACACAGCTTCTCTGGGCACCCTGTGCCAGGGCCTCACCGCCCTCACAGGGAAGGATTTCTTCCTATTGTCTAATCTAAATCTATGCTCCTTCAGCTTAAGGCCATTACACTTTGTCTTATCATTTCATGACATCGTAACTAGCCCATTCCATCTTTCCTATAGACCCTTTTGGTATTGGAAAGGTGCTATAAACTCCCTCCAGAGCCTTTTGTTCTCCATGCTGAACAAGAACAACTCTCAGCCTGTCTCCATAGCAGAGGTGCTCTAGCCTTCTGATCCTCTTCATGGCCCTCTTCACGACTTTCTCAAACAGGTCCACATCTTTCCAGTACTGGGGACCCCAGAACTGGACACAGCACTGCAGGTCTCACCAGAGTAGAGGGGCAGCACGACCTCCCTTGACCTGCTGGTCAAGCTGGTTTTGATGCAGCCCAGGACATGGTTGTCTCTCTGGGCTGCAAGTGCACACTGCTGGCTCATGTTGAGCTTTTCATCAACCAACACCCTAATTCCTTCTTCTCAGGCCTGCACTCAGTCTATTTTCCACCCTGTCTGTAGATGTGCTTAGGACTATGCCAACCCATCTGCAGGACCTTGCACTTGGCCTTGCTGAACTTCACACAGCTCTCTGTGGGTGGCATCCTTTCCCTCCAGCATGTCAACCACACCACACAGCTTGGTGTAATGGAGCATGCACTGAGCATGCAGTCAATCCTACTGTCCATGACAAACTGAGCCAGTACCAATACCAACATCCAAGGAATTACACTTCTCACTGATCTTTGCTTGGACATGGAGCCATCGACCACCACTTTTTGGGAACGACCATCCAGCTGATTCCTTTATCCACTGAGTGGCACGTCTGTCAAATCCAAGTCTCTGCAATTTAGAGACAAGGATGAATTTTGGGACAGTGTCAAATGCTTTGACCAAGTCCATTTAAATGATCTCTGTCACTCTTCCCATATTCACCAGTGCTGTAACCACATCATAGAAGGCCACCAGATTTGCAAGGCATGTTTTGCCCCTACTAAAACTATATTGGCTGTCACCAGTCCCCTCCATAGTGTCCATGTGCCTGAGCACAGTTTCCAGGAGGATCTGCCCCATGATCTTGCCAGGCACAGAGGTGAATCTGACCGGCTTGTAGTTCTCTGGGTCTTTCTCTTTTTTTCCCTTTTTGAGAATAGGGGTTATGTTTCCCCTTTTCCAGTCAGTGAGAACTTCTTCAGACTGCCATGGCTAAACAGTATTGAGAAGTCCTTGTTTTTCAGGCTTCTCCTTTCCTCTGTTTCCAAGGAAGGTGTGAATATTGTACATACGTCCTTAGATTTTTGAAACACATATAAATCTGGAAAACCTACAAATGCAAAATGGAGATGTTCGGAGATAGTAAGAAGAAAATGGCTATGGCTCTTCATAAACATGACATTAATGTGTGGTGGCATTCACTGAGTGTTGATACTGGCTTATTTTATCAATTCAGAGGGTGCACAAGGACAGCACAAATCGCAAAGGCAGCGCTCACTTCCCAACATCCCAAACAGCAACCATGATGTGAACAACCATTTACCCAGAGCACCACCTTTTGGTGCAGGTGCTATTTGCAATGAATATGATCCCAACAAGCCCAGGTGGGATGGATGAAGTAGGAAACAGAGACACAAGTCTTCCTTCTTTCACAACTCAAATGCATTCTGGGCTGGCTCATTCCTCCTTTATCTGCTGGAAGAACCATCAGGTCTCTTACAAATACAAAAATTTTTTGTTGTTGTTCCTGGCCTGCCCCCTAGCTGCCCCTGCAAGCTAGACAGGTGCAAAAAAAAGTCTTCCAATGTGACAGTTGCACATCAGAAGTCAAAAACACTCATATCTTATACACACATTGTGAATGGAGATCCACAAGGTTGGTGCAAGTCACAGATGGAGGAGGAAGTCTCAGAGTAGCAGGAGGGTTCTGTTTTGGCCAAAGGGTATAGAACAAACAGTTTCTACTCAGAATCCTGAAGGCCACACTGGCCAGAGTGAGAGCTTTTCTTTCATTATCTGCAAGATGAATGTTAAAGTTGAAACCTCTAAATATGCTAATGAGCTAAAAGAAGTCCATGTTAAGTAGTTCTTGACTCTCCACCCAAATCATGTTAAATGTCATCCCAGAGAGGGGACAGCTAAGAGTGAGCTATAAAGGTTATCAAGGAAGTTAGCCCTGGGGAAAGAGAAGAAACTGAAGGCCCTGAAGAGGCAGGCAGTGGGTAGTGGCCCTCCTCCTCCACCCAAGATAGCAGTGCCTTCTTGATAAGCAATGGCAATCTCACCCTTTTCTTGAAGAACACCAGCATTTTGCTAGCTTTGTAGTCATATATTAGTGCTATTGCAGTAAGTGCATTTATTTATCAATGGTAATCCCAAACTCTTTATCGCTTTAATAAAGTTTTTGTCTTGTTTCAACTTTGCAGAACTCCCCCATTCGGGGAGTCTGACAGGCAAACATTGACTCTGATATGTGGCTACACATAAAATCCTTGAGACACAAACTGCTGACAAAGTCTGGGACTAAGGCTGGACCTAGCCGCACCTAGGCTCCTCTGAGAAGGAATTTAGAGAGCGAGGGGGTCCTTTCTGAACCTTGAGACTCAATTGGAGGGCTTCCCTCAGCCACATACTGGGCTCACACCCTTTACACAACAGGCAACAATAGGGACAATAGCGAGTTGCTTGTGAAACGAACTAGAGATGGTGAACTTCAACATGCTGTTTCCATTTGCATTGTTACCTTTCATTTTGTAAGTTGCTCAAAGGCAAATAATCAAGACAGAAAGCAATTTAACTTTCCAAGTCATAAAAAGAGCATAGATATATAGATAGCTTAGTCATTGTGCCAAGGCATGAAGCCTCCTATCAGTCTGGATTGAAGAGAATAATCGCTCCACATATGGACCCATGCCAGGATGCTGATGCTACCAAAGCTGCAATTATGTGTGGCACAGAAAGTGACGATGTATGAGTTTTACAGAGATGGTGATGGTGAGGTGCTTTCTGTCTGGTCTTTTGCCAGATTTAGTACAGGATGCACAAGGATCTCTTCAGAACATTGGACATCCCAGCACATGAGATCACAGCGAATAGGATTAAGGAAAATGTCAACAAGGAGAAAAAGCCAACAGCACTCCTTCCCCCCACCCCCCAAAATACTTTCAATGAGTGTTTCTGGGATGGAATCGCTCTGCAGTTCTCAAATGTAAATTTCTCAGTATGGCCTGGACAACTTTTTTTGTTCTCATGGTATTTCCAGGCCAAGTTGGCAGGCTACCTTTTAATTTTCCTGGCTGTTCCTATGGCTTATTACACCGGATGGGTGAAACAACACAGGAATGAGAAATGCTGTGTGGAGCAAGACTGCTGGTAACCCAGAAATCCAGGTTCCTTCCCTTGAAACTCCATGAGCTATGTACACCATGTCATCTCTGTTTTTCTAAAATTTCCCTTCTTTGTCCAGAAAACAAAAATACTAGAATATTTTTGAAGTTTTAAATGTTGTAAATGTTGTAAAACATTGCTATTGTTTGCAAGAAATTCCTTACAAATTCTCTCCTCCCTTGTACATCTCACCAGGCAAGTATCTTTGCCTATACCAGGAGCTGATTTCACCCATGCCCATTAATGCTGCTCAAACTACCAGCCGGGGGGGGTGGTCCAGCAAATGCCTGACAAGGCGTGTCCTTCTATCAGATCTTGTGCTCACAGGACTCCTACCTGCTGCCCCTTTTGATACAATAATAACAATAATAATAGTGTATTGATCTATTTTAGCGCTGGCATTGTGCTTTGTAATTGCACATGCTATACAGGAGGGAGAAATCCCTAGACAGGCATTACCTCCTGATGAACAGAGGAAGCACGGGCTGTTCAGTATCGAGAGCTGGAGCATGTATAAATCATGGGAATGCGTATGAAATTAAATGACTGACCTCTGTACAGTTCAGAGACACAGTTCCCAGGCCCTGCCAATCCACCAAGATGGATTTCTGAGCTGTCACTCGAGTCCTTTGAAAACAACCTCTTTGACAGTTAAAAAGAATTGGCAGAAGAGACATATGGGGAGTGTAGCTTCCAGATTGATGAGGTATTTGAAAGAGAGCAAGTTACATGTGTAGGTTACTTATGATGCCTTGCTACTCCGTGGCTGACTCACGTTTTTTGCCTTCAGCTTCACAGGGTGCAAAAGATTTGGGGGTTTGCTTTTTCACTTCGGAGAATCCCAAACTGCACCACTAATTGTGCAGACATGGTGATGAAAGAATGTTAAGTCTGAACTCTGTAAGAACATATCGAGAGAGAAAGTATGTTTTCCTTTTCCCCAGAGAGACTCTGCTTTATTTTGCTGTCAGTGCAAATTCTAACCACTGACTCTTAGGTGTCAATGACTCAACAAGACAAGTTTATTAGTTTGGTTTTGTTTGTTGGTTTTTTTTTTTTAAGGTAAAACACAATTTAGGAAAAATAAATGTGCTCCTTCATACCTCTAGCAGATTAAACCTGAGCTCTCAAAACTGGGAACTGGGGAAAACAATCCACAGCCTTTGAGGATAGAAATCCTTATGCCAGCTCTGTCTCCCCACATGGATTGACATGAGATTACAGCTCATCTTTCCAGAGCTCTAAGGCAGTTTTCATTCTGACTTTGATGCTTGTATGATTTGGAGCAGCGGACAACCATACCTGACAGGAGAAGCAGGATCCAGTCCTGCCTCCTGCGATGTACTGACAGTATGAGTTTCTATTAACACTTTGGACTTCTTGAATTCTGCCTTGTCCCGTGCAGGAAAATATAAAACTAATGATACAAAGCTCTTTTGAGGTCAGAACAGAGCGTGGTCTGCATGGCAACATGGCCCTGAAGTGTTCGTTGTCCTGGGGCTCTTCTCTCTTCAGGACAATTTCAAGGTAGCTCTGGTCATTTCCAAAGCCCTGCATGGGATCAGCTCAAGCTGCTTGAGTGACGACCTCAGCTTGAACAATCATATCCGTGAAAAATGCAGCTGTCAACTTGAAGTATACAGCTGCATTGAAAACAATTTTCCTCCCCCATGAAAATGTGAACATAAAAGCATTTTTTTTTCCTGCAAAAATGAAGATAAAAAGTCAATCTAGGGATAGTTTCATGGACTAAGAATTTCAAAATTACATTTCAGCACAGGTCAGCTCAAATTTTACCTAGTATTGATTTTGTTTTACCTTTTCCATTTTTGTTAATGTTGCCCCTTATAAAAGTTTAATTATACTAATGTTCTTTCCTCTTGAGATAAAGGGGGGGGGGGGAAACCTGAAAAAATATTTCTATCTCTATTTGAATGTCAGAATTGTGTAGGGCAGGGAGAAAGCTTTCTTGGCAAATCCTAAGCCTGACCTCACTTCCAGAACAGAGCAGGTCAGCCACGACTTTTGGGAACTAAGGAGCAAATACATCCTTTCTTTTAGTCATTGCTTTGTTGCTAGGAGTTGAGACATTTTGGAGAAAGGATATCTCCCTGTTTGTGTACAAGGCATGATATAATTGAGATGGGCTACATCTCTGTATCATAGGGGTGACACAGACACATCCTTTTTTTTTTTCTCCCTTTCTGAAATCCAGTTCTTAGAGGTGAAAGAAAAACTAGAGGAACTATGACAAGAACAAAAGAGAAGAACCCAAGGTCAAAGGAATTCTGTTACGGATTTTAAGTAGAGTTTCACCCTGTGTTTCTGTACTTCTAACTCTCCAGGCATCAAGGTAGCATTCACTACTCTACACTGCATTAGGGAAAATGCAGGCACATGATGTACATGTTTAATCCCTATCATGTATGACTTGGACCAAGGAATAAGACATTCATAATAGAGGGATTTTTCAACCTGTGACTGCCTTATAAAACATGTTCAAATACTTCTGAGCAAGAGCAGTAAGATCAGCTCTTGCTTAATTCATTTTATCCTCCTCTTCCAAGCAACAAATTTCTTCTTATTTGGGGTAATTTTTTTTTTCAGTCCTCATTTTTCTTTTTTCTTTTCTCTAGGGACTTACTAATATCTCCACCCTCTGTTGATCTTGGGTAGAGCTGGATAAAATATTTCTGTGAGATAATTATCTGAAAATTTAGTCCAATACAACATATGTTTTTGGTAGGAGACAGGGAAGGATCTTTTATGTTAAAAAAAATGTATTTCCAAAGCTGCAAAATGAGAGATATAATTTTTAAATCTAGATTTTTAAATTAAAGTCTGTCAATTCAAAAACTATCTGTTTTGCCTTTAAAAAAAGAGAAAAGAATAAAATTTAAGGTGCAGATAAAATTATGGAAAGGAAAAATTCTGAAACACTTTTTTTCTCTAATACCAGGAAAAACTACCTTGAATTTGAATAACATTTTTTCCCAAAAAATGTTTCTCTTTCCCTGGGGAGTTTTTTAGGGTTTTGTTGTTTTGGAGCTGGTTTTTTATTTCAATTCCACTAGAAAGCCAATGTACCTTACTTTGGCTTGACTCAAGCTATATTCTTTTTCCTCCAGATTTTTCCCTGAATCCATCATTTGTCAAGTTTCTATTATGGATTTGCAGGAGGAAAGAAGGCTGTCAGGTTTGCAATTGTCTGAACAGACCTGCCACCCCCATGGGGTCTTTTTCTGTAACCTCTTCCTGGTCAGAAAAAAAAGGGGTTTAGAAGGAATTAGTGGCCACCAGCTTGCTATGAATGTCACTAGGGTTTTGGTTTTGCAAGTTTGTTTGGCTTTGGTTTTTGTTGTTCGTTTTAGGGGATGTGATGGAGGTTGATCCCCAAATGTGGGCTTTTTTTCAGAAGTTTAATTGCAATATGTGAGGGATAGATTACTATTCTCCCCACCCCCTGCCCCAACTACCCAATGTCCCAATGTCCCTTTTACCTTATTATTGTTTCAGTGCTCTAAAGCATAAAACTGCATTTTTATGACTCCAAATGACCTTCAAAATTCAAGACAAGGCTGACTTCTGCTTCACTATAATATTTTTGGATCATTAATTTCACTAGAGATATTATAATTTGTAATTTTATTAAGTTTCAGAGCATAACCACACTTAATACTCTGTTTCTAAATATGATGGGCCGTATGCACAGCCAGCACAAGTCAGCACAGCTTTAAGACTCTGCTACAGTAACCCACACTATCTAAGGCTCTGTGTGTGAGTGTTGTCTCTGCACTTGGGTTCAGTCCCTGTTTAATAATCACAAATAGAACCATAGAGTCATGGAATTATAGGATCATTTCAGTTAGAAAAGACATTTCAGATCATCAAGTCCAACCATTAACCCAGCACTGCCAAGCCCACCACTAAACCATGTCCCCAAGCACCACATCTACACATCTTTTAAATACCTCCAGGGATGGTGACTTCACCAGCTCCTGGGCAGCCTGCTGGAGAGATTGGTGACCCCACCACTTCCCTAGGCATCCTGTGCCAGTGATTGACAACTCTTTCAGTTAAAGCTTTTTTCCTAATCTCCAAGACACACAAACACACACACACACACACACACAGAGGCTAAACCCTCAGGCCGAACACTCCCAGGTCCTTCAGCTGCTCTTTAGATTTCATTCTTGAAAAATGTCCAGCCTTCTTGGGCTCCTTTGCCCTTCAGGACTGCCTCCCAAGGGACTCTGCCAACCAGGCTCCTGAACAGGCGTAAGTCTGGTCTCTAGAAGTCAAATCTGGTAGTTCTGTTGACCTCTCCCTTTACTGCTTCACGAATCAGAAGCTATCATTTTGTGATCACCATGCCCAAGACAGTCTCCAACCCCCTGGTTCTTTCCCATAAATACACAGCCTTACCATCACCATTGTCAATCTCTCAACAATCAAAACACTTTAAGGGCTAACCTACCGCTGCTCCTTCCTTGCCTATTCCTTCTGAAGAGATCCAGCCATCCATTACAGTACCCTAGTTGTGCAAATCATCCCATAATGTTTCTATGGCGGCAACTGTTACTGTAGTTTATCCACTGCACAACAGCTTCCAGCTCCTCCTGCTTGTTGCCTATACTGCCTGCAATGGTGTAGATGCACTTCAGTAGGGCTATCAGTATAGTGCTGGCCGTGATACATATTAAATATCACTAATAGTTGATTAAGATATTTTTGGTAGAAAAGACCAGATGGTCTAGTGGATGGCATGTTTTTATAATCCTTCTTGTCAGAATCAATTTGCAGAGGACTGGCAACACATAACCATATTACAAAATGATGGTGGGATCCAATAATATGATGTGTTTGTTCCACACTGGCCTGGCTGGCACAGCTGTGTAATGGTGGCCTGTTCACGCCCCAGTAGATCACCTTTCAGTGGGATGTACTGAGCCACACCATGCACGTTTTGCTTTCAGTGTTGCTGCTACTCAATTTAAACATTTCCAAAGCCTACAGCACAAGAGGTTGGAAAACTGAGGGACGGGGAATGTGAAAGACTTCTGATAAGAGAGGGGGAACATTCAAAGCAAGGATTTGGATGAACGATTCCTAGGTTTGCAGTGAATGTCCTAATCAGAGGTTGCAGGGCATGCAGAGGGCTGGCCTTTCATCATCTCGTCTGCTGGAGCCTTTGTGCAGTATTTCAATAGATGAACTGAGCCAGGGAGAGGCTGAATGACTCCGTGCCCTGGCAGTTCAATGCTCTAGGCAAGCCAGAGTGCTCCTGCGCCAGTCCCAGCACCAGTCATTAACTATTTATACAACATAAAACAGCACCCGCAGCAGGAAGCTGAAGAGTACGGAGGAGGGACCAAACATCTTGCCACCAGGCAACCCACAGAGCATCATAATTAATTCACTGACCTAGGATATGCAAGTTCAAATAGTCAGTAGCTGAAAAGGAAATTGAACTGGACTTTTCACAGTGTAGGTAAATATGCTGGACCTTGGCTGCAAGGTGATGGAAGGCCATGCTGGTTATACTTGGTGAAGTTAACTTCACCCTCGAACAAGCTTGACTAAAACAAATCAATTTGGGCAAATATTGTTAATAGCAAAAGGAAAAGGAGAACTGCCTCATCCTAAATTCCTTGAGCCCTGGCCCATCTCTCTGTTTGTTTTTTTTTTTTTTCTGGTCAGGTTTTCTACACAATGTTCCTTTCTTTGCTAAAACTTTGCAAAAATAAAGATTTTTTTCTACTCCTGACTTAAATTGCATAGGTGCCCTGGACCTATTTGCTGCAAAGCAGCCTGCAGAAAAGAGCATTCTTAAAATTACTGTGTGACCAATACATCTCTCATGAAGAAAAGAGAATACTCTAATGGAACATAGCATAGAGGTTCCTGAAGCTGGTGGTCTTCATACAGAGAAAACTTTCTTGGAAGAAAGCTGAGCTGTCATAAAAAATTTCCAAGTCTGGTTGAACTGGCCATTTTGGCCTGATACATGAATGTGTCACTTTCAGGGATGATGAGTTCAAATTTACACAGGAAAATTTCTTCTTTTTCTCCCTTTATGTTATCAGGGTTTGGCACGTTCATCAACAGTGATGCCTCCTGACTAGCAAAATCTCTTCATTACTTAGAATCATAGAATCACAGAATTGTTTGGGTTGGAAGGGACTTCAAAGATCATCTAGTTCCAAACCCCTGCCATGGGCAGGGACACCCTCCACTAGAACAGGTTGTCCAAAGCCCCATCCGACATGATCCTGAGCACTGCCAGGGGTCCAGGGGCAGACACAGCTTCTCTGGGCAGCCTGTGCCAGGGCCTAACCACCCTCACAGGGAAGGATTTCTTACTAATATCTAATCTAAATCTCCCCTCTTTTAGTTAAAAACAATGACCCCTTGTCCTATCACTCCCTGCCTTTTTAACCAGTCCCTCTTAAGCTTTCCCATAGCCCCTTTAGGCGTCTTTCAGCCTCTCTTCCTAGGAGACATGCTCCAGCCCTCTGATCATCTTTGTGGCCTCATCTGGATCTGCTCCAACAGCTCCATGCCTATCTTTTCCTGGGTACCCCAGAGCTGGACACAGCACTGTAGGTGGGGTCTCACCAGAGCAGAGCAGAGGGACAGAATCGACCTGCTGGTCACACTGCTTTTGATGCAGTCCAGGACACAGTTGGTTTTCTGGGCTGCAAGTGCACATTGTTGGTTCATGTTGAGCTTTTTGTCAATCAACACCCCCAAGTCCTTCTCCTCAGGGCTGCTCTCAATCCATTTTCTTCCCAGCTCATAGTTGCACTTTGGATTGCTTCAGTGCATTTGAAGGACCTTGCACCTGGCCTTCTTAAACTTCATGTGTGATGTGGTTAAAGTTCTTAAACTTCTGTGGTTAAAGTTCTTAAACTTCTGTGTGATGTGGTTTACACAGGCCCACCTCTCCAGCCTGTCAAGGTCCCTCTGGATGCCATCCCTTCCCTCCAGTGTGTTGACCACATTTCATGGCTTCTCAAGGTGCAGGGCTTACAGAAAACAGCAGAGGAAGCATTTGAAATGTGCAGATTCATTTCAAACAAGCTAGTTTTGCAAGATGCCTGGGTTTGAGAAAGGGATTACTTTTCATGTAGAGATCTCAAAACACTTTCCAGAGCACTATTTCAGGACTTGGTTACAAGTTCAGACACAAACAGTTTAAAAAGCTTTCCTTGTGAACCCCCATAGTTAGGGAGCTTTTTGCGTTGGACTTAAAAGCTTCCCAGAGTTGTTAAGATTTCATGCTGGCCATAGTCTGTAATGATGAAGAGTTTACAATTGAAGCTGATGATCTGGAAAATAAGGAGCAAATTCAAAACTACTTTGTCTGAAGAGAGTCTGAGATTATGAGAATATTTAGTAGCTGGTGTCTCATTCCTCTTTATCTCAACTGATCTTAGGTTAATCTATAATTTTGCAAAAGATATTAATGTGAAGGGTTTTGTTTATTTTTTAAAGCATCCTGCCTGTGCCTGTAACTAGGCTGGATAGGAAAGCAGTTGCGTTATTTGGTACAGGCAGTCAGATCGTGAAATAAGTTGAAACCCCTTTGTGGAAGAATATGCAGCAGTTAAGAATGAAGATGTTTTGATATTTCAAAGTGTAAGTGAAAATTTCAGCTTACACCAACATTTGCTAGAGTAGCGGGAATACAAAAATACTGTCTGCAAGAGAATCAAATTAAAATTAGAGCAGAGATGGGACAGATGGATTCAAAAAAATCATTGATAGTGCAACAGCCGGAATTGACGAATGCTTCTCTCTTGGCGACCCCTCTAGTCCCGTTCTGAGTAATTCCCCTCTGTCTGCACTACTGGTACTTGCTGATTTGCTATTTGACAGGGAGGAATTCAGACATATACCCGGCACATTGCCATGGCTCTGGGAAGCCAAGATGAACAGTCTGAAGCCTTGAAATGATTAAAAGTGTGCAAGTCACTAGTTCTCTAGATTTGGTGAGAGAGTATGACTTCCACCTGACACAAATGCTAGAGGTTCATTGGATTTTACCACGTTTTGTTTGGGCCTGTATATCAGTGCCTCTGTATTAATGTTAGATATGGTTTGCAAAGCCTCTATATCAGTGGAACCTTCAGTTAATCCGTTCTTGGGCTCCCAAACAAAAAGCAACATTTGTGTAGAGGGTCTAAGTGAATTCCTCTGATGCTTCATATTTAACTGATCTTCTGATGCTCCCCAGAAGTCATCCACATCCAGTCTAGAAGCCATCAGGTTGTATTAAGGGCTGATTGGCAAAACTCTGCCTGAAGGTGTCTTGTCACCTGAAGCTGTGCCATACCCACCTGTACACCTGCCTATCTGACCAGGTCAAGGCTCAAGCAGAGGGCAGCATTTTACCCTGCTGAAATGAAGGGGCCTGGGGGTAAGCATTAGGGGAAAAAGAGAAGCGTAACTAAACTAAGAAGAAAAAAATAAAGGCATTTAAGCAAGAGCTAATAGTCATAAAGGGCTACAAGTAACATGAAAATTGAGATTATTACTGTGTGTACAGGTCTCCTGGTCATGGAGTTTAGCCTTGACTACAACAGGTACCTCATGTAGTCTGCTACATAAACTTTCCAAACTTCCCTTTGCTTCATCTTCAGAATACTTGTTCTCTGCCTTACATTTGCAAGAATTCCTTTGTCTTCTTAAACTCTAACGCCTTGCACACTTGCTACATCCTTCCTGAACCTGTCTTCAGAGCACTTCTCACCAGTAACATTTTGTTTTCTCCAGTAGAAATAGCGCCCCCTTTTTCAAACTACTAGATCTTGTTTATCATTCCACAACTTCAGCCTGTGATCAGCCGTTGCCTCGAGGCCATCTCCTCCTTAATTATTTCATAGGATGAACTCTCAAATTATCAGAATATCAAAATACTGAGGTACTTGCCCTGGGGACTAATGACATCATGCACTTGAATGATATGATATTCCTCTCAAGCAAGCTTCCAAGCTTATTCCATATCTGTTCCACCTTCTGGTGTTCCTCTGCATTAAGGGTGAAAGATGGTGTCCAAAAGCCTCTTGTCCCTCCAGAATAGCAATTCAACCTTCAGGGTCACCCCTTGCTGTCTGCTCCTCAGCCACTCCTTCTCCCAGCAGTCGTTTCCAGGTAGCTACCACCAGGTAGCTGGATTGTGTGTCTGGTGGCATTTTATCACGTGTTTCAAGAGCATCCCAACAAATGAAGCCCTACACCTCTTTTGTCTAGAAAATCAGGAAGGTCTCAGAGCAGCCCAGTACAACCTGCTTTCTTTGGTTAACACGTCTTTATCAGACAGGTTTCCAAAACACTCGATGTTGTTTCATACAGTAGCAAAAGAACTTGGTCCTTAAAAAACAACATGAAGAATGACACATTTCTGATATAGATAATTAAGTTATTGGCAATTGCAGTAACTTCTCTTACTGTTGTGTTTATTACTGGTATTATAGAATGTGTAAATACTCTTTGTGACCACAAAACTTTTCTGAATGTTGTGTCAACAAGTAAGAAACTGAGTGCTCCTTTTCCTCTGTTTTCCCTCCAGTTAAGTTTGGTCAAACATTTAATTAGCGTAGCATGTTGGATCTGCTCTCAGTTGCTTTCTGCAGTGGCTGGCCACTTACATCTGTACACAGTGGGTGTTGAAGAGCACAGCTCTGATGTGCTGTATTTTTACAGTGACCTTTCACAGTTGCAAACGATTATACAAGGTACCAGAGACTGGTAAATCGGCCCATCTTTGGTCAGCAGGAAGGTTTGCAGCTGCTGTGTGTTTGAGTGACCTTCTAAGGGAAAATGTCAGTACAGCATGAAACGGGATGGGACACAACGTGATTGTTTTGGTGGGTTGGGCATTCAGTTGTGTTCTGCTTTTAAGAGATGTTTTTCAAGTACACAGGCTTCTGTATCTGACACAAAATGCGACCTGGATATCTACAGACAGGTTAGCACAGCTCAAGAAAGGCTAGCCAATCATTGTGTATCCCTTCCAACTGAAATATTCTGTTCTATTCTGTCTTGTCCTACCTACCCTACCCTACCGTACCCTACCCTACTAACTTTCCTCCATTTTTTATCACAAGATGTATGTGCTAAGCAAATGCATCCGCATGACATAGCAACTCAGTAGATACTAGCTTGATCTGTTGGCAGTCCAGGAGATTCATTATGAGTCTCACCTTCTGGTCCCAGTGTTTGTCTGCACTGACCAACCTGCATCCCCCTATGGCTTAGCAAGCTTAGAAGAAGGAGGCATTATCACCAGATCAGACAATGAGCTCCACCATAGAGAAATCACTTTGTATAAGCAGAGTAATCCTGCTTAAATAATTCCAGCATGATAGTATTGTATTTCCCATTAATTTATTCCCATCTTTTTCAATGCCTAAACATAGACTTTGATGCTGTAGTTGAGGATACAGATATCTGGTTTCCTCTGGTCTGTCAGGGAATGAATCAACCTTCTGTTGCATGTGTCCTGAACTCATACTGCCTTCCCCATCTCAGGTTTGCTACCTAGTACGCCAGCTGTTGTCAGCATCTACCATAACAAAAATGTAACTGTTCATTACAGCACATGAGCTCACAGTAGAGGTAGCTCAGAGTATGGATGATCCTAGATGAGGATCCCCTGATCATTGCCCTATGCCTACAAAACTAGTAAGTCTGTAATTGTCCTTCTTTCAAAGAATGGGTGCTCTCCGTTGGAGGGAGGGCTTTGCATATGGCTTTTTTTTTTTTTTTTTGCAGACTGTAATCTCTGCCAGAGGGAGCTTTCCTCCTAACAGTTCCCTAAAAGCTTTCTTGACGAACTGATCTCAAGCCTCAGTTTTGGGGAGAAAGCCAGAAACATGTTGCTCAGTCTGGAGCTTTCATGAAAATGTTTGTATACTCCTACTCAAACTATCTAAGCTGATTTAAAAGATTGCTAGTAGAAAAGGTGGTAAAGAGAGGGATGAAATAGGAATTCTGTCTAATATCAGCTATTTGCATCTGTAATTCAAACTAACTACTAAAATACACAAAGATTCACAAGATGTTTCTCTTCTGCTTCCTAAGCAGCTGGTCCATTTCAGTAACTACTTCAAATCCATTTGGGAAGGAGGTGGTCTCATTATTCTGTGCTGTGATTAGGCTTTTCTATCTCCATTCCTTTCTTGTTATCACTCTCGATTGATAACAAGATTCTTGATTGATTCTCCCACTTTGAGACTCACTTGTTGATGCAACAAACTTCTTTTGTCAATTCACATTTTGCACATTATTTCCCCAGTATTTTAGAATTATATTTTAGTCTATTGCTTAGGGATCTCCTCTAAGAATGGATTGGGCATCTGTTTCTTGATTCTGTTGCTGCATTAAGTAGACTCTTATTTTGTCATTCAGGGCACAGCTGTCAGTTGTTACCCAAAATGGTCACCACACCTTTCATTTCCACTATAGTTTCTGATCAGTGAGGCCTGGAATCTGCATTCAGGTTTTGTTCCTTCAGGTAAATGGGGGAAAGCACTGCTCATTTAATATTCATCCTGATATAAAATACTAATTAATTAGCATAATCTTTCCAAATTAATTTAGAAACATTAACTCTTACTTGATTTCATCTTGTCTGAAGGAAAAAGCTGGCCATGGTAGTCTTGGAGCTGAATAGAGAATATGGCTTGCTTAGGGTTTTGGGGGACCTTGCCATCCACTTGCCTTTCTTTTTTTAGTTTTGCTCTATGTATCATTCAGGTTTTCATCCCAGCATATACATATCTTCCTGGGCTAAACCCTGTGTTTTTATGACAGTAACAACTATGTCTAGCCTGGAGAAGAGGAGGCTGAGGGAGGACTTTATCACTACCTATAGTTACCTGAAAGGAGTTTGTAGAGAGATGGGTGTTGGTCTTTTCACCCAGTTGACAGATAATAGGATGAGGGGGAATGGACTCAAGCTGCACAAGGGCAGGTTCAGATTAGACATTAGGAAAAAGTTCTTCACCAAAAGGTTTATTGGGCACTGGAACAGGCTGCCCAGGGAGGGAGTTGAGTCACTGACCCTGAAAGTATTTAAAAGATGGATAGATGAGGTGCTCGGGTTTAGTAGGGGACAGGTATGGTTGGACTTGATGATCTCAAAGGTCTTTTCCAACCTAGTCATTCTGCGATTCTGTTTACCCTTACTGTTTGAGCACTGAGATGTCATTCATTCGTTCATTTCCCTGTTTTCCAGGTTGTCCACGTCCTTCTGAGTGTCAGGACAGCCATCCAGTATACCAGCCTCCCAGTTTTGTACCTTCTCTAGCTTTGTTGAGTCCCATTGTCCAATTCATCAATGAGGCTGTTAAATCGTATTGGCCCCGGTATAGGTACCACTGTACCTCTGAGTTACACCACTAGTGACTGGCCTCTGGCTGGACTTCATGCTATTTATTGTAACAATTAGCAGCAAAGTCCTGCAAAAGGTAATTCAGAGATGGCATCTTGGAGCACCATTTGCTGGAGCAGTGCAGCTTGACTTGAAAAGTAAACATGATTAAATCTTTCTTTGTGAACATCTCTGATAACAGAATTTTATACAATTAAAGTCTATTTCAACACAGTAAAAGGAAAGCCCATGGGGAAGAGTAGCCACTTGTTCACTTCTGAAGCAGTGATATCCCTCCCCAATCCCCAGTGCTTTGTCCTATGAGTGGCAGGGTAGATGGGCTGAGGGTAGGTGTTGTCTCCTAAGACACAACCCAGCACCTTTTCACTCTCCATTCAGAGCAAGAAAAAGAATGAAAGATCCTGTTCTCTTCCAACTTTTGTAAAATATATAATCACACAGTGTCATCGAGAAACCCACCCCTACAAAAACAACAAAAAAACAACTCAACAAAAACGGCCACCAAAACCAAACCAAAACATGTATGCTTCCCATGCTAAGCTGGACATATTAGGAAAAAACCCCTCTTTTTTTCTTCCAAAATATTTAATTTCTATTATTTTCTATTCAAATCACTCTAAGACCCCCTCACTTCTCCTCCACTGCACTCATCCAAATAAATATTCATATTTCATCTTTGCCTCATCTTCACTCCCCCCAGGAAGTAAATATCCTTTCCCTTATTCTCCCATGACTCATCCACAAACCTCCCCACTTCTAAACTGTTTTATTTTGTCTTGTCTCATACTTGTTTATCTTGGGTGAAATCCTAACCTCACTGAAGTCAGTGGCAAAACTCCCATTGACTCAAATGGAGCCAGGATTTCTTCTTTTGTCTTGATTAGATTGCGAGTGTGTTTGCCTTGAATATACTTAATCTTGTCCTGGTTTGGTTGCAGCTTTTGAATAAGATCCATGCTGCATCTCTGTGCATTAAGCAGTGTGTAAGCGATTGCTGTTCTGTGAGCATTATAGGCTAATAATTAGTATGAAGGATTTACTGCAGTGGTTTGGGAAGGTGTGGATGGAGGCAAATAAAGGAAATCAAACATAAGTTTCCATGTTCCAGACCCTTTACTTATTTACAGTGAAGGCAGAGACCACAGAGAAGAAAACATTGCTCCTGTTATTTGAGGCACAGGGTTTGCAAAGCACATCCACAGGGTTATAGTGCACTGCAGCAGCTATTGCAGGGAAATGCTGATGCCACAGAAAGCAAATGGGACTGGGTGACTGCGATGCAATAATAACTCAGACAGGCTTAACGTGAGGGAAAAGAGGATCCCTGCCAACCAGCCAGCACTTCTACTGTTCCAACAGCAGAGGAAAAAGTGCTGGTTGGCAACCACAAAACAAAACAGAACAGCCCACTAAAAAGCAGAGAGTCTAAGGCATGGGGCAGGGGGTCTGTGCTCAGGTCTGCCTCTCTGCAGCACGTCCGCCTGAAGCGGAGCAGCTCGGCAGAGACAGCCCTGGCAGGCATCATGGTGTTGGGGTCCAACACGGTCAATCAGATGCCAACAAGGAGTCAACAGCCTCATCTCCCCTCCTGGCATCCTCTGACAGCCAAATAAGGAAGGCAGGGTCTTCTCTTCACACTTTGTTGAGGACCAGGGCTGATTTTTGCAAAGCTCCCTTTTGTCAGGGTAGGGAGTGACTTCCCAAAAGATAAGCACTTCCTCAGCTGCCAAGACTATCCTCGAGGGAAATGGTAGATATTTGTTTTCTTGAGGCCTCAGAAACTTGACTGAAGAACACATGGAGGGGAGCCATGGATTGGCTGGAATAGCTAAAAATGTCTATTCTGTTTCTGTAGAGGTCTGCAAAGTTTATAAAATGACAAACTACACAGCGTGCTGCTGACAACAGCTGATAAGGTCTTCTGGAGAAAGTAAAACCTCTACAAGGTTTACCCTCTGCATGCTCCAAGGTGGCTAGAAGCGAGGAAAGCCTGTCTTAGGACTTTATGACAACCAGTACCTCATGAAGAAAATCTAAATTAGTTATCTCTTGGGACAAGGCAGAGATTCTGTGATACATTAAGCACATCCTCATGCCACAGAGGCACAGGTTGGTCTATTTAGAGGAGTCACACCTTTGTTCTTCTTTGTGGCCAGTCTGAGAGATTTTTTTTTAAAGGTTTGTGTTTGAATTTATAATGGAATAAATAGGTGATAACAACATCTGGTGAGGTATGAATATGAATCGGTTCGTTTATCACAGCTACCATGAATGCTACCAGAAGATGCAAGACTGTCTTTATCCAGAAAAGATTTTGTGCAGTTCTCTCAACCAAATTTATTCATTGTCCTTTTGACCAGATCAAACTAAAATTGATTACCATTATCTGCCAGAGGCTAAAACTTCTTTTATTTTAATCCACCTTTACTCACTGTTTCACATTACATGAATAGGTGTTGCCAAATATACCAAAGTACCAGAAGACTCTATTAGATATAAGACAAATTTACTGCGTGTCTCACAAGATCACTGGGCAGATCAAAGCTCTGAACTGTATTCCTACAAATGAAAGATCCTAGAGCTGTAAAAATAAGCAGTCACTTGTAACTTCAATACTTTTAGACTTTTGTGTTTTGCTTTGGCTTTCATTGAGAAATAGCATTATTTAACTGACTCTACATAATTCATTTTTTAAAAATAAAAAACCTCATGAGCTTCTATAGTCATCAAAAAACATTATCCATTGCAAATATTTCAATTTCACAGGGTTATTTTTATATACATACATATATACATATTGCTTGGTGGCATTTCCATTCCCTATTAGATAGCTTCAGCAAATTACTACCATACAGGGAGAATTTCAAACTGCATGTTTGAGTGTACACTTTGCAAATGAAAGTTGGATCTTAAAATCCAATATTGCCAATTTCCAGCAATATTTGTGGAAACTGAGAACAAAGAGGAAAAATATTCCACCAAGGGGAAGCCATGGATTAATTTCCATTGACTATGCACAGGAAATGGTAGGGGACGGTTGGACTAGATGATCTTGAAGGTCTTTTCCAACCTTAATGATTCTGTGATTCTATGATTCTATGAAATGTTTTTGAGATGTATAGTCCATCTTTTTGGAAGAGAAGAAGGTCATGAGGAGTAGTCAGCATGGATTCACCAAGGGGAAATCGTGCTCCACCAATCTCATAGCCTTCTACGATCTCATGACAGGCTGGGTAGATGGAGGGAGAGCAGTAGATGTCATCTACCTTGACTTCAGCAAGGGTTTTGATACTGTCTCCCATGACATCCTGATAACAAAGCTGAGAGAGCATGGGATGGATGAGTGGACAGTGAGGTGGGTTGAGAATTGGCTGTCGGACTGAGCCCAGAGGGTTGTGATTTGTGGAGCAGAATCTGACTGGAGGCCTGTGACTAGCGGTGTTCCCCAGGGCTTGGTGTTGGGTCCAGTCCTGTTTAACATCTTCATTGACGACCTTGATGAGGGAACAGCATCCATCCTCAGCAAGTGCCAATGACACAAAGCTGGGAGGAGTGGCTGACATGCAGGAACACTGCGCTGCCATCCAGAGAGACCTGGACAGGCTGGAGAGCTGGGCAGGGAGAAACCAGGTGAGGTTCAACAAAAGCAAGTGTAAAGTCTTGCACCTGGGAAGGAACAACCATTTCTATCAGTACAGGCTGGGGGATGACCTGGTGGAGAAGAGCTCAGTGGAGAAGGACCTGGGGGTCCTGGTTGATGACAGGGTGGCCACGAGCCAGCAGTGTGCCCTGGTGGCTAAGAGAGCCAGTGGGATCCTGGGGTGCATCCGGAGGAGTGTGGCCAGCAGGTCAAAGGCCCCACCTGGAGTATTGTGTCCAGTTCTGGGCTCCCTGGGATAAAAAGGACAGGGATCTCCTGGAGAGAGTCCAAAGAAGGGCTATGAAGATGATTAAGGGCCTGGAGCGTCTTCCCTATGAGGAAAGGCTGAGTAAGTTGGGACTGTTCAGCCTTGAGAGAGAAGACGACTAAGGGGGGACCTAATTAAAGTCTATAATTATCTTAAGCATGGGATGCAGGGGGAATTGGCCAGCCCCTTTTCAGTGGTCTGTGGAGATAGAACAAGGGGCAATGGCTGCAAGTTGGAGCACAGGGAGTTCCACACCAACATGCAGAAAAACTTTTCCCCAGTGAGGGTGACAGAGTCCTGGGACAGGCTGCCCAGGGGGGTGGTGGAGTCTCCTTCACTGGAGAGATTCAAGACCCGTCTGGATGCCTATCTGAGTGAAATGTCCTAGGGACCCTGCTTTGGCAGGGGGTTGGACCCAATGATCTCTTGAGGTCCCTTCCAACCCCTACAATTCTATGATTCTATGATTCTATGATCTTTTAGTTCCTAACAGTTAAGTAGCCTTCAATCATCCTCTATCAAATCTCACATCAACTCCTATTTAGTTGGTAAGAAAAACACCCCGCCCAAACCCAAAAGATAACAACAACCACCAAAAAGCAGTTAAAATTTCACATTGGTTAAGCATTGAGGGAAAATTTTTTCAACATGTAAAATTTAGCAAGAAAAGATATCCTTTTTAAAGATTAATTTTCAAACATGGAACACAGAGGGGGAAGATAAGCAAAAAATAAAATAAGATCTTTTGATTGAGATACCCAGGGTTGCAATACATCGGAGTATGTTTCAACACAGTAACTTGATATATATTTACTAAATTGTTTGGCACATTCAGCATGTCCCCAGGGAACTGTTGGAGGGAACTAGCAGTACATTTTTCACTCCTTCCCTGTGCATTAGCAGACATAAGGTCACACTAGTATAGCAAAGATGGGTGCAGCCTCAGGCTCATTAGCTCTCAGCAAGCTAGCCAGATGAGGCAGCGTGGTGTTTTCCTTTCATCACTCAAGCTTGAAAGGAAACTGTCGGCAGCCACTTGCTCTTAAAACAATGAAAATTTAGGTGACAGCAATCTCATTAGCTGAAAGGTAGCATTCAGCATAGATAAAGATTTCTAGGTAAAGATTTCTCTCTTCGACAACGCATATGCACAAACTTGTTAGCAAGCCATATCCTCTGAATGCAAAAACCTGTGTATGAGAAGAGCAAATAGTGCTTGCTACATTACAGCATCAGTGAATTACATTCCGTGCAGGAGCATCGGTGTTTGGATGATTGGCTGCCTTTTGGTATAATGTATACATCTCACATGCATATACATATCTACAGAACAGCAGCTTAGTCCATAACCTTTGCCACAGAACTGATACTTTACCTACAGATGTTTTCTTTGTCTCGCACAGAAGTGCAGAAAATGCAAAGGGTTATGGAGGCTGTTATTCTCAGAGTTTTCAGGCTTCAGACATGACTTACGCCATACTTGAAGATTAAATACCTTTTGCGTTCCAATTACTGTATGTGAATTTCTATTGATGATGTTTTGTTGGTAATATTTCACTGCAGTGAGCTTTTAAGCTAAGTGGAGCTGTGTGCTTGTGTGGACTTCCTAAGGTCTGGGAGATCTGGCATTTACAGCGTATTTACACTCAATCTCTTATTATTTTTTTTCCTGTGCTTCATTTCAGAGCTGACCGAACACAGAAATGTTTCTGTGCTTATGTTATATAGGAAGTGGGAACCTGATGGTCCCAATGATCATTGCTGATTTCCCTAGTGGAGGCAGGTTAGTTTGTGTTTTTCCTAGTGATGGTGCTGTTCCAAGGTGTTAGCAAACGCTGGAAGAGGAGTACTTGCCAAGTCCAGCTGTCAGATATGAAGAGGTTGATTACCAGAGGCATAAAAGGCTACTAGATGCAAAGCTTTCTGTAAAAACTTGTGGCACTTCACTCCCTAGGACTGTTATGAAAATGATAATATAAAGGGCTAGATTTGCCCTTCAAGTTTACATTTCAGCTTCTAATATATTATCTTAGACTACCTCCCACTCCTTCCCTTTAATGACTCCCTGCCTCATCTCTTGCCTTCCCATCTCTTATGATCTTCCTGATACCCATCTCTGCCCAGCTCTGTAGGGCATGTTCTCTCTCCAGGAAGCAGGAATTCAATCATCTTTTATTACTGCTGTTGCAGTAGTGCTGACTAGCTCAAACTGTCTGTCGGTGTGACCAGGAGAGGGTCTCCAGAAAATTCCCCCTGTGGCTCAGCTGCCGGTACTTTACTGCCTGTGATGTGATAGGGAATTGCCAGGCAACAGTCTCCAAACTCCTTGTAGATGACCTTAACTTCATCTCCTGGCCACCTCTCAACCTTTCAATTTGTAACTTGCCTCCGGGCACAGGGGACTTGATTCTGTCTGAGCCATCTTCTGAGGAGCATACCTGCAAGAGTCACTCTCCTAACCTAATTCTTTGTACTGGGAATTTTGCCAGAGTTAGGACAAAGATCTGCATCATGTGGTAGACTCTGCTTTTTTGACTTTTTCCTTTATTCCTTTTTTTTTTTCCTTTCTTGACTTATTTTTAAATTTATCAGAAATAATATATCAGTGTATAAAATAGTCTTCACAGTTCTTTTATATAAACAACAACAAAAAAAAAAAGCTTGGATGGAGTTTGCAACTAGGGAAAGTAGGTCAAAACAACGTGACTAAATCATTCCAAAACAATCATCGGAAAGAATCAAATTCACACCCACGGGGTTTATGTGAACAGATTCAAACCTGCCAGAGCTTTGGCATCTATCGCCCTCTCTGGTACTTAAGGGCAGGATTCACCAAAGCTTTGTGAGTCAAGGAAACAAAACAAAAAGTCCAAAGCTTAGAAACCAGTTTTCATCTGTTCTTTTAAAAAAGAGTCTATTTGATCTTCAGAGCAATTTATATTCAGTTCTGCTTACCAGATTGAACTCAGTAGTCACATCAGCTTTTTAGTGGGGATAGGCTTCAGGTCCTCTGGAGAGTCTCTAAAAATGCAGAAGAGAAATGGGAAAGTGTCCTGGTCATTGATACTTTCCATATTTTACAAACTAAGCAGAAGCTCAGTGTAGTTATCTGTTGAAAACCCTTGTAAGACACTCTACCCTCATTTATAAGTTTCTCCAGGGAAGGGATAAGCCCAGAGCCATCAGGCCATGGTGGGCACATGGGGCCCAGAGGAAACAACACCAGCAGGCCAGACTGCTGGTGCCTCCACAGAGCAAGTTTCCATCCTACTCTTCTCTTGGTTAAGCCTCTGTATCAAAAGGGTGCAACATTCCTAAAACCAGTCTGTGGACCAGCTAGTGACTGATTTTCCAAAGGCTGGTGTATCTCTTCTCACCTGGTCCTCCTGTAGCATTGCCCACAAGCGGGTTTGTGTGTCAGCAGCCTGAAAATATTAGCCAGTTTACAAAACAATTTTAGTTATCATGCATCTGTCATGCTTTCTAGTTTGAGGCTTCAAGAAGTACAGAATTTTCCATCTCTATGTTACAATGGTTTTGCATTTATATTAGACATCAGTCTGAAACTTGAACAAAACAAAACAAACAAACAAAAAAAAAAAAAGGGGGGGTGGGGGGATGGGATCCTAGTACCCAAATCCACCCACCAAATCTAAGCCACTTGTATCATGTTTTAGAACCAAATTTTGTGGTTGGTGTCATTTTATATAAGGAGACAAAGTCTTGGATGCAAAAGCTCCTCCGCGTAGGAAACTGAATTGGAAAATGTGTAACCTGTCCTAAATTTACACAGACCTTTCATCAGGGGACCTTTGTTGCCCTATTGATAGCAATTCCACAGCACCACAGTGTGGCAACAGCCTGCAGGCAGGGAAACTGAGGCAAATTATCTAAAAGCAGAAGGAAGAAGGAAAAGGATATTTTAGTGACCTAGATACTTCCTCACGGGAGAAGATGGAGAGAATACAAGATTTGCTTCATTTCTTCATCAAGTCCACTGGGTTCACAAAGTTCATGCTAACAAATGGCTCATGCCAGTCAACACTTTCATCTTTAAAAGATCTGATGAAGATGCCACTTCACAAAAACCACTTCCCTAGACTCTTCACTTTTCCCAGATGAAATATTTTCCAACCTGAAGTAACAAAAAGAAGTGGAAGAAAAATACAGAAAAAGTGTATTATTTTCTTTTTTAAAGAGAAGGGGCGGGGGGGGGGAGGGGGGAAGGAAACCGCTACAGACCTTCTGCGAATCCCACCCTGTATTTCATATTTCTCCAGTGAGGCTCGCATTCCTTTATTCAGATTCCAAAAGTAGACATAATTTGTTCCAAATGTTTTCAAAGGCAATCAGCAGCATCGACTTACATTCTTTCCAGGGCTGGGAGAAAACTGTGAAATCTTCTAAACACTAATAGAGCAGTGAGCGAGGGGGAGGGATGGGGGAGAAAGGGAGATGGAAAAAGGTGAGAGGGGAAAATGTGGGGAAAGAAGGAGGAGAGGAAAGAAAAACTAGAAAAAAAAATCAGAAAGGAATATGTTGACGATCTATTTGCTTATATTGTTACAGTTATGACTCTGAGTTGAGCAGATCTGGAGAGACTTACCGCCTGCCAGAGACATATTTCCATTGGCAAGGTAGCTAGCAGTTCTTAGCATGATATTATGTAGCAGAATATGATTGAGAAATAGGCCATAAAATTATATATTTATTGCGAGACTGTCAGTGAGATTTTTGCAGGGAAGCTAAGCATGTAACTCCCTGTGTGTTGCATGTCTATTTTGTCTGCTAGAGATCTTTACTGAGCTACTCATCAGTCATTGTGCAGTCTTAGAAGTCTGGACAGATGTTACTAGTGCAAATAAAGACAAAAATGCTGCAATTTGTCTTCCATTTAAACATATATACAAGCCACAGGGTTGTTGAATGGCTGGCTTTAAGACGCAGTGTGGTCTGCGAGCTGCCTCAGAGAGCAGAGAGGGCTCACGGCATACTGCCGGCCTCGCCACTGGCTCTCTGTGTGGCCTTTGAAAACTCGTTTAATCCCCAGCTTCCCAAACCTATAAAGTAGGAACAATAATTCTTGCGGTGTTTCCTGCACAGGGACAACTGTAGGGATTCATCCTGTGCAGCTGTGATCCTTGCCAGGTACATGTCACCATCGCACTGTTGACTTAGGAGATGAAGAGCTGGTCAGCAAAATGCCAGCTGGCACTGGTCTGCTGGTGGCTGTTCAGAGCCAATGCCTCTCTCCATCTCCCTGCAAGCTCAAACCCCATAGCAAACCCCAGAGAGACACAAGCTCACCCTCCTGATGTTTCTGAGCTGGAGAGGTTTACCCAAGCCTCTGAAAGGTCAAACATCTCCTCCTCCTTTCCCTGGCCTCTGCCTGCCCTCCCAAGACATGCTTGATGTCATGGACATGATTCTTCCTCCTAAGACAATCACCACTAATGCAGCCCCATATCCCACACCGGCATGCCTGTGAGCTCCAACAGCCAGAACCGCTTGCTAGCAAACGGATGGTAAACGATTGGTGGTTAGTGTTTAATGGGCACATCTTAACTCTTAAGCTTTCAAAAGCTCTAATTAAGCCTGGCTTTCATTTGAAATGCACACGAAGTGGGAGAGTAGGCCATTTGCTTTTACACAGCTGAGGAATGTATGTTTAACTATCTCAGGAAGGAAAAAGAAATGAAAACCACTTGGGAAGCTGGTAAACTCAACCACCTGTACTCCTTCAGCCTACTGGAAAGTCCCTCTCCCTACCATAGACCAGTTCTTTTGAACAGCAGTGAGAGAAGGCTGACGTGAAACTCAGAATTAGTACAGTGCCCACTGCAGAAAGCAGCAGGGCTTAGAGAGTTTCAACCAGCATCTTGTCATTGTCCACCCAGCACTGATGAATTTAACCACTCTGTACTTGCATATCGTGACACGTCTTTGCCTCTGCATTCCTGCTTCCCAGAGGTGCAGATCCTAAATAAGACAAGGCATCTAGGCAAAGCTGCGCTAACTCAGCTCCATCTGACTAACTGTTTGGACAGGTTTGCTTTAATCATAAACAGCATAGTAAATTAACGCTGGCCATGCTGAATTGCTGTAATGTTTTCTGCTCCGTGCCCAAATTAGTGCTGCTTTGTCTTCTGCAACTCACACTGGCCTCTAAGACACCCGCCTACAGTTTGGAGAAACGAATGTTTGGAAAAAGACTGGAGGCACCCCAGTTCTAGGGGTGTGGAAAAGACCAGACTCTGCATTTAGAGCGTGGGAGAACCTGGGGAAGTGGTACATGCGAATGAGGTGTAAGTTTGCAAGACTTCTAGGACCCCAGCAAAATTGTGGGAATACTTAGAGAAGTTTTAAATTCAAAATTAGGAAAAAAAAAGTCTGACAATAATATGAAAATGAAGAGTTTTTCATTAAAAAGTTGGATTGAAAAAAACCAGAAGAAATTACTTGGTTTTCAGCAGCAACTGAAAAGAAGATGTTTGATTAAACAAAAAGGGAAGGAAAGAAATTTTTAAAAATCTTTATGGATCATTTGTTGAAAAAAGAAAAGACCCAAACAGCCAAACTACAGGAGAAGAAATACTTTCAATAAAAATATGTAATTTAATCATGTTACAGAAGGAAGTCTTGAGATTTGAAATTCATAACTGAAAAATGCCCTTCATGGGATGGAATTGGGAACTGAGAGGACGAACAAAATGGTTACCAAAATTGAACTCTCTTCTTCACTCTGAGATGCCTCCATCTTGGCAAGAACTTGATAAGTAATTAAACTCTGGATGTACAACCTGCAGAAGAACAAAAACATATTACTGAACTGAGATTTAGTGATAAGTTTTCCCTCCACCGTTGCAGGTGGGAGCCTCCATACCTGTTCCAGAGGCAAACTGCGAGAGCAGATTTCACCTGAACGGATTCATTTCTCACTCCACCTAGCCAGGTATAAAGTATGTAAGAAAATTAATGTATACTGCTGCATTTTGTCTGCTGCTTGCACACCCTGCAGAATGATGCACCGCAGCACTCACAGGTTGTCACTGTCATCTGAGTCTGGGGTTGCCCAACACGTTCCAACATGAGACCCACCAGCAGTCAGACTGTAGGGTGTCCTAGAGATAAATCAGATTATTATGATGAGATATGGGTGATTGTAGGGCATCCACCTCCCTGTCTCAGACTTCTCAGTAATCCAGAAAGTTCTCCTAGATGTTTCATACATGGTCTCCAGTGTGTTGCTCCTTGAGTGTTTCATTTTCTGGGTCTTCCAGGGACAGAGCTTGTATGTATGTTGAGGTTGAGATATGCAGGGAACACTGCAGTTCTGGATGGCCAATCTTTTCAAATTATTTTCTGACTCTCCACTTTGATATCAAGATATGCTTCTGAAGTCCTTCCCTAGAGTTCTTTTCTGCAACCCCGCTGTACTTTATCAAATCAGTCACAAAACTAAAAAAAAAAAAACCCAAAATAAGGAAAAAGAAGAAACTTTCAACTTTTCCCAAGCAGTCACCTTCTCTGGATAAACCAGTTCCTCCTGCTCCTGCCCGAGACAATGTTTGCAATTAGCTTCCCAATAACACCATCTGGAAGAGCATCAGCCTTAGTATGTTTTCACACCCAGGCCTCAATATCACCATGAAATCAAAACAAGGCAGTTTCTCCAACCACCTGGCAAGTTTCCCCAGGATTTCTGAATTAAAAGAGCCAGCGCAAGAAGCTTTGGCCTGATCTAACCACAGCTATGTTTTCTTGCAGCACATGACAAAAATGTCTGACAGATTTAACTCCATTTAACCCCAACCAGTACTTCCTTTTGGGCAAGTTTGTTGGTTTCTTTTTCCCAAAATCTTTTCTTCAGAAACTTTTCTTTATATAGCACCACCATGCCATGTCTATTGCACTCTACCTGCAGTCCCTAAATGTTACTACCTTTGAGCAATGCTAAAACATTTGAAGCAAGTGGAGGGTGAGACAGTAGTAGTCACTAGGGTGGAACTCCTTTTTTCATCCAGTCACTGGAGGTATATTGCAGTCCTGATCAACCAAGAGACCTGGTGAAAGGCCAGTTGAGAAACTGCCATGTCCTTGACTCTAATCTCATTGTAAATGGCCTCAGTCCTCATCCTGTTGTGACAATACTCTTCACCTTGGTTTAGGTTCCAGTTGCAGGTCCTTACACACATAGTGGGCCAGCTGTAGCATCCTGGTCAACGTGCATGCTAACATTTCATCCTCTGTTTTCTAAGGATAATCTGTTTCTGCCATGTATTTTAGCCAAATATCTGGTGAGATTCTGGGACTGGTTGAAGGCTGATTTATACTACTTTTATATCTTTCCCCTGTGTCTTGTACGGATTTCCCTTTGTCATCCCATGACATGATAGCATGTCTGCTCAATATATGCTGTTGTGCTAACCTCCAGTTTGACCAGAATCATCTGTATTTTCACAGAGTCTAGGATTACATTTTGGGAATTGAAATCAGAATGTGTTTATGACATTATTTTGGTTTATTATTGCAATAAAAATAATGATAATAAGAGTAATAATAATAATAATAATAATAATAGACAGTGGTGGTGATTATTATGTTTTACGTAGCTGGCCCCTTTAAGGAACTTTTCTAAAGATTTCATTTACTGACCACTTCTGATATTTATGACACAGTTAAAACCAAAAATGAAATAAAACTATTTGTTCATCTGGACAGGTTTCTGAACGTATTCCAGCATCCCTGTATTTCCTTGCCCTCCTGTCACTGTCTCCATCTGTGAGAGTTTGGGCTACATGTTCTCTAGAATCACATGAAAATTACCTCTTGCAGTTTGGCCAGTTAATTCTGCATCCTTCAGGGATTTTAGCATTTGTCAGCAAAATGCCATGACTGGGTTTGCACTGCCCACATCTGAAAACAGAGTCTTCTACATCCAAAGCATATCTCCATCTGGGCATACACAAGTTCCCACAAGAAGCTGAGGGGTGCTCACCAGACAGTGGTGAGGCTCTGTTCTGTCTAGCATTGGATTTAGGGAAATGTTTTTTAGTTCTGTAAGTATTTCATTAAATTGTTCCTGAAAATTTTCGTTTTCCCATTGTTGTCGTTTAAAGTCCAGAGTTTCTCCTGGAAAAATCTACCACAGATTTCATGAGCCACATTAAATTCCTGTTTGCTATAAAGACAGGCTGCAAGAGTTGGGCTTGTTCAGCCTGGAGAGGAGAAGGCTCCAAGGAGACTGAATTGCTGCGTACCAACACTTACAGGGATCCTACAGGAAAGTGGGATTGGGGCTGTTCACCAGGGAGTGCAGGGACAGGAAAGGGGCAATGGGTTCATGGTGAAAGAGGGCAGGGTTAAGTTAGATGTTAGGAAGAAATTCTTTACTTTGAGGGTGGTGAGACCCTGGCACAGGGTGCCCAGAGAGGCTGGGGAAGCCCCATCCCTTTGTGTTCAAGGCCAAGTTGGGCAACCTGGTCTAGTGGAGGGTGTCCCTGCCCATGGCAGGGGCATTGGAACTAGATGATCTTTGAGGTGTCTTCCATCCTGAAGCATTCCATGATTCCCCCAATCTCCTGAGCCACACGTCCATATGTTTCTATGCATTATGGTGACACATTTCCATTGCAAGTAGCCTCTTTTTCTTTGGTTAGACTTCACCAAGGAACATTCCAAGAAATGTGCTTAATTCAGGGGCCTTCCCTACAGTTTTGGGCCTTATTACGCTGATCTTAAATTGCCACCTCCAGTAGACCTCTTTGGTTTTTTCAACCATCAGGTGCTTTGGGGATCTGGTGTTTGGGCATGCTGGGAGGACTAGTCTCCACAGGCTCTTTGCTGGTTCAGGTGGGGTCTCCTTGGGTGTGCTCTGGCAAGCTGAGATGAGTCTTTGCCATCACACGTCAAACAAAGGACTTCTACCAGATTTGGATAATGCTGCTTCTTTCCTGGGGATACAGTCCCGCAGTACCACTGAAGATGAGCTAATTGAGTTGGCTGCCTGAAAATGCCCCTGTCCCTTCCCTCTCCCCCTTGCACACTTTTAAGCTCATCTCCAAGTTTTTCATTTGGACTGTGAAATTAAACAGAAGCAAGAACTCCCAGGGAGTTTTTGCCTCAAAAATAACTGACTTCTGTGTTACTCAGGCTGGGATAATCCAGCCTTTCTGTTCCAGGTCTCTGTTGGTTACAGACAATGTGGAAGATATATGTGCCCAGTCTTACCAAATCTTCCAATTGGCCCAGTTCCCCATCCACTGACTCATCCAGACATGCTGATCTGCATGTCTTTTATTTCTTTCAGAAGCTGATGTTTTCAGCTCCCTGAATCCATGCTGCAGCACATCTCGGCTAGCAAATCCCAGATCTGGCCATAACTTTCTTCATGTCCTCTGCTAGGCTTGGGGGCAGCTGATCAACCTTGCCAGGCTTGGGCGGGAGGTTTGCCAGAGAGGGCCTGGGTCTGTTCACACATTTTGTAGCTTTTGTCCCAGCAAATATTTTTCTTTTGTCTCCAAAGACAGCTCGCCTCTAAGCTCTTTCAGGGACATTTCCAGATATTCATTTAAAGTCTACTTGTTTCATCTTCAGCCCTAGTTTTGGTCCTTGTTTCAGATTATCTGATCTGTGTGATCGTTTCCATTATTTGTTCCAGCTTGGATCAAGAGGAATTACCAGTCTGCAATTTCTCTCCCTGGGAACCGGATCCCGCTGCTGATACTAACATGACTCCTTATGTCATGAGCAATTAATCAGTATTCGGGGCCTCCAGGGTTGTTCTGTCAGGAGGCAGCATTGCTACTATAGTCAAGCAATGCATGAGTGCCATCCGTTTTAGTCATAAAGAATATGCAAAAATATGCTTCATTCTCCCAAGCAGAGCAGGAGGCACCCAGAACAGTTTCCATGTTTCCAGGCATCTTTCTACTCGGCGCTTCATCTTCTGGGCAGCATCACATAGGCTTTTCTCATGTCATCCTCTTTTTCTTTTTCCAGCCTAAACAACTGCTGTCTAACCCTCCCCAAAACTGCTACTGTGTTTAACTGCATTTAGATATTGAGGCCAAAATCAAATCCTTTGGACTGAATAGCCTACTTTTCTAACGACTTTTTTTACTGTCAGTGTCATGGACATTTTGTTACTGCTGTGTGTTATTAGCCTGAACTGTAATTTATCAAAGATTTTAAAAAACAATTACAATTTTTTTTTTAAAGAAAGAATCCCTGTATTTTTTTGCTGTTCATTAACTGACATGTCACTGGAAAACTTTTGAAGTACCTGGCTTAATTACTAAGTCATCTGATTTAGTTATGTTTCCATCTGCCTCACGTATGTTGGGTAATGGAATGTTTTTCATTGCATAGCATTTTTACTGTAATTCCACTGTAATTACACTTAGAATATGTTTTTAAATGTGTATAATTACCCCTAAGTTTAAGCATATGACTGGCATTATTAACTCTCTCTTTCTTAATGCAACAGAATTTAACCTGCAGTTGTGCTGGAATTATTCCAAAAATTTTTGTAGCAATTGTGTTTATATTAACAAAAAATAAAACTTCTGAATAATTGCAGCATAAAGCTGTGCAATGAGAGTCTAAAAATAACATTCTTTAATCATAAAAATCCATGTGTAAATGATATAATTGCCCTTAATATGGGTTTTTATACAAAATATATTTTTCAAAATCTTTAACATCAAAGCAGTGACAGAGAAGTGTAATAAATTTGAAAGCTGTGTTAATATAGATGACCTTCCTTTTAACATGAATTTGTAGCAATTACAGACATAAAAAAGTGAAACTGTTTCATAATTACGTAGGACATATGATGAGATCACAGCCAAATGATTACACTGCAGATTTTGTCTCGTATTTGGTTCGTCCTTTGGCCACTGGTTTTGTAATGAAAAGATTTCCTTGACCCCTGGGTTCAAGAGTGAAGACAAGAGGCAATTAAATATGCCATAGCCTACAGTAAATCAAGAATGACTTAAAAATTATAGAAGCCTGCGTCAACACTCTACTATTTTTGCTCTTGCATAGTGTCTCTCATGTTGATGGAGCTAAATGGGTGTAAAATTGGTCTGACAGACTGAATATCAAGCATTTTCAGAATGAGCTTATGAGGCTTTGGGTGTTTCCTGCCTTTGGTCAATACAGCTAAGACCAGCCTTTTCTCATGAGTAAGAGCAGTTCGCTGACAACAATGATACAGCTTTGATCTAGCTATCACAGCTATTAAATTCCCAGTCACAACCAGAATTGGGGGAAAAAAAAAAAAAAAGAGGAAAAAAAAAATAATGAGGACAGAAACATTATTAGCCTGCCTCATTTGAACTGGAACAAAGTTACGTTCAGGCTTGGTCTGAGATAAGGGCAAGTGATTGAGGACCATTTTTCTTGCAAAAAGCTCTGTTTGAATGGTTCAAATTCAGCCATTCGTATTTATTCTTCTTTTCAAGCTCTAAAATATAACATCCTATAAAATAAGCAGCAGGTGACTAAAAGGAGAGATACAGTGATTAACTGGATGTGCAGAATGACTCCAAACAGAGTAGAAATGAACGCCCTAACAGAGATTTATGGATTTTTTTTAATTATTTTTTTTTAATTTCAAAATGTTTTTGTTCAAAAGCTATTTAATTACAACAAAAATGGGTAAGTTAGGACAGGAGAACCATGATAGATAAAGGGAAGTGTGCGAGATCTACTTGTGTGAGAATGTCCTAGATAATGAGTGACAGCAGCGAGGTTTTGGTCTCGCTTTCATTTTAATGGCATCCTCCAGTGATATGCACTGGATTTCAAGCCTTTGTCACACTGTCAGCTCCTGTGATGATCCACAGAATATGGGCATTTGACAGGTCTTTAATAAACAGTTTGCTGCTGGGATAAATTGAAGTTCGGCTGGATCTATCTTGAGTTCAGCAGAACAGACAGTGTTGTTAACTCACCTTTATGCTATGAAAGAAAAAAGAAAAGGGAGGAAAAATCCAGCCTTGGACACCTGCTATCTTTCCAGATGCTAATTATGGGAGGCCTCATTTTTTGCAGAGGATGAGAATGGAGTAGCGATGAACAGTAACGCATTGACGCTTTGAGAAAGCAGCAGCTAAGAGCACTAGAAATCACTTTTGAATTTTTTCCTTGAATTTCAACCTACTTGTAGTTGATTAAAAACCCATCAGGAGATCTCAGTTTGGTGGCTTTTTGGGAGAGATGGGATCTCAGGGCTGTGCATTGAGGGTCTTCTGGTGCTTCTGCACAGAAACAGTAATTTATCACTGGATACATGGTCTGTGTCAGGGCACAAGCAAAGCAACGTAGGCAAACACCCTCAAGATAAGATTCCTGAGAAAGAGGGAAGAGGAGCAAAACACTCAGCTGTTCTAGACCCTGATGCTTCAATCATGGAAGAGGAGAAGAGGGTTGGAGCTTGGCAATTTTGGGCACTGACTGCTTCCATCACTGTTACCCATTCGTCACCACAGCAGAAATGAGAATTCTAGGTCTTTGGTAATTTTTCACCCTACCAAAACCTTCCTTTTCCTCTTCCTCTTACTGGAGTGACCTGGTTCCCCACTTTCTTCTTTCTTTTTTTTCTTTCCCCTCCTAAATTTTTTTCTTAATTGTGTTATTATTCAGGCCAGCTCTGATTCAGGAGGTGTTAAAGTCTCAATGAGAAGCCCTAAAAAGCTGTGATTTAATAAAAGGAAAAGCTTTCCTGATGTCACTTTAACAGGATCAGTGCATGAAAAGGCGGGTGTCAGCGAGCTTGTGCCATTTACTGCAAGTTCATTATGTCAAAGAGCTTTTGTTCCCCAGATTTAGTTTTCCCAAACATGAATATTCTTGAGAACTGGACCTGAACCTGATGGTTTGGGCTGATTTCTGCTTTGTGCACATCGTTTTATGTAGCATCGTGTGTGAATATAGAATGAAAACCATACGGAGAAAACCTAAAGAACGTTTCTGGCGTGGACAAGCAGAGTAAGGCACTGAGCCAAATTAGAAAGGGTGAGGTGGTGCTCTTGGACAAGACAGAACCTGATGTATTACCTGTGATATCACTCAAGAAAGATCAAGCTTTGATATGCTATTTTCCGTGTTGACTGTTGAGTGCAACTGCTCTCTCAATTAACATATCAAAAAGACCCTGGAGTTAATGGAGAATTTAGCAGTTGAGCAAACTGGGACTCAAATGGAAGAAGTGTGGGGGCCTTACATTTTCTGTTGAAAGAGACCACACCAAAAGAGTCACACCAAAAGTGTGACTAGTGTAAAACACACAGCTTTCCTCTATGGCCTTTCTAGAATGAAAGAGTTGGGAAGGATAATTAAATTCATTAACTCAGAAGTTCATTTGTCTGTATAGTTTGAGGTCCCAGTCTTCTTACACACAAGGAAATGCTAGAAGAAAACTAGACATGCCAGAGGTACATACTCAAGCAAGTAAAATTTTAAACGTGAAAGTGTTCCTAATGGCCATGTTTAGGTGTAACTGGAAGGACATTTGACCTCACACATCCCTTTCTCAAAATGTCTAGACTGGATAATGCATACAATGAGTAGAATTGAGAGTGACATGTTAGGAAAAGTTAATTAACAATCACCTACATTTAAACAGGAAAGGAGATGAGTATTAAAGTAGCCCAACTGAATGAAATTGGACAGTCTATGCTATCATAAGTGACAGTTCAGATGTTCTGTTCAGGGCTGCTTGCTGACTAGGGTTATGTTGCCAGGATGTGTTTCCTCCACACTCTCATGGCATGTAGCAATCCCTGCTGCATGCCTGCCATGAGGGTGTTTGTGGTGACCTTGGTGAGCCTCTGCCTGACCCCATGAGGGAGAAAAGATGAATGAAGGGTTCATAAATTGTCTACTGCCTTAAGGAGAGAAGCGCACTATTGCACTGAGGACACTGTACAACCCAGCACTTTTTACTAGATGTCCAGCATTACGTTTCCAGTTTTGTCTCTGTGTTATCACGTGACCCTGAGAAGGAGCAAATGGAACAGGCTTGGAGATCCGCACAAGCCATCACTTTGATCCAGGGGCAGGGCCTGTGTAATGAATTGGCCCCAGCCTGCGGACCTGCACCTAGTGCTGCATCCAGCTAACATCAGAAACCTGAGACAGGAAAAACTGTATTAAGATATAACCCAATGAAGGCCCAAATCCATAGGTCAGTTTTCAATTGACAAGCAGAAATGATTTAAGTGCAACTATCCTCAAAACTAGAACATGAGCTGTTTGCATTTCTACTAATACAGAATTCCTCACCTTACTGGATCGCTGTAAATATTTACCACATCCATCACCCTATTAAGTTAATGATAGAAGCGATAATTTACTTTTAATAGCATATTCTGTGGTATCTAATCCTTAAGATGCAAAATGTCATGACTTTGCTTTTTTGTTTTGTTTTTCTTTAAGTAGCTAGAAGGGTTTTTTTCTTATGACACCCAAGGCTTTTGTGCTACTTACTGTTGTATATGAAGATCATGTAATGTTAGGAGACCAGGTCTGAGGCTGGCGGACATAACTTGGGTAGGAAAGGAGACTCACATTGTGTATCCTGGTGAAATCCAGGAAAATTCCAGTCTGCCTTTTTCTCTATTTTCCCTGTTTTACTGCCTCACTCACAATGTTGTCAAGCTGAAGTATGGTGGAGGGGAACTGTAGGGAGAGAGAGGAAGCCCTGGGTCTTCTGAGAACAAGAAGACTTCAGCCTCCAACACTGCGCAATGCATGATCCCTTAAGGTTATTCCCACTAAGAGTTTGGGAGATCAGCTAGGCAAGGAAGAGGTACGAAAGCATGTCAGGCACTGGAAGTGGGGTGCAACTTTGGGGAAATGGGACTTAGATTTAATTGAGTCAGGACTGGTTTTACCACATATTTGGGTGCAACTTTTCTTCCGAGGGGATATCTGGTGAAGAAACAGAGAATGGAAAGGTAGAAAGTCTGAACTGTGGGGTGGGAAGCTTGTGTCATACAGTAGCAATGCAAGCCAGCAAGTGCACAGAGAGGATGGATGCACAACATTGTGCCTAAGCAGCACTGGGGGAGCAGTGGGAACTTGACTGTTGTGGAGAGGAATGAAAAAGGAGCAAGACACGAAATGCTGCTGAAAGGAAACAAGCAACCTAAAAAGCTGGAGACATGATGGGAGGTTGGGAAATCCAGAAAGCTGTGTTTATTTAGGAAACATGGATACTCTTCAAAATGTGTGACTACTTGCTGTGAGGCTTTTTAGCTTTGTGCACACTGGTCCCCAGTAATTGCAGATCTCAGGTGGCTCAAAGCAAGTAGAGCTGGTGGGTAACCAACGCCCACAGGCTGCAATGCCCAGAACCAGCCGCACTTTCCAGGTGCAGATTCAGGTGTGCCCCCATCCTTATCTCCTCTCCAAAATCTCAGTATTATTTAAGTGAAAATAAAGCACAGCAATGCAAAGCAATATGCGTTAAGAGATTCACTATCTTCAAAGGCTGTTGTCTGTTTGCACTTTTTATTTATGTGGTTTAATTTGACTAAAGATGGTGAATACCAATGGCTCAGCATTCCTTAGAGCTCAGCTGACAACTCCTAAGAACACACATAGACTGAGGATAAGAAGTTATTAACATAATTGTCTTGTTCTCAACCACAGTCTTTGGTTCTTGAGCTTCAGCACAGCTTTGCACCACTATTTGTTGATGTTTACTTCAAATTCAGCAGATACAGATGACTTTGTTCAGTAAACATCAAGAGAGATGTGGCCTAATTGAAGACAGTTCAGACAAAATCAGAGAGAATGGTTAGAAGTCTTGAAAGCATGGTCTACAAAGTAAAATTGAAAAAAAAAAGAAAAGACATTGCTTGGTTTGGAGAAGACTGAAGGTATAACAATCCCAAGATACATAAAAAACTGCTGCAAAGAATAAAATAATTATTACTTGTTCTTCATGTCCCCCATGCACAAAGTAAACGTGGGCTAAAAACGCAGCAAGGGAAATTTCAGTCAGACACTAGGCGTGGCAGTCATCTCCTTTAGTTGTTAGTGCCAGCACGATGGTATCAGTGAGATGATGAATGATCGACTGAACTGCAAAGATCCAGATTGTCTCCCATCCCACCAATGCTTCCTCAAATGTGAGAGGGATTGGCAGGGCATGGTGAGGGGAAACTCCTGTGACTTTCCTGAATACTACAGCCTTTAGATACACAAAGGGGCCCTTCATCAGCCAGTAATATAAGCAGAAAACTGCACATAAAACATGTGCAAATGTTACTTGTGTAGCAAGTGAGGCAGGTAAATACTATAAAGCTTTGCAGAAATTAAATAATGAAAGAAAAACAAGTATTTACTTTTCCTAGACTCCGTCAGAGGCCATTTTTTTGCCAGTTGTTTTGAAGATGATGCTTCTTTTGTGTGTCAAAGGTTCCTTATGTTTCATTGGTTTAATGCAAACTTCTGTCTAGGATTTTTTATATTATACATCTGCCATGCAGATTCATAGAATCATATAATGGTCTGTGTTGGAAGGGACCCCAAGGATCATAGAGTTCCAAACCCCCTGCCACAGGCAGGGACACCAACCTCCAGGCCTTGAGCTACACAAGGTTGTCCAAACAACCTGGCCTTGAACACCCTCAGGGATGGGGCATCCACCACCTCTCTGGGCAACCTGTTCCAGCCCCTCACTACTCTCTCTGGAAAGAACTTCTCCCTAATATCTAATCTAAACCTTCCCTACTTTAGCTTCAATCCATCCCCCTTGTCCTGCCATTGTCTGTCCTTTAAAAAAGTTGATTCCCCTCCTGTTTCTCTGCTCCCTTCAGGGACTGGAAGGCTGCAATCAGGTCCCCCTGCTGCCTTCTCTTCTCCAGGCTGAACAAGCCCAGCTCCCTCAGCCTCTCTTCGTAGGGGAGCTGCTCCAGCCCTCTGATTATCTTCGGGGCCCTCCCCTGTACCCTCTCCAACATTTCCTCACCTAACTTTTCTAGGAGTCCTAGCTCTGGACACAGTACTGCAGCTGGGGCCTCATGAGGGCAGAGTAGAATAATGCTTCCTTGTATGGTCAATACCTACTTCCTCCTACTTGCAGTGCCAGAGTTATGACATTTTTTGTTAAATTTCACAAGCTAGATTCTTTTTTCTTCCATTTCCACAGTGCATGGAAGGCATTCCTCAAAAACATCCTCAGAAACTGCCCTCTTCACCTCCACCACTCTTCCCTTAAAATTCTCATTGCTGTGACATCTGAAAAAAGCTCTCCTTGCTTACTAATATGCAATTTTTATTAAGTCTGGGACTAATCATATGGGTCACAGCCATCTCACTCTAGGTAGTCACAAACTCTTGTACTTCTGCTGGTAGTCCATTTTGAATTATTTCTTGAGGACCACTGGCTGTCTTTTGGATAGATTTATTCTCACAAAATGATAAGCATCTTCAGTGGTTGTTGTTTGAACTATTTTTCTAGATTTCCATTATAATTGATGGAGGGAAACGGGCACTAATGATAAAGTCATTCTAGCTGGAGTTAGCTACCTGAGCTAGTCCATCTGACTTCCCATTTGGTCGTGATGTCCTCTCAGCCTTATCCAAAGGGATGTATTGATGATCAGTGTTCTGAGATGATCATATTTCTGGGATTAATTATCTCACCTATATATCTGTCACACTCAGGTCCCAAGAAGAGCTTCTAGGAAGAGGTGTGGAGCAAAAGATGATAGCCTGTAAAAAAAAAAGCCAGGCACCCAAAAAACCCAACCTCTGTGTCAATAACTCAGTGTCCACAAGCTGCAAGAAAATTCCTTTGGCAAATGACACCTATAATGTTCTCTGACTTGCTGCCATCTGGTACTGCTGCCTTATAATCAAGTTTGTTTTCAGACAGACTGTGCCTGATTCCTTCAAGATTAGAAGGGTGTGTGTTTTAACAGAAGTTACCAGTAGATCTGTAGCATGGGCAGGGCAAGAAAGTAATTGAACTGAGTTATTTGCACTTGTGTGTGTGTGAGTTTTACGTAAGAGTTATAGATGATTTCCAGAAAGAGGGATTACTAGTCTGTAGAGGTGGTGGCAATAGTATCTGTAATTACCTACTGGAAAGGAAAAGAGTTTGTGAGTTGCAACAACCTTTAGGATGGAGGAGACATACTCTTGAGAGAGGGATTGTTGTCAATATGCCTCCCTACAGCTCTGCTAATGGACAATCAAATTAGTTTAAAATAATTACAAAAAGATATTATTTTACTTGGAAATACTAGGTCTATATAAAAGTTTATTTTGGAGGTATTATAAATAGCCTTAGACTGGCAAGGGTGAAAGTTTAATATAGAGAAGATAAAAATACAAACACAAATTAAAATCAGACAGGAATAGACATATAATTATTATTTCATCTTCAGTCCCTCTGGTATTCATTGAGGTTCCCATATGAAGATTGGTTTCAGAAAATTATCTGAAGTTCTGTATTCTTACATAGCTAGAGGTAAAATTCAAAGTGTAAAAAGCAACTGTTTCTATTATTTTATCTTTTCTTTCCCTAATGTTGTTCTAAACAACATGGAAAAAAAAACCCAACAAAACAGTTCTCCAGCACATCGTAGTATTACCAATTATTTGTAGAGGTCAAGGCAGTTTGACCTTTCAGACAGTGGAGAACAAAACTATTCCCAAAAAGCAATGCAGTTATCTCTTTATGCCATAACAGGTCAAGCAGGTTATGAACTGGTCATGCTGTGAGCACAGAGATGGTGTGTACTGGTTCACACCCAGCGTGGTGCATTGCTACATTACTGGGCAGAGACATAGAGAGATAAGCCCTCTCCTTTTGGCTTCAGAGTGGTTATATGTGGAGTCAGGACAGGTGAGTCAGCACCAGGCTTCTACTGTTAGGCCAGAACACTGTAATATGGGTATCCTCTTCCAGATTCAAACAAATAGACTTACCATCCTGCACTGCCACTAATGTTGGAATCTCTACACATCACTGTAAGCAACATCACTGATCTTTCTTCCCTTCTCCCGTTCTTCCCTTCTCTCTTTCTCCCCTTCCCTTCCCTGCCCTTTTCTTCCCTTTGTACCCACCCCACCAAGTACCCACCCCACTCGCACGTTAAGTACTGTGTCCAGTTTGGGGCCACTCACTTCAAGGACCTTGAAATGCTGGAGTGTGTCCAGAGAAGGGCAACGAAGCTGGTGAAGGTTCTGGAGCACAAGTCCTATGAGGAGTGGCTGAGGGAGCTGGGGCTTTTAGTCTTAAGAAAAGAAGGCTGAGGGGAGAACTTACAACTCTCTACAACTACTTGCAAGAAGGGTGTAGAGGTAGGGGTTGGTCTCTTCTCTCAGGTAACAAGAGATAGGATGAGAAGAAATGGTTTCAAATTGCACCAGGGGAGATTTAGGTTAGATATCAGGAGGAATTTCTTTACTGAAAGGGTTGTCAAGTATTGGAACAGGCTGCCTAGAGAGGTGGTGGAGTCACCATTCCTGGAGGGATTTAAAAGGCATGTAGATGTTGTGCTTGAGGATATGGTCTAGAGGTGGACTAGGCAGGGTTAGGCTGCAGTTAAACTCAGTGATCTTATAGATCTCTTCCAACTTAAGTGACTCTATGATTCTGAGTACACAGCAATTCCCTGTGTGTTACCTGCAATTTTAGCAGACACAAGTTATGCCTGCTACCCCATTAAGCATAACCATATAAGCACCACCTCTGTGCCTGTATGGGTGTGCAAGCATGTACAAGACAAGGTTCACAGTTCACCAACGCAGTGCAAAGACCAGTGCATGCTTTTAACTGTCACTGACACCAAAGAATGAGGCAGTACCGAAATGCGACATAGCGATGGCTTTGTGAGATCAACAGCTACAGCTAGAAGCTAATTTGTCAAAACCCCAATCTCTTGCTCTCTTTAAAGATGTGACTGTTTCAGTCTGCACATGCAGGGTTGTCTGTCCTTTCTGAGGGATGTTTGAGAAGCAAGGGCGGTAGGAAACTCCATGTTTCTGGTGTAAGAGAAGATTTCATTATCTACTCTGCAGAAATATGGATTTGGGGAACATTTCCGCTGTGGGCAGGACCTTTATGGCTTCCATTATGAGCATGTTATATCTTTTCCTTGGAAGATCTAGGCATCAACAACTTCAGTGGATGGACCATCAAATCTGGTGTGGCAGTCTCTGTTTTCCTGCAGTCCTTCCAATAAAACTCCCTCATGCCCATTAACAGAAGCTATAGAGTCAGGTGTGGGTCTGCTTTACAGTGACAGGTCTGAGAAAGTGCATCATTTAAAAGGTAAATAGTTTCCCCACAAACTGAGCCTGGGAGCAAAGGAATTTAATTCATGGTATATATCCTAACTCCAAAGTCTTGTCAGATGCTGTGCTGCTCTCTCAAAGAAAGAGATTAAAACCACACACCTCAGTCTGAATTGTAGTCGGATACACCAGGTGGCACACTCCTGTATTCACAGGGGCTGAACAGGGAGATTTGATAGATGATCTCATTCTGATGAGTGAAACCCTGACATCTTGGAAACCAGTGGGAGCTTTACCTTTGGGTTTGCACTGTAACCTACATTGTAGCACCCCATAGGTCTGCAGATGCCACAAGATGAAGTTTACCAAAAGGTTTTGAGTAGGGTTTAAATGACTGCTGCTCACCATGTATTGCAAGAGTCCCACACACAGCAAAATTCAAATCTTGTTTCAAGCCAAACAAGTTGGACTTTTCTAATTTGAGGTATCAACAGGACATTGTGTGACCATGCTGTACATGAGAGGGCAAACTACCTCCTCTTTTCCTCTACTGCAGCAGCTTGCAGAAATAAAAATAATAATAAAAAGTAAAGTAACCACAGCCAGAGACATTCAGAAGAGAGGTCCAAAAAACCATGTCCTTTTACTTATAGTAACCCTTGGAAAGAAAAGGTTACCAAACCCTTGGTACCTGCTGCTGAGGGTTTTCACACTTTAAATAAAGCTGACAGAAAGGATGAGCACTTTTATTTGGGCCACATTCTAAACTTCAGTATCACTATTTACTACCTATCAAAGTAATCAATTGTACTGGAGGTCCAGAAGCTCTTGCTGGCCCTATCGATTGAAAACCAGAGCTGTAGTTCACTGTTCTGTGTTTAAGTCACCTTATATCCCTTTCTACAGTGACCTCTGCCTGCATACTAGAAGTGCGAGGGGTTTTGAAGCATGTATCTAGAGAACATGCATTCAATGGTTTTTTCTGTCCAATTAAAATTCTTCACTATCATTCCCTTTTATCTAGACTTTGTAATTGGATTCCCAGTTTCTCAATTTTCATGGCAGCAAGGGGGAAAAAAAAGATAGCAAGTCCCTGATAAAAAAAAAAAAAGAAAGAAAGAAAGAAAAAAAAAAAAAAAGCCCAGTTATAATTTAATTCTGTCTAAAGGGTTTGGTCTTTCTTTAGCTGAGTTCCTAAAAGGAAAAAAAAAAGGCTTCCACGCTCAGAATATCATTTGTCCATCTGTGTTCTGCACTTAATAACTCTGGGATCTCTTGGCCTGTTTCAGTCAGATTTGATGATGGGTTTATACTTCTGTAATATCTTGGTGATACTGTGTTCCTAAGAGACACGCAAGATTGTCAGCTGGCTAAGTGAGGAGATCCGATAGCCTGTGCTGTGGGAGCAAGTATCTCTCCAGACTGGGTATGCAGCCATCCGTGGGGCCATTTCCACATCTCTGGTAGTACACAGGCTACCCTTTCCCAGGGAAGAGCTCTGGCACATAAGGAGGGGATGGAAAGCACTGCAGCTTTTCATCAGACAGCATACCAGGTGAGGAAAAGGTGGGGAAGCTAGAAGAATAAGCCAATCAAATTGATAAGGAAAAAAGCTTTATTAATGGCACTTCACATGAAAAAAACTTGGGCTTTTTGGGAATATGACAGCCTGGTTAGGTGCTTCCAAAGCTGCTTGTGTCCAGACTATTTTCTGGCTTTTTGTTACCGGCAGATCATGAAAATATGCTCTAGCAGTATGTTATACATCAAGATCAATATCAAAGTTAGGTGAAACACATCACTTGATTGAGATTCCTGCAGAGGGAATAGGTTAGTCTGTTTGCTTATCTTCTACATGGCTGCCTTTAGGTGAGATGAGCTGAGGCCTAATTGACCAGGATATTGTCACTATTAAAAACATGAAGTTGAACAGAACATTTGTATTGACTCAGAAAGTAGTGATTTAGTTCACACTGAATCCAACAAACTATTATTTCTTTTCTGTTACAAAAAAAAAAAGGAAAAAAAGAAAAAAAAAGAAGAAGTTATTTTCTCTCTCTTCAGGACAAGTTCAGAAATGCTTGAAAGCCAGTAGTCTTCAAGCAGTGCCACGAATATTTAGAGTTACAGGAGTCATCCGGTAAGTCTGGTCTTACAGTTAACCTCAGATAGTCTCTTCCTTGATTGATATTCCAAAGTCTTAGTCAAGAATCCTTACATGACATCACCAGCATGGAACAATAAGATAGTTATCTGGGTTTTTTCCACACGTGTAATGGAAGAAAAAAAAACTAATAAATCCTTGAAGTCAATAATATTCAGCAACACCACACTAATACATCAATTATGACATTATTAAAAGGTCAAATCTTTTTTGTAGCCATCCACAGAATGCCAGGAACTAGGAGTTTCAAATGTGATGGAATACTTGTGACTATGATTGTAAGGAGGAGACAAATATTTTGCAAACCTAACCCATTATGCTTGCAATAATGAGTCATTACAAGTATTTCTTTCCTGTTAAGTAAGGTATTATATAGCCTTTGGATAACAGGAAAGTCAAATTAATGAAACAGAAGGTTAAAACAACTAAATAACTGTATCTTGGCAAATAGGGGTAGAGAACAAGATAATTGTCTGCAAGTATTTGAAGGGAGGGATAGGAATAGTTTCAAGTTGCTCAAGGAAGTGTAATTAGATATAATGGGATGAAATTAAGCAATGGAAAATCTTAGGGAGGAAAGTCATAATGAAAACCTCATTCAAAACCTGGAATAGACTCCAAAGGAAGATCTATTGGAGAATGTCTTGGTTATCCTGGTAAAAGTGAGTGGAAAGAAGAATTCTGAAAATGCACCAACTGATTCTGCCCTGGAAAGCCGATAGGATAATTTTCAAAGCATTCTCTGGTTTTAGTTTCATCTAATCCAATATCTATTGCCTTACTATTGGTAAAGTAAGATTGACTGCTTTAAAGAGTATTTTTACTGTCCTCCTAAGGATCAAAAGTACCACTATCATGCCTAGAATCTCTAACTACATTTATGTCGGTCTGTTGAAAACTCACAACCAAAAGCTATATAGTTGATTCCTCCAAATGATGCCTCTGTTTCACTGAAATCTGCCATCCATCTACACCATTCTTTCAGACACTTTTTTGTTCCTGGAAGGTAACAAGGAATCTCTCCTTTTCCTCGTAGCACTTTCTTTCCTGGTGGGAGCATTCACTTTCCATCCCTAGTTCTCTACAAAGATGGTGAAAGGGTTTATTTTCCCTATTTTTATTCATAGATTCCACTGTCGTGCATATCAGTTCTTGGAAAATGGTTCATGTTTCTTGCATTGTTGTAATTCTCCTCAGATTTATGCATTGTCTACCTGGACCATATTGTATCTGGGCAAGCGGGAGTTGTCAACTATGTATTTGTGATAACTTGTTATGTACCTTGAACATGAGGATCTGGATTAAGTGGCCAAGTACCAATGATGCCATTCCTCCTTTGCGATGTGCACGGACCTTGCTGCACGTATTTGGCAGATCAGATTGTTCTAACAGAAGGTCCAGTTTTCACTGACTGGGTTTCCAGTGCAGCCAGGACATTGTCCCTTCTTTCATGCAAATCAAGAAACAGTTTTTGCTATTTCCATGGTGTTCTAAGGTGATTAGCAAGAGGGTTGTTTTTTTTTTCAGAGAGAAGCAATAACATCATTCTTCAGATCAAGGAGTACAGCTGGAAAAAACAGACACTTAAAACATACATCCCTGCTTTAAGTCTGAGACAGAAGTAGTCATCTCCAGAGTATAAAGGGGAGAACGACTATTCTGAACACAAACAGATATAATAACTGGAGAGTACACAGTGAAATTTAAAAACCAAAGTCCAGAAGCATTGCCTTTTTTGCAATTGCAACCTGTACTGCCTGGGTGTAACCTACATCCTCTTCTAGTAAATCTATCTCATTAATACCTCTGGTAAACCCAAGTACTTTTTTTCCCACTTTATGTTAGCTTTGAATATTGCAGCTTCTGTTTCAGACCTAAAGGGGATTTATGTACCCCCAAAGGGTGTCATTTTTTTCCTAAACTGTGTCTGTTGGTCTAATAAGAGATTTCACTTCTCCCACAAAGCTTACCATGCTTGCAATTGCTCCAGGAACTTTTTATTCCCATGACACATGAGAGCAACATGTAGGAAGCCAGTGAAAACTTTTGGTTCAGTATTGCTCAAATATCCTTTGTATTTACTGTTTATTTGTTGGCACTGCTGTTACTCCAATTTCAGTAGGTGATACCACAACAGAGAAAACATGGTCTTGGAGAGAGAGCTTAGTTTTCTACAGACACCCACCCCCTTATAACTTTCTACATACTATGTCATACTCTTGGCTAGATAATAGGTTGTTCAAAGCTGAACTGTCTCCAGATGCAAAAAAACCTCCATTTTACCTATTTTGCTTCTCTGCAGCCACAGGTCTTGCTATGGAGAGACCTACTTGAGTGGGTTTCATGCACATCCCCACTATCACATATCCAGGTGCTGCCTGTCTTTCCTTTTTGTGCCAGAGCTGTGTATGATGTTTTTCTCAAGCAGACAAATTTAATGAGGAGTCAGTGAATACAAGATCCATTTCCTCAAGCCTGTTTTTCATACAGAGTCACGGTCACGTTGTCGTGACCCAGTGACTCACTTGCAGGATTACGGATCACGCTTATAACGTCAAGCACAGAATCTATTCCCATCTAGCTACTCCTTGCAATGCAAGGCAGAGAAAATATTTTCAAAAATATAAGGGACAAAGAGAGCATTTTCCAGTTCTGTCCTTAGAAGATTCAACAAAACCAAGATTGAAGGCAGCCATCCATTTAATTTAAGATGAATGTTTGCAATCGCAACTGGATTTCATTATTACTTAACATACTCTAACCACTTTTCCTTGGTAAAGTAGATTTTCTTAAGATGATTGCAGTGCAAAATGTTCTAATTCAATACAAACAAGAGGACAAGAAACTATTTGTAATACAAGACAAAAATGTGACACAGCTGAGATGTATATTTATTCCTCACACTTTTCTGATGTTGCAAAACATGTTCTTAAGTCTTTTAAATAGCAGCATTTGTGTGTGGGTAAGGAATTATTCATTCATGAATTACTGCCACATACAGGTTTGCAGGTGTTAAAATGTGGGTTTTTTAGATTTGCTAGCTGCACTGTGTTTTTATAACACAAGTGATGCCTTCAGTATCTCCTAGTTCCACATTTTTCCCTACCTCTCTGTAGGCACTTCTGTGAGGTGTCCTAGGATGATTTCTGGATGCAACTGTGACTTTCCTCTGAACATAAGGAAACCACAATAGGGATTGAGGTTCAGTCCCAATACTTCTCAGAAACACTTCAAAGCAAAGGTTAATCAGACCCTCACACTTCCCAAGATAGTAATAGAACCATAGAATCATTTAAGTTGGAAGAGACCTTTAAGATCATCAAGTCCAACCACTAACCTAGCACTGCCAAGCGCACCACTAAACTTGGTCCTTCAGCACCACGTCTACACATATTTTGAATACCCCCAGGAATGGTGACTCCACCACTTCCCTGGGCAGCCTGTTCCAGTGACTGAAAACCTTTTCAGTGATTTTTTTTCCTTATACCCAATCTCACCCTAGCCATGGCACAACTTGAGGCCATTTCCTCTTCTTCTCTTGCTTGTTACTTGGGAGAAGAGACCAGATACAACCTCCTTTTTCAGAAAGCCTTCTTCCTGGCGTCAGCTTCTCTGTCCTTCCATTAAATGACTATAAACAAAACTCAACTCTTCATGCATCTGGACAATGCAGCAGCTATGGTAGCCCTCACCAACCACAGCTGTTTCATGAAGGCTCCTTCAAGTCCTTCCTGCCATTTTAAACACTGTCCCAATCTGTAGACCATTTCCTGGAGGTCACAGTTATAATTAGCTCAAACACTTCCTGGACATTTTTGAAGACCGTCAATTTCCTTCTTAAACATCTTCTGACCACAAGCTCTTAGCAACTTGATATCTGAGACCAAGTCAGCTGCTTCCTAAGGCTGTGGTTCCCTGACTGCAGCAGAGTTACTTCCAGATGAGTGTCATGTAATTCTCCAATCAAGGTAATTGAATCTGAATACACTTAGAAAAAACTTATCTAATCAGGCAGCCAGCAAAAGAGTAAGATTAGTAGTTAGGACCTCTGGATAAAGGATTATATTATTGAGTTACTCTGTTATTTTGATGCCCAGTTTAGTTACCAATTTGTTCTACAGTATTTCAGTCAGGTCTACAGAAAGCTCCCTGAAGGGTTTATTCTAATAAGTAATGCAATTTGAAAAGGTAGAAAATCGCAGAAAAACTCGTTTAGTTTCACTCATTGTTACTAGTTAACCATTCTACATTGATTTTTCTCCTTCCTATTATACATGGGCTATGTTCTCTAATGGTTTTACAAGTCTACTGATTAATGTGAGTAAAAATAATACTTGTTTTATTGCAAGGGTAAATAATGTCTTGACTACTTTGAACCCTCCAGCCCTTTCAGAGCACTAATCTGACATGGCACTATCACAATGACTTCACCTGCCTCTTTTCCAAGCCCCCTTAAAGCCTTTTTCATTCGTTTTATTCTCATTTCCTCTGAATATTTGCTCAACACTTTTTTAATGGATTTGCTTTCACAGTGACTACACCTTTTGTGTGCAAACATTTCAATATCCACCTTATCCTGTTGGGAATATTTACAGAAAGGGAATTTTTAAGTCACTATACAAATATTTAAAGAGCGAATTTAAATTCAAGGCACAGATATTTGGACCAAAATTGCTACTGAGCTTATCTGCTGAAGGCACGGGAAGAAGTTGCTGGTGATTTTTTTCAACAAGTTATTAATAAACCTTTCTGCTCCCACCATCCATTTTGGTTTTTCAGTCAGTGGTAACTATTAATTATTTTTCAGGATCTTCTTGAACACTCCAGTGACAGCTTTTCCATCATGTTTTTATTTCCTCCAAATTACCCAGTTTATGCCACATATCAAGTTCCACCTTTTTATATATTTCTTAACCATGGGCAATTTTTTTGCATATGGGCAATCCACTTGGTTCCTAATAACTACAACCTCACCTTATATTTCTCCTTCCTCCTCTTTCCAGCAGCAGACACTCCCTTAACATGAACACTTAGCTTTACTCTAAGAGAACAATTAATAGAAAGGCAAAGGTTAACAGCAAAGTGAGAAATATATTTTGGGTAGAACTGCAGGACAGTTTGGAGGTAACTGAGCTGGCTAACGAAGACCTGTCTTGAGTAGCACGAACAGCTTAGTTGTGTCAGTGATGAACTCCAGGCAAGATAATTTATTTTGCTTTTCAGACTTTATAGAGCTTGGAGTCTTTAGTAACCAAGCTAGGATGTTTACAGTTAGAGAAAGCATTTCTGCATCTTGACTATGCTGGAGGTGGCTTGCTTGCTTTAGTAACTGGAAGCTGGTCTCTAAACCAGAAACCAAATTCCACAAACTCCACTCCCAGGTCCTGCTGTCCTGTCTCCTGAGAATGATACCACACACATTTTGTGGCATCCTTTTCTGTCTATTAGAACATCCACTCAGTCTTGAACACAGTTCTTGCCAGAATTCTTGCAAACCCACCAACGCTGTTCATTGTTAGTCTAGGCACCTACGCTTCTAAATCTACAGGGCAAAGCAAAATTTTTCCTCTGCATTTTTTTTCTTTCCTTCCCGAGTGTCAAAAGGAAAGATGGTATTTATACTGTTCTGAACTGACAAAAGGTTGGTATAGTTGAATCCAGCATGAAGAAGCTGGGGAAAAAATTCACACTTTTTTTTTCCTGTTTTCACAATGTTTTAAGAATGTGTTGACAAATTTGACAAAAATCACTCAGAAGTCTGAATTGTTTTATTAAATGTTTTCTTATTTCAGTTTAAAATAATTTTCCATTTCAACATTACTGTAACCTTTTTTTGTCAATTAAAAAAAAAATCAATCCAAGACCTCATATCATGCTATAAAACATTTTTTATTTTCCTCAGAAAACCATTACAGAAATTTTGGGAAATCAAGCAAATTTTTTTGGTTACCTTTTTAAAAAAATATTTTTAAGTTCATAAGAAGTTGTATTTCAGTTCCAAATAGAGGAGAAAGAAAACAGACTGATAGGCTGACAAATCACCTCCTTCTCAACGTATCAGTCAATTAAAAAAGTATATTGATAGAGAAGGGAATGTCTCAGAGATGCTCACCTGCAGTTCCCTAAGAAGACGTGCATTTATTTAGAGGGCTAACACCCAAACTACTGCCTTTCTTTGAGGAAAAGTCATAGTGAGCTTATGCATGCTGCTAGAGATCAGAGAAGTCAAAAATTTAGGAAGCAGGGACTTTGTAAGTGGCATTTCTTGCTGAACTGCAAGAACTTTGATAATGAAAAATAGCTGAATTCTTTTTCTTTTTTGCATGCTTGCTCATCCTCCTGCCTCTGTAAACACATTGTCTGGAGCAGAATTCTCCTTCCTGATTCACCCTATCCATAACCTAGGTGAGAGAGCTACAACAGACAGATCGGTTTAGTGACGCAGCGGAAGTGTCTGTGCAGTCACCACCCTGAAATCAGTGCAGTGCGCTGGTGCGACTGACCCAACAGCCGTGCTCTCCCTCAGCCCAGCCTCACATGCTTAGCTGGGAACAAATCAGCACAATTGCAGTCAATGGATATCTGTCTGCATGAGATGAGGATTTAGCTCTTGAAACAACCTCGGTGAAAGAGACTCACTTTCCTAAAGTGCTTTGGGATTAACATGTAGATTAGGGTGAAGGAGAGAAAAAAAAAATGGGATGTGTGTGTGTGTGTGTGTGTGTGTGTGTAAAACCTAATGCTGTCCATTTCTTTATGTATTTAAAAATTCAATTAAGATGGAGATGCTGAGCAGGGCTGGGGTTGCAGAAGCAGCTGCAGTGTGTGTGGTGCAAGATGAGGAAACTGGCATGACATGAAACAAGAGACAGAGCCGACCCATCTTATTTCCTTCACCAGGCAGGGTGAAGAATAAACACAGAGCACAACTGCTGCAACATCACTTGGGCTTCCAAATTCATGCCTTCTTTTAGCAACTTGGAGATTTGGGGTGGATAGGGAAGTTGATATTTTCTTGAAATGCCTTAAATGCTGAAAGTGATCTTTATCTTGGCAATGTCCTTTTGAATTCTGAGGTCTAGTATTCTTGATGTGCAATGGAATACGTTTCAGCATCGTGCATTTTATATTATCTCAGAACAAAAAAAAATGAAAAATTGCCGTTTGAATATGCGTTCTGCTTACTGTGCCTTGGACACGGGTTATTAGCAGTAGCACTAGTGATTCTGTTATCCCCTTTGGTGATGAGACATTTTCTCTCTTTTTTTCTTTTTTTTTTTTTTCTTTTTACTCTCCCCACAACTGTTTCCTAAAAAAGAAGAGGGGGAGAGGGTGTATTTCCAAAACCCATCTTGCAGCTTCTTTATTTTATACAGTCTCCCCTCCTCACCCAAAATACCTTGAATAGCCCTTTATATAACTTCAATTAAAATAAAAAAAAATACAGCTGCTCCTCTGAAGCCATCCAAATCTAATTAACTACAGAAGCTGAAGTTATATTAAGCTTCTCACTTTCTTCGTCTTAGCATCTCCATTCATACCTTCATTCAATGTGTTCACAAAAAGGAATTTCTAATAATTGTATCCATAGTCTCAGAAAAAGAAAGCCACTAATCAGGAGGCCTGTGAAAGAAGAGAGATCGGAGCCTCGCTTGAAGTTGGCAGTCTGGCCCCGAAAACCTTGCAGACAAAGGGGCGAAGGGAACCGAGGAGCTTAGCCCTACGTCTAAGGATGCTGGTGAGAATTTGTTCAGCCTCTGAATAGAGATCTCCGTTTCAGTCCTAAATTGTGCCCGCACAGATTCATTGAAATGCCTTCTCCGAAGGAAGAGGGGGCGGGAGGCAAGGGAGAGGGAAGACAAGGAAAGTTTGTTGAATATAAATGAGGTTACGTGTGGCTGAAGAGAGAGATAGCAGCTCTACAGAGATTTATTCCTGTCTGACATACAGTAACACAAAGGCAATAAAACGTGTCCTTGGCAAGTGGCATTAACAAGCAGTAAACCTTAATCTTCAGAGAGCCGAGATGATGCAACCCACCTCAGTGGAAAATACTTTCTCATTTGTGGAGTGCATAATTTAAAAATATGTTTAGCCAGTATTAAAGAAGATTTAACTAGCTATCTTACCATGCCACAACCTTGTGATTCAGGTAGTCTGCAGAACGACGAGACCAACTCGACATTTTCTCACTGAGGAGCTCAGGGGTCTTCCTGTGCCTTGGGTCTCATCCAGGGAAAATGTCAGTCTTGCTCTCTCCCCACTGCAGGACTTGGTGGAAAAGAATGGTATTGCATCTCAGCTGAGTTTTCTTCCAGAGCCTTTTATATTTTTCACATAGCAAAAGATGTATTTTTGGTCCAGCAGCCTCAGAGACATGTTCTGGTCTGGTTATTCACATTAATATCTTCACTTACATGCACATCTCCGGCTGCAAGGAGTCCTGCTGAAACTGCAATATTACTCAATAGAAGTTAAGGAACAGGAGCCCGGTTGTTGAATCAAAACCATTGCACTGCACAGCAGAGAGAGGAACCATTTGGTGTGTTAAAGTAAGTGTAGTTAAGATATGAAAACTGTGGATGTTTCATGAAGCCCATCAGGGAATCAGCACAAGTCCTGAACCAGACAAAAGGAGGTACACCCAAAATTACTGGTGATTAGTTTCATTGCAGTCCTGACTGGACTTATTGTTAATTTTCTGCTTGCCCACTGCGCTTTACTGATTAGGTAAGAGGATAACCTGTTCCCAGCATCTTGGGGTCTTGCTCTGAGTGTCTGTAAAAAGGCTGAGAGTTGATATACAAATATATCCAAAGGTGGGGTAGGAAATGCTAGTCAACGGGTGCTAGTTTTAAGGAGGAGTAAAGTCACTTCCCCACTCCCCACCACTCTTATCTTAGCAAAATGAAGAGTGGCCTTGCATTACCAGGTCTTCGTGAGGAGTGTTCACTGGCCGTTAGTCGAGGCACAGCACTGAAGATCCCTTTTCCCTCTCTCTGAACTCAAAAACATCACATTTCTTGAGGCTGAGAGCAGTTTTCCACTTGGCCTCATACTGTACAGTCACTCACATGATGAATGGAAAGTTATTTTTACTCCACAGCTTAAACAAAAAAGTAAACATTTTGTGAGTTTTATATACTATCTGCTATCTCTTTCCCCATAAATTAAAAAGTAATTGCAACTTTCCCTCACCAATCATTTTGGAGCTGTTTTTAGCTCATCTCTATCTGGATTTTCTACTATGTAGCTAAGGACATTCACAACAGATACAAATTTCATTATTGAGCTGTAATTGCATTTGTTTTGCCCTGCTTTGATGTTAAATATAAAGAACCCCCAGGCTATTTCATCTAGCATATGATTGCTAGCTATGACTTCTGCTAAGGGAAGGCAGAGAGCTGTATTTACCCTAATCTGGAGCAATGATGTTTATCAGACAGCTGAACAAGCTCCTAAATGAATGAAGGCACCATTTGTGGGGTTATATACTGAACACAGTACCACATACACACTGATCAGGCCCCAGGATCTCTAAGCTCTTCAGTTTTGCATAGAGGGAAAACAAGTGCAAAAGCACATTAAATGGCGAGGCACAGTTGCTATTTCTTATTATTTTGATAATGGTTTTGCCCATGGAGACGGGAAGAAAATTTATGGTCTATTCCCCTTGCCACTGACTCTCTAGGACAATTCTGAACTTCTTGGTTTTGAACCCTAGATGCTCCAAATCCACATAAAGATGCAAATCAGCAAAACCTTTTATCCTGTTCTCTTAAGCTATACATGAAGACTTTTTTCCCCCTCAAACATACAAATAACTCCTTTGCATGGAGGAAATACAAAACAAAACAAAACAAAACAAAACGATTGGACACACCTTTCAAGGGAGATATGAAGGTGTGCCTCAAGTATCAAAGAACCAAGGAGGCAGAAAATATTTTTAAAAGCTGTTAAAAGTAGATCAGAAGGAGAGTGAATGTCAACAAAGTTCGGCGTAGGCTGCAGATGAGCTCCTAATTGAATGAAGGCTCCTAAATGAATAGAGCCTCCATCTTCCTTTTCCCAGGGAATCAAACCTGTAATAGTGTGGAGTAAATAAAAATTATGCTGATCTTTTCCTGATTACAATTTGCACAATACATTGAATTTTATGAACTCTGTCCATGCAATCATGAGTACTTCCTAATCTGTAAGCACTTGAAATATCTGGGCCAGGCTAGTAAAATTAAATTAGGAGTGGTGATAAAACGCAGCTGAAAACATTGCTCTGTGCGGGGAGCATGTCTTGTCTGCAGGGCAGTAGAGGGGAATTACATTATTAGGAAGTGCCGTTAGTCCAAGAGCCTTTTAACTTCATGCAAAAGCACCCTTCTTGTGGCTGTGCCACCACAGCTCCCAGCAGTGAAGCAGTTAAAGCAGGTATCCTCCCTCTGCTCCCATCCTCTTCTCCAGCATAACACCATTTAAGTGAAGCAGCCATTTTATTATGCCCCAGGATTCCACCGCATCTTTTCATGCATACACCAATACGTATCAGTACATCAAACCCACCTTTTATTAGAATTACTTGCCAGTACAAAGTTTATTACCAAACTAGTAAATGTTTTGTCTCTAACCACACTAAGCTGGAGCCTAAATTTCAGTTTTACCGCTTCAGGTGTGTGTGGTCTCTCCTTACTCACTCGAGGGAGGAGGGGGTGATGTCCCCTGGGTAGCAAGCACATCATTGCAGCCAGAAATGTCCTGTGGCTTCATGGCCAGATCGGCTGGTGCCCAAAAGGCACCAACAAAGTCTTTGGGCAAGAGGGGAATTCCCACTAACGGGAGGCTCGGGGACAGGACCTGCGTTTTGCACAGTTGGTGGGTAGCACAGCCAGGCAGGAGCATACATGATCCGATCCATGGCCAGGGGCTCCAAGCATGTCACAGCTTTTGCCACCAACACTGACATCCTTCTTCTGCCATCAGACATCACCGGTAACCTCATTTTAGAGATAAGGAGCCGGTACTTGGTATTGGCAAGACTGCACTTCAAGTACTGTGTCCATTTCTGGGCTCCTCACCATAAGAAGGACATTGAGGTCCTGGAGTGAGTCCAGAGGAGGGCAACCAGGCTGGGAAAGGGGCTGGAGGGCAAATCCTCTGAGGAGCAGCTGAGGGAGCTGGGGGTGTTTAGCTTGGAACAGAGGAGGTTGAGGGGAGAACGTATCACTGTTGACAGGAGGTTGTAGAGAGGTGGGCGATGGTCTCTTTAGCCAGGTGACAGGTGATAAAATGAGGGGGAATGGCCTCAAGCTGCACCAGAGCAGGTTCAGATTAGATGTTAGAAAAAAAGTCTTCACTGAAAGAGCTGTTGGGATGTGGAACAGGCTGCCCAGGGAGAATGTTGGGTCACCATCCCTGCATGTGTTTAAAAGATGGATAGATCAGGTACTTAGGGATATGGTTTAGCAAAGGACAGGTACGGTTGGACTCGATGATCTCAAAGGTCTTTTCCAACCTAGTCATTCTGTGATTCTGAGCACAGCACTTAGAGCTACATTATGAAAGCCACACCTGTCACAGGCGCCTGTTTTAAGCATCAAGACATCCACCATTTCCCAGTTGACAACAATAACTGGAAATTGAGAGCAGTCACTGTCCCTGCCTGCCTTACTCCTGAGCTGTGCGCCATCAGCAGAGGAAGGCCACCACAACACCCCACATGAGGCATGCACGCTTGCCAATTTGCCTCATCCAGGCTTTGTGGCTGCTGTTTTCCCTGAACTGTTTGACAGCCGTGGATGGTGTGTTTTCTGAATTGCTCTTTGCCTTCTGTGAGTTCAGCATGGGGACCTGAGGTAGATTCCTGCCCACGGCCTTGAGCAAACGTGCAAATTCACAAAGGAGGCCTGCAGTGGAGTGGGACCTGCCAGCAGTTGGTACTACCTGCCTTGCCACAGTATTTCTGCTCCCCCTCTCCAATTGCTGCCTGTAGGAGGCGGCGACTTGGCCCCGCAGCTCATTTCCGTTCTCTTTCAGATGCTGATAAGTTGAATAAAATATAATTTCCTCAACCAGTTGGCATGCCTTTGTAACTCTGATTTCTGAGAGGGAGCGAAAGGCTTCCCATCACCCTAGACCAATCCTCACTGAGGAGGAGTTTGACTCCTGTGACTGATTGCATATGAGGTCATTTCAATCACAGTACCCAGGCTTGGGGAGCGCCAAGAGATCAACTGCATTTCTGCTTTGAATGTAAGTCCAATCTGATTCTTGGTGGTGCTTAATTAGGGCATATCGTTACAGAGAGAACCTTCTGCTGAAATGCTCGAAGCTTTATCAGGAAAAAGTTGTGCAAGTGTTTCCCAGTCCTAACCATTAGGATGCTTTGCTGAGGTCCTAATAAGAAAGTGTCTAGCTCCAAAGTCAAGGTATGATTTTACACCCCTCAATATGCAAAAGCTTTTCCTTATGCCTCAGTACCTGGTATCAGGTTACCTAAATTTCCCAGAAGTAATTTTAAAAAGCCTATAGTGAGGGGAAGTTTGAGATTCCTGCAGATGCAACCAGTGAAAGATAAACAGGAACAAGACAAATTGCCGTTTTTCAAAGTCAGTTTCTTGACATATTCTCCTCTGATTTGAGCCACAAACCCTAGAGACACTCAGTGCCCTGAGCAAAGATAGAAATGCACCAAGTGCACCCAGGACCAGCCATTTGACTGTCCAAGGTGATGAGAAATGTGCAGCTGAGAACCAGCAGATTTTTCAGCACTATTTCTCTTTCTAACCACAACCTAAAGAACTGAAACGGCCCGGTAAGTAAAGCCAGTGGGCACCACAGAATTGTCTTGGCATTCCTAGAGCAGTCAGGACAACAACAAAGCTGAAACAGAGTACAAGGCCAATGCCAGGAGATGCTCAACTCCCCTCCTTGTCTCAGCAATGCCAGCTGGGTATTCCTGGGTTTAATACCTTGTGAGAATGTGCACATATTATTCACCAGGTTGCTTGTATAATACAGAACATTGTTTCACTGCTGTGCTGTATCCTTCTTGGGCAATCTTGCTGAGTCTCAAAGAGCAGTGTCCATCTCAGCTGATGGATGCCATACAGGTTTATGATGTAATCCTGCAAGGAGACACCAGTAAGTTACCTTCATAAGCAGTAGGAAGAGGTATATTCAAAAGGTAAATCACCTGGCCTGCCCTAGGTATGTACTACACCTCAGTTCCCTGCCTGCAAAATGGGGGATGCCATCACTGTCCCACCTTCCAGGAGGTGCTACAAAAGAGAATTGAAAGACATGGATAATAGAATTCTGATGTTACAGAAACATCTTCAACAGACTGAAGTCACTGGGGAAAGGGAATATTCAGCTGTTTGGCACATCCAGAAAGAGAAATTTAGTCCAACTTAATTGCAGCATTACCGAATTTCTGATTATGGCACCTGGAATTTTTAAATATTTCTCCCTGAAAATCAGTGGCTACAGTTTGGGGGGCAGTTGTGCTGTTTTTCCCCAGTGCAGCTAGATCAGTGAAGGTTATAGATAAATTAGGCATTTAGAAAGATTTGAGGCAAGTTGGAACTGATAGAGATAAAGTAAATCAAGTCACTGGTATCGCCTGCTCTGTGGGAGAGGAGGCTGGGGATATCTTCTTCTCTTTTCAGTTAGCAGATGCAAGAGATGGTGAAAAGGTCAGAGATAAATGTAGTGCTCAGTTCGTACCATATATTCACGGGGGCTGGACTAAAGAGAGGCCAGAAAAACACGTGTGTGCTTTCAACCTTTCACTGCAGGCAGCAAAGAGTGTTGCAGAGATGGAAATGACAGACTATTTTTGTGCAAAGCCTGGAGACAGTCACAGTAGCAGAATGGGACCAAAATAATAAAACCCTAACCAAAAAAATAATTTCCCTCTCTGCTTTCATCCTCCCTGCCTCTCCCACACTCCTTCCACTCTCATGCCTTGCAGAAGTTATAAATCTAGGCCATCAGAGAGAAGCTGGAGCAGCAGCGTATTATCTTGAGAAATCACTCCCAGAAGGGAGCAGAAAGTTCACAAGTAGAGTGCCAAAAAAGGAGAAATCGCAGCACTGTCATTGGATCCGGCTGCTGCTGGAAGGCGTCCAAGCTCCTCGCACTGCTGACATCCCTGCGCATAATCAGAAATTCCTTTCAATTATGTGGGAAAAGGAGCTTCGCATTGTCAGCCCAAATGCCCCTGTGAAGAAATAGGCTGCCACAGCACCACCGTAGAAGGTCATGGCAGAGCGGCATCCGTGCACGGCAGCGGGGAAAGGGAGGGGAAGCACATGGCGGCAGTGGCACTGCGTGCTTTCATAACACTTTGCTCTTCCATTAGCACATTTAATCTGAGGGCTGCTGAGTGCTTTGCAAGCACCAGTTGACTAAAGCTAGAAATCAGTAGACACGGTTAGACCAGAGTTGTGGACGGTGTAGAAGGAAACTCAGTGGTGATGCACAGGTTACCCTTGAGTGTTGGGAGATGGTACATGCAGTCCCAAGCCCCAGGGTCTCCTTCTAACCACTGTGGGCAAGAGATACCACCTTCCTCAAAGCTGCGCAACCTGGCAGGGTGAAGACTTGGCAGAGTGAGGACTTGCACACAGCTTGGGTAGACTTCTGCACAGGCATCTGCACTGCAACCAGGCCAGAGGCACAGACCAGCTTCAAGTGTAACCAGCCCAGCACTGTGGTGGCTGGAGTTTTGCAGTGTCCTGCTTAAAAATATAAATCACAGAGGTGTCTAAGAGGAGATGTCAAATTCATTGAAACACTGCATGTTTTCATTATTGCTCTTAAGTGCATTTGGCTGAGATGTGGAAAGATGTTCGTTTTCCTGTAAACGGATTCTCTCCTTCCCACAAATTTTTTGGCCAACTTCTATCCATTAATAAATTTAGTGGGCAACCTGACAAAATTAGGCAGCTGCGTCCTGCTTTTCCTGCTAGCTACAAGGGTGTTATGAGAGGTTATTTTAGCCTAATGAACTTACTATCCCTAGGCTTCCCTCTCCGTTTTCGGTAGAGGGAAATGGTTTCCATCAGGAGGAGGGAGAGCTCAGCTTTGGACTCTCTGAATCACTTTGTGTGCAGAGGTTCTTCTGTTGGCAACATAAGGAGCTTAGGGAGAGAGGGTCCATCAGGAGGAAGGTGGTTGCTCTCCCTCACTGCGTTTGTGTACTGACCAGGGATATTAATACCATATGAGTTTTTGCCATCTAACTTAGGTACTCTGAGTCACTCCCTGGAAGCATCTCTTTCTTGGCCTATACTGAAAACTTCGGCTATGACTCACACCTAAAATGGATACACCAAATAGTCTATAATAGGTAGTGTGAATGGCTGCTATTGTGTGCAGCTTCTCAGTGGTAAGATCCCCAGGCCACGGACCATTGTTTCAGTGTTTGCACAGGGTTTAGCACAATGGAACATTTTAATTGCCTCCCACTACACCAGCTTGTCTGGGAGAGCACGTTTTTCGTAACATTAATGATCTATCATGATGCTTCCTCCTTACAAAGGAGTGGGAGGGAAAGGACTGAAAGAAGAGTGAGAAGTGTGCTCTGGGCACTGGGCCAAATGGTTGAACTCTTCAGAGACCTCAGAACAACCTTAATGGTAATTACATGGCCAGGTCATTCCTGTCCCAGGGTCCTAAATTGTTAGGAGGTTGGGTGTGTGTGTTTGCCCTTGGTGGTTCAAGAAATAGGGCCATCTGATGAGTGTAGTTGTGCCAGGGAACTCTTCAAAAGCCTCAGGATGATGAAAGACCACTGGCAGCAAGAACAGAAATTGCAGCTTTGTTGCACATCTCATCAAAAATTAACCGGGCCTTGCAAACACTCTGTCTTGTGCTTTAACTCCACAAGGTACAGACAGCCTTCAGATTAGGACCAAGGAGGGTGCAAGAGGTTTGGGGAGGGGATAGCACTCGTTGTCTCTGCCTTTCCTATTCCACTGCTTAGTGAAGGACCACTTCACTCCACGAGGCTGTCACTCTGGCATCTTTCGCCAGCCCTGTCATTATTTTGAATGAACAAATACACAGGAGACTCACTGAACACTGGAATGCCTGGAATGCCAATGCAGAACTCAGCTAATAATGGTTCTATAGTGTAAATCAGCAGCATAGCGGGTCCCGGTTTCACTTGGCTGTGCTCCATGAATAGCAGCAGAGACATTGAGTAACAGTGAATTGAAAATCAGTTTAAAAAGAGGAAGAGGATAAACCCTGAAAATACTCTCTGTTACGGTGGGAACTATTTTTATAAGCTGAGAATTAAATCTTTAAATGATTAACCCAGGGAAAGTATCTTGTTCTGTGAAACAGTCACGTAATTCTGGCAAGGAATATCTCTGGAGTGGGTTGGTCCCAAGAAAAGAAGTTAGTGAAAGCAATTTCTCTTCACTCTTATGTGACCTAGGATTGACCCGAAAGAATTCATCGGGGAGAACTGGGTGCTGCTAAAATTAATTTACACCATGACCTCTGATTGGAGTTCCTACTAGCACAAAGAGACAGCTGTTGACTCACAATAAGTGGCTGGCAGATTGGTTCATTTATTTATTTTTAACTTTGCAGCATATCTGCAGCCAACAAGATCTTAAGCAGAGAAGCTTGTAACATCTTTTTAATGACCATTATGCGTGCCTCTTTGAGTGCATTTGTGATGGGCTACTCACTGTGAAGTCTGTGCTATAAGATGTTGCTGGCATAGCTTCTTTGGCTAAGAGCACTCAAAAAGAAAAAATAATCAGATGTGCCCAGCCAATGTATCCTTGCCAACAAATTCCTACTGTAGACACAGCTATGCTGTTTGATGAGGTTTTCACAACTACGTTGGCAGTGTACTGGCTTCTGAGGTCTTTCATATTGTGTCTGCTAGGAGAGGGCCCTGTAGTATAGCTGCAGCGGAACAAAGCCACTCTAGTAGGATCCTTCCCAAGGCTGGCACCTTTTCACCCAACTTCAGCTACAAAGCATAGGTCTCTGTGTCAAGAACATATCAGTCTTTTTTTCCTTACTAGATAATGAGGCTGGGGAAATTATGGCTCCTCTAGAGAGCGGGAGAGATCTGAAGTGGATTGAGTCACCTTTCAGCACCATCCTTTTATCTCCCATGGCTGCAGAGGACACACCATTGGCTAGAAGCAATAAACACAGGTCTTAGTGTGCCCAGATCCCTGGATCAAAATTGAGAGGAAAAGATGCTAACCTAATTTGAGATCGCCCTGATAATCATATGGATATGTCAGGGATATCTCCATAAGGTGTTCACCTCTTCTGCCTGCAGCTGGTTACACAAAGATTTTGCCCAGCCTGAGAAGCCATGAGTTGCAAGAGACATTTTAGCGATGATTTAAAGAGGAGGAAGGAAAATGCACTGAGGGAAAATTGAGGGTTATAGCAGGAAGGTTGTAACAAAGTCCTGAGGAAAATTGTGTCTCAAAACTAATATGTGTCTACGTATAGGCATGAAGGGTTGTAAAATTTTATGTGCATGTGATAGTAAATATACTCTCTTAACGGGCTGTGTACCTCCTGGTAAGTAAGTACTGCTGTGCATGGAAGATGCTCTTCCCATGCCCCTGGCAATGAAGTGGCTAGTGCTAAAGCTTCAAGCCTACCAGGTTTGCTGGCAGGTGCTTGGTGTGGAGAGCACAAAGCAGAGACCCAGGCAGTGCACAGGAGCAGAAAAGCTTCTTACCTTTTGAAGAAAAAACAAGCACCAGCTGGATCAGTCATTTCCATCTCAAAGAGGATGGGAGGGAGGAGTCTGTCTCTTGAAGTAGCTGCAAGCAAGAAGCTGGAAAAAGTCTCAGAAGAGGGAATCTTCTGCAGAGATCACAGCAAACCCTATGGCTCTTGCACTGCTCTGGAAATTCAGTCAGCCAGGAAAAAATACCTCAAATGAGGAGTGATTGAAGAGCATCAGGTAATCCTAGAAAGCACCTTGGCAGGTCTTGTCTGTGCAGCAGGGATCCCTATCTTAGGAGGTCTTCCTGGGACACCAGGGAACTGCACTGCCCTTAAACATAGGGCTAGCACTCTGCCGTAGGTCAAATCAAGTGAGATGCTACTTATATGGATGACCAATACTTTCATAAGTAAGAAGTCTGGTCAAATTTAGCAGCCTGAAGAAGAGTAAGATTTTACTACAGTTCATAAAACAGCATGGGAGGTAGAGTTCAGACTGGTAAAAACAGATTGCCACCTGGATATCCAACATGTGCAGGCCACAGAATCCCAGAAAGCTTTCACCAACTCTTATCAGAGCCAGTAGTCTGCCAAGGGAAATCTGCAGGGAGTGAAGCTGTGTGTGTCCCTTGCAGTGAGACCTCCTTGCTCACAAACTTCCCTCTGTTCCCTTTCATTTAGTAGTCAACATTGTACAGGAACTGCGATAGTCGATGCAACACACAGGACCAGAGAGTTTCCACTCTGGAGTGCAAAGACACATATGTTCCTAAGATTTAGGGTCAAATACCTTTTTTAATTTTGATGTTAAATGAGTTACTGGTGTTCGTTTGCTCTGAAGCTTGCCAAAGCCTTCATGTGACCTGTGTTCTGAGGGTTTAACATAAATCAATGACCTGTGGCCTCAGAAGACATCACAGTTCTTTCAGTGTGGCCTTTCCCACATCAGGTCTTCTCTGAAACTATTGTGCTGGCTCTATCCACAGCCGCAGCACGCACAAATAACCGTTTGCATTTTAACTGCTCTGTCTCCTAGACTCTCTCTCTCTCTGACCAGGTGCTTTCAAGATGCGTCGGTTAAACTGTCATTTTTCCACAAGAAAATGGGAAGCAGGACAGCCCAGTAGCTAACACTCTGGCCCAAGCGCCTCCAAACCAGGTCCTGCTCCCGGCTCCCTGTGGGAGCAGCTGTCCCAGCAGCTGCGCAAGTCAATCCACATTTATTTTCTCTCCCACCCTTTATCTGCCTCTTGTATTTAGGCTTTAAGTCCTTTAGGGCAGGGGCTGTCTGCAAGTACGTGCATATGCCATCACGAGCACAAAAGGAGCCTTGATCTCAGCTGGGGACCCAAGACGTTATTTGGACTTCGGTAATAACTGAAATTTCCTCTATCTGGGACCGAATCAGTGCAATGGGAAACTTTGGCTGGGGAACAGGATAGTGTAGACGGAGCCAAAGAGCTCCCTGTCTCTAAAGGTCAGGGAGTAAAACACATTTGCAAGCTTCCAAGCCCTCTGGAAGGTGCCAGACCATCTTCAGCACACACAAATTGCTGTTACGTCCCAGAACTCACAGCCTTTTCATTAGTGGATGTGGGAATGAAATGCTAGAGTTGTGTTTTCCTGTTACACATGTTTAATTAGCTGACAATCGTAGTGTCAGTAGAAATAGACACAGATACACATGTTACAAGTGGCCATGTTTTAAATTAGCACCATATAATTTTCAATGGTTTAGAGGCATGATGGACTTTCCATATGAGAAGCTGCAAAGGCCTGGATTATTTAACTTGGAAAGAAGGATAATTACACAGGCTTAATTGGCCTATTTAAGATGATGAATGGTATAAGAAAAACTGATCATTCCTTCTCTTTACACTCCGCAGTAATATGAGAACTGGGGCTCATATGTTAAAATAAATGGTAGGTAAATTTAAAACAAATAAAGGAAATACCCCACAGTGCAGTCTGACCATGGAATTCATTGCTGTGGAGCATTAGACTTGAGGATGGATCTAAAATCAGGTGAGGAAAATTTAACATTTTCAGGACAAGATCAGAATCCCACACTTGCAGATGTACACTTGCTGCTTTTAGTAGCCCTGTCCATGCCAGGGCTGATGGCACTGGATCAAGTACTTACAGAAAGTTAAGCAGGACTACCCGAAGATGCTCATGTTCAAGCCAGCTCAACCAGTCAGGTACTCCCAGTATGGAGGTAGTAAAAACAGGGAGAAATGGCTCACGCATTTGATGTTCCCAGCCTAGCCAGATGGATGGTCATGCAGTGGTAGATGCATGCAGAGCCCAGGAACTCCATTTCCTGATTTAAGTATCAATCACAGACTTACAGAATGTTAGGAGTTGGAAGGGACCTCGAAAGATCATCTAGTCCAATCCCCCTGCCAGAGCAGGATCACCTAGACTAAATCTTGAAGGTCAAGTCAGGTCCCTTGAGGCTGGCTTCATGTCTGCTGGCCCCAAGAAGATAACTCCAATGGAAACTTGTAGCTGGATCAAGCCCCTGCTAAAATGCTTTCAGATAAAAGGAGAAAGAAGCTGGAAAAGTGGCATGTCTTGCCTCTGGACGGATATTTTTTGCCTATGGAGCAGTCAATGGGTGTTTCTGTCCTGCTTCATGTTGTTGCCTCCTGCCCTGCTCAGTGCTACTCCTTGGGGATTTGACTTCTGATGGCCATCTTGCTCCATAATGCTCATCTTATCACTCTGTCTGGATTTCCAAAAGCTTTGTGTGTTCATCAATGTGACTGTGATGTGGAAATGTGTTTTCTTGCTCTCAGAGGACATGAGGGAAGACCCATATAAGGTCTACTTTTGTCTCACTATTGCCTTTCTACAGTAGAGTAATATCTATCCAAAGCAGTGAAACATCTCCCAGAGACTGAAGAGTTGAGATAATTGTTCTATGCTTAGGTTTTGGTTAGTTCTTTGTTCTTTCAGGAAAACTTTGGTCATTGCCCCCCAAATCCAAAATGCCTGGCTAAATATCAACTTCCCGTATTTCATCTAGATCTTCTTCAGCCCAAGCCATCAGCAAATCACAGGGGCAAAACAAAGTAGAAGCAATTCGATGGCAGGAACATGAGCAATTGTTTCCATTTGGAATGAAAAGAGAAGCTGCGAAATATCTTCACTGTGAAATCTCTTCAGACATGTTAAACAGGCATGATAAACTTGCGGCATGTGGGGATGCTTGGGGTAATTTATTCTTCTAATCATAAAGAACCATCCTGAAATGAGACATTACAGTATCTTTAAACTTCATTTGCCTTCAAATAGTTCACTATTAAAGCTTGATTAGTGCCAACAAAATTCAAGTCATGCAGAAAAAAGGATTGCCATGTCAGGCAAGAACAAATTTTCACAGGTGAATAGACAGAACTTTTCTGACAGAAATAAGTTACCTGTTTTGTTCTGTTCATTTTTTAGACTTTATATCCAAACAGGATTATCTGGTCACTTAGTCTTCCCTTCTAGGTATCTCAAACCATCAAATTTCTCCTATTAAGAGATTCAGTTAAGTTGGGCTAGACAAAAGGCATTTCAGACATCAAAATTACTATGTGCAAGGAGCAGAAATCTCAGGACTAAAGAACTGTTAATATCCACAACTGCAAAAGTGAGTAATTCATTTGGTAGAACATGTTCAAGTGACTCTTGAAGGTGATCCAGTAAAGGAAAGTGATAAAATACTAGTTCTAGACATACAACCTTTAAAAACTTGAGACACCACAGAAGCACAGAAGCAGAGACCTCTGCGATGCTGATGGCTTGGCTAGAAAACGCTGTGAAGTAATGCACAGACACGCCTGGCAGTGTAAAAATGTGCAGGCCACGTAAGGCCATGCTGGAGGAGGAAGTTCAGACCTTTTGACCTGCCTCCTCTAAATCCATCCATGTGAATACCATGAATGATACATAGTTGTTGGGTTTTTTTTTAAATGGAAATAGGAATTTCTCTCTCCCCATGCTGATAGGTTGGAATTTCTTGTCAGGTGTTGTTTGGATTCTGCTGATTCAAAAGGTATCCCTGTCCCTATGAGGAAAAGGACAGGTGATGAGTGCAGATGTAAAAGCTGTGACTGGGGTTCTCCTTTGCCTTTTACTCCATATCTTGGTAAGATTGTTTTTAAACACGAGATCTACTATTATTCTCGTTTGAAATGCCTGTCTTTTGCCACGAACACTTGGTACTAGATGGTAGGAATGGCCAAATGTCTGACCATGAGATTTTTGTGACACTTTAAGGTTAGTTAAGCCACACACCTACACTGGTCACGGAAGTGAAATTCATAAATTAAGGGTTTGCAAGCTTAGTGGCAGAGTTATTAGTCTGAGTGGAATTTACTACAGATACATTTTTACTATGATATAAGTTCATCAGATTTAGTAGGGTTTTAGGAGACATAAAATTTGAGGAAGACAGAGTCAGGAAGAGTTCTGTATGTCTCACAGCAGAAGATGGTGAACAAACTTCACAGTATACCTGTCACTGCCTGGAAAACTGGATTGTATTTAGAGACTATTTATTTCTTTGTCCCAAAGGTGCAGAATTCCATTTCTTTTCTCTCAATTCACTCTATGATCTCAGAGACACAGTACCATGTCTAATTCCATTGCCTTCTGAACTAGGTATTGCTTTCTCTCATAAGTGATGGAGGCCTTTCTCCTCAGGTGATCATAGCTGACTTTCTGAAACCAGCAAACCACGTTTATGAGAACATCACAAAGTAGTTGGTTTGGAAAAGCTGCTGTGTAGCTGGCTGATTACATTCATGGTCCAAAACATCTATTGGCTGCACTAGAACCTGGATGTCCCTGTCAAGGGATGTCACACTGATCTCACACTGACAGTGAGTATGGTTAGACACTGTCTATCCTGAACAATGATCAGTCTGAACAGGGAAAGTGGAAGAAAACCGTGGAAGTGACAAGCTCGACCCACAAAGTGGACAAGCACTAGCTGGGAAACTCACCCTTGTTCACTTAAATCTCATCACCAATGTTCCAGTAATGGGCAAATCCAGGTTATACCCCTTTGCTCCCCGCCTTCCTCTACTCCCCTTTTTCAGTCACATAAAAACGGAACTGTCTTCTCATCTCAGCTCATGCCTTAAGATGGCAGGAGAAGCAAATACACTACATCCACTTTTGTGAATAAGACAGTGGTCTGTGGGAGATGATCCACTGGGCTGGGGTTGTCAGCATAAAGATTGGGGAACAGGAGTCTATGGTTTGGCATGATTAAATATACCTTATCCTGCAAGCACTCTCCAACAGCCAGCACTGTGAAATATGCCAGCATTTGATTTACTATTTATAAAGCATTTGAAGATAATTTAAAGAATAAGCTTATTGTGGGATAAGATGTGAAGAAATTTTACAACTATGATCTTCATTTCACCAATAACTATGCTGACTTTACATGAGTTTCTCTGTGTTGGGGTGAGAAAATGACTCTGTTATATGCTTTTTTTAAAAAAATGGTTCATTTCAATCACGATACTCTCTCTTAAGCATCCTCACTTACAGTAAAAGTGTGACTTTTTCCTGTGTCTGAAAGTCTTGATTTCCTACTTGTCATCCATTAGACTTCTGAAAGATGGTGTCTTATTTGACCTAAAATCCCTAGAAAACTCTCTTCATGCTTCTTTCTTGGCTCATTTTGTTTCCCTCTTGAAGTAAGTCCATTAGACTCAAAGAATTACTCATGTTGATCACTTCCATAGAGTGAATTTTTGGCAGCAGTTAATTCTTGCACAACGAGTTACTTTTTCACGCTGACAAATGAAAAAAAAAATAAATTCAATGTACTTTACACACAGTGTTTCATGTTTCATATATAGCTTGAACATGAAAAAAGCAAGCATTTGTAGCAAGGGATCCAAGGTCTTTGACTTAGAGACTAGCATTTCCTTTTGCTAGGGATAACAATATGATAATGAATTCACTACTTACTGTGAAAAGTTGCTACCTTGAGTTTCAACTGGTAATCCCCTAAGAGGGACTAACTGATCTGACACATATGCTCTGGCTTAAAGTTGGACTCTCAGTTTTTATTGAAAGTAATATTCACGCATACTACTTTGGGGTTTGGTGTGTTGGTATATACATACATAACACAAATGTAGAGTAGTCTCACAGAAGATAGTCTGAGTTTAGACTGAGACATCTGATAAATTATGTACTATACTTAAAACCAGGTAGCAAACCTCAGAAAAATCAAAGATTGTGTCAAACAAATCACTGGGACAAGACTTACAGTCCAGGATCAAGACGAGGTCCAGGACCAAGACAAAATCCAGGAAACAAGAAAGTCAAGAGGGATCCAAACCCATCTAATATAGCCAGTCAGGCAGCAGAGGAGGGACAACACCTATCCATTAAGGAAAAATCACTTTTGAAGGGAAATAGTGTTTATTTGTAAAAGGCAAAATCCAGGTTTCCTCTAGGTTTTCTAACTAAGATAGACACCAAGGCCCAGTTAGCTATTGCTGCTATGGTAAATGTTAGAGCAACAGAGTCATCTTAGCTCCAGTGAATCCAGGATGGTGAAACAGGAGAGAGAAGCATGAATTAGGGACAATATAAATAAGATTGATTTGCAAAAAGGTAATTCAAGCAGCAACATTGTCATTGATATTGTTGGTGGAGTGAATTGCAGAGTCAAATCTACATCTGGACAAATGTCCAGCCTCAGAAGAGGACTGAGAGATCTACCTGCCTATAGCCTGAAGGCTTTGTGTTGGGTACCCCTTAAATGTAGTGATAATTTTTCCCAACCAAACAATTTTTTCCAGTTCCCAATTTTAGGCAAGGCATCTGGGCTTCTATTTCCAACTTTTGTAAGTTCCCAAATCCCATGCAATTTGCTGTCCTCAAGACACCACGGACCTTGTTTTTCCTGTTGCACCTGAGAAGGAAAAAGGTGCAAAAGTAATAATTATATTATGATGCAGGAGGGAAAGAAACCAAAACATTTTACCATTCCATAACCCTGTGTTTAGTTTACATTTTACTAACAGACTCTGGCAATGGCTGCAAGAAAGTTATTTCATCCATAAAAATATACACCTCTTTAAATACAATAATGCATACTATAAAAAATATGGAATTATTACAGCAGCCAACAAGAAAAAAATCAGGCATACAGGAGGGTAGTCAATAATATGGGGACAAAGAAAAATAATCTTATGTCTTTCCATCTGATCTACATTTCTAATCTGTCTTGGGGTTTTCTTATGAATTAAAACTATGTTAAGAAACAGCAGGCTACTTTAAGATATGAAAACAAACATGATCTGAAAATCATGTCATTTCTAGCAATTGGTTTTCATTAATTGTTCCCTTCTTTAAGTTTCCAAGCAAGGAGTAAAAAAATATGTATCTAGGCAGAAAGTCAAAATTCCTTTAAAATGTGGGGTAGATTTTTTATTATTATTATTATTTTTATTTTGTTTAAATTTATTGCAAGCTAACTCCAGGAGGTAATTACAGCCAGTTTTTTGTATTATTTTTGACATTGAGCCTAAAGTTTAAACTGAATCTCATGAAGGATTTGACATTTGTAAAGCACAGTCAAAATGACGGTCTTTTCCTGCAGTAGGTTATGACGCTGGAAACCCTGTGAGAACTAAATTTTCTAAGAGAGTTCGCTGTTCAACTGGACTAAGAATGAGCCAGGACTCAGATCACAGGGCAACAGTGTAGTCCTGGAATTAGGGCAGGTGGCTAGAGGGAAACTTTGGTGGGTTAAGAATTTCCATGTGGCCATGAACTAATTTAAGAAACAAAACCAACATTGAGCTTGATAGTGACTGTCTGTGTGTTCAGATGTGCAGGTTGACATGACCCAGATTAGATATTCAACAGCACAGGACTCTCAAAAAACCAAAATGAAACAACAACCCCATAATCATACAACCTTCCCTAGACTGTTCAGTTGAAGCCTTAAAAGACTTCTTTCCATTCAGCTGCAAAATGGGTATATTTATGATCAAACAATGGTGATGGGTAAACAGATCTTGAGAAGGAAAGTATTATAAGAACTGTGTTATTAGTAAAGATAGCTTTTTTCCAGATTCAGAAGCTTTCTTACTCCTAGGAATGCATCTAACTCAGATCAGCTATCCTCTCAAAAAAAAAGTCCTATTTATATCTTGAATCTTTAAATTCAGTTAATATCAAGATTGTGTTTGGGGTGGCGATTAAACCGGAGAAAATCCTGTTAAAAGGTTGAGAAAAGCCACAATTTATTGTAGATCATTCCCGTTGCCTGCTGGAACAAACATCATCCAGGGAAGCGGTTACGTACCCCTCAACAGGGCACTGGGAGATTGTTGCAAAAGAATTTGGTCTGCGGTAGCCAGCAGGATAGCCAGCCAGATGGATCTACTCTTGAACTCAGCAGGAACCAAGAGGCAAAATTATTGGTGGTTGTTCAGATCAGTGTAGTATGAAATATTGGTTAACATTCTTGACCCATCTGCCTACTGACAACCCCACCATCACCCCTTACAAAGACGCTTGTAAGATGTGGGCTGAGCTGCAGCAGCTCATGAGCACAGGATGGGTATATGTGCATGCAGAGGATGGATCATGGGCCTTATGTCAGGGGGTGCTATGTGTCCCCCATCCCTTGAAATACTAATTTTTCCTCATTACCTATAGGTAGAGACATGCTCAAATATCTATAAGGTAGAGGAATGAGTTCCACCCTTACTATTTTTTCCTACACTGCCTTCTCTCTGCCCTACCTCTTGCTACAAGCTTCAGCATGCAGTGTGGACTAGATTACCTGTCATTATTTTAAAGACTTAACCTGATTGCAGATTATTCTGTAGAATTTTCCTCTAATGATATGAAGCATGAAACTATCTGTACCTCATCTGCTCATAGATCGCATCTCTATGTATCTTCCTGACCTGACAGATCTCTGCCCCTGAAAGGGAACTTAGCTGGGACAAAGCAAGAAGATGCAACCAAAAATGGAGTTCACCCCATGTTGGTGGGGGAAGGCCAAACTTCTTGACAGCTAGCATCATGTTTCTGCTCCTCCTGAACGTTTTCATCCAAGTGTCTTGGCCTCTCTCCAACCTGTATCCTCAGGCAGATTTAGGGTCTGACCTGTGGCTGCAGAGCAGGCAATCAGCTATGAAGTGCCCACCTCATCAAAGGCAACCTCAAAGAACTTCTGCTATAATCTGGTCTTATGCCCTCCACACAGTGTGGCATGCAGCCTTATGCAGAGAAGGGCAGATCAACAGCTCTGGATGCCCAGGGCATCTCAGCAGGGTGGTACAGCCCTTTTAAATATGAGCAGTTTGCAGCATTTTCAGCTTCTCATATAACACACAGGAAATTGGCTGGAAACATGTCATCAGAACAAAACAGTGTGCTCAATGAGGCTTGATCTTCAATCATAGGTCATCCAGGTGAAGCTTTTAAATAATGGTTAACTATTAAAAATAAATAATTCAGAGAATTCAGGAGCTGTCTTTATGGTGTAGCCCTGAACGCATTAGATTCCTACAGTCTTGTGAGGTAAAGGGGAGGGGAAAGAAATCTACATTCAGTTCCCCGAGAAAAATGTTCTTCTTCATAACCATCTATAAAAGATTATTGTCTTCATTTTATTTAATTATTCCATATGAAGTAATTAAAAGAGAATAATCAGCTACTTCAGCGATGATAAATGTTTCAAGCCAGAACACAAAAGATACTAATAAAGGAACCACCAGTCCACATCATTGCTATTAGGATCCCTACATCTTCAATTTTTTTCTTATTTTTATTGTTTGCTGAAAATTAATTGCTTGCTTCTCTTCACAAGAAGCTTTACTGCAACTCTGTCACTTCTTGAGACTTCCAGGCTACTACTGAAATGATCTAAACAAAATCAATTACTGTCATAAAATCATGGAATTGTTTAGGTTGGAATATCTAGTCCCAACCCCCTGCCATAGGCAGGGACACCCTTCACTAGACCAAGTTGCCCAAAGCCCCATCCAACCTGGCCTTGAACACTGACAGAGATTCAGGGGCATCCAGAGCTTCTCTGGGCACCCTGTGACAGGGACACCTCAACACCCTCACAGTACAAGAATTTCTTTCTAATGTGTAAGCGAAAACTACCCTCCTTCATCTTAAGCCATTAGCCCTTGTTCTGTCACTACATAACATTGTAAAAAGTCTCTCCTCTTCTCCAGGCTGAACAAGCCCAACTCCCTCAGCCTGGCTCTGTCCTCATAGAGGATGTGCTCTAGCCATCTGATCATCTTTGTGGCCCTCCTTCGACTTGACTTGATCCAACAGCTCCATGTCTTTCTTGCCTTGGAGACCCCAAAGCTGGACCCACCACCAGAACAGCATAGAGGGGGCAGAATACCCTTCCTCAACCTGCTGGTCACATTTCTTTTGACACAGTCCAGGATACTGTTTGCTTTCTGGACTGCAAATGTATATTGTAAGGTCATGTTGAGTTTCTTATCCGTCAACACCCCAAGTCTTTCTCAGGGCAGGTCTACATCCATTCTGCACCCAGCCTGTAACTGTGCTGGGAATTGCCCCGACCCATGTGCAGGACCTCACACTTGGCCTTGTTGAATTTCATGCAGTTCTCATGGTCGCACCTCTCAAGTCCATCAAGGTTCTTCTGGATGGCATCCCTTCTCTCCAGTGTGTCAACCACACCACACAGCTTGGTGGTATTGCCAAACTTGCTGAGGGTGCCCTTGATTCCACCGTCCACATCTCCAACAAAGATGCCTAATAGTCCCAGTACCAACCGCTGCAGAACACCACTCAGCACTGGTCTCCATTGACCACAACTGCCTGAGTGTAACCATCAAACCATTCCTTATCAATGGAATTGTACACCCATCAAAACCATGTCTCTCCACTTTAGAGTCATAGATGTCGTATGGGACAGTGTCAAATGCTATGCACAAGTCCAGGTAAATGATGTCAGCTGTATATACAAAAGGACTGTGGAGAAGCTGAGTCAGGACACTAATCCGTTAGTAACACCCATAGCAAGTTCACAAGCACTGCTATGAACATACTATTCACCACATTAGTGGCAACTTGGAGAACTTACTTGCAAGCAGATAGGTGTCGCCTTCAGAGTAAGATTTGAATGGATAAGGTGATCACTGTTCATCCCCTTTTATCATCAGTGTGTGTGTTGCCAATACACTGGCCTTGCATTTAAATCTTCTGAATAATACTGACCAACTCTTTCTATTGCCATATTAAAGCATTCAAATGCAGGAAATGAAACAAGGCTGAAAGCATCAACTTTGCTGTACTGTCCTTACATCTTGCAATATAGTTGTCAGGGAAGTCAGGAAGCGTAAGGTTTACTGGCCTTTGAATACATCCTTCCTCTTCTTACTTGCAGTACACACAACCTACAAGGTTGGATGGAATTTTTAAGCGAGGAAGTCTGACGAATAATTCAATTTTCAGTAGCTTCCTAAGGTAAAGATGAGTGTTGCTCTTGGGTAGCACATCCTAGCCTCAAGAGTCATGTCAAGTTCTAGCAGAGCTTGGCATCTAGCATGTGAAGTGATTTTGGACGAGCAAGTCCCCACATTGCAAATGCATTTCCCCATTTGAAAATACTAATGAACAATAACATTGAAAACTAATATCTAACTATTCATATTGTTGAGTAAGAGATTAGGTATTGTTAATTGTAAAAATGCCAAAAGAATTTTAATGTTAAGTTATCATAACATCCAATAAGGGTGATAGTGCTGCTTTCCAGCAAGTACATTACCAAAATGGAAGCAGAATATAATATTTTTAAAGAAAAAAAATCAGTAATTTTTGGATGCCAAAGGGGAGCCACTCTGAAAAGCTGGGGTTTTTTTCCAAAACTGGTGCCTACTTTGTGAGAACCCTGATGCCCCAAATCCAGATCTTTCTTGATAATTCTTAGTCTATACTGCCCCATGCAGGTCCTAAAGCACTAAATAAGTCTACAACTCATTTTTAAATCAATGGGTCCCTTGTATTTCAAGGCAGTTGCATGGGATTCATATGTGTTCCTTCTCAACTGTGCTTTCTGAAAATTCATCTTCCACCTCAAAGCCCTGTTTCATTGCATTTCCCTGTCATCCCACCTCGTGTTTGCTTAGTAATTACAGGACACAATTTTCCAGTGATCAAATCAAACTGCATTAATACGTGCCTGTGTGCAGCTCAGTGTGAAAGAGACTTCTTTCCACCCTTTGGGAGCTCATTATTATATACAAAATCTTTGTATTTTTATTAGTCAGCCTCATGATTTCTGTGGTAAGGGGGACTGGCAATATTGTTTCACATACATCAAAGGCTGAAATGCAGTTTAACAAGAGCCAGCAGGTTACATACAAGCCCCAAAACACTTGTTATAGGTGTGACTTGCCCAAACCAAACTAGGCAGTGAGTGTTGGCAGAAATTAATCCAACTCTCTGCAGCGGTCAGATCAGCAGCTGTAAAATGTGAATTACTCATTTAAAAAAAAATAACAAATGTACCTTTCTAAGATATCACTTAATGCAAGATCTGGGTTTAGCATATTCCTTTTTTGGCTCTGCCTTACTGAGAGAAGTGAGGCATGCTTGATGCCTTAAACACTCCCCCACCCTCAAAAATATTTCAATCATATAGACTCCTAGGATTAGTCTGCCCTTGAAAACTCTTCCCAATTTCAAATTTGTCTTCCTAATTATTTTCAGACTATAGGAGGAAAAAGGACAGAGGAAATGCTCTGCATGCAACCACCAAGGAAAGGAAGGAAAAAGAAGATCTGTTTTTTTCCTGAGGAAGCCAATCTTCTAAACCCTGTAAAGCACAATAATTGTAAACATTCTTCTTGGGCTTTCTTTCTGTGTTTTTTCTTATTTACTTGCAGCTAGCATGAAAAAAACCTTCCCTCCTTATTCAAAGGGGAACTTATATGTAGTCATCCTCAAAGTCTATCCCAAGGGAACCCAGTTTTAAGAAAAAGTGTTGTAAGATTCCCATAATTGCCAGTGAGGTAATTTTTTTTCTCTCTCTCTGCTTTGGATAATTTATGGGGAGCAGAGACATGATGGTTTTGCCATCCAGTGAATAAATACTGGGTTGAACTGAAGCAAAGCACCCATTGACCATTGCAAACAGATTCTGCAGTCTATACATCTCCATACAGGGTACAATCTAAACGCACTGGTAATCTTCCCATGGAACAAAATGAGTTTGAAACAACCGCTTTAGTGCAGAGGCATATTTTCAATTGGAGTTAACAGACATGGTGCTAGAATTTCTTTGTGGAAAGATAGTGTGGCTTGCCTGAAGTCAGTAGTCCTCAATGGGTCTGAGCAACCTTGACTGAAAGCAAAAACAGAAACAGGATCACTGAGCCTACTCAAAGCTCGGTAGGAAATGAGATTGCAGTATTTTTCAAAATTAAAAAAAAATATAATGTCATTCACAGTTTCTCTTAAAAAAATACAATTGTTTCAGAGAAAACTGGATTAATTTTCATAAATCTCCTTCAACATACCCACCCCTTGGGGTACCAAACCTATGTAGTATCTGAGTCCTTGTTGCATCTGAATCAAAATGATCTGACTCACATTTTGACTAGAAAAAAAAACAAACAAAAAAAGTGGCCCTGCTAAAGGTCTCTGACAGAAGTTTAACCAGAGAAAGTATATTACAGCTGAGAAAAGGTTGCTTTGTTCCAAATTTTCCACAAATTTGCTACTCTTGTCCAACACTCTCAACCACCTCTACATCTAAAAAACAAAGGATCCAACTTCCCAGGTATCTAATCCCATCTCTATGACGGTGTTGTTAAAAAACTCATGTGAGTCTCTTAATTAACCCATTTGTACCTTCAGTTATTGATGAGAGGAGCTAGATGGCTATGCAGATCCAATGTTCTGGTGAAGAATGAGAAAGCCTGGTCTGATCCCGGGCACTAGGAAGATATCCTGTCATCTCAGGACTATAATTCTGCAGTTGGGAGGAAGGCAGCCAATAATTTTTATCAAGGTCAATTGCAGCAATATTTGTTCAGCTTCTTCAAAAGGTAAACCAGTGGATATTCACTTGTATCAATGTTAGGATTCTCAAAAGAAAGGCCAGACCAATGACATACGCACATAAGATCACCTAAGCAAACATAATGCACAAATGGAAGGAGAAAATAAATAATAAACCCATAAAAAGAATTATTTCACCACCTTATCTCCCCCCTGAAACCCATATTTTTCTTTCTCCCTGTTTTTTTTCATAAAATGAACTCTCCCTGCAAAATCATACCCCGAAGCCCTCCCATTGGCTTTTTTTTTTAAGACATCCAAAAGTGAATTTGGTACTTCTTACGGTCTGTGGGACTTTTGCAACTCTAAGCAGCCAATACCCCCTCCACCACAGAAATCATCTTTGTTAAACTGCGATTTTTGTCACGGTTCAGCTCCTTTGTAGATGCTGAAAGTCACACTACATGGTGTGATGGCTTTAGCTCCACCACAGATGATTTGGCTTGATGTAGGAATTGCTGGGTGACATTTTATGACTCGTGTTATGCGGAAGGTCAGACTAGATGATCATAATGGCTTTAAAATTCATTAATCTGTGTGGAGAAATATCTGTGAAAGGATTAAATAGAAGTCCCAACATTTATTCTACATGACAAGTAAATTGGATTCAAACAAAGGTCTTCAAAGCTGAAATGTAAACACCGAGCTGCCAACTCCAAAGTTTGAAAGGTCATGCTAGCAAAACTTAACTGCTGAATGAGATTGACTTCAGCTAAACTGTTCTTCTTTTTCTCAAAATTTCAAGGCACTTCCCTTTAAAATAAAAAAATGAAAATTCTTCCATTTGAAATAAACTTATCTTCTAAAAATTGAATTACATTATAATAGTAAAAATGGCCAAATATTTCTTATTTATCTAAGAGAATTTTTTGACTGAACGAAAGAAATTTCTTTTTTTTTAAGTTGGAGGTTTTTTTATTTAAGATTCCAAGATTTTGTCTCTGTTCTGGATTTTTTTTTCAATAGCATAAAAATATTCATGGGATAAGGAAACCACTTCCTTCTGAACACTACCAACCGTCCAAACTTGGCCTTGTGATTTGAAATTTCAAAGCATCCATGCTGTTTGATGTATACTGAGCTCCAGACATAGAGAAATCAATCTGTATAGCTCTGCCTACCTTGGTAGCTGCAGTCAATGTACTGTAAAGTCTTTGTTAAATATTTAATAATTAGCTGTGGTTTAATAATGTGTGTCTGAAGAAATGCTGAAGGCGGTGAGCAGATAATGAAAGAATGCTGTGTCCTGAAACAAATGCCTTGAGATATTATATATTGTGCTGTACTGGTTTCCTCGCTCAGCAAATTGAGTGACTCTGCTACTTGGGGGGAAATAGGCAATTGTGTCTAGCAGACATCTGCTTTTGTAACCTCTTGTTTCCCAGGGAGAATCCATTTAGAGATCTGAGCAAAACCCTATATGGTAATTCCAGGCCAAAAATACTTTAGTGGAAAGGGCTTTCTTTAGACGGCTTATATTTCCACCGAATAAAAGCATCTTTTATTCTATCCAGTAACAGAATGAAGCAAGAGTTGTGTGCAGGCATGTGTGCCACTTGACATACGGCCCATGCCATTAACATAGAAAAATGTGTCTTGTTGACTATGGAAGTTCAGGTGTATGCTATTGACTGCTTAGCCCAATACATGGTTATTTTGCAGTTCTAGAAGTAGTTTAGATCCCTGGCCTGTTTAAAACAGTGTCTGGTGAAGGCCTCTTTACACAGCAGCAGTTGTCAACTTTTCTTCGGTGGGGGTGTTTCTAAGCCAGAGCTTGGATTCTGCTCCTGAGTATGCATACAAGCTCAAAGTGTGAGGAGTCAGGATATGTGGGGTCTAACAGCACGACTGCTGTAGCTCCATGGAAATCCTTTCTCTGTGCCTGATGTTGTAAAGCAAACCTAGCAGCTCCTCACCATCCAAAGCAGTGACTGTGAAGCTGACTTCTTTGATCTTTATAAAATGCTGTGTGCATCATGAGGAGATGCAAGAGAAAAATCAACAAATGAATGAATAACATCAGCTGAAACAAAGACAGCATGGGGAGTTTCCTCTACAAGTCAGCTCTGTGCTAGCTGTGATTGGTACAGGGCCTTGTCATGAGTGAGGACATCAGAAACAAAAACAAGGAAAAGGCATTTGCGGGTGTCTAGGTCTTGTATGCTCCAGTTTTTCTTCAGGACTGAAGCTCCTGTACTGAATACCCTTCTGCTCGGTTTCATCACGACATGTTCTAATGAAGCCAGGTCTTTCCCCAAAGAGCTTTCAGCCTTCACATGCTGACTCTTCTTCATAAAATACAGGAGCCCTTGTAGTTTCTGAAGGGACTGGAGAGTGAAAGGCGTTTTTAATTACCACTTTGCACTGTGATGGATCTGGCTCCCTTTGCAAGAGTGCTCTGAAAGGTGAAGGTGCCTTTACTTCAGCAGAAACTGTCTCTTCAGGCCACAGAAGAAAGCATTTATCCATAGGAGAAAACACTAGTTTCTTTTCTCAAAAGGCAGAGCCGTTCACTGCTGACAAGATTCTGCAGTGCTCTTCCCCCACTGATTTATTAGATTAATTGTACAGCCTTTGCCTCAGTATGGAAAGACATGTTTATTTGGCTTCACTTTCAGAGTGTTGCCCATCGTAGTGTTGTTGCTTGTTTAATTTATTTCCAAGAGATGACAAGCTGGTGCTTCAAATAGGAATTTTGAGGGCAGGGGTAGGCAATTTTGACCCAATAAGACTAATTTTGGCATATGATGGAGTTCATTGTTCATAAATAGGTTTATTCCACCCTCATTCTGACCAACAAATATCTTTGGAACAGATCTGAGGTTTTTTTAATATCTGGTGTAATGTGAGTAATCTTTCTTGATTCTGTGGGAGAAAGAGTGTACTCTAACCTCCCATGCAGTGAGGGACTGGTGCCCCCTGACTCCAGGGTAGGACCTTCCAAGTGCAGCAAGATGGTCTATAACTTTGCAAACCCCACAGCCTCCTCACAAAAATGTTACAGACTGAATAACAGCTCCTCAAACTTAGGTCTGTGGAGGAACATTTGGAAGAGTAACTTTTAAACTTCCCTCAGTAGTAAGGTCCAGTGAAACTGCTTGCCAGCTCAGAGCATAGGAATGTGAACCTCTGTGTCTAATGGCCACTCAGCTCCAAAAAAAAGGTCTCTAAGTGAATCTGTAAAAAGAGCAGGAGCTGTACACACATTCATACCCATACAGGAAATAAAAAGTGTACCAATAGATGTAAAAGGGTAAAATTTTAAATTATTTTTATAATAAACATTAAAAGGCATATATGGATATAGAAATAGAAATGAAAGCAAGCATCATACAGCTATTACAGATCATATAGAATTGTTATTTCATGCAATATGTCTAAAACAGACATAGAAAATTTATGCCTAATATACTACCACATTTTTCAGTGGGTAGACAAAACATTACCATGTTTATACCCATGCAGCTCAGTTCCAAATCCAAGACAGGGTATGTGAGTCCTCTTGTCCCTTGACCTCTCTATAACCCTCTCTTACACTCGCTGTTGTGTGACTCCTGCTGACATTAATGGTAGCCACAGACACAAGCTCCTCTCTAAAAAAGCATCAGCATGTAGGTGAGCACATCACTCCTATTTCACAATCTTTACACCAACTGCCTGTAAAGTTCTCTATTGATTTCAAGGTTTTACTGCTTATTTTTAAGGCATTCAGCAACTATTGCCCAATATAACTGACAGATCTTTTGTCACTGTGTGTTCCTGAGGGTCAAAATCAGCAGGGTTATTAAGTCTGTCTAAGGAACAACCTTAAGTCTTTCTGGAGCTAAGGTTTTCTGACAACAACATGGCACGATTGAAAGAGTCATGTCAGAGCTGTTTCTGCTTTCCTTTTGGTAGGTTTCATCCTTATACTCAAGTATCCCATGACTTCAGGTTGAAATATTTTTGGAAAGGGCATCGTTGAATTACCATCAAATGTATAGATATTAAAAACCCATGAAGTTATTCCAGGCCAGTAATCTACAAGTTGACCAAATGCTATTCTTTTCACTGCATTTCCTAGCTTGAAGACAGACCAAGAAATGTTACCCAGCTTTATGCCTGTAAGGAAAAACTGCATCCCAGGATGCACTTCTTACCTGTGTGAAATTTCCCCTGATACTCATCATACATTTTCAATTGCACATTTCCATCCATTAAGGAATACAATTTAAACTTTTCAGACTTGTATTCAGCAGAATAATAATAACCAACCCCAAGTGAATAATTTATTGGAAAAAAAAAATTAACCTTTCTGTTCCTTTCTGTTTAGGGAGACACATTCACTGGGAACAGAAGTTCAGTTAAATTAACTTCATGAGGTCAGTGAGATGATCCAGGCTAGGATGTTCTTGTGGAGTGACCAAGGCTGGGGGCCAGATGCCCCCCAAAGCTGCTCTATCACTGCCCTCCTCAGCTGGGCAGGGGAGAGGAGACAGAGTGAAAGGCTCCTGGGTCAAGATAATGGCAGGAGAGACCACTCAGCAGTGACTGTCACAGGCAGAACTGACTCAACTAGGAAAAAAATTAATCTCATTTATTACCAATCAAATCAGAGCAGGATAATGAGAAATAAACCCAAATCTTAAACCTTTCCCCCTACCACTCTGTCTTTCCAGGCTCAACTTCACTACCCATTTCTCTCCCTCCTCCTCCAGCAGCACAGGGGAACAAGGATGGGGAATGGGGTCAGTCCATCAAACATTGTCTCTGCTGCTCCCTCCTCCTCAGGGGAGGACTCCTCACCCCCTTCCCCTGCTGCACTGTGGGGTCCCACCAACAGAAGACAGTCCTCCACAAACTTCTCCAACATGAGTCCCTTCCCATGAGGCTTGATGTCTGCAAAGTTTCTCATACCTTCTTACTCCTCTCTCTGGTGGAAAAATGATGATGCTTATGGGTTGGTTTTTCCCTTCTTAATTCTGTTACCCAGAGGCACTACCACCATCACTGATGGGTTTGGCCCTGGTTAGCGACGTGTCTGCCCTTGAGCTGGCTGATGTTGAGTCTGCCAGACCTGGGGGAGGCTTCTAGCAGCTTCTTGAAGAAGCTGACCCTGCAGCCCCCCACCATCACTACCAAAACCTTGCCACACAAACTCAATACAGTTTTCCAGAAGACAACTGTGACTGTCTGACCAGGGAGGTGGTTCAATCACCATCCCTGGATGTGTTTAACAGACGGGTAGATGAGGTACTTAGAGATATGGTTTAGCATAGGACAGGAATGATTGGACTTGATGATCTTAAAGGTCTTTTCCAACCTTGTGATTCTGTGATTCTGTGATTCCTTCAAAAATTAAGATTTGAAACAATATAATTTTAATTTTTTAATATTATTTAATATTCCCTTACTTGAAATGGTAAGTGGCTCTAAGTGTTTAGAAATCAAGATGAGTAGCTTAGCTTTAATGGCCCTGGAAGCTGCATGATCCTGTTTCATTTCCACAGCAGGCTGAATACAATTCATCAGGACTAGGGCTTACGTAACTATCACGGATCCGAGTATTTCAGAGGCAGTATTTAGTATTTAGGAAACACAGCAGATAAGATGGATTATAGAATTTAAAAATTTTAAAAATAAACCAAAAAAAAAATACCCAAACTTTTTTCCTTACAGCTTACTCATCCTTGCTGAAGGCATCATTTATTTAAAAAAATAAAATTAAATAAGCTCCTTTAAGTTTTATTAGCTGCTTGCAGTTTAATTTTATCTTGTCAGATTTAGGCTAAACAAGTGCCCTCGCTGTGAAGGTGGCAGCCAGATTCATGTCTGTCTTGTTTGACTGTCACTTTGACAGAGCTCTGGTTGAGGGTTTTTCTGGTGATCCTATTCCCCCGCTGTGCTAAGCAGTGTGATCCCATGCAGCTTCAGCTCAAAAACTAGCGTTAGTGCCAGCTTAACTCTTGCCTTCTCCCCCATCTCATGCAAGAACTCACTTGCTCAAAGGCACACACCCTGCAGAAGAAGGAGCAAGCTTCGATGGCAGTAGAGACGCATGGAGCACTTCTCCTGGATCTGGTGTGATGGGGTGAACCACTTGAGGTGAACCAAGATTTGGTTTCACTAGCTACCCTCTGCAAAGCTTTCTTATTTTGCTTCAGTGTTGTTTATAGACTTAAATCCTCCTTTGTTTTCCTGAAGAAGTTCATGCACCTCATCGATCCCTCTATAGATTTTCAGTTTTACTTTGCTTGTTTGCTTTCCATTTCATGACTTTCCCTGTTGTGCCTGTAGCCATCTTCACTTAGATAATAATCAGTAACTCACAAACTGGACCCGGTTATTATACGGATGGGTAACATCAAAATGCTGCAAAAAAAATACCCCAAACGACCGATTTGATTCAATAGTTGGAATTTTTTTTTCCACCATGATGCTCCTATTCAACAGGGTACCAATAACGTGTGCTGTTTTGACAGCAACAGGGTCATTCAGAAGTCTTTCCTATTTATGATTATTGATGAGCTCAATATTTCCCCGCATTTTTCATTGCCTCTGTGTGTGTGTGTGTGTGTGTGTGTGTGTGTGTGTGTGTTCACTGCAGTCTAATCCAACCCAGTGAAGGCTGCACTTCAGCCACAGTCAAAGCAATTCCTGAGGCTACAGACACATGAGCAGAGAGGAAAAGCTCGAAGCATAAACCTGAAGCGTGTTGCAGGGCGGCAGCTGGACACAAACCTGTGTCTGTGCATCCAGGAGCGTGAGAAATGATCTGCCAGGGCGTTAAAAGTCAGGCAGCAAAACACATGGGAAAATTGCCCCTGACTCGCCCAGGGGGTAAATTTGCCATTCCTGGGGCTGAGCCAAAGGTCCTCTGGAGATTGTGACATCTGTTTGCAGCTTTTTACAGTCAGGACGGCTCGACTTGGGAGAAGTTTATTCTGTCCCCGTGCCCATAGCTAGAGTTGAGTTCACAGAATGTGTAGTTGACGGATTTTCAGATTAGATGAAACACACCCAAACATAAAGATGTAAAAAATAATAAATGGCCCTATTGAAAGCAATTACATTTTGTTTGACTTTGGTGCTACCAGGATATCCACTGAAATACTGTCCGCCTTAATGGAAAGGATTACACGGAGATGTCTGACCATTGCAAACACTGGTACTTGCCCAACACAGAGACTTCTCTGGTTTCACTTCTAGCACCCGTTTCACATTTGTGTCATGGTCCCAGTGACCAGTAGATTTACCTTCTCCTCTGCATATATCAGCAGCTCATTAAAATTGTGAGAGAAGCTGCCATCTGATTGCACTTTTTCAGGTACTGTAAGAAAACCGTCTGAAAAGTTGGTTGCCTCTGAGATATATATATATATATTTAGTTCCCCTAACATCTCACTGAAGGAGAGGTTCTCTTTAGCTTGCTTTATTCTAGAATTATGGAGAATAATTGTAAAATGAGGTAATAAAATTTAATGTCTTATTAAAAAAAAAGTCAAACCTATAAATCATTGATATTTTCAAATCACTAAACAGGAACTTGGAGAACTCCAGTGGTATGTGCTCTTGGTCCAGACATCCTGTATTTTATTGTTTTAAGATGCTTCTCTTATTCATCTGGTAGTTTTTTAATATGCCTCATGTTAAATTTAACGTGCTCCTTTCCTTCATCTGTCGCTTTTTCTGAGCTACCCTTTGATGATGAAATATGGACCAATGCAGTCAATAGTTTTTGGCTAGAAAGTGAAAGATGTTTCTTGCTAACATCTTCCTTCAGTGACCTCCTGTGGGCTTGTCTTAAAGCTCTTCAGATCCAGCAGAGCAAAGAAATTCAGCCAGCACCAGCAGCTTCAGTCAACTGGGTTTAAAACATGAGAACTCTGCATTGAGTGCACCGAGTGAAGCCTGAGCAGAACAGCTCCCCTCCCAGACCCTGTGATATGAAGCAGGATGACTGGTTTGAAAAACCTTATTTCAGCTGCCTAGCAGCTTCACAGCAGAACCGTATTCAAAACAGATTCCCTCTGGTCACACAACTGGACTGTTTCTCCCTTTTGCTGTGCAGAAACAAAGGATGTGAGAAAACACAGAGCTTTCTTTTTGCTTCCCTTTGCTTCAGGGTTCCCCACTGCCACATACCAAGCATTTATTTTTCCCTGGGGAGGCAGGAAAAGACAGAATAACAAAATACCCACTAGTTGTTTCAGCAGAAACACTTCAGTAGAAGCAGCAGCCCAAGTCCTACAGGCTCTGTGCAGGGAACACTGATTCACACTATGCCTTTTAAGCTTCTCAGGAGACGAAAAAATAAGAAGAGCTTGTTCCATTGTACCCTGTGTTCTGCATAAAACCAACCTGCTAGTGAGCAATTGCTCACTGTATTGCTGTGTCATTAGGCTGTAAAGACAGGCAAACCTCACATTCATCTTCCCTGGGATTGCAATGGAACACAATGCATTGAAGCCATTGTCTCTTGACTGTGTCTATCAAGTAGGTGTTTACTTCTGCATTATTCACTGCAGGCTATCTATAAAGAACCTTCAGGATGTGATTCACTCCATCTTGAAATAGATCTAAAATAAGTCAGATGAATCATTCCCCAAAAGTGTTTTTTCCACCCTTGTACCCCATTGATGACAAAGGGAGCTGCAGAAGACCATCATGGGGTTTGCCATTTATGCGGTGGATGTATAAAGTTAACCAAAGCTAGATCACACTCCTGGAGACATATTTTATTGCACTAGGTGCAACCACATGCACTGAGACTTTGTGGTTCTTTCTCTAAATGTTGTTGGAAGTGGCATAGTTGCAGGTTTTCTCAGTACAAGCAGACAGTCCCTGTGGGAACACCTTATTTCACTAAAAACACTGTACCACAGCAACGTGGCATTTTAAAGAGAAGTGTTGCAAAACGAATTCTTCTGAAAGAAGGAATCCTTGAGAAAATTCCTTCCTACCTGAAGGGAGGAATATGGGAGCCACAGATATGACTGTTTGCAATGCTGGGTGTGAAGAAAAAGGATTTTCATGAGAGGTCGATTTTACCTGGCTTTCGGGCTTCACATTCAGAGGGTCTACAAAATCTAGTAGGTGTCTGTTACCAAAAAACATCTTGCCAAAGCAATAAGTGGAAATTAGGAAACAATTAATCCAACCAAAAGTTATAAGCCAACTCAAAGATTATATTAATTTTGCCCCTATGCCCACTAACTGTCTTGCCTGTCACCCTGAGCATAGTAGGATCCTGGATATCTAGCTCACATGTAACACCTGTTCTCTAGATTCCTATGGTTAGCTTAGATTACTCTTCTTTAGAGCTAGTCAACAGCATCCCTGTGTGCCAACAGAGAGAAATATGCTTTTCCAGACAGTGACCATCTGACTGTGCTGAGCACTCCTCTGAGACTGGGATGAATCACTTTCCAGAAGTGTCTGTGTCAGGGCACTCCACTTCTTGCCAGTAAGGTTGTCCCCTTATTTCTTCCTTTTTAATTTACACTGTACTTTTGAATTTATCAAATTTAGATATCTAATTCTATGACAAAGTATCATATAATAACAAGTTCTAAATGAAAATAGCTGCAGTCGTCCCTGGGGGATATATGATACGTTGCATCATGTTAGTCTTACACACTAGCAAACTTTGGGGAAATCTTCTGCATATTTAGAAGTATCTTCTGTCTTTATTGAAGCAGCGCCTTGCAAGAGGCCTGACCACAGAATCAGGAAGGTGACCCTAAACAGGATGTCTTCTTGTTCTGCACCTGGGATCTTCTGGTCTGGCTATGCCCAGGACCCCCACCTCATGAATGTTTACACATCTGAAAGTAATATGAAATATCTGCATACAGAGGAGAGTCCCAAAGCCTTTGAAGGCATTTGGCACACACCACACCCCATATATATGTATATATATATGTGTGTGTGTGTGTGTATGTGGTTTGCAGCAGGACAGGTGCTTTTACAAGACTAAGTTGTTGCTGTTGCTGCTACTTGGTTCCCATATTTTTCACGTGGGTGCAGCCTTGTATGGGTCAGAGGGGCATCAGCAAGGGAGGATTTCAAACAGGGCTCTCCCCAGAGCTGGGGGGAACAGTCCAGAGCTCCTCACTTACTCAAGTGGTTTTATGTTAAAATCTTCGTTCTTCCAGGCATTATTTCTTTGTAAAGGTGGTAACAAGTCATTCCTGAGAATAAAAATAAGGCATAGCAAACTGGGATGCTGAGGCACATGCTTTTAGTGGCTTGGTTACTAAAAAGCTCTGCCCTCCTGCTTCTTCATCTGCTGTCTCTATCATCTCCAGACCAACCTTTTTGACCTATCAGAAATGAGTGGCCTTTTTCTTTCATTTTTATCCTGCATTTGAATGAGACAGAAGTGTAGAGAAAGATATATACTTCTTATCCTGGAGATTTTTTACAGAAAGGAGGGCATTTTGTGGCCTACTTGACAGGTGATTCAAGGTTTCATCTCATCATTTCTGGAAAATAAAAGCAAAAAAAAAAAAAAAGAGTGTGTTTGTTTTGGTTTTTGTTTTCAATTACAGTCAGCTGTACAAGTAACAGAAAATAATCAATATACTTAAGCAGAGATTTTTCAAGAGAGCTCTTTTATTTTTTTCTTTCTCTGTATTAATGATGACCTGCACTTCCTACCATAATGATTGCCTTAAAAGTCTTTTTGGCTTTGAAGAGGTTGTCTCAGCTCTTGAAGTACACTCCTCATGAAGGAATATAATCCAAAGAAGTCTATTACTTTAGAATTCATTATTCCTCTCTCTCTCTCTCTCTCTCTCTTTTTTTAAGACAGTCAATGCTGTAAATTAAACTGCTTGAGTTGGCTTTGTGTTTTTTTGCATACACAGCAAGGATAACTACACATCAGATTTATGGGCATCGTGCGCAGGTTGCTATGACAACCCCTCCAGCCCCTGTACACCAAATAACCTTGTCATGTGAACGTTTATCACAAGCACACCAAGTACAGGATTCCTCCGTACGGTCTTTAGCTAAACAGCAGGAATTTTTTTCCTGAATAATAATTGGTCATGCCCTTTTATGCTATGAGTCAAAGTTAATCAACTTCTAGATTTGAAATTAACCGTCGGTACAACATAATCTGAGCACCATTCTTCATGACTGCGGCGCTCGTCGAGAGGAAACTTTGCAAGGAGCACTGCTCCCTTTTCAGGAAAACTGTGGGTTGTTTTTTTATTGCCATTGTAACCTCACAAAACCCATATGTAAAATGACAGGCTGCGTCTGTGTGTGCGCATAACATATTATTGTGTTCTAAATGAAATGTGAATTTTAACTATCGAATCATTTGTGGGAAATAAAGCTTACTTTTCTTCTTTTTTTTTTTTTCTTCTTTTTTTTTTTTTAATAAAGGAACTTCTAAAGCCAGAGCCACATTCTAATTCTTCACACCCACTTTTAGTTATATTTTTTGGGAAAATTTGAAGGCTGCACACCTGGTCCTTCAATAGACCAGGCTTTCTTATACATTTAAACTCCTCCCTGTGCACCCACATTTTAAAGAAAATACAGGAATTTAATGACGTTTATAATTTATAGTTTCAGAGGGAAAGATTAGTATGTGTGAGGGATTAGTGATCTGTGTAAATTACTCCAGTAATTTTTATACAATGCTTACATCATAAGTAAACCTCACCTCATGTATATGAGTAGGAATATTAGTATTTTTTTTCCTGAAGAAATAATATCTTAGGTTGTAGGTATAGGAATTTCCAGAAAGCTTTCAGTTCTAATGTAGCACTCATATTTAATGTCACTATAGGGTGGGTGGTTGGGGTTTTTTTCAAGCACATTGACTTAAATGCCCAAATCAGAAAAGAGCTTTGTAAGTGAGTTTACAAAATAGCAACAGTGGAGTAAGCAAATATTGGCAAAGTTCTTTCTTTATTTCTCTAATAAGTAGGATTAGTTGAAATAATGTATAGTCTTGCCCTTACCTGCTTTTTTTAAATGATGGCTCATTCTCCTATTGTTTCTCATAACCATCACACCCAAAGCAAAACTCGCTGGACTTGTTAGGAAGACTGATGCTGGCTTGAAATGGACACAGTTAGGAAGCACCCAGGATTTCTTTAACATTTGTAAAAGTTTACTACAGGATGACAGGTAGTTTTCCCCTTAAAAACTTATTTTAAGATGAGAGGGAGGTATGCACATTTGCACACACCAATATAGTATTTTTGCTGGATGACTTCAAATCAAGATCAAGCGCTTTGTTTGAAGGCTTTGGTCAAGCACAAGTTATTTGTCTTAATCTAAATATAATGAGGTGGCATTTTCTGCTTTCCATTATGCAAAATGTCAGATTAGATGACTTAATCTCACAGATTTACCACACAGACCTCTCTCTATACTTTACATCTCCTGAGATGTAGATTTCTGGATACAATTTACAAACATTAAATGCTAACTTTTTGATTTCCTTATGAAGAGTGCCTTCTTCTTCACCACTACTCACAAAACACTCTCTGGATAAATAGACTGGATTTCATGCACAAGTGCATTGATCCTTTGAAGCAGTTTTATTTTTCTTCTACAGTCTACATGAGTCCTTGCTAAATTCTCTGTTTATGATTTGCACAGACTTCAGGGGAATTAGATACTAAAGCACAACTTACTTTCCCACTTTCCCTTGGGACCTTCATCCTTCTTTCACTCCTCCCTTTGCAATAGTGAATTGTCTTTATTAACAATCAGATTTGGAAGAAGAACAAATGCCAGCTAATATCACCAAAGATACTATTAAGCAAATGAATTTGTAGGTGGAAAAATGACTTTTTTTTTTTCCCAGCCCTTAATATACCTTTGTGTATGGAACAAAACCAGCAGTTTACTGTCAGAAGCTTTCCTAGTGGAAAGGGTTCACACTTCATCTAATTATATGAGTTCATAAGGATGCTGGTTTCTGAGTTCCCATTCTTGTGTGCGCAGTAGTCATAATGAAGTAATTAAGGTACATAATGCTCAAGGCTGAAGATAAATCCACCTGGGGTCAGTTGTGAATCAAACACCCTTGGTTTGTTAGACTATTTTACTTTCTGGTAGAAGAGATGAGACATCTGCAATAGCTTTTTCTTTGCCTTTTCATCAGTCTTCGGTTCTAGCAAGCGAAGGAGCTGTTCAGACATGAAGTCATTTGTGGGGCGTAGCCTGGAGTTAAGTTCTTTATCTGCTGAATGCGTCCACCAGGGTTGATGAAGGAGTGTTTCTAGTGTGGTGGCCATTGCTCATACACCTTGTTTCTTCAGAAATTGTCTAAGAGGATAATTGTCTAAGAGGACAATTGTAAAGTGTCTGTGGCTTAAACATGAGATAGAGCTGGGAAAGTGAGTTTCTGCAGTGTGGAGAACTCAAGGGCAAACTATAGTTTAAGTGATCCAGCTGTAAAATGGCCTACATGAAACTTCAGTCTCTACTATATGGGAATGACTGCAGAATGCATTTCTACATCTGTCCAGCTTTGTCTATGGTAGGTATTTCAGTTCCACAACCAGTAAGTCATACAGTAATATATTTTCTTTAAAGATGTAATTTGTTTTCTTTAAATATTAGGAGTCAGCCTTAATAGTTGTATTTGGCAATAGAATTCCTACCTATACCCTCCAGTCAAGTATACCTCAGAAAGAAATACAGAAAGTGTACTTTCTGGGCACAAGGCAAACCACCAGCAGCAATTTTGTCCCTGTGGGCTTTTTGATGAGAATAGCAATTAGGCTTATTCTGATGGTATTTTTTTTAATAGTGATGAGTAGCATCTGGACAGAAAAGAGATCCACTTTCTATTCCCATTACAAGTGGAAGAAATAATGAAGAAAACTGCATGGATTTCCTCTACTACCAGATAAAAACTCCAAAAAGTGTACTTGTGAAAATTCAATGCCACCAAATCCAGGTCTAATCTAAGCACAGAAAGCCAATTCTTCCCCAATGAGATGGGGTGAGGTATGTTTTTAGACTCAGATGACTCAATAGGTTGCTGATACTGTGAACATGACTTTCAGATAGTTGACAAAACTCTTGGGTTAACTACAAAATTCTATCTTTTTAAGAACGGTTGATGTTTTTTAAGTACAGGTTGTTCTATGGCACTTTCACCAAGGCTTTGAATGTTCTTGAGGACCATAACCCAAGATTAGACCCTGTAGGTCAGCCTGTGAAAAAGTACTTTTTGGGGCTTCTGGGTGAGCTACCTGTCAAAATCTATCATCAGTATCCAGGGTTACCAAGAATTCAGCAACCATGTGAGACTTGTGAAGAACTTTGAGTTTAAAAACTCCCAGAATTTTAATGAGTTTCTACAGTTTTTCTACAGATATTTCAAAGATTATTGAAAGTGCTCACCACACAAGTTCCAATAGAGAAGAAATTATATCTATTTTCTTCTGTAATGGGAAGAGTGCTGTATTTTTCCAGGAAAATTTATGCTACAATTCTTAGTCATATTAAAAAATTTGCAATGTCACATTTTTTCTGGATTTTTTTACCATACCTGTATGCACCCTTCTTGAAAGCTGGTTGTTTCCGTTGGCAATTGAAGCTTTAAAGGAACAATATGAAAGATTGTTCTCTGGTAGTCTATCTTATGAAAATGGATTTGAATAGACATTACGACTAGAAGAAAAGCTGAAAAAGCATAGCTAAAATTGCACAGAAGACTTAAAATCAAGAAGTGGTAGTAAGTAGAATGCATCCTAAGAATTCCATCATACTGAAATGCTCAGATAGTGACTGAATTTTAAGGACACATACTGAAAAAAGCAAGCTGAGACTTAGAAACAAAATGCAATTCTTTGAAGTCGGTTCTCTGCACTGAAGTAATTCATCCTATGCCTTATTTTCTACAATTTTGATTTATAGTAAAAGTTATTGATAACTATGGATTTTTACTTGTTATGAAATTGACAAAAAATACTTTCAAAGAAAAGTTACTTTCCAACATGAGCCAATAGCTGGACCTACACATTTTCTCAAATGATCCCAAATCGTTGGAAGACACAGACATTTTCTAGTTGATTACTAGACTTGCATGATTCATTCTCCATTTATGCTCATGAAAGCATAGCTCAGTTAGGAGGTATTTTCATATAGGAAAGATGTCACATGGAATAAAAGTAGGATAATGAAGAAGAAAGCACAACCCTGACATGAGCTTATGCTGTTTGAGAAAAAGCATTATGGTCACCTTGTGATACAGATCATGTTGGTATAAATCTGGTGTTATTTCACTGATATCCAGAGAATTTCACTAATAAATACTGAAGAAGAACCTGACATTTTCACCACTGAAAGTACTGCAGAAACACAGAGAGTCACCTATAACAGCACGTAGAAGAGACTAACAGAAAAAAAGACAGGGCTAGGAAAGATGGATAGAGACCAAAGAAGGATGTTGAGCCTGAGCTGGCAACTTTATCTTCAGTTCAGTTGCTTGACAGAAAACTGTTTTTACAAGAGGTCACGCTGTGCATATTCTCAATTTAAGCATGTAAAAAAAAATCATTAATTCTGCCAATATTATCAAAGAATCTATGTAAAGTGTTGGAATTCTCCTTGTGACACATGACATGGTTTTCATTAAAGAGGATAAGGCTGGAAGTAAAAGCCTCCAGAAATGTACCAAAATCTGAACTGACAAAATATTCATCTGGGAAGCCATCAGCAAGGTCAAAGCATAGCTGATGGGGAGATAAGTGGTATATTGCTACCCTTCTGCAGCTCAACTTCCTAGCCATGGAGAAATCAGTACTGCAAATGTTTCCTATGTGGATGCATCATGTTGGGTGAGCTTGGTTATATTCTATCCAACAGCCTAGCATAGAGATGAGTAAGAACAACATGGGCAAAACTCTCTTTAAAGGTCCTCAATCCAAGTAAAAAGATTTAAGTCTCAATCTTGTCTCAAAACAAGCTATCATTAATTAAGGTAGAAAATAAATCTTTGTTGCTTTCCCCATAAAGCACAGTGTCATAATACTGAAAACAAAGACCAAACTGTGCTTCTCCAATGAAAGAAGCTGTAGGACTAACTAAGAGCATAAGTATTTAGGTCACTTTACATTCTAGCATATTCTACCTGGTGGCCACAAGATCCACAGTTTGTTGGTGCACTCTAAAAACACCTTCCTTATATTTAACTGTAATATCTGACAGTGGCATCTACTATTACCCACAAAATGCAACACGTATGTATGGACACATAAAGGCTGTAGCCTAAACAATCTCTTTCCTCTTCTTTATGGCTTCAGTTTTCTCTTGTGTTACTGTCTCATCAATGAATTAGGTTCCCAAAGGCGAGGGAAAATTTCCAAAGGATGAATTAAAATTAGTGCCTGACCTCCATAGAAATTCAGAGGAAATTTGTCACTTCACTGTACTTTGTGCCTTTGAGAAACTTAGCAATAATTTCTGGGGTCCTGCTTGTTTTTCTTGAGCATCATTAACTATGTTATTGAAACAGCCTGTCTTGTCCTGTACCTGTGTGGATACACTGCACAGCACAAGAGTGAGCCGATTTTGTGGTGGTCCTTATGGAAGATAGCAGCCTGATAGATGTGTCTGTTGTGTCTCACTTCCTTGATAATTTCCTTGCATCCTTTATGGATACCTCTTGGGTGAAGATGGCCATTGACTTCTTACTGTTGGCAACAACACAAGTTGCAAAATGTCTAATTCATGCTAGGGGGTTTGTCTTCCAAGACCTTGGTCCCAGAGCAGGGCAGAGGGAGGAAGAGAAAGTCCAAAATCTGATCTCCTTCCCTTTCCAAACTCTCCCTGTAGCACCATGAGAAAGTTCCCACTGACTTTCCCAGCTTAGGCAGGTGTTTCCTTAGGGGAGGTTTTTAGTCAACAGGCGGAAGAACAACTGAAAGACAAGAATAGGCATCCAGAGATACTTCAGTGAAAGGGGAAATACTTAAACAGAGAGCAAGTTTTCATCATATTGTGACATTTGCCAGCTCTTGTTAGAACCAGTTGGGAACTTGTTGAGTAACACTGATTTATAAAAACTGAATCATGTGGACTGGAAGACTGGCTTCTTTAAGGGTTTTCAGGGTTGGGACTGGAGGGAGGGAGGGAGAATATAATCTTTATAATATTATATTGAAAATGAAAGACATTCTCAGAGGAACTGTACAAGAAGAATGTGGAAAGGACTGAAATTAAGGAGACTAAATAACAGTGTTAGGTTACAGGCTGCAGGTTTGTTTCACTCTTGGATAAGGACATAAATGGTCATCTGAGGATGGTTTATATTTATGCATGTCAGCTTTACTATCCTTACAAAGGGTGAAATATGAGACTCACCAAGTCTCAGAGCCAGAGGGTGACTCCAGAGTCCATGGGTCAGCCATGGCTCTGTTAAATTGTAGTTTTGTGACCTAATTAATTAATTTATGACAAATACCTATCTTAGGATAATCAAGTTTATATGCTCTCAGATTTCCAGTGGGGATAGAGAACATTCCATGGCTTTTTGAAGGATTCCATGGGAATCTGTTTTCATAAACTCAGGAGGTAAAAGATGCCTTCACCCCAAATACAGAGATAAGCAAACTTTTGGGTAGAGTCATTTGGCCACACAAGCCCTAAATGGTTTTCAAGAATAAGGAGGTGACTGGTGACAGCCAACATGGCTTCACTAAAGGCCAAATTATACCTGACAAATCTGGTGGCCTTCTATGATGGAGCCACAGAAATGATGGACAAGGGAAAGATGGCAGGCATCATCTTCTTGGACACAAGGCATTCAACAATGTCCAGCACAATATCCATGTCTCTAAATTGGAGACACATGGATTTGACAGATGGACCACTTGGTGGATAAAGAACTGGCTGGATGGTCGCACTCAAAGAGTTGTAATCAAGGGCTCAATGTTGAAGTGGAGGTCCATAACAAGTGGTGTTCCTCAGGGGTCAGTGTTGGGACTGGCACTGCTCAAGATCTTTGTTGGTGACATGGACAGTGGGATAGAGTGCACCCTCAGCAAGTTTGCCAATGACATCACCATGCTCTGTGGTGAGGTTGACACACTGTAAGGAAGAGATGTGATCCAGAGGGACCTTGTCAGACTGGAGAGAGGGGCCTATGTAGTTCAAGAAGGAGAAGTGCAAGGTCACAGAATCACAGAATGGCATGAGTTGGAAGGGACCCCAAGGATCACAGACCTCCAACCCCCCTGCCACAGGCAAGGACACCAACCTCAGGCCGGATCTATACAAGGTTGCCCAGAGCCCCATCCAACCTGGCCTTGAACATTTCCAGGGACAGGGCATTCACCACCTCTCTGGGCAGCCTGTTCCAGCCCCTCACCACTCTCTCTGTAAAAAACTTCCCCCTAATATCTAATCTTAACCTTCCTTCCTTTAGCTTCAGCCCATTCCCCCTTGTCCTGCCATTTTCTACCCTTTTAAAAAGTTGATTCCCCTCCTGTTTCTCTGCTCCCTTCAGGGACTGGAAGGCTGCAGTGAGGTCCCCCTGCAGCCTTCTCTTCTCTAGGCTGAACAAGCCCAGCTCCCTCAGCCTCTCCTCGTAGGGGAGGTGTTCCAGCCCTCTGATCATCTTCGGTGCCTCCTCTGAGCCCTCTCCAAGAGTTCCACATCTTTCTTGTATTGGGGGTCCCAGATCTGGACACAGGACTCCAAATGGGGCCTCACAAAGGCAGAGCAGAGAGGGACAATCCCCTCCCTGTCCCTGCTGCCACCCCTCTGCTGATGGAGTCCAGGATACCATTGGCCTTCCGAGGTGCAAGAGCACACTGCTGGCTCATGTTAAGTTTCTCATCCACCATGACACCCAGGTCCTTCTCAGCAGGGCTACTCTCAAGCAGCTCTTCTCCCAGCCTGTATCTATGTCTGGGATTCTTCTGGCCCAAGCACAACACCTGACACTTGGCAGTGTTGAACCTCATTTGGTTCACCCAGGGCCCACCTTTCCAGCCTGTCAAGATTCCTCTGGATGGCTTGAGCTCTCAGAAAAGCATCCTTAAAGAGTAGCCAACTTTCCTGCATATGGGTCAGGGCAATCCCAAGCATATTTATAGGCTGGGCATAGAATGGATTGAGAGCAGCCCTGAGGAAAAGGTCTATGGGGTGCTGATTGGTGACAAGCTCAATATGAACCAGCAGTGTGTGCTAGCAGCTCAGAAAGCCAACAGTGTCCTGGGCTGCATCAAAACCAGTGTGACCAGCAGGTTGAGGGAGGTGATTTTTTTGCCTCTGCCCTGCTCTTATAAGACCCCCTTCTGCAATGCTGCATCCAGCTCTGGGGTCCCCAGTACAGGAAAGACAAGGAGCTGTTGGAGTGAGTCCAGAGGAGACCACAAAGACAATCAGGGGACTGGAGCACCTCTGCTATGAGAGGCTGCAAGGGTTGGGCTTGTTCAGCCTGGAGAAGAGAAGGCTTAACAATAACTAAAGGGGTCCCACAAGAAAGTGGGAGAGGGACTGTTCACCAGGGAGTGTAGTGATAGGACAAGGGGTAATGGCTTCAAGATGAAAGAGGGTAGGTGTAGAGGGTGGTTAAGCACTGACACAGGTTGCCTAGAGATGTGGAAGTCCCATCCCTGGAAGTATTTAAGGCCAAGAGAGATGGGGCTTTGGGCTACCTGGTCTAGTGGAAGGTATCTTTGCCCATGTCAGAGGGGGTTGGAACTAGATGATCTTTGAGGTCCTTTCCAAACCAAAAAAGTATTCTGTGTTTCTATTATTCTATTCCCTCTGTGGTGTAGGGTATAGAATTCTCCTCTTCTTTTTATGAAAAACAAACTTTAGAAGTTTATTTCCCCTTCAAAAGAAAAAAAAAGACATTAAACATATCACCTCTCCTTTCATCGTTTTCTTCATTTGTCTGCTTCTCACCCTACATCTCCCACACTGCAACTGATAATAATTGGAGAACACAGGTTGATTTTAGTATATTGCTGATCCTGAAGGCTTCACTTTTAGTATAGCTACTCTCTATAGAAGATTATATCTGTATGAAAGTCCATCTGTTTGTATATGTAGACTCCCTTATTTTGCGAAAACATAATATCTCATTTTGATTCAATATTTTTAGATAGGTTTAGATTCAATATTTTTAGAATTTCAGGAGGTTTGAAAACAGTCTGCTGTCTTTCTACATGCATCTCTCAGGTTTTTTGGTACTGCAGTGAGACCCATTGTTCTGCTGCTGCAAGAACTGTTTGCAAGGTCTTCTTAAAAGTTCATACCTCTTCTACACTCCACTTCTCCTGGGGCAATATTGGGGGAAGGAATGTTTGCAGACAGCTACAAAAACATCTTGCATGGAAAACCCTGAACAAGTATTGAATGCTCTGAAGCTAGCACGGATCTGGTAGCAGGTGGACTTGATATTGAGAAGTTTATTCCTCGATGCAGGAAACAATAAACTCACAACCTCCTCCCTTCAATATCACTTGAATGACAGTAGGCTTCTCAAGCTGTTGATGATACGAGTAACTCCTTTAGTGATTACAGGTTTATACTTCAGAAGTACAAGTCCCTACATATACTTCAGCTGATCTCAGTAGCTTGTTATGCCCCACAAGTTCCTGATCAAGGACAAGTAATCTTGTAATTTGCTTTTCCTCAGCTCTATACAATTACAGCAGTCATGCAGAGCTCACAAACAAAACCTCCCTTTCTTCCTCGTATTACTAATGATCTGTCAAAAGCATGCATTTTAGTTTTTTAATTTCTGGTATAACAAAATGATGTTTTCATCAATGGATGTTATCAGTCAAGTGACTATATCGACAAGTTGGCGTGGAAGATGGCAATGTTGTTATTTCTCTATGTTACTCACGAGGTTCTTTAAAAAACTGCTTTAAAACAAGGAAACAAACAAACAAAACCAGAGAATGGCCTAATTACCTTGCATTGCCTTGCAACACTTCTTTTGTCCTCTCAGGTCAAAGGGGATGGGGTTTTGATCCTGGAGCATAGCAAAAGAAGAGAAGGATAGTTTCCTGTGCTTTTTTTTTCCTGAAGATTAAATTCTGTGGTAAGGTTAGATGTCTGATGATGGCTAAAAATTGAGAGGATGTATCTGTGAACATTGACTATTCACTGTAGAAATATCAAGCCCTGAAAACTGCCGAGTGTTTTATTTCTTAAAGCCTTTTAAATTTTATAGCTCATTTATGTTCCAATAGAATTAAATATGTGATAATGTAGTGCTCTTAATTGCAGTCTTTAGAGTAAATCCTGCCCTTTCTAAAGAAGTACCCCTTTGATACAGAAATAATTAATGAAGAATTATAATTTAGAAAAGATCATCATAGTCATCTAATCTGATGTGCATAACACCAGACCACAAAACCTTGCTAGCTATGACTGCACCAAGCACTTAATTGAGTTTAAATAATAGTTTATCTTTAGCTCATTTCCAAGTGACCGAGAGTCTTCTGTATATCCAGTTAAGCTGCTTCAATGGTTAATTATCTTCACATCAAAAAATGTGTGCCAAATTCCTACTCTGAGTTCACAGTTGCTTTGTTTCAACCTACCAAATCTCATTAAGCTTTTCTCTACTCAATTAAAGAATTGTCCACTTTCTAAAATCTCTTCCCAACATAGATATTTGTAGGCTATGATCAATTCACCTCTTAATCTACTACTCCTAGAAAAACTGAATTTATTGAACTTCTTAAATCTTTCGCACTGAGACAGGCTTGTCCTACTCTAAATCATGCTTGCCATTTTTTTCTGAATGCTTTCTGTTTCTCTGCTCCCTTCAGGGACTGGAAGGCTGCAGTGAGGTCCCCTCACAGCCTTCTATTCTCTAGGCTGAACAAGCCCAGCTCCATCAGCCTCTCCTCATAGGGGAGGTGCTCCAGCCCTCTCATCATCTTCATGGCCTCCTCTGACCCCTCTCCAGCAGTTCCACATCTTTCTTGTATTGGGCCCCCAGCTCTGGACACAGGACTCCAACTGGGGCCTCACAAAGGCAGAGCAGAGAGGGACAATCCCCTCCCTGTCCCTGCTGCCACCCCTCTGCTGATGGAGTCCAGGATACCATTGGCCTTCCGAGGTGCAAGAGCACACTGCTGGCTCATGTTAAGTTTCTCATCCACCATGACACCCAGGTCCTTCTCAGCAGGGCTACTCTTAAGGAGCTCTTCTCCCAGTCTGTATCCATGTCTGGGATTCTTCTGGCCCAAGTGCAACACCTGACACTTGGCAGTGTTGAACCTCATTAGGTTCACCCAGGGCCCACCTTTCCAGCCTGTCAAGATCCCTCTGGATGGCTTCCTTTCCTTCTATGGTGTCAACCACACCACTCAGCTTGGTGTCATCCGCAGACTTGCTGAGGGTGCACTCAATTCCATCACTGATGTCATTGATAAAGGTGTTAAAGAGCACCGGTTCCCAGACAGACCCCTGGGGGACCCCGCTTGTCACCAGCTTCCACCTGGACATAGAGCCATTGACCATCACGCTTTGTCATCGTTGTTTCAACTAATTTCTTATCCACTGGATGGTTCAACCATCAAATCCACATCTCTCCAATTTAGAGATAAGGATGTGGTGAGGGACTGTGTCAAAGGCCTTGCACAAGTCCAGGTGAATGACATCAGTTGCCTTCCCTTTATCTACTGATGCTGTCACTCCATCATAGAAGGTGATCAGATTGATAAGGCATGGTGAAGCTGTGCTGGCTGTCCTGGATCACACAGTCATCCCTCATGTGCTTCAACATGTCATCCAGGAGGATCTGTTCTATGATCTTCCCAGGACTAATGGTTTAATAAAACACCAAGAAAAATTGCTTCCTTGTTTTAATTGATAATTCCCCTGATTAGATAGTTAGGATTGCATTTGCCTTCTTAGTGACAACACTGGCTACCACTATACACTTAAGTACTTACGTTATCACATTATTCTTTTCAGGATCCAGACTTCTTTTGTGGTGCTCCTACATCTTCATCATCCAGGATAGAGTTATGCTAGTACAAATTTCGTTCATCAGATACTGCATTCCTGAATGTCCATTTTATGCCAACTTATGGGCACTAGGATTGTAGTAACTTGCACTCCAATGCAGGCTGAGGAATTCTCCCTTCTCTCTCTACATTGTGAACTGTCTACCAGGGAAGCCTCTGATGCCTTGAGCCACGTCCTCCCAAAAAGTTTCTCAGCCAGCAGCTCCAGAGTTCCACTCAGGTGCTTGGGCAGACTCAAGAGTTTATGTATCCTGATCTGTCCTTTGAGGCCACCCCTCACATCCAGCTCTTCTGCAAGGGTTGGGTCTACAGAGCACGCTGCAATGTTGTGATAGCCTACCTAGCTTTCAGAAATTTCCATTTCACTGCAGACACTGATTGTAAAGCAGCAGCAGGAGGTAAATTCAGTAACATAAAGTCACCTTCTGATTTTTCTTTTCTCTCCCTGAAGAGACTGTTCTTGCCAAGAAAAGTACTTTGTGAGACCCAAGTATTTACTGCTCTTTCAATATACAATTCTACTTCAGCTGACCCTGTTTACATGTGGCTCCTCATCCCCATTTATCTGGCAAATTTCCCAAATTCTGTTGCGGAAGAATAAAGGCATCTGTTCCTCTTGAATGAGCAATTGTTGAAACTCTGCAAAAATGCAAGGAGCAGTGGACAAAAGAAAGGGTGAGAAAAGAATTGAGGTACAGAACATTTCATGAAAGCTCTCCACTATTTAGTGTCATTACTAACTCTACAACCTGAGGCAATTTATTAAGAGTTTGAAAAAGTGGTTTAAAGAGCAGGATGTGAAGATTTCCATTGGAAATAGATGACTACTTTAAAGGTTGCAATTGGTTTCTAAAGAACAGGCTAGATGAAAATTGCGAGAGGTGAATAGCTACTGAAATCTGTGGGCTGGGGGAGGGGAAGAAAATTGTCACCTACTTGAAATAAATAGGTCTTCTGAAATAATGGGTTTTAAACTTTAAAATAGTTTTGTTCTGTGACATATGGAATGAAGTATTTAGAGTTGTTTTCAACTTCCCCAAACTGGCAACATTTGCCTGGAAAATAATTTCCATATAAAAATAGAGTAATGTAATTATTTTAACTGGTATTTTCTACCATTTGATGTCCTATTCATAACAATCTCTCATATTTTGCAACAATGTTAACTATCCATATGAACTCCACCTTTGTTAATAGATAAAGAGATCTTTAACAGAAACTGAGCTACTGCTCTTTCTGCTAGATTTTGCTTTAAATTGATTCAATGAACCTGTGCCAGAAATTAAAGGAAATTATGGTTGCCTATATAACTAATGGTAATTCAGTTGGTTGATTCATGCCAACAGCAGGATTTTGTAAGTGCTGTATCTGGAGATGATAGATTGTGGTTTTGCCCTCTTACAGGCCAATTTATCAGAACATATTTAGTCCTGTTGGGTGTAAAGAACATGTTTGCTGCACACCGATGTTTAGTCCTTCCTTATAGCTGGGTCTCACAGATATTAGTTGCTTGCTGGGTCAGTGACTTAGTAATTCCCTGGAAACCATATTTCACCTTTGGTCCCAACTCATGCAAGTCAAAATTTCAAGCAAATCAAAATGTTTCCAAGGTACATTTCATGATCTAGAATCCACATTTTGTGATAGAGAACCCTTCTTCTGGAAAATACTTGACGTGTTTAATTACAGAGCTCATCCTCCTGTTTCATATCCTGTCCTCAAAGGGTTGAGAAAATCTCCAGAAGTTATTGAACAATTCCCAGTCTTTTCCCTTACCAAGTGGCATAAATTCTATCAGCACAGACCTACAGTCCCAGAAGCAAAATATTAACATCCTAATTAGTGAAAATATGCAGATCTGTGACAAAGTGGTTGAACTTGAGATTTTGGACTGTTGTATAGGAGTGCAGGAGACAGTGTCCTCCTCAGTGGGCAGATATTTGCTTGGAAAAAATAAAGGATGTGCTAAGGGAAAGACACTTGATATGAAAGAATTTATTTTTTTACATCTCCAAGCAAATCCTTCCCCTCAATGCCAATTTCATCTTGAAGGCTGAGGATAGGGTGATGTAATTAGCCTTGTTTTACCTATCTGAGTTCCTAATGATAATGATGCTCTACAGGACTTCTAGTATGTCCCTGTTACACCTCATTTTCAGTACATTTAAGTCATTCATGATCTTGCTTGTTGTTGCAGGACTTAGTGTCATTTAAGTACAAATGATGGAAAAGAGAAGTTAACCTGGAATGCCTTTTGGTTAGCCTTAGCCACTAAACTGAGGTGACATAATTAAGAGTGCAGTCACTGTAGGATCCTTTGATCCTTTTAGTAAATGAAAACAGGGAGACAACAGGAGCTCCACATCTGATATTCAGAAATTAGATGGACTGCCTCACTCTTTTTATTTATCCCATTTCAAGAGTATACTTGCTAAATGTCTTCAAATAGCTGATATTTAAAACCAAGAAACACCAGTGTGGTGGCATGCACTTGGAATCATTTTCTCATGCACAATAGGATTCCTGACTTCTCTCTGGTCCTTTCTCACACTCCAAGAATTCCTCCAAACCAGCTTGATACATACATCTTTGTTTACACCTGCCTTTTCTTTCCATCACCCTAGAAAAGGTCCATCAAGACTGTGGCATAATTTTAAAAGCAAAATGAATAAAAATATCACAGGAAGCCAGACATTCTGGTGGATGCACTATTAATTTTGCTAAATCAATAAACAGAGTCAAAAAAAAAAAAAAAAGCACAGCTACTCAGAAGGATACGTCCAACTGTAGGTGAAGATATCAAAGGCAGCAAAGAAATCAAACACAAAGGTCATTGACTGGTGACAAAAGGGCCTTATACCTCCATAAAACATTCTTGTTTATCTGAGGTTTACTTTCCTGGAAGGATTAGCAAAACATAATCCTTCACTTTAAGCATATGAGCATTACTGTGCAATCATTATTGTCTTTCTTTTCCCACTCAGTCCTTCTGGAATAGATTGAACTTAATGAGTGGAAAGTACAATTAATAAACTTTCTTTTTTTTTCTTCTTTTTTTTAACATGTCTGGAGGTATAAAGGTACAAGGATGCTGGAGAAGTGATCTGTGTGTTTTAAGTTGTCAAAAGCTAAAATGCTATCTATAGCAACATTTGCATCGTCTGCATATTGCAATAGCAAAAGGATAAAGCTGTAGAGTGCCACTGAGAAAACAAAGCACAGACCACATGTACTTCACAATATGGACAACCTTTCTGTGTCTGAGTCAGTCTGCCCATCTTCTTAGTCATGGTTTTCATAAAATTCTTTCTTTTCCAAAAATATAAGGAGAATGATTGCTGGCTGAAATATGAAAGGCATATATGAAGCCAGCAGCCACAGCTTCAGAGTTTGTTTGAAAAAACAGACTCATGATCTGCTTCTGCAACTCTTCCTCTAGAAAGAAGGAATGAACAGTGAGAACTGTGGTCCCCAGGGTAAGGATGTCACAAGGAAACTTCCCAGCTTGGTAAGGTCTGCAGACTATTACCCATTACTGATTTTCCAGGTTGGAGGTGAGGAAGCCACAATGTGTAGTCTGTGAGCAATCAAGAGAGACTTTTGGGCCTTGGGGCAGCTAATGAGAGACTCTGGGGCACAGGTTGTTTTTCTTCCCTCCTGCCAGTGGCAGGCACTGACTGGAATAGGAGGATACAATCTGTAAACATGTGGCTACATGGCTGGTGTCATTGCAACAATTTGGGGTTTTTTGGTGATGGAATGACCTATATGTCACCAGGTATTCTGACATCCAACAGGGGACACCTTTCTCAAAGGGGAAAGAGGATCTTTGCCAAAAAGATTACGGGGCGGATTCACAGGTCTTTAAACTAGAAGGAGGGAGATAATAATACCAGGACTGTCTGTGAGGAGCAGCAGGATGATGCACAGGGTTGGAGGGAGGGGGTGATAGAAGGCTTGCAGTGGGCACTGCATCACAGCCTGTTTTACGGAAACTAGCCAGAGGCTCCTGATGTAATAGGAAACAAGGCAGTTTCCATGGAATGCCCTGGGGAAAAAAAGGAGTGTCCCTCCTAAAAGGTGACACAGCTGCAGCCCCAGCTGAAGTGCCTCTACTGAACACAGGCAGCATGTGCAACAAGCAGGAGGAGCTGGAAGCCACCCTAGTACCAGAAAGCTATGACATAGTGGTCATTACTGAAACTTGGTGGGTTGAATCCCATGATGGGATTGAATCCCATGACTGGAGCGTGGCTATTGATGGCTACAAGCTGTTCAGAAGGGACAGACGAGGAAGGAGGGGTGGAGGTGTTGCCCATTATGTTAAGAAGTGGATAGAGTGTGAGGAGATGTCCCTGAAGAACAGACACAAGCAGGTTGAAAGCCTATGGATAAGAAATAAGGATCCTGACATCAAGGGGAGCCTTGTGGTTGGGGTCTACTACAGGCTGCCCTAGCAAGGGGAGCCTGTCGATGAAGCTTTCTTGCTCCAGCTCCAGGAGGCATCAAGCTCCCAGGCTCTCATCCTGCTGGGGGATTTCAACCACCCTGACATCTGTTGGAAAAGTAGCATGGCAAGCTGTAGACAAAGAGACTCCTGGAGTGCATTAGGGACAACTTACTGAGACAGGACATAGACAGCCCTACTCAAGGGGAAGTGATATTGGACCTGATGGTCACCAGTGCAAGTGAGGGAGCTCACCAGGGATGTCAAGATTGGAGGCAGCCTGGGCTGCAGTGATCACACACCAGTGCAGTTCACTGTCCTAAGGCACATGAACCAAATGACAAGTGTAGTCAGGACCCTGAATTTCAGGAAAGCCAACTTCCAGCTCTTCAAGGAGTTAGTCAATAGGAGCCCCTGGGAAGCAGCCCTCAAAGGGAAGGAACAGAGCTGGCAGATCTTTAAGGATGCTTTCAACAGAGCCCAAGAGCTCTCGATCCCCAGGTGTGAGACACTGGGCAAGGAAGACAAGAGACTGGCATGGCTGAGTTGAGACCTACTGGTCAAACTAAGAAGCAGGATGGAACTAGACAGGCAGTAGAAGCAGGGACAGGTGTCCTGGGAAAGCACAGGGATGTTGCCCAGATGTGTAGGGATGACATCAGGAAGGCCAAGGCACAGCTGGAGCTGAACTTGGCAAGGGATGCCAAAAAAACCAAGAAAGGCTTCTACAGGTACTTGAACCAGAATTAAAGAAAGTGTGATGAGCCCCATGATGAGCAACAATGGTGAACTGGTGACAACAGATGAGGAAAAGGCTGAGGTTCTTAACGGCTTTTTGCCTTGATCTTCATTGGTGACCTCTTTCCTCACTGCTCTCGAGTTGAGGTCCCACAACACAGGGACCAAGGAGACAGAGTCCCTCCCACTGTAAGTGAAGATAAGGTTTGTGACCATCTGAGGAACCTTGGGACCTGAGGAGATGCATCCCAGAGTCCTGAAGGAATTGGCTGATGTAGTTGCCAAGCCACTCTCCATGGTATTTGAAAAGCCATGTCAGTCAAGTGTAGTCCCCAGTGACTGGAAGAGAGGAAACATCATGGCCATTTTTAAAAAGGGTAGAAGGGAGGACCCTGGGAACTACCAACCTGTCAGCCTCACCTCTGTGCCTGGGAAGATCATAGAACAGATCCTCCTAGAAGATTTGCTGAGGCACAGGGAGGTGATTCAAGACAGCCAGCATGGCTTTACTAGGGGCAAATCCTGCCTGACCAATCTAGTGGCTTTCTACAATGGAGTAACTGCATCAGTGGACAAGGAAAGGGATACAGATGTCATCCATCTGGATTTCTGCAAGGCCTTTTACTGATGCAGTCATCCACAACATCCCTCTGTCTATGTTGGAGAGATGTTGATTTGATGGGTGGACTGTTCAGTGGATAAGGAATTGTCCAGATGGTCGCATCCAGAGGGTGGTGGTCAATGGCTCCATCTCCTGATGGAAGATGGTGAGAAGCAGAGTTCCTCAAGGGTCTGTGCTGGGACAGGAGCCATTTAATATCTTTAATAATGATATTGACAGTGGGATTGAGGGCACCCTCAGCAAGTCTGCTGTGTTTCTCTGGTTATATACCTCTGTAAAAAAGCTGATCTTGATGGATGTCTTCCCAATCTTTGCTGGTCCATTTCCACACTGGAGGGGACTGTGGGATAGTGCTCGCTCCATCGAAAGCAGAAGGGCTGGACAGGAAGGTGATGTTACCACACAGGTCACTGTTGCCATAGCTTCTGTGCAGAACTGGGAAGTCCTCCACCCTGCAAAGCAAAGCTATATCCTTTTTTAGCATGGTTGAGAAGCTCCTCTGCATTGATCTTAGCAGAGCTATTGGATTTGTCATTCTTAAAATGTTTGGAAGGTTGGAAGGTCCTTGTGTAAAAACAGATGTGAAAAACCAGATTTCTAGTGAAGGAAATTATCTTTTTTTTTGGTCTTTTTGAAAACTGATGATACACCCATGAGGTGCTTGGGGGTTACTCACCCCATCTGAATTCAGCCCAGAATCAGAGGTTCATGTCCCCAGATTCTGTGTAAACTCAGAGGTAAAAGTGAAAGACTCCCTCTTAGGGGGGAATTGGAGCAGAATTCTATAATCAGAACACATAAATACCTGTTAGCAGTGTATTCCACTTAGGGTCTGGAAAACAGGAGGAAAAGTGAGAAGGGAAGCATCTAACTACAGCAAGTTCTGGTTTTGCCATACAGATTGAATACTGGTGGTGGCGTCTCAGTGAGAAAGGTATAAGTGGCACTTGCCATGAAGGAATGAACAGGATAGAAAAGGCTAGAGGACAAAGATTAATTCTGGGAGTTCGACTCTCCATGGTGATTGAGACCCTTGAGATCAAAAAAGGTAATAAGATAGGTCAAAGTAAAAGTTTAAAAAAAAAAAAAAAAAGCCAAAGTGGGTGTGGAGAGGTGTGGAGAGGCAACAAGCAGGAAAATAATCTGATTTCAGGGAAAAAAATTCCGATTTCTGCAGTGTGCAATTCGCAGACGGATGTAAACACATGCTAACAACCCCTGCCCCCCTGAGAATGTTAAGCAGACAAAGTAAAGGAAAAAAATTATATGCGTAGCAGTATTTTAAAGATAGAAAGTCCTTACTCAGAAGCACAAGGTAAATCTGTGGGAGAACAAGCAATTCAATGCACAGTCCTCCACAGAAGTGTGTCTACGTTGTGTAACATCTGTAAAAGGCACATTTCACACTTTGGGCATGAAGTCAGGCATTAGGAGTATCTTTTTATCAGCATTCAAGACCCGCTACTAAAGACTATTTATTACAGATCATTAAAACCAAGTTGGATAGCTATTAAACCTTGGTATTTTAAGAAACTGGGGTGCTGAGAAAAGGATCGTTCTCTCAAAAACCAAAGGGATCGTTGTGGCTCTTGAATAGACATAAAAGTTTATCTGGATGCATAAATACTGTACATTTTTTTTCAAGAAAGAAAAATTGACTACAAATTGCTGTACAGAGCTGTTATACTCAGCCACATAACTTGCCATCCAAGCCTTAAACCAACACTACTCCAAACCTGATTCTTTTCTCTTTAATAGTAAAACCACTGTTGTAGAAAAGAAATCCACTGTGGGGCAATTTGTGCTCTTGCCACACGTATTTCGGCTACAAAATAGTCGGCAGCACTTAGACGTTATAAAGACTCCAGAGAAAGTTAACACAGATGATTAGCCCTAAAGGAGCTGTAAGATGATGAGAAGCTGAGTGAATTAAATTTATTTCCCTTACTGTGAATCGGCAGAGTTATGTTGAGGTTTACAATATTTGTGTTCAGAGGTCTCACCGCATCTGTATAATAGGAGGGATGTAGGGGGATTAGTTTGGATGGACAACAAATTGCAGGGGGGTGGACAAGGGACAAGAGGATATATGAGGTCTTTTTATTCCATTTTTCTTTTTCACTGCTAGCTGATTAAGGAAAGCAAGGGCATCTAGGATTCTGCATTTGAAAGGCTGCTAGATGACTGCAAGAAACATTAGGCTGCTTGAAAATGTCAGCACTTTACACTTTATGTAGGACTGAGCTGATTGCTACAGTGAAGAGAACATAAGTGATTCAAAGGTGAACCAGAGGTCTCTGTGTTAGAGATATGAATATGAACAGGATGGGGGAAGGGAGCCTGAGTCTGTAAAATGCTGAATTGATTTGTATCTTAAAGCTGGGTCTATAGAGATTTGATACAGTTTTGTATGAATTAGTGAGCAACGTGCCAATGAAGGTGTCTTTAATTTGGAATCAGATCTGAAAAGGAAAGTAACACAGACCCAAAGCTTCTTTATGCAGCCTCCAACACTGGGATAAAAATCTCACTAAGAGGCAAAACCAGGTCCTGCTTCATCAGAAAGGAAGGGAAGCTGCATCTTAACTAATTCATGGCATCTAACACTGTCTAGAATGCTAATGTAGGACAAGTTGTTTTCCAGTCCTTGGTATTACTATGTTAATAATCATCCTGATGTTTCCCCTTGATTTACCTTGTTCTGCTGAAGCACAATAAGCTACCTGTTTTGGGGTTTTGACTTGGATTTTACTATGGGCAGGACTCATCTTGGTTAACTTCAGTATTTCCAAACACTCCACGATAAACTGCTGGGGTCTCTCTACAGACCTTGGTCACTGCAATGGGAAAACTATCCTCCTTGTCCCAGTTCTACAGCTTAGGATACATTGCATTGTCTTTTGGAGATGATTCTCTTTACTGACCACAAATTGACAGCAAAACTTAGGCATTAGAAATTCTGTGAGAAAAATCCCACCTGACCTCTTCGTTAACCTACAGGAACCACGATGTGCTTTTCTTGTGTGGATTTACTAAATGCAGAGTAACCTCTTTAAGATAATGTGTTTCCAACTGGGATGTACTGAGTGACTTTATTTTTCAGAAATATTACTTCCAAACGCCTGGCAGGTGAAAGAACCCATGGTTGGCCTCTTCTGGCAGATAGAAAAATTAAGGCAAGGGACACAGACTGAAGAAAAAAAAAAAAAAGGCCTTTCACCTGGCATGCTGCTGAAAGGAGCCTGTGGTCAACTTAATACTTTTACAGAATCACAAGGTTGGAAAAGACCTTTTAAAGATCATCAAGTCCAACCAATCCCATCCTAAGTTAAACTCTTTGATTCAGACCTTTCTTTCTGGAGACCTTTTTTTTTTTTAAACATCTTAAAAACAGAGGGCTAAAACAAATCTCTCCCTTGATAACATCCATTAAAAACCTCAACATGCTTAAGAGTATAGACTTTTAGGAGAAGCAATATTCCTTTTTATTTATTCCTTTTTATTTATTCCTTTCTGTAATTATTCCTTTTTTTTTAATCATTGTGTCCACCAGAACTTCCCTTTTGAGCCTTTGGAGGAACTGTATGCAGCCTAGATGTTTATCCACCAGAACATCAGACCATTTATTGAAGCACTCCAGCTTCAGGTGTTGTCAGAAGTACTCAAATGTCTCCTTGTATCATAGAATCACAGAATGCTTTGGGTTGGAAGGGATCTCAAAGATCATCTAGTTCCAACCCCACTGCCATGGGAAGGGACACCCTCAACTAGACCAGTTGCCCAAAGCCCCATCTAACCTGACCTTAAACCCTTCCAGGGCTTCCACAACTTCTCTTTGCTATCTGTGCCATTTCCTTCTCTTCCCCAGGCTGAACAAGTCCAGCTCTGACAGCCTGTCTTCACAGGAGTGTTACTCCAACCACCAATTGTCTTTGTGGTCTCCTCTGGACTCACTCCAACAGCTTTATGTCTTTCCTGTACTGGGGACCCCAGAGCTGAATGCAGTACTCCAGGTGGGGTCTCACAAGAACAGAGTAGAGGAGCAGAATCACCTCCCTCAACCTGACGGTCATACTGGTTTTGACAGAGCTCAGGACACTGTTGGCCTCCTGAGCTTCTAGCACACACTCCTGCCTCATATTGAGCTTATCACCAATCAGCACCCCATAGTCCTTTTCCTCTGAGCTGCTCTCAATCCACTCTATGCCCATCCTGTATCTGAGCTTGGAATTAACCTCACCTATGTGCAGGGCCTTGTACTTGGCCTTGTTGAACTTCATGCAGTTGACATGGGCCAATCTCTCTAGCCTGACAGGGTCCCTCTGGATCTCATCTCTTCCTTACAGTGTGTCAACCTCACCACAGAGCATGGTGATGTCATTGGCAAATTCGCTGAGGGTGCAGTCTATCCCACTGTCCAACTCACAACAAAGATGTTGAACAGTGCCAGTCCCAGTACTGACCTCTGAGGAACACCACTTGTCAAGGACCTCCACTTGGATAGAACTCTTTGAGTGTGACTATCCGGCCATTTCCTTATCCACTGAATGGTCCACCCATCAAATCCATGTGTCTCCAATTTAGAGACAAGGATGTTATGCTGGACAGCTTTGAATGTCTTGTGCAAGTCCAGGAATATTGTTGTGGTTTGACCCTGGCTGGAGGCCAGACACCTACCAAAGTCACTCTATCACTCCCTTTTTCAGCTGGACAGGGGAGAAAATACATATTGAGAGGCTCAGAAGTGGAGATAAGGACAGGGAGAGATCATTTCACAATCAGCATCATGGGCAAATCAGAATAACAGAAAAAAAACCTCTCTAATTTGTTACACTACATACACAGTGAAACCAGAGTTTGATGATGAGAAGTGCAACCACATCTTAAAACACCTGCCCCCCACACACACCTTCCTTCTTTGCAGACTTCACTTGAATCATGATTTTGCTCCCTTCTTCCCCCCATTGTGGTCTGGGGAGGGCCAGGAAATGAGAGAAACTTCTTTCTGCTTCTTGAAGAAGCTACCCCTGCAGCCCCTCCTCCACCAGAACCCAGACACTGTAGAAAACTACCACAAAGGTGATGTCTGTCATCCTTCCCTTGTCCACCATCTCTGTTCCTCCTTCACAGAAGGCCACCAGATTTGTCAGGCACGATTTGCCCTTAGTGAACCTGTGGTGGCTGTCACCAGTCATTTCCTTATTCTCCATGTGACTGAGCACAGTCTCCAGCAGGATCTGCTCCATGATCTTGCCAGGTACAGAGGTGAGACTGACTGGCCTATAGTTCCCTGGGTCTTCCTTTTTCCTCTTATTAAAAATGGGGGCTACTTTTCCCCTTTTCCAGTCAGTGAGGACTTCACCAGACTGCCAGGACCGTTCAAGTATGATGGAGAGTGTCTTGGCCACTCCATCTGCCAATTCCTTCGGAACTGATCTCTGCCAAAGAACATGGCTAACTCCCAGAGGCTCTGCTGTGAAACAGTCTGGGAAAGCAGCAAGTACAGGGCAGCTCAGAGCACAAGAGACTATCAAAGAGAGGGCTTTTAAAAATCTTTTTTGAGATGAATTTACTTCTCAGACCTCTAGAGCATTAATCGGTTCCACTTTTACTGTTTCCCATCAACCAACCATCTGCAGGCAACACCTTTTAACAACTTGCTGTAATACATTTACTGGACATTTTGTCATTGTGGTATATTTGGGATATCAAAAAACATCTGGTAGAAGGCTGTAAACCAACACTTTATTACGTATTGTTTATCGTCACTTTTGTTTTGGAAGGCTAACCAAGAACGTTAATGCACAGCAACACTGAAACACATCTTTATTGTTGCTAGGAAGGCTAAAGGTTACTTCCTTAATAATATGCAAATGGAGGCTTTATTGCACATAATGAATAATCACTTTAGATTACAGGCAGAAATTTTCTTTAGTAGTACTTTCAATAAAACCTTTTGTATGAATTTAATAATTAATTTAAAGAATTATCACTTCACTGAGCCTGAATACATTATTTATTAAATGTAATTGAAGTATTTATTAGGCAAGTAATAAATGATGGACAACAGCAATGGTGGCTTTGCTGTTTTGTAAAAAAAACCTCAACCTTTGTTTACAAGTAAGGATGGCAACCTTCCTGTATTGTTTTAACTGATTAATTATCTTCAGAAAAAATAGATATAATTACTTGCATTACTTGGTGGATTACCATTTAGTTCTTCCTCTTGGATGTAAGAAGAGGGGAATCATAATATTCTTGGCAGAAATTGCATTACACTGGCAGCATAAGCTCTATTTACATATTAACTTTTTTCTTCTTTTACTCTGAGCTCAACAAAATTTAGGTTGCAAGTGTGTCTGGCCAGTATCTGAGAGTCTTAACCTGTACATAAAGTCAGAGCACTGGTAGGACAAAAATTAGACTTTGGAGTCCTTGGATGAGAGCAGGATTCACTTACACTGACAGCAACAACAGTAGAGCTGCTAAACAACTCCAGTGTAAAACAAGTTCATTAGAATATAATTAATTTAATAGCAGGAGGATAAACAAGCAGATCAGACATACCAGCTGCCCTTTTATGTTTCTGGAAGAGTCTAAAACATTGCCACTGATTAAATTGTTTAAAGACAGCAAGACTGAAGTTGATCCAAGAGCCTCTAAGCAACATCATAGCTTAGGAAACCAAGGTAGCTCTCTTTGATGGTTAACTACTCATTTGTTGTATGCCTTCGGGTCTAGAAGGCTAAGCTGATGATTTTGATATTCATTGTTCCTAAATAGATCCATTAACAAAGAAGTTCTATTTTCCTCCTCATTCAACAGTCTACAATCAAGTTGTGGCACGATTGTATGATTAATAGTAATGATTTTAGGATATATTATTTCTCTGCAGAAAATACAATTAAAATAAAATAATTTCTAGCTTTCCATTCATTAAGGTTGTACAGACAGTCTAAGTTTAATGTGGAAACTTATTTTACTTTCTGGGCTAAGATTTTTGTTTTGTTCTACGTACAAAATGCTGCTGGTTTTCAGTTTTAACAAAAAAAAAAAAACAAACCCAAAAACAGAGGGCTACAAAGATGATGAGGGGACTTGTACATCTGCCTTGTGAGGAGAGACTGACAGACCTGGATCTGCTTAGTCTGGAGAAGGGATTGAGAGGGGATCTTATACATGTTTATAAATATCTGAAGGGTGGAAGTCAAGACAATGAGACCATACTTTTCTCAGTGGTGCATAGAGACAGGACAAGGGGCAATGGGCACAAACTGGAACACAGGAAGTCCCATCTGAACATGAGGAAAAAATTCTTTAACCTGAGGGTGGCAGAGCGCTGGGACAGGCTGCCCAGAGAAGTTGTAGCCTCCTTCTCTGGAGATACACTAAATCCACCTGGACACAATTGTGTGCAAGTCTCTCAAGGTGATTCTTCTGTAGCAGGAGGCTTGGGGTGGATGATCTCCAGAGGTCACTTCCAACCTTTATCACTCTCTGATTCTACAAAGCATCCAGTTTCCATTCTAGTGTCATAAAAGCCAATGTTGCCTCTATGAAGACAACAGTGTGTGTGTTCTGCTCTGAATATATTCCAACTGCCTGTCCCATCACATGTTTCCACATCATCAAGAAACAGATGAAAAGGTGAACTTAGATGAAATGCATTTTTCTAGATACCCTCAAAATGTTCACTCCAGTCTAGAAACAAAAAAAAGAACCTGAATTACTAGAAGGCTCACATAAATACTTAAAATCAGGTGAGGTGAATTTGGGCCCTTGCCCCAGGCATTCTGGGAAGAAACTCCAAAGTTCACTAGGAAAAAAATTTTTCACAAGTTTTATATATTCTCCCTATATCAGAAAATTATAGCACAGAAAAGAAAAAAAAATTGGAAAAGTGTTTCTTTAATGCAAAAAGTTCTCTGTCCATCTAAGGTATAGAGTATTTTCTTACCTTCGAGCCTCTATGGTTTCAGAACATTATATTTAATCATATTTTAACCTATTTTTCTTAAACAAGTCTGAACTAAAATGTAGGCTGGTATACAATACCACCAGACCAGAATTTTAGCAATACCCTGAACCACTCCTCTATCACTTTGCCATAAGTTAAATAAAAGTCCCCAGATGGTCTCCATAAAACTTCTCTGTCATAACTTTCCCACCTAACGCTGTCCTAGGTAATGATAAGCCATCAGTATTGATGTGTGCATCAAGACGCTGCACTGCAGAGGTTTAGGAACTCAGTCTGCTCCTCTGAACAGTGAGAAGGTTCTGTGATCACTTTACAGATGAAGACAAGTGGAAAATATACATGATGCAAGGAGACTTGCAATCTTGTGGGTATGTACATGCCAAGACCTAGTGCCTAGAAGTTAACAGTGGTTATTGGAAACAATCAATAAGGGAAGTGGCAGAGGTGCTCGCTCTTGGTGCTTTTGTGATAAGGCTGAACATCCATATGTTGGCCATCATGTTACTTGCATCCCAGGAGAACTTCTGTGGTATCTCTACGATTTCCTGAAAGTCTTAGTATTTGGTTTTGGTGCTGGAGTCCATCATATTCCTTCTACTTTTTTCTAATGATTCCTGAGGCATCATTAGGATACTTGTGAATAATTAAAAATGGGGACAGGTTTTCACTCCACTGCAGCAGAAGAAGAGAGCGAAGATATGGTGATATATGGTAATCACTCTCACTGTTCTTAGAAAATAGGTCTTTTGTTACCCAAGATACTCTGTTCTCTAGAGAGCTCCACTCTTTTTCTGCTAGAGTCTTTCCATGGAGTTGTTGTTGTTGTTATTTTAGTGTAATAGATTGAGATATTTTAATATGAAAGGGTTACATTGCTGCTTCAAAGGTAATTGCTTTTACCTCAAAATCTTGTTAGGTGTTGGGTGAGAAAATGTTGCTTTTCCTCCCCCAGCTCTCTGAACAGCTGACAAAGGCAGGGAGGTGTGATGGGTAAACTTTTCCCTCAATTTTCACTGCAAACCCTTTCAAACAGCTTAATTGATTCTCCCACTTGACTGTGTAGTACAAGTGTTTGATGTGATAGGTTTATACTTGTCTATAAAAGTGAAAAAGTGATATACAAGAGACACTTGTGACTCATGGTCCATTATCATGATTATTAACTTCTCTGAAGTCCTGTAATGAACAATCTGTCACTTACAAGCTAGTAGTACATCATCACTTAATGCGCTGAATACTTCTGTATTGCTAAAAAGCTAAGTAATAATCCATTAAGTAGCCTGTCCCACCATAACAGATCCTTACCAGTCTTGGAGGGAGTGTTAACAGGAATCTCTTGAGCTTTTTGTGTGTCTTTTGGAACCTGTTTCTTATAATAAAGTGTCTTCACACACTAAAAGATTTGGCACGAGAGCTTGTGTCCAGCTCACTTGTGTATTTATGTGTTACAGATGTCTGCCATGCCCATCCACTGTCATTCTTTGGCACATTATTGTAATTTATTGTCTGGCAAATTCATTTCTGTTTACATGTCTGAACTTGTGTTTTCAGCTGTATGCACTGGGATTATTTTTTAAGGATTTTTCTGAAACAGCTTTGCATTATGTATTTCACTTTTCTACTAACATTCAGCTGTGGAAATGTTCAATACTTCTACACGCTTCCTGCTACACTGTCTTACACTGGCTATCTGTGAATATCCCCCCAAAACACTCCTGTTGTAAAATATATCCTACCAGGCCTGGTCTCTTTTCCAGCCTGTGCCCATTTCCAAAAGTGTAGCTGGTCTTTTCATTTTAGTGCCTCCAAAGTGGTTTAAATTTTTTACTCTCAGCTAGATTTCGAAGACATTTCATTACTCGAAAAAAGTATCCAGTGAATACTTTGGGCACTTAGGTATTGGAGTGAATTTTTCATATGCAAATCCAAAGAACAAAATCTTATTATTAACGGCACTTTCATAAGTGATTTGCCAGGAGCTGCCGAATTATTTGAATTCAATAATCTGATTGTTATGAACTCAGACAAATAAATGGATGATATTGTGTAGACTAATCAGTAACATCTTTTACTGATATGTTTATCCCCATCTTTATCAGATGCCACTTCTGTCAGTAGCAAGCTTATAAATACCAACTGATCATCTTTGAATCTTTTAGTAGTGTTTCATATGAGCACCTTTCAAAAATTATTGACCTACTCAGTAATCTTCACTTTCTCCAGTCCAATAAATGATTCTAAAATCATCCACACTTGTTTCCCCTGGGATATTTATTGAGAAACTTATCCCAGTATGTCAAAGTCCATGAAAGACTTTTCCTTAAAACAGCTAGAACTATGTGGTTCTACCATGTAAAATCACATTCAGTAAACAAGAATTTTGGTTGCCAGTTTTAACTTCAGGCTACCATTAATTATTTTGTGCGCATTCAAGCTGATTAAACTGCATTGATAATCCTGCTACAAATGTTTGTCTATCATCTTCTGGTTCTGTGTATGGAAAATAAATAATTGGCTGCTCCAGGTAATGGTTCAATTCATATTAGTTGGGTTTTCCAGAAGTTTTTATGCTATATGTTATATACCTGAATGTTAGGTCTGGAGCATCTCTCCTACAAGGAAAGGCTGAAAGAACTGGGGCTATTCAGCCTTGAGAAAAGGCGACTGTGGGGGTATCTTATTAATGTTTATAAATAGCGGAAGTGTGGGACACAGGGGAAATGTCCAGCCTCTTCTCAGTGTCCGTGGGGACAGGACAAGGGGCGATGGCCTCAAGTTGGAGCCCAGGGAGTTCTGCACCAATATACAGAAGAACTTCTTCACAGTGAAGGTGACAGAGCCCTGGGACAGGCTGCCCAGGGAGTGTGGAGTCTCCTTCTCTGGAGATATCCAAGACCCATCTGGATGCCGACCTGTGTGACCTGTCCTAGGGACCCTGCTTTGGCAGGGGGTTAGACTCAATGATCTCTGGAGGTCCCTTCCACCCCCTACAATTCTGTGATTCTGTGATATTTAAATCATGTACAAATCTGGGGAACATATATGGGTGGGCTTAAGCATTTGTGACATACATATTTGCTTACTGATAATTACCAGTAACTGTATGTGTGTGTGGCTGTGTCTAAATACCTCAAAGCAAAATTAATTCAAGAATAACTCAGAAAAGTAACACAGAAAACTTAAACAATCATGGTTCTTAAAGTACTGGGATATGATGCACGGTCAACAGTAATGGAGGTGAGGAAAAATATTACCTCACAAAATATAGTGTAAACAAAATTATTAGCAAGCTCCCAGCCTCAAAATAAAAAATAACAGCAACCTCAATTCATAAAACAGACTGGCCTTCTTTGCCTCCAAAATAAATACCAGCTTGTCAGACTGTTCGACTATTTGAAGCACCTGGCATGCTCTTGATGCTATACAGGTTGTAAATCATAATGAGAAAATATCACAAACCTGGGCTCAGTGACCCATGTGGTTCTCTTCATCTCTGTGTTCCTGTGATTAACTATTCAAACAAGATCTACAGAACCTGGTGCAACTGATCTGCTTGTCTTTAGATGCTCAGGAATATGTCTCCATCTGTTTTCTATGTATTCATCCCTATGGCACCGGGATAATTAAGAATTAAAAGTACAGGCAGGAGTTCAGTCAGCCTGCTTGAGCTGCTGCAACCTGAGTTTCAGTTCAGACACAAACCTTTAGATGCATTTAAAGGAGGGATTCTGCCTTTACTAAAACTCCTAGCTTTGCCTGATTTTCAGATGCTAAACCCCTTTCACGTGTCCGAAGTTTGATGGAGAAGATCTATGTCCAGAAGGTTTCAAAGAGTCAAGCAGGTCACCAGCTAGGTCCTGAGAGGGTTCCTTGGCTATGAGTCTATGACCTTGGCACCAGTTAGGTGTTTGGACATCTTGTATCCTTAAAGCAACTGAAAGACAGATGTCTAAGCACATGTGGATCAAAATCCCAGGTGCCTAAATTCATATAAAGGTCATTAATTTTTATGCCATACAAGACATCACCTCCATCAAATTTCCATTGTCTTCCATATAGTCAAAATTTTCTCTTTGCAAAGCAGGCATACAAGAAATCCATGGATCAAAAAGCTAGACAATGCAGGAAGCAGGCTGCCACATAGGAAGCAGAGAGGTCACACTTTGGTTTTTGTTTGTGTTCCTTAGACTTCAGAAGATATATTTTTGGGAAGAATTTTTATTGTTTTTATTTCATAAATCAGATATGTTTGTAGTATTTTTCACCTGCTTAATTAAAAATCTTTTTAATTTTTTCCCTTTCCCATTCTAACTCCTTGTGTCCATCCCTGGTTTACTTCACTTACTTCTTCATTAGGTCTTGAAAAAGAAAAAGAGAAGACAAGAAGAAAAATTTTAAAAAAAAAGAAAACAAAACAAAAAGAGGTCCATGAGGCTTTCAGGAAGAAAAGACTTAAACAGACTGAGAATTAGTTTATACATTTATTTGTCTTCTTTATTTGCTGTTTAGAAAGCCTGAGCTGTGAGACAGAATTTTTGTCATATATCATGCACACTCTCACACTGAAGCAGCCTTTATTTGACCTCTTAATCAATCTGAGTGCCAGTGCAGCAAAAAAAGCGAGAGATACAAGATAGCTTATATAAACGCCAAGTTGGCTGTGTTCCTCTGAACCATCTGCACTTCTAGCCATGGTCAGACTAAATGTCTGCTAATGGCCCCGTTCTTCTGTGATCCATTTATATGTCCCTCATTCTCTTTTTTCTTTTTTTTTTTTTTTTTTTCTTAAAGTGGAAAACAAATGGCATTATTGGACCTGCTCCGCTTCAATGCAGCTGTGAATTGCAGGCCTAGAAAGGCAGCCAAGGAGAAGTCAGACAGCAAAGCCTTTCTGCTTAGAGAAGCAAGGCCAAAACTGCTGATTTGGCTTCATTTTGATACATGAGATATATATATATTATTTTTTTTTATCTATAAATTTTAATGTGGTCTTTAGAGGACATATATTCGAGCTGATGCTTTTTCCATTTCTTTTTCTTCCACCACCACCCTTTAGAAGCAAAGAGGTTTGTTGGAACTTTTCTAGGTTATAACTACTGGACTTTGTGACTTGGTAATCCATCTGCAGATAGGATGAAACCTGAAATCAAGGAAAATGATATGTGGCTGCTAAGACAGTGGCCAGGATTGTTTTCCTGAAGGATAAGGCTTTCACCATGTATTCTCAGTAGTGCTTTGACACTAGTAGAAGGTGCATTTTGTAAGAAGTAGGAAAGGGGAAGTGGAGAAGAGCCAGTAAAACAAGGCCCCGAGTCAAGCTGGGATCTCCAGGTAATTCTTGGATTCTTAATAAAAATCATTGTTCTCTAAAGCTGAATGTGAATCTTCAGGGCTTCTCTTAAAGCCTGACTTTTTGCAGCAGTCCATACTTGTGATACTAACTTTCCCTATGGTCAAAAGTCTTAAGTCAAGTATTTACACATCGTCAGCAGCATTGACTCACTGCCAACAGCTTCCACATACATCTGTAAATATATGTACCCTATCTTGCTTTCCTAGGCTTTGTGAGAGAGACCATGCACTCATCTGGAAGTCCCACAGTTGGGTTAGCATAGCGTGAGGCCAAGATCCTCTCTTAAAAGGTGAACCATACCCCAGGAACAGCTCTTCATTCACAGTGTAATGAGGGTTTGGACCCTCAACTGCCTCACGCTCTTGTGAAGACACTTGTTACACTGAACCCTTCTCTGTAACTCTGCCTTTTGCTCATGGCATAAAAGCGGCCAGGCACGGCACTCCAGCAATGAGTGACTTAGGAAAATATCAACAGTGCAGCTAACAGCTGAAGTGTCAGGATCTTCATGACCATCCTGGGGGTGTACAGTGCAGGTCTTGTCTACTGAAGGGCTGCTCCTCATCCACACAGTTCTCTTCCCACAGTTCTCCATTGCTTTGTCATGAAAAGGAAAAACTCCTGGAAAGCAAGTGACTGTTTAAATGAAATCAGTGCACTGATGTGTCATTTCAAACAAAAAAGGATACTGAGCTCCATCAGAAAGGCACTACGGAAAGGTAAGCTTGCAGAGTATCTCTCAGTTTCTTTAAACTGTAAATTAACATGTACATGTGAACCACCTCTCCTAAAATCAACCCAGAGCCCATGGCTGATTTAACATGGTGATATAATCAAGCCATCATAATTTTCCTTCAATTCAAGTTGAGGGCTGGGATCTTCAAGTATACCAAGGTTTTCATAGAAAATCAGAGGGAGTTGGGTCTCTAAATACCTTGGATGATCATGACTGAGAGTCTTGAATTAGAGACCCCAGATCTGTATGTTGCCATCTGCACATGGAGTCTCATTTTCGAATGTGCCCATCACTTAATAGTCCTTGCTGATGTTATCAGAGGGTATGACATGCTCAATACTCCTGAAAAGAAAAGCTGAGGCAGATACTGAGCTGTTTGTTAGGGCCAGATTACAAAAATCATCTCTCACATGTGCTGCATTCATTCTGCTGCATGGCTATTTTCAGGGCATCATCCAATCACCTCTGGCCAAACCACTGAGTCATTCTGCACAAGGGTCTGTCCTCGGATGAAGGTCACCTTACAGCAAATTAACCTTGCAGAAAAGAATTTTTTTTTTTTTCTCCATCCCATTTTCCAGTGAGACCTTTCAGAGAGCATGTGTGTTCCTGTGTACGTGCGCATGACCTTTTGGAGGGTCTTATTTTCTGGGCAAAAAGCCAAATGTTGCACTTCCTCCCCAGCCGAGGGCTGTTCCAAGCCTTGGTGAAGACAGAAGGTTAGATCCATCCTTTGTGTAAGGACAGACTCTGTCAGTCTGGGCACCGGGGACTGTTTGCATTCGGTGTTTCTAAAAATTAAAACCAAACCCACTGAGGAATGCGCAGAGGCCGCTTTCACCTCTCCACAAGCTAAGCCCTGATTAGCAGAGGGCGAGGAGGGGTTCCCAGGCACGTTGCAAATGAAGCTTGTTGAGCCAGGGCGAATCGTGCTTTTCTGTGGCAGGTATGCCTTTCCCGGCAGAGGCCAGCCTGCCGTCTATTCATGAGCCGCTCTCCCCACAAACCTTGCCTTTGAGGCCCCCAAGGCCAGGTTTCAAAATTGCTTCCTTCAATTTAACCCTGAGTTCAATAGAACTAAAACAACAATGGAAATCTCAGCGGTGGAGAGTGCAAAAGAAAATTGCCAGTGTAGCTTAGAAGTTAGAGATGAGCTGGGCCTCCTCTTCCACTGTTCTCCTGGAACTGCAGGGGCTGATTTATATGTATAGGCAGATCTCTACTTGTGAGCAAAATCACGCAAGCTCACATCGCCAGGAATAACACCATTACTTTTAATGGAAATAAGCCATTCATGACCCAAAGCTCTGAAATAGTTCCTCACAATGTGTTGAATACATAAAATCTAAGGTTTCCTTCTAAAGAAATGTGCTGGGGCTTTTTGTCTGAGTTAAAAAAAAAAAAAAAAGAGAGAGAGAGAAAAAAAAAGAAAAAAGAGAAAAAATTGAAAAAGAAAAAAGAATAAAAAGAATTATTGTGACAGGCTTTCTCTTTGCTGTGAAATCCTGCCTCTCGGACATGGCAGGTACTGGATATAAAAGTATCAACGAAAAAGTAGTAGTCAATAAGCCTATGAATAACACAGGAAAGATGACCCTTGGCGATAGATAATAGTAATTATTTCAAAGTGCAATTCACAAAAAAGTAGTCGGTGTAGAATTAATCAAGATCCCCAGCCAATCACTGGGTTTATGATTAATTGCAATGGCTTCCCTATTTAATTTGAAATAAGACCAAAACCAGCCAACAGCCAGGCTTATGCATTCATAGAAGTGTAAACTACTAAAACCATGAGCATCCTGTTTCATCAAGAAGTGTTTTACCAGGATCTCTTACAAAAACATGGGAATAGTACTAAAACCACAAACCTTGTCTGTATGTATTAGATACACCCTGGACCTGATCTTATATCACTAAAGTCAATAAGACTATGCCTAAGCCACTTGTGTGGAGTAGGTTTTTGGCCGGGCTTTATATATTTCCTTTCACTTTCTAATATTCGTGCCCAAAGCTTTATGCTGTGAGACTTGTAATTGCAACAAAGAGGATTAGTTTAAGATCGATTTTGCATCTGTGTCAAAATATAAGAATAACCTACTACTTGGATCAGATTCTGAGGTGCATATAAATCAGTGTGGAAACAGCCCAGACACCACCAAAGGTGCTACAATGTGAAGCAGAATGAAGAGTAATAGAGGAAGGATTGTAGTAAAAAAAAAATAAAGTATGCCATGTCACACACTGAAAGAAGAATTGGTGTTGGATTTTAAGTGACATTTCATTGTCCCCTACAGAAGAACTCATACAGACCCCACCTGGAGTACTGCATCCAGCTCTGGGGTCCCTAGTAGAGAAAAGAAATTAAGCTGTTGGACTGAGTCCAGAAAAGGCCACAAAAATGGTCAGGAGGATGGAGCACCTCTCCAGTGAAGACAGGCTGAGAGAGTTGGGCTTGTTCAGCCTGGAGAAGAGAAGGCTCCAGGGAGGCCTAATTGCAGCCTACCAGTACTTAAAGGGGTCCTACAGGAAAGTGGGAGGGGGACTGTTTACCAGGGACTGCAGTGATAGGACAAGGGGCTTCAAGCTGAAAGAGGGCAGGGTTAGATTAGACATTAGGAAGAAATTCTTTACTCTGAGGGTGGTGAGACACTAGCACAGGCTGCCCAAATAGGCTGTAGAAGCACCATCCAGAGCGGTGTTCAATGCTGGGTTAGATGAGGCTTTGGGCAACCTGTCCTACTAGAAGATCTCCCTGCCCATGGCAGGAGGGTTGGAACTAGATGATCTTCGCGGTCCCCTTCAACCCTTTCAACATTGTATAATTCTATGATTCTGTAATTCTAGGATATGTACCCAGTCATATGAATAAAAGAAAAGGTGCCAATAGAATTGACCATTGGAATTGGAGGTCTGTAGACAAATCCTCAAGAATTTTTATGATAAACTCCCTCAAAGTATGATAAAAACCCATGCATTAGTGTCAGATGAGGATGCCATCTCCTTTCAAAACATGAGAAAGTGTAACAAAAATAAATCTTTCTTCATCTGACCACTGTGGATGCCCAGAGCACCTTAACAAGGATGTGGGTGACTAAAACAACTGATCTCACAGTTTAGACTAAAATAATTGCTGTAGGCTTGCATTCACCTTTTAAACTCAGTTTCAACCCTTTTTGATGAAGCACCAAAACAGTGCATTTCAGAATTTCTGAGCACTTATTTCTATAATTTGGTTTTAGTTTGCTGTTCAATACCATGGTTATATTACTGGTCTTACTGCACAACTGAAGATGGAAAAAAATACTGTTTCTCAGCTGATTAGTTGATTTTCCTGTTCAGTAATTTCTTTCAATTTTATTTATTTTTTTAATAATACAGTTAACTTACCATCTAAGGATTCATCTCTTCCTTATAGAATGTAAGGTGAACAAACAGAGACATTAAAAGGCAGGAGAATTTAGTCCTTCTTTCTCTAGTCTGGAACCTGCTGATGTGCTTACATCAGTGATCCCTACCTTCCCTAGCTCAGGAATCATAGCATGAATGGTTCCATATATTATAGTATTCCCCAGAGGCCCAGCTGTATTAGCTGTGCTCAGTACAAACTCTGACTTGTTCTTTCTCATGAACCCACAGTCAAAATGGAGATGATAATGAGTAAAGGGGAAAAACTCTCAACAGGTCATTAGTTTTTTGAAATTAAACATGGATCTTCTAGTCCAACATGAACTAGATCCGTTAGCCCTGCTTTCATCTGTGTGTTGAAGATGTTTGGAGACCTTGTACATATGACTGTGTACTCTGCTTATTACTAACATCATTACCCAATTCTTCACATCTTATCAAGCGTTCAGGTGTTATGGTAATTAGCTCAGTCTGAAATCCTCACCAGATTTTTAAAAATAAATTACACAATGACCTTTAAATCCCCTTGCCTTTGTTTTGGCATCTTATCAGCCTTTTAAAGTTCCTTCTTAATGTGTGACAGTGCAGAGAGTCACATCATTCAATCCAGCTATTGAATCCAAATATGAAATTACTGCAGCGATACAGCTGCTTTGTCCAGAGAAATTTGCATTTTGAGGCCTGAAATGGGTTGATCCATGGCAACCATTTCTAATGACTCAGATGGTATCAAGATCACAGTGAGCAGAGTGCTTCATTCCCAGCAGAACTTAGTGCACAACGCCACTAAACCATTCTTAAAATTACTGTCTGCAACTTAAGATGAGTCAGAGGCAAGTTCTTCTTCTCCTTCTGTCAAAATCAACATCCAAATCCTTTTCAAATAACCTTTGTGTTCTTTGGAGTGACTCCTCTCCTCCCACAGGGTTTGCTGGCAATTCAGAGAGAGTTTAAAGCACTTTGGGTAAGGGCCCCCCTGTAGTGCTCTTACTCACAGGGTTGTGGGCAGAGATATGGTCTCTCCTCAGGAACACTCTTCACAGACCAGAAGACATGTCATAGGGGTGGGAGTAAACCAAAGCTGATAGCTCTTCTTTGGAGGTTTGATCTCTGTTTCACGCACCAGAGAGTCTCATGCTGTCAACCTTGAAGCAGGGGAACAGTAGAGCAATTTCACCAATGCTTCTAGATTTGAGCCCTTATCTCTTGTGGAATCTTGTAAATGTTGAACTTTTGATTCTGTGGCAGGATTTGTAGAGTGACAGATCCAAGAGGTGATGCCTTTGCTCTTCAGGGGGATTTCCTGTAGCTTTTTATCATCCCTTTTTTTGGTTTGGTTTTTTTTTTGCACATAAGACCAGTGCTCTCATTTAACGCAAATAGCAATCATTTTAGGGAAAAAAATGTTTAGCAGTAAGCCTGAGCAACAGCCACCTCCAGTGCTGCAGAGGAAACCTGAATAAAGGTGATCTGAATTAGCAGAGATTGCTTTAAGAAATCCTTTCTTTTGAGCTACACCCACCGTACAGGTGGAAGTACCATCCCAGTGTAGCACCAGAAGTACCTGAAGCAATAAAGTTACCTAAAAGTCTCAAATTTCAGATGCAGACTCTTCCTGAGTGCAATCACTGTCTAGTAGAGCTGATGGCAAAAATTCAGCAGAGTTGTATAGTTCCGGAGTGGAGTTTGCCTCTACCAGCCCGAGGGGGATGTGGGCACAGACAGTATTGCAGAATGTTGTCAAAAGCAAAACACACGTATTTCTTCAGCCCTGAACAAATTACTGTGTGGTGTAATATTGCTATTGTAATGAAACTGTTGGGTCGGAAACCTCTGGGTGTAAGTTCTGTGGATTTCACCTGCTTTTAGATAGATTCCTTTTTTTCCTTTTCCTGGAACCTTGTAACAGCAATGACAGATAAAGAGAGACACTCTTGTGATTTATATCACAGCTGCCACCACAGTATGTGATCACTTGTGGTAGGAGACAAGGATGCCAGTAATCTAAGAGTTATTTAGATTCCAAATCCTGTAATGTGTTGGCAGAAATCTTATGACTCCATTAAGTTGTGTTACACTGTATGGAAAATAGACATATCAATCATCTCCAGTTACATATTTAGAACTCATGTGATATTTAAGAGAACAATGATCTTTAAGATATAAAAATAGTACACTAAATTAATCTATTCTGCTCCCTAACAGACTTAGTTTGAGTTACATGGCAAGTGAAATTGTCCCAGTGATTTAAATCCACAGCAGGGAGTACTAAAATTAACTTAGTACTGAAGGTTTGGTGAGAATGATGTGCACGCATGATGGAGCGGTGATCTATCCCAGAGCTGTGTGCAGCCTACCAGAAACAAAGTAAAGGAGTGCCGGCCATGCAGTATGAAAAGGAATGATGTTATGGGAGCTCTCCAAGTTGTAGAACCCCTGAGCTGAGCTTTTCATTGCAGTTGGGGAAATCAAGGCTGTTAGGCAAGCAAAGGGAGGTGCAGAGAGAGTTGCAGTGAGCACTGGATTTTGGAATACATGGCAATGTAGTAAACAGAATGGGTGATACAGAGGAAAGAAATGACAATGTCCATTTTTCCTGGACAATTCCAGCTCCAGAGATATCATGGTGCAGGATGGTTTGTTTTCTGTTCATCTCCACCGTTCCAAAGACAAGATCAAGATCGTGTGTTCAAGATCAATGGGAACACTGCAGAAAAAGCTATTTTCTTACCTCTGGTAATGTTTTATCTCAGGGTGGGGGTGGGTGGAAGTGGAAGGAAAAAAGAAAGAAAGAAAGGAAGAAAAAAGCATCAGAAGTAGGAAGCGCCAGACTGTATCAGACACATGGACTAGCTAGTATGTATGCAGTCTCCAGCAGCAGTCCGGGCCAGATGCCTCCAAGGAATGTGTACTAAGCCTGCAAAAGGCAGATGTTGGGTAATCTGTTCTCAGTGAATGTTTCATCCTAAATCATAACAGTTACAGATTGGTCCAAACCCTGAAACATAAAATCTTACATCCCTCTCACAAAGGTTTTGTTGGCATTATCTATGATCATTCTGGAAATTCCTGTTATTCCCACAGATCTTACTGATTTGTTGCCCTCGATGACATCTTGTGGTGAGGAGTTCCATAGCCTGGTGCCCGAGCTTCAGCCTATCCCTGGTTTTGAATTTATTGCCTTTCCATTTATCTGGGGTTTTCTGTTTCTAGTTGTTTCACATAAATGTACACAGTTCATGGTTTATTCTTGGTGTTCATCTTTGCATGTGTCCCAAAACTAGATGCAGAACTTCTTTAATAATGAAAGATTTCATGGGATGGACTGAATGACTCTGTCTACAGCATCGTAAGGTCATGCAGTCACACTTCTGCCTGTGCAGTCGACAATTATCATTGCAAACTTTATCTCTTTCTGACAACCAGGAAGTGAGAGTGGGAGTTCAACTCGCTCAACAAGAAACAAGAGTTTTATTTTTCTCTCGTCACTTATCTGAACTGTGTCATATCTCTAAGGTGGAACAATTCCCACGTACAGTGATCCCAGACCTTCCTGTTTCACTTTGCTTAAAAGAATGAAGAATTCAGGCAGTTCAGAAGAGGAAATATTAAATATTGTTGGTTGTTTCAATGTATTGTACGAAGATACCTGAATCCTGGGGGAGCAGGGGGATGGGGACGGAACGACAAAAAAAAAACCAACAAAAATGAGAAGGGCATACCTAAGGAGTCCAGCTTTCTCCTCTTGTTTCTGAAGACCTTGTAGTTTGCATGAAAAGATGGAAACCAAAGTGCTTAGCCAGGAAAAGAATAAGGTGGGATCTAATTGTAGCTTTTTGACCACCAAAAAGGATTTATAGGGTTCCCAGGCTCTTCTCAAAGGGGATCACCAAATGCAGCAAACACATCACACACAGATGTTCAGAACTCAGCTGCACAAGGCCCTGAGCAGCTAGACCTAACTTTAAAGCTCTAGGCTGGAGGTTGGACCAGAAGACATTCCAAGGTTCCCTTCTAACCAGAACTATTCTATAAACATGTGATATTGTATTATTCTTACATGGGATTAAGCTACCTGAAATTTATCCAACGCTCAAAATGTTGTTTAGAATCACAGAATCACAGAATATCCTGAGCTGGAAGGGACCCATAAGGACCATCAAGTCCAACTCCTGGCTTCACACAGGGCCAGGATTCAACTGTTTAAACCACAAATGCAGGCCATTAGCTTCAAGCTTCAACTTCCTCTCATGATAATTAAATGTTTCAGAAAAAAAAATTTATTTTAGGAAGATTTTGCTCTCACACAAACATTGTCCAATGTGAATCAAATTCCATCAAGGCCAAGTGCCAAGTCCTTTACATGAGTCAGAGCACAACCACTGGCTGGGCAAAGAATGGATTGAGAGCAACTCTGAGGAGAAGGACTTGGGGGTGTTAATTGTGCACACAGCAATGTGTGCTTCCAGTCCAGAAAGCCAACCATGTCCTGGGCTGCATCAAAACCAGTGTGACCAGCAAATCAAGGAAGAGGATTCTGCACTCTCTGACCTCATGAGATACTCCAGCACTGCTGCATCCAGTTCTGGGGTACCCAAGATAAGAAAGACATGGACCTGTTGGAGCAAGTCCAGAGGAGGCCACAAAGATGACCAGAGGGCTGGGTCATGTCTCCTGTGAAGACAGGCTGAGAGAGTTGGCATGGTTCAGCCTGGAGAAGAGAAGGCTCTGGCATTGGCCAGAGAGGCTGTAGAAGCCCCATCCCTGGAGGTGTTTAAGGACAGCTTAGATGGGGCTTTGGGAAACCTGGTCTAGTGGAGGGTGTCCCTGCCTATGGCAGGGGTGTTGGAACTAAATGGTATTTGAGGTCCCTTCCAACCCAAACCATTCTGTGCTTCTATGATAGTCTTGATCAGCCTAGAGAAGAAAAGGTTCCAGGGAGACCTTATAATAGCATTTCAGTATCTGAAGGCACTAGAGGAAAGATGGAGAGGGACTCTTTATCAGGACAGATACAGTGACAGGAGAAGGAGTAATGGGTTTAAACCAGAAGAGGGTAGACTTAGATGAGACACTAGAAAGAAATCCTTCCCAGGGAGGGTGTTAAGACCCTGGCACAGGTTGCCCAGGGAGGAAGCTGTGTCTGCCCCTGGATCCCTGGCAGTGTTCAAGACCAGGTTGGATGGGGCTTTGGACACCCTGGTCTAGCTGAGCTGCCCGTGGCAGGGGGTGGAAATAGATGGGCTTTGAGGTCCCTTCCAACCCAAACTGTTCTGTAATTCTATGATTATTTTGCACAAAATCGAGTTGAGATTCCCAGAAATCACCTACACCAGATAATGTAACATGGTCCAAAAATCTTTGAGTCATTTCTCAGTGAAATATGTGCACACACACAACGTAGCCCAGAGGTGAAAAGACTGTGTAAGGTTTACATAGAGAGAGTGTAGACACAGTGCAGATCTGCTTCAAGTCCTCTCAGCAGGGATCCTTAACAGCAATGGTTATGGAGTAGGCTTGGGCAAGGGTGTCCTGAGCACCTCTCCTTTATGCAGTTTTGTCTCCCTGACCATACCACCCAGTTTTAGAGTGGACAGTAATATGAAAAGCATGATGGCATGGGGACATGTAATCCTGCCGTTCACTGGTGAAACATGTTCATGTCACTACATCCCTTGGAGATTTGGTAACGAGCATTTCAAAGAGCAACTCTGGTGATGAGTGGATAGAGTGATGGTGTAATTAAATCTGACATATGTTGTTATAAATCAAAACTGACAGAATTCCCAGAATTATTTTAGAAAGCTCTGTGTAGTCTGGAATATCCAAGTCTTTCAAGCAAAATATAAAGACAAAATCCAGAATCTTCTTGCCTTTAGTAAGCCTACAACAATATTTTAAATAACTGCTGAGCATGCAAGAATTGAGGGCAAAGCTTTTCTTGATCAAGGGCAGCAAGATACACATTAAAAATAATGGGAAGATTGAGTTTTTCCCTCTCCTAAGGATGCAGTATAAGGCTTTCAGCTGAAAAGTGACTCTCATCAGTAGGTGTGTAGTGCTGGCATGTGGACTTACTTCTGTACTCCAAGCAGCAAGATAAAAGGATGCCTATCAGATCTTTCAAATATATTTATATATATGTAAGAAAAATGCTCTAGACCCTTCCAGAACTTTTATGTCAAAAAGATGGCAAATCTGAATATCCTGTGAAATCTGCTAGCAGCTTTGCTGATGCTGCTGGTTCTCCATGAAAACTGTTCAGATTCTGTGCTGAAAACTGTGAGTGTAAAATTCATAGGCAGACAGGCTGTCTGGAAGTCAGATCATGACCTCCATCCTGCCCTGATTTCCCCACAGTTTTGATTGGAAATAGGATTATGTAGTGCTTCCTGCTCTGAGGGGAGGGTTAGATTAGGTGACCTCCAGAGGTCCTTTCCACAAAATTGCTGCAAGATTCCATGATCCCCTCCTAAACAGTTGTGTAACAGAAAGAAGCATCCATCATACTTGGCCATAATTCCGTTTATGCTTTATTTTACTAGCAGAGATTGAACTAAAGAATGATACAATTTTGCAATTAAAATAAGAAACATTAATTGTGTTCTCTCCATTCTCCTGAGATGAGACTTAACAATCTTTGAGTTACCACTGACTATATGTCACACTGGAACACCACAGGGATTTATTCTTAGAATCTTTTTGTTATTGTTATTCTAGTTCTAAATGTTCCATGAGAAGAAAGGAGTGGCTTCAAAGGGAGATTTCCATGTTTCCCAAATTTCAGTCTACTAAGATTCCCAAGAAGATATTAGCTACAAGATATGAAAACAAGAAGGTCTAATGGCAAGATTTATAAAATCAACCAAACGTTGACTTGCAGAATATTAGTAGTCCATAAATCAAAAGCATGTAATCAGAATGTATGTGCCTTCCTTTAGTCACTTCACCTATTTCTCTCTGATGATCAGAAAATGTACAGTATTTTACGTTTTTCAATACCATTTTTGCTGAAAAAGCAAGGCAGTGTTGTGCAAACATTGCCTCTCTCTGCTGAAGTCAAGAAGACCCATCCTGTCACTTTCCTCTAACGAACTGATTGTCTTCCTGAGTTGGCAAGAGCTGAGTAATTTTTTACCAGGCCTGCATGTGTAACTGCCTTACAAAGTACTGGGGATTGGGTATCAGTCAAAACAAGCATATGTGAAAATTCACCATTTTAGCAGATGGAGTCAGAACAGCTCACTTGCATACAGTAAAAGCCTTAATATTTCCACAGCTGGCAAGTTTCCTGTGGTCTAAAGGATTGGAGCCTTTGCTTTTTCAGACAGAAGAGCTAAATCAAGCTTTAATTCAGAAAATATTTTGTGTTTAAATCTCAAGATGCTTTAGATATCTTCCCTTCCCCTCACCCCCTCCAAGAAACAAAACAAAAAAGCTATTGAGGGGATGGGGGGGGAAGCTTAGATTTCTTCCCCTGTTCCATCCATTCTGAAGTTCAACCAGGTTTGGCTCAGGTTTGGCTTCTGTGCTTTTTTGGTTTTTTAATGATCAGGCTTTCCTCGATGCTGCTCTTTGTCCAGAGATCTCACCTCTTGCCTCTCCTGACCAATATAATTGTGTCAACAGAAGTCTGCAGTACAGAGATCAACTTCTGAATTTTATTGTGTTGCTTCTGTGAAGTCCAGCGTAACAGGAGAGGGTGTTATGAAACCAGCCATTAGTATTACACAGTTATGAGTCATTTAATATACACTGATTTTGTCAAGAGCAAAAGCCTGCTCTTGGAAACACTTGCCTTTGGAAAGTTAACTGTTCCTGACAGCATGTTCCTAAACCAGAATTGTCTTGTCCACAAGGAAATCAAAATCCCCTTATAACACCATGTAAACCGAAGAGTGTTTGTCTGCACATTTCTTGACAGCCAGAATATTCTGAGCCAAAAGGAACTTTGCTGGAGATGAAGATTGTTACAGGGCTGCACTAGTTTCAAAAGGCATTTCCAAGGAAGGGTTAATGTTTATCCCACTTTGTACGGCTTGGGGGTATAGACACTGACATGAGGCTTGCAGCTGTGGGCTTTGAGCTTTTGCCCTGAAGAAGAGGTGGATGAAGGTAGACAAATCCTGTTCGGAATCAGGCAGAACTAAGTCCTAAGAATTTGCACCATGACTGCATTTGTGCAACAGGGTAACGCTTCTTAAACTGTAAAGTTCAGCTTTCCTTCAGAAAGTGGATGTTGCCACCTCCGTGCTGAAGTCAAATGTCAAGTGGTCTTCCCAATGGGACCTTCCTTTTAAGCAGACAAATACTGAAATGGAGGAAGTTGCCTTGAAATGGATCTGTCACTATCCTGTCCCCTCTATTTGAGTATGAAGTGCTCTTTAAGCCCAGAGGTGGACTAGGAGTCTTGGGCTTTGACAGTCTTGGACAGTTACCACAATCGTGCTTGGCCTGCTACAAAAAAGGTGACGTCATCGTTTCCCCACATTTTGTGGCTGGTAGGGCTAGGCGCTGTTCAGAGAGCATTTTCAGCTATACATAATATTATTCAAAATCAGTATTTCAAAATAAAATTACTTTTATTTGTCTGTCTTCCCTATCTTCTACAGGCTGCTGTTACACTGTTGTTATACCTTGTAAAGTTTCTGTTCCTACTGCTCTCCAACTAAATAAAAAGGACTTTTCCCACGGGCTGTATGCTGAAATTACAGTTGTAGGGTTGCTTGACTGAAGTCTGTCCATATTCAGGAAAAGAAATGACCAAATTTCACAGATGTTATCCATGTATATGCTCACAGCCTAGATATGGCAGTTAATTCTTCTTGAATACAGTAACCAGAGAAACCCCCACAAAATCTTGGTGCTTGCTGTATGCAGCCCTGAAGCATGTAGTCCAACACACAGAGTACTTTACACCACCTGTGCAAGTGGATGGTTTTGTCCCTCTATATAGATAGCAATGTGTGAAATCTTTGAAAATATATATTACTTCTCTCTACAGCAACCCAGCTGACACTTGGTGGAACTCCCCACATGAAGATTCAAGGCCCATGATGTATTCAAACCTTGCTTCTTTACTATACCAGTCATCTAAATCATAGTGATCACATAGCCCCAGCTGTGCAGTGAAGAGAGTGCCTTTGGCTTCAGATGGTGCCTTTTTTAGCCTGGAGAAGAGGAGGCTGAAGGAAGACCTTATCACTGCTTACAATTACCTGACAGGAGGGTGCAGAGAGGTGGGCGCTGGTCTCTTCAGCCAGGGGACAGGAGATGGGACAAGGGGCAATGGCACAAAGCTGTGCCAGGGCAGGTTCAGAGTAGATGTTAGGGAAATGTTCCTCCCTGAAAGAGTTGTGGGGATGTGGAACAGGCTGCCCAGGGAGGAGGTTGAGTCACCATCCCTGGGTGTGTTTAAAAAAGGGGTAGATGAGGTACTTAGGGATCTGGTTTAGCACAGAACAGTTGGACTTGATGAACTTAAAGGTCTTTTCCAACCTTGTGATTCTGTGTGTGATCATGTGAATGTAAATGGGCCAAGTATTTGGGTGTGTTGTGTCACTTGTCTGCTTTGTTTACCAGTACCTACACTACGCTAAGTTTTGCCACTGTTTTCCATTTGATTGGGGAACATTAAAAAACAAAACCACAAAATCAAATTGAATTTTAACTTGCTCTTAATTAAAGAAGGCTGGAGGAAAAAACAATATAAAAAATATATTTTATAAACCACAAGCAAAACCAAAAATTGAAAAGCAGGATCCTTGTTGATCCCTGCTGAACCAAGACCACCTGCCTTCACCCTAGATTCACTCTGGCTTCTTTTTCTTTCCCACCACCTCTAGCCACTAGTGTTAAATATCAGACACCTTCTTAAATTTCTACAGATATCCTGTTTCTTTTCTTTAAAGAAAGCACCCATTGATGCAGACAGCCTTTTTCCCTCTGGCGAGATAAGGCAGGACACAACAGTGAGCCTCCTGAGAGCACTGTGCTTGACGGGGAGCTGGTTCCTCATACAATATTTTAACAGACAAACATGCAAGGGAAACAACAAGGACAGTTACCCTGTGTAATGAAAGCTCTGTGATTTAAAAAGCAGCAGCCTGTGCGTGAGGGAAGGAAGGGAGACTGGGGGATGGGATGGCAGATTTCACTTGACAGACCAGGGGTAACAAAAAAATATCCTGATCCAATAGACCATGTGAAAGGATGTTACCGGGGTATGAAAAAATTCTTTTGGGGAGGGGGGACGGGACAGAATGTATTTTTTTTTCTGCCCTTTCTCTAAAGCCCTGTTATTTTGCTGTTCTTTGCTTGCATCTGTTAAATGCTGGAATGTCTGCAGGGACATTTTGAAAAGCTGCACAATGTCAATTAAATTTGCCAAGCAGTATATCTTTTTGGAGTACGTGTGACCTTTTCTGTTTGTCATTTCCTGGGCATCACACCAAGTGATCCTCTTAGGATGCTGGCTTTGTGGAGCAGGCCCACAGCAGCAGGACTGCAGGAACTGCAGGTTTCTGGGACTGCTGCCAACCTCCGGATAATTGCCATCAGCAGGAAAGAGCTAGAAAAGCTTGGCTGAGTCCATCTTTTACAGATAGATTGACCCCTTTCTGCCACTGCAGAATCACAGTCAGAGAGAAACACATATCCAAAAAGAGAGAGGAGGGAGGGGCGGAGGTGGAGAGGGGAACGATTACAGAGAGAAGGCTACATCTGATCTGAACAGGGGAGATTTGGAGGTTATACTTGCTGCTTTGCATCACCAATATTTTTAAAATCTTCTGTTTTAAGACAGGCGAATCTGAGAAAGGAGCTTAAATGCTTCGCTCTGTTAGAATAAAACTGGTGCTCCTGTGAGAGCAGAGTCAGTGTTCTGCGAGAGGGGTGGCAAGGGTGGGAATTCAATACCTTCATGCAATACCTCTGCTAGCAAATAACAGTTTGAACACATATGCAGCAAGCAAAATGAATGCGTGCTGAAAGCCACTGCAGGTGCTTGGAAGGGACCTGGGGGACAGCAGAAGGAGGGAGGAGGGGCCCTGCGTGGCCACAGTTCAGAAGCTGAGGTGGAATGTTTGGTAAAACAGTGAGACCCACAATTGTGTCTTGTGAGAGCTGGAAGTTGAAGGCAGTGCCCTTGATATCCCTGTGTCCGGCAAGTGGCTGACAGGGCAAGTGGTGGTGATGTGGCTGTACAGTGATTTCAACAACCCACCTTCCAGGCACATCCCTTCCTTCACATTCTCACCCAGCCTCGGAGCAGGGTTCAGCTTCGGTGCTGCCAGCAAACACCCACCATGATGGTGGTGCAGGATCCCATGAGCTCAGCATGGGAATTTCTGGACAGGTGCCAGGATCCTCATCCCAAGCCCGAGCCACCTGCCCTGGCATATCTCAGTAGAGCTGGGGCAGGCCATGGTCAAAGTTTGGGTGAAATACCAAGCCTGCCCGAACCATGAGTCCAGTTCTAACTCCCCTTGGGAATGGAATGAGGTGAGTGGGTTAAAGAGGGAATCAGCTGTCACTTGACTGCAGTCTCCTGCCCTGCTGGGTAGGGGCACTGCAATTCTGCTGCCTCTCCCCTCTCCTGGAGGAAAATGCTTCCACCACTCGCTGAGGTGCAGTTGTCATGCAGAAAAATGCATAAGAATATGCTTGAGCTCTGAAAATTGAGATGTCTGTGGAAAATAAAGCTTCTGGGACAGAATCTCTCTGCTGTGTGTTTAGGTCAGTGCAGTTTTCTATTAATATTAAGATGTTTGATGCTAGAAAGGACATAACACTAAAATTCATTCACTAGCAATGCTCTTCTTTCTCTTTCCACACCCACAATCTATCTCTCAGTTGCCAACATAAATAATGCTTGGGTTACAGTAATGTCCTGTGGCTCCAGACTGGGAGAGCTTCAATGCACAAGGTGCTGAGCAAACATGTATGAAGGCATAATCCTGTCAAATGTTATCCAGGTCATATAATCTGTAGCTATATTCCTCCCCCTAGAGAACACACTCAGCTCGGCAAATGCTTGGCCTGTTTCTGTGTGTGACAATGTCAGTGAGTGACATCTCACAGATGACACTTTATTGGTAGAGCAGGTGCTGGTGGCAAGGTCTATATTTATAAAGCAGGGGTCTAAAAATGGCTTTGCAAGGCTCTGTGCTTAGCAGGTCTCTGTCATTTCCAGATCAGATCTGACTCTTTCACTAGACCTTTCTCCCCTTCCTTCTCTGCTCACAAACTCTTACCAGAATGAGAAAGCCAAGGGGCGCTTCCCCAAAACACCAGCAGAAAAGCCACACATACGATCTGGGATATGAAATGCGAAAGCCACATCATTGGTATGAAAGAAGATGTGCATGCCAAAGGAGTTCCCAAGAGATACACATTCCACAGCTAGGTTTTGTTTATTTTTTACAGAAAATATCCCCTGTAAGGTCAGCTTCTATTTGTTTTAGCCCCAAAGTTACTGTAGACAAGGACAAATGAACACATTATCATCATCATGAAGCAAGCAACAGTGTGCATTTTTGGCATGACACCCACTCTGTGGCAACTCTGCCTCTATGTACCCTGTCCAGGGCAAAATGTGAGGCAGCCAACTCCTTGACTGGCACAAGTAAGAACATGCCTATGGTGCTCTCCGGAGGATAAGTGGACTACCCTGGAGTCACTGTCCACCTGTGTCCTGATACACATTTGCTCTTCAAGTTCCTTTACCTGCTGAATCAGTTTGACACTCAGGGCAACAGGGATGTTTCTGAAAGCCAAAGGATAATTTAGGGCTGTCCAAATGATGTCCAACCACCATCTGCAATATTCGGGGACGGACAGCAGCCTCTAAAACTACCCTTCTGTGTGAAGGGCTTTCCAGCTGTTAAGAGTCAAGGCTATGTTCAGAGGTAAGTGTGGGTTTGCACAAAGAACATCCTACACAAGGCAGAAAAGCAGTTTAGGCATTTTATTTTGGACACAGGATATAAGTTTGATTTTTTTTTCTGGAGGTAGCCTCTGCTTTATTCACCTGTGGGTATAAGCTGGGTGCAAAAAAAGGTGGTGAGATGCTGGTCTGCTGGCCACAAAACCTGATGCTTTCTGCTCAAGTTAACATGAAAAGCATTGCCAGACCTTAGCTACTAATGTGTTATTCAATTACACTTTCCACATGCTGGTTAGAGTAATCCTAGTCTGAGTGTGGTCCCTGGTAAATATAAGGGAACAAATTTTAAGATCTATGGAAACCTATTTGTTTATTCTTTGGAAATTTAGGAAGTTTTGGGGGGGTTGTTGTTTTGAGGTTGTTTTGTTGGGTTTTTTTTAAATGAAAATACATTAAGAAACTATATGTTGTGGTTGGAGGACCTGTCAGCATCAACAGTCATTCACTCCTGTGGGCAACGTAAAAAGGAAAACACCTCTGCCTTTTATTTTGTTTCCATTTGCAGCTGAGGCACGTAAATGGTTTGAGAGGACGACTCTTGGTGAGTCCCTTACAGCGAGGTACACGATGGAGGAGGGTTTTAACAGAATCATTCTCCAACACCAGATGCTGGAAGACACAGTGTTGGTAGCTATTGGCAGCTGACCTGAAGAAGTTAAGTTTAGCAGTGAACGAAGCACCCAGGCTCTGCAGCTCAGCCTCGTTTCCTCTCCCTAGCACAAAATATTTTAAAAGAAACTGAGAGCAACACCTTTCCCCCAGCCAACAAAAATAAAAATGCTTGCAGCAGGTGAGGTGTAGTGTGCCTGCCTAACTCCAGGCTGCTCTGCCAGGGAATTAGGAGGACGGGTGGTAGGTCAACAGCTATTGAAAGGTGGGCACAGAGGCAACAACACCATGGCTGAGGTTCAAACCCAGAGCAAAGAGGCATCCATGAGAATGACTGCAACTGTTGACAGTGGACAAATGTAATTCAGTGTTTGAAAATGCAGCCTAGCTCCCTAAAATGAGTTTTTAAATGTCACACACAAGCAAATCCCTCAGCTCTGTTAACTACCTGGCCGTTGAATGGCTGCCCATGAGACAGATATGTGATGTTGATATAAACCCTATAGTTCAGGCAAGATCCCCTGGATGGGTTTGATTAAGAAGTGTCTTTATGAAAGTGAGTCAGCTGGACACAGATGTTTTTATTTTTTGGTGTTGTAGAAGAAAATGTCCTCCTCTCCCTCCTTTCTGCCTCCTTCAGTCTTCAGACATATTTTAATATTTTTATTCATCTCATTTCATTTGTCCATATTAAAGAAGGCCTGCTGTATATTCCTAAACAGGGGAGGGAGAAGAGAGGAAATGCCAACACATCTTCTACAACGAGCCAAGCAGCTCACAAACTCTTTTCAGAAAATTTCTCTCCTCAGTGGAAATCCCAGTAGCTCCCAAAAGCAACACAGTTTGCCCTATATTTTGCTTGTGTTAACAAATTTAGGACATTCCGGGCCATGAAAGAGAAAAAAAAAAAAGCAAAAAAACATTACAGCCCTTCAGAGAAAGAGCCTCTCTTGGAGCTCACTTAATGTAAAGAAAGGGGGAGTCAGTCTAGAGACACCTGAGTCACACTCTGCTGCAGCCAGCAATTCTGGCATCAAGTCCACCCTTGAGACAGCAAAAGGTCACCTGGGAACATTTTCTTTTTTTAATTATTTAGGAGGAAATATCCCTCCATCCCCCCTCAATGCCCTGGCAGGTTCCATCCAGAGAAGCACCACCAACATACCCTGCAGCCTCTCTTGCTCTGGCCCTCCTCCTGGGTAAAGTGTCCCTCCTGGGACATTCTCCCAAGGTGGTTTCTGCTGACACACCCCATCTACCTAAGACACTGAACAGCCCCCCCGCCCCGATTCTGCTTTGGTGCCCTTGTGGGATCTAATAGTCACTTGTGCAGATTCACCAGTGATCCATCTGCTTGCATAACACCTTCTGCCATCCAGGGTGCAAGTCACTCCCTCTTTTTCATCCAGATTTCTCCTTACTGTTCACACTGTCATTATTTGTTTCACCACAGGAAGGAGCATGCTATTGTTTTCACCGTCCTACATCGCCCACCTTTCTGTCTTTTCTTAACATGCCTCATATTGCCAAGTCTAAATTGAGAAAGCTTTGGATTTCCCACACAGAGTGATAAAGATATTCACAAAGCCAACACAGAAAACGAAACCTACAGTAGTACTGACTCCTGCTCCACTGATTCAGGTGCTTCTTCTGCAGCACCTCTGGACAACCCAAGTACTCAAAACAGCAAATACATACACACAAAAAAAAAAAAACCAAAAAAACCCACCCAGCAAAGATAAATGCCTTGCAGACCTGGAGCGTTTGTGGTCCTGGAGCTGAGGGACCCAACTCCATCAGTCACCTTGCAAAAGCTACCCCAACAGCAAAGATATCCACATATCACCCCTTTCCAGGAGATAGGCTCCCTCTTTGTGCACACAGTTGTTCCCATTTCTAGCTCAAAGCACAGGCGCTGAGCTGTGCTCTGTGTGCAGAACATAAGTTAGGGGTCTGGATTCTGCATGATTTGAGGCAGAGCTGCATGGATCCCCAGGGATACAGCATGTTAAAATGGGTTGTATCTGATATATTTTCTTCTTGTAAGTTATGGCCATGCAAGGGTTCCTCCTGGACAACAAAAAAATAAAAAAGAAAATTGCTTATTCTCATTTTTCCCAGTTGCTGCAGAGAGATGTGGGAGATAGGAGTGTCTGTGCTCTCCCTAAGGCTCTGTTGAAATCTGAAGGGAAGGGGGATGTGAAACACCTGGAAAGAGGGAGGTCTGTGGAAAAAGCCAGGTCTAGACAGACCATCAGGCTTCAAATGTGAAAAACAGGGGAAAAAGGGTGGTCCTAGGGCCTGGTAGGGATGATGCAGAGTTTGCTATGTCTCAGAAGGCCACTAACACTGGCTGGGTTGGAAAAAAAATACCCATGTGTGAAAATTTGTTAAAGAGCTCTTTTGTCAGGAAGGAAAAAAAAAATCATTATGAAGTTATATGTGACCTGTTCCCACAGCTATCTCCCTCCTTCCCTCCATGCCACCACTTGTGTCTGATACAGGGATCAAAACCCTGTCGCAGCCCTGTATACACGCAAGTTTTCCACAGCTCTGGCTCAAGTCACTGAGCTGCTGTTTGCTCCCTGGAAGCTGCTAGGAGACATGCAGGTGCTCAAGAAACCTTTGGTGGGACAACATCGAGCTTCAAGGTTACAAGAAAACCAGAAATCAAGCATCTCATTTGTGGCTCTGCTGCATGTCAACTGTGAAGTCTCTTGTTCGTTGTTTTGGTGTTGTTTATTATTATTATTATTATTATTTCTCTTTTCAATAAGGCAAGCTTGAATAAATCATCATTTTACTCATTCTTCTCAAGGGAATTTTGCTGATGGAGAACTGGATTAATTAACAAAATATTGAAATGTTGCTTTCTCAGTGACCCTGGGCTGGGTGTGAAGATGCTACCTTCTTGTTCTCGACCACACAGGTATCTCCTTCTCTCATGCAATAAATGAAGAAACAAAAAGCCTGCCTGTTACCTCTCTCACATTTGATTTTCCCTGCAATTTAGGAGAGACAAATAATGTCCTGCTGCAAAAGCAAGAAATAAATCATAGCCAAAAAGGCAAAAGCAAAATATTTCTCCTCTAAATATGTTGGTTTTTACTTTGTATGTCTTGGCAGCCTAACCCTCCGAAAACACCCACCTGAATTCTCTGCACTCAGCAAAGCAGCTCAGGGATAGACCCTCCAGTAAATCCTGTGTGACTGAAGCTATAGGAGCCTGACTGTGAGTAAAAACATTTTAAATATTATTTCTATACCTGTTAGTAACCAAAGAGCCCTTTTGGAGCAAATAATTTCCTTGGAAACATCTGAATCCAATCATTTAAGCCTGGGAGCCCACGTCTATGTAATATCACTGCTCCCGTCTCCACACTGTCCGTCCCCTGCCTCAAAAGAAAAGACTGTACCCTGTCCATCCATCATTTAAATGGTAATGAGCTAAATGAATTCCACCTCACTTCTGAGCTTCGGAGCAAGCTTGGGTTTATTTATTCATTTAAAGGCACAGGAACAAGTTTGACATTGCTGAACATGTCCCAGATTTATGGAAAATAAAACTGTACTAATCTGGTGCGTTTATTAGCTTTTCTGTCGGATGCCTCCATGAGCATCCAGAGATGTGAGTTTGCCCTGCAGTTGTGTTCTGAGTGGAACAGCATCTCCTGAAATGTAAATGTTATCTTAAGGTCATATGCTGATGAAAAACACTGTTTTGCCAAACTCTAATTTCTTGGTCATTTGACAAAGCAGCTACTGTGCAGTTATATGGCACAAAGAAAGCTATTAAAGATGGATGAGTTACATGTTTGATTTGGCATATATTATACTGCTTCTAAAGATAAAAATTAAGATAGATGATTATTTTTCCTGATTTAACTGAATAAATGAAAGACCTCTCACAAATACATATACTGGAATGATACTCCTAAACGAAAGAGTTCAGCTACAGCTTGTGCAGCCCTAGTGCTTCTGTGTGTGCATTTCAAAGGAACAAAGCCAATATCCTAATGCCTGATATAATTAATTTGTAGCATCCGTAGATTGGTATTGAGAAAAATTCCTGATTTGGAGGATAAAGCAGAGGTTAGACAATTGTGTCTGTCATGTGACAGTAAGCTCTGCAGCTGGTGTACATTAATGAAAATAAAAATTACAAGGTTTAGGTAATCAACAGCTGGTGTCAGCTGGTATGGTACCACATCAGTGCCTCCAAGGTCTGTGAAGATTATTTTTTACCATCTGGAGGATATCTAGCGGTGTCAGAAATAGGATACCAGAGGTTTCTGCTGCTGCTTTGGCAAACCAGTACGGATGCTCACTGGTATGAACAGGGCACGCAGCATGGAGTCAAGAAAGACGGTAATACGACATGCTTTAGGAGGTGGTGCTGCCACAGCTAATCAGTCGAGGTTTTTTTAGTGTGTGAGAAAGCACTGAGAGGGAAATCATGCTACAAGGATATAAGTTTTGGGTTACAGTAAGACCCATGTCCAGGAAGAGCTGGAGCATAGGACCTGTACCAGGTCTTGGTCTCCACATTTGAGTCCTGAGAAGTCGTTTCTGGAAGCAGAGATGTACCTGGGAGCCCAATGTCTGGTAAGGGATGGAGAAGGAAACATTGATCCATAGGTTGTCTGATCTTCATATTGCAAAGGTAAAGGTCAATTATTTGCAGAGAAATATCTACAATGGTTTCTCTCACTAAAAATTTCTCATGTTCAGGAATATTTTTGGTACATTGCAGCAAAGAACTGAAAAAACACAAGAGTTTGGGATTTCCATGGCCTCTTCTCTTTCATTTTCCTACCCTTTTAGTTATGAAGTTCAGAGAAGTTCCAAGCAAAGCAGATAATTCAGCATTTAGGGCAAGACTCTCCTTGTGTGGTATACCCAGCATTAATTTCCACAATAACCCTCACGTAGCCAAGAGGTAGGAAAATTTTCCCAGTGAGAAATAAGGAGTAGTAAAGAAGAACTTGCTTTCAGATTAGAAATCTAACTCAGAACAAGATTCAACAGTATTCAAGCCAACCAAAGATAGGTTACTCTGAAAATTTAGCTAGCAGGCTGGCAAGGGATCTCCCCCTCCTGCTTACTGACAACTTAGATAGGCCACGTGTCAAAATCCAGTTCCCACATTAAGATGTGGGATCAAACGGCCTTCTGGATGTATTTTAAAGAGGAGGGACATGTGAGTGTGAAGCATCTTGCGTTTATTAATTGCAGCATACATTTCAGTGATATGTAGTCAGCCCAGACCAGGACTACTGCAGACAAGGAGGAAATTCCCCACTTTGGGATAGAGGAGAGTTTTTCCTGCTAGGCATTACTTGTGACTTTGTTTCTCAAATAAATCTATTCAGTTTGCCTATGACTGCTTCTAGTCTATGAAAAGACCTCAGGAATAGCAGCACACCTTGATATGTGCCTCAGTTTCCAAAAAAGGATTGTTTACCTTCCTTATAAATCACTCCTTCTGTTTAAATTAAAACTGTTTATATATAAATATTAATATCATGCAGCTCTATCTCTCAGTACATGTAGCTGACCTGCTGCAGTCTCCATGGGATGGAAACTGTCTTGCATGGCATTGCTTGTGCTCCTTGTCTGGTGCAGCAGTTCTTTCTCTCAGTAGAAACCTCTACCATGATGAGAGCACGGTGCACTTTGTGTCTCTCTCACATAATTCAATTCTGCTCTGGCAATTTACTTCTTTGAATTAGCTAAGATACCTCCCTAAAACACATAATTCTTGTGAAACTTGTTAGCTCTCCCTAAAATAAGCAAATAAATAAATAAGAAGGCTGGAATTCATTACTGAAATCGAGTAACAGCCCAGCAGAAAATTCAACAATAAAACATCCCTGTCGTAAAACATCAATATTTGCAATAAGCCATGAGCTGGGAGAAGGCATGGTAGAATAGCTTCTTCTACTCGTGAAATACTATCTCCTCATTAAAAAAAAAAAAAAAACCACAAAAACCCACCACAGCAAGACACAAACTGAGCTAAAAAGGAATCACCAGTGCTGCAAGGTACCTGCACAGCCCGTTGTCCCTGCTTAACAGAATTCCTCTTTGGGTGGAGCACCTTCTGTCCCCAGACCTCAAGGTATGGGAAGGAGAAATCATAAAAGGAGCCAAGTGATGCAGTAAGGCTTATGTGCATCTATTCTGTGTACAAAAGCTTTATGGCACCCTTGTGGTCTGAAAACATCCACTTAACATCCAGCTGACATTTAGGTGTAAAAAATGAGTGATATGGCACTCCTTGTCCTAGCTGCTTGGACCTAATTGCTCTGCTCCTCCAATATTTACACTCTGCTTATGTTTCCATTGCTATATAGAGCTCTGCTCTTCACCATCCCCAAGATACAGGGATATTAAGGCCAAGGGATCATCTTGCTTAGATCACCTATGTCACAGGTTATTAAGTTTCACCCAGCTGCCCCCAAGATTGATCCCAGTAATTGATGTTCAGTGAAAATTCTCTTCCAGACAGACACCCAGCCTTGATTTGCAGGAAGGGAGAAACAGAGAACCCACTGCTTTCCTTAGCAGTTTGTTCTGGCTTGTAATCCACCTCAGCAAAAAGTTAATCTCACTCTAAATCACGCTGGTCCCTCTCATGCCTTGCTCTGCCTGATTAAAGAGCCCTTTTCCAAACAGGTTCTTCTCTCCACACAAATATTTCTCCAGTAGTCAAATTACCCCTCCATCTTCTCCTTGTCCAAATAAGCAGGATGAGTTTAAAAAGTCTCTCATTCTCAGGAATTTTCTACTGCCCTTGTCTGGCTCTTTCCTGATTTTTTTTTTAATTATATTTTCCCCCCCACATTCTTGAAAGCAAGCAAGCTGGGATGGCTGCAACATTACCATTTCACTCACCCTGATTTTGTATGCAGGTGCAGGGCTGCAATCAGATTCTATTGAAGTGAGAATATGCATATATAGGAAAGGACTGTGACTTTTAAACTTAAAGGCCCTGAAGTAGAGTGTATGAAGTATATGTATAGTAAGCATATATACATACAGATAAACGCCTGTAGATCTAGATACATCTTGGCTCTGCAGTCTAACAGCCATATCAGCAATAACTCTGTAGTACTGTGGGTTGTACCTTCAGGTAAGTTTAGCTGACTAACATGAGTAAGAGAAAAACAGGTAGAAAGTGGAAAGTCAGAAGTGGAAAGTGTCAGAAAGAAGAAATGAATAAGGGTCTTGTACAAGCAGGGAGAGCACAATAGGCATGTCCACTGATAAGAAGCTACGTAGATTTGCCTGCTTTGCCTAGATTTAAATTAATCAGCTCTGAGAGGAGACGTCCTGCCCCAAACTCACAGTCAGACAGAGCTACCTGTCTGGTCCGAGGTCTTTGATGAAAATTTGGTCTCTGGAACACAGGCATTTAGGTAAAACTCAGTGCCAATCAGGCCGGGCACATTAGTATTACCTATAGCATAGACCTTAATTATTAGTAAATTATGTCAGCTGTATCTTCTGAGAAATATCCTTCGCACTCACCCATTTAGGAATTCCTCATGTCATATTTATATCACGTTCCTTGTTCACTGACTGTATCATTTAGTAAAGATTTTAATTAAAATACTTTCAGGCGTATTGCTATGAAGGCAGAGCCTCTTTGGCTTGAGCTTCTTAGTTCTCATTTCCCAGATCTGACAGGGGCACAACAGGCTTTACATGACACAGTGCGAGTCCTGACGGTGGGCGGCCAAAAGCTACCCCTCAGACCAAGGTCATCCATCTCTGCTGGGACCTCGCTTTCACAGCAGTCATCCATCTCTGCTCAGGGAGCCCTGGAACAACCAGGAATGTTGAGTGTCTCAGCACGACGTGAAGCTCAGGTTCAGTTACTCACCCATCATGACCTCTCCCATATAAACATCCTTCACATTCCTTGCCTGCAGGAAGGTTGTCCCTTTCCTACATATGAAATTTCGTAACTACGTGATAGGAACAGAGTATACATTCTGTGTTCCTGCATAGACAGCATTGCAATCGGCTGGGTTTTGCCTGGACAAACCCAGCTTCTTCAGTGATCCAGCTTACGCTGTCCCTGCAGTTATTTATACTTCTACCAATCTTCATCAGCTGCAAATTCTATCAGCGGTGACTTTATGTCCAATTCTAGATTACAGATGAAAACATCCGGTAGCCCCAAGCATAAAAATGATTCTGTGGAGACGCTCCTCAGAATGCCCCTAGTTGATAATGATTTATCTGAATTTTTGGACCTGTCATTTATCTTTTTGTCAGCTGATTATCATCCTACGTGGGGTTCTTTTTGTTTCTTTTTTTTTTTTTTTTCCTTGCCTTCCCTTTCCTTTTCCTTTGAAAACTAAAACTGCAATATTCAGCAACGTTCTTTTCTTATATCAGAAAGCTAATATTCTTACATCAGCTTGCTGGCAGCTCTGTTAGGAGTAGTGGGTTCTTATCCATGAGAAAGCATGTGATTATGTTGAGCCGCAATGTAAATTGAAAGGTAAAGGCCATTTCCTATTTTCTGGCATAAACACAATCCATGAGAATAAAATGTAGATACGTGCATATAAAAAACCTAGTTCGTAAAAACTTGTCTGTTCCTTTTTTATAAGTTCTGGATATACATTGCAGAAAGGTTTGGGGCTTATGTTTGTTTTATTTTTTAGTACTTTTCTTAAAAAATTGGATTGTTTCTGTCTCTGTGTTTTGCTTTAGCAGTGCCCCGTTAAACTCATCCAAAAAAAGTTTCAGTCAAGTAAACAGATTTAACTTTGTCCAAGAAAAAAAGCAAACCCAACCCACAGAGCTGTAGAACCAGCTAGGCATTGTAGCCATTCCCTAAACAGAGTGTTTGGGTTTGGCTAGAAGCCTAATCTGTTTAATATGGTTTGGGTTTGTGCAGTAGGTCATGGTGGTTAATGCTTAGTGGGCTGAAGCAAGAATGGAAGAAAATTATAATGGGAAAGCTTGTTTTTAAAAAACAGCTCTTCATAAAGGGCTACAAAGGAGGTGATTTGACTCGTGGTGGGTATCACACATGTTTTGTCTAAGCTGGGCTTTGAAAACCTTTCAGCTGAGATAAGCATGATCGTCCGAGCAGGGATTTTTCGCTCAAAACACTCCTAATGTTAACTATTGGCATAAGGTGGTGACAGCTGCCAAAGACAGAGAGGGGAAAAAACTGTAGCATTATGTCTTTGTTACAGGCAACAGCAGCACAGGAGAGGCAGCGTTGCCTAAATTAGTCTTCAGCGATCTGGGGAGGGGTGCTGTGATAGCACAGTCCAATTCCGGCCACAATTCCTCAGCATCCACACACTCCGTCTCCTCGCCCTGAATGCAAGGTTCTTTCTTGCTGTATTCCAGCAGATTTTTGCCCCATTCATCTTTCAGAGACAGGACAACCAGGATCCAGCCTCCACCATGCTCAGATGCCAGCTTGGGGCCCTGAAAACATGACAGTCAGGGCAATATAGTGACACAAGCAGACTAATTGACCCCAGGGTACTAATTAGGCAAGATGGAGTGGGACTCGATAATCCTTATAGGTGCCTTGGATCTCAGTATATTCTGTGAGGTGCAGTTGTTTGTTCTGGTGCTAGATTGCTTACCCTCCGTACCAGCATCCAAAGGGCCCACAGGTGGACAGACCCTAGAATACAATGCATCAGGTTTTGCCTTGTTCATAAAGCCTCTAAGAGCATTCAGCCTTATCAGTTCTCTTCCAGACATCCCATGGAAACCTCTCTAATACAGACATAATAGAACTTTTAGACACTCCCAAGGGTTTTGTTTATGGTGCAGAACCCAAACTATCCTCCCTGTATAGAATGCAGAGAAAATTTGACCCAAACAGTGATAAAAATGCCTCCTGAGCTTTCACATGCCCATCATCAGACTGACCACTCTGTTCTCATGTGCCATTGATTGACCCAATGTTCATGTGCAATGGCCAGGGAGGAATCTGCTCCCAGATACTGACTTTAGCTTTGCCTCTGGCTTCATGGATCCCTCCAGGAGGCCTTATGCTGGGAAAAAAGGCTGAACAGTTAGGGTGGGACTGACCTCAGTGGTCTCTAGGCACCTTGAGGATTGGGTTTGAGCTGGGATGAACTCCAGCCAGCTCTCAGACTTGGTGATGAATTGGGAGAGGTTGAAAAAAGAGGTTGGTGACCTCAATGCATAAAGTTTGGGATGAACAACAAATGTGAAAAAGTTACTTTCAGGGGAAAATGATTGTCAAAGAAGCAGTGTTCTTATGCCCTGATGCCACTTCCATGCTAAGGTTTTTCTTCAGACTCGTTCTGCTGGAGAGAGGACCTTAGGTGAAAACACCTGAGAAAGCATTAAGAATCATTTACTGACTTCATTTTCTGTACTGGCACTTACACCTGCTAAATGCCCTCCAAGCACAGCAGAAATGGTTTCAGCTTTGGAGAAAAGCATTGTTTTTAACACAATCAGTGTCTGCTAATCACAGCTCCTTCAAGTGTGCTTCTCATCTGGCACCTGGAACACCTAACAGGGAGGTGGGTGATTTCGAAGGATGTCTTTATTTAATGGTCTAACAAAGACCTGATGTGCTAGACCTGAGTTAACACCTCAGGACCTGGCTTTTTCAAGGTACAGATGTATGCTTGAGTCCCACAAGTGTCTGGGCTTTTATTTTTTCTAAGAAGCCTTGTCATCCCCTTGACATGGTGCAAGTGTGAACTATTTTCCCTTCCTTAGTTTGTCGTGAGGAATCCTTCTCCTTTAGAAATCACTCAGGCAGATATTTAAAAGCAGAACCCTAACTAGTGGTAAAGGCAAAGCTCCCACCTCTTTCAGATCCCCTTCCTACCTTCCTTTCTTTATTCACTCTGACAGCATTTGACTATGTCAAAAGACCAAGTTTTAGCTGCACAATTTCCTTTCCCCTTGAATATTTCAGTGCAGTAACAGCTTTGCTTTTATAAAGACATGCAGTTTAGTCTTCAAGTCACTGAGGAATGTCATCAGCATCTCAACTGTGGCATCCCCCTCCGAGCCAGCAGCAACGTGCTGAAGAGGCTGTTAGCCCATTGTACATTCCTTGATGTTCTGGACTCATGCTCTCGGGGAACCCATTAGCATTTACACTTACAGGCAGTTCTCTCCTCCCCCGTTAATAATTATCCAGGGAGGGGATAATTAAAATAGGTTCTGAGGCTACGAAGGACCTCTGTCCGCTTTCTCTACTTATGGAGCCAAATGAGAACTTTAATGTAGATTCGGAGATAACTCCTGAAGGGTTTTGCACCTTTGCCATGTTCTTGTTGTCATTAAACACGATCTAATCCTCCATTTCATTTCATTAACCTGAACAGGGGCAAATTTTGAAATATGACTGCAAGGCAGCACCAATAAAATTTCCCTAGACACCTGAGAAAGTTCTACCAGTATATAATGGGTACTTTCATGAGAATGGACAAGAATGCAGGAGTTAGGGACTGGCTACCACAGATTTTCTACACGATTTTATCCAAATCACAGAGGTTCTCTCTCTTCATTTTACCATATAAAGGTGAAAAGACTTCTTTCATCTAGTCTCTAAGCTAGTGAGGTTTCCCAAAGGGATGTGGCCTCGTCCAGTGCATTTGTACTGTGTTGCAAAATGCCAACAGCAGCACCAAGAAAAACAGCTCCTAGACCTAACCTTGTTGTGTGTGCGAGGTGGGAATGCATGCAGGATAATGAGCTGGGTGAGATGTATTTCATCAAGACTCATTGGACTAAGAGCCATGGCCGCACCGTTCATCTTTACATGGTGTGGGCATGCCTGACGTGATTTCCCCTGATGGCCTCTCAACGCTCTTGCAAAACAATACCAGTAGCCAGTGTTACTAGCACACGAGCCTTGCTGCAAGAGTAGTGTAGGAAGTCTCATGAAATTCTGGGGAGGGCTTGTTTAAATGCATGCTCCAAGAGCTTCATAGCTTCTGTCTTTCTTCTAAATCTGATCTGAGAGGACTTGCACTGGGTTTGTGCGACCAATTGCTCTCTCACAGGGTGCCTGGGAGAGAGGGAACATGCCCGATGGTCTGTGCACAACCTGGCCCCCTGGATTGGAAATCTTTGGCCTGTCTCCCTTAACAGCTGTCACTGAATTTGACTTTAAAAAAAAAAAACAAGCAAAAGAGCAGATGAGATGAAACAATGGAAAACAAATATGCCTCCCATTTTTCAAAATTATGTTTTTTAACTAAACCTTATATTATTCATAAGCTGTATATTTTATTACTGTTAGTTCCAAAGCTGTTGGAAACCAGAGATCGGTTCCTCAGCCTCAATGTCTTTATTATGCATACATAAATCATGCATGGAAGGGCCTTGACAGTTGACGATGTAAACTCTCAGGAAGCAAAGCCCCTAAGCCATGTAAAAAATGTATGTCGCAGGCAAAGAATTATGTCATCTCTATTTCCTTTTTATAGATATTCTTGTCTTGTCATTATCAAGGAAGACTTTTTTTTCTCCCTTTATTTCCTATTTAAATGTAGTTAGTGCAGAGGTAATTTGAAATAGTATTTCAATGAGACGAATGGAGTACACTTCCCCACATCTGCCTGCATCTTCAAGGATGAGCATGTTGTAATTATACTGTTCCGGTTTCATTAACAGCTCTGCTGTGCCCAATATGGTTCATAAGTGTTCTGGTGAAATACAGGACAAAGTTCATTGAACTGTCAGCAGCATTTGGGTGATGCAGGAGTTATGCAAATTACATTAGAATTGGGTTGTTTTGAATCCAGAGATTGGTTGTAGAAAAGTTGGTCAGAATTTTTTAAGCAGAAAAAAACTGAAAGCCAAGGATTGCCTATTGTTCTGTAGCTGAAATTGGGGGGGGCAGGGAAGAGAATGTTCAAAGTTGGAAATAGCTAAGAATGGAAAAGCAAAAAAGCAGCTGAATTTGCAGTTGACATTTTCAGTTTCTCAGTCAAAGGCAGTTTTCTTTTCCTTGTTATTTGGTTGGTGTTGTGTTTGGGGTATTTTTGGGCGGGAATGGGAATTTGCTTCTCTAATAGAAAGATTTCTTTGATGAAAAGTTTTGGTTAGCCATAAGTAGCAGATAAAAAAATGAAGTGAATCCTTTGGTTAGAAAGTAAAGAATAACCATCCAAACAGGAGGCTGGAGAAAACATGCCTGATGGAGCACTGGACAGTGAATGCTTGTCCATATATCACAGGCTAAGGGACAGCTCTGTGACAGACCAGAAAATAATTGACTCCTTCCTGCTACAAATATGCGTACACTCAGCTTTCAAAAGCAGGGCATTGCAGACAGGCTGGTGAGCCCACATTTCATCATTTGAAGAGCAGCGAGCATCTAACAGCCACCCACCCTCATTGCTATATTTACTGAGTTAGACATGTAAATCAGCCTCGCTGCTGTCCTGCATGTTGTCACTGCGTGGTGAAAAGGTACCTCCTAACTGGCTGTGGGAAAAGGAAAAAAATGCACTTTTCCTCAAGCAACACATCCACTTTGAGCTGATCTTCTTGTGCATCCTCGGTTCACATCCATCTTCCAGATTTACTGCTGTGTGATGCCTCCCATTTATTGAGCAACTAAGACTAATTTACTCTAGCTGCAGGATAAGACAGGCACATACATACACATCAGGAGGCGAGAAAAGCTCATCCTTCCTCCTTCTTTCCCTCACAACTGCTTGTGACACTGCTGATGTCTCCTCCATGGTTCCTCCTCAGTGCCCAGGGGTCGCCGTGGGGGCTTCATGAGAGCTAAATAGCTCTTATTAGGCCACAATCCCTCTCATTTCAGACCCTCGCTTCTAATGAAGTACCTTTTTCTCTGCTTCACCTCAGCTCTAGACTCTTTTACTCGGACATATTCCACCTACTGCATCTCTAGCTCATGGGGGAATCCTCTTCTTGCTGGGTACAACTTGGGATGCCACTAAAACGAACTGTGCTCTCTGCTTCCTGAGAGGAACGCACACAGAAAGGAACAGCAGATATATAATCCTGTCCGTGGGGGAAGCTCAGAACTAGCAGAGATGTTTGTTGCTGCTTTTATCCCCTTGCTTATGCAAATTACTGGGGTTCAGAGCTAAATGAGAATGCATTAAAAGGAAACCTTCAAAGCAGGTTCTGTTGCATACACCAGTCCTGCTCTCTTCCTTTGGAACAACACCTGTGGATACATTTTTCATTAATAATTTTGCCCTGTCTCTCCTCTGATGGAAATTTACAAGCAAGAAGCAGGAAAATCACCAAATCAAATGTTGCAGGCTCACTGGTAAGATAATTAGCATATGATGCATAAGAAAGAAGAATCCCAAGAAGCAAAGCTAGATGTACGTGTATCTACTTGTGACAGTATTTTGGGAAGTTTCAACTCGCTGAGGATCAACTTTGTTTGCATTTTGCTCTTTCCTTCTCTCACTTAGAGAATCTCTCCTAAGAATGCCCTTTTTCCATGAGCTTTCTAACTGATGAAGTAGCTGCAGGAAAGAGGAAAGAAAAGCAACTTAAAAATAGATAAGCTGCTTATCTCTTTAGCTGACTTGAATTTGCTGCCGTGTGGAGGAGGATGCTATCAAAAACAGAAGTTTAGAAGTTAGTAATGCTGGAAAAGTTTCTAGATGTGCATCACCAGTGCATAAATCACTCTGCATGTTATGCTGTAGGTTGCTTATAAATCACTGCTAGAGATAAGATTAATCCAGGTACATTGAATTTTGTTTTTCAAAAGTTAATCATGGTCTTTACCCTGAGAAAACAGGGCTTGTGTGACCGTGTCTTGTGCCTGTCCAGTCATCTGTCAATCTCTTTCAATAACCTGTAAGCCCTCTGATCACCTTTGACAAAAGGGTAGAGGTCTCAAAGATATTAAATTCCAATGTTTTTCAATAAAATTTGTAGGTTTTCTGTTCAGTTTTAGCTGCCAGCTGGCCTTTATTCATGACACTACTGGCCACTAATCAGCATATGCATTTCCAAGAGCCACAAGTGCTGCTTCTTGCTAATTGAGACACAGAGAAGGATCAGACAGTGCCCATGAGGGCAGGAATTGGGGATGTACATCCCAATTTCATGGGGGACAGAAACAGCTGAGAAAGCTGAGGTTATTCCAATGAGATGGAAGGAAAACAGGACACAAAACCTGAAGAAATTGTATTTTTTAATTATTCACTTCACCCAGAAACTAATTTTTTTCCGAGGTCTTTTATTCAAGACCTGCAAATACTAACAGAAAAATTTGCTTTGACTCCTGGGAGGGGAATTTCTGGGATCTTATCAGGGCTGGGGAAAGATTTATGAAAACAGCAACCATTCATAAAATGAGAATTTTGAGAGATGCTCAGTGCTGACACTGTGATTTGGTTTATTGCAAAAATAGATGGTTATTTGAAAAAGATGGCCATCTCTGGCCTTCAGTGGGAAACAAAATACTGTATTTGGAGAAGACAGGATACACACCAGCTTATTGTCATAACCAAAAATAAATACCAAATATTGCATTTTAATGATCCTTACTTTAAATAGGGTCTTTGATTTGGTGGCTTTCTGTATTTTTCTATGGTTTTAAAAAAGAAAATCTGTCTTAGAAGACAAAAGACCACTTACTGTGATTTGAATAGAGATGAGATCCAACACTAACCTATTGCCTTCCAAGAGCGACTATACTGTTTGTATGAACAGTAACACAATATTTTCCTAAATCTTCCACTCTGGCTTGGCCATTCTCAGTGGTTTTCTTGTAAAAACTCCTATTTCTTCTACTCTTGACAGCAGATTCAGCTCCTCTCGTACACTGCTGGAAGTGCGCTGAACCAACCTCATTCTTGACCGTGAATCTCAAATTCTTTCCTACACCACTTTACAGGGTAGTGCTTACAGCAGTTTCCTGAGAGGCCAGAAACAGGGATTTTATGCCCTCATGCAAGGAATGGGGTTGGGTGTGGATATCCTTTTTTGTGCATGAGTTCTGTGGCATGAACAAGGGGTCTCCCTTCTGGTGTCTTAAAAAATGGCAAAAGTCAAAAACCCGAGTCTTGGAGGTAATCTGAGAAAGCCCATTGGTTCCTGTTTCTCAGGGGAGAAAACCAAAGTCATTGTTGATTACTGGAAATTTATTGGAAGTGAGAAAAGTTCAGGCATCTGGAAAAATTAAGCATAAAAAGCCTGAGGTTCCCTTGAAATGTGGGTCTAAATAACAGCTGAATCAGCATCACAGTTTTGGATTTAGGCACTTAAGAAGTTATGCTTGAAGCACCTCCAAGTTTTCCCAGACTCTGGCTTTTCCACTCTGTGACAGCAGAGGTAGCTACAGCCCATTTGGTGTGCACTGACCATCTACCCCAAGGCAGCACACACAAGCCCCTGGGCTGTAAATCCTCATGCTCCTGGGCTTGATGCACCCTACCTTGCTCAGGACAAAAATGTTTTGATTGGGAGAAAACTTGAGCTCCCATCCCACCTCCCAGATCTTGTTATGCTCTATAGCTGTCTTTCTCCTGGATCTGGACTCCATTTCTTTATGCAGGAAGAGTTCATCGCTCTGCTGATTCATGGGTTTTAAGGTTAGAAGGTTCACCCCAAGTCTGATCTGCTGTACGATGCAGACCATACATTTCACCCAATGATTCTTGTGTCTAGGCCAACAAATCAGAGCTATCACTCTATCGTATATTTATTGCATGGAAGAGGTGTCAGGGTCGAGAGTGTTGGCTATTGAAAATCTCTGAGCAGGTACACCACTGTCTAGAGAGCTCTCTGCCAGCATTACCCCCTGTCCTACTTATCTCAGATAATAAGATTTGGTTCCTGTCAATTTGATATGTCTTTTAAAAGAAAGAAGGTTTGGTCATCCCTCATTAATCATCCAAGTCATAAATTTCTCATCTAGTCTTTCTTTTATCTTTACGTATTTGTGGCCTTTGTGTCATGCTGGAGGCTATTGAGTGTGTAGTCGGGCTTTAAAATAGCATCAGTGTTGCTTCTTTGATGCTAATTTTACCCTGTTTCAAATTTCTTTTATTGAAATTTTGTAAATACTAGGGCACCTTAAAATATGGTCCAACTTTTGAGACAGTTAATTTTTCAGTCACGAGCTTTTCTCTTTCTACTGTTTAAATATGCTGGTTCTCTCCTAAAATATTTTCCCATGTCTATGTTGAAATTCTGTCCTTAAAAGGTCCTTGTCCTCACTGCTCAGTAGAAGGATTTGGCATCAGACAGGAGGAACGTCTCAACCCTGTCAGTTCAGACTCGGTCATGTCCTGTTTAGGTGATGCCCAAAGTTGGAACACCCCCCATGAGTTTATGTTCTGCTTCACTCTAACTAGCACATCTCAGAAGATGCAGCCTTGAACAAGGCAGGGAGCTCTTTGCATGACTGCACTACCAATGACCTGTAATTGCAGCCCATATAAATGCATCCCCCTCCCCTTCAGAGCGGTGTCAGACTTTGCCCAAAATACTGGGTAAACCCCTAAGCAGTAGATTTGTGAGGAGCTGACCCAACTGCAGCGGTAGCCATGTATTCAGCATCAAACCAAACCTATTATTCCTGCATGAGGGCAATCCCACTTCTTCCCACAGTGCAGACCCACCTTTGGACCTGTAAGTGTCCCAGTTTATTTTTTAACAACACCTCCATGGTTCAAAGCATATCCCTCTGTTTTGAGGAAGCAGTTGTTCTGTTACCATCAGCTAAAGAAGGCCTTTGCTGCTCCTTCAGAAAGGTCTCCTAACTGTAATTGATGTTTCCCTAAACCATGCAAGTCATTTGGGCCTTGTAAAAGACAATCAAAACACACAAATGGAAACCTACAGGCCTCAAAATTGCCACATTTCAGCTTACCCAGGATTCTGAAAGCAGAGTCAGAAAGCACAGTTGGCCATTTCTATTTCTTTTCTATCAGGCCAGAGTCACATCTTTGTGCTTTCTGAGAGAAAACGTCTTTGTTTCCCCTGAATCTCCTGTGCTAGTCCATAAATCCTGTGCCATGGGAAATGTTGGCATTATGTAACCCAGAAAGACCCTGTCCACTTCCATATATCTACTGGGAACAGTGGCTACTGATCCGAATCTTTTCAGACTTGATGATCTTAAAGGTCTTTTCCAACCTTGTCATTCTGTGAAGAGGAGACAGTTTGATGAGGTTTAGCCACTCAGGAAGTGCTGCAAGAAAAACATGGAAAGCAGCTGCTTCTTCCCCTCCACGTGGAAAACACTTCAATTTAGGAATGATCAATGAAAGAGGACTGTGAAAAGAAGAAATAAACTACAGCCTCACCCCGAGCTGGATATTCTCCATGATCTGGCTCCACCAGCCTATGGTAATGATTCAAGTTCTGCACACACATGTGACCCAATAAGTAAAAGAAAGCACAGTCCAGAGGTCAAAACTTTTGTTCTTTGTTCAGCTTCCCTGATGCTTCCCCACCCCCACAAACAAAAACCTCTCCATGAACTTCTGCACTGCATCTCCAGGCATGGTCAGCACCTAACTGTGTGGCATCCTAGCACTAACAAAGCAGGACTTGTGTTGGCCACATGTACTTGTCCACAGGAACACTCATGGGTTTTCTGGTGAGCTTTGTCCCATGCAGAAAACACCATGCAGCCATGTTACAAGCCAACTAGCAGTGAGCATCCTCCCATGAGGAGGACCAGAAACCTGTAGGTGGGAAGTATTTTTTGTATCAAGCTCAAGGTTCCTATTTGCCACAAGTCTCATCCCCCAAGACTTGTCGCTGCTCCTCTAGTCCTGTATGCCAATATGCAGTGAGCATACTTTGTGTTGATGATGATGATATGCCTGGTGATGTTGAAAGAGTGGTGAGTAGAAATGGGAAGAGAGGAGGAAAGGGCAGGAAAAGCATCAGGTGAGGAAATACAGGGGAAAAAAGGTCAAGAGAAAGAGAAACTGTCCTGTAAACATGAATGAAAGAGAAGAATATCTGCATTGGGGAAAAAAGAGGTGGCAAATACTTTAAGAAGAAAAGAGGAGGAAAGAAACATTTTTAAAAGGACAAACACACTCAGGTGGGTTTTTTTATTGTTTACTACCAAAAGTGTGCAAACAAAGAAATTATTTGAGTACAGAAAGGTAGCAGATGTTGCAAGGAGTCAAGTCCTCACTAGCACACACAGCCTCACCAGAGAAATGTGGCCTGCATGCCCACAGGAACCAATTCAGACACAAAACTGGTGCGTGATATACAAAGGATTATAAACTTGAGCAGGTGTGATGTTTTCAAAATCCAGATTGACATTTCTGCCTAGTTGAGCACCAGTCAAAACAGCTCAAAGAAAACCCCAACAACCCAACCTGACCTGAAAAAAACATTCTGGTTGAGGAAAGAGTTTGGTTGTACAGCTTGGATGAACAGATAGACACTGTGGGCAATATGTAGCTCCTTGGCTGCTCACAGTGGGCACAGTAATTAGGTGAGTTTGAGTTTGGTGAAATGAAGAAAAATTGTAGGAAGGGCAGGGGGATATCCAGAGCTTTACATTTCCTTAAAAATGTTGGTAATTATCATTTTCAGAGTGGAAAAAGGTGATCTGTGTTGGATACACTTATAACCATGAAAGTTCTTTTAATCACTAATAACATACACACAATTGTTCCTTATTGGCTTTCATTTGCATTTCTGAACAAGTTCCTCTTGCCTTATACCACCAGGCTGTTCTTGTATCCTTCAGAAGCACTTTAGCTGTGGAAATCAAACCAGTTTTTCATGTGAAATCAGAATGCTTTACATGATATTTCATAGATATTTACAGCAAATTTTTATTCTGTTTGGACTCTGAAATAACCATCTCTTGACATCACCATTTAAAAGCAAACTCTGTATACTTTTTAGATATTCTAGTGCAACATATCTGTCCTTTCTTCAGCCACTTTTGACTTTTCAGTACAAATCTGATGACATCTATTGAAATTAAAGTCTGAGAGGTGAGTCGAGAGACACAGTTTCAGACTCTGAGCAAACTCAGTCAGACTCATTTAACTGACATCTCTTCAATGTTTTGAAAATAACTTTGTTTCTGTATCAGGAGAGCTACAGGACAGAGATGCTGCCAGTTTAATAAGTATTTGGGAAGTGAGGTGGGGCTTTCACTGTCACGTAATCAGGACAGCGTGACTTGCATTGGGTAATGATAAATGAGGAGTGAAAGACAGCATGTCTTTAAAATTACCTTCCCCAAAATAAACTCAGTCTGAACTGTGTTACAGAGAATTGCCCTTATTTCTTACACCAACCCACCTTTGAACCCTGCAAAGATAAGCAGTATGTAGCACAATTCCAAATTTAATCTTGTACCCAGTACAGGCCCAATTTAGGACTGTGTTAGCTGTTGGTGACTTAACACTACCTCTGTCTCTTGGACCTGATTTAATGGATATTGAGCAGATCTCTTACAAAATAAATGACAGTTTTCTACGCTAAGCCACTGCATCTTTGTTGTAGGCAATGTCCCTCTGGTTTCAGTGGGCCTTTCTTGGCACAAGTAGATGTGCAAACACTGCCAAAATACAGAACACCTCTGCCCTTTCTTAAAGTAAGAGCCAATGTATTTGGAGGACTGCCACTCATTTAACTAGACTCCCCAATTGCTTCATTAATTGCAATTTATGGAATTCATTTATTGCTGGGAGATAGGGACAATAAGCTTTCACAGTTGGTTTGGAGTACAGTATCTCTCCACAATCTGTAACTCTAAGTAAAAGCGTCTCCAGAGAAGAATGTAATAGCCCATCCTGTGTTTAACAAACAGATGAAAGCTTAGAGGGCTTAATTCTCAACTGTGCAAGAGTACTGGAAAGGAAGCTACTGTTCCTGGAACATATCAACCGTTTCAACCGTTATTCCAGCATTTTAACCTTGAAAGTTATTTTCCTGGGAGCAAGGGGATGATCTCTAAGCATTCTCTGACAGCTCTGCCATACTGGGGGATGTATGTAGCAGACTTCCCTAGCTAAGCCTGAATAAACTTTGTGAGTAGGTAGATGGCAGACGCTGTCACTGGTGATTCAGTTGCTGGATCTCTTCCATCTGACTCAGTGTTGAACCAGTGCCCACACGTATGCCACTGGAGAGTCCATCTCTCAGAAGAGCAAAAGGTCCAGACTACTAAATTGTTAAAAAAATATATAAAATAAAAGCAACCCTAATCCTTTAGGAAACAATATTCAAATTGATTTTCCATCCCCACCATGAGTTTCAAGCCCTGCCACAATTCAGATTCTGAGACAGCAGGTTTCAGACCTGCTGAATAGCTGATGGCAGCTATTCCGGGGGAGATTCATTAGAAAAAATGGTGGTAAAATCCCATGCCACTGTCTCAGCTTCCCCTTTTCAAGGTTATTTCTTTTTTAGCTGTTCTTGGCAGCTAGCAGTGTTTTTATTGCTAGGGTCATGTAGTAAGTACAGTGGCATGGAATGATTGCCATGCTACATGGCAGCTTGGCCATGCATTAAAGCTGGTTATTAATCAAGCTTCTAACAAGACCGTTAGCTCTGTTCTCTCCAATAGGCCAAACATCCTCTGAATGAAGGCAGTGTCAAATGAAGACAGTGTCTCAAATGTCAAGCCTCCGGTTTCACCTGTCATGTTTATGAGTTGTATTCAAAAAGACAGCACAAGAGTGTGGTTTGGTTAAAATCTAACTGGGTTCTGTTTTTCTATAAAGCTGATGCTCAAGATGCAGGGGAAGCTTTACCTGGCTGCTCCTCACCAAAATATAATTTCATTCTTTTTTTCCCCACATCCATCCCCACAGATTTTAGGGGAAACCTCAGCTGATGAGAGTGTCTGTGACTTCACCACGATTTCACTTGTATGTTTTCCTCTGCAGCCAGAACGCAAAGACCCAAGGGGATATTTTCCCTCGAGCACACACAGAAAAGGGACCCTGTAATCGCCTCAGTGAGAGAGTCAAGACCCCAACTAAGTCCCTGATGCAACCTCCCAGTTTAACTGGAATTTCACATGCGTTTGAAGTAGGTTTGATGGCTCAATCACTCTGTCTCAGCTATGGCCTAATGTGACTGGATGCCGTGCAGACCCAAGCTCTTTCCCTGAAAGACCAAGTCATGGTTCTCTGAATCAAGTCATGTTTCGGGTCTGGGGCTGCTCACTAAAGGGATCTTCAGTCTGCATCCATCAGCATAAACCTGTCATGAGGCTCTCTGTGGAAATTTCTCCCCTGGCAGTACATTTCTTTCTCTGTTGTTCTCCTTTTCATTTACCTTCCTTCCCTCCATTCTGTGCATATCACTCAGGCTGGACAAAAACTTAATTCTTCAGTTTGGCTGGAAAAGCAGAAAACACAAAATAAAAGTAGCAGAGCTATAAACAAAATAAAGCTGCTCACTTTTTCTCAACAGAACAGAGAAATCCCCCAAAGATGCTGTTTCAGACAGACTGTTTTCAGACAATTCTACCAGAAGCCCAGAGAATAAAGAGCCAAACTCACCAAACAGCATCGACATCTGTTCCTGGTCCTCATTCTCCCAGCAGCCTGCTCAGGAGTGGTCTGAATGTTGTGATCTTCTTTCCCCAGGGATCTTCAGGCATTTATCTGGAGACATCTTATTTTAGGTCCATTCTGTCTAAGTGACAGGAGAGAGAGGAGGAAAAATCTTTCACCCTTTCAGGACAGGCTTCTCATCACCAATTATGCTGCATACAGGGGGATGAGCATTCAAGTAAGGCAAAGCTGAGGTTAAATGTACTGCAGTCCTTGTTAAATGTCCCCAGAAAGAGACCTTCTGGGGCAACCAGAGCATGCATTACTTCTGTCTTCAAATGAAACCAGCTGAAATTATTACACTGATGAAAAGGCATTTCAGCAACAGAGAAGCATCACATTACCTCATGGATGTTGTATTCCCCTCTCAGGTTCAAGACTCTACAATCATATTGATAAATTCATTATATCTTTTTTTAAAAACCCTCCTCACATTCTCCTTCTTTTTCTCTCTTTTATTATGAACAAAAAAAATTAAAATTCTTCGGAGATACATTTGGAGATGGTGACATGTGATTGCAATAGAAAATAATATTTCCTACCCGAAGAGACAAGAAGGCATTTGTAGGGAAATGAAGATAAAGATGAATCTGTATCTCATGTCATCTCAGACAAAATAAAAGGGAAAACCAAACTTATAATGGGCCTAGAGCTCTTCTTCAGCTGCGGTCCTTCATTCATAGGAAGACGTTCTTGACAACTGGATGCTTTCTCTGTCTTTGTTTATCTTTCTTACTGGATTTGTATACACAACATCATCCACAATATGTGACTGGTCACTATTTATACAGGTATCAATGTGTCCTGCCTTCTAAGCATTGTCCTACTTCTCTCTGATTTGATTTGAGGCGAGTATCTCTAGCTTTCTGAGAAAAGAAAATCCACACTTATAAAAAGAGGGGGCTGCTTTTTACATCTTCCTAAGACAGTGCTTTAAGACACAGTCATTGCAGAAGCTGTAGGACAAATTCCAAATTTGACTACAGCATGTTTATCCATCTCTAATTGTAATTGTGAAACTAACAATGATCCACGACAAGTTAATAAAACATGCTAATAGTATGTTCAAGACTGTTGTTCAACAGATTTTGTGGATCAGCAGTCTGATCGCCAACAAACACAGCCTTTCTCAGGAGCATCTTGAGATGCCAAAGCTTTCGTTAATTTGATAATGAAGGCTTCGGGGTTCCTGGCTGCATTTTGAGCTGTCTGGAAGGAGTCATCTGGTCCCACAGGTTGTACAGCTACGTATGTTAATAGCTGAGCTGAGACTAAGTCTACTTGTCTTCATTGCCTTTGACCACTTGTATACTGTTATTTTTATCTAACAATCATGCAGCCAAAGGCAGTGTGGGCTCAGACTTACAGTATCCTGAATTAAATCCATTGGGATGGACTAATCCTGCCTAACTTTAGACATCAACACTATAGACGCCTACATCCCAGCTAGTTCTCCAGATTCCCAAAAAAGCTGTTGGAAAAAAAGAGTTCTCCTGGGACATGATTCATCATTTCTGCAATAGGCATCTAAAGCAGGCCAACTGAATTCTGCCTTATATCTGCTATCTATAAAAGCAGTTGGGAGGCAACTGCTACCTATGCCTTTGGTACAGGGGTAAATTGTAAAAGCAGGTGATCACCTTTGCCTTACCTGAGATGGGGTAACTCACCAAGGTGTGCACACTGAGACTGTGCTGTATGTGAAGAGGCATTTTAAGCCCCAGAAAAAGGGCACTCACACAGGTATTTAGGGCAGCACAGTTCATGGGCTGTTACAACTCAAAGGAGTTGGTTCCTCTCTCCAGTACAGGGTGAAGACTAAAACATGCACCATTTTCTACTCCTAAGAGCCGTCATAGAGCAGCAGCTGTCTTTCAAGACCAGAGTAGACTAGACCAGTAAAGTGAGCATTCACTAGAGATGAAGCTGTGAAACTGTGGCTAAACAACACCCTCCTGTTCCTCTTGATTTCCTCTGAAATTCATACACATTTAACACTTCTAAAAAATCACAGCTCAGACTGCTACATTTCATTTTGAGTGTTCTAAATCAGGATGTCGTCTCCTCTTAGATTAATTCTTTCTGTTTTTTTCAAAGAAGTTTAGATAAATTTGAAGATGAGATTTTATTGCCAGCTATTTAAACTACCTTAGAAAATTAAGCTTGAGTGGCCACACTTACTGTTGTTCACAGCTGTGAGGCCTAAGCACTGCCTCTTAAGTATTGTCTTGCTTTATCTGTCTTCAGTAGAACACTTTTAGGGAAATCCATCATTGTGGTTGATTGAGATTTGAGCGTTGAGATGCTCAAATGTCTTTTCCAGTGAGATATCTTTGATTATTAAAGTTTGAGAGGTTACCAAACTATCCACTAAGCAGGAAGCATTTCACCTCCGGGAGGTGCAAGAACATTCCTGATCATGCCAGCTTTTCCATACGCCTTCATGGTGCAGAGTCAAGGTACCACATCACGACTGCTTCTTGAGAGAACAGTAAGAACTCTACTCTCCCAAAAGTACTCATAAACTCCATCAAAACCCGGATGCATGAGTAGCCCTGCCTTAAATTATTTTTAAATCAAGCCTGTTTAAGTTTTGTAAGTACTCTTTATAGATTAATTTTGCACAACTGAATCTGAGCTACTCCAGCTCAGTGGTTTTTTACCTCTTTACCAGTGCAGCACATCATGCTGCACTGTCACCAGCTGAATGACTATCACCGTAATCATTCAGCACTCCCTCTGTGATCAGCTAGTGTTCAGAGGTGTTCATCTGTGGTTTGACAACGTTGTACAACATTCAAAATCTTCCTTGGTCTTATCTTGTACCTTATCTTTTAGAAAGGTGTCCTGGTTTTGGCTGGGAAATTGTTACCTTCTAGTTTCTTCCTAGTAAGGTGTATAGCACTGTGGTCTGACTTTAGTGGGAGAGTAATAATAATTTTTTGTTGTTCCTAAGCAGTTTTTACAATCAAGTCAAGGCCCTGCCAGCAAGAAGACATGAGACTTCTGCAGGAGGTGCACAAGAAGCTGGGAGGGGACACAGCTAGGGCAGTTGACCCAAGCTGACCAAAAGAATATTCCATACTATATAATATCATGCTTAGTATATACATTGAGGGGGAAGCTGGCTGGGGAACGATCACTGCTCAGGGACATGTTGGACACAGTTGGTAGGTGGTAAGCAACTGCACTGTGCAGCACTTGTTGAGATTATTATTATCATTATCTTTATGGGTTTGGGTTCGGGTTTGGGTTAGGGTTGGGATGGGTTGGGTTTTTGTTTTTTGTTTTTTTTAATCTGTCTTCCTTGTCTTGTTAAACTGACTTTATCTCAGCCCACAAGTTGTACTGTTTGCTTGGGTTTTTTTCCCCTTGTTCATGATTCTCCTCCCCGTCCCACTGTCAGGAGAAGGTGAGTGAGTGGCTGCCTGGTGCTTAGTTCCCATCTGGGGTTAGACCCAGGAGGGGAAGGTATTCTTATGCAACCTGGAGAGCATTTTTATTCTCCTCGTACATTCCAGCTACATTGCATTTCTGTACAAAGAGGGGAAAGTGTGTTTTCTTGACTGAAAAGCATAATCTTTAGCAAAAATTTAAAATTTCAAGCAGGGGAAACATTTACCCTCTGAGGAGAAAGTGCAGCCTAGTCAGTGTCTGCAAGACCATCATACTCCTATTATTTGTGATCAAAGAGCAATCACTTCTGAGAGGCGCATGAAAAGACCAAGGAGACACTGAGCCCCAGCTCAGGTAACCCAGTCCAAGGGGGTACCATAGCCAGCTTAAGGGTTTGATCTGTGGCTCACACCCAGGTTGATACCGGAGGACCTTTTGTCAACCAGTCAAGCATCCTCCCAAAACATTGCTAAATACAGAAATCTACTGAATGGACTGGCAGACTGTCAAGTATTTCGTGCACTAGTTGAAACTTCCAGGAAAGGCAGCCAGTTACCTGTTAGCAGACTACAATAGTAATTATCAGATTTATTTCTTTTACTTAATTCTGTTCTTTTTTAAGCATGCAAGCTCATGTTTATTTTTCTCCTTACAAAGTAAGTTGTTACAGACTCCACTGACATGTCACGTCGCATCAACATCACCATGTAATCATGAAATTACACAGTCTGAAAGAAAAACTTGGTGAGACCCATTAGGAAATTTGGAAGTGTTTTTCCATGCAGAACTCAGCCATACTAATTACAGAGGGAAAGGCATCATGCTCTTTAAGAAGGCATATTTCAGCTGCTTTCAAGTCATGGCTTTTTAGTCAAGGACTCCAAAAAGGTTAGGCAAACTTTACTTAGTGAATTCTTATCATCAGAGGCATTTCTGGAACAAAATGTTTTGTCATCAACAAATGTTAGTTTGATAGAAACAAAATTGTTCAGAGAAACACATATGGTTTACATTTTTTTCTTGATTTTCCAGTCAATGGGACAGCCACAGAAAAGGAGGCTCCTCCCAAGCACCTAAAAACACGTGCCTTGAAATGCTGAGAATTCCCCAATTTCAACCTAAGAATGAGGTAACTAGCTGCTTTGGGGGTAGATCTCTCCTATTTCCCGTGAACTTTTCCAAAGATCTTAATTTGGAATGTAATGATATGCTTTATAACATCAATTTCTTAGTCTACGAAAAAAATTCTTCCCACGCAACTGTAGTAGTATCAGCCCAATAGACGTGGATCCCTGTGCCAAAGAAAGACACTTTAGTCATGGGAGGTTTACGCAGTTCAGAGGAAGTGACAAAAATAGAAGCCACAATGTAAATGCCCTCTGCACTCTGTCTGTCTGCTGTGTAATCTAAAGAGCCAAAGGGGATGAGAGATTCCAATTTAGGAGCAGGTTACAGTCCAGAGCATCTGGAAAAATCTGGGGGAAAACGATTAATTTGTCCTTTTTCAGTGAAATATTTAAAACAGGATTCGATCTTTGTCTGACACAAATCAGTTCAGCCACATTAACCTCACCAGACCTAGACTAATCTATGTTGATTGAGAACCATAAGAAACACCCAATATTTCATGATGAATTATAATCCCCAGACTTTAGGAAAAGAGTTTTGGTTAACCCCATATTATGCATGCATTCTGCATTTGCAAACATTCAACAAAGTTTAGGAAAAAAACCCCAACACCAAAAGTAGAGCAAGTCCCATGTGTGAGCTACACCTTCAGAGCTTCCTGGGAAATTCAACGTGGCCCTTCCATTCAGCACAGCTCTTCCAAGCTGTCATTCAAGCAAGGTTACATGCGTGTTTTGTTCGGTCCAATTCCCAGCTGAGTTCTGCAAATCATCCATCAACTCAGCCTCTCTGTGGATGCCTGTTCATCACTGACTGTAATATTTCTCCTTACGCTTGAATTTCACATGGCAATCATGAGTAGTTTCTAGGCCATGAGGTAACTTGTTTCCAACTAGGCTGGCTTTGTGCTGAGCTTTGGAGACGAGCAGAAGTTCCCTTTTCCTCTCACAGACATTTCCGTGATATCACACAAATGAAAATCATGTGATTGACTCTTTTCCCAATCTGCATAGTTTTCCCCCACCATGCAGGATCACCATGGAGCTTATTATAGAGAGATGATCTCTGTGAGAAACAACATTTTCCAGCCGTAATATCTTTGAAACAGGCTGTTCTTCACTGGGTTTGGCCCATTCTCTTCTAGACTTTAAGTAAACATAAAATGTATATTACACCCTGTCAATCCCCCACAGTTTATGCAGAACTGTCCAAGTGAGCACAATCTCGCACATCATATTTTTGGGAAGAGCCATCTGTCATAAACAAAACGTGGCCATGTGTGGCTCACTACCATGCACTACAATGTGGAATCCCAGAGCAAGATTTCTAATGACTCTGGAGCTGCAACCACCAGGTTTTGGGGTGAGAAGTGGTGCAGGATGAGGAGCAGCTGGTCCTCAGCCAGGAACTCCAGGTAGCTGGATTCTCTTTTGCCTGTAGCTTACAAGATTATTCCTATCTATGCATAAAATGTAATCTTGCTGACTTTGCATGTTTTTTCTATAACTCGTCTAGCTTTCATAAAAGTTTAACTCGTGATTGAAATTGCAGATTTAGAGTCAGTCCCGAGGGTATGCATATCAAAGGTCAGACTGTAACTGGACACAGCTGAGAATCTGGACCTAAAGTACTCAAATTTGACTGTTGTTGGTTTTATCAGTGCTTGTTTCAACCAGTAGATACACATAATTGAGTGGGTTCTAAAAGTGCCCAAAAATTCAAACTTTTGTGAATGCTGTCAGCTTGGTGAAGTCATGTTTGCAGGTTGAACTTAAATAAAAATTTAAAATTTTTAAAGAGGAACCTTCAGAGAATAGAAAATTGAAAATCCTCATGGAGAAATAGTGATGGGCTATTTTGAAAAAGTAGAAATACCTCATTGTTGCAATGTTGAAAAACACTGTAATGAAATATTGAATATAATACACTATATTAAACCACATGATGAAATCAGTAGTTGATATAAGTCAAAACAGAACAACACAGTAAACTCAAAAATACATTTTTTGTTTTGTCAAAACAAATCATTTCTACATTAGTGGCACAAATAAGAAAATCAAGGCAATTTGAGGAGACATTTCTCCCATAGAAACTGACATTGAAATGGTCATGTTCTTACAAAATATTCCATCTCAAATGAGCCTTCATTTTAAACATAAAATTGTTCTATCAAAAATATTTCCACTGGATTTACTCCACATATATCACAGGTTATGAAGTTTATATTTCTACTTGATTTTGCTTTCTTATGATGTTCTGAGACAGGTTAGTGAAGGAATCTTGTATGAACAAGCTGTTATAAAATCAAGGGACAGATTTTTGAGCAATTTAAATACACACGATCATGCCAGCAGAGTAATTTGCTTTGTGTTTTGCATTGTTGTCATATAAAATTTAGCTTCAACACATCTGATATAGATAAAATCTATTAAATTAAAAATATGACATTTGGCAGTCCACAGGGCCCGCTCCATATTAAATATGAAGAATCAGTAGGGTGCTTAAGCATATTCTTATATATTGTATGAAAAATCTCACTGAAGGCCCTGAGATAACTCCAACACTGAAACACAGTCATGTGCTTAAGTGTCTCGCTGACTCGGGGCCACACACTTTGGGAAGACACATTCACTGCCCTTAAGGGGTTGACCCAAAGCTTATTGAAGTCACTGAAAGTTTTGTATTTAATTCAGAGGTCTTTGGATTAGACCCAAAGAAGACAAGCAATGTATGAAAAAAGCAGAGGGAAAGTTGATATGTATTGCACTTGTTTATTTTATCCTCAGTAATATCTACAGCTGGGATCTACAGCTACAGTCTCCCCATATTTTTTCATCTCTAGCTGTATCTGTTGCTGATTTCTTGTAAGCTTTGTTGTAGGAGAGAAGTGTTGACTACTGGGAATTTAACCATTGCATTGAATATATCCATCAAGCACCAGTAGGTTAAATAAAGCTGATAGTAACTTAAATCAGCCTTGAGAATGATCGTGTGGATTTGAGTAGCAAAGTCAGTAAACCAGGACCTGAACACTCGGTCAAAGGTGTCTGAACACAGTGTAAGATTTACCACAGGATAAAGAGCAGGGGTTTAAGGCAGTCATTCCCAAGAGGAAGTAACTCTCTAGCAACATGAAAAGTAAAATTTAGTTTGAAACTCAGTCCCTCATGCTGAGATCTATTAGGTACTAAAATTGTCTCTCAAGGGGAGTGACAGGAGCCTTGCTGTTTTGAGGCATAAAATGATCAACCAGAGAGAACCTCAGAAAGTTATGTTGGAGGGAACAGTTCTACACTTATAAAGAGAAGCCAGAATTTCCTAATAGATCTCTTCTAACTCTCATATCTGTTGTTTAATGATAAACCTGTGCCTGACCTTACCAAGAGTGCAGAAGATGGTGGTAGTTTCACTGTGACCTATCAGGACTAATCAGATTTCCAATTAGTCATGGTTTTGGGGTTTTTTAAATTGCATGTGGTGGTAAGGAAAATGAGATGATGATTTTTAAAAACCCTCAAACTTTTGGATAAGATCTAGTTAGATATTTTTTTCACTTTGTTTCCTTAGCATAACTTTATATCCTATAAGAGGATGCCTTGGTCATTTCTATCTGATTGGAAGGTTTGACCTCAGAGTATTTTAGCAAGCAGACTTTTAGCATGTAAATATCTATGTTTAATATCATGGAGAAGGTTTATGGGAAATTAGTAAGAAAGAAGCACATGTTCCACTTTGAAGCTTAATAATTGATTAGAGATATAAATTTTCTTAAGTGCAGTACTCTCATAGCTCAGAGTGGTAACATAAAATTTACATGTATCTGTCTCACTTTCCAGTCAAAACTGGTCCTGTATTCAACTTACCAGGTTTTCCATAGAGAATAAAAATGATCACATGTTATTTCTTTTCCTGAACCAGTTTTTGGTACGACCTACATCATGTGCTCCTTCTGGGCATTAAACCACAACATGTAGAAGAGAAATTCAGGGTCCTGCAATTAGGATTGATTGGATGGTGAGTCATTTATGGTTTTGAAGACAGCCCATTTGAATTTATTTACCGAAAGCAAATGACATTGTGAATCTTAACGCGATGTAGAGGAGCCCAGAGTTTTGGATGAGCGCCTGTTATTGTTAAAAATTCAATGAGAGAGAGGAAACAAATGAGTAGCCAAGACCAACGTGACCTTTACTAGTATTCAAAAAGAAAAGGGTGCACAAAGTCTGACTACAAAAATGCTCATGAAACTGACAGGTAGCAAATGCTTATGTCTGCCAACTAGGAAAACAGATAGAGTTCTATGTGGCTGTGTTTTCTTCACCTATTTTGGTGTCTGAAGAGGATGTTAAAATAAATCGTGGGGGATTTCTTAAGGTCTCCTCTGAAGAATAGCTGCCAGCCTCTGCAGATAGTTATGCATCATTCCACTGGCACTTGTGGGACATGATCTTTAGTGTAGGAACCATTTTGGTATGTCAGACCTGGCCCAAGACAGTTGAGAACAAGGACAAAGTAGGAAGAAGACTGCCTGAACTCAATTATGTGGATATGGACAGAAAACCCCAAAGTCACTGCAAAATGCTAGCTACACCCACTCACAGGAGTGGAAAGGTGAACCAAAACCATCTAAGCCGATAGGTTCCCTCACTGACAAAATAGCCCCAGGGAAGATTTTGTAGAATCACAGAATCCTAGACTGGTTTGGGTTGGAAGGGACCTCAAAGACCATCCTGTCCTACTCCCTGCCATGGGCAGTGACACCCTCACCAGCCCAGGGTGCCCAAAGCCCCATCCAACCTGGTCTTGAGCCCTATCAAGGATCCAGGGGTAGGCACAGCTTCTCTGGGCATCCTGTGCCAGGGCCTCACCACCCTCACAGGGAACAATTTTTTCCTAATGTCTGATCTAAATGTACCTGTTTTTCATTTAACTCTATCACCCCTTTCCTGCCTGTTCACCTCCTAAAATAAAGAGCACCTTCCCATCTTTCCTGCAGGCACCTTTAGCTACTGGTAGGCTGAATTTTAGTTGTGTCATGGTTTTTGATTTTCCTTACATTTTAAGCATGAGTCATGTACTAAACAAAGAATTCTATGCAAAAATACTATTGAAATTAGGTTCATCTTCCCGTATGATACAATAAGTACATGCATGGAGATTAGGACAAGATCTTTCATATTGTGATGTGTTAAACTCCTAACTGCAATTTTCAGGAATGATTTCTTATAACTTTACTTTTGAGACAGGATTGGACAGTAAATAGGAAATTGGGCTTTTCTGATGCAGCCATCTTTATGCTGTTGTCCCTCCAGTAGAGAAAGTATCATTCAGAAGTGCACAGTTTCACTCCAGATAACAATGTCAGATAATTTGGGCACACTGAGGAATACCAAATGTTTGATCTTTCTGTACTGCATTTTGTGGCTGGGAAGTGATCGGTACAAGAGTAAGATAAATTACCAGTTTTGTCAACTTCTTATAGGACCAAATGTGTTTTAGTGTTTATGTGTCTCCCATTCTAGAATACTCCCATGTTCTACCAGGCAAGAGGATGACTTCAACTTTGACAAAACAGGCAATACTGAGGTATCTAAAAGATATTCTTTGACTTTGTAAGGTTCAATATACTTCGGATGCTCCGCTGTTGGTACAGTATGAAGGACTAACAGATTTTAAATCCTGGGCCCTTAGGGGACCCTGTTGTACCCCACAGGATACAAATATGCTTTCTAAACCAGGAAGAATGTCACAGACATGAGTAGTTTACATTCAGCAGGCTGATACATGTGCTTTTCATACTCACTTCCAGTTGTTCAGTCGCTGCCATCAACACACACAGTTGTGCAATCACCATCACAACGTTTTCCTTGCTGACTCTGGCCCTGACTGCAGGGCATAATACAGCACCACACAGAGGTTCCCACCAAGCTAGTACTGCAGCCAAAAGCATTTGTGCTGTAGCAGCTCAGTGATAATTAATCCCGCTGAAAGGCCAGGCTAATTAGCAGGCTGCTCAGCCCAGGCCACCATGAGACTCTGCTACCAGGACCTTAGCTGCCTCTTTTGCATGGTGGCCAGAGCTGTGTTGACAAGCTGTTCCCCATTGGTGGGAACTACCTCAGGATTCTCCAGCACAGGTGAACCCAGAACACACACATCTTGGATGGTTTGCTCTGTTTTGCACCATTTTTCCCATTGGCTAAATAGTGTGGAGGAGTCTCTCTATCAAGGACTGTGTTTTTGAATCTATGAGCAGAAATCACCACCTTATTTTACTCAATGGTCACCAGAAGACAAACCTCCAAGGAGTAGCACTGAGCAGGGCAGGAGGCAACAACATGAAACAGAAGCAGGACAGAAACACCCATTGGCTGCTTCACAGCTAAAAAATATCCAGCCAGAGGCAAGACATGCCACTTCTCCAGCTTCTTTCTCCTTTTATTTGAAAGCATTTTAGCAGTGGCTTGATCCAGCTATAAGTTTCCATTGGAGTTATCTTCTTGGGGCCAGCAGACATGAAGCCAGCCTCAAGGGACCTGACTTGACTTTCAAGACCGCATCTGGAATGTTGTGTTCAGTTATGGGCCCCTCAGTTCAAGGGATGACACCTTCCTGATGATGAAAAGCTGAGGGTGCTTGGCCTCATTAGCCTGGAGGAGACTGAGAGGTGACCTTATTAATGTTTATAAAATATAATCAGGAGGCTGGAGCCAGGCTCTGCTCAGTGATGGCCAGCGATAGGACAAGGGGCAGTGGGTGCAAGCTGGAGCAGAAGAAGTTCCATGGGAACTGTGAGGGTGATGGAGCACTGGGACTGACTGCACAAAGAGGTTGTGAAGTGTCCTTCTGTGGAGACATTCAAACCTGCCTGGATATGTTCCTGTGTGATTTAGTCTGGGTGATCCTGCTCTGGCACAGGGGGTAGACTAGATGAGCTTTCAAGGTCCCTTCCAACTCCTAACATTCTGTGACTCTGTGATTCTGTGAAATCGGGGACACCTGACTCATTTTGGGGTTTACAGACCAGATATGAAACCACTCAGTATCTAAAGCAACACTAAAGAGTCTGTGATTGAGCAACTGAATCCCATCACAGATGTCCATACTTCTACAAACACAACATGGGAGTTTAATGGAGGTTTTTTGGGGGGTCTGTGTTAAAATTATGTAGAAAATTCCAAACAAAAAGAATTTTGCTGGCAAAACAGAAATGCTGACAGCATTTGAAAACTGGAATTCAGTGAATCAGTATGATTGATCCTTGGTGCATAGTGGGACACATCTCCTCCATTTTAGCTATCTACAATTTATAGTCATGCTTAAGCTTTTTTCTAGGTTTGTTAAACAGAGAGACAGAGAGAGGGAGAGAAGCACCTCCAGGAAATGATTCATCTTCTCCTAAGATAGACATCTGTAATATGTGGGTTGAATCACAGTTGAAAGGGGATTATCTTTCCTTTTTGGCATAGAGGGGAACTGGATGACCTGCTGAAGCCGGCTGAAGTACGTAGTCCCACCATCAGGGACTTCAGCTGTGTGTTCTAGCTGAAGACTGAAAACATATGGAACTGCAAAAAACATCTAAAGGACAAATTGGGGCTTAGTTCTCCTTTCCTAGAAAATAACTATCAAGAAGACAGTGGGAGCAGATACAGTCCAACAAGGGCTGCTTTTGAAAAATATCCCTCATAACGGCCTGACTTTAGGGAGGAAAACCCTCCCTGAAACCTGTGGGTTTTTTCTTTCTCTTTAAAAAAATTAAAAGTAATCGTCACCTAGATGGCTAAATACATATTTAGAAATGTCATTTTGTCCACTTTTATTTGGACACATCAGCCCGTGGTGCGAGGTCTGCAGAGAAAAATGATGTGAGCATCTCTGTTCACTCCAGGGGTAGTGGGAGGGAGAGAAAGATGCCCACCTCCAGAGCTGCAGTGGCTGCCAAACTGGAAGACATCCAGCTCAGTGGCATGCAAGAAATATAAAACATGATTTCAATGCAAGCATTTGGGTTTATTTGGGGAATCAATTAACAATAAGTGCATACATCCATTTACAAAATGGTAGTGTACCAGACACATACACACAAGTTGTAATTGAAAACTGAAATAACACCAGGAGGAATAATCATTAAAGCAAAACAAAAAATATCTCCAAAAAGCCAAGAATAATATTTAATAAAATAAAATAATTCATCCATCTGCAGTTATATCCTTAGGGGCAGGCCACAGACTAACAAGAAAACAAATTTAGATAGAAATGAAAATAATATTGTGAAGGCGATGGAAGGAACAAGGGAGAGATTTCTTTGCAGATTAGCTGCTTATGAACGAAAAGTATTTCAATTTGATCACTTGGTTGTAGATACATTTATCAGAGGATGGGGAATTCCATCATATGTTCCTAACCATCCTGAAGAATAATTATTCTTCTCCTCTTCAGACATTTTACTATCACTATTTATTGGCACAGACACAGAATTCGGGAGCTCTTGTCAAACATACCAGCTGAGGTCTCAAGAGCCTACTTTCTTTCCTCAAGCCATGGGAATCCCAAAGGTTAATCAAATGCATTTCTCTCCATCTTTGCTGTGAATGTGTACCATTTGAGGCACCTAAATTCCAAGGTAACAGAGCCATTTAGCAGCACCTTGCACCCCCAGAAAAATCAAATGTCCTGTGAAGTTTGATATGTGTCAGTCTTCAACTTAGTTCCCTTAGCATTACCTTGTATGCTGGGATTTATAGCTTTAATTATGTATTTTCAAACCTAAACAAAAAAAGGGGGAGGGAAAAGCAATTCTGTCTTCTGTAAACCTGGACAGGTACTACATAGCCAAATAGGTCTCAGTGGAGGATGTCTCAGGGGTCCCTATAATTAAGGCAGTGAGTTTTTGTGGGAATTGTTCTTTGACTGTCAACCTCCTCTCTGCCATTAGCTGTCTGCAGGCAAGCTAACTAGCAAAACAGACAACCTGCTCCAGCTTTCTGCCTTTGTTTGGGATTTTTTTCCTTTTCCCAAGAATGCCATTCATAGAAATTATACTTCTGTACTTGCTGAAATGTGTATAACCTGAAAGAGATATGGGGTTTTTTCTGTACCATACGGGTCAGAAATTGAAAAGATTTGCTAAGATGTAGGAAGACTGGAGCTGGATCTGTTTAACAATGCTTTTAATCCAGCATCCTTCCTCCATGAGTTCCTCAGAGGAAGACACAAGAATCCCCTTTGAGTAACTATGGACTAACTTTGCCATATAAGCCTGTCAGCAGTTAACGATTGTATACCCTGAAGGGTAAGAGTTTACATTAGATTGTATTTCCATTATGTATCCATCCTCTGCGAGATACCTCAGAGTAGTCCCAACTATATCTTCCTCCAGCTAAATTCATGCCCAGTAATAACGTCATAGTAGTGAGTTCTGGAGATCAATTAAATATTGTAGGAGGAAAACAATGTCTTTGTTTATGTCGTGTAAAGAGTGTGAGCCTGATGTGTGGCTGAGGGAAGCCCTCCTGTTGAGTCACAAGGTTTGGAAAGGACCCCCTCGCTTTCTAAATTCCTTTTCAGAGGAGCCTAGGTGCGGCAAAGTCCAGCCTTAGTCCCAGACTTCACCAACAGTTAAGTCTAAAGGATTTTGTCCGTAGCCACGTATCAGAGTCAATGTTTGCCCCTCAGAGCCCCACCAAGGACTGTCATGGAGACAGTTTTGCAAAGTGGAAACAGGCAGAAACTTTATGAAAGCGACAGATACAAAGAGTTCAGAATCACTGATCAATGCACTCACTGCAGCAGCACTAATACACGACTGCTGTGCCGGTGCAGTGCTGTCCTGGGTATTCTCACCATAAAGGTGAAGTCGCAATACCAAGACGGTCTCCCTTTTTCGGAGGAGGAGAAGGAGCACAGCCCATCAACTGCCTCTTTGGGGTCTTCAATTTCTTCTCTCCCCCTGGGTATAACTTTCAAAATGCCCTTTATACCCCACCCTTAGCTGTCACCTCCCTGGGGTGATGGTTTACATTATTTCGATGGAGAGTCAAGAACTATAGCCATATATATTTAGCATGGACTTCTCTTAGTTCATTAGCATATTTAGGGGCAGCTTTTGCTTCAGGCACTGCGGTGTTCAGGATTCTGAGTAGAAACTATCTGCTTGTTCTGCACTCTCTACCCAAAACAGGGTTGTCTTGCTGCCGTAAAACGCCCTCCTCCATCTGTGCCTCACACCAATGTTGCAGATCTCCATCCAAAATGTTTGTGTAAGAGATAAGCCTACACCAGTGGTTTTAACCTCCTATGCACAACCCTCACAGCTTACAACCATGAAAAATGTTTCTCCCTGTTGCCCAGTATCTGACTCACCATGTCCTTACCAGGTCTGGTCTAACTCTTCAACTGCATAGCTGTACTTAAACTCACCAAGGTACCTCACCACCTTCCCTAAGTAACTTTGTCATCTTCAAACCATGTTCCTTCCATTTCCCACAGTCCACTGCTTTCTTACAAGATACATTAAACTAATCCCTCTTTTGCTAAACCCTTCTTGAATTTTGTCCCATTAGAAGTCAGCTACCTGTTCTTTGGTGGCTTTTGTGACTCCCAGTCACAGCTGAGGGGCGAGTGAGGGATGCCCTGAGGCAGCCTGTCCATCTACTTTCTAACATTGCACCCTCAGGGCAATGTGTAAAGGGCTCTAGTAGATTGGAGAGGTGTGTTTTTTCCTTCACAAAAGCTAGGCACATAGAGTCTCAAATTGTTTTCATCTGTTTTAACCAACTCGGCCACTGATCTGTTCCTAAAAGGAGAATTTTACTCCTTCTGAAACAGAGTGTGTCAGGTATCACATAGGCCTGCCTTGCTTTCTCCTTGCAATTAATCTTTTTATACTGGTGGCTTAATTCTAGGCGTTGATCTTTTTAACTCCCCAATCCAACCTTCCCTCAGATCTTTATGTGGTTTTTCTGTCTCTCCAGACATACATCCCTCCATCCTGGCAAGTAGTTGCTGTTGTGATGGCTCCTTTGGTTGCTCAGCATTTGAGTTCCTCTCCCACTTGTGGAAGAAAAAAGAGAGAGGGGAAAAAAAAGGAGAAACATCAAGATGTAGGAAGTGGCACTGACCCCTGGCCCAGGCTGGGACCAGTTTATCCCCGTTCAGGCAGAGCAGGAGGGTTGAAAGTATTTGTTTACAATCCTTGGCAAACCCTACAGATGTGATTCACTTTGCAATATTTAGATGAGTACAGTTCATGCATCTGCATCTGACCTAGGCTCCTTAGGTGTCCTTGACATCAAGGGTGAGTGATAGATAGCTAGGCTTAGTGCAAAGTCCTTTAGCTCTATCTTCAGTATCTCTTTTAGGCAGACTTTAATAGCATATTTAAAATGCTTTTGCCACTACTAACAGTAAAGAGAGTTCATGGTGAGTAACTGCATCATAAAAATTTACATTTACTCAGAGGACTGCCACCATAGGTGGAAAACCTATATTTGGTACAACCAAGCCTCATCAAACTTCTATCTCTCACTGTTTTCCATCACATTAATAGTGTCCTCTACCTTCACATAACCAACATGTTTCATCTGTGTACTCCTGCTTTGTCTACATATTAAATCAGCTCAGTGAGATGACAAATTCCACCAGTAGCTTCCCTCCATGTGAAGGAGGAACCTCTAGCTGAGACCTGATGCATTTTCCAATGCAGCCAGTTTATGAGGCATCCATCAGTTCCTGCACTTCCTCTTTGATGAATAAATTGTTACGTGGAAACATGCAAAATGCTTGACTGTAGCTGAGGCTTTTATTTTTAAAGGACTTTATTCTAAGGCAGGGATACCTATTCCCTCTTCCTCCAGGTAGCTACAACGCAGTGGTATTCATTGTCTGCAGAGCTGTTTCATGTAAACAGGCAATTGATTATGTGTGTTTAACAGATGCCTTGTGATATCAATCCCATCCATGCATGTGTTTTATCTTCTGGGTTTTTTTTCCTGTTGCATGATTCTTGGCTCTGTTTCACTGTTCTGTAAAGCATGCTCAGACCACGGCAAACAAGAATGTTATCAACAGGAGTGACAGTTGCACCTCGAGATCATCAGGGCTGAAGCACATACCACTGAGGCCACCTGGTGTACAGAGCAGAGCTGCAGTCCACCCAGTTTGCTTCTTCAGCATATTCTCCCATAGATAATTAAACAAAAAGAAAGCAAATAGAAAAACCCAAGCCTCACCACGTTGGGTAAGAGCAGAGGAATGTGTGTGATTGCACCGATGAGCCTCCCAAGGGAGAAAGTTTATTGGTGTGGGAGGGAGCAGACCTGTAAAGCACAGAGAGCACCATGCTAGAAAAGGTTCATTTTAGGAAAAGGGTTGGCTCTGCAGCACTGCCAGGCCTGGTTGGCCTGGAGACAGAGTGGGCTAGGAGCGAGTGGGGATGGGACCAGCCTGGCTCTGACACTTGAGTCCCACATGTCCTCATTTGAGACATGGAGAAAGCATCCCTGCCACGTAGGGTCCTTGAACAGCGTCTACTTCCCAGCACCGGTGGGTAAATTTGACTGACATGTTCTTTCTTTTTTTTTTTCCCCTTCGTTCTTCTTTTTTTTTCTTTCCACCACTCTTGAAAAGTATTTTGTCTGGCCATTCGGGTGTGAGAACAGCCTCAATAAAGAGAGAACAATGCCATGAAATTTGGATTTGGAATGATCACATGTAACTTGAGCTTGAAAGGATGTCTTTGCCCTTGGCTTGTAAAATTTCTTAACAGACATTTGTAACTGAATTTCAGGGGCCAGGACCATATGATTCTTCAGCAGACGTGGCTTAGAGGCCTCCCAGTGCCTCTCATGCATGTGAAACTCTACTCATGGGGTCACATCCTGAGTGGCAGTCGCTGTTGTGTAACTGACACACAAGCGTCTCTGTAAACATCACAGCCATAGGACAGGGCCAACACCATATGGACCACGTGATTGTTGAATTATTATACTATTTCAATAGCTGGAGCTCATCGGAACCCACTCTTTGAGTCATCAGCTAACCTTCCACATGTAGGAAGCCCAGCAGTCAGTTCCCCATGCTGAGTGAGTGATAAGAGTCCACTATGAACCAGCCAGGGTTGTTCTCCAGGTCACATTGGTGGTTGCTCACCCAGACACTGTGCCCTCCTCCCGCTGAACTGCAGCTTTTCTCTGGATTCAAGACTCTAGCTCTGCTCTGAAAATGCATGGAATGTCACAGGTCTGGCCAGAGTGAGGAAACAGGCATCGAAGACATGAGATTCTCACTGACTGAACAAAACCTACCATGAACAAATGAAAAATAATTTTAAAAATAACTATTAGAGATGTAAGCATGCATAGAAACTTGATGGAAAAATCATGCAGTCTCCATGAACGTGACACAGATTATTTGCTAAATCAGAGTGCTGTATTTGTCACCCATCTGCTGCAGTCTGGCTTGTACAAAAAATGCTGCCCATACATCTTCCATATGTTAGGAGGCAATTTGGGTGTCTGAAAGTTAGTCATTGAGATAAGAGAGAGATGCAGTGTCACCTCCAACTAGGGCATGGCTACTCCCCGCAATACATTCCACAGCAGAGGGGGATTTTTACTTTTTTGTTGTTGTTGTTGTTCAGTGGCCTAAAAGAAACCCAAAAGAAAATCATGCGCTGGTCTACTAGAAAATGCAATCAGGATTTCTAGCTAGGCAAAAAAGCCTAGTAACCCAACTTCGGTTGGGGTCAACGTTCCCAGTTTCACAGATCCAGTCCTACTCTTGGTAATGTTGTAAAATGCTGTCCCATGTCACCTAAGAAAAAATTGGATTGAGGCAGGTTTAATTTAGGGATTCTTGTATCTCAAAGAGTTTCAATGTACATTTGTCTGGATGTAAGAACTAAATCTAGTAACTCTCCTGTAGAATAAACTTTGAGGTCGTTAAGGATTGCTTTGTGTTGATATTTTCCTAACCATGGAAGACCATCACACTTGTGCTTCCAGAATGTAAAAAAATCTGATCCTTTAATTATGGGAGTATTCAGAGGGAAAAAAGTGGAAGTTCTCTCTGCTTCCTTACAGTTGGATAAGCCACGGTGGCAGAGTCCAAACTTTTTAATGATGGTTGATGGTTTTCTTTCTTTTCTGCTCAATGTGAAGCACTTAAATGGTGCCCGATTTTCAGAAGATACTCATATCCTTTCTACAGGAAACCAGGCTGTTCTCATGAAAGGTGCAACCTAAGTCTAACTGTACTAGTGTTACTTTGCATAGTTTGTGGACTTACTCAAACTTAAGCCCCTGAAAAACAAATATTTTTTTTCTCACAAATCTGTAGCAGGATTCCTGTGAGATTGTGTCAGGTTGTGAGAAGGAAAATGTCCCAACCAGGCAAAGACACATTTGAATTTTAGAGCCCTGAGGAACACACAGCCTTGTCTGGGGAGTACAGCAATGAAAATCTGGAGTCCCCTCATGGAAAAAAATTATTTCAAAACTGAGTTTTATTATAATCATCATCTATAGCTATGAACAGTTTCCCTTTACCTAGACCAGGCATTGCCATTATTTTAGTCGGAATGAGACAGTTGCTCCTGAGAAACAAGAACATATTTATTCAAATACAACCTCAGGCTCTTGCAGAGCTGCACAAGGTTCTACCCCAAGTTGTAGAGAGGAGATTTTTTTCCTAATTAACTCATTGCCCATCTATTGATTTTGGGCTCTTCTATTTCTGGCTGACTGCCTTTTTTCACAGGTCCAGGTTCGATTGGCTGAGCAGGACCTGTGACATTGACACAGCAGAGTACCACATTGCTTCCACAAAAGTCTCCCATGCAGGTAGGAGTCAGCAGATGTACTTTGGTAGTTCAGCCTGTTTCACTTTGTCGTGGAAAGAAATGGAGAGGCTCATAGGATCTGTCAAGGCGCATTCATCTTATTAGTGAGTTCTCTTAATACTCATTAAAACTCATCTGTTCTATTCTCTGTCCAAAAGGCAGTCCAAACCCACTGTAGATTGCAGAAGAGGAGTAGTTTCCTTGGGCTCCTGCAGCTAGCTCAGATGGTACACATCACAGGAACATCGGTGAGGCCATGCTGGATAAAAAACAGACCAAAGCATTCATTCTTGAGAGTACAAGTTAAAACTCCCAAAGTTTGCCTGTCCAGATCATCTTACACCAGAAATATCTACAACGACTCTGCTAGCACTATGGGTTTATTGCAAAATAACAGCAACAAAGTTTTCATTCTAAGAAAGTCCATCAAGAAGGGAGGTTGTCTGTGTTTTTATGTCCACTGCTGACAGGGCTTTTTTCCTCATATGACCAATTTCTTGTAGCACCATGAATTATTTTGAAAACCCAGTAGTGCTGGGAATTGGCTTGAGGATGGTACTTTCAATTTGCTTCCCAGATCCTAAAAAGGATCTGTGTAGCTGCCCCAACTCCCAATTTCAGGGTGGCCAACAAACATTTCTTTGCCGCCCTCCAGGTCTCCTGCTCTTGTATGTCTTCAAGAGCGTGAGCCATCTGTTGCCTTCAGATGGTGTGGTGGCTTTTCTCAGGAACAGCCACCGTTAGAGGTCTCTACAAGGGCCCTGTGCAGAAAGCTCAGCAAGCATGGCAATAAATGTAAGACAAGTGCCATAATTACCAAATTCAATAATCCAAACTTGGCCTTTGACGATATCCAGCCTGAAATTCCCCACTCATGAAGCCAGTTGTACAATATGAAAAATATCTTTTGGGCTTAATTTATTAGTTTCCTTTGTGATTGTATTTGTTTGATTCGCCAATCAGGAGTGTCAGGAGTGCAGGTAACATTGGCCTCACATTTATGTGCAGGCATCTGTTGTAGTCTGTGATCTTAGGTCCGGTTTAATAGACTTAAGCGGACACCACTTAACTTTGCCATCTTTTCTGACAGCAGCATACCCTCGTCCTGTTAGGACTAGCCTCCACCTTTGTTCCCATTCTCCCAGCTCATTTCTGGAATCAATTGCGGACCGCTCGTCCCAGCTGGTGTCCGATCTGGAGTTGGAACTCGACTGACTGGTTACTTCCTAGTTCCTGTTCATTTTTGTTGGGCTCAGGCCCCACCCGCCTCCCCTGGGGGCGGGCCGTTCCCTCCTTGGCTCACCCAGCCTTCTAAACAGCAGGCCATTTGCCCTATAAGGGCATGTTTTCCGATGGACGGCTCTCCGCCCCTCGCTCGCGCTCCTCCCCCTTTCCATTTGCATGGGCTTGTTGGTTTTAAAACTCCCTCCTTGTTCCCGCCGGGGATGTCTTCTCACGGCAGTTCCCCTTTTTGCTCGGCACCATCTTGGGGCGCACGAGGCGGTGGTTTTGCCCAAACTTCCCCAGACTCTGATTTCCCCGCTGCACCCCTAGCCTCCTCAGCTAGTCCACCCCAGAAGGATTTTGCTCGCTTCTGTCCCTCCGTAAGCGGGTCGGGGTTCAGGGATTGAGGGGACGTATCGCACTCTCGTGGATTTTTAGGCTCAGCAGAATCGTCACCGTCTGGGGGGTGCAAAGTCTGCGTAGCTGCCCCGACTCCCAATTTCGGGGTGGCCAACAAACATTTCTTTGCCGCCCTCCAGGTCTCCTGCTCTTGTACGTCCTTCTGCAGGGCCTCTACAACTTTTTCCCATGATTTAAGATTTTTCCCACTACCCGAGAACATCGTCTCCTCGGCTAACGCTTTAGTACATTTATCCCACACTTCGGGGTGGAGAATATCCACCGGCTGATCAATGACCCCAATCTGTAAAAGCCTCGCAACAGCGAGAGTAAAATCTCTGGGTCTACAATCAATACAATCAATAGGTTTACAACGTCACTTCCATCTGCTTACGTCATAGACTAAACGCTATTGGCTATTCGGAGAGGGGTCCTACCTTTCCGTACAGTAAGACATCTTCCGACTGCCAGGCCCTAGCTACCGACAGCCATCCCCCAGTACATTAGTATTTAAAACAGTACCTGGAAATGTGGCCATTCATTTGCATCTCAGATTTCATTTATGAGATCTCTCCTTTAGGCTTTGCTAGTTCTGATTCCTTTAATTAATGCCAACACTGACTATTTTTCTTAATGTTAAAGAAGGGCCAAAACTGATGGTCTGTTTGATTCCTAGACATTAAATAGTCATGCCTAAGACACACAGGATTTTGTACTGAGTGATAGACATGCGTCATACCTGGTTATCTTTGACTCCCTAACCACACACCAAATTATAAATGCATCATCAGCCTTCAATTAAAAAAATATCTGTATCCATAGCAAAGTCTTGTAACTCTCCTACCACCACACCCCAAGTCCACTAATGTTGGTCTGCTTAGGAATGGATTTGAACACATGCCTTTTCCTAAACGTCATTAGATGAGAATGTTCTTGGTTGGTGTTTTGTTTTGTTTTGTTTATTTCTTTTGGAGACAAATAGGTCACAGCATTCAATTCAGGAAAAACAAGCCCATCCTGAAAAGTTAGTGAGCAAGTACTGGAGACTGATGCTGGTGTTCTCCAAGCGCTGGAATTCATTTTGCAGAGTTTGTAGCTTTTCTAATTGAAAAAGCTGTCTCTGCAACATTTAGCAACTAAAAATATCAAGTGATGAAGCACAAGGAAGGGGGAAAAAAATAAAGAGCCAAGCATTCAGCAGCAGACATCTGCCATCCTGAGTTCCAGATCTTGCAGCAAGGGCACTGAGAAATGGAGCACTGAGACATCCCATCAGCACATCTCCAGGAGCAATTCATCCCAGAGCGGGGCACACATTTATTTTCAACAAAGGAAAAAAGTGAAACCTTAGAATCAGCAATCCACTATGTGAATAAAGGTTTGCTTAACACCAACATTAATTCTGCATCCAAATAATAAGCAGCTAGATTCAAGACTACAGATCTTCAATAAAAATACTTGGATCCAGAATTAATGTTGGTGTTAAGCAAACCTTTATTCAACACCAAAAATTGAATTCTGCCTCTGTGCCTCCTCCTCCCTCCAGTTCCACCTCTCATTTCCTGGGAAAATTTGAAGGCAAAATAAACTGGGAATCAGGTTTTCTACTCACCTCTGCAGAACAAGAAAAGTCTAAATGTATCTTTAGAAGCTACTCTGAAAACCAGGTGAAGCCACAAAACTGAGTTAGTGATTGTTTTTGCAATATTGTGCTGGGGCAGGGTCAGCAGGGGGAGGAGGGGAGGGAAGTGTGGCAAATGGATCTGCTGAAGGAAAGCTTCAGAACCAATATCTCTCATGGAGAAAAAGCCTACTTGAATTAGCACAGGGATGTAAATGCAAGTTTCCCAAACTTGAGGCCTAAGGGTCTGAAGGGTCTGTTAGCTACTCTGAACTCTGTTTTATACCACTTACTACTATTACAAATTTGGAAATCTGTCTAATTCATTCAGGTGCAGGGTTGACAAAAATTTCTGAAATTTTTTGTTTCTTATGAAATTAAATTTATATCTGTGGTGAAGTTAGTAGTCAATAAACAAGTATGTTTCTCATTTCTCTCATTGAGAAAGGCCAATAACTTAACAATGAAAATTAATTTTAAAGAATCCTTAAAGTTCCGTTGATGCCAAAAATATCCCTGCATATAAAAGCAACAGTAATAGTGCTTGTCTATATCTGATATGATTGTCCATTGTAGCTTGCAAACAGCATAGAAATGCTTCCTACAGTCACGAATATTTAATGCCACCCTAATTTTAACCCTGCAAATGCTAGGGATTAATCTAAACTACTTGAGCTCTTACTGTAGTAGGTGAAGAAAAAGACCATCCAGAGAACTATGTAGACCATGTGGGACAGTTGTCCAAGATTAATAATGCAATTAACCAGCAGATGATTCTCTCTGTTGCCTAAAAAAATGAGTCAAGACACTCAGCAAACATTAAAACACCCACATTTTACATGACTAAACCAAGGCCATGGAAATCCTACTCTTTGGATCTCAAATTGCTCTTAGCAGTTTCTGTAAGCTGGCACTGCGTGTCAATGGTTTTGAAGCGAGAGATGAAACTGCGATGCCTCACCAGCATCAACACCAAAGCACAAAGTGCTGACTACTGAGGCGGCCTTGGCAGCGTTTCTGTAAACAGACACTTGAATGCGTGGAGGAGCAAAGGAAATTGAAGTCTAAAAGGAACTGTGTTTTAACAGTCATGATCTAAAACAGGACAACCCCAAAGTTTCCAGATAAATCTGCAAGAGATAACAAACTCAGGAACCTCATGCACAGAAAAAGGTGGTGTTCCCCATATGTAAGTAGAAACTGGCGCTGAGAACATTGTATCCTACTGGCAAGTTGAGGCACATCAATGTAATCATTCTTCCCAGCCAAAGGGGATTCTGTAGGATTTCAGGAATCAGCAGTATCTCCATAATGCTTCACTGAACATTTGCCCCCATCACAGTCACAGCCACCGAATTCAGGAGCCTAGAATATCTCCTTCACCTCTGCTCTTGTCCTGTGCATATTAATTCAAAAATCTCAACATCACTTCACCCACAACAACTAATCTCTGCAAAATTTTCCAAGGGAGAAACCCTATGTAACATCATTAATCACAAATATATATAGAAGCACTACGATAGAAAAGCCTCTTTCCACCTCTGCTAAGACCTTAGTTCATCTCTTCTCATTCCTATAAATAATGATAACTAAGGCTTAATTTCTCCTCAAATATCTGAATTTTGACCAAAAAGCCCAAATTTTTCTGAAAAGCACAAGAATGTCCAAGGTTCTCTCTTCATTATCTCTTTTCCTCCCTTACTGGTGCCACCAAGGTCTGTACGCTGCACTATGTCCCTCTAACATGGCCCACCACCCTGGCCTGTCCCCAAACTCCCTAACAAAGCAGACCCTTCAGCTCAAGCTATAGGAAACTCCCCTCAACAGAGCAGCTTGATGGCATTGTTAGCCACAGCATCTTCTTTTGCAGAAGCCCAAAGCCCGGGAGGGACCATCGATATGATCCAGTGGGATTGTGCTTTAGGGTAGTCTTTGTAGAGCAGCACAGCACCTGCCACAGAAATGCTTTGCATTCAGGGAACAAATTCTATCTAACTACACCACGATTAGCTCTGCATTTACTTTAGCCTCCTTAAAGAGATCATTTCCCACAGCATGTGTCAGCCATTGCTCATTACCTGCTGATAAGAAAGACTGCGAACATGAATGTATGAGGAAAAGGACATCATAATGACAAAGGAGAATAGGAAACAAGTCAGCATGGAAATGCATGTGCCTGGGACTTTGTCCACAAAAATAATATTTTCCCTTCATCCTCTCTGTCATTACTAATATTTTGTTTCCTTAACTTACTCCCTCTGCTACACTCACTATAATTATGCAATGGCAGAAAGTTTAATGCAGACTGAGTAACTTATTCCTCTGAAAACCATCTGACAGGTAGATTGGCAAGGGTTTGGTCTGCTCAGAGCTGGATCTGCGGTTCTGTTTGCTTATCTCAGCCCACTGCTGCTCCCAGCTTCAGTTCCCAGCTGCAAACAAGCCAGTGTGGCTCCCGGTCCAGCACTTGCTCCAAGGTTTTGCAGGGAGCAGCATGGCTTGGCTCAACACTTGCTCCTGTGATCTACAGCCAACACCATCGCTTGCCTGAGGATCCAGGCTGGAAAAGAACATAGGAGTTGTCACACTGGATCAATCCAATGGTCCATTGAGCCAGGCTTCAGTTTCTGAGGTTGTTAACAGGCGCTTCGAAGGAACTGCAACAAGCTGTGATGCAGTTGTCTGCCCAGAGGGAGGTTTTCCAGTTGTGTGCTGGTTTGTGCCCTGCAGTGTGGGAGTTTTACATCCCCTCTTAAAAAGAAAATGTTCTAGATCCTCACACAGGCTGGCCCAGGCTACACAATTGCTTTGAATCTCCAGGGTTTGTGTCTGATTTGAGAGTAACACCCCCCAGTCTAGCAGCAAATGTTCCCACTGCACATTCAACCACCAAATCTCTGCTGCCCGCTGAGTAGAGCAGATAATGCATTGTGCACAATGATGCATTGCTGTCACTATTGGCTTTCGCTTATTTTTCTGATTTCTGATGTCCAGGATCTATGCATTGGTGGTCAGCCCTATCGTACACTGAGGTAGGTTCTTCCAACCTTTTGGCAGCAATGGTAGACTGAATCTCACAAGTTAATCCTGTGCTAGGTGCAAGAAAACTGCATTTGAAAATGTGCTGTCCTCACATTGCATCATCTTTCCCCTGTTCTCCCAACTATAAAGAAACAGCTAAGCCTAAACTCCTATAAGAAGTCACAATAAAAGCGAAAGAACCCAAAATTTCTGAAACCTCACAGAAGACTCTGACCCCAGTTTCTGCTCACTTTTGGGGATGAAAGTGAGGAAAAGGAGCATTTTCTGCACTCTTACATATCTAATCCACAGTGGAGATGCCATCACAGAATCTGCTTGCATTATTTTTCAGTGTGGATGTCAGATTCATTTCCTGAAGTTCACCATGGCATCCTAACAACTCTGAGGTCCCCGCTGTTGCTGGAAATCAATGACACTGCCATTAAAATATGTAATAGAAAATAGCATCAAGGAACCTGCCGATTTGGCAGCACTGCCAGTGCTGTACAGAGCCCCAAAAGCTAACAATGGCCACAGCTTTGAAATACTGCTGATTCTTCCATTTCCCATTTCCCCCCATCCCAGTGGTGTCATTTGGAAATACATTACAGCTGAAAGACTTTGGGATGTTTTAATTACATGTGACTAAAACTTGCTGTTGTTAGAATTAGTGCGCCTATGTTTACGATTTATAGGTCTCCGTTTTGACACTAGTGAGGTCATAAATAACATGAAATGGGCCCTTTAGTATTAGAAAATTCAGCGCTCCTCTCTAAGCCTTGACGTACACACACACACACTCTGAAACTCTCATATGTTTTGTGGCTAGCATGGTATGAAATACAACATAACGGTGCAGGATGGGGGATAGCAGCACAGTAATAAATAATTTATCTGCAGAGCATGAACGTTGAACCTTTGGGCAAGGACTTCCCATTCTCTCACTGGGGTGGGAGGACTTGCTCTGCTGTGGGTTGATGTGGACGCTTAATGGGTAATTATTTCTGTGGTGTGCGGACTTCACTTGCACCTATATCTCAGAGAAGCATGTTACAGGGACCTTCTGCTTCAAATGTGCTGATATTCATGGTGTGTTGGATGAGGAAAGACACGCATAGTATGGGGTTGTGCAAGGTAATGGAAAAATGGGTCATGGGCTCTGTGGTGGTTTGGTGCTGGCTGGAAGCCAGACAACCACCAAAGCCGCCCTGCCTTTTTCCTTTTCAACTGGACAGGGGAGAAAATAGATATTGAGAGGCTCAGGAGTGGAGATAAGAACAGGGAGAGATCATTCCACAGTCAGCATCACGGGCAGAACAGACTCAGCACAGAATAAAGGACAGAAAACTCTCTAATTGATGGCACTGCCCTGCACCCCCAGTGACACCAGAGTCGGGTGATGAGAAGTGTGACCAGAGCTTACAGCACCTCCTCCTACCCATCTCATCTTCACAGACTTCACTTAGTCAGGATTTTGCTCCCTTCTTCCCCCCATTGTGGCACAGGGAGGGGCAGGGATTGGGGGAATGGGAGTTTGGGTCAGCTCCTCACAAATTGTTTTCCTTCTTAGCTGGGAAGCATTCCTCATCCCCTTCCCCTGCTGCACCATGGGGTCCCACCCATGGCAGACAGTCCTCCACCAACTTCTCCAATGTGAGTCCTTTCCCACAGGGCTTCTGCTCTTCCCCAGCTGCCCCAGCATGGGTCACTGCTATGGGTGCAGTCATAAATCACAGAATGTCTCTCAGTCTCTCAGACCCAGACTGCTCCAGCCTGGTCCCCCACTGAGTCACAAGCTCCCCCAAAGCAAACCTGCTCTGGTGCGGGTTTCTCTCTCTCTCACTCATCTCTGTCTCTCTCCATGGGCTGCAAGTTCTGGCAGGGGCTTGCTCCAACACAGGTCACAGCATCTCCTGCATGTCTCCCCCTGCTCCAGCGTGGGGCCTCTCCACAGGCTGCAGGTGGGGTCTGGGCCTTTTCCATGGGCTGTGGGGGGACACCAGCTCCACCATGGGTTTCTCCATGGGCTGCTGGGGCATCTTTCTTCCCGGCACCTGGGGCACCTTCTCCTCCCTTCCCTGCCCTTGGTGCCTGCACAGTCTCTCACCCCTTCTCACTCCCTTCTCTGGGGCAAAAAGCAGCCACCTGTGGTTGTTTCTCCTCAGGGTGATTCCCAGAGGCCCTATGACCTTTGCTGACGGGCTCGGCCTTGGTCAGCAGCAACTCCGGCCTTGAGCCGGCTGCTGTTTGCAATGTGGGGCTTGGGGAAGCTTCTGATGACTTCTTGCACAAGCCAACCCTGCAGTCTCCTCCTCCATCAGAACCCAGCCATGCAAAGCTACAACAGGCTGTCTTCTGATTTCCATCCTTCTGCCAAAGAGGCTTGGGGGAAGAGGAGAAGAAAAGACAAAATAGAAAAAAGAAAAGAAAACCAAACAAAAAGAAGACAAAAGGAAAAAAAAGGCTAATTTTTTAAATTGCTGAAGCCTTGGGAGATTTCCCATGACTGGCAGTCTTCATTACTGGCATACCCACATCACCCTCAAACTCAGCAAATCTATAGAGACAAGATGGAGAAAAAGTGTTCCCTAGCTGAGGATACAGGCAAGAGCTGTGTCTTGGGCAGGATTTTTTCTCTGCAGTCGGATGGCCTGAGATTGTTATCAGGTGAATGCTTTTGGGTCTTTCAATTATGGGCACTAGAGAAGGGCAAGTTTTCACATGGAAAGAATAGCACTGTGAAAGTACACCTTTGAAAACAATTATGTGAATTTTGCCATTTTTATTCTTCTAAGAGAGGTGATAAACAGTTTATACTCTGACTCTTGCTGTTCTCTCATTTGTTACCTTAGTAATTTCTCCAAGTGGAGGAAAATCACTTTAACAGTTTAGTGCCTGATACTCAAACTTTAAATGGGCATTTTTATCTTGACACGCAGCTTTTCCTAAGCTATTGTTTCTGTTCACCAGTGAGCATGAGTTTGAGAATAAGGTGTGAGAATGCGAATCCGGCATTTTATTCCTCTGGTTGCAAGACTTTCCATTCTTTTCTGGAATAGTTGGTACATTTGCTCATTACAAAAAAGGGACTCCTATTAAAACAACAATGAAATAAAGACAAAAAGACATTCATGAATGTTCCACTTGCAAGAAGGAATAATAATTTAGCTGGTAGGGTTGGACAGGTGACTGCAAAAGAATTGGTATTGACAAAAATTAGTCTCAGAGCAGCCAAACATTTGAGGCACAGGGCTAATTCAGATGGGGACATCCAAGCAGATGCAGTCTCTTGTTGCACTGTTTTTGTAGAAAATATGGACATATCAGGAAAATGGCAACCCCAAAAGTTTTGCAGCCAAAAAAAGCAGCTATAATAGTTCTCTTTTGTCCTGTTCCCATTCTTTTGAAAATTCCAGGATACACAATTCACATATATCTTCCCCACTTCTTTTTGCTTCCCTCATGATGAAATCTGTATCAGGGCAGGCACTGCCAAACTGCAATGTGAAACAGTAGATTATAGAGGAAAATGAGAGTATATGGAAACATTAAAAATACTATAAAAGCATATGGTGTAGAAGAAAAAGACCTTTTTTTTCTGCAGAAAGCAGGCCTTATAATGTAAATAATCACTGACAACAACAAAAAAAAATGTTGCAAAACCCTCAAGTACATGTTTGAACTCTATTTGCAGCACAATGCATAACACTACACATACATTAGCATCAGATAGTAGTTAATCCTGTCATGCATTATGTATAAAATCACAGAATGGTTTGGAATTTCCAGGACAACCCTCCTGCAGTAAGCAGGTACTTCTTCAACTAGATCAGCAAAGCCACATCCATCCAGACCTTGAAAGTTTCCAGGGATGGGGTATTTGCCACTTCTCTGTGCAACCTGTGCCAGTGTTTCACCACCCTCATTGTAAAAAAATACCTTTGGTGATTCTAGACTAAATCTATGTGTTTTAGTTTAAAACCATCACAACAGTGCCTGATAAAATGTTTGTCCCCTTCTTTCTTATAAGCCCCTTTTAGGTACTGGAAGGCTGCTTTACAGTCTCCCAGGAGCATTCTCTCCTCCAGGCTGAACCACCCCAACTCTCTCAACCTGTCTTCACAGGAAAGGCATTCCAGACCTCTGATCATTTTTGTGGCCTCCTCTGGACTTGCTCCAACAGCTCTATGTCTGTCTTGTCCTGGGGACCACACAAAGCTGGAGGCAGTACTCCAGATAGAGTCTCACCAGAGTACTGTAGAGGCATAAACTCATCTCCTTCAACCTGCTGGTCACGCTACTTTTGATGCAGCCCAGGATACAGCTGTGAGCGCAGGGTCACGTCCATTTTCTCATTCACCAGCACCCCCAAGTCCTCCTCAGGGCTGCTCTCAGTCCATTCCTTCATTGCCCAGCCTGTATTGATATTGGGGGCTGCCCTAACGCATGTGAAAGACCTTGCTCTTGGCCTTTTTGAACCTCCTGATATTCACATGGGCCCACTTCTTAAGCTTGTCAAGTCCCTCCAGTTGGCATTCTGTCCCTCAAGTATGTCAACCACACCACTCAGATTGGTGTCATCTTCATGTTTTACCGAACCTTTAGACTGTCTCACAGCTTTTGCCTTGGCTTTAATTAGTTTCTTTGGACACTCCTTTGTGGAATACCACTATTATCATGATTGCAGACTCTGTCTAGAAGGGACTTTAAGACTATCTATCTATCTGAGTAATTTTGTCATCTACAATCCATTCCTCCTTGTAGCCTGCACCAACTGTATTTATTTAAGATTTCCTTTTATAAACTCCTTAATAAAAACCCATGGCAGTGTCAAAGAGTAGTTTTGCACCATAAAACTGATCCCTGGTGGGATTATAATTTATATTTTTAAACTGAAACCTATTGTCTGAGTCATAAATTTTTTTACTATGGAAATCTGTGCAGTTTTCATGATTACAGATGTTATTCTTGACTTCATTTTTTCCTTCCTTTTTAATCACAAAATAATATATTTTAAAAGCTAGAATAACACAGAAATGTTCAAGGGTGCCTTTACACCTAGAGGTAACAGTTTACTGAGTTTGTTAAAACACAGGCAAGGGGAAGAGAAAAGATAAACCAAAAAGGGTCTTGGAGAAACTTGGCAAGGTCACTGGAAATATGGACTGAGTTCCCAGTTCAGCCACATACCCCTTGTGTTACCTGAGATAATTCACTTAGCTGTTGCTCAAGGAAGCAGTTAAATAAGTTTTACACACATGCTCAGGGTCCACAGACTCTAACAGAAATTAAACAAGTATTCACCTACTTCCGGAGATATAAGCTGTTTCCTGAATCAGGAAGTATCTTAGCTCCTTATCTCAACCAGGAATGTAGCAACATTGCTTCCTCTTATCCTTTATTTATCTTATTTGTCCTCAGCAAAGGCCATTTCTCAGGCACATTTTCACAACACCCAAAATACTGGGACCTGTAATATCAGCAATATATTCTGGATAATTAAGCATTTACTGAAAAGGTGTAGAGAAGAGAGGGATTTGAGGGGATGTGTAATGTGTGATTTGATGTCAATATTTGCAGATAGAGTTTCTTGTTGAAATGGAAATGGGGGCTTGGGGATTGGCAAGAAATCAAAGAAGGACTTGCTGGGGCAGAGTGAAGAAAACAAGAGAGAAAGAGAAAAAAAGAGACAGATAGAAGGAAAGAAGAAAGAAGAAGGGAAGAAGGAAAGGGAAAGAGAAGAAGGTGGCTTCAAAATGAACACATGTACAACACCATTATAAAACATGGCACTAGGAGGGCTGAACAGCACCATTTCAGGTGAAAGCAAGAGGCTTTGTAGTGTTCTTTGTGCTCATGAGAAACAGCATACTTGTCCCTTGCTAGGACAAGGTAGCTCATTAAGCTTTCAGTTCATCAAAAACAGCTTCTAGCCATGTCTTCCATGCTCTTCTCCAACCTCATTTCTACCATCCCCCCTATCTCCTCCACCTTTTTGTTTTACACCTCCATCCCATCCATGAAAACTATTCTGTAGATTTGTGTTGGACCCTCAGACAGTGATTTTGACTTGCCTGTAACCACTGGATTTGCTACAGTCACAGCTTAAATAATATCCTTGAGAAAGCCCTGGCAATAATGCAGACAGGAATCTGTGTACATGAGAAGGCCATGATTCAGAGGAAGCAACAGGCAAACACACAGTGCAGAGGACTTTGCAGATAGTTTTTTGATGCTGGTAGAGGTGTAGCACTTGGTAAAAATGTCCAACTGCTCGGCAACAATACTATCATCCCATGAAGAGGAATCAAACGCAGGCAAGGTCTCAGGCTGGGTTTTGCTGCTGTCAAGGTCACCCAAAAGACACTACCCAAGGCTATGAAAGTTTTCTAAAATTAAAACAGACCCCACTTACCATGGTAGGCAATTGAAACTGTTTATCCACTTTGAAGAGGTAGAGTTACCTAATCCTTCTATGATTAGAGGCTAGCGAAGTTAAGTTAATTCCGTTTCTGCAGATACTGCTGCCTTTGATGGAAGCAGTGCATCTCCTGGAATGGCCTGCTGGTGTGTGATGGCAAAACAAATAGTTTTGTCCTTTTGAGCTAAGGAAAAAAAAATGTACTATTGATTTTGGCTTAAGAGTGGTAAGTGCTTTCTTTACGATTCTCATCATGCCTAGACAGCTATTATTTTGGGCATTAGCCTTACATACCTTGCTGTGGAAGACTGTTGCAACACAGCGTCTTGCAGGAATTTACTACAGGGATCGGTAGGTCTCTTTCTTTTGGTTTTCCAGACAGAAAAAAAAAAAGGGCTGAATATATGAAACAGCCTCTCTACTGGCACAGAGCTTAATAGGCTCGACAGCCTAAAGATACTGATTATTTTGGGGAGAAAGGTCAAGAGAACACAAGAGCCTTGCTGTTTTTTATACCTACAACCGGAGGTTGGTTTATTACGAAAGACCACACAACCATTGTTTAAACCCCCCTGCAAAGCCAACAGGCTCGCAGGGCTTTCAGCCTGATTATAAAGGGTACTGGTTGTTTTCTATAGCAGTGTGCAAGTTGAAAAGGACGGAGGCAGCGAGCCTGGCAAAGCCCTGCAGATTGGCAAGATCTGTACAATAGTGATGTATTTAGCAGTGCTGAGAGCATGAACAGAAAGGCAGGTGGAAAGGCAGCAGAGGAATTACTATGATGGTGCAGCACAATTTGAAGATCAGCCTTGTAATGACCAGGCCTTGAAAATGGCCCTTCCACTCTGCCCTTTACAAACGTTATGAGTAGCTTGAGCAAGTAATATATCTCCAGGGGCATAAAGATACAACACTTTTTTTCTCTGGCAGTCTTCTGCATAACTGGAACAAAATCATTTAACTTATCCTTTTAAGGTGAGGGTAAAATAAAATACTTGCCTTATAGCTATCAGCTACATTAATTGAGTAGAAGATATGGGCAAATCCCTGTAGAGAAGAGCGGCTCTATGCAAGTACAGTATGGAGGAGACTGAGACTGAAAACTACCACAAGTGAAAAATAAAACCAAACTCTTTTTTTCCCCCAACAGAAAAAGGTGGAGTTTAAAAAAAGAAAGATCTTGGATGTAAGCTTTAACGAAATTCACTTGCTTGAGCAGATTCCAAGAATATCCAAAAAGAAAAGTATCTCAGGTTGATGTTTCAAATCAAAATGAAGTTTTCTCTTAAAATGTAGGGGAATTTTACTGAAAAGAAAATGTGACAGTTTAGGTTGTACTGTAACACAATATTTCATCTTGTTTTGAAATGATCACTCAAAACAATTTTTTCCTTTCGAATTTCTCACCGGCAAAGTTTTGTGTGTGCAAGTACATATAGCTGACATTCTCTTGCCAAAAATTAGGTTTGACAAAACTGTATTTTTTGGCAGAAACTCTTTCCTCCTGAAATTTCAATAAGCCTTAACTTTAAGAAGTAGATATTTTTAAACAGAAGGGAGAGGAGAAAACCAAGAGATTCTGGGCTAGGCACCGGGATAGCAGCGGCGCTGGGTCAGCTGGAGAGCAGAGTTAAAAAATCCATCATCAGAAATACTCACTGCTGAAAAGAGCCGTTGATGAATTGTGCGTCAGCAAGTATCTTGCAGCTATGAACCTTGGTCATGTGTGGATGTCTGGGTGTGGGAGGGTAGTGAATGAAGGATTGTTCATGAAGGCACAATAAATTAATGTTGTTGAATTTTTACCATGCAGACGCGGTTATAACAAAACTTTATAACAAAAGGTTGTTATTCCTCTTCCCATGCCCAGCTACAAGTGCTTTTCCACCTACCAAGACAAATGCCATGGTAAGAAAAGCAGTTTCTTTTGTCTATAAAGTGGCAAATACTGCCTACAGACTGCTCTGGCCAGTGACTTCCACCTACTGTGAGAAAAGACTGCTGCAGCTGCATTATCAGTCTGATAATGTCTCATGCAGGCAGGCTATTATTTATGTATCAGGGCTCAACATAAAATCCATCAGAAACTCCAACAAAAGCCTCCTGTTCTTCACACTGGTCTCCAAATCAGGCATCCAGCCACGATCAATGCTTGCTGAAGTCATCAGAGATGTTGCACTAATCACTGATTTAATGTCTGGAAGAACCACTTTAGCATCAACACCATCAAGCAGAAGGTGCTCATGCTGCTTATTCCTAGACAGTAGTCCTTGATGTCCTGAAGAAACTTCTGGGGGAATCTATCACTTTTTCCTATCTATGAAATTTAGTTTGGGATGTGGGTGTTCAACTTTGCAGGTCTCAAATGTAGAAGACACACTGACTGGTCAACCTGCTCACTTGGAAGAACTCCAAAGGACAGTGCCCCTAATCTTAAAACTAATGATTCAGAACCTCTCTTTAACTGTTGACTATGGACTAAAATGAATCAAAGATGAACAGATCAGATGGAGACTTCTACCTTTTGGACTTCTGAAATTAAGAATACAAATTCCATTAGGTTTCTTCAGTGCAGTACTCAACACAGCTTAAGAAAAGCACATAAATATCCCACTATCAAGTTAATAAAAATCTGTAGACCAAGTAGAGAGAACTGTCTATCCATAAAATACAGGCAGGGGGGTTAAAGTGATATTTTACAACACAAAGGCAGGGTAGAGTAGGTGATTCTGAAAAAGATGATTGTGGGAGGGTTAGATACCATACAACGGTCCACAGTGAATCCGTCTGCCTCAGTTCCCTTATTGCAAACACCTTCATCTCATCCAGTGTGACCATTCTGCTTTCATACAAAAGTCAACAAAGGACTGGGACAGGCTCATCAGCCTTAGAAGTGTTATATGTCTCCTGTCCTGCCATCTCAATACACAGGCCGCGTGAGATTGCATCAGCCTGAATATGTCCTCATGGACATATCCCATGCAAAGACAGAGGCATATGTGCTAAAATCCTGATTACTTCTCTCCTTCCTTCAGTCAACTATGCAATACCATGCTACTAGCACTTGCTCATTGGAACATGCCCAGCTACACAGAACGAGCACAAAACCATGGGGCTACAGTGTCATAGTCAATGTCCTAAAGTGCAAAGGGAGTATAGTCCTTCCTATCAAGTCACTAGGCATTTGTGGACTTCTTACACAGACATACACACACACACACACACACACACACACACACACATTATCATCACCATCCTCCTATTTTCATTATCTTCAATATTTTATACGCTAACGTGACACCAACTGTCTTCTTTATCAAATGTGAAACCTTAATAATAGGGGTAAAAAAAAAAAAGATCTCTGTTGGTACAAGAAAACTCTTCCAATGCACAAGTAAGCTAAGGCTTCAAAACAGGATACTGTAGGTACAGGTTCCTACTTTCAAACGTATCTTGCACCCAGTAATTCCTGCATGGACTGGGCTTGCCCGGTGCTCACCAGGTTTACAAAGCTGACTGGCTTTTATTAGAGAAGTAAATGTTGATATAGGACCTTAATTTTCACCTACTTTTTTCCTAATTGTAGTTCTGACACTTAAGCTCTGTAACTATATCGTGTCAATCAGCTGTTTCATTCAGCTAGCAAAGTATCCAGCTGTATATTCATCAGGACAGCTTACACAAACATGATATCTACATGACACAGAAAGCACCTTGCACTGACTCCCTGTTGACAACACACAGCTTGTTTATACAACCAGCGGCAGGCTGGTAGCCTCTACATAGAGGCATGATGCCTGGGACAGGAAGGGACGAGGTTTGGCCATGATGACAAATTCATTGCTTAACTCCTTGCTAGAAGGAGGCAATTTTTTCTGAACCATGGGATAGAACTGCATCTTAAATAAACATGTAGTAAGGTTTTCATGTATTTGTAGAAAGTAGCTTATGAGGTACATACTCATGAGATATGCTGTAGACTTAGTCAGTGCAGTGGTTTTCAACATGTGATCTCTAGATCATACAGGAACTACAGCTAAGGAGGTGGCACAAGGAAAGCTACCCACGTAAACAAATCCTGCAGTCAGCATCTTAACTTTGCAAGATAGCAATCCACATCTTCATTTTTTTAAAAAAAAGTTAGAAGAGGTTGAACATCACTAGCAAATTCAGCAAAACTGACTCAAGAACGACTCTCTGCTCTCATTAAGTATAATGAGCTACTCCTCAAGAAGCCATTGGAGATTCCATGTCCTTTACAAACTGCAGATATGACTCCTGTTCATGTTCACAGGCATACATGTGTGTACAGCAATGCTGCAACCGTGAATCTGTAGTGTGGTGGACATTCAAGGAAGCATTCATTGCTCCAGGCTGATGCTGCACCAGCGTGTATGCACTTCAGGAGACATTTCATTCGAGTCTACCAGGTTTCCCAGAAAGGGCCCCAAAAGATCAGCTAAGTAAACCTCTTTTCAGCATAGAAAGCAAAATCCTTTTTTTTTTTTTTTTTTTTTTTAATATGGACTCACCTGACCAGCATTTTCAGGCTGGGGCTCTTCTGCTCTCAGACCTGGACATGTTCTGGTTTTCCACACTTTATATCACAAATTTCTGAATTCAGCTGCAAAAAGGAAAGCCAAGCTTTGGGGCACAACACTAAGGTGGTAAGCATGGTTGGAAACGTGACTCTATATTTTTAATCTCCAGGAATATGGGCTATGGTCAAGCTTTGCAACAGAGTGCAGAGTAGTGCATAGAGAGGGCTGGTATGGGTAGTTTATTGGGTCCACACTCTTGTGAGTAATGGAACAAGGTGTTACACGATAGATTTTTAAATTCTGTTCTGCTGATGTGAAACCAAAAAAAAAATTGTTTTTGAAGACTGCTAAAGCAATTGCCTTTCTTGTTAGGATGTTTTATTATTCACTCTGAGGCTGTAAGTGATGTCTTTTGCTCGTCTTCTTGCATAAAACTGTATCTCAGCCAAGAATCATAAGGATGTATAAGTAAAAAGGGAGAAAACTACACTGGAACTATATAAACACCTATTTAAAAATTACATTGTTAAAATAACAAAAATACAGGACCAAATTCAGTTCTAGCAGTGTGTACATATCTCTACTGATATTAATCAAACTGAAACCGTTAACACCAGCAGAACATTTGATCCATAACTATAAGATCTGGTCACACCAGAAGAGTTCCAGAAGGCAAATGTTTTACTTGGTAAAAGAATATCTGGTGTCTGATTACGCATCCAAATTCAAAACATGAGATTGCCATGTCTATGATATGCAAGTTTGCAAGGCATTCACAGCATATTCAAAAAAATTCACAAAAATTAATATTATCCAGCAAACAGGTACTCAATACTACTAAAAAACAACCCAACAAAATAATTTACAAAGATTGTATTTCTTTGTCACTTTCTTGACCTTTAAAGTAAAGCCTAATTCCAATTAGTTCAGTTATAAAGTCCATAACTCTTGTAGGTACTGCAGTGTGCAACACATTATCATTTTACAATGTTCTCCCTGATTTGCAGCACAAAACATGCACTCCTTGTGGGAATTTGTTGGCAGGCATTTAGGGCAGCTGGAAGTGATCATGAAGTGCAATTACTGTCTGTGCATATCCACATCTGGAAAACAGTTCTTTGCAGATTTTAAAATAGCCCTAATGAAGAATGGAACCTTGTACTTGAATAGATGGAAAGGGTGAAAGGGTCTCAACGCCAAATTTGTTAGAGAGCTAGAATGAAAAGAACACACTGTACAGAAATAGAAAATAATTAACGGAAAATTAATTATTGTCAAAAACGTTTGCAATCATTTTTCATGGAGGGAGAAATATCATTCTTGAGCAGGGGTTAAGGGAAGTTCTTCATTAAATAAAATATTTAATATTTGCCATTAAAGTTTTAACAGTGATGATATTGGCCGAGTGAAAGATGTTAGGCGATATCATCTTTAACACGTAACCTCTTGAAGCCTCGTGGACAGGGTGACACCAGTTGGTTTCAGGCATGCTAAGAGGTTTACTGGAAAAGGTCTAGGTGCAAAATGGAGGCAACCCAAGAAATACCAGCATTATCGCTAAAACATTTCAACAATGGGTTCCTTGTGAAGGGAGCTGCTACATGATGCGCTGGGTCCAGCCCTGTCATTGCCTCAGAAAATCTCCTGCATGTACACTCAGATAAACATCATGGTATTTATTTCTATCTCTCTGTGATCTTGGCCAGTGTGGCCACATTTCTAGTTGATTTAAGATAATGGAGAGCTGAGGAGGGTAGTTTTGTAACATACTGCAGGTATGAAAATTAACATGCAGAAGCACCCTGGTCTGGAAATCTCACCAGTTCAGCCACACTGTGATGTCATTCTCACGGTATTCGTGTCCTTCAAGCTGAGCTCTTAGCAGTGCATGATGCTGCTCCTCAGTACCTCTAAAAATTGGGGAAACGAAACGAAAGGTACCCAAAGCAGAACACACTGTAATTAAGACAGGTTTTCCACACTCAAATGTACTCCAAAACTCTCTTTAAAAATACTCGTTTAATTTTTAATCTGAGTTTATGAAACTATCATCTAAAACTTTCTTTTGCTCCCCCTGCACTCTTCCCACAGCCTCATGTGTGGGACATCATCCTGCAGCCGAAATCTGCCGTAAAGTCCCTCCACATTCCTCCCTCCCCGTGCTTAGCCACTGAAGTTGCTAAATGGGTTCTACTTTCTGCCCTGCGGGTAGGCATGCTGTGTTGTCCGAGAGTAATAAACTGGATATGCAATTTGCAGAATTTACTTTGACTCCTTCCAGTTGAAGCTATTTTTAACAAATGCGCTTGGGTACTTTTAAGTTTCTCCCCCTACCCCATTTTTTTTTCTCAGAAGACCTGTCTAAATCACTGAGCTTCACTCTCTTCAACAGAAGCTGCATCATGTCCTGTGTGAGCATTTCTATACTTAGAATATTTGTTACTTTCCACTGACCTAAACTAAACTAGACAAGTACTTAACATAAACAGGCCTCTACTGATACAAAAGATTGTAATGACAGAGATTTTGCAGCCATCCTAAGAGGTTATTTTTCTTTTAAACCTGAGAGAGGAAAACTAAAGCAACAAAAGCATTGTGAAGGGTAGCAAGAAAGCGAAGGCTGGGGAAATCAGAACAGTTCAGGCAGCCTAATGCACTGTTCCTGTTACCCATACACAAGCAGGCCAGGCAGGTTGCCGTGCAGAATGCTATGTTAGCTACATTACAAGGGCACACTTCATCCAACACACTGCCTAGATCAGGGATTTCCCCAAAATTTCCTCACTGTCTGCAACCTCCAGACATTTTTTCTGCATGGTGGGACAAAAAAGAAAAGTGTAAACTGTTTCTCCAGCAGCTTGTGATTTTGTTCATCACCCTGAGTGTGCAGGTCAGCTCACCTCAGTGCTCTGGAGGCACAGCTAGCATGAGCTTTCACCCAGTCATTCCTATAGCAAGTCAATAATTTCTAGCAGAACCATAGAATCACCTAGGTTGGAAGAGACCCTTTAGATCAATGAGTGCAACTATAGCCTAACCCTGCTTAGTCCATCTCTAAATCAGGTTCTTAAGGATTTCATTTCTATGCCTTTTAAATACCTCCAAGAATGGTGACTCCACCTCCCTGTGCAACCTGCTCTAATGCTTGACAAGCCTTTCAGTAAAGAAATTCTTCCTGATATCTGACCTTAATCTCCCCTGGGGCAATTTCAAGCCATTCCCTCTTGTCCTATCACTTGCCACTTGAGAGAAGAGACCAATCCAAACATCTCCACAACCACTTTGCAGGTAGCTGGAGAGAGCAATGAGGTCTCCCCTCAGTCTCCTTTTCTCAAGACTAAAAAGCCCCAGCTCCTTCAGCCACTCCTCACAGGACTTGTGCTCCAGACCCTTCATCAGCTTCGTCACCCTGCTCTGGATGTACTCCAACATCTCAACATCCTTCCTGTAGTGAGGGGCCCAAAACTGAACACAGTACTGAAGGTGCAGCCTCACCAGAGCCCAGTACAACAGAATTATCCCTGCCCTGCTCCTGCTGGTCACACTGTTCCTGACACAGGCCAGGATGCAGTTGGCCTTCTTGGCCACCCAGGCACACTGCTGGCTCATGTCCAGCCAGCTGTCAAAACACTGACACCTCCAGGTCCTTCTCCAGGCAGCTCTCCAGCCTCTCTACCCCAGGCCTGTAGTGCTGCACAGGGTTACTGTGACCAAGGAGCAGGACCCAGCACTTGGCCCTGTTGAACACCATAAAGTTGGCCTCTGCCCATCAATCCAGCCTGTCCAGGTCCCTCTGCAGAGCCATCCCACCTTCCAGCAGATCGACACTCCCACACAATTTGGTGTCATCGGCAAACATGTTGAGGGTGCACTTCATCCTCTTGTCCAGATCATTAATGAAGAGGTTAAACAGGACTGGCCCCAGCACCGAGCCCCAGGGAACACCACTTGAGACCTGCCACCAGGTCACAAGCCAGAAGGTCTCAGGGAACAGTTTGGTACTGCAAGTGTTTCTCCATCAGTGCAAGTATATACTATGGGACTCCTTGCCACAGGACAGGAGAGGGGAGAGAGTGAGCATGTATGAGTTACTTAATTAGGACTAATGGCATGAGGGATGCCCTTAGGCAAATATTTTAAGCTACATATGGCAAAAGATCCTTGTTTGCAAGTTGAAGACAGAGAATGTTCCTGAAGACACCTATTGTCCCAGGAATCCCCACCATGAAATGACCCATCTGGCTCCCCTGGGCTTTGCACACACAGGGCACCCTCATCCTCTCCATTACACACAGGAGGGAGAAAACTGAAATCCTCATTCATGGTCTGTCTGCTGTGGGTAGTCTGCTCAGGCAAAGGAGCATGAATATTATTCTTTTAATTATTATTATTAAAATGATTAATAATATTTTTTTTCTTCACTGAAGGACTTAATCAGCTGACAGATGAAAGGAAAAAAAAGGAAATCATCTCTCTTGTAGCATTAATGATATGCAAACATAGAAGTATTATTGTGAATAGTTACATGCTTGCACTTCTTCTGGAAGTAGCTTTACAGTAGAAAACTGGTTGTTTAATGAAGTCTAATTTGTAATTAACACAAGCTTCTTTTCCACAGAGGTAATTTTTATTACTTTTCTATTTCTTTTTCTATTCATGGAAAGACTACCATCACAAAAAGGGAAATGTTTCTGGCTAAAGGAGAAGTGTTGTTAAGTAAAGCCTTGGGGGTGAATCTTGCTGCCCACAGTCCCATTCTCACCTGGAAGCTGGGCTCACCAGCAAAACTACATCTCCCTTAACACTTCACTACCTGAGATTTCCCAAATGTTCAGCTTTCCTTCAACAAGAAAAGAAACCAAGATGCATTGTTGAAGGTTTAGCAGCAAACCCCAATTTCCCTGTGGCACAACGTTCAAAATATTTTGGGGACTGATTTAATTGAAAATGAAATGTTAGATGGAAAAATCACAATAAAACTAAAATCCCGCCTCTGCACCCCCACCCTGGAAAATTATGCAGAAAGAAAATTCTGTCCAGAGTTAGTTTTCCCACTTCTAAGATGGAAAGAAAAGCACAGGGAAAGTAGATGCATTTTCCAATAAATACATACTGAGCCTGTGACAAGGTATAAACTCAACATCAACACATCATTCCTCGCACTACACAGATTTCTCTCTGCTGGAAGCAGGAGTACAATTACACGTAGGCCTCCAGACAGCTGGCCTGCAGTAGGAATTTTTCAACACTTTGAATGTGAGATAGATGAGAAAAAGAAAAAACATCTATGCCACAAACCTGGTGGGAGAAGTTTTGCCTGCAGGAGATGATGAATATTCAAATCACAGCTTCCATGAAATATCATAGCACCTTAGTCAAATAGAGTTTGAAACAAAATCATTCCTCGACCGTTTCAGGTCTGGTCTACAAATCAAAGTGTTTCAATTCAGAATTACAAAAAATTAAATTTGCAATTTAATTTTCCCAAAGTATAATACAATACTTGGGGAAAGAATTTACTTTTCTTTTCTCAAATCCCTCTCTTTTCCAAAGCCAATGTTTAGTGGAATTTGCATTCTCTGTCTTCAACTTGCAAACAAGGATCTTTTGCCATATGTAGCTTAAAATATTTGCCTAAGGGCATCCCTCATGCCATTAGTCCTAATTAAGTAACTCATACATGCTCACTCTCTCCCCTCTCCTGTCCTGTGGCAAGGAGTCCCATAGTATATACTTGCACTGATGGAGAAACACTTGCAGTACCAAATGCAGTCTGACAAATGCTTGAGGATACATTTATTTATTGTATCATATGATTTGCTTTCCTGTACAGAAGGTGTAAACACTAATAAATTGGCAGTCATGAAATTAATGATGACTGTAAATTACTGAGGTACTTAACTCATTTCTATGAAATGTATCCTGAACAATAAATAACAAGAAAATTTATTTGGAGATAAGGAAGACCATAAAAATAATAGATAGAGTTTGGGAGCTCAGGGAGTCTGGAACAAATATGTCAGTATGTCTGTGTAATAAGATGTAGTTGGTAAGAGAAGTACTCCCAGTATTTTATGGTGAACCCCAGTGCACGATGACCAGAATCTCTCATGTGTCACAGGATCAGAACTTGGCTGGAAAGACAGTGAAAGAGTTCAAGCATGTAAAGAAAAGCAGCAATGCATATTATCCCCATTTTTGGTCCAGGGCTGTGTGTGAACAGCTCTGGGGATAGCAATGAAAGCCATGGCCTTGTTACGAGCATAGCAGATAAAGGCTGTCATGTAGGGTACCAGCCCCTCCTAAAAAGAGTAATGATGAGCATTTTGCATGTTCAAAAGCACCTTGAGAAGTGGGAGGAGGGTCTGTGTTGGTACCAAGATTTTGCAAATGAAGAAAATAAGACCCTGAGGCCCATTTTCATTTCAATATAATTCCAGTTGCTCAGACACTTGAGCAGGGCCTGGATTCTTCCAAGCACCTGAAAGACACTCTCAGTTGTAATTGGCACCATACACCACCTGATTTCCCTTCCTAGCAGTAATTCAGTGTCAAAGTGTGAATCCCACCCATGTCTACTGCTGGCTTGAAGGTCTTTCACCTTTGTCCCTGCAACTGTCCTTCTTGAGGACCTAATCCTGCTCTGGCTCACTGGGGAAGGAGACCTGGACACAGGCAGCTCTGACAGTCTGAGGAAAGCAGACCCTTGGGGAAGGAAACTCATTTTCCTGGAGCTGTGGGTCTATTTTTTTCTCTCCATGAAGGGATGGGAGATTGATGTCAAGGGACTTCAAACCCAGCCCCTCAAACACTAGGAAGCAGCCAAGGAGTCCAGCCAAAGCTACACAACTTTCCCCAAATGCTGCCCCTTCCTAATTACACTTTCGAAGTGATTTGCTTACAGTATCTCTGGCTTCCTTCTCCCCACCTGCCACTCAATCAGAGCTAAATGTCAAATGTCTTTGCCATCAGCCATGCCAGGCATGCTATAAAAAGCAGCTGTCTTCCTGACAAACTGTGCTCTCTGAAAGTCCTGTCTTCAACTTTACTGTAATTTGCAGTCTTCCTTTAATTTTATTTTTAACATTCTGTTCTTCTCCCTGGGATCGCTCTCTGGCAGGGCCGTCCCAAAGGAGCATGCTCCCCTCCACAACACCCTGAAGGAGCAAAGACAAGTAGGAATATCCAAATCCCTGCAGACCCTGGGATAAACTGAGAAGTGCAATCATCTCATGGCCTGCTTAAATCTCCCTAGGAGGGATATGCTCACAGGGGAACTCCTCAGTGACAGGTCCCATCACCACTGTGCTCCATATACTTGAGGCATGGCCTAAGGCTCCCTCACACCCAGCCTTTCCCCATGGGCACTTAACACCATGAGCAGGCAGCAAAAGTCAGAGCAGGTTTGTAGTTCCCCACGATGAGTTTGGAGAGCAGGTCTGGAGACCTAAACAGGGTTAGCCTGAGCATGGTTATCGAACTTGTTACCTGCAATGCAGCCCCCTCCCAAACAAGGATATGTTTCCCATTTGATGCTGAAGCTTGTGAGCTGACAGATGCTGGGGTTGAAAAGCTGTGAGAAACAAAATGCTGTTGACTCTCTAATAGGAAATTGCATATGCTGTACTACCAGAGAAGTAGCATTGTGGGGATTTGTAATGTGTCTCCCTATTTCCAAAATTCTTTGCTTGATAAAGCATTTTTTTAATAGCAGAAGAGTAACTTTTCTCCTTAATTTCCCACTGTAAAATGTTTCCAGCCGGCCATGCCAAGGCCGCTCTGCACTTGATCTCTCCCTAGCACAGAGGAGCACAGCCAGATCCCACCCTGCACAACACACACAGCGCAGGCACTGCCAGTGTACATGCTCCACAGGTTGATGCTGTTTCTGGGTTTAGCACCCATCAACCTGCTTCTTGCTGAACCATCAGGCACTCAGGTAGAAAAAGAAAAGCACTTTCTTTTCACGTGGAGTTGGCTCAGGATACCACCACCATTCCACGCTTCTCTTCCTGTATTCACCCAGGCCCATTGTCATCCCCACAGAGTCTTAACCAGTGAGTCCACCTGTGCTGTCAGCACCAGTGATTTTGCAGAGAACATGGCATTTTACCCTCCCCTGTGAATCCGGCCAATCCTGCTCACTTTGATCTTAGGACTGGACTTGGAGAAGGGATTTTTTTTAGAGAAAATAAATAAGTTGACTACTATGTTTACCCGACCCCTGTGACATCCATTCTTCTGTGTGTGTCTAGGCAAGAAGGTATTTTTAGCCTCACTGCCAGTCCCACAAATAGTCCAGAATTCAAGCTTCATTCCTTTTGCCTCGCTTGTTGCCACCAATAAAAATACTGCAACCAGAGGCATGCTCACAGTGTGAAGTGTTAGCCACAAGAGAGTCCAGACCTTACTCCCAGGAACATGTCATCTCTGCAGTGATACCAAGCAAAAGACAGCAAATCTGCCCTCATTTGCACACCAGAAGGTAGGACTGAACTCCAAAGCCATGTATATAACACACAAAAAAATGGGGCTGGCAGTTAGAAGAGTTGCTTTTAATTCTTTACATGATCATAGATTAGAAAAGTTTGGGTCGGAAGGGACCTTTAAAGGTGATTCAGTCTACCCCCTGGCATGGGCAGGGACATCCTCAACCAGAGAATGTTGCTCAGACCCCGATCCATCCTGACCCAAAACATTTCCAGGGATGGGACACCTACCACCTCTCTGGGCACCCTGTGCTGGTGCTTCACCTTCCTCAGAATAAAATATTCCTTCCTTGTACCTAGTCTGATACAGTATTAGCTCTGCCAAGTTTCTCAGTGTTTGTACACACAGAAGATGAATTATCAGGGTGGATCCAACTTAAAAATATTGGACGATGGATTTTATTTTAAGCACTACTGAGGCAAGTTCATACATGGGTGACATGATCTCAAAAGATTTCTTTCTGGTATGAGATATTAAAAGTACACATGGAGTCAAGAAAATTTACTGTATGATGAGAGTTTGTTATGCCAATCAGGCTGTACTAGGTGATGTCAGCTGCAACTCTGCCATGTGGCCTTCACCTATTCTCTCTCCTTGCCTGCAAATTCCTACAGTCGTTTGCAGAGACTTCACTGGGAAACTAAATTGACCCAGATAATAATAGTGTCCTGATGTGCATGCAAAATCAGTCTCATTTAAAACCAAGACCCTGCCCAAAACCTTGAGGAAGCCTAGCTCATTAAAGTATAAACGGATGCTTAAATTCATCCCAATTAAGCACAATGCATTAGGGTTTTTCTAAAGATTTTGCAGATTTGGGGTTCTTGCCTGGTTTGTAAATGGTGAGTGGCTTTGATTTTAGTGTGCCAAAGGAGTTCGAAAGCAATTTAATTTTCATAATGAAAATCTTTCCACCAACAAAAGACAAGTAGTTCTAAGTAGGTCTTTTTGCTGTCTATTTAAATTAGATTAAATAAGATTATTGTATTATTAGCATTATTAGGGTTATTATTAGGAAATTACTATTCACAGCACTTTTATTGTCATATTCTACAACAAAGAAAGCAAATCTCTTTAAATGGTTGAACATCAGTACCTAAGCTCTTAATAATCCAATGGTATCAATGAGTTCATCTTTTAGATTCAGTTGCAAAAGTCATCGTTTGCTGGTTAATATCCAATTGTTCATTAGGAGAGATTCTCTGAGACTCAGCAGCTCTCTTATGATGAAACATAATCATTAAATTTCAGTCAACCTATTCTTAGTACTGCCATTGAATGGCATTGAGTTGTTGCTATTTTATTATTATAATTGGCACGTAACAAAGAATCGTGACCCAGACCAGCACATCAGAATTTTATCTTGTCATGTATTTTAAAGGATGCCAGTGAGATGGGGCTAGGATTCCAACAGCGATTTTAAAAGCAGACGCACATGCTGATCAGTAGAGCTGATCTGTACATTGCAGTGATTGTTCCTCCAACTCAAGGCTGAACTGTAAGTCCAGTAGGTCCCAGACAGTATAGTATATATGACAATATAATAATACAGTGTGTATATACACGCAGTACCTCTCTCTACAACTACCTGAAAGGAGGTTGCAGTAAGTTCAAGGTCGGTCTCTTCCCAAGTAACAAGCAATAGGAGGAGAAGAAATGGCCTCAAGCTGTGCCAGGGGAGGTTTAGATTAGATAAAATTGGCAAAAATACTGAAAGAGTTGTCAGTCACTGGAACAAGCTGCCCAGGGAAGTGGTGGAGTCACTGTCTCTAGAGGTGTTCAAAAACCTGTAGATATGGCTCTTTGGGACATTGTTTAGCAGATATGGTGATGTTGGGTTGATGGTTGGACTCAATGGTCTTAGAGGACTTTTCCAACCTTAAGGATTCCATGATTCCTTGATACTATGATGTAGTATACAGTATATAGTATGTAATACATAGAATATAGTAATATTGTAGTGTATGTATGTAGTATATAGAATATAGAATCACAGCATCACAGAATCTTACGGGTTGGAAGGGATCTCAAAAGATCATCTAGTCCAACCCCTGCCAGAGCAGGATCACCTTGGCTAGGTCACACAAGAACATTTTCAGGCGGGTTTTGAATATCTCCAGAGAAGGAGACTCCACAGAGTCTCTGGGCAGCCTGTCCTAGTGCTCCGACACCTTCACAGTGAAAAGGTTTTTTCTTATGTTCACTTGGAACCTCCTGTGCTCCAGCTTGCACCCGCTGCCCCTTGTTTAATCATTGGACATCACTGAGAAGAGCCTGGCTCCATCCTCCTGACACTCACCCTTTACATATTTATAGACATTGATGAGGTCACCCCTCAGTCTCCTCCAGGCTGAAGAGGCCCAGCTCACTCTCCCTTTCTTTACAAGGAAGATGTTTCACTCCCTTAATCATCTTGGTGGCCCTGCACTAGACTCTTTCAAGTAGTTTCTTGTCCTTCCTGAACTGAAGGCCACAGAACTGGACACAATATTCTAAGTGCAGTCTCACCAGGGCAGAGCAGAGGGGGAGAAGGACCCCTCTTGACCTACTAACCACACCCCTTCTAATACACTCCAGGATGCCATTGGCCTTCTTGGTTAAGAGGGCACATTGCTGGCTCATCGTCATCCTGCTGTCCACTGGGACATGATGAGTATATTGAATAGTACAGGTCCCAGTACCAACCCCTGAGGGACTCCACTAGATACAGTCCTGCAGTTAGACTGTGTCCTATTGACCACAACTCTGTGACTTCTTTCCTTCAACCAGTTCACAATCCACCTCACTACTTAATCCTCCAGACCATGCTTCCCTAGTTTAGCCACAAGGATGCTGTAGGAGGTGGTGTGTCAAATGCTTTACTGAGGTCAAAGTACATCACATCCACCGCCCTACCACCGTCTATCCACCTGGTTATGTCTTCATAGACATCAGGTCGGTAAAACATAACTTCCCCTTGGTGAAACCATGCTGACTGCTCCTAACAACTCCTATTCTTGATGTGCCTAGATAGCACCAAGGATAAGTCATTCCATCACCTTTCCAGGGATGGAAATGAGGCTGACTGGTCTGCAATTTTCTGGGTCTTCCTTCTTGTCCTTTTGAAAACTGAAGTGACATTTGCTTTCCTCCAGTCCTCAGGCACCTCTCCCATTTCCCAGCATCCATTAGCAAAGATGATGGTGAGTAGCCTAGCAATGACTTCCTCCATCTCCCTCAGCCTGTGGGTGCATCCCATCAGGACACATGGATTTATGGATATCCAGATGGCTTAAGTGATCATTCACCCAGCCCTCATCAACCAAGGCAAACTTCTCATTTGTTCTGACTTCTTCTGGAGCTTAAGGGTCTGGGGCTCCTGAGAACAGTCACCAGCAGTATAGACAGAAAAAAGAAGGCATTCCATAATGCTGCCTTCTTGGTATTCTCAGTCACCAGGGCACCCACTTCATTCAGCAAAGGGCCTACATTGCCTCTAATGTTCACTTTGTTTGCAGTGTATTTGAAGAAGGCCTTACTGCAGTCCTTGACCTCCTTGGCAAGGTTTAAGTCCAAGGAAGCCTTAGCTGTCCTAGTTGCCTCCCTATATGCTCTGACAACAGTCATATATTCCTCCCAAGTGGTCGCCCCTTCTTTCCATGACCTTTAGGCTCTCTTCTTCCAATTGAGTTTGCCCAACAGTCCCCTGTTCAACCATGCAGGTCTTCTGGCTCCGTTTTTGGATTTCCTACCCATTGGGATGCTCTGATCTTGAGCTTGGAAGAAGTGGTCCTGGCGTATAAACCACCTATCTTGGACCGCTTTTCCTTCCAGTACCCTGTCCCATGGGATTTTCCCTAGCAATTACCTGAAAAGGACAATATTGGCCCTGCTGAAGTCCAGGATCATGATCCTGCATAGTATTCTGTTCCTACCACATAAGATCCTGAATTCCACCATCTCATGGTCACTATAGCCAAGGCTGCCCTCAACCTTCATCTCTTCAACCAGACCTTCCCTGTTAGTGAGTATAATATCCAGCAACACTCCTCTCCTAGTTGGCTTATCCACCATTTTCATCAAGAAGTGACCATCAAGAAGCACTGGAAGAACCCCCTGGACTGTAAATGGTTGGCTGTGTTGGTCTTCCAGCAAATATTTGGGTAGTTAAAATCCCCCGTGAGAACCAGGGCTTGTAACTGCAAGACTGCTACCAGCTGCCTGTAGAAGGCCTCATCAACTTCCTCATCCTGATCAGGTGGCCTGTAATAGACACCCACAACAGTAGCAACCATGCTAGCCTGTCACTTAATTCTCACCCACAAATTCTCAACTTGTTCCTTGTCTGCCCCTGGAGAGAACTCAATACATTCTAACTGCTGTCCCACATAAAGGGCAACTCCACCACTTCGCCTTGTAATGTACTAATAGTATATATCAGAAAAGAAGTAATAGCTCTGTGTGTGATTGCTATCTATGAAACACTTGGAAGTCTTAACTCTGCAGTTCTAACGCAATAGGTGTAGTCTGAGGATGACAGTAGCCATCATAGGAACAGTCTGTGTAAATGTTGAGCTAGCAACTAATCTTTGATAGGCTGAAGTCAGAAAATAGCATTTGACCTTCTTCTTGCCCCTTGAATCATTCTGTTCTCATGCAACACGCCACGGGAGGTCATTTCTTTTGGGACAGGGATTGTCAGGGAAAGGAAAGACCATGACTGGGATGACTTCATTCGACAATTTGAATTCAGGGGGTGGTCTTTCACAATTACTCAGAATTTTTGGCCCACACTGTAATCAGTGGCAGGATTTCCTTGTGTTTCAGTGCTCATGGAGCTGTTAAAAAACAACCGCAAGTCTTCCAGGATATTTACAGAAATAGTGGAAACCCATTTTCAGTTATTTTTAACTTAGTAATCTCACAGAATTCTGCACTGAATAAACTTTTGCACCTTTTGCATCTTTGAAATCTACCTGCATTTCATGTACTCATTTTGTCCCTTGCTACCTAGAGAGTGACCTGTAGACAAGCCGCAATGGTAGTCTGGTTCCACACTTATGGAAAACATGTCTCTGATACTGCTTCCAGAACCAGATATAAGGTATCTCTTTCAACTTATCAACCCACATTATGTTATATCAATGTGGAAGCCATAGAGATCCTTAGAAATTGCTGTGTTTGTTCCTGTATAAAACTAGTAGGGAATCCTAATAAAGCTCCAGCAAATATGGTTTCCACAGTTCAAGGAGAATGGTGATTTTGCATCTGCCTCCACGTTCCAACTGTTTAGATCCTATGGTTAAATTGCAGTTGCTGTTGTACACGTTTAAACTGTGATGTCACTTTGAGCAACATCCATGGGCCAAAACCCCTTGTCATCAGTTCAATTTTGGCTGGAATTTAGATGCAGAGATTCAGGTTGGCAAAGAGGCTCCTGGGAGAAGCAATTCAGTATATATGTATATTTAATATGGAGCACATGCTTCTATGCTTTGCTGAACAGGAGTGGATTTAAACACAGAGTTAAATTCTTTGCTGAATGAGTCTTAGCTGACTGAGAATGACTGCAGCTAGATAGGGCTAGTTGTGGACCTAAGGGAGAAAGAAGTGCACAACTTTGTTTCTTAAATCCTCTGAACAGCTTCAGAACCATTTCTAGAGATTACTTTTCTCCCATTTATCCTGCAGGAGTGCTTATAGCAAGATGACTTAAACCATGAAGTACCCCCTGCTTATACATTCCAGTCATAAACTGGTAGTTTCAACCCTGTCTTTGCAATCCTTCTATTGCCTATTCTGTCTTTGCAAAGAAACAAACAATCCACTTTTTTTAGAGAGGAAACATTGGTAGATGGGGAACGTCTGTTCTTCACAAGAGAGATCGTCATGTGTGTGTGTGCATGTGTGAGTGTGCACACATGGCCATTTGCAAGTGGCCCCATTGCATTATGCTGTCTGGTGCTGGCTGGACCACCTTTGGGACCAGCTGTAGGGAAACACCATTACTGAGGTATTTCCAAGGAAATACTGGCAGCACCTGTAATTCAGAGCCAAAGGGGTTAGCAGTCTCCTCAGCTTCGCATGGATATTGCATGCCTGCCCACATCCTTTTCCTCTACTCCATATCATTCTTCAGTTTGGCCACTGATCTGATTCAGACAGACTAGATGGTCTGGGGTTCTTGTTAGGACCTTCTGCCTCCCAGAAATTGTAGAGAGAAGGAGCACTGTGGTTCCAGTCCCAATACAGTCCTCTTACGTATTTGTCATTTCTCCAGCCAGCTGCATGAAGAAACAATGTGTGATATTATGGTTTGTGTATGAAAGACTGCTATGTGTCAGAAAGTCTCAACCCTGATTTGACACATAAGAAAGCAATCAGGGAGACAAGAGAAGCCAAATGTCTCAAGGAGAAAAATGAAAAACCGTGGGATCTGGCTAATTCCAGAGGCAACACCACTTATGCTATTATTTGATGCCAATACTTACAAAAATAGCAACTATTCTCCTTAGGCCACAGTGATTCTCTCAAATTGGCTGAGAACAGCCACATCACAAGCAGCAAAATTGTTGCATGTGTCTGGAAATAAAACCCTACAGGAAATACAAGAGATATCATAAGTAGGTCACTACTTACCCTTGTGCATGTCCCATGGGACAGAGGCATGCATGTGAGCAGGTTGTGTCAATCAGGGTGAGATTACCTTGCTGGGGGGAATGTTCTGGCAAAGAGAAAAGATCCGAGCCACTGGCTGCCCAGGACTGCAGTTGGCTTCAGGATTGATGTGGAAGTGATAAAGGTCTGCCATGACTCATCTACTCCCCACTGGGATGAAACAGTTGTCAGTGAGGAGCAACCAAGGAAAATGCTTGAATGCTGAGCACACAACTGCAGAACGAGGTGACACCTATGTAGGAAAAGATTTATATAGTCAAAGATCCTGGATTCCCATCGCTGAGCTGTCAGGCAAGCAAAGACCAGTGCCAAGAATAGAGGATAACTGAGATCCGTGTCCAAGTTGTGAAGTTGAACCCGATCCAAGATGCCCCACGGCTGTTTGACTAACTAGGAAAACTTAAGCAATCCCCCCGCAGTCAGTCTCAATCTTCCGCACTCACAATACCTCAACAGTTCCTCTTGCCATGATAAAGGCTGTCAAGAAGCAAATTCACAATATCTGCAAGGAAGTTTTTGAGCCAGTCAGTAATCATTTGTATCCATGTCTTCGAACTCAGCAAGAATGTGGGGTGGGAATAGGCCATTATATGCACATTCCAGCTGCAAAATATTAAAACTTTCTACAAACATCATGACCTAACTCATGACTGTGGCAACTACCACTCTCTCAGGGATCATCTACTTATGTCAGATTCCTTACTTCATTTAAGAGACATGCTTTCAAACAACTGTCACGTGCAATTTCCTCTGCATCCTTCCAAGGATGAGCCAAGTGCAGCAGCCTGGTAGGGTGGGACAACGACTCCATGTGTACATCTCTTGGAGTTGTTTGCAAGGGCAGGAAACATTCTGGAGTGGAGATGGTTCCTATGCCAGCAGCTGGGAGGAGAGCAGGACTGAGATCATTTATAGAACTGGATATTGCCTGAAATCTAAGCACGTTTAGGGACACTTTCATGCAGTGCTATCTGGTTCCTGATAATGCCCGAGCTAGTTAGTGCATATCACCTCCAATAAAAAAGAATGGTAGTCTGAAGAGCAAAACCAGGGACAGACTTGGTAGACCATGATCAAGTGAAGTGAACATGTGATGTACAGCCTTTTTTTAATCCGCCTCAATATCAAAGGATGCCAGTCTAAAATGGGCCACTTGGTAATTCATCATAAATTACCACGTCTTTGAGGTGTCTAGCTGCTTCCTGGGTGTTATTAGATTTAGCTGCTTCCTGGGTGTGATAAGATTTCTATCAAAATACCCACGGGTGGGCTAAACCATTTTCCTGAGTATATTGAGAACATTTTTTCCTAAAAAAAACAAACCCCAAAGCAAACAAAAGCAAAACAAACAAACAAACAAAAAACCATAAAAACCACCAAATCCAAAACAAAACAACAAAAAAGCCCACACTGAAAGCTTTCTTACATATGCAGAAACAGCCTTGTTTGTGCTAACAAGTCCTGTTTAATGCATTTCCCAGTCAAAAGTGATGTATATATTAGTGCTATAGCATGTAGCAATTAGAAACCCCTTGACACCTTGTTCTTTCTGCTTCTTCCCCCTCTCCGGTATTCAAAAGACTTTGGCTCCTAAAAACACTCACCCTCATATCCCATTCCCCTTCATGTCAGCATCAGCCAAGTTGCCCTCTTCCTTACCTTCTTTAAGTGTTCAAAGGTAATTTTAAAGAACACCTCATTTAGCTTTCATTTTAGTGAGATTCAGCCTGCCCATAAATCAGAGCTGAAGGGGAACTGGAGAGGGTCTCAGCTAATCAAAGCTCCAATCTCTAAAATGTTTAAATATAAATCAAAATAGTTGAAGGCTCTCCAAAGCTTCAATTTTCTTTGAAAGCCCTAGTTCTTATTTTTTCTGTGCTTAGCTCTCAATTTCATCCTCATCCCTTGAAGGTATTTTTCTAAGTATTTTTTAGTAGTTTTCTCCAAGACATTGAGCTGCCTAGTTCAAGAATTATATTAAATTTTGACCTGTGAGTGAGTTACTGTTGCTCCCAAGTAGGAGCGCTTTGTCCAAATTAAGGTTTTAGGGTTCAGCTCCTAAATTGAAGTTTACTAATGACTTTAAGGCTAAAAATGTTCCTAGAATCTATTGAAAACATGACTTTGATCATCCATTCCATATTGCACTCAGTACTACATGCTCCATATGTCAGAAATGATAAAATGTTCTTGCCTCCCTCTTTTGCTTCAGAAGTCTGGAAGTCTGCTAAATTAATCTGCTTACCTGTCTTTACCACATCTTATAGTTCTGGAATGCAATATGGGTTAGGAAAGTTAAGAGTATAAGCTTATTTCTCTCTCTTCCTCCCTCCCCTCCTTCCTGTGTTAAAGTTATTGCAAGAAAGGAAAAAATTACACATTTTAAAAGATATTTTTGTCCTTGGGTTTAATCATTCAAGCATGTAAGTTTACCTAAAGAGTTCTCATTGAAAAGCTTATCCTTTCAATGAGAACTCCCAATAAGTGGAGTATCAGCACGTCTTATCAATGCTTAAAAAAAAAAAACCAAACCAAAAAACACCCCAAAACCCAGCTTTTCAGAAGCTTCCCCTGGTAAGAAGCAAAAATGAGAAATGTGCAGTGTATGAATATTTTGGCATTGGTTCCAGTGTGCGGTGCACACATGTGAACATCGAGGTGTGAAAGAGCTTCTGTGCAAAAATACACCAGGTATCACTTAACAGATGATGTACATCTAGTTTACAGTTGATGTATTGACAGCGGGTGCACAAGGTTGTGCAAATCAAGATTGAAGATCATGTCTTGTGGCATACCAGGATGCTGCCAGCCCTGAGTAAGATGGCTATTTTAGGGGATATTGTGCTCTGGCGTGGCTCTTCAGTGGGTGGGATGACCTTTTTAGATCTCCTTCCTAGATGCCTGAGTTAGGGCAGATGAGCCTCAATAAAAACAGCGAGATATGCACAAGGGTGGGTAGATTGTTGGGCAAAATTTTTCCCCACAGTATGTATTCTTGCTTACTGTCATCACGAAGCAAATTTCTCTGCACTGAACAGAATTTTTTAAGCTGGGTTGGTTTCAACTGCCTCACACAACAGGAAATTTTTGGAGGAATGTTTTTACCATTCAGAAAGCGCACTTTCTACCCAGAAAGTACTTGATGGATCTTTAGCTGCATGTGAATAAGGCTCTCACCAAACACTGTTTGCTCCCGTAAAGAACAGGAAGAGCAGCATTCAGAAAACCAGGACAGTATAGAACTGAATGGGTCAGTGCCCCCTGGAAGCAACAATCCTTCTATAAGGAGGAAAAAGAAAGGGGAAAGGGAAAGGAGGAAAGGAGGGGAAGAAAGAGAAGGGGGAAAGAAAAATTCACGTATCTCTAGGCATGATAATATAATACAACAAAAAATCCAGGATCCTTGGGTTCACTGACAATCAGCTTTACCCTTGGAAGACTGTCATTACAAAGACATTTTACAATATTTTGCCTGATCTCATAGGTAGCTCTCACTTTTCTCTTTCTGGAGGAGGCAGGTTGCAAAATGTATCATTTCTTGGTGTCCGCTTTCCTTCTGTTTGGGAGCAGACTACTGGAAAATAATGAAAAAAAAATTCCTTCCTAGCAAATGAAAGGTTTTGCTTCACATACCCTTGTTTTCACACTATTACCATGCAACACAAAACTGGGGAAAGTCAAAACAGAAGAGCATCAAATAAATTAGTATAGACTTTTTTTGGATCTTGCTTTGATTCCATACTGAAACAAAATCTGACTAATAATAAGCAACATTTTTGAAGTGTTAGCACTTGGACAAAGCTACTTCCACAGGTGAGAAATCATTCAACTAGATTTTTCTGAACCAGCTATGATGCAAAGGAGAAAGAAAATGCATATTTTTAAAATGGCTTTAATGGCTGGCACAACACAAATTGCACATAAGAAAAAAAAAAAAGGTTAAAAATACAGAAAAAGGTTAAAAATACAGAATCATACAGTTGTCCACGTTTATAAGAACCAGGTACACTGAAAAGTTAAAGGACAGTATTGCCAAAAAAAAAGGAAGAATTTAAAGTCTCCAAGACTATATTTTGCCTGGAAATGAGGACAACTTTCCTACAAACGAGAGAGAAAAATATCCCAGGATGCTCAGCATGGTGAAAGGGTGTAGAGGGAAGAACCTGAAGCTACTTTTGATATGACTCTCAGTAAGTTTCTGAGAAGAATGATGTGACTCAGGACCTGCAGTAATGGGGAATGGCGCTCACTGACTTGGCTTCTGCTACCTAGATTTACACAAGGATGCAGAAAGCCATGCCCATCCTACAAAAAGTGCATCAGAAGGACATTGGAAATCTCTTTGGAAAATGAACTGCTGAAGGAAAGATGGCAAGAATTGGGTCCTTTCTTTCAATGAGAAAAGGTCATTTCCTTTATTCTGTGTTGTGAGCCTGCCTGACAGCTAGCCATACTGCAGGTCTCAGTTGCCAACGTACAAATGAATGACTACATAAATATTGCTAATCAATGACACATAACAAAACTGTAATATTCTTGAGACTTTGTAGGACCTAGGTAAACCACAAATCAGGTACAGAGCTGCTGACAGGCAGACAATGCAGACCATTGTATTGCTCTTACATGAGGACCTGTGGCACGGGTATATATTAATTTTTAATAGAAAATGTTATTCTTTATGGTCAGCTCTTTCAGCAGAATCATTTATCAAGACTGATATCAACCAGATACACTGTACGTTGCTAAGGATTGATGTTGGTGTGCAGAGGGAGAGAAGGGGGAGATCTAGTATTTACAAATGGCATGGTTTTTAAAACACCACTACTTAGAATGAAGTGCAATTACAGTGCATTTAAATGAGTATTAAAGTATTTGTATTGCCAGTTTGCAAATTCAGCATCTTGAGAAGCCCGAATGGATTTTCATGTAATTATTGTCATTAACTCAAAGGAATAAATGCTCAGCAGAGAGTCTGCCTAAAAAAAAAGGCAAGTGCATAAATGTATCACTAAATGGCACCTTCATGCTTAATTCCTCATGCGATCTTCTAAAACATACACCTCATGACTGCTGAGTATCCCAGTGACATAGTACAAGCTTTACAAGCTTCCCATCGGCATAGCATTAGCATTAGGGAAGCTATATATGGGATCGTCTGAGAAGTTTCTCTTAAGAAGGTGACACTGAGAAATTTTCTTTCCCTGCAGCCCTATTTATCTGATTTTCCTCCCAACACATCCATGCTTGCCTTTTTCTACAAGTACTCCGCACAGAAAGCATTCACACATGTTTTTATACACACAACTGTCACAAGTTAGGACAGAGCCAGGCTCTGCTCAGTGATGGCAGCGATAGGACAAGGGGCAGAGGGTGCAAGCTGGAGCAGAGGAAGTTCCATGGGAATGTAAGGAATAACTTTTTCCCTGTGAGGGTGACAGAGCCCTGGGACAGGCTGCCCAGAGAGAGTGTGGAGTTTCCTTCTCTGGAGACATTCAAACCTGCCTGGATGCATTCCTGTGTGATTTAGTCTGGGTGATCCTGCTCTGGCAGGGGGTTGGACTAGATGATCTGTTGAGATCCCTTAAACCCCTAAAGTTCTGTGATGCTGTGAAGTTTCCCTCGTTGTTAGCCTTTTCCACTAGAAAACACCAAATCTCAATCAAAATTGCCAATAGCTCTCCAATTCTGACATCTGCATACACTGTAGAAGAGATGAACTTCAGCAGCTGGTCACTAGTAGAGACTAGAAATAGATGGTAATTCAAGAGTGAAAAACTACAGGGGTGTTTTCCTCCTTGGCAGAACCATGGCTCCATCAGCATCCCAGTGTGTGGCCTCAGATAACTCTCTAACCTTACATTTTCAATGGCAAAATGGGGATAGGAGTACTTATTTTTGCAAAATGTTCTCATCATCCTTCAGTGAAAGATGATATGGAAGTTCAAATCGCTGATGAATTCCAACAGTAGCACGTGGTGCCTTGTAATAGGAAACCTTCCACCTACCCCTTAAAAATAGACAACATGAGACCATGAATGACTGTCCTCATGGCTAGCTGGGTTTTGGAACAAAGCAGAGTTTGGGTAACTCAGTAGGAAGAAGGGACAGGAGAGATTTTTGAGAATGAGCTAAAACAACACTGTCAAGCAACAAAAAAAGTGCAGCAGAAAGAAGGAAGCAAAAGATTAGATTAGATTAACTCTAACAAGGATCCAATTCCATCAGGAATCTTGTCTCTATGTCACAACCCTCTGTCTCAGGCAGACTTTGAATAGCTAGTAGCAACGAGCAATATGACACCCAACTCTCTTTTAGAGATTGCAAGCATTCGCCTGAGAAAAAATTGTTTATTCTGCCCAACTAATACTTTCTTTAGTCAAATATTCTGATCAAAAAACCTGCTTTCACCAGGTTGTCTCAGGTGCTTCAGTCCATACTCTCAGTACTTGGCCCACAGCCACACAAGGAATATTTTCTCTCATGATTACCACAAGCAGGTCCTTTTTCTACCCGGATGTAATACAGGCTCTCAAACTGATGCATGACCTCAATTTCAACTGCTGCAAGAACAACTCCAAACTCAGAAATGTCAGTGTGTCGAGCAGGGCTTTGCTTTATAAACATTCCTTTGTTAATGAAATTGGAAAAGTTCAGAGAAGGAATTTTCCATGAGTAATCATTCCTCACATAAACATTATTTAAAAGTCCCTTTTCCCAAATTCGCTTTGACAGCTGCTTGGGAAATAATAATAATAATAATAAAAAATCATAGTGTTATTGTTTTATCAACAGAATGAACATCTGCAGGTTCAAGTACTGAAACCCAAATTTCTGGGTCTCCATCCAATGTGATGCTGTCTGTTGCTAAGTGGCTAGAGTACACCCACAGAGTAAGGGGACAAGATCCAGGCTTATGGTCCACTTCTGGGGATCACCACTTCCAGGGGACATCAAGGAAACTCTGATGCCGTTAGCAAAAGGGAAACATGCAGGCTTTGTGGCATCTGTGCATTTCCCAGATCTTAAAAGTCTTTTTCTTTCCTCGTTGTCCATAAGCTGATTCCACCTACTGCCTCTTATCTTAGAAACAGATTGCCATCTCTTGGGAAAAGGGGGATGGATCTTCGTTACATGTTTCTACAGCACCCTGTGAAATGGTGATGGGATCTCCAGGGATTTCTGAGGTACAGATAATGAATCTGACAGACTACGCTATGGAGGGGCTGTCAATCAACAGTGAGCTATTCACATCCCCTCTGTCAGGCTCCCATCACTCCACTGCGAGCTGTTGCCAGGGTTTCAGCGGATAGAGCAGAGGGGAGTGGAAACAGCCAAGGGCCAGGTGGTGCAGCCGGGGCCAGCTCTTGGCACTCACAAAGGAGGCTGTTGCCTAGGGCAGGTTATTGCTTCAAGGGGGCTGGAGGAGAATGAAAGACAGGGACAAAAATAGATACAGTCCTGCAGACTTTGCACCTTGGAAAATTTCAGTACAAGGTGGCAACTCCAAACTGCAGATCCTGCCTGCATCTCCCGTGCTTTCCGGAGCCCTTCTGCTCCCAACTGACCCCCAGATTTCCTACTATGCTTTTCACAGAATCATAGAGCATTAGGGGTTGGAAGGGACCTCAAAAGATCATCCAGTCCAACCCTCCTGCCAGAGCAGGATCACCCAGACTAAATGACACAGGAACACATCCAGACAGGTTTGAATGTCTCCAGAGAAGGAGACTCCACAAACAACTTTTCTCCCACTCCTGACAGCCGTGGCCTGGGACAAACCCTCATTCAGCTTTGGTGTCTGGAGAAGCTGAGCGGTTGGTGATGGTGATCCTCTAATTTTAGTCTCATAGCCTGAAGACCACTGAGGACATACAGTAAGGCACCAGAGCTGTGGATACCTACAGGTCTCCCTGTTGCTGTGAGCTGCCCTGCAGTATGAATTCAGTCATGAACCAAGGGACACGGGATCTGTGGAAAAAAAACTGGCACAATGCTACAGCTGTTTGAGGGATAACACAGCAAGTGCAAAAGGTACTATGGCACAGAAAGAAAACCAAGTAAACAAAAAAACCCTCAGAAGTTTAAAGAACAACTTCAGGGAGAAGTGGGTGTTGATGATTAACAGTGTCCTGCATGGTGTGTCAATGAAGGTGATCCTCTAATTTTAGTCTTACAGCCTGAAGACCATTGAGGACATATAGTAAGGCACCAGAGCAAAGATCAGCACAAGGTCAGCCCTTTTTTCTGCTGGTTGAGAGTTCTCCATGTCCACAAACCCCATGAGAAACAGTGGGTGAAAAAGTCTAAGAAACAGCACTGTGTACTGTTGTCCACGTCAGAAAACCAGTTTGCTATTTGAACTATTCAAACTGGATCTTGAATAATCATGAAGTCTGCAGAAAACCAAGGTTTGTTTCCCTGAACTACAGCCTTAACATAAACGCTTTACAAGAGGTAAATGTTCCTATTACCATGAGTGATCTTTAAAGGCTGCAGTTACACCCCCCTTAAAAACAAGGTTGAAGTGATGGAGTGCTGTTAACACTGTCTTGTGCTGGCTCCTTTGACCTCAACACTGTTAATATCTCGCCTGTCACCTGTACCAGCCACAATAAGAACGGGTGAAACTCTCTGTGAAACTCAAAAGAGCAGAAATAATGAGGAGTAGAGTTGGGCTTTGGAATGCATGTAGGACACATGGAGAATCGAGGTCCTGTCTCTAGAAAGAATGACCTGCTTAAGATCACAACAGTAGTGTTGTCCATCACTTATGAGTCCTGGATTAGTCTAGACCACACCAGAAAAAAAAAAGAAAAAAAAAGGAAAAAAAAAAAAAAAGAAAGAAAAAATCTCAGTAAGCTTCAACTAGACTTTTGTTTTGGGCTGACACATTCAAAGCCTTCCACCATTCCTTCAGGTAAGAAAGAGAGAAAGAGGACCCAAGAGAAGGAAAAAGAGCTTGCATCATTGGTCTGTCTTTCTTTAGCATAAAGAAAACTGGTTTTATTAAGAGTTTATTTTTTATTTTCACTTTGGGAAGATAGGTGTTGTGCAGAAGGACTGTCTAATGACAGTCAGTCTACTAAAATGAGAAAAAGCAGAGTAACTAAAAGGTAACCTTTTGCTAACCCTTTATTTAACATCAGTCATTAGACTTTGGTCTTCAGGAAACCCATATAGAAATTTAAATACCGACACTCAAATTGATTCACATGGTCTCTGTGAAACAGCACAAAGATTCTTTAGTAAAAGTCCCAGCAAGAACAAGCAGCAAAATACTAAAAGTGAAATCGTAGAAAACTGGTTGGTGAGCGTTTGTTCATGAAAAAGAAACACAAGGAGAATTTAGAAAACTTGTGAGAGGAAGAGGGACAATTGTTGAAAATCCTTGGCAGGTTACCTTTAAACACTCCTTCCCCTGTAGGTCATAGATCACACAGAAGCAAGAAGCCAAGTTGCATCTCTTTGTAAGATAGAAAAGAGTGCAAGGATTTCCATAAATAGCCATTTTCTGCATTAAAATCTGACTTCTGAGAATATCTCTACCCTGGTTTCCAAAGAAAATAAGGACTTACGTGATCCAAGTTATGTGTGTATCAGCTCGTCTCTCCACATCCCCTTGACAACTTTTGAACCTGTTTCAACAAAATTTGTTAGAGCTGTACAGGTTTCATGAAAATTTACTGCCTGGGGGAAGACAGGGACTTAATTAATTGCACCAGCCAGAATAAGACAGGCTCCAGTTACCCTTTATCAAACACTGGAGAATCCATGTTGGGGAGAGACATTATTCATATTACAACTATGGGAAAGGCTTAAGTTGGCACTCTTGTTTAACCAGAAAGTTCAAGCCCAAGACACACGTCTACAACAAACATGGTATTATTAATTCTGCTGCTCTTGGAACAGCTTGTTCCAAATAACAGCTTTTGTTGAAGATAATACCAAAGATGACACTTCTTTCATTAACACTGTAGTTTCCAGTACTCACTAACTGATGACACTGATGACAACAAAACAAGCCCTTCAGAGACTGTTTAGGCTGCTGCCTCTTCTCACCCTTGTTTGCAAACTCCTTACACAAGCATTTTTCGGTTTCATTGTTTTGAAATTTTAGTGATGAGCATCTGGGCCAGCTACAATAGACAGTTTGCAGTCTGGGGGTCTTGAAGGAGCACAAGGGGAGCCGTCCAGGTCTCTGGCTTTGTGTTGACTTTGAAAAATCTTTTGAAGCCCATCAGAAAGGACCTACTTTCCATTCACCATCTGGGCACAGACCTGACAACACCATTAGTGCCCACAAGGGGTCTAGTGACTGCATCATTTACACCATGGACCCTTGGGGCTAATCACAGCTCTTTTACACCTAGATGAGGTGTTGATATGTTGCCATAAACATAACCTTACACTTACTGATCTTGTTCTATGTTCCTCTGGGATTTCAGGCTCCTGTTATCTCCTTGTTTTAGAAAGACATGACTAGGAGCCATCTACATTACCCAGCACACTGCAGGCCAAAGTAGACAGTCTCTACTTCACAAGTGCAAGAGGACAAGACCACCCCACACTACCCTAATGAGCTCAGGCTCCCTTAGAGTGTGTGTGTGTGTGTGTGTGTGTGTGTGTGTGTGTGTGTGTGTGTGTGTGCACACATGCTCCTTTCTGTCCATAACATCTCTCATCTCAGCATGCTGGTTACCTTTCTCTAAGCCAGACACTTTCATTCAGGCTGGTTACCTACCTGCCTTTCAGAGAAGGCACAGTGTCTTCCCAGCCGCCTTTCAAATAAGTTGCTCAGTGGAAGTACAACCAACCACACAGGTATGCTGGAGGACATCCTGGCAGCACACCAGGTAGGAGATCCTCGCCAACTCTTCGCAGTGCTGTGTACACATCCAAGCTATAGTAAGCCACTCAGTACACCCTGTAGTTCAGACACCCCCCAAGGGTCACTTTCAGGACCCTTGTAAGGAACAATTGCTTCTCCAAATAGCAACCTACTTAGTTCATTCCAGGATATACATATAAGAGCTGTACCCTATATAAAAAGCAACTCAGGGCACCGGTGGTGATTTGGCTGCCACCACATCCTCACTGTAATTGCTGCTGGGAGTAAGCGAGGTTGTGCATGCTCGCAGATTAAATCCCCTTTGCTAGCAAAGCTTCCACACAGAATTCTCTCCTGACATAGTTTAATCTATAAAAGGTTAAAGCAGGATGCAGGCATGAAGCTTATTCCCTTCAGCACTGACTCTGTGCATGGTCTAAACCAGAGCTTTTGAGGAGACCTTGTGCATACAGCCCCGTTTAGTGGGCACTGACAGTGAGAGATCCCAGTTTGTGAATGGCAACAGTCACACCTTGGTGGAGAATTCTTTGAGGAAAGGGCATGTCTGAAGAAGGTACTCTGAGTGCTAATGTGAATATGGATAGCATGATATCATAACCCAGCCCCCTTGCTTTCTTTCAGATAAGAAAATGTACAAAAAGTCAGGAAGATTCCACTTACATTACAGACTGGTATTGGCTGGTAATGAGCTAGTTGCTATGAGCTAAAAATCATGTTAAAAATTTCATGTCATTTGGAAACACGTGTAACTTGCCCTTGCATGATGGCAGCCGTGGAAATTTTGCTCAGATTTTCCAAAGTGATTCACATTCTGGCTTCTAGCAAACATGGTTAATGCCAGGCGCCAGAAATATTTTTTCCAACAAACATTTTGAGCTAGAATGACAGTTCCAGCCCCAGCAGTAACTTTAATAATTGTTCGTGATGCTGCATTTCTATTTCAGGTCTTTTTTTAAGAACCCCCTCACAAGGAATAGATCCTTTAGTAGATACCTTACGTACATTTTCAAATCCTTAGGGGAAATGTCAACACTGCAGTCTGAATTTGGAAGGTCATCTTGGGACTTGAACTTCACAGCTGTTGAAGATGTCCTGCTTTTTCCTGTTCATTCCTTCCAACGCTGCAGCACAGCGGCAGTGCTTTCATCATCTTTTCAGTGATTCTTAATTGCCCCTTCTTAAAAACTTCTTCCAAAGGTCCTGGTTTTTGGAGTCTGCTAGCTATCTTCCTCTTGAAACCAGTTTCCAAACTGGAAGTCCAAACACTGAGACACATAAAGACACCAGGTATCTTTTGTGTCACTGGTATAGGTCTGCAGGGCAAAATCCACTAACTGGTGATAAGCAGAGACAATCAAAGCAGGTGAACTCTGGTCTGCACATGAATGCTGACAAACTTCCTCCAGAGAGAGGGAGAGGAGCAGCTTTGCCATTTCACTTCACAGTGAGTATGAGAGTGTTGCAGAGCTCTGCAGGCTCTCTTTGTGGATTTCATGCCATGTGCACTTGGCTTATTAATTAAAACATATTCTTTACTGTTTTCAATACATTAAATTGAACGCGTCTAATGAATATCCAGCTGCATTTTTCCTTCTTTATACATAATAATTTAGAATCATAAATTGCACTCGTTCCAACCCAGGAACATTTCGCCCATTATATGGCTTCTGCTGATAATGTATCAGACAGCAATAATGATGCTTGATTTTCATAAGCTGCACTAAATGGGAAGTGCTCAGAGCTACATGTTTTGATTAGCAAACTAAGCAAACCATGACATGAGAATCCTTATTTACATTGAATACTAAGGCTTCTTTCACAAAGTGATTTATTTAGCCGTAGGGACAGTTTAAGTGTACCCAACCTGCCTTAACTGAGATCTACATCATCTCAAGGTGGAGGTCTCTGATGCACAAAGCACTTGAATGCTTGTCTACTCTAAGCTATATATGCCAAATTATAGCTAAAATTTGATTTACCAAGTTAAGTCTTGTATGCTGTATGTATAGAAGTTGAACCCAATGCAGAATATACTGTGGAGAGGCCCATAGACACCAAAAAGATAGTTTGTCCCACGTGAAAATTTCCATGTCTGCATTACTTTTCTAACACTCCTCCATCTTTCACTGCTGCGGCAACGTGTCCTTCATGCCAGAGCTCACTGTTCAGCTACTCATCTGTCATTTCACAAATGCAGTCCCTCCCTGATACACCAAAAAAGCAAGCAGGCCCATGTATGTGTTCACCCATGTGCTCTGCAATTGTTCCTTCAGCTCCTCCCGTGGATGTCCTAAAAAAAATGAGTGCCTTGGGGCAACAAGTCTCTCCCATCTGTCTTGAGCACACTGCTCAGCCTTGTACACACACAGGTGACCCATTGTCCTCATAAGGACGTTTAGGACACTGTGGGACATGACTAATCTCTGTGGTTTCAGGGCAACTGATAGGACTCTACCAGGGTTAAATGAAAATCCTTCTTCAGACCTGGCAGAAACGTGTGCTTTAGGTAAGAAAAGTTGAATATAAACCAACCCAAAGGAAGAATGGCCATCATTACCATCATTATCAGGTGGCCTGGTTCCAAGCCAGACACAAAGATTACTGAGTCAGTGGAGGCAAACAGAATAATCTGCAGAAAAGTGAAGAAATGTGTGTAGTTGGTGCACAATACTCCTTGTTGACCGGACTTTGACAAGTGAGTTAAGAATTTAAGGAAATCTGATACTGAGAACCATGAAAGAAGGATCATAGAATCCTGGAATGATTAGGGCTGGAAGGGACCTCAAAGATCATCTAGTTCCAAGCCTCCACCACGGGCAGGGACACTAATTACAAACTAGTAAGATGTCAAATTTTGAAGCTCTTTTTGTCACCCTTTCAAAGTTCTAAGAGGAGGGTGTACATGGGGAATGGCAGAGCTAAATAGTGGGTGATCTGCTGGCTGGCATCTAACAACCTGCCACAAGGTCCTCTTCATTGCCTCACCTGAGCCTCATACAAAGTGTAACCACACTTCCATGCTTTTTCCCTGGAAAGAGTGTGTTCACCACAACATGGCTGGTAGGTCCCACAGACTTTCTACCTCTGCACATCCATGTTTGCCCCTTTTTGGAGATCAGGATTTCTGGTTTTGGAAGAGCTTGCTTGGGACAAGATGAGCAGAATAGCAGCTTCATGCAGTGCAGGGAGCACTGGGATGGGCCACATAAAATTTGAACTCTCATTCAAATTGAACTCTCTACTAGATTTTGACTTTGGCTGCAAAAGCACTTTTCATGCTTTATGTCTGTCCTAGCAATTTTTGCATGTAGCCCATCCTAAATGGATCTGTGTTCACCCAAGTAACTGATAGTAAATAAGGACACAAAGGAGAGAGGTTCCACTTGCTGCAGGGTTACATCATACTGGTGTATGTTGGGGAAGTCACATATGTCTCAGTGGTCAGACAGAGATGAGGCAGCAGTGGGGACTTTACAGAGTTGCTCTGAAACACCAGAATTATTAATATTTTAAAATAACTTCTTGATCTCTGGTGGGAAGGAACTAGTGAACTGTTACGAAAATAGCACTTGGAAACTTCTCTTCATTGATGTATTCTGTTTAAGGTTGGTTGTGTTGGTAAGAGGTCCAGACTACTGGATGTGGCTTTACAAGCATTACTGGAGATGACTCAGAGTGCTGATTACAATTCAGAGATTCAGTCACATCTCTACAGGTCTCCAGGATTATCTGAACCCTCCCAGACTACAAATTGATGATGGCACTCACATAGAAATGGGCATTTCTATCACATTTGGTAGAAATATCTTGACAACAGCCTTTCCATATCTTGGCACTTCTGGTTCCAGAAACTACAGATGGAAACAGAAGGGGACAGTAGAGCTATTTTATTTCCAGTACTTTAATGAAAGATTTGGTTGGAGACATACAGCGCAGTCAGACATTGAGCAACACATCCATCATTGGAACTGTCAGACAGCATTATAGCTTTTATCTTCTCTCTGATGTAGCTGGAGTTTATAAAGTAATGCGGCAAACCTTTCCAGAGATAGTCTGTCACCTGGAAGGTTTGCAGCCTTGCTTCTGCTCTGTGGTACCTAAAGAGGGAAAGGAGGTGGCCAAACTCATCTCAACTTAACTCAGATGAGCTGAAGGGAGTTAGCACAAGGAATGAACCCAGCTTGTAGTTCTCTGTATCTGATATGAGCTATGTGATCTGATAGGATGTGATCCAGCTCAAGGCTTTGCAACAGCATAGGCAACAATTACTTACGGGCATGTCAGGAATGAGGGGCAGAGCCAAGACAGAAAGTCTTGTGGAGAAAAACCCTGGAGAACTGGATTTGTAGCTCCTCCTGCTGCCAGGAGAATTGACTGTTCCTACGAGGGCTTGACATCTCCCTGGGGGAAGATACTGTCCCAAACACCATAGTGTCTCCCCAGAAGCAGGGGCAGCAGCCAGAAAGTCTGGCAAATGCTAAACAGACGGGGCCAATGTCACACTGCCATCTGATCACGTACTGTCCTGCCCACTGAGCATGATGTTTCCAGCAATCTATTAGCTTTATATATGACCCTGTAGTGCCTGCAGCTTGAAGCCATTATGTCTTTGCTCACCACTTCCCCCTTCTGAATCGCTCCGTCAGCACGTAGCTGCAGGAGCCACATTCTTGTTGAGTCGCTGCAGTCAATAAAGGAGACTTGTCCACACCCTGGGCTCTTTGATGGAGACTTTTGCTCACCCTTGCAGTAGTTCTTTTTGGACCTAGCATAAAAACAGTTCCAACCAAGAAGATTGTTTGAGTGGGAGAAGATGCAGAGGATGCTCAGACTGCTGGAGGGAGTGCAAGCTGAGGACACACAACATCTTCTGTCTAGGAGAGCTGTCCCCAGAGAGAGCACCCCTGTGGGTTGCACTCAGGTTACAAGATGTGGCTGTGCCTACAGAAAGCCTGCCAAGGCAACACTCAGATACCTGAAGTCAAAAAACACCAGATAAGACCTGTCATTTTAAATAGGAGGAGGGGGGAGAGCAGTCCCAGGGCACTGTGCAAGGGAAAAAACATGCAGTCTGCGCTGTTGGTTGAAGTCCAAAACCGCACTGGCTCTTTGTGCATGAGTCATGAGTCTGTGGACTTGTTCCATGGCCCCACACTATTTCTGTATCATTTCACACACATTTAGGAAACCAGTGCATAATCCTTACAGCTGTATATTTGCACTGTAAATTTACTGGCTGGTTTGTTACCCCACTCCTTCCACACACACACGGGTATGTATTTGTACACAGTCTATGCCAAGGCTGCAAAAAAGAATTCACAAACAGCGCCTAAAAGTAACACACAAAACCTTATCCTCCACCCTCAACATTCTGCAGTACGATAGGCAACTGTCCCTTGGGCCAGGTAAAATACAGGGGCAGGAATTATTCAGTTTTTCATGTAGGAATGAACTGTGAGGGTTTGGGGTTTGTTTTTTGCTGGTTTTTTTGGGTTTTTTTTTTTTGAGGGGAGAACATGGCACATATTCCAGGAAGCTGTTATCAGAAATGTGTTCAAAACACCCAGTTGTCTCACTAATCTTCCCTTTCCCCCAGCATCTCCAAGTTGTTATCTGTTTACCACATTTTTGAACTATAATAAAGAAAAGAGAATAAAATCGATAGCCCTTTTCCCATCTAGGAGGACAAAAATGTTCAGCTCCCCAGTGGGAAGCATGATTCTTTCTTCCTTTCTTTCTAATTTTAAACTTCACTTAAGGTTTGGTGATTGAACAAAAGCAGACAAAAAATATTGCAGTTATCTGACGTACAGAAGTGTAACATGAAGTCTGCTCATTATGGATAATATTTATGGCAGATCATAACATTAAATTACAACTCAGCCGCCTCAGCCAGAAATTTGTAACACCACACATGTGCTTCTAATTAAGTGCTTTTGAAGTTGCTCTGGATATTTATTTTCAAGGGATTTAGTGCACAGAACGATTAAAGTTTGCTCTTGTTAGGAGTTCTGCAATCTAAAAAAAATAAAAGGAAAGTAAAAAAAGAAGAGAGATTGCAAAAGAACCTCAAACTAATATATACATTCATTTTTGCATGAGTATATACGTGCACGTCTGTTTATACATATCTATAAAAAAATAAAAATGTGTGTGTTAACATGGATAAAATAATATATTAAAAAGAGGGAGACAAAGGGCCCTTTGTTTCAAATGTGGTCTAAGTCCAAAATTTGTGACCGTAATTTTGTTTATAGGAAATCCTTTATAATGCTAGTTTAGTGTTTCCATATGGAATTCTCATAGGACTCTTTCCCCCCCACCGCCCCCCTCCCTTTTTTATTTGGATAAGGCAAGAGAAAAGTGAATGTACATTCCAAAGATGCATAGTCATTCCAGATCAAATTCAATGGATTCTGGCAAGAGTTGAAAAACACAGATGCAGTGTTTTAGGTCTCCTGCTGTGCAGCCTCCAGCCGTGAGTGTCTGGTTGAAGCACTTTGTAAAATCATGAAAACCCTATTAAATTCATGAAATATGATATACTGCATTTTCAGGCTAACTTTCCATTGAACTGTCCATGAAGATGGAATTTGGCTGGCTTGCTTATACAGTGACACACACACACACATCCATGTATGCACCAATATATACAAGCAGGAGCTGCTGCAATAGTTCAGAGGGGTCTTTTCCTCTCCAAACCAACAGAGCTGATCAAAGCTCAGGAGTTCCCATCAAGCCTGCTCTAGCTTTTGCACCACCGAGCTCACCCAACGACCTCCGTACAATTAAAGAGCTGAAGAGGTCCTGATGTCGAGGAGAAAGGAATCCAGCCTCCAACACAGCTGCCCCTCTTCCAACTAAAAACAAAATCCCTTGCTAGGAAACTACCCAACTGAAAGCAGTCTGATATTCTTACTTCATTTCCTATTGGATTTCACATAATAAAACCATCATATGTTTAGGCTTGGGTTTCTTTTCTCCTTTTTTAAATGAAAAAGTGAGAGCAGTCCCCTGAGGAGAATGTTCTTGCTGTTTAAATTGTCCTCAAGACACAGGCAATTGCAGCCCCTCACATGCCTGTCAGAGTGAGAAAAGTATGTATTTTAGTGAAACCAGTCTGCCCTTGCTTATTTATGTCTAGGCACCCACTTGGTTGAAAGTTGTAATAAGTTTAATAAAATGGGCGTGTACCTGAGCTCACTGCACAACTGTGTGAGGTTTTCTTTACCTCCACGTGAGGCAGATGGAGCTCTCCCACAGAACTTCTAGTTGTGGGTTTTTTTTTATTCAAGTACATGTAGGTACTTTAGAAACATTTAAATTCATAAAGGTTTGGCCCAGAAAGGACATTTCAGCATTCAGCCCATGTAATACCAACTGTAAATTTCACCCCGTAGCTGCCATACTGACTGTAGTGATGTTGATTTCCAGTTTTGAGATGAAAAAGAGAAGTGGATGCTTCTGCTGTCCCTGGTAGTTTGCTCCAACAGCTCATCGGCCCTTCCATTAAAAACATTACCAGCAATAAATAACCCATGAAGTTTAAAATTGGTAATGGGAGGATTTAAGTTGCATATCTGTGACTATGACTGTCCAACTCTTTTGAGTAAAAATTATGATAATATGCTTCATTTTCTTTCCATGATGTCCTCCAAGTTCTGCTTGAACCCCACCCTCAGATAATATTGAAGATTTTTTGTAGAAATCCATGTTGCTGATGCCTAAATCTCTCTTCGTACTTTTGGCATAACCTTTCCCATTTCTGTTGTGCAAGTTTTCCTTCAGTGAAGGTTTATGTTTGCTTAATGAGTTCAGATATTTTGATGAATAAACTTATTGCAAGTACTAAAGCAATCCAAAACTGGAAGTTGCTTTGCAAGACAAATATCCAGAAGTTTGCCCATTGACTTCAAAATCCCAGATCCCTTTGGACAGGAAATAAAGTCTTACATTTCAGGACCACAGTGCATGTTTGACACATTTTCTGGCCTCAGATATGCCAAAATAGAGACAATAGGCTGTCTGCTATTTCCGATTCAAAATAAGAAGGGCAAAGGAATGCCACAAGTCCCTAAAGTACTCGGGGTTTTTTTTAATAATTACAGTTTTAAACTTAGGCTTGTTTGAGTAAGGGCTAGATGTGAATTTTCAGGTTGTGCTCAGATGAATTACCTTCTGGAGTTGTTTGTGTATCTCCATTGACTGAAAAGGAAGTCTACTGCTTCTCATTCAGACCTCCATGTCTTTTTAGACATTTATTTTGGGTGAGAATCCAATTTTTTCCCTTAAGAAAACAGATTGAAATGAAAACAATTGCCAAAGTGTTACTACAGCTGTGATTGACTAAGAACATAAGAAAAAATGAAGGTAACAGAGATAAGACCTTATTTGCTGTTGATTAGAGGTTACAGGGTGGTTTATTTCTGTATGATGTGCCACAAGTGTCAAGGGGTCACCTAAGTTACTTTATATGTCTTTAAATGTTATTGATATTACGATTCATAACACAATACTCTGCTGCCTTCCAACTTCCTTTAAAACACTGAATCATACATTCGCAGATGCTAAAGGAACATTAATTATTGAGGCTTATGTTAACAGACATCTTGAGTAGATTAATGTGTAAAAATTAGATAAATAAGTGCATGCCATTTAGGCTTAAAGTGCAACTCCTGCTGTGTTGTGTGAAAATTTTATGCAGAAAAGCACCTGTATTCTCCACAGTGCAACAAAATAATGGGCGACTTATTAAGCTGTGCTAATGTGATATATAAAGTGGCAGCCACAGGATGCACACATTTACTGCTCTCAGCATTTTGGCAAAGAAGGCTGTTCAAAGGGGAAAAAAAACCCAAAATGGCCTGGGATTGTTTTCCTGGATATCCAGGTAGCAAGACGAGAGAAAAGAATATTTAGGATACCCTTGACTTGGCCCTAACCTCCCCACTCCTACGCCAGCCCTTTCTAGTTGCACTCATCAACAACCCATTTGACAGGGACACATCCTTTGTAGGGGTCACTTTGGTGACAGAGACCAGTGTGCATGCAGTTGGGTCCCTGTCCTCCCAGAGCTTCCAAAGGAAGGCGCATGTTCAGGCTCCTAAGAGCGCTTGTTACCACCTCTGACCAAGATGTCACATCCTATTATGAAGCATAACAGCTTCCCAATTCCCTAGCCATGTGTGCATACTCTGCCTCAGATCAGTCTCACGAGCACAGATTTAGAGGCTGCTTCTAGAGATGCCACTGAGCTGAGGAACATAATCTATAAACGTTACAAAGGTCTCTAACCCCACTGGTCTTTACTTATACAACAAAATAAACAGGAAGCCCAGAAGAAAAAGGATGGCATTATACACTTCAGTGCCCCACCTCTCTCACTGCTTCTGCGTGGTTTCAGTGAGGACCAACGTCTTTTTGCTAAACCAAGATACTATTTAACTCTGAAAAGTTGGTTGCTTATTTCTTTTTCCCATCTCTGAATTCTTTGGTGAGATATTTCCCTTCTGTAGACTGATCCTTTCTGTCTGTTTACCCTCTGGTTGGGCCCATTAGTTGATCATATTTCTCCTTAGTTACCCACCAATATAATACATTTATTCTCAGGAAGTGACTGCTCTTTCCTTGACTAGTTTGTACAAGTAAGTAGAATATCATGAAAATACAACAGGTGTTTACGGTGTTCCCTGTGCTGGGGTTTTTGGTTTGGTTTGGTTTGGTTTTAATTTCAGAAATTTCAAAAACAAGGAAGAACACACCACTCCTACGTTCACAGCAGAGCTCAATATTGAATAAAACATACAGTTAGTGATGTTAAAAAAAAAATTACCAAGCCACTTTTCTGAGTCAAACCCTTCATTCATTTCTTATTAACCATTGAGCTGTCATCAGACTGTCCTTTTTGGCACCTCATTCTAACGTCACATAGCAACATATAGTAATCTATATAGAGAGAGATCTATTATACTTTGACTGTAAAGTCTTTGGTGAAGGAATGATGGTTTTTTCTACATTTGTGCAGTATTAATGTTTATAATTATCTTAAGTGTGGGACACGAGGGGAAATTGCCAGCCTCTTCTGTATGGTCTGTGGGGACAGGACAAGGGGTGATGGCCTCAAGTTGGAGCACAGGAAGTTCCACACCAATATGCTGAATAACTTTTACACAGGGAGGGTGAGGGAGCCCTGGGACAGGCTGCCCAGGGGGTGTGGAGTCTCCTCTGGAGATATTCAAGACCCGTCTGGACACATCCCTGTGCGACCTGTCCTAGGGACCCTGCTTTGGCAGGGGGTTGGACCTGATGGTCTCTGGAGGTCCCTTCCAACCCCAGCAGTTCTGTGATTCTGTGATCTGCCAGCGCACTCCATGATCAACACAAAAAGTGCTGCAACCATGTAAATAGTGTGGGGTATCCTGGTTAAACACTTTACCATTAGGATTGACAGCAATAGCCAATGGCTCTATAATTTCTCACTTCCAATAATCATAGCTCTTCATTATTTCAAATCCCATTTAAGGATTTTTTGGATCACAATCTCTCTTCTCCCTCACCAACAACAATAGGACTGTTAAAAAGGAACATTGTTCTTATTGCTTAAATGCAATGAAGCGTTTTGTCCACCACACAAGGAGCTAGATCCTTAAAGCCATCCTCAGGCAAATCTCCAGCAAGACAACTCAAAATGACCACATCATTACTGATATTTTGCTTAATATGCATAAGGGAGAGTCACTAAAGAGTAGCAGGGATGGGCATAATTCAAGAGTTATTTCCTAAAAATGCTGTTTAGAAAATTTATGAGTGGAAACATTAGTTTGTTGAAATACAGTTCCCTGACCACTTGCAAATCCCATTGACCAAAAAAAATAAACCCCAACTAAAAAAACCCACTTTAATTTGAACATCTCTCTTGCTTGTGGTGTTCTATTTTTAGGCATAGGATTTGTGTTAGATGGTCTACAGCAAGCTTGACTATATTCTCTAGAGTTATTCATACTATTCTTATTATTCATCTTGTGTTCCTTATGGAAGTCTTAATCATAAATCCCACTGGGCTAGATGTTGTACATACTTAGCCCAAAAATACGGCCCAGCTCCAAAATAGTTTTGTATTGAAACATGAATCGAAATAGAAGATTGATACAGACAAACAGATGGGAAAATGCAAGCACAATGCAAGACAATACTGGTCAGCTGAATAGGCAAGAGCGCATCACACCAGAAGCCTGATCATTTCCAAATGCTAAGCGGCGATTAGTCTCCTCACCACCCCATTTTCCCAGTGAGCCTGGAGAAGGCTGGCAGATAGAACATGAGAAAATAGAAAAACACAGATTAACATCAAATTTAACACAGCTCTAGAAGAGCCTTTCCATGGAAACACCCAGGGAGAAACCTGGTTGGTTCTCAGATGCACGAAGATGGGTCTGTGTGTGGAGTTGTAAGATAAGTTGCCTGGTGGCAACTAGAAGGTGGACTTGATGACCCAGAACTAGTGGGACTACAGTGGGTTTGGGTTTGGTTTTTTTGGTTTAGGCCCAAAGGAAAAGTAGATAGAGATATATTTCGGACCTCAAAAAATGAGAAAGGAAATAAAGGTTATTAAAAACATAATCTATACACACTAAAAAAAGGTTTTACAGAGAACATATTTATGGCCACATACAGATGAAAAGTGCTGTTTAGTTTTGTAAATGGTAATCACATTTATATTTCAGATATAGACATTTAAAAAATTATGCTAGTGAACAAACTCTTTACGTGGTTCTTTGAAAGATTCACAATAAGAAAAAAGATATCATATCCTTTTCCTTCTCTCAGAAGCGTGATTTAACATGTCCAGAGATGTCTACTGTTGCATCCAGGCTACTTCTGGCACAGGTATTTCTTGCCTTACTATCCAAAGAGATTGTTCCTGTGCTTAAAGGGAGAATATCGGGTAAGATGGCACACTTTGAACATATTCTAAGATGATACTGATTATACTTTCTCTTCAGAAGTTATTCTAGTGTATGTAATATTTGCATTGCTTACAAACTACAAGAGATTGGTGTTCAAAATGGAGCCTGCCCTAGAGCAAAGACCAGGAGAGAGAGGAGAGGGGCAGGACTCCACCCCTCCCTGAAAGGCATCCATTGAAAGGGAACTCAGACTTGAATGTCTCTACCACACCAGAAAAATCGCTTGTTCCTGGTGAGACATCTCACACTTCCTGAAGTGTTGTAGCAGACTCCACAAATAAAACAAAACAGCAAAACAAGCATATGCATGATCTTGGTGCACACTGGTACCTGTGAAACTACATGTCAAAGTCAAGTAGCCCAAACTCATCTCTCATGGGAAGAAGAATTTGATCATCTTATTTTTGCCTGTGGTTGAAAATGGTAAAATTTTAAATCCAATGTTTAGTTTGGGAAGGAGCCACCAGCCTTCATGACCAAAGACTAACATCTAAGCGTGGACTCACAGGAGACAGATGAAGAAAGCCAGTGTCTGTCCCTTGTAGGTGAGTCACTCCCGTGTTCACTGTGGGATGAGCTCCCAAAGGCCTTTTACCCTGTTCCTCTCTTGTCCCAGACCAGGCTTCTCTGGGTGTAGTAGATATTCAAAACAGAGTGGAACAGGCTGCCCAAGGAGGGGTGCGGAGTCTCCTTCTCTGGAGATATTAAAGACCCATCTGGACAGCGACCTGTGTGACCTGTCCTAGGGACCCTGCTTTGGCAGGGGGTTGGACCCAATGATCTCTGGAGGTCTCTTCCAGCCCCTACAGTTCTGTGAATCTGTGATTCTGTGAGTTTCCATTGCGACAGATCATGTTCAGATCAACTCTCTGCCTGGGTGCAACGTTACAGCTTACACAAAATTTTTGTGCTTTTCCTACTTTGACTTTCTGAAGCCAACTTCAGCTAGACATCAACAGGTCTTTCTCTGACAATATAAATATAAATCCCTCGTTTCGATGTGGTACGACAGCTACCAAATCACGGGGCCCTGCATAAAGATTTTCTCCTTGCTCTGTCCATCCCTGGCCAATGAATCTGCCTGTGATAAGAGCAATGATAAGTATCCATAGCTGTTGGACCAGGCACGGGGTTTCCTCAATGTTGGCACAGGGGACTGTCTGGACACAAGCTAGATAAGGTAATATCTTCCACAGTCTGGGGCCCCCAGGTTGCCCAGCGTCTCTGTTTTGTCCTCTCTTACTGGTTTTTCGTAAGCAGATTCCTCTTCCTCCGTGTCAGCACTTTCCACCCACAGGTCTCACAGCATATTTGGGAACATGCACCAGGTGAGACCCACTGAAATAACCCCTGGCTGGAAACTGCAGAGCCCCTGGAAAGGCCGTATGTGTTACGGTGACCAAGGGCCCTCACCCGCAACCAGTCTTAACAACTGACTTCAGTGGGGCTTGCATCTAGCTTGTGAAGATTTGGTTCCTTAGGCCGTTGATCTGTTGCCTTTCATGGGCACCGGTTTCGCTAACGCATTTTTCAACACAGTTCAGCGATCGCTGGGATAATTTCAAATCTGCCAAGCCAGACGGATGTGCTGCATGCCACGGTCCATAAAAAGGAAAGGTCAGCCGTTAATCGGCTCCAGCTTAAGCTTCGTCACTTAGGAAAAGTCCCTTCCACAGCCGCAACGTTTAATTTATGGGTAGACATGTTTGGATCTATTTATTTCAAGAACCGGATTCTCTGGTTTGCAGCCATTGATTTTATAAAAGAGATAATAAAAACGTAATGAGTATGGAGATGCAAAAGTGGAAATGACACAGAGAAAGTAATAATCATTAAAATAAAAATATAAACAAGTCTATAAACCAAACCCTCAAGACATTTGCCATGTGTAATGTAACTTTTATTCCTCTTACTTCATAATGCATAACTTTCAAAGAAAATTAATTTAGTTCTTTTACTAACCTTACCCAACCCCAATCAAGTAATAGGTAGCAAGAAAAACAATTATATGCACACACAGTAAGCTTTCATTTAGTTCAATTGGTAATTCAAGTATTTTGATAGCATAATAAAGACCTGAAACCAATTTTACCAATAGCAACACTGAAATCCCAGAAACTTTTTTATGTGAGACTGCTTGGATACTTAAACCTGCTAAAACTTCTAAACCAGTGCTTTTGTGGAACACAGATTTGGACTGACTTCTCTAAATTTCATCAGGTACTTTAGCCATGTTTCAGAAACAAGGTCTAAATATGGGAGCAGTCTTGCAGGAGGGACAAGGTTTATAGCCAAATTATGCTGTGGAGCTAACAGCCAGTCAGAAAGGAGAGAAGGACATCTGGGTCCCAGACGGAGCAGGCAGGAAGGAAAAGACTGACCCTTATCAGCAGCAGATGGTTTAGCCATGGCAGCTCCAACCGCAAGCATGACTCTGCACCTCCATGAGATGCTGAGTCAGAACTGAGCCCCTGCTGGGATGCTCAGTTGCCTACATGATGCCAGGCACCTCCTGGGGTGCTGTGAGGGGCCTGCCAGGACAGAGGCAGCTTCAAAAAGCTCTTTAATTCCCCACCTCTCTGTCTGAGGTCCCATCCTGAGAAGGGTGATTGATGCTTCATTGCAGAGGGAAGGATGGAATCATGGAGATACTGAAGTGGGAAGTTTGGAACTGGGCTGTTTAGTCCTTATGTCTACCCAAGGACACACAGCTGGATATTCCCTGTTGTGAAGCTTTCCTGCCCCCAGCTGCCTTCAACAGAAGTCAGACTGCACCTGCATAGATTAGAAAATCACATTGGCTGTTAAGATGTGTGATTATGGATATTTCTATATCACAGGCAAACATGTAAGCCTTGAACAGTCTCACTCTCAGGGTCCCCACCTGTAAAACGAAAAACAAGGCATTTCACACACCTTTCCAAGGTGTCCTGACCCAGAAAGATCAGGGCTGGGGGAAATTCGTTTTTATTCACATAGTGAGATTAAGACACAAACAAGGTCAGATGCCATAAGGAGAAGAAGAAGTTTAATAGTTACATCAAAATTCACAGAGGTGCAAGAAAGAGAGAGAAAGATGGGGAAAAAAAGGACAGTAAGGGTGCAATATCTACCACATGGAGTTGTGGTGTCCCGTCAGTCTGACTTGACTTTATGTCAGGTGGAGAATTCCATTTGATGCTGATTGTCATGGCTCTTTTATAGAGGTGCTGTCCTGGTTTCAGTCAGGATAGAGTTAACTTCATTTGTAGCAGCTGATGGAATGCTGTGTTTGGGAGTTACAATGAAAGCAGTGCTGAGAACACCCTGATGTTCTTAGTTGCAGTCAGACAGTCAAGGACTTTCTCAGCTTCTTCGTATTTCTCCATTCATGAGAAAGGAGGGGCGAAGCCAGGACAGGTGACCCAGAGGGGCCAAAGAGAGTATTCCATGCCAATGACGTCCTGCCCAGGATAACGGGGGGCTGAGGGGAGGAAGAAGAGGGGCAGTGGCGGGACGCGTGCTGCTTGGGGGGACGGTCAGGTTCCAGGACAGCTCTGGGTGGTACGGCCTGAGTTGTGTGGGTCGGGGAGAAACTGCATTGGGGATCAAGAGTTTCATATTCTTTTGCTCTAAAGTCCTGTTAGCATTGGTATATTTTATCTTTCTGTTCTCTTAGTAAACTCTCCTTATCCCAACCCACGGGCCTCTTAGTTTCTTGGGTTTGGAGTTATTTGCCCCTTCCTTTTCCCTTCCCTTGTTTCCCCTTTTTCCCTCTTTCCCTGCTCTTTTACTTTAAGAAGCAGGCAGCTGCGTGGATCTCGGCCCACAGCCGGGTGAAACCAAGACAGGTGCATTGTTCCTTCTGAGAATCAATTAGCATATTCTGCTTAGCTTAACCCCACCCACCACTCATCAGTGGTGCACATGCCCAATACCATCACTAGGGAGTCTCTCATTGTCCTTCACAGTTTTTAGGGGTCTCTGGGTACCTCTGTTTTCTGGCCCTGGGTCTGGGTGCATGCATGGGGGTTGGGTTAAGGTTCTTAGACTTTGCTACACAGACAGGTATGTAGGAGGGCAGGAAATGGGTAACCAGTCTTGTGGTTTGCCTGATACTTCTTTGCAGTGGCAGTGGTAGACGAGGTGATGTTCTAGCAATATTGAGACAGACATCCACTGGCACAACCAACCACCACCACAGTCTTGACCTAGTCACTTACACATCCATCCTTCACATCCCACCCCAAGGCTCAACTCTGCTGTCATATGGATGGTGGTCCATGATGCATAGAGGATGGAAGTAGAGAAAGGAGAAAGGAAAAGTGTGTGCACAATAGCTCAATAGCCATAATCAAAGCATTCAAACAATTAACAATTTTCAAGTGACATTTCCAATAATCAATAATAACTGTTAACATTTGATAAACATTAATTAACAATTTGAATTTGTTCAATTGCAAAAATCCAGATCCCGTTATATTGTTGCTTCTAATACTTGAGGGGTCAGGAAAAAAAACTGATTTACATAAAAGTTTCTAAAATAAACATTCACCAAAACAAAGCATACTTATCACAAGAACACATAAAGAAAAAGTTAGCAAAGTTAAAAATGCATCATAAATTGGTGCCATCAAATTAATATATTCCATTGTTTTCTTTATTATTTGGAAATACCAAACTGAGCGGTTTTGGAAAGTGCAATGCAGGCAGTCTACAGTGTTCCCACCCCTTCACCCAGTATTTAGCAAATCAAGTTTTAGGTGGGTCTCTAGGCCTGGACAAAGCCATCTGGAGCAGTCCTTTGCCAGTTATGGCCTTGAAACCCATTCCTTTTTTGTCCTGTGTCACACTCATGGCTAAACTACTGGGGTCACGCATGCGTGAGACTTTTATATCCCTTTCCAGTACTTTCTGAAGGGGAAAACTGTGCATGCACATTTCCAAAAACCCAGAGTTAGGTAAATGAGCACTCAAATAGCAGGAGATGGCTGGTGTCGGCAAAGATGAGATCCCAGATCCCTTCCCTGAGCTTGCAAACTTGCAACTCCAAAAGTGGCAACATTTCCTTTCTACAGCACTATAGCCAGGCAGTAGGGACAATGTCCTTGCTATGGCTATAGTGGTGTATTGTTCCCCTACCATTAGATTTTTAGGTTGTCTTTGCCTACCAAACGAGAGCACTTTTATTTCCAGGAGCAACCAGGGAGGTGGGTGTTATTGAGACTCAGGGGTCTCTTCAAACATACATAGTTGGTTTAGAAAGGATCAAGGTTTTCCTGCTATTGCTTTACTTCTAGGCAGAGGACCTGTGCTTCTTGTTGCAGGGATGCAAATGATGTGGCAGTGTCTCCAAGACACCTTCAAATAATATTTTATGTGCTGTTAGGAGTTGCTGCTATTACTACTTTCTTTTTATTTGTGACTGCTTAGCTTTTTTGTTACAGCAGTGTGTACTAATAAAAGTTAGTTTTGTTCAGTTATTCAAGAGTTCATTCATACATATATATATATCTATATATATATATCTATTAGACAAAGGCAGGGGGTGTGGGGGGTGTTACACAGTGTGTCGGATAGCTTTATAGCAAGAAAAAGCCAAGAAGGCAATAGGGTGATATGACCCTAATAGTTACCTGGTTTAGTTGGTTTCACAAACCTGGTATGTTTTATCCTGTCAGGTGAAGTCACAGTACCTGCTTGCATGCGATTCACCACATTTTGTATTAATTGGACCAAACAAGGTATTACACAAGGCAAAAACATTAAGGTTGCTAACCCACATCACACAGAGTAGAAGTGTTTTCATCCACGGTGCTCCTGGTAGCCAGGACCACAGATCGACATCCCAGCCATTCCATGTCTGAACAGGGACATGTGCTGTCTTTCTGATGTCTGTGGTCTGTTCTGTGACCACTTCACCTACATCACGGATTCTCAAACAACAGTTAGAAATATTTAATTTCCCACATACTCCTCCCTCTTCAGCCAATAGATAATCCAAAACCAGGTGGTGTTGCAGGACCACAGCATGCGTGGCTGGAGATGGTTGATTCAGGAGACCTATAGCATTGGCAGTTTTGTTGGAGATTATTTTCAAAACTGCTTGCAAGCGAATTATGTGATTCAGGTTATAAATTGGTTCCCCTTCTCTGGCTGTCAATTCATTATGATTCATGTGTCTGGCCCGTAATGCTTTATCCTTCTTTTGGAAGGACACTCATTTTCCCCCCATTTTTGTTTTCCACTTATGTCCATCTTGACAGCCTTTTTATCCTTCAACACCATTATTAACCAGATTGTTGCAGTCTCACTTCCAGTTGAGGGCCTTTGTCCTCTGAAAGAAGGAAAAATAGAGGCCAAATGATTCCAGTATAACAAATCCCTGACAAATTTGCTGGTAGAACTGTATAAACATTGTGTCCATAAATCCAGTAATGTCCCTTTTTGGCTTTGGCCCCTTTAGCAAAGAGTTCAGCTGCAGTCTTCGGGTGTTGCAAGTAAGATCTGTTGTGATCTCCCAGAGGGCCAGGAAAGGTGCTTTTACATCTCCCTAGAAGACTCTGTGTTTGTCCAGTACAATACCAAGCATTCGTATCGTTTTTCCATTCACAAGTCTGGATACAACCTCGGCCATTGGGCCACCAAGAGTCAAAGGATTCATTTCTGTTTGAACAAAATCCATCAAAAATTTTGCTACACCCAGCTTCATTAACCCATAGCCATACACAAAGACCAAGTTTTTTTGCTAATCCACTTTATGTATACATCCACTGGCATTTGCTTTTTCCTACACTAACTCCTCCCTCTTAGGTGTGTTTTAAACAGTATTTACCTTTAGCAGGGAATTGAACAGGCCATGTTTCCAAATCATCCCAAGGAGTGTTGCTGGTCTCACTGTAATTGCTCATAATTTGCCCCGGTGAGAGGGGCATGAAGGTCCACAGCCAGCTTGATACCCCTAAAGGTCCACCACAAACCCAACAGTGGATTAAATTAAAAGCCTCACTTACAGATTTGGCTAACAGGACAAATTCATTACTCTGAAAAAAGGGGAAATTGGCTTCCCTCTACCCCTCAAATGAGGGCAGAGAAAAATATGGCTGAGAAAAAGGCAGGCATCCTCACTGTGGTTTCTTTCTTCCCCTGAAAAAGAAAGAAAACCAAATTCGCTTCTTGGTGAGAAGAAAGAAGAGAAGAAAACAGCAAGGGGTGGGGGGAGAATCAGTGAGCCCTTAACTTTAAAGGTGACAAGAAGACAATTACTATAAATCTATGCAGGCATCAATATCTTCATATATTTTCTTCATGCAGACATCAAAGATTGCATCTGTGGAAAAAAAAAGAAAAAAGAAAAAAAGAAAACTTGTTTCGTTTTATGGAACTGGAAGTAGGTGGTTATTAAAAAGATGGAACAATACACCTAGTATTGATTCTGTGTTCCTTCCCATGGGCATCCTTTACTTTCCAAGAGTATTTGTTCATGGGAATTTCAAGGAGCAGTGTGGTACTGTCCCAAAGGTGGGTAATTTCACCAGCACTGGTTGGACAGGAAATTGGGAGGGGTTCTGGGGGTGGTCAGGGCCATGGAGATTTGGGATCAGGGTTAGAGCTTTCAGGCACAATGCCATAATTTTAGGGCATCGACTTATTCTCTATCAGTTACTGGCATGAGCAATTGCATCCCATAATCTTTCTGGCCACCCTGATTTGTGGGATTTGAGAAGTCCATTTGTTCTTTCCACTATCCCATTTGCATAATAGGAGGTGTGGAAAACCCATACAATTCCTTCTCCTGTTCCAGTGGCTGAGCCAGGGCACTATGGTAAAAGCAATCCATGTGCCCTCTGAACTTCCTGCGTGTTGAACTGGCACTTGGTGCCTTTGAGTCACAAGAAAACTTGGGAGCTATGGACAGATCCTTGGGCTTCTGTCAGCCCTGTGGGTACCAGAGTCCTCAGGCACCCACATTTCTGCAGGTGAAACTTGAGACAGGTGTGTGATAGCATCATTCTTCCCTCTGTCTCACTTATTTTCAACTCAGTTAACAACCTAGGCTGGAAAGCCACGCTGGAGAAGCATTTCCTTGAAGAGGTCTCATCCCTGGACAACAGCAGCCAGGAGCCAGCTGCCGGCGCAGCTGGAGCAGCTCGTTCAGCTGCAGTTCATTGCATGTGCCCCAGGACAGGAGTCAGGGAGAGGCAGCTGCCAGGTTGGATTAATATTTTGGCAGGCTGAATGCAACCCACAGGACAGAGATTTCTGTCTGAGCCGGGCTCCCGCTCGCCCACGTCCATTGTCTGGCAAGTCAAAGGTCTCTTGTGTGGCCTGGGCACATACCTCAGGAGGGTAAGCTTCAGCATGAGTCAAGGCACTTACAAGGCAGGAACTGGGATGCCCAAGCTCCCTTCACACTATCCCATGCATCTGAACCTCAAAACTAACTCGCTTTTCCAGATTCTCAGCTTCTTAAGCATTTACAACATCAAATACTTATCTCTCCCATTACCTCAACCAACTTGTTGATATGTCAAATGAGGAACATGTTGGCAAATTGGCTGCAAATGTTTCTTCTCCTTCCCCTGCCATGTCCAAAACATACAGATTACACCATCCTGAAGTCACATAAACTCCCAACTGTGTTTATTTCAGAGCTGTAAAGCTGATTTGACTGTTCAAATTGATACAAGAAAATGGAAACAAATCACTTTGCAGTCTCCAAGTTGGCTTCTGCTGCCCAAACATCTTTCTTTGTGCCTCAGGCCTCAACAGTTCTCCACCAAATGGGTCTGAACACAAGCCATGCAGATGAGTTAGTTCTCACACATGTCTTTGAGGGCTTTTCACACTCAGATCTTTCCTTTTTCCTCTTTCTAATTTCCAAGTATCTGGTTTTCTTTAATCATTCACATACTTATTTAGGGCCTTGCCAATGTCCATTTAAACCAAATGAGGTCTTCCTGAATGGTACTGGGTCAGACCGTCCTGGAAGCTATCTTACAGCTTTTTCCTCTGGTACAATCTATAATCAGACCTGTGTCAGTGATGGCTTTTTTGTGGTTGTTGGTTGGTTGGTTGGTTGGTTGGTTTAATGGTTGAACTGAAAAATTAAGAAAAAAAGTAGTACTGAATGAGTCTTAAACTGTTTCGTTTTTCTCAAAGGAATGAAAACAAGCACAAAAACACAATAAATGTTTTATTGCAGTATTTTTTCCTTTGAAAAATTATTGCTGAATTTAGCTAAACTGGGCTTTAAAACATCCAGACTGTAACTCTTTGATTTTCCCTCTTTGCATTTGATCTTTTTTATTTTCCTCTGACAAAGTACTGTGCTAAATACAGCTGCTATTGCTAGATGCAGAGTGACCTGGAACTGCCTTTTTAGCAATAAAATGCATCTTTACCTCAAAAATTATTCTATCCAAACACAGAGAAAGTGAGAGATTGATCTAACCTTTTCGTCTCTTACAGCACAGAACAAAGTGGTATGTTACTCTTTCCTTAACATTTTTGGCCAAGATGCTCTAAAATCTCTCTGGTAGTTTCTGAGGTAGGTTCTGCTTTATCATCCCTAAGGGCAAAAGGGGAAGGGGCAGGGACAGGGACTCTTAGCATCCTGCCTAGAAGGCAGTTTTTACTTGTGATGGGGCGCAGGGATTAGCCATGGGATTTTGCTCATGTTGTAGACATGGAAAACAGAGGCCATGATCCAGAGGTGACATATCTGACGTCAAGGGCAACATTATTTATAGTGTGTGTCTTTCTCTAACTGTTTCACCAAAGCATTTCAACTTTTTCTAGAAGCACAGGCAAGCCCAGGGGAAACTCATGGAGGGATTTTTTTTGTCTGTAACAAGGAACCCTGAGTGCATCTTGACCCCAGGCCTAACCCCAACTTTGGCTCTCAGTGTGGTGTTCAGGCTAAGGTCTGAGTCAAACAAAGCAGAAGCAGCCCTTGGCTCTTCTCTTTGCAGCTGACCAACTTCAGCCAAACCCCTGGCTTTCCAATTCAACTTCTTACGAGCCTCCAAACTAATCCCAATGTTCGCGCTGGCTTCAGTACAACTGGCAAATTTATATTAAAACCCTCTTTATGCATCCTTTAGTCTCATAAACCCTATATTACCCAAGCACTATGCATCCTTTAATCTCATAAACCCTATATTACCCAAGCACTGGCCATGCAGAAGGCACTCCAGGTCACACAAGCATGAGAATATGGTGTATAAATAAGCTGTCAATAGTTAGATGCTTCCTCCACATAACTGGAAGCCTTCATTAAAACAAAATGTTGTATTTTGAGCATGACAATAGAACCTAGCGCTAAATATAACCTGGCTAGAGACAAGGCATATTCTTCTGTGTGAAAATTCACTGTGAGTAAAACAAGTTGATAAAAACTCTTCATGTTCTTTCACTGTTGTGCCAAAGTTCAGCTGTAAGCTTGGGTCTGCAGTCTTTCAAACCCTGTAAAAGTAACTTGAACAATAATATATGGAATGAGAAAGGCATAAAGCACCACAATGTACTTGATCTTAAGCTATTCAAGTAAAGTGATACCAATATTCTCTGCCATGGAAGTGGCAAATATGAAAATAGCTGTAACTCTGTGCTCACCAGTTTCATAGAGACTACCCCAAGTCTCAGTCTGGTCTCTGGCAGGAGTATGTATCAAGGAAAAATTCAAATTAAGGCAACTGAATCAACAAGAGCAACACATAGTTTTCTTCCATAGCATCCATAAAATTCAATCTTAACCTTCTTTGTGCAGCAGTTCTTTTTGTGATCCTAACCCTGCTCCAACACTAGCTTCTTCCATGCTTAAACGGTTAATTAAAAATTAGGAATATAGCTTTTCTAAAAAATTATACAAATCACGAACATATTTGATGTCAAAAATTTCCAGAATTCCAATACTTTTTTTTTTAAAAACTAACAAATAAATTTAAAGTTTAAATTCCCAATTAATGTCTCCATGTTCCTCCAGATCACCTTTGCACCTGCAGGTAACCTTTAACCTTGAGCAATGCACAGTGCTCCGACTAGAGCCCAAACTGGCTCACCCACACCTCTGTGAGAGTGAAGCCAGTGTTCTTTTCACACAGGGGATGAAGTTGGGAGTACATCACACATAGACACCAGCACTGTGTTTCCACCTCTTTCCGCTTGAATAACTGTGAATTGCAGAAACTGCCTATGACGTTGGCTCCACTTCCCTGTTTCGCAGACCCCAGATCTGATCTGTTCCCTAACTCTCCCTCTCTCCTTCCTGTTCCCCCAGATAAGTTGAATATTAACTTAATCCTGGCTCTCCAGTCTTTCTTCTCTTTCGGTTGCTCAGAGCCCCATCAAGCCCGACCTTGAATGCCTCCAGGGATGGGGCCTCCACCAGCACTCTAGGCAGTCTGTCTCAGTGATCTGACACCCTCACAGTGAAGAACTTCTTCCTAATGTCTAAACCTACCCTGCTCTAGCATAAAAAGATTTCCTCCCATCCTACTGCTATATGCCCATACAAATAGTCCCTCCCTAGCTTTCCGGTAGGTCCCTTCAGGTACTGGAAGGTGTTATAAGGTCTCCCCACAGCCTTCTCTTCTCCAGGCTGAACAAGCCCAACTGTCTCAGCCTGTCTCCATAGGAAGGGTGCTCCAGGCCTCTGATCATATGACAGACCCTTAGGTATGTCTATCCAGGTCTTGGCAGTGCAGGAAGACACAAAGAACCAAGAAATCAGACTGGGATGCAGCTGTCAGAGAAATGGAGACATGGAGAAATGTTTCCTTATAGGAAAAAAAACAAGTACCAATGTGGACAGCTCCAGACAGCTCCAGCTTGCATTAGGACAAGCTCAGTGTTGGGTCCTCACCAAAGATCTGCAGAGCTGTGCAACTTAGCCTCCAACATGAAAGGCTTCTGGGGATCCCCCCAAATTAATTCTGCCCAGCCAGTAAGCATGCCAGGAAAATAAGCAATTGCACACTTGTACTTTCACCTTTCAGTATCAAGGATGAGGGATTATCTTGGTACCTTGTGGTGTCCTCCACAGGAGGCCCCCACAAAATATATCCTGACCTACCCAGGGAACAATTTCTCATACATTTCTGCTGGGAGAGTGAAAATTTCCTTTGCCCCCTTGGCAAATTCCACATTTAATAGCTTTGCCACAGAAGTCAGAGTTCTTGGACCACATGCCCTACTCATATTAGAATTAATATTAAACTAATTAGCATGTGTCATCTGACCCTCTTATTCCTCAAATTTACTTTAAAAAATTTTTGAATTTCTGATAAATAGCATCAACCTCTAATTAGAAACATTAGTCAGCTTACACATGCTTTCAACCTTACCAGAGTCTTGTCACAGTCCTATATCAGATTGGAGCATCCCACTTGAACACAAATACACCGGTCACTAAAATATGCCAAAGATGTCTTATGATGGCAGAATGTGTTTAATGTTCCAGATACAAGATCCTATAGTTCTCACAGCATGGTAACAAAGCACCAAGTGAAAAAATTGTAGCCATAAAACAACGGACTTCACAGAAATCTCATGAAACTGACTTTTCTCCTGAAAATCTTCTGGTGATACTCAATCTCTGATGTTCCAACATCACATTTTGAAACCATGCTTTCTTTCCTCTATAACTTGATATTACTGATATCCTACATTGCCATTTCTAAAGATTAAAGCAAAACTACATATTTTCACAGAATCACAGAATCACAAGGTTGGAAAAGACCCTTAAGATCATCCAGTCCAACCGTTCCTGTCCTGTGCTAAACCAGATCCCTGAGCACCTCATCTACCCTCTGTTAAACACACCCAGGGGCGGTGACTCAGCCTCCTCCCTGGGCAGCCTGTTCCAGGCCCTGACAACTCTGCCAGGGAAGAACTTTTCCCTCCCAGCTGAGCTGACCCTGCCCTGGGGCAGCTTGAGCCCATTGCCCCTTGTCCCATCTCCTGTCCCCTGGCTGAAGAGACCAGTGCCCACCTCTCTGCACCCTCCTGGCAGGTCAGTGTAGGCAGTGATAAGGTGTCCCCTCAGCCTCCTCTTCTCCAGGCTGAACACCCCCAGCTCCCTCAGCTTCTCCTCAGAGGATTTTTCCTCCAGCCCCTTCTACTAGCCTGGCTGCCCTTCTAAGATCCAACTTTGACAGATCCAACTTCAAAAAATAACAAATACTTTAATTTTTTCTCATTAGAGCCTTTTGTAAAGCAGTCAGTGCATTTGGCACACACTTTCAAATCTTCTAAATCCTCCACAAAATAACATTCCATGAAGCTCTTGGGCTATAAATGAACACCCATCATAATGTAGATGTAGAGCACAGATGTAATCAGAAGCGGAACATGGTGCTGATGTGCCCTGGGATGTACACCAGTTCAGTAGCACACTGAAACCACGCTCATTACTGTAGTAAACAAGCCCCTGGTTGCTAAAAGCTCCAGGAACAGCTTTTATATATGTACAGCAACACCAATCCAGAGCAGCTCCACTGAGGTTGATGGGCACGATTCTCCTCTCACTCATAATTGCGTTACTCTATTAGCTGCAGAGGAATAAAGCCTGAGATGAAAACCAGACTCCATCAAGAGAACTCTGGGCTTGAGCTGCGTCAAGGAAACGAAGCCCAAGTCTGCCAAGGATCCCAGGAGCTGCAAAACTTGTTACCTGCAGCTTTCTGTCCTCTCTGCTTCTTCCACCCAGTGGCCTAATGAAAAGGTCATTAGCATGCACGGAATCCCTCCGGTACACTTCCAGAAGGTGTAAGGTCAATTCTCCAGTGCATAAATGCCACATGGGCAGCAAGATCATAGAATTGTAGGGGTTGGAAGGGACCTCGAGAGATCATCGGGTCCAACCCCAAGATCATCGGGTCCAACCCCCTGTAGATCACTACAGGGGTGTGTATACACACACACACCCAACCCCCCAGGTCCCTGCCCCACACCCTGCAGCAGCACGCTGTATTTCCATTCCATTCCAGTCAGTCAGCCCCGGCGCTGTCAGCAGCCGGGGAGATTTGGCCTGTCATCTATAATCTTTGAAGTGCAAACTTCAGGTTCGCGCGGAAGAGAGAGCAGGAGTGGTGTCTGTATCTTTCAGGTGAGCAAAGCCGCCGACTTCAAAAGGTTTGGTATCAGTCTGTGAAGCTTCTTAAGGATTGTCACCCGAGCTTCCCGAAAGCTGGCGGAAAAAACGCATCCGTACATCCAGATAAACACCTTCTTTGATCTGCGTGATAAAAACAGCTGTTTTTCTACATGTAAACTCCTTTATTGTAAATGTTTATGGACTGTGGGAAATTATGTCTCTGCCAGAATTTAAAATAAAGTGATTCAATGGGTTTGCTTTACATTTACCTTTCATTATGCTCACTAACACTGCAGGAATCCCAACGGAGTTTTCAAGGAAGGTTCATGGTGTTGTAGTTACCAGGGAAACACATGATAAATTGTTGCTATCTGAAAAAGAAAAATCCCCATTAACTTTCTATTAAAGAACATGCAAAGTGAACTATACGGAGAAATGCCTTTACAGCTACCCTATTAAAATGCTGTATGTTTTATTTCAAGATTTAACCAAATATTGGCCAAGCTCTGACATTTTTATTCGTTGTGAACAGCACCTAGCACTTTACAGCCTGTGGTTTACCATGCATTGTTAAAGACAGTCCAGTATTCAACAGGGTCTGCCCAGGAACAGCAGACACGGCGCGATCATTACTGCACTTAAAACAGTTACAGGCAGAGCTTTGCTGGAGAGAGGTTTGATTCTTTCATGCTAAGCTAGCAAAATCTGCAGTGTACTTCAAACCAAAAATGAAGGGTTTGGGTTTTTTTTTTTTTGCCAGTCCCCTGTGGCTTGTACAGGATATCCAATCCCAGAAGAAGAGTTCACAGGTGGAGCAACCACATAACTCCACGTATTACAGACAAGGTTTCACAGTGTATGTCTGCGTTAGTTTTTGGACTCAGAGAAGAACAGTGTGCACACAGGCACCACAGGTCACAGGGCACCTTAGCCCTCAGTGTTAGCAACGCTCCAACCTGGTGCAGGCATGGATGTTCCAATCCCATTTTCCCTTGGTGCTCCAGGGTGCGAGAATACCACATGGTATACCTAAGCATCCATATGGAATGTAAGCATCCATATGGAATGTGGAATATGGATGCTCATGCATATGGAATACATAAGCATCCCCATTGAGACTTGAGAAAATTTTGCTGATTAAGTCCTCTTTGGCCTCTTGCAGATCAGGGGGCAGTTCAAGAAGTCATCATCACCCTCAGCCACCACCTCTGAAGAAGCCAATGTCCCCACTGTCTTTTGGTCAGTCTCCAGCCTTTGAGACTGGCCACAGGAGCTGCTTCAACCTTACTGCAACACGAATAGGTTGCCTAAAAGCACTTTCAGTGGAAGCTAAATTAAATCTGGCTTCTTCCACACTAAAAACGTCCTAAAAACACATTTCCTTCCCTGTCCTCTCTTTCACACCCATCAGTTACAGTATCTCAGCCAGGCAGAAGGTAGCTTCCAACAAAGAACAGTAATTTCTTTAGCTGCTCCAACCAGATTCACATTTGACTGCCCATGTCTATCACACTCAAGCCTTACAGAGTAACTCCCTGGGTGACTATAGTGAGTAAAAAAGGATTATTCTCATTTAAGAGGTCTCTTCTGAATTGATGAGAGATGTTCAGGAGCTAACTTCACCAAGTTTCCACTGTGAATTTACAAGAAAGCAGAGATATCATCAGGTTTCTTGCTGTATTACTCCTACCTTGCTACTCTCTGGATTAAAGGAGGCATTAATTTCCTTGGAGCTCATGTTAGGACATCTAAGCTTTGTAACACAGGAAAATATTTAGAAGTATTTTTGGCAAATGGAGGTAGTGTTGCAGGTCAGGTGAAGGTAGAAATTAATTTCACCCCCTGAAAAGACAGAGCAATGGCTGGCTCTGAAAGTGAAGACATGCAGCTCATGGTCAACGTGGAGGAGAAAGGCAGAGGGTTGTGTCAAAGCAACAGTGGGAAAAATGGCAGGAATGACTGCCAAGGCCAGAGAGACAGAGGCTGTGCTGAAGAAGTGATGCAATGAGAGTTTTGACTGCTCAGATAAATAAGAAAATCAGGTTTCAGAAGACATCACACAGAAAGAGCAAGATTTAAGCACAGCCTGGACGTGAAGGTCCAGACCAAACTGAAGGAGCAATGAGAGCTGCAGGCAGGGTAAGGGTAATGGTGATGACAGAAAGCAACATGAAAGAAGCTGGGAAAAGGAAGACACAAGACCCCAGCATCACTACTGGTGGGGATTTTCCTTGTCACATCCATGGACCCATTCCTGCTCCAGGTCTGACAGGGCAGCCATCTGAAAACATCCAACCTCTTGTAAGAGAAGTCTGGTCCTGCTGGTGGTTTTATCTCCAAGGCCAGAAGAGTCTCAGGGATGGAGGGAAATTGTATTCTCTCCAAAGGCAGGTCCCACCTCCCTTCTCAGCTCCCAGGTCAAGGTGCTGGTCCCTCTAAACAATCAGCACCCAGCACCCTGCAATATAGATGAGACACTGCTTCTCTCAGACATTGGACATCCCACAGCTTCACACTGTCGGTTTAGCCTTCACTTTAAATCAGTGTTACCAGGACATAAAATGATGGAACAAAACCCTCATTTCAGTTGGACTAAAAAGTTGACCTGTTTTCTTTTTCCTCTCCTTATTTTTAACAAGCAAAACCTTTTTTGTTTCCATTTGCAAAGGATTTAAGAAAAAAAAAAAAGAGAAAAAGAGAGACACACAGACACCCAAAGCCAAAAAGAAACAGAGAATCCAAGTGGAGAGGTATGTGTTATTGGACAAGTGTTTAATTTATGGAATTTGGCTGGCAGAACAAGAGTTTGAATTGTACTTCAATAAGTGGAGCTCTTAGAATAAATGTGGCTTGTAAAGTTGTTTTACAGTCTGCTTTGCTGAGCAGCCAACACCTCATGGAAACCTTTGAAAAACATTCTGTTTAGAAGCGACGGTTTTTATATTTCATATTTTCTCTATTTGTTTTCCCCTCTGGTTTTATAACTGAAACCATATGCAGAAAAACAGGATTTTTGTGTCTTAAAATATCTACCTGGTATGACTACTTTTATTATTAAAAAAAACCCAGTTAGCATTTTGAAAATTCTTCCTGTATTAGGCACTTGGTTCAAACATTAATGTGTCCTTGTTTGATACCCCAGTCAGCTACAGATTTCCTGAATGACCTTGGGATAGTCACTGAGCTGAGATTCATCACCCCTCTCCCTATGTGTATGAGGTGCAGATGTGTGTGCCGGAGCTGTCTGTCTTTCCCATTATAGACAGAAAATGCAACAGAGTTTAGGGCATGATTCATCTGTGTAGGATGGGAGGGGTTGAATCATGCTCTAGATTCATATGTTGACCAACTCTTCACTGGAAGGCAAAGCAAGCTACACAGATGTAGATGCTCATACTGGAGATAACCCTGGTTAGCCTCACAGAATCATAGAATGGCATGGGTTGAAAGGGACCCCAAGGATCACAGAGCTCCAACCCCTGCCACAGGCAGGGACACCAACCTCCAGGCCTGGAGCTACACAAGGTAGCCCAGGGCCCCAGCCAACCTGGCCTTGAACACCCCCAGGGATGGGGCATTCACCCCCTCTCTGGGCAGCCTGTTCCAGCCCCTCACCACTCTCTCTGGAAAGAACTTCTCCCTAATATCTAATCTAAACCTTCCTTCTTTTAGCTTTAATCCATTCCCCCTTGTCCTGCCAGGCTCTGCCCTTTGAACAAGCTGATTACCCTCCTGTTTCTCTGCTCCCTTCAGGGACTGGAAGGCTGCAATGAAGTCCCCCGCAGCCTTCTCTTCTCCAGGCTGAACCAGCCCAGTTTCCCCAGCCTCTATTCATAGGGGAGCTGCTCCAGTCCTCTGATCATCTTTGTGGCCTCCTCTGACCCCTCTCCAACAGTTCCACATCTTTCTTGTGTTGGGGCCCCAGCTCTGGACACAAGACTCCAGATGGGGCCTCACGAGGGCAGAGTAAAGTCATAAGCCCACCTTGGCCTCTCTGTGCCACTAAAGCAATGAGACAGAACCCTCTAAGAAGGAAACTAATCCCATCTCAAGGATAGTGTCTGATATATCTTGGTGAACTGCCCAGAGACACTACCAACACGTCCATGTTGACCATAGATGCTGCCAAACCTGTAAGCCTTTAAATGGCTGTGGGCAGGCAAGAGGAATCCCTCTCTACAAATATCATTCCCATGGTAAGGAGGTCAAGCCCACCATCCTTACGGTTACGTACACACGCATGCAAGTCCCTGCACAACTGGTACCAGCACAACTTCTGTGCAAGGCAGTCGGATCATCTGTTAAATAAACCCATGCCTCTGCTTTGCAGGCTGGGAGATACTGCTGCAGAGGCAGGAAGGTATCACCTGGGATCGAAGCGAGGACTCGTATTGCATACTGCACAGGCTGGGGAAGGAAGACAGGGAAAGACTCCAAGATCACATCGTACAAGTCAAAGATCTAAATAAGGACGTAAGAGTCATACCCATAAGCTAAACTAGCCTGATTGCTATAGTGTGGTAGTTGTGTTTGTACAGATAGGCCAGGACTGCTCTGGAACATGACTTAATTCAATGCCTGTGACAGGAAACAAATTTACTGGAGCATATTTTTCCTTTTTGGGTGGATCTTTTAGGTGGTTGGGGTTTAGTTTTTTTACTTTAAAGGTATGTGGCTAAGTGTTTCATACCTTCTCTCTGTGATGTTCTTGCATTCAACCTCAGCAACTATTCTGAAATGCCCTGCTTTGTTCCTTTGTTTTCAGTGCCACTGGATAGAGCTTTGCTTGGTAAAGTCACTACACCTCAGCCAAGCAACCAGTCACTGCCCAAAAGTTTTGCCCTCTAGCTGAGCGTGCATTTATTTTCTACACCTTTATGACTTCTTATGAGACCAATGTGCTTTTACAAACAGTTTCTTCTCAGGGCCCCTCGTCGGGTCACATCCCTCGAAGCCAACACCTTTCTGATCACCTCTGTGATTTTGGCACAGAGGTGGAATTGCCCAGTCTTAGCATCAGGTATCTTGGTGTAAGGCTACACAAAGAGCAGCCCTGTAGAAAAGTTGGCTCAGGTGTTACACATCACGGTCATGGCCGTGTACCACCCCACTGTTCACAGACCACTTGTGGGTTTTTCCCATGGAGCTACCAGGTGACTGCAGGCTGAGGGTGCTATGCTGTCAGCATTTCCTCTAGCCAAAAAAGCAACCTGGTGCTTACTCTGGGAAGCTTAAAAAATGCAAGCCCCTGTGCTACCAGTACCCTGCACCTCAAAAGCATGCTACTGCACCTGTCTGTCTGGGAATGAGCAGGCAGAGGTAGGTATCAGGATGAGACCTAAGCACCAGGCATTACCCTGCAGTCTGATAAATGTTCATAAGAAGCAGGACACCTCATTATGGCACTGATGAATCAGTGTTTGCTGACAAAAGTCCCTTTTCTCAAGGAATTCCCCGTCAGCCCTAGGTGTGCCGTAAGTGATTCAGGCTCTCATTAGGCCTAATTAGCTAATTGTTCAAATTATTTCTCTATTATTCACAGAGCCTCTACCACTGAGCACAAGCCAATAAACTGGTAGGCGCTAGCTGCAAAGAAATCAGGTTTTTTCCAGGGTGATGCTCCTGCAGGGATCACTGTGCCCATCACAGACCTCCAGGATCTTCTCTAGCTGTTGCAGCCCCTTGGGCCACTCTGCTGTAAAGCCCTGCAGCTCACAGCTGTGTCAGAGTAGAGGATTTCAGCATCTCCATCTCTCTTTATATAGCACCACTCCTTTTCCCCAGAAATTTGGTCATTCATCAGCCAGCTCCTCCAGTTATGACCCAGGTTGCCTTCCCCTCTGAGGTGGGTGAGTGTCCTCCCTTCCAAGGAGAGATTTAGTTCCCTTCTGATCCTCCCGACAGCAAATCATAGGAAGAGACTGCATTTTTTTTTCTTAGCCCCAGAGCTTTGATGCCCTTCTTGATGCAGATTACAGGCCTGATACAGATGGCTCAGTGATTTAAAGCAGTAGGCTGGGACTCCAGATCCCACTCCCATAAACTTCAAGGTTGACCTTGGCAAAATCTCCTAGGCTGGAATTTCACTCGCCTGAAAACACCCTCTAAAAGCTGACCAACCAGGTTCCCTCTACAGCCAGTGGACAGAGAGCAGCAGACACTCTTTTCCTCACATCTCAGATAGGTATGTGAGAAAAGGGACATGGATCACTCTCTGGAGACACTAGCCTCTCTCTGTGCTGACTCCAAAGGGTTCCCACCACATGACTGCTTTGCTCTCAGCCCCTAACAGTTAAATTTTGTGAGCAAGGACAAGAATTTTCAAAATATACAGGACCCACTTCTCAATCTCAGAGGGAATTGAGCAGTGCTGTAAATACAGGGTTTAGAAGATCTGCGGTGATGTTTCAGCTTGGTAAAACCTGACAGTAATTTTTCCTGGTGAGGTTTTAAAGGAGCGTGAGATTTTCTGGTCCTGTGAAGACAGAGACACAACCACTCAGAGTTTATCCTCCCTGATGGTAGCAGCTGCACTCGGTTGCTGGTGGTAGATATTGTTCACTGCAAAGGGGCTGCTGATCTTTCTTTACTGATGTGTCCCCAAGATTTCCAGTGCTCCAGTCTCCTTCATGCTGATTCTCTGCAGCTGCATGAGAACACTTCTGGAAGGAACATGGACAAATAAACAAAACAGGCAATGCAATATCTCCAATATCAGCCACACGTGCTAGATGTGGATATGAAGTTCTGGGGGAAAGCAACCTCTATGACAGCCATGTGCTAGCCTGGCATTGCCCTGCTGAGAAGGACCCAGGGTTCTGGTGGATGAGAAACTTAACATGACCCAGCAGTGTGCTCTTGCAGCTTGGAAGCCCAATGTTATCCTGGGCTCCATCAGAAAAGGGGTGGCAGCAGGGACAGGGAGGGGATTGTCCCTCTCTGCTCAGCCCTCATGAGGCCCCAGCTGGAGTCCTGTGTCCAGAGCTGGGGCCTCCAATACAAGAAAGATGTGGAACTGTTGGAGAGGGGTCAGAGGACGGTACAAAGATGATCAGAGGGCTGGAGCATCTCCCCTGTGAAGAGAGGCTGAGGGAGCTGGGCTTGTTCAGCCTGGAGAAGAGAAGGCTGTGGGGGACCTCATTGCAGCCTTCCAGTCCCTGAAGGGAGCAGAGAAACAGGAGGGGAATCAGCTTGTTCAAAGGGCAGAGCCTGGCAGGACAAGGAGGAATGGACTAAAGCTAAAAGAAGGAAGGTTTAGATTAGATATTAGAGAGAAGTTCTTTCCAGAGAGAGTGGTGAGGGGCTGGAACAGGCTGCCCAGAGAGGGGGTGAATGCCCCATCCCTGGGGGTGTTCAAGGCCAGGTTGGCTGAGGCCCTGGGCAACCTTGTGTAGCTCCAGGCCTGGAGGTTGGTGTCCCTGCCTGTGGCAGGGGGTTGGAGCTCTGTGATCCTTGGGGTCCCTTTCAACCCATGCCATTCTATGATTCTATTATGAGTGCTCTGGAATCTCCTCTCTCCTTGTGCTGTTGACCTCAGACCCTGTGTTGCTCTCAAAAAACACATTGGGTGCTTGACTGGAGCACCCAGGTTAAGCTTTTAATGGGAAGAACAGGAACTTTCAGAGGATGTTTTCCAGCTGAGACTTCCATCTGAAGGTGTTTGATGCTGTACTATCAGGAAGCCCAGGGCAACGATGTATCTTACACATCCCAGTGTTTCCTGGATGAATCCAAGCACAAATACCTTATTTATTCAGCAGGACCTGGTCATTTCCTACTTCAGAGGGGTGCAAATTCAGTACATGGCCACTGTACATTCCCTCAGCCCAGAGGACACGTAGGAGGAGAAAGGGGATTCCTGCTCAGTGATTCCTATACCAGTGTGCTCCTGGATAGCCTTAAGGGCCAAAAGTGACAGTCACCAAGGCTGTCGTAAACTGAAACCAGGGATAGGATTCAGCTTCTGGCCAGACCCAGATAACAGGAGGGGGAAGGGAGGGGGGGGGGCGGCGGGGAAAACAAAAGAAGAGGGACAATAAGCACAGTCACTCCTTCTTTTGCTCCTTGCTTGCTAGGATGCACAATGGTGGCCCCCCATGCAGCTAGGCAGAACCTGGGAACATCTTTGTTTTCAATCCCCTGAAACACTTGTGTGTAAGGTTTTGGAGGTGCCATCCACTGTTTCAAGCAGTTTGACACCCTCTATACTCCCCCTTTCCCATTAGGATCAAACAAACTGCATCATAGGCTCAGAACCACTCTAGGAGGAAAAAGACCATTAAGAACATCGAGTCCAATGTAAGCCCAGCACTGCCAAGCCCACCGCTGAAGGATGCCCCTAAGCACCACATCTACACGCCTTTTAAATACCTCCAGGGATGGTGACTGCACCACTTCCCTGGGCAGCCTGTTCCAGTGATACACATCCTTTCAGTGATTTTTTTTTTCCTAATGTCCAATCTAAACCTCCCCTGGCACAGCTTCATGCTTTTCCCCAGGCTAAACACCCCCAGTTCCCTCAGCCGCTCTTCGGTGCTCCTGAGTGCTGTCTAGATCTAATGTGTAGAGTTACACTCAACAACGTCTCCGGCCAGCCTGTCCGTCCGTCCATCCATCCACCCATCCATCCTTCCCGGACTGATGCCGATGAGGGAAGGTCACCGCAAAGACTCCTGCTGCCGGCAGAGAGAGCCAGAGCACCAGGCAACAAGATCTGAGCGATGGAAAGCAGGGCTGCACCGAGCTTTGTGCCGCCCAGGCTGAAGGGAAAACATCTTTTGATGTGCGGGGGCCCTCTGACTGGGGCATTCAGAGCCATGGGTATTGTTACCTCTCGCCTCTCTGTGCTCTGCTCCGCACAGCCCACTCCCCTCCGGTCGGGCATCCCTTCCCGGCTTGCCCGGCTGCTGCTGCAGGCTCCCACGCTGGCAGCCAGCCCTCCTGCGAGGCCAGAGCACAGGCTTCCCACCAGAAGATGGTGCCCATATTCCACGAAACGCCGGGCAAGGGCTTCGCAGCGCCATCCACTTCTGCCCCGCGCCCAGAAGCCTGGTCAGGCTGCCCAAAAAATGATCAGGGCAATCCCACCGACAAGCTGATGGATGCCAGAGCCCCTCAGAAAGCAGGGTGGCATGTCCACAGGTGTAACCTGCAGTGTAGCTCACCAGAGTGCAGTACAGTGTATGTTCTCTGGCCACATTATTTCCTGGCCTGTATCAGAAATAGTGTGGCCAGTAGGTCTGGGGAGGGGATTGTGCCCCTGGACTCAGCATTGAGTTAAGTGTCTGAGTGGCATCTAATGCTTTGCATCTTAAAGTGTCCAGGGTGATCTCCTACACCATTAGCAGTAACTACTACTCCTAAAGAGCTGTCAGGCAGAGAAGGACCTGGGGGTGTTGGGTGACTGCAGGATGAACATGAGCCAGCAGCAGTGTGTCTGGGTGGCCAGGAAGGCCAGTGGCATCCTGGCTTGTGTCAGACACAGTGTGGCCAGTAGGTCTGGGGAGGGGATTGTGCCCCTGGACTGGGCATTGGTGAGGCTGCACCTCGAGTGCTGGGTCCAGTTCTGGGCTCCTCCCCATCAGAAGGACATTGAGGTCCTGGAGCGAGTCCAGAGAAGGGTAACCAGGCTGGGGAAGGGGCTGGAGGGCAAATCCTCTGAGGAGCAGCTGAGGGAGCTGGGGGTGTTCAGCCTGGAGAAGAGGAGGCTGAGGGGAGACCTCATCACTGCCTACACTGCCCTGCCAGGAGGGTGCAGAGAGGTGGGCGCTGGTCTCTTCAGCCAGGGGACAGGAGATGGGACAAGGGGCAATGGGCTCAAGCTGCCCCAGGGCAGGGTCAGCTCAGATGGGAGGGAAAAGTTCTTCCCTGAAAGAGCTGTCAGGGCCTGGCCCAGGCTGCCCAGGGAGGGGGCTGAGTCCCCACCCCTGGGTGTGTTTAACAGAGGGTAGATGAGGTGCTCAGGGATCTGGTTCAGCACAGGACAGGAATGGTTGGACTCGATGATCTTAAAGGTCTTTTCCAACCTTGTGACTCTGTGACTCTCCTAAGGGTTTGTTGAGCTTTTTAATGAACGGAGCCCCGCAAGCGTAATTAGAACTAAACAAACCCATTATCCTGCCTGGATATTTACCTGCTAATTAAAGAGCATGCAGCCCTGAACCAAGGTGGTTAACTTTGTGTAAAGCCACACGTAGATGTGTTCTGTACAGTACCTTGTGCTGCCCCAGTTTGCTCCTGATGGACTATCAAAGGCAGACATGGAAAAAGGACAATGGATTGGATGTGATATGTGAAGGCACCACCTGAAAATGTTCAAAGGAAAACAGCAACCCTGGGCAGTAGCACACACTGATCTCAGCAGTGGTTCTGGCAGGTGCCTTCTCCATGCAACATCCCACCTTTGAAAAAGGATAACAAGGATAAAAGGATAACATGGGTCTCTGAAGTACAGCAGAAAGTTGCCAGAGCACAGCCTGAAAGGTTTTGTAACACATGGGCTTTGTGATTTACAGCTACCTCTTCTCACCACCAAAACAGGATGGAGCTTGGAGAGATCGTTGTGTCTGAACATCCCAGTGAGAGGCAGTTGTACACCGAGGAGGAGCCAAGAGCCCAGGGCTTGCTGAGGAGAAGCAGAAATCGGATCCACAGAGTTTTCGAGTATCTCACAGGAGAAATGAAAGAATATGGAGACTGGATGAAAGGTGAGCAGAGGGGTGTGTTTGGGGCACTCTGGGTAGGAAGAACATAGAATCATAGAATGTGTAAGGTTGGAAGGGACCTTCAAAGGCCATCTTGTCCCACCCTCTGCAGTGATCAGGGACATCTTCACTAGATCAGGTTGCTCAGAGCCCCATCAAGCCTGACCTTGAACGTCTCCAGGGATGAGGCCTCCACCACCTCTCTGGGCAACCTGTTCCAGTGATCTACCAACGTCACATTGAAGAACATTTTCCTAATATCCAACCTAAATCTCCCCTTTCCTAGTTTAAAACCATCACCCCTGGTCCTTGTTAACAGTTCTTCCCCAGCTTTCTTACAGGCACCTGTCAGGGACTGGAAGGCCACTATTAGCTCCCCCAGAATCTTCTCTTCTCCAAGCTGAACAAGCACAACTCTCTCAGCCTATCCTCATAGGAGAGGTGCTCCAGCCCTTGGATCATTTTTGTGGCCCTCCTCTGGACACACTCCAAGAGGTCCATGTCCTTCCTGTGTTGAGGGCTCCAAAGCTGGACACAGTATTACAGGTGAGGTCTCACCAGAGCAGAGCAGAGCAGAGGGGCAGAATCCCCTCTCTTGATCTGCTGGCCACACTTCTTTTGATGCAGCCCAGCATACAGTTGGCCTTCTGGGCTGCAGATGCACATTGTTGGTTTGTTTCCAGTTTCTCAATCTATATTGCCAACAGTATTTTTGGTGCTGGGACACAAGATGAGGGTCTCACCCCCTGAGGCAGAGCAGGGGAGGCAATGGTGCATGTCCACTGCAAACTTCGGGCTTTCTAATCCAAATCACTTTATCCCCAGGAAAGTCTCACCACATCCTCTTGCCATTGCCATGGCTGCAGGCAAAACTCAGCACAGGAAGAAGTCATCTTTTACACTGAATCAGTTATGTGCCTTTAGCATCATGTTCCTTAGAGTGGTGTGCAGAATCATGCATCTGGGCTGGAGTTTTAGTCTTGCTTGTAAATGCTCTGTATCAGAGACTGTCTACTTGTCCATGTGTGGGCTGAGGATGGCGACCTGAGTCTTGGTTTTGTGGGCAGAGGCTCCTGTAAAGCCAGCCTTGGGGGAGCAATACACACTGTGGCTGTTACGTTGCTATAAAATATAAAACAAGTACTGATCTTGAAGGTTTACTGGAGCAATGCATGAGCAGATGGTCCACGTTACCCAGAATTATTAGGGATCTGGGGTTTTGAGAGGCTGTGTAAGGCTGTGGGTCCTCCATCAAGGCTAGCTTCATTAGCAGTACAACTCCAGGAATGGCAGAGAAACAAGAGAAAGGCATGTACAGCCAGGCTGTGCAGTGACTATCACTGGTGGAAGATGTAGGCTGACGTGCCTCCAGGCATGGAGTTCAGCAGGCTGGCAGTGTGGTCCCCAGCCACAGGGGATCACCTCCTCCTGGTTTCTCTTTAGCGGTCCATCACTGGTAGACAGCTTTGCTTATTCAATGTCCTGAAAACCTTTGGCTGCTGCCCAGTGTTTATATTTGAATACTTATAGTTAATACCTGTGTCCAAAGCACAGAGCATTGTTGATTTATTTCATAGCTCAAGACCAAATATTAGCAATAATTGTTCCAGAAATGCCTGAATATTTTTCTCTAAAGAAACTCATTGTTCCCGGTTTGTAACTGGCTGACTCCCCAGCAATGCACAGCCTGAGGGATGCTTGCAAAGTCATCCCTCAATGTGCACTCCAGACCCTTGGGAGAGCTCTCCCAGGGATGCTGAAGAGATGCAGAGTGGTACTCGGTCCTTCAGAGATCTTCTGTTTAAGCAACTCTCATTAGAAAGCAAAAGTTGAGACTTGAATGCAGTTGCAGAACAGGGAGGGAGGGAAGGAGGGAGAGGAGAGTTTTTAGGAATAAGTCATTGCTGAAATTCAAAAAGTAGCCTGGCACTTTATGCCATGTCTACTTGCCAATCCAAACTAAATTAATCAAGTCTAAATATTTAAGAAGATGACAACTGCATGTACGTATAAGATCAACATACTGTACATGCAATCAGCCCCTCCTTCACCTTTATTCTCCTTGCCATTGCATTTAATAACACGCAGCAGGATGGAAACAAGAACACCTTTCCCAGAAGCATGGCAGTCTATTTGCAGTGGAAGACCCAGCAGCAGAAGGTTATTGCAGTGCCACAAGACCTTCTTTTTCTGCCCGTGGAGTTCGTTAGCAGCACTGCACATAGATACCTTCAGACAGGCTGCCCTCCACCCCCCACACACCTCACTTCTCCCCTGGATTCACCCAAAGTATCCAAGCTTGATGCCCATTTGCTCTGTCCGGGTTCAGTCATCTTCTCTGAAGAGCAACAGCTCTTTGTCCTCTGGAAATGTCTCTTTCCCCTGAGTACAGCCCAAGCTAAGATAAATATTCTCTTAGTTTAGGTTCTTTCAGACACCTTTTGACAGTCTGACCCTAAATAACTACATGTTCTGGGTCCCTAAAACAGCAAAAGTGCTTCCTTTTCATCCCTGCCCACATCCTTTTCTTTTCATCCCTATCCACACAGAGACTGGTTCCAGCCTTTACCTAAGCCCTTCTCCACTTACGAATTATGCACCAAAAAGGGACCGTCTCCTGATTAAATTTATAACAGAATCTTAACCAATCTACCATGCAAGAAAGACAATTCTTTGACCACCATAAATAAACCACTTTTTTTTTATTAATCCCCCCATGAGCTTCATAGCAGTGCCCAGTCCAGTGCAATTAGCTTCTCGAGGGCTCAGACAGCAATTAATCAGAGAGGGTGTTTTACAGTCTTGTTGATACGTTGCCTGTCTTCTGTGGCAAGAAAACAGCTTTGGAGATGTGTGTGCTTTGAGGCACCCTGCTGAAACCATGCCTTATCTTCAGCTTTTCTACTCCATCTCCTCCAGATAAGCCCCTAATGGTCCAGCTGGTGGACTGGATCTTGCGAGGGACCTCCCAGGTGATGTTTGTCAACAACCCTCTCAGTGGACTGATCATTTTAGTGGGGATCTTTGTCCAGAGCCCCTGGTTGATGCTCACAGGATGTACTGGAACGACAGTGTCGACATTAACTGCGCTGGCCCTCAGTCAGGACAGGTAGGTGGTTCTTCACATCTGGGCACTTAATGACAATTAGTTGTTATGGTATCTCCCTGTGATGGGTTGTAACCCCTCATCTGAGTATCTTAGAGCCAGCAGACCAGCTTTCCTTACAGATGGTTTGGAAGCAGGTGTGGACAGAGCTGTGGTCCAGGAAGAGCTTGCCTGTCCCCAGAATTGCCTGTCTCTGTGAAAGCAGGCAGTTATTTCTCTGGTAGCCACTGTCACAGTCATGAAGGTCCCTTGGGTTGTGTAGAACACCCTGGATCATCATTTGATAGTCTCCAAACTCCTGCTTTCCACATGCTGTTGCAATTCCATGCCACTTTTTTTATCTTTCCCCTATACTACCTCCACTCGGAGCAGGGCAGCTTTAAGTTGTGCTTCAGTGGGCCCCTGTGACAGGTCACCTTCTGCACTGCTTGCCACCTCACAAACATTTCTTTCCATCATAGATCAGTCATTGCAGCTGGGCTGCACGGATATAACGGGATCTTGGTGGGACTGCTCATGGCTGTCTTCTCTGACGAAGGGGACTACTACTGGTGGCTTCTTCCTCCTGTGGCAGTCGTATCCATGGCTTGGTAAGTGTCACTTCTCCTCCTAGGGACAATTCTGAGAGAATGAGGTGTCCTGCTCTGCACAGCTTAAACACGTTGGAAGTCCCCTCTACATCAACAGTTTCAGTCACGGTGGCACTGGAAAGAGGCTGTCATTGATGCACGGAGCTTGTGAGGCATGTGGGTTGGAGGTGGATTGCACAGAGAATACTGATTATAGCACATGGGAAAACATCCCTGCTCCAGTGCTCTGCAAACAGGCCTCAGCAGCAGAACACACTCAGGATGGATGTCACCATGTCCAACAACACAACAGTTCTCCCTCATCCGACCTGGTACTATCCTGTGGGTTGAATCCAGTCTTCCCCTCCTCAGGGACTGAGCCAATCATGAGAAAAATTAATTCCCCCAAGTAGGTCCGATTGCCAGAAAATACCCTTACCACTTCTAACTACGGGCATGAGCATCACGATCTATTTAACAGCCTTAACTGAAATTAATTCAAGAGTCACATTTTCATCACTGAGTCACTGCATTTCGCTGCTTTTAAAATCAGATTTTTTTTGGTCTTTATTTTATTTCATCAGTCACTCTCAGCAAAGGTCATTTTACAACAACTTCTCAACACCCAGAACATGTTGCAAGAACGTTTAGTTTCTCTTGCCTGCCAGAACTCCTTGAGGCCTTTTGTTCAAAACTTTTTCTTCATCGTTTTAGTTCACAAAGACTCAAGGGTAGAGCCAAAAGATCTTCAAATTAGACATTTCAGTGATTTTTTTTTTCAACCGATACTTAGAATTTCAGCTTTAGAAGTGAGCATTTCTTTAATTGTTTCCTTTCTTTCTGACAAGATGTATAACCAGCAGAAGCTTTGTACTTCAGCACAGAAACTAGGACACCACTTTCACTGAAGTGCTGATTTTTCTCCTACAGCTACAAGCGAGGAAATCTCTATCCCACTCTGGGAACCAAATCTATTATAAAAGAATAGGTTTCATCTGAGATTATATACAGGGAGAACAAAGCATTTTTACCACTGATAGTATCTACACAACAGGACACAAGATGTTGCTTTTGAAATGCCAAACAGTTTGAATGTGTTTGGCTTCTTTATTAGAACCAGGTCAGTGACCAAGAATTAATCTTCCAGGACTCAAATGCGTCATCTTGAGAAATTCAAGTCTTTAACCTGAAATTTTTTAAGGTGTGCAGTGTCCACTGCTACTTGGAGGCTGACTGTAACAGTAGCTCAGCTGACTCATATTAAGAAAGCTCAGCTCAAAGCACCAGAACACAGACCACTGCTATTAAGGACCTGGCTTTTCACTCTTCTCCATAAAAACAGATATTATGTTGACATTACGTTACCAGAAAAGCATTTATGCAGGACATCCACCTTGAGTGGAAATAAGACAGTCTGGAAACATCCTGAGGAAAGAAGACCTTGTGAAATTTATACCCTGGTTTCCTGGTGAAGTTTATATCCCATGTTCTAGAGTAGAAGTTTGGAAAAAGTCATGGTATCCCAGTCTTTGCATAATTTTTAGTGTTCAGTCTCTAAATATTTTGAGGGTCACCCCAAATATTTTATGCACTAAATATAGTCAATCATGTTTCTGAAGAAGAAAGCTCAGTTTTCAGAAAATGCCATATGATTTTGGTTGGTAGCTGGGCAGATCACAGAAGCATCAGTGTCACTGACAAATGCTAGAACATCAGTCAAGGTCATGACTGGCACAACACATTTCACAGGTGGGTTACAGTGGAGAAGTTCTCTCACACTCTGTCAGACTGCATCTGTCCTAAGGCCTCCTCATTTCCCAAAGCAGTCTAGCACAGTAAATATTTTACATCTTTCTTACATCAAAATGCTTCCACCCTCTTTGATCACCTCTGCTGCTTTATTTTTCTTCTAGAACCAAACTCTTAAAACAGAATAAACAGAAACAATAAACAAACAAACAAACAAACAAAAAAAGGCAAATGGGCAAATTAGGTCATGTTAAACTTTCTCTTGCTTCCTCAAGAAAGCAGCTTTTTAGAGCATCTGAAGCATCCTCCACTGTTCTTCATGTGGCATTTCCAAACTTCGCTTTCTGCTTCCTGAAAGATCTTTGTACTGAACCTTTCCCCACCTGTGACTATGGGCCATACTGGATGCATTTCTTCACTGTCTACCTGAGCTCATCATAGCTAGCAGAGTGCTCCCACATTATCCAGCTGTCCTCAGGGAAAGGAGTGCAGTGAATGGATGTGATAGTTGTTGCACAGAATTCTGCAACTATTTGTCTGATGCAGACTAATATACTGAAGGCACTAATATATTAAAGGTATAAAAGTGATGTTTAGAAGCACCACTACCTGCTGTTTCTAAAAGGAACAGCATTGGCTTTCATTTGTTTATGACCAAAGTGGTAGGCTGATCCACCACTACAATCGTTATGACCAGCTGTACTTGTTTCTCTTCTCCTCCTGTTCTCAGCCCAATCCTGTCCAGCGCTTTGGGATCCATCCTCAGTAAATGGGACCTTCCAGTTTTCACTCTGCCCTTCAATATTGCGGTGACTTTGTACTTGGCAGCCACAGGACACTACAACCCCTTCTTTCCAACAACCCGCATCAAACCTGTTACCTCAGTGCCCAATATCACGTGGTCTGCAATCAACGCACCCCTGGTAAGCTTCACTCCAACCAGTTCATGTTTGTCATTAAATCAGGGAGTGTGAAGGAGGCATCCAGCCTGGAATAACAATTTCAGGTGTGTCAGAGAGCCTACATGACATGTACAACCAACAGGCAATCACAGAAATACATGAGTTGGTTCAGTCTGTACAGGACAGTGCAATAGAAGCCCCAGAGAAAGTCCTAGTTGATCCGACAGAAAGGCTGATAGAGCCTGAGGGAAAAGAGCTGCTGAATCTCTCACTTCATCTAAATCTGGACTCCCCCAGAAGAAGTCTTCAGTGCTGCCAACACAGAAGCACATCTGGATATACACTCCCACTGTCCGGGTGATGTCCCTTGCTTGTGACATCAGCAAGACAGTCAATGACAATATGGAATGACAGAAGAAACACCAGGGTAGTGAAAGGACAGGAACTCATTTACACCCAGTCTCCTGCGGTTTAGCTCTAGCTCTGGAGGATCACCTTTCCAAAGCAGCACAGGTGTAGCAGATATGCTTCATATACATTCACAGAATGCATAAGGTTGGAAGGGACCTTTAGAGGCCATCCAATCCAACCCCCATTCAGTGAGCAGGGACATCTTCACTAGATCAGGTTGCTCAGAGCCCCATCAAGCCTGACCTTGAATTCTCCAGGGATGGGTCTCCACTACCCCTCTGGGCAACCTGTTCCAGTGATCAACCACCCTCATATTGAAGAACTTTTTCCTAATGTCCAACCTAAATCTCCCCTTTTCTAGTTGAAAACCACCACCCCTCTTCCTATTGCTACATGCCCTTGTGAACAGCTCTTCCCCAGCTTTCTTACAGGCACCTTTCAGGTACTGGAAGGCCACTATGAGGTTGCCCCGGAGCCTTCTCTTCTCCAAGCTGAACAACATATAATATGCAATAAACTCAAATAAACCAGGCCCACCACACCAGAAAGGTCACCATTTTTCTTCCGCACTAAAGTCACAACCCCCCCCCCAAAAAAAAAAAAAAAAACCAAAACACACCCATCCACCATATTACCACCCCCCTCCCAAAAATAAGAGTTCATCTTGGGCTGATGAAATTCAAGCCAAACAATGAACTAATTCTGGTTTGAAGATCACAAGTGACAACATTCGCCCATGAGACTCACACAGATCTAGGGTTGCTTCCTTCCTTTCTGACCAATATCTTGGACAAAATAACTGTTGTCCCCTTTTGAGTACAGAGATACCATAACATATTTTTTTTCTACTGGCTGCTGCAGCTCTTGCAGTCCATCCCTGTTGGTGTGGGTCAAGTGTATGGTTGTGAAAACCCCTGGACTGGAGGCATCTTCCTTGTTGCTTTACTTATCTCCTCCCCACTTATATGTTTACATGCAGCAATTGGATCAACAGTGGGGATGTTTTCAGGTAAGCAAGATGTCACAAAGTAATTTTTTATTTAGACTATCTTGACACTAGTCATTAAACTTCTCTGTCCAGACTTTAGAGTCATGTGGGCTTGTATGTACTTTGACAAAACTCCCATTTTTGAAAATGTGTCTAGATTTGGAAGGTCTCACTGAAGGTCATTCAACATAGTGAAGGCAAGAACAGAAGTGGATTTTTCTTTAAGTTTTGAAATTTTTATTAGATTTGTAACTCAGGCAGGTGGTTTGTTCCACTTAGCTTAACTTTCCTGCCATCAGATGTGATGAATCCCATGGAGATGATGGCAAAGAAATCCAGCTAGAGGAATAGTTTCAGAATTGATCTCTTGCTGCCACGAGCATTTTAAACTACCACCTCATGCAGTTGTCTACCTCAGAGCTGATCAGTCTACAAAAATAAACAGACTTTTCTGGGATACAGGTCACAGAATCACAGAACAGTAGAGGTTGGAAGGGACCTCTGGAGGTCAATTCATCCAACCCCCCTGATAAAGCAGCTTTCCCTAGAGCAGGATGCACATATCCAGGTGGGTTTTGAATGTCCCTAAAGAAGGAGACTCCACCATCTCTCTGGGCAGCCTGTCCCAGTGCTCTGTCACCCAAAGGGTGAGGAAGGTTTTCCTCATGTTCAGAGAGAACTTCCTGCATTCTAGTTTGTGCCCATTGACCCCTGTCTTGTCACTAGCCATCACTAAGAAGACTCTGGTCCCATCCTCTGGACATCCACCCTTCAGGTATTGATAAGTATTGATGAGTTTCCCACTCAGTCTTCTCCAGACTAAATGGTTCCAGCTCTTTCAGCCTCATACAAGAGATGCTGCATCCTCATAGTTCTCTGCTAGACTCTCTCCAGTAGTTCCCTGTCTTTCTTGAACTGGGGAGCCCAGAACTGGACACAAAACTCCAGATATGGCCTTACCAATGCAGAGTAGAGAGGGAGGAGAATCAACCTGCTGGCCACAATCTTCTTAATGCACTCCAGGACACCACTGTCCTTCTTGGCCACACTGCTGGTCATGGAGAGTTTGTTGTCCACCAGGACTCACAGGTCCTTCTCCACAGAGCAGCTTCCTAGCAGGCCAGACCCTAACCTGTACTGGTGACTGGGGTTATTTGTCCACAGGTGAAGGTTCTTATATCCTAGCTCATCCTAACCTGGTGCAGATCTGTAAAAATAACTAATCGGATACCACTCAAAATGTCCCATCTCCCCACTAACCAGAGAAACAATTTTCTGACAATCTTCTAACTTCTTGAAGTTAGACAAGATTAATGCAGTTTATGTGGCTGATTGTAATAAAAAATATGATGGAATAAGAATGATCCGAGACCTTGGAAAAGGCAGACTCATCCAACAATAAGTCCTATGTGGTCTGAAGCACTTTGTGCAAGATGTGAGCTGCCTTGTACTTGTGTTTTCAAACAAAACTACCCATGATTTGTATGATTAAGAGCACTTGGCAAGTTTTGTACAGGTTTGATATTTAATCTAGAAGAGAAAGGTCAGGGAAAATTATCTGGGGATAAGCATAGCAATGAAACAGAAGACAAATGAGGACATTATAGCAGGAAATGTATTAATCTTAAGAGGGACATGAAGGTAGCCTGTGCACTGTGTATTGTGCTCTTCTTTTCACTGTTAGCTCTGAGGCCTCTGAGAAATCCTGCAGAAGTACCTGTGAAGTTAGGTTTGGAGCAGCCCATGGGCTCACAAGCCAGTGGGGAATTTCCACAGCAAAGATACAATGACCACATCTAGTAACTAGACGAGATCTAGCAAAGGCCACTAGGGCAAGATGGAAAGCCCAGCTTGCTCCCATATAAGACACTCAGCCATGCTTCTGATATTCAAGATCAAGAGATGTATGAAGTTTAAACAGCATATGTGAACACAGGCTTCTGCAAGGACACCTGGGTGAGAAAGTCCTCCTACATTCTGGTGGGATCCTCCCTTTAGTCATCTGGGGGAACAACTAGTGCTTACACAAAAAGTTTTGTCTTAAAGAAACCATTGAGACTGAGCCAAATTCCAACCCCTTGCACATTATCAGAACTCCAACATAATGCCCATCTTTTGCTTTCGTTCTTTTTTTCTGCATGTGCATGTTTTGCAAGCGTGGACACAGCTGAACTTTCCGAGATGTCATGAGAAGAGACAACAAATTTCCAGCAAGTGATAGGTCCTCCTGCAGACATCTCTCTTACCTGACCTCACGCTCTTGCCTTTTGCCTTGCAGCACTGAGCATTGCATCACCCTTTGACAGCATCTACCTTGGCCTGCACAACTACAACTCCGCCCTCGCATGCATTGCGATTGGGGGCATGTTCTATGCCCTGACCTGGCAGACTCATTTGCTGTCCCTTGCCTGTGGTACGTATCTTTTACATAAAGGGAAGAGAAAAATGTATGCTGCCAAGCAGTCTATGAGGAGCACAGGCTTCGAGTTAACTACCACTCTGTAACCAATCAGTAATTCCACAGATTCATAGAAGCTGCCTTTTCATAACTACACGTATCATTAGAGGAAGCGTGTCACAAGAAGAGAGCTATTGCACAAGGTCAGTTTAAAATCCATCTACCCAAAGACCCCGCCATCAACAGCAGCCAAAACCAGGCATTATGGGAAGTTTAAGAATGAAAATTTCCCATTAAGAAATTCCTGTCGAGATCCACCCAGACCCAAATTACAGAGTCACAGAATCACAGGAAGGGACCTCTGGAGATCATCTGGTCCAATACCCCTGCCAGAGTGGGATCACCTTGAGCAGGCCACACAGGGCAGCATCCAGGCAGGGTCTGAATGTCTCCAGAGAAGGAGACTCCACAGTCCCCCTGGGCAGCCTGTCCCAGGGCACTGTCACCCTCACAGGAAAGAAGTTGCTCCTCATGTTTAGGTAGAACTTCCTATATTCAAGTTTGTGCCCATTGTTTCTTCTCCTGTCACTGGCCACCACTGAAAAAAGACTGACCCCACCCTCCTGACACCACGCCTCAAGTATTTATAAGCACTGGTAAAATCTCCTCTCGGTCTTCTCTTCCCTAGTCTAAAAAGTCCCAAGTCCCTCAGCCTCTACTCATCAGATAGATATTCCTAGCACCCTCAGCATCTCCACAGCCCTTTTTTGTACCCTCTCCAGTAGCTCCCTGTCCTTCTTGACCCCAGGAGTCTGTCACTGCTCACAATATTCCAGATGAGGCCTGACCAGTGCAGACTAGAGGGGGAGAAGAACCTCCCTCAACCTGCTGGCCACACTGTTTTTGACACACCCCATGGTGCCATTGGGTTTCTTGACCATGAGAGCACATTGCTGGCTCACAGTCAGCCTGTTGTCCACCAGGACTCCCAGGTCTTTTTCCACAGAGCTGCTTCCCAGCAGGTCACCCCTAACCTGTACTGGTGCCTGGGGTTATTTCTCCCTAGGTGCAGGACCCTACACTTGCCCCTGTTGAATATCATAAGATGACTCTCTGCCTGTCTCTCCAGCCTGTCCAGATGACACTGGATGGCAACACGGCCTTCCAGCATGTCAGCCACTCCTCCTAATCATTTGCATTTCAGTCGTTTTCTGTCCTAGGCGTAGTTTCTGAACTTCTCAGTAGCTATCCCCTCCTTGACCTTGTCTTCGGGTACCTGAGCTTACCTCCCATTTTGCTGTCTCTGACATCCTGGGACATCCTGGGACAAGGAGGCCTAACAAGGATACTGCTAACTGCGTGTGGTTTGAAGCCACGGGACAAAGAATCTCTGCGGTCCCAAACTGGTGGGGAATTTCTGCAATGTCCCACTGCACACAAGTCAAGTTGTGCCAATTAAAAAGAAACTAAAGACAAAAGAAATACCACACTCATGTGTTTCTGAAAAAAAAACAACCTATGCTCTTAATTTATCATCCATATCTACAGCATAGGTAGGACCGGACGTAGTCCACACAGCCACACCGTTTGAATACTAACATTAATCTTCACATCAGGTGAAGGGAGGATTATTTTCCTGTGAATTTGGACAGTATCACTATTTCTGGGGTGGGTTTTGGGTTTTTTTGTTTTGTTTTGGGATGGTGGGTTGGGATTTTCTGAAAGAGATGAACAGTACTTTCCCAATCTTGAGCTGCCATTGGTCTTCTCTCCTTAGCATTGTTTTGTGCCTACTCTGGAGCAGCTCTTGCTAATATCCTATCTGTGGTAAGTTGGCGGGGCATGGGGGTGTTTTATGGGGTTTTTGTTTCTTTGTTTGAACTGTATTTTGGTTTGTTATGACACATTGTTAAGGAAATGAAAACTCTCCGTGTTCAGTTTTGACAGCACTGAAATGAGCATGCTGCGTCCAGTGGCAGGTCTTGCAAAGATTCCCCACCAGTTAAACTGTGCACTTGCAGACACAGCAGCTCACAGAGAGGTTTTTTCCAAGACCTTTGGAGCATGTTATCCAGTGTGGGATGGTGCGTGTGAACATGACTGCCAGCAATCACATACAGTTTCTCATGCAAGACTTAGTTGCAGGCAGTATTCTCAGGCAATTCATAAGGGTCCAAGTTTTTCCCCACTTTCTCTGAAGTCTTCTTCCCACTCTACACACAGATTTTGTTTAAATTTAATCCAGGTATGAGAACTAAAAACGGGGGGGGGGGGGTTGGGAGTGGGAGGGGGGAGCCTATTCTCTCAAATATAAAATTGCTTTATCTTGACAAATCCAGGCAAGAGGTGAACCCAGAAATGCCAAGTTTTGTTTCTACTGTAAGGTCAGAGATTAAAGTAGAAAACATTTCTTTATAAATTCTATCAAGTAACTTAAAAGAAAAACAAAAACAGAACCAGGAGTTTCATGCATTAAATGTACTCAACTGGCATACAGTCGGTCCTGTGTCAGTCCCTGCAGATGGGTTGCTCTTTTAGCATATGGGCTTTGGGGATGTGTGAGAAAAGAAAAACATCTACTTTTTCTCCTTCCTTGTGATATTTTTTTTTTTTTGGCAGCCACCAATTCAGGCCAAGAGGTGAGGTCACAAAGGGGAACTGAGGGCTGGATGCAATGCCACTAACACCTGGGCACTGGGGACAGTGAATATGTGTGAACAGAATAGTAGTCTCAGCACAGGGCATTTTGCAGGACAGTGAGGGTAGGATTCAGCTTATTTGTTAGAGAATTTGAAACCCAATGTGTGAGCTGGGTGTCTGGGCTTCCGTTGCAACCATCAGAGCTCTGGAGCCTGATTCAGTCAATTCAGTATTCATTCCAAGTTCTGTTCTGGCCAATGGCTGCATCTCTGAGGTGAGGTTTCCAGTGTGGGATGCCTTATGTAGCCCCATACATTTCAGATGATCTAGATACCTCTGTGTGAGCAGATCAATTGATGTTTGGTAGCGGAGGAGCTCCCCAGATCTCCAGTGGCCAGCAGGAACCTAGCACACCTGTATCCCCCGCCACATAGCCAACTGCATCTGGGCATCCTCCTCTGGATCCAAATGGGGGATCCTGCATGGGGAGGTTCAGGAAAGTATGTCCTACATCACACCATCTTCTGGGAAAGCACAGGCTCTCACGGCTTCTCAAGCGCGAGAATTTTGCAACGGGCAGAATTAAGCAGAGGAAACACAAGAAAAGAGGTACCAAAATGCACTTATCTTTCCCCTCCCAGCTTGGACTGCCACTCTGTACCTGGTCTTTTTGCTTCTCCACACTTCTCTTTTTGCTGATAAACTCAGAGAACCCAGCCATCTACAAAATCCCCCTCTGCAAAGTCACCTACCCAGAAGCCAACCGCATCTGCTACCTGAGAACAAAGAGAAGAGCGTCGGAAAGCAGGAGAGAAGAGCAGAAAAGAAAGGAGCAGAAGCCCTCTGGTGACTCCAAAATAAACACGGGAGGCACCCCCTTTGCACCCCCAAAACCCGCCACGCTTACTGATTTCATTTGCCCCCAAATATACAATTCTTAGGTGTTTGTTTCTTCATCCAAGCATACAGCAGTCACAAACACCCCCTTCCTCAGTGGCTGCGGGCTGGAGATTTGAGACCCCAGGCTCCTCCCGAGGAAGCACTGTTTGCCCTTGGGCTAAACTTTCCAAAAAGCACTCAGGTAACAGATTAATGGCTGCCTTATCAATCCACATGCTGTTAACTTGAAAGTCACCTCTTATCAATAATAATTATAAGAGTAGGCAGAAGAACATTAAAGCTGACAAGAAGCTGTATTTAATTTCAGACATATAATTTAACTACATAAATATGCTGAGAAGGCATTGGTATCTCATAACAATAAATAATGTAAGAACTATGTCAAGAGCTGCAATTCAAATTAAGAACGTGTGTATTTGAAAGTGGAATAAACAGACTGATCTCTTTCTTTCTTGTGTCCTGTCAATGTCTAACCCTCTTAATCCCACTTAACAGCTACAACTTATACAGGTAAATATTCTTACAGCGCAGGCTATTTTTGGTGCCATCTTCTGACTCCTCATTAAGTTCCCAGATAATGAAGGTGTGAATATATATATGCTTTAATCAGACTAGAAAAGTGACTAGCCAGCAGTGATCAAACATTTTCCTTTTCCTTGTGTAATTTTCTGTCTGACAAGTAGGACATCTCTGTCTCTTGTTGAATGCAGGACAGCAAGTCTGCATCCCTGCACACATCCAGTGGGAGACGGGGGAACTTCATGTAGCTGGCGGCATTTGCTGCAGTCCTTTCTCTCCTTTTCCTCGGGGTCCAGTTGCCTTGCATTAAACTGTGAGCCATAAACAAGCCATCAGATCCTCTTGGTGTTTGTTGGGTGTCAGGTTGGGATCTTCACGTGTCTTCGGTGTCTGTCCTGTCCTGGAGAAGCCACAAGAGGCATCATCAGAGTAGTTGTGGGAAGCTGAGGATCTTCTTGCAGATGTCCTCTGCAGGGGCTGGTTTCTGACAGGCATAAGGTGTGAGAAGGACACTGTGACTTTATGCCTCCTCCAGGTTTTCTTGGGAACAGTTTCCAAAACCTCTGCAAAACCAGCCTGACCGAAAGGCTTCATCATTCTTAAGCTGCTTCACATGGTCACTTCAAAATCACAGACCCAAAGGACTAGAAGATTTGCAATGAAAGGGACGATGCCACCACAAATGTTCAGATTAGATGCTGTCTTTTTCTGCTTCTTGATGTGGGGATGTTCTGCAGATTCATTTGATGGTCTCTGAGCAGCTAAAGAGACCACAGCACTTGGCATGATTTACAAAAGGTGAGCCTGGGTGCTGCTTACTGGACTGTGCCTTTATATGCAACACCAGCAACTGCCAGCCCCTCTAAATGTCCCCTAGAAGTCAGCCTGAGATGCTTGTTAAAGGTGAGGCCATTGCAGGGACTCTGGTAAAATCTGGGTCCTACTTCCTCCCCTTTCTGCATGACAACAGATTTGCGATTCCAAGAGGCAGGACAGCTTCACATATACAGGTAAACACAATATCACACTGTCATTGAAAATTTAGGGTTCCAGCAAGCTTTTTAGCCATTATGACCTGTTCCACCTCTCAGACCTGAACATCTATGTTACACCTCTGTCACATTTTAAACCTCAGGCTACCCTCTGAACACCTCCAAGCCCTCCCTCCTCAGAGCTGCTCTCAATCCATTCTCCACCCAGTCTGTGCTTGTGCTTGGGATTGCCACAACCCTTGTGCAGGACCTTGCATTTGGCCTTGCTGAACTTCATGCAGTTCACATGGGCCCACCTCTCCAGCCTGTCCAGGTCCCTCTGCATGGCATCCCTGAGGGTGCACTCGGTCCCACTTGCCACATTTCCAACAAAGATGTTGAATGGTGCCAATCCCAGTACTGATCACCCACTTGTCACTGGTCTCCACTTGGACATTGAGCTGTTGACCAGTATTCTTTGAGTGTGACCATCCAGCCAATTCCTTATCCACAGAGTGGTCCATCCATCAAATCCATGTCTCTCTACAATACAGTCAGCTAAAACAATGCTAGAGCCATACTTTTTAAAAAAAACAACCCTCAGCTGTGGTTATTTATGTGAAGCACATTTTTTTTCTTACAAATAAAAGTGAAGTCCAAGCCCAATAAGGCTATTGGAAATAATTTGCCATGTAAGAGGCATTGCAGGCATTAATTCCTCAGCCACAAGCAAATCCATCCTGAAATCAATTAGCAAAGCAATTTCTGGAGTTGAAGTCATCCATAAAAAATAGGCTATAAACAGCTTTATTAAGTCTCTAGCTAATCAAAAGATTTGAGTAACTGTAGGCACTACTAATAATAATTCTTGAAAACAGCCAAGACAAATCAAGTGTCTACTGGAAGGGAGCAGTACACAAAAAACCCACTAACAGGGATTACCAGTGGTGGTCCCAGCAGCCAGCTGCCTGTTGAGGTCCATAGAAAATTCACATTAAGAGAAGGAAACTGCAGTTTTCATTGGGACTGACAATTTCAGAGAGTTCCCAGAGATCTAACGTAAACAAAAACCCCAAATCCTCTTCTGTAGTAAGAGCAGTCACTCCACCCAGCTCAGCTGCGCAGAAAACGCGATAAATACTGTATAAAACAATGCCTGGCCAAGCAGTTGCATATATTTAAAAAAAAAAAACACCAAACCCAAACAAACAACAAAGCACCTCCTGAAAACTTGCCTTCAAAATCTGAACAGCCGTGGGAAATGAGAGGAGTTGAAGCAACTCGAAGGAATTCCGAGCGGTCTCCCCAGTGAACAAAGACCATCTGGTCCAACGTAACTGGAGTCCGATGTACGAACAGCACACAGCCCGCGTGCCTCTAGGAAAAGTGCTTACCTTATTGCTCCAAATGTCATGTTTTCCATTTGTTCCTTACCTTCTTAAAAAAAAAAAAAAAAAAAAGAAGAAGAAAAAAAAACAACCCAAAAGCTCTGCTCTTTCAGAGGATGCTCTCAGCTCCTACCACATAGACACAGGCACTTCTATCGATCAAGATTAATCACGGAACCTCTTAGAGAAAAAGCTGAACCAAGGGCTTTCCATGTCCTGGCTCGGGACTGTGGTGGCTCCAGGATGACTTACCCGTTAATCACTGTTCATGAACAACTGGCAGAGCTGCACTGGGGGAGTGTGGAGGGAGGGATTTGCCTTCTCAGCAGACGTTACTTGTGGCAAGGTCAGAGCCATGCTACCATCCACACTGGAGCATTCTAGTTGCTGGAGCATCATGTTTACCACCCAATTCTCCAATCTTGGAGCAGCGTAGGTGAGAGGGAGCTGGGGTCCTGTGCTGGGGGACAGCAGGATGACCAATCAGCCAGCAGTGTGCCCTTGTGGCTAAGAAGGCCAATGGCATCCTGGGGTGTATTGGAAGGGGTGTGGTTAGTAGGTCAAAAGAGGTCCTTCTCCCCCTCTGCTCTGCCCTGGTGAGACCCCACCTGGAATATTGTCTCCAGTTCTGGGCCCCTCAGTTCAAGAAGGACAGGGAACTCCTTGAAAGAGCCCAGCACAGGGCCACCAAGGTGACAGAAGGAGTGGAACCCCTTGCTTATAAGGGCAGGCTGAGGGAGCTGGGCCTCTTTAGCCTGGAGGAGACTGAGGAGTGACCTTATTAATGTCTATAAATATGTAAAGGTTGAGAGTCAGGAGGACAGAGCCAGGCTCTTCTCAGCAATGGCCAGTGACAGGACAAGGGGCAACGGGTGCAAGCTGGAGCAGAGGAAGTTCCATGGGAATGTCAGGAGGAACTTTTTCCCCGTGAGGGTGACAGAGCCCTGGGACAGGCTGCCCAGAGAGAGTGTGGAGTCTCCTTCTCTGGAGACATTCAAACCTGCCTGGATGCATTCCTGTGTGATTCAGTCTGGGTGATCCTGCTCTGGTAGGGGGTTGGACTAGATGAGCTTTCAAGGTCCCTCCCAACTCCTAATGTTCTGTGATTCCATGAATCCCTTCATCTGATGACTTTTATTGAAACCCAACAACACCTTCACTTAGTACTGGTGTTCAGAGCAGACAGAAACAGCAGTGCAGAGGGAGTCCACTCTAGGAGGTGGAGGACACCAAAAGCAGCAGGGCTGGAAAGTCTGCTTACAGAGCTGTTTGCAAAGGAAGAGCCAGGCAAATCACAATGGATTAAAAAACTGCTGACCGAGCAGGTTGGTTTGCTCACTTCCACTCTCAAACTCCCAGAGATGCTCTGCAGCAGAGCCTGGGCTTTTCTCTGCCAGCTCCATTCAGTTCTGCTGTGAGCTTAAAATAAGGATTGTCACTTTTTTCAGCCCCTCTGCAATGTCAACACCTCTTCTTCCCAAATGTGCAACTGCAGACCACTGCCTCTCTGCAAACAGGGGTGTAAAGTTGTCAGACAGGGAGGGCAAACATCTCCCCCCACAACTCCGAGGCAGCCTGTGCATGGAGCCCGCCAGCACTCTGGCAGCCGTGAGGAAACACCGGTACAGGATTTATGCTCCGGGAGGTACTGCAGCGACATGGGGCCTCACCGCAAGCTGAAAACCTCAAAAGTTTACAACATGTCCAAATAAGATAAGCCCCTAAAATTTCCAGCTGCTGGAAAGCTGCTCTGTGCTTTGTCCATGCCAGATATCTCCAGTCTGCAGTGACAGACGCATCCCCCAGCACTGCAGACAGACTTGGGTTTGTGTAGATCATGTTTGCCAGGGCTACAGAAATCCCGCTGCTCCAAGGGTGGGATCTGCTTGCCAAGCACTGTCCCCTCACTCCCCCTTCAAGTGAAAGGGTGTGCTTTAATTTGGAAGATGGAAGGAGTTCAAACAGGAAACAAACCCTGGACTGCAGTTGATTTTACAGTTCTCAGGGGGTCTTTAACGAACTCCTGCAGCTGTTACCACAGCTGGAATTCACACATCCCAGTGGGTGGATAGGAAGACCAGGGACAGCTCTGTGGGAAGCAAGGTTTCTGACACCACATTTTCCCTGGGAATAAGTTTGGGCACCTCTGACTAAAACTCGGCGGCTCCTGAGTGCACTCAATTATGTCAGTGCCTTTAGCAGCTTTAAGCTGTCATGAATCTGTATCCTCACATCCTTATCCTGGAAGAGCCCTTTACAGAGAAAAAGCTGAGGTAGACCCAAATCCACACTCCCAAAATGTGCCACTTCACTCTACACAGCGGTGTTGAAGGATCAAATACATGCGGGAGCCCTTCCAAAAACATCCGGCTGCCTCACCCACCCAAAGTGCACAGGGGTGCAGGCTGCCTAGCACATCCCAGCACTGACACCCCTGCTCTCTGCAACTAGGGTGATCTGGAGTCCTTTCCCCTTTGCTCCATGGTACCCCAGCTTGTACCTTATCCCACTTCTCCACACTTCCCTCCTTTTAACTAAGTGTTGACAGGTCCATTGCTCTGTCATCCACGGATCTCCACTCTGCAAAACCGCTCAGCCAGAAGCCAGGCAGTGACTTCCCAGCTGCAGAGAAAACCAGAACAGCAAAGATGATGACAAACTGTCAGCCAGCAATGGTTTCTTACTGTAGCTGAGGGACTTTATTTCACTTGTGTAAATTAAATCCCATTTAGGGCATTTTCCGTTCCCAGAAATTGAGCTAACAGATACGACTGGTTTTTTTCCTATTACAAAACGTGCATCTTTACTGCAAATGGATTTATGTCTGCTTGTGTCTGTGCATAAAAATGCTGCTCTGTAGTACTTCTTACATCAGCATCTGCAGCCAGTGTAACTCTGCCTCTATCCATTGCACCGATCGTTAATTTTCAGCCCTTCCTCTTGTCTGCTGGTTCACTTCTGGACAGTATCAGTCCTCTCTCTCTCGTCAATTAGAGCTGCAATCCATGCTGTGACCAGAACCTCCCACTCCTATTAAGAACTACTCAGCAAGAAAATAGTGATCACTGGGGTTTGTATGCTGAGAGTGCTTCTTGCTGGAAAGATAGAAATCTGCTCTTTGCTAAGGGCCAAAGCTCTTTTCTACAACATACAGGTTTGTGAGAACGTTTTCCTTGAAAGCAGGCAAGCCCTGGGTGAGAGTCATGCCCCCATCATCAGGGCAAAGGAAGGCAAAAGGTTGTAAAACTTTACCTCGCTGAGATCAGATGCAGGGAAGTTAAGTGCTCTGACTCTGAAGTGGATGAAGCAGCAGAAAACATCTTGCCTCGTGTCATAAAAATGAGACGAGTTTGGCCAGCTTTGACGTTCTTATGGGGATCCTGCTGTCTTGAGGTAGGTCTGAAAAATGAGCTTTGGGCTTTTCCAAGGAGGCAGAATAACAGAAGAGGGGTTTGAAGATTAAATTTAGACTAGTTTGAGTTGCAATTTCCTCTCCGGCCCTGAAATACAGCGATACGGTTAACCTTGGGCTTGAAAAACCCTCTAGTGCTTCAGGATGTTTCAATACAGCTGATCCTGAGAGGAGAAGGTCTGAAGATGTCTGAACCTGAAGATGACCATATGAGAGGCCAGTGCCTTCCAGCCAAAATGTATGTCATCTTCGGAGCCAGCTGGACATAGTAAGGAATTGTAGCTAAGATCATGACAGTGAAAAGAACAATTTCCAGTGGAGGTCCCACAGGTACTTAAGATTCAATCTCATTTCCACAGGCATGCAGGCCAGCCAAGAGAAATGGCCATTTTTGATAAGAAAAGTGATAGTGCGGTCCAAAGGGCAGGGAACGCAGATCCAAACAAGGGGACCCAACAGATGAATGCATCTGTCTTCTCTTTGACCTGCATTCCGTTGGGTTTCATGAGTGGTATCATTACCTGGTCTTTCTCAGGGCCTCAGAGACATTTCCTTGTGCTGGACACCATGACCAGCGCTAGTGAATGGAATGGTGCTGGGCGACAACTCATCGTCATAGGGAACCACCAGCACAGTCCCTGGCATATGTTGCTTTGGTCAACTACCTCACTTCCAAGTATTTCTTTATTCCCACTAGCAGCAATATTTTAAACAAATATCTTGAAAAATCTGCAGCTAAAAGAGACAAGTTCTTTATTTCCCAACGGTCTGGTATTCAGAGCATCACCTTACAGGAAGAGCCTGAAATTCTGTCCAAAGTTGGTGCCTGATTCCCATGACAGAATAGAGCTTTTTCACACCCCAGCCTAGCCATAAACTATTTACAACCCACTTTTCACAAACTCCTGCCCCACTCTGATCCCAGCAGGTTTCCAGAGAGCAGTTTTGCACTCAGTTGTGTGAAGTGAGAAGATGAGTCCTGGGAGCAGGTCAGGCTGGATAGAAAGGTCAGTGGGTCTCCAGAGCAGATGGACAAGGGAGGGGAAGCCATGTGTGTACATTAGGGTGAACTGTTTATTTTGGAAGTGTAGAGTAGCAGCAGCAGCAGCAGCCAGAGCCCTAGACAAGCTCAGAGCACAGAGAGTTTTGGCTGGGTCAGGGTCAGGGAATTGCTTTTTATGAGCCCTCTAAAAATCAGCATCTGAGTATCTGCTCCAATTTCCAAACCTGGACATGTGGCTGTGCAGGACACACACCACGAGAGGGAGCTGGACACCAGAGCTGGACTGCTATCCTCATAGTCACTAGCTAGAGAAAATGCCATCCAGCTGTCACACAGAGGAATGACAAAGAACATCTTTCTCTACAGACTTTTTACAGGATGAAATGAAGGGATAGAAGCTGCTACAGACACCGGCTGGGCTTTTGGCCCACTCCATTTCAACTCAAAACTACTTTCCTCAGCAAACAAGTGCAAGATTGCGACCACCCCCTTGGTGCTCTGTGCTGAAACAGATTTTTCTGCTCTGCATTTGCTCTTAAAAACAAAAAAGCAGAAAGCAACATGGCTATGGGTTACAACAGGCACAGACTTGCAGATGTTGCTCCTCCATGCACCCTGCGTTTGGGACAACTCAGTCCTCACCTGGCCAGAGGGGCTGTCACCTCAGCCAGAACATGGGCTGAGCATCACTCTCCCTCAATATACCATGTGGTTATCTTCCCCTCCCAACATAGCTGTATTTCCATTGCTGCCTCTCCACGAGCCTCCAGGGAAACCACAGACTGGGAAAAATCACAGAAGTGAAACGGTGGATTCAGTCATAGTCAGCCTTGCAACAGGAGGTTAGAGCAAATGACAGAGGTCCTTTACCCTACAGTCTTACATCACTGGAGAAGTTCTGGAGCATTGTTTGGTTCTGACACTGTCTCCTGTAACATTTTCATAGATACGTTAGTGAAGTATGAGCTGCATGAGTGAGGAGAATCAAAGGTGGGTTGAAGGCCCAGAGGGTTGTAATCAGTGGCAGAAAGTCCAGCCAGAGGTCAGACACTCATGATATTACCCAAGGGTAACATAAGCTGGGATCAAAACTGTTTAACAACTTAATTAATGACCTGGGTGATGGGGTAGAGTGCTCCCTCAGAAAATTTGGGGAAGACACCAAATAGGGAGAGTGGTTAATATGACAGAGCGTCAGGCTGCCATCATCAACAGGCTAGGAAAATGGGCTGTCAGGAACATTATGAAGTTCAACAAGAAGAAATGCAAGTTCCTACAGTCGGGGAGCAACAATTTAATGCACCAGTAAATGCTGAGAGACCCCAAGCTGGAAAAGAGTTTGGCAGAAAAGGCCCTGGGGGTCCTGGTGGACACCAAGTTGACCATGAGCCAGCAATGTGCCCTCACAGCCAAGAAGGCCAACACTCTCCTAGGCTGCACCAGAAGGAACACTGCCAGCAGGTCAAGGGAGGCGATACTTCATTTCCTTTCCCTTTAGTATGCACTGGTGAGACCCATCTGGGATCCTGTGTTCAGTTTCAGGCTCCCCAGTACAGGAGAAATGAGGGCATAAAAATGATGAAAGCACCTGTGATATGAGGAGAGACTGAGAGAACTGGGACAAGTGAAGGCTGGAGGGTATCTTAACAGGGTATACAAGTATCTGGTGAGGACAGTACAGAAGGCAGAGCCAGACTCTTCTCAGTGGTGCCCTGTCACAGAAGCCCAGCTCCTGGGAGTGATTCCCCTACCAATGAGAGATGACAAGAAACCCACAAACAGTGGCTCAGTTTCACACATCCGCAGCCTAACCTAGCAAAGCCAGGCCAGAACTTCAGTTCTGGTGATCTGCAGAGCTTCATCCATGGCAGTTAAAGCACCTGTTTGAGTCCTAGAGCTGATGCAGCTCCTTGCACAGACCTAATCCCTTCAGCACAACCTGAGTCAGGACCACAGCCCAAAACAGCAGTATAATGTCAATCTGCTACCAAGTGGTTTTCAATGCACTTCTTGAAGGCCAGTGAGCCTTGAGAGAGGCATGGAGATAGGGTGCATGAAGCTGGATTAGGTCTATAAGAGTCTTTCCTGGCAGAGCCAACAAGTTTGAGCACTGTACCCAGCTAATGCAGCTAGATAGCTCCTGTTTGGCAAGCCAACACCATCAGGAATCACTCAGGCATTGCTCTGGGACAAGTAATAAATCTAGTTGGGATCCCACCACCAACTCCTCACCAAGCTGACTGCTGGACTCAGTCCAAGGGGTGCTACCAGAACCACCTTCCCGCAGATCACACCAGGCCAAAGAAACTCATCAACAACCCACTTCACCAGTAGAAAGCTGATGAGTTAAGCCACAGATTCAGCCCTCGTAAATCACAGAGGATTTAGGTCCCAGACACTTGGTCGCAGACACTTAGGTCCCAGTTGCCTTGTCCTCAGCGCCAAGTGGTCTCCACACATGCCTAAAATGAAGAGGTAACTTGCTGGTCCCCTCTGTCACCTGCATGCTGGGTTTGCAGATCATTACATGGCTACCCAGAGCTCACCTAGAGCTGGTGACCCAATCCCAGGTAGATGGTACCTGACAGCTACACAAGAGGCCCATCCTGATCCTTGTGATGAGGAATGGCCCCTGCTGTCTCAGTCTTCCCACCTTGAAACCCAAAGCCCACAAGACAGGAGTGCTCAGCACAGGAGGCTGATGGTGGGTCCTTGACTTGGCAAGGACTGACTGATACCTGGAAGATCTTCTTCTGTTCCCACCTGTCCTATACAGCATCAGGAGTGCTTTGCCCACCTAAGGCACACAGCCAGGGCAGGTGTTTCTGCACCTGATTCCAGCACCAGATCTGGGATCTGGCCCTGACCTTTTTTTTTTTTGGAAGGTAACTCTTGGAAATTCAGAGATTTCCTCCCCTTAGCTGGTTACACCTATGATCCAGTGAACCTGTCACATGGCAGAGGAGAACATCACTCCTCTGCCTCTAGTTCACAGAGCAGGCTGCTGCCAGGGCCCTCATTCCCACGTAGGCATCAGCAGATTGTGAACCTGTTACTTATTAACCAGCTCTTTGATAATCTAAACCAAGCATCTCTCCAAGACATCCATCACAGACCTGCAATCCACTGGCTTTTTTTTGTGAATCCCCTCCAACATGTCAACATCTTTAAAGCACCAGAATTGGATAGGGTGGTCATAAAACTCTTTTCCTGGAGGAAAGATCCACCCACCACTCAGCAAGTGGAAGCAGAACAGCCTGACAGCGAATCCTGCCTGCCCCGTGCCCTGCATTCCTTTTGCAGACAGTGGAAAAGGTGCCCTGGTTCAAAGCCAGTCCTGAGCATCCCTGAAACATGAGAGATGTGAAGGCTAAACTCTCATCTAATCCAACTAGGTTCCCTATGACGATTTCCCATCCAAATTACCCAGTGCATTTATCTTCATTTGAGATGCACAGATTCATTTTACCAGTGAGAAAGCAAAGGCAGCCCAAGGAGAAATTAACAGTAAAGAGAAAAAAAAAGATGTACTGCTCCAGAATGAAGTAGCTTCCCCTCCAAAATTCCGTGTAACGTGTACTACTCTAGGTGCAAAGTCAGTGGATGGCAGTGTCTGGTTCACTCATAACAGCCAGTGCCTGTTTGATTAGAGGAAGCCTTGCTCATGGAGCAACGCTAAGCCACAACTAAAAAATACCCTACTCTGAAGGGGAGGTTGGGGGGTGGGGAGGAGAGAGGAGGAGGAGAAGGGGAATGGGTGTAAACCCATTCTCCTGTTAAAACCATCTCTCCATCAAAAGAGAGGCACCCTAGGAATGAAAACAGTGAGAATAACATCACTCTAACTCACTTAGATGCTGAGCCTTTTTCCTCAGGGCTGGAGGATGCAAAGCCACACAGTTAGATGAGGTCTGGTTCAACAGCAAACTGTTTGCTCCAGCACTCACGTGAAAGGGCAGAGTTGCTTTTCTAAAGCATCACTCTAAAAAGGTCCTAAAGCAAATTAAACCATGGTTTACGTTAGCCTAGCAGTTTCCTTAAGTTCATCAGCTTTTTCTCTGCCCTTTCTCCTATAATTCATTCTCTCAAGACTTCCCTCTCCTGCCTTTCACAGCAATTTCACAGCCTTATAAACCTCTCAAATATGCCACACTTCTGATTCACCAGATTCCACCAGCAAGTCAGGGAGGCCAGGTTAAAAAGAGAGGAAGGAAAAATACCCCTTGAATTTCTCAAATAACCAATAAAAATGAATGAAACAATGGAAAGTCACCAGCTCCTTCACTCCAGTGTGTTAAAAGAATAGTGCCTCCAAAAACTGCCCAGAAACAAGAAAACTTGACAGGCTGCTGAAGGCAACACAATGCAATGCATGATCCTGGTTTAGTGTTTTGAGAGGGAAGGGTGCTGAGCTGTCTGGGATACCGCTGGAGAGGTCAAGCACTGGTATACTGAGACAGTCCACTTTGAAGCTTTGAGTCCTTGTAAATGGTGGAGGAGGAGAAAGGACTGAGTTAAAGAAGAGTTAGTTAAAAACCAAATCAAAAGGGGGAAAAAATCAGCAGGGAAGAGGACATTTGGATAGGCTTCTGGCAAGAGACCAAGGACAGAGCAAGAGGAAAGGTGGAGAATTCAAGAGGGAACCTTCTTAACATTTGCTTGGAGCTCACCAAGTGGGAGGAGAAACAAACTAATTAGTAATATCAGGACAGGAGCCATGCTAGCCTATATAAGCTGGTGGGGCATTTTCTTTTCCCACTTTCCTAGTCCTGCTTTCCTCCTGTCCTAGCCAGCAAAGCAACAGCTACGTCTGCACTCATCAGAGAGGTAAGAGCACTTTCTTCATTCCTTTTCATGGACTGCAATAAATGTGCACCTTGTTACTGACTTACCTGGGTCTCTCTTCTCCCCCAGAACACCTAACAAACTGCATTTGAGCAGTCCTGAATGAGAGCAGTGAAGGCTAAAGAGGAGCACAGAGGTTAGGGAATGTCATAGGAATTTCAAGTATTGAGAATTTTCTAGCAGGGTGAGCATTTGTTAGTACAGCTTAGTCCAGTTGGATGAACCCTTGAGAAAAAAAGAGGGAAAAAACAATAAACCCAAACAATAGGAACCCTTTACTATCTACTTTTACTGCCTCTCTATTCTGCATCATGAAAAATAAAAAAAATATACAGTTAATGTGATAGCATCGCTGGCTTTCTCTGTCCCCCAAGAGACAAATCTGAAAATTGAATTGCAAATGAACTTAATGAATATTTGAATCCGAGGGATAAGTTTTCTTTTGAACTAATGCTTTGAAATGTACCTTCTATGGGAAAACCTGAATGTTTGGGTTTTTTTCACTGAGGGTCAGGTGCATCACCAACTCTCTGTTTCAGGGGACGTTCATGCACACATGTGCTCCTAGGCATAAGACAGCACTATGCTCTACCCAGCTTCCCTAAGCTCCTGGTAACGCTATGCAGGCTGTGCTGGAAATCAGAGTTGCTGAGGAGCTGTCTCTTTCCTCCTATTGTCCTTGGATGCAGGAATTCCTCTAAAAACACGGCTGCACGCAGAGCTGGCTGCCTGCACAGTTCACGGCAACAATTCAGAGAATGCAAGATACAATGGCTGTAATTGTGCAGTAGCAGTTCCTTGCACAAACAAATACCACACGGTAATTTAAATCCTCTTGATTTAGAGAGTAACGTGAGTTTTGTCAGGGACAGAGGAAAATTCCAGAAAGAAGTAAAAGCACTGGGTAGTTCTGTTGCATTTTCAAAGCACCAGCCTGCAAATAACTATTACCTGAGAGTATTAAAACAATTAGCCAAACAACAGCTTCCATTCCTTTCCCTTCTGCAAGCACAGCTCCTCTCTTACCATGCACAACACATAAGGAGTGTGTGACCGGGCTGGTCTTGACTCCAGCATGAGTATTTGCAGGCCAGATGTTGCCGGAGCGCAGCACCAGCACGCAGCCTGCTTCACTGCAGTTTTAACGAGGCATTGCTGAGATGCCATAGGTACAGCGTGACATGGAAGAAGTGTACACAAGAGAGAGAGAAATTGATTTAGGGAGCCATGGAGTTGCATAATATCAGTACTTTGCTACAGGACATTTATTAACTCCGAAAAGATTTTAAAAAGACCAATAGATTAGCTGCTTCTGATGATTTCATTTTCGTGAGAAACATCCTTTGCTCCCCTTTCCTTTCCTTTCCTTTCCTTTCCTTTCCTTTCCTTTCCTTTCCTTTCCTTTCCTTTCCTTTCCTTTCCTTTCCTTCCCTTCCCTTCCCTTCCCTTCCCTTCCCTTCCCTTCCCTTCCCTTCCCTTCCCTTCCCTTCCCTTCCCTTCCCTTCCCTTCCCTTCCCTTCCCTTCCCTTCCCTTCCCTTCCTTTCCCTTCCCTTCCCTTCCCTTCCCTTCCCTTCCCTTCCCTTTTCTATTATCATAGGTTCCATTTCCTCATGTGTACCAAAGTATTTAGACAGCTCTAGCTGTGAAATTTTCCTTGAGCATTCTCAGCAAAGAGTGTCAGAGAGAGATATTATCCAACAGCAAACAAAGGGGAGGCAGCAAACCTCTGGAATCACTAAAGAGAAGTAGCAGTGCCCCAAATCTGGTTCTCACTTTCCACGGTACACCATGGGAAAATAGTTTTAAGTAGTACCTCTGCACTGGCAGCAGAACACAAATTACTCCTTGCACCACAGAGATGTAAATCACACACAGGCTCGCCCTGCCTCCATCCTGCTGTTACTCCCATATCACACCAGTAACACACCAGCATGGGGAGCCCTCAGAGCATTTCCTACCAAACACTTGTCTGGAGCACCTCTGCAGAGTGTACATGAGATCAGGCAGTGGTGCAACTCAAGCTGTGCGTCTGAGAGCAGGATTTACAGCCTTCAGTGAAGAATCTGAGATCAGAAAACATTTTCCCAGACTAGCAGAAGTAAGGAATATTTTTTATATACATATTTTTTAACCCACTCCCCCTGCAGAAGCCAAGCAGTCTGCTCCAGCAGAACAGTCCTTTCACAATTATTTCCATTTGCCTCCTTCACGCCCCAAGAACAAAAAAGCCCACTTTGGCTGAAAACGTGTTAGCTTCAATAGCAGATCTTCAAAACACATGCTGTAGGCTAGCCTTCACACAATCCCCATCAGAACACACACACTTCAGACTGAAGCAAAATTCAACCATCATTGTCTCGAAATTCTCTGAGCACCTCCATTATTCTGGGATGAGATACTGTTTCTCTTCTGTCCTTTCATAAATAGCATCTCTCACCCACCGCCTACCTCAAGGTAATCAGTAGATCTATCTGAGCATACAAGGCAGCTACCACTTCTTACAGTGTCCAAAATTATTATAAATGCCCAAAAATTTCCATGCTGGTGCTGGTTTCTAAATGGTTCACTGTTCCTTTATACTTTCTTTGGACAACTAAGTAGACACAGTGCAAGTCCTCCATGCTCTGTGTTTCTGGACAGGTGGGACAAGCCCCCAGCTGTGGTGATAGCCAGACAACCACGCACAGGAGGCTGCTCTCACACAGAGCCTGGGATGTGATTTCAGGTGTCAGTGAAGACAGTAGAGCTGGATCTGGGTCTTTACAGTGTTGTGGGGACCTCACCTGAAACCAGGGGTGCTCTTCACTTCCCCATTACATGCCAGGATTCTCTGCAGCCGAAGGAAGTCTTCTAAGTATTTTCTTCTCCTTCAGCATATATAAACTGACAGAAAAGATGAAGCAAAGTTCATGTAATTGCTCTCTAAAGAGACCCATTGCTTGATAGACAGAGACATAATGAATGTGAGTTTGACCAGGGACCCCCTAACCACAGTGATCTCAAATATTCCAGAGGAACAGGTATGCAAAGGCACTGACGCAGCCTTCGTTGGGGGTGAAGTTCAAGCCGGGGTGGTGGAAGTGACTCGCCTGGTTGTCTCTTGGCTGTGTCAAGTGCATCAGGCTGATCTGATTTATGGCCATGCAAGCTCAGAGCAAAGGAGTCCTCCAGTCTCAGACTTGCGCCATGTGGTACAGCCTCACAGAGCTGCCATGCCAGCAGCACAGCCCATGCACAGCCAGTCAGGCTCAACAGCAGCCAAAAGGCTTCACATCTCACAGGGACTGTGGGCATGTAATTGTTATATACCCTGGGGTAAAATTTACCTTGCACAAGAATGGAGTTTCCACGTGGGAGAAGTCCTTTCCCCATCATTCTGGTCCGGATTCAGCAAAGCACTGAATTCACACTGCTTCACTGGGAAGTTAAGTATGTGCTTAGGTGCCTTCCTACAGCAAAGCAGCATTTTAATTTTTTTTTCATTAATTATGCCTTCCAATTTGACACTTCACATGCACGTAGCACCCCACACTGCAGAGTATCTCCTGACTCCTGTGGTACAAACAGCTCCTCGATCAGGATGCAGAGAAACGTAACAGGCATGCTAGCACAGGACGCCCAACATCAGTCTGCAAATGCAAATCCAACAGCCCTTGAGTTTTTGGAGTAGTAACAGAGAAAGCTCAAATTACATAAAGAGGAAGATTCTTTAAATTGAAAATGTAAATGCACTTTTGCCAAATGAAGAGCATTTATCTTGGCTGGAAAATTTGATTTAACTGAAAGTGCATCCAATTCACTTATTCCATTATTTCAGAATAAAATATGAGAAAAGCGAAGGTTAATGAATCAAGGTAATGAATTATAACTGAGCCAGGAAAAAGCCTTCCAGCTCCGAAACATCATCCCTACCAACACACTCATCCTTTTATTTCCTTACTCCTCTAGGTAAGCTCCTTGACTTCTTATCACACACAAAGTCAAATTCGACACTCTTCTGTGTACTGGTCCTGTCTTCAGCCTCTTTCTCATGGAACCTATCCTTGCGTTACCCAACCTTTTCCAGAGGGCAGAAAACATCTACTTATTTGTGCAAATATTTACTACTTCTCAAAATGTCACCACCAGCCTTCTAGTAATGTAAAATAAGAAACTGGCCAGGATGTACATTAACCAGACGTTTCCCTACAGACTCAGAGCTGCTTAACCTCATGTCTGCAAGTGTAGTGCCCAGAGAAGAGGCTGCTTTAGCTTAAGCACCCAGCAACTACAGTCCTGAAGTATGGATCCTCTTTCCATAGCTGGCAAGAAGACGTTTCCTTAAGTAGCAAGTGAATCCAAAGTCTAGCTTCAAATATTGTGTGCTGTATCCTCTTATTTAAACTAACTACAACTTAAATTCTTTGCTTCTTGCACAAGCTGTTACTCATCAATGAGACCTAAAGCAGCTCTGATTCTGTATTCACAAAACAACATACCTCGTCTTCTGCTTTCTTTCTCTCAACAATTACCAAGAATTAGTTCTACTCATCAGGATACTGGATACACTCCTGGGAAAGGTTTGGCTGGTTTAAATTTGCTGACTTCATATTAAGAATACTTGTGGTGGTTTGAGCCTGGCTGGAAGCCAGACACCGACCACAGCCGCGCTATCACTCTCCTTCTCAGCTGGGCCGGGGAGAAAACAGGTATTGAGAGGCTCAGGAGTGGAGGTAAGGACAGGGAGAGATCATTCCACTATCAGTGTCATGTGCAGGACAGATTCAGCATGGAAAAAATGAAAGTAAAACTCTCTAATTGATGGCACTGCCCTGCACCCCCAGTGACACCAGTCAGATGATAAGTGCAGCCAGATCTTAAAGCACCTCCCCCCAACCCTCCCTTCTTCTCAGACTTCACTTAGTCAGGATTTTGCTCCCTTCTTCCCCCTATTGTGGCACAGGGAGGGGCAGGGACTGGGGGAATTGGAGGTTTGGGTCAGTTCCTCACAAATTGTTTTCCTTCTTAGCTGGGGGGGCATTCCTCACCCCCTTGCCCTGCTGCACAATGGAGTCCCACCCATGGCAGACAGTCCTCCACCAACTTCTCCAACGGGAGCCCTTACACACAGGGTTTCAACTCTTCCCCAGCTGCCTCAGCGTGGGTCACTGCTATGGGTGCAGTCATAAATCACAGAACGTCTCTCAGTCTCTCAGGCCCAGACTGCTCCAGCTTGGTCCCCCACAGAGTCACAAGCCCCCCAGAAAACCTGCTCTGGTGTGGGTCTCTCTCCCTCACTCACCTCTCTCAGTCTCTCTCCACTGGCTGACACCCGCTGGGGGGAACCACTCCACTATGGGTTTCTCCACAGGCTGCAGGGGTATCTTTCTCTCCAGCACCTGGGGTGCCTCCTCCCTGCCCTTTCCCTGCCCTTGGTGCCTGCACAGTCTCTCACCCCTTCTCACTCCCTTCTCTGGGGCAAAAGTGGCCACTTGCAGTTGTTTCTCCTCAGGGTGATTCCCAGAGGCCCTGTGACCGTCGCTGACGGGCTCGGCCTTGGTCAGCAGCAACTCCGGCCTTGAGCCAGCTGGTGTTTTCTCTGTGGGGCCTGGGGGAAGCTTCTTGCTGCTCCTTCCACAAGCCACACCTGCAGCCCCTCCTCCACCAGAACCCAGCCACACAAAACTACTACAATAGGCCCTTAAACGAATAACAGATTTGGTATAGGACATTGGTTTTAAACTCCAGAGTTTAAGGTTAGGTGTAAATCTCTGATCCATATGCTTGAAAGAAACTGTCTAGAGTGCTATAATGTGCCAAAGGGTGTTCCAGCAGCCCCTAATCTAAAGGGCATGTCTCTCATAAGGGACCTCATATCCACCAGCCCCGTGTGGATGCCCCAAACTCCTTATTTAGACCTATAGACCTCTGCCCTATAAAAATTCCGTGCTTTATTAAAGTCTTGATATAGTGTCTGTTAAATTTAATTAGTCTTCATTAGTCCCCTATTATGTTGCAATATGAGTTACCCATCTTGTGCTGGAGGGCAAAGGCAAGTGCAGACCAACTAACACTCTGCTGGGCAGCTGGCAGAGAGAAGGCAACGTGACAAAGGCAGAATGAAAAGCAAGCACCCTGAATTTGGTCTTTCATCTCCTAAATCAGTGCTGGGTACTTCTAAAGATGGGGCAGCTAAAAGTACAATCAACCCAGAAAAAAATGTATGTGTGAACACATGAGCAATGGAGTAAGGCACAATGAACAACAGTCAAGACCATACTCATGACAAAGGTTGAGGTGATCCCAGTAGGTGACTGTATAGAGACTCTTAAACCTAACTTTAGGTGCCTATTATTGATAGCTGGTGCATAAATCCAAACTGGAAAGAGGTGTTAATCAGCAGTAAAATCTTGATCATTGAAGCAAGCTTCCTAGATTGTTTTTCAGCTTTTACCAACATCTGTGTTCAACTTCAGTCAATTTGAATTTTGAGGTAAGGTTTGACTTCTGTGAGGCCAGAGTTCTCCACTGCCGTCTTGCTCTTTTTGAGGTCACCCTTTAAATCAAGAGCTGCTTCATTTCTAGAAAATATGGCATAGCTGAACAGTGTTAAAGTCATGTAACATACTATGATGCAAGCCTCAGTGGTTCTTTGTGGTGTTCAAATCTACAACTGCATGAAAGTCTGGGGACAGCACACAAAGAGGGACTGTGCTCATGGAGACTGGAGAATCAGGTGTCCAGAGGAAGGATTTTCCTCTTTCTGACTCCAGAATAACACATGGTGAGCTATAATACGTGGTAGAGAGGTTAAGCAGGGATGACTAAGAGGCATTGTAATGAACTAACATTTTTTCCTTTTTGTCCCTTGAATTTTACCAAAAAGTCAGAACGTCAACATGGAAAATAGTGTTGATGTCAAGATAGAAACCAAGGGGGAAAGAAAGCAAATAAAGCAGAATCCACTGAGCAAAGCTGGGAAGCGAGTCTGCAAAGCTGTTGGGTACATCACTGGAGACATGAAGGAATTTGGAGCCTGGCTAAAAGGTAAAGCTACTTCATCATGACTAATCAGGGGTCTGCAAAGAAGAATTACATCAAAGGAGTAATAACTAATTTCTCAGTAGTGTGATTCAAGTTAGAGCCTTACAGAAACTACATCTGTCCTGATTTATTTCTATTTTGTGGAGAAAAATCAGCTTTGTGCAGAGATCCACATACTGCTTGAGGATGACTGAGATGACATTTACCTCCCAACATGCCATGTACAAAGCGAATGTAGTCCCACAGAACATAGACCCAGGATGGTTATTCTGTGCTTTGCCATTCCTCATAACACTCCCTGTCCTTTCAGCTGAACAGTTTCTGTCAAGTCTAATGCCATTGTGAAGTTAAATTACACATAGGTAGTTGTGTTTAGTCTCCATAATAAATCAGCAATGGGATACACACACAATTTGCCATCTGAGGCACAGACATCATAAATTAGCTGGTTCATATGAAACCAGTCCAGGATAATTTATAACAGGGGACTCTGGCAACCACACTGTTCATCTCAGCTTTCCAGCTGTAAGACTTCAGTATAGACCATAATAAATCCCAGTCAGGTTTTGCAGTCTTGTTAATTCATTGCTTCAGTCATACTGCCAAGTTCCCCTGCCAAATCTCTTCCTGAGTTCCAAAAAAAAAAAAAAAAAAAAAAAAAATTCAAAAACCAAACAAAAAAAATGTCCCAAATCAGTATCATCTGCATATTTTGGTTTGTGGGTCAGGGTTTTTTTTAAATCATTTAATGTAATGTCTTCCAGATAAACCTCTCATGATCCAGTTTTTTGACTGGGTGCTGCGTGGAATATCCCAGGTGATGTTTGTCAACAATCCCCTCAGTGGGCTTGTGGTAGTTGCTGGCTTCCTGGTGCAGAACCCATGGTGGACCCTCACAGGCTGTTTAGGAACAGTTGTCTCAACTTTAACAGCACTTATTCTGGGTCAAGACAGGTAAGTCCATTCTTTTCCCCCCTCAAAACCAAACTTCAATGCTGATTTATGTATTAGAGAGGCAGCATGAATGAAAATAGTGTATCTAGCCTTCACTGGCTACGGATGTGGTCTGGTAGGACCAGACAGATCCTCCCACCATCTGCATGAGCCTTGGCAGGTCATCATTACATGGAGTCACATCTGCATGGGAAGGGAGGGGGTGATGTGAGCAAAGCAACCACGGGGGAGAAGTTTTCAAGATGGTTCTCTCTTCCACACAGATCAGCCATTGCAGCAGGCCTGCACGGCTATAACGGTGTCTTGGTGGGATTGCTCATGTCAGTCTTCTCTGCTAAGGGAGACTACTACTGGTGGCTTCTGCTGCCGGTAGCACTGGTATCCATGATGTGGTAAGTTGGATGGCTCTTTTGCTCCTTAATTCCAGCCCCAGTTTTCCCACATTGTGATTGAGCCGTTGTATTTTTATGCACTACACAGACTACAATGGGAAAGAAACACAACTGGCACATACATGCCACTAAATCTGTATCATTATTTGCACTTTTGTACTCAAATGTAATCCTAAAACAAATAAAATACCCACATAATCATAAATAAACCCAATGGGGAAAACAAAAATCAATGGTTGATCATACGTAATTCAATGCCCTAAATGTTAGCCATATTGCTGTGATGCATCAATTCATTTTTGTCTCGAGAGGAACATTATTTTCACCATTCCCTGCCACCATCAACCACAAGTGTTTCATCTATTTAAGCCATCATATAAAAATGTCAAGAAAATTTACCTCTCCGGGCACAGAAGCTGTTCGACAGTCCCAAGACATGATGGTTGATGCTAATGAAAGCAAACAACTAATAATACTTTAGTCATATATATGACACCATAATCTACTAGGTATTTGGACAGCAAAAAATTTGAAAGCTGGTCTTTGGCCCCCAAATGTCTAGATGGAAATTGCTAAACCACACATATCATCTGTCTGCCTGAAGTTCACGTTCCATTACACTCGCTTCAATAAGCACAACTTTGATGTTCAGCCTTTACATCTGATCCATAAGCTTGAACATAGACACACAGCCACCTTCACAGTTCACACAGACCTGGCACGGGTGTCCTAAATCCAGTCCACTTCCAAAATAATTAAAAAAAAAAAAAAAGAAACTAAAGCCAAACACCGAGACTGAGCTGTGGAATAACTCCATTAAATCACTCTTCTGCAGGATCTTGGCTTCCTAGTGGCCACCAAACTTGCCCCATATATTTCGTAACATGACAGGAATCTGTACATTGCTAAATGCCCTGGGAAGTGTAGGAAATCTACTGAGTGACCCTAGCACATCTCTGATTTTATCAGAAAGTCTGAAGAAATAAAACAGCTTTAAAATCTAAAAAAAAAAAAAAAGTCCTGCAGTTTTGGGTTGGTTTTTTTTTCCTGTTTTGGTTCTTTTTGCCTAGCTGACAAGCTCCTTGTGAGACCATTGGTTTTTTCTTCTTTCAGCCCTGTTTTCAGCAGCGCTTTAGGCTCAGTCTTCTCTAGGTGGGACCTGCCTGTTTTCACCCTGCCTTTCAACTTGGCCTTGACCCTCTACCTGGCTGCATCAGGACCCCACAACCTCTTCTTCCCTACTACTGCCATTCAGCCTGCAACAGAAACACCAAACATCACCTGGACAGCTGCTGAAATGACAATGGTAGGACGCCCTGAAAATAACAGCCTTCTCCACTGACAAAGAAAACCACTGCAGTATCATATTATCTTCCCTTAAATTGTTGCATTATGGCCTGGAAATACAGAACTGCATTTATAAGACAGCTGTTATCCAAATCAGAGAGGTTTATTCTAGGAATTGGCATTCTTGATAGCTTGAAAATAAGGATCTTTTTGGCATCTGGTATCATTCACTGACAGTTGGATTTAAATTACAACCTTCAAAGACCATGTGGAATCTAATTACCTGTGTCTGTGCATATGCTGATCAGCACCCCATAGATTAGGTTGTGGTGCAAGTACCATCTAATCCACAGGTTAATTTTAGTTTTCCATGTACAAAGTGCTGTGTTTATAACATTGCATCTTTCTCATTAGAACAGAGAAAGCAGCTATTACAATGAAAGAATGGTTACAAGCTCAAACACAGGCTCATGGTCAAATATCCTTAGTTAATATTCAAGTGGGACCTTTCAAATTAAAAAACAAAAAAATCTATTCTCCTTCATAGCATGGTAAACAACATAGATGCTAGAGTAATTGCTTTCCCTAAGGCTCAGTGGAATATTTTGAGGGGTTCCCTGGGAGTGATTAAGAAAGGGAAGTTAATTGACACTGAATAGCAATCTGTAAGAGTGACATTTCTCAAAGAAGGTTTACCATGGTACATAATTTTATGGGGACACATATATGGGCTGTTCCATAGGGAGGAACACAGCATTTTGAGGAAAAGTGTCTTGAAACCCTCTCTAAGCTGTGACCAAATTGAGCTCTGCCCGACCAACCCAGCTACTCTCATTCATATTCCTAGGGAACCCAAGGGAGCTTCAGGTATTTAAGTAGATCCAAGATGTAGTCTTAACTGAACAAAGTCTTGTTATTCTGGCCTGGCTATTATTGGCCAACCTACTCTCAGATCTGCTCACTCAGAGGAGAATGTCTTCTCAAAGATGTCATCTACCTAAGCACCTCCATTTCCTAGAGTCACTGGCATGGTCCATAACAGCACGCAAAAATGTCCATGTCAGCAGCACACATAAAGATGATGAGCAAACCCTCTCACAAAACACATTTACCTTTGATAGCAGAGTAAAAATCTGGCAGAGATGCTCACAGCTAGGGAACAAGGCATGACTCTTTTTGTCATTGAAGGAGAAACCCTGTGGAAATGCCCTGCTGTCTCCTGAGAAGTGTCTAAACTTTCCACTTACAGTTAGAAAGAGAGATTGCATCCAAAAAATGCTGAACACAAACACAGCTAAGAAAAACAGGTGATTTGTTGGGCTTTTTACAAATTATAAATCTGATAACAGTTGTCTGCTTTTTTTCCAACTCATGCAGCTCCTGCAATCCATTCCAGTTGGAGTGGGTCAAGTTTATGGCTGCGATAACCCCTGGACTGGGGGAATTTTCCTGATTGCTTTATTTATCTCTTCTCCACTCATTTGTCTGCATGCAGCGATTGGATCAGCCGTGGGGATGCTGGCAGGTAAAGATTTGATGCGTGTCAAGTATTAGATGACTCAAATGTTTTTTATATGTAAAAGCATGGAGAATGAAAGAACCACTATGACTGGAGCATTTATAATCATAAATGTTTCTTCCATTGGAAAATGACTGCTTGAAAAATAATACATGTATGTGTATATATATATATATATATATATATATATGTATATGTATATATACACACTTTTGTCTTAAGAATTACTTTGATTGACTTCCCCATTCTCTTAATTCATTTTATGATGGTGGAAATCTTCAGAAAAAAAAAGAAAAAACAGTGCATTTTTGGCTGAAATGAATTTTTATTGTGAAATACCTCATTTCTGGATATATTCTGATGGGCTTGAGAGCAGCTTAATAAAAATTGTAACCATCAGTCTGAATGTGCAGGCCTCAGGGATGCATTGATGGTTCATATGTGGGCTTGTTTGCTCATATACCTTCCATGTATCTTCTGCTGAAATCATATAGCCCAATTCAGCTCTGCAGTACCAGGGAAATCCAGATGTGATTGCATTAGACTAAAGCAGCTTTAGTCTCAGGCTGTAGCAACATGGCTACAAATAGGAATTCTGTGTGCGTATCACTGAATCACAGAATCGTAGGGGTTGGAAGGGACCTCCAGAGATCATCGGGTCCAATCCCCCTGCCAAAGCAGGGTCCCTAGGACAGGTCACACAGGTCAGCATCCAAATGGGTCTGGAATATCTCCAGAGAAGGAGACTCCACACCCCCTGGGCAGCCTGTCCCAGGGCTCTCTCACCCTCACTGTGAAGTTCTTCCCCATATTGGTGTGGAACTTCCTGTGCTCCAACTTGAGGCCACTGCCCCTTGTCCTGTCCCCACAGACCACTGAAAAGGGGCTGGCCATTTCCCCGTGTCCCACACTTCAGATATTTATAAACATTAATAATCTCAAGATTGAACAGCCCCAGTTCTTTCAGCCTATCCCTATAGGGGAGATGCTCCAGTCCTTTAATCATCTCCGTAGCCTCCTCTGGGCTCTCTCCAGGAGATCCCTGTCCCTTTTATACCAGGGAGCCCAGAACTGGATACAATATTCCAGGTGGGGCCTGACCAGGGCAGAGTAGAGAGGGAGTATGCAGGCTAGACCCCTTAAAATGCTGTGTTTATGCCATTTCCCAGCTGCTTTCACCAGTGAATAACACCTCTTTGACTTCTTTTCCAGCGTTGAGTTTAGCAACACCTTTTAGCAAAATCTACTCCGGATTGTGGGGCTACAACAGCTCCCTCTCGTGCATTGCAATCGGAGGCATGTTCTACGCTTTCACCTGGCAGACACACTTACTGGCAATTGCCTGTGGTACGTACCCTGTGGGTTCTCAGTACTGACATACAGCAACACCTAATACTCACTTCCCTTTTCAAGTGAGGCAAGATGTCTTTATAGGAGAAGCAGGCTGAAGCCAGACGGCCACCTCTAGACAGGCAGATAATCGTAGAATCATAGAATGGCATGGGTTGGAAGGGACACCAAGGATCACAGAGCTCCAACCCCCTGCCACAGGCAGGGACACCAACCTCCAGGCCTGGAGCTACACAAGGTTGCCCAGGGCCCCAGCCAACCTGGCCTTGAACACTTCCAGGGATGGGGCATTCACCCCCTCTCTGGGCAGCCTGTTCCAGCCCCTCACCATTCTCTCTGTAAAAAACTTCCCCCTGATACCTAATCTAAACCTTCCTTCCTTTACTTTTAATCCATTCCCCCGTGTCCTGCCATTGTCTGCCCTTTTAAAGAGTTGATTCCCTTCCTGTTTGTATGCTCCCTTCAGGTACTGGAAGGCTGCAATGAGATCCCCCTGCAGCCTTCTCTTCTCCAGGCTGAACAAACCCAGCTCCCCCAGCCTCTCTTTGTAGGGAAGCTGCTCCAGATCTCTAATTGTCTTTGTGGCCTTCTCTGAACCCTCTCCAACATTTAGATGGACTTAGGCAAGGTGGTGGGGCCCAATGCTGGAGCCGTTACTCTAACATACCCTGACAAAATACAAGCAGTGCCTTTGCTTCCAGCCAAAAGTTGTGTTCTAAACAAGAGAAGCTATCAGTGGAGGCTAATTGGCTATGGTCTTTAAAATGAGTTTTGAGGCATTAATTTTGTTTTTTCAACATAGTCGTATCTTTCTCTCAATCATGGATAGCGGCTTAAAATTCTTCTTCAGGAGAAAAACATATCTAAACTTTGAGAAAACTGGAGCTCAAGATCAGGCCACATCCGTAGTTAGACAGTACAGTTTCCCCCATCTACTGAAACGGATACCAAAGGCATGAGCTAGGCAACACAGAATAATTGAAGAATTATTTATAAAGCAATTTCATACGAAATTTCAATATCGCAGTGAGCTGGGAGTGAAGCTATTGCTCATTCACTGCTCATATAAAAAAGATTTAGCTTTTTATCTCATTGACACACCTTCTAGCCCTGGAGGCAGGAGAGATGGTGGTGGAAGGGTTATTTTCCTATTTAACCCCATCCATCAAGCTACATACTTTCCACATCTGTGCATTTTTTTCGAAAGCTTCTGTTTCCATAGTCACATTTTTCATCACTTCATCTTTTTTTGTTTGTTTTGTTTTGCTTTTTCCATGAGTTCCAGTTTGGAAGGGAGACAGCACAAAGGGAAGATTTGTAAGAGCAGGCTGTGCAGGTGTGGTCATAAGCATTGGCTGAGCTACCCAAGGCAGTGTGAGAAGTGCTTGTCCCTGCTTGGACTTCTTCATGAGAACCTGATCTCACAGGGAATTACTTTTCTTTTTCACAGCACTCTTCAGTGCCTACCTGGGAGCAACACTGAAGAACATGTTGTCTGTGGTAAGTACTGTGTTAGTTATGGGGGGGGGGATGTTCCAAAGACAGATTTGGAACAAGTATTTTCCTGGCTTGTGAGGCAAAAACACTGAGACTCAGAGAACAAATCAGTCAAATCTCCCTGAAACAGGGCCCTTCTTATTTATAGTCATCACCACTTTTCATCCTCAGAGCTTGCATGATCTTCCACAGCTCAGCCCTCAACCCCTCTGAGATAATTACATATCTATACTTTGTGCCTGAAGCAACTGAGAAAAGGGCCCTCCACACATACAAAGAAGGCAAAGCAACTGCAGATGCACACAGAGGAGGCAGCCTTCTCACCAGAGCAGGTAGATGTTACAGGTTAACACATAATGTCAAGGTCTCATAAAGAAATCCTGCCTCCCCAGTGAGAGACTCCATGCAAAACCAAGTCAAGACTTCCTAGAGACAGCTTGTTCCAAGCTGCCTGGCTCTGAGTTTTGTTCAAGTGCTGGGTGAGCAAATGAAAGTCGCATAGCAAATAGGCGGTTTGTATTTTTCCTTGCAGTTTGGGGTGCCATCAGGAACCTGGTCTTTTTGCTTCTCTGCGTTGACCTTCCTGCTATTAACCACAAAAAACTCTGCCATCTACAAGCTGCCACTCTCCAAAGTCACCTACCCAGAAGCCAATCGAGCTTATTATCTGAAGATGAAAAAACATCAGAGGTCCTGCTGTGAGGTATAAAGACCCAAGAAGAGAGATACTTTTCTGATTTTAAGGCAAGAGCAAGAGGTATTTCCCCAAAAAACATGATTTGTGTGCTACAAAGTCAAAAGACCAAAAATAAATTTATGCCTTCTGAGTGGAGACACTTTCCACTGCATTAATTTGTTCAATCCTGATTAGATAGGACTGTGCTGTGCTGGAAGGACCTTTCCCAAGACCAATCTGTAATGATTTAAACGCCCGTATACCTGAAAAGACACTTGAATTTTATCAGTGAGGAAATGACTTAGAAGTTGAAAAGAAAAAAATCAGTTTGTGAGATCCAAGTCACAGCAATGGGATGTAAAGCAATAAAGAGCAGAGCATTCCTCAGCATCTGATGGGACTCCTAATTAATGGCCAAAACCAGCTTACAACAGCAATAGCTTACATCTTAGAGAGCTTTATAGTTGCAGAGAAGTGGAATAAAGAGTACACTTTACTAAGTAGGAAATAGATGGTGAAGAATTCTACCTGGAGAATCATTCAAGCACAGTGGAGAGAGGTGTGCTTTAGCAACTATCACATGCAACATGGGCACAGATAAATTGCAGGCAGCATCGCTAACAGTTGCAAGGCTTGTGGTAAAAATCACAGTAATGGCAGGGAAGGTGTTTCTATCAGCCCCAGTTTTTGGATGCTTTAGTTTGCACTAGGCTCTAACTTTTCATGGAAAAACATTTCAGGTCTGCCCAGCTGCAGAGGAAATTCTGTAAACCCAAGGCCAAGAAAGCAAATTCCAGGGAAAAGAATCTTTTTCTCACAAAAAAAAAAGAAAAAAATGTTTCACGATTTTATATTAATCTCATTATTTTTCGTAACACTTTAACTTGTTCAGGGGTGGGCAAAGGAGGGACAACAACAAAGCCATTGCTGTCCCTTTCCTGTGCTATAAAACAGTTCTGTGTAGTCTGTGAGCGAGCAGAACTAATTTGATCTGATCTTTTTGACCCTTCTCACTACACCAACCCTCTCAGCCCACAAATATCAGTCAGAAAAATCGTGCATTGCCCCTGTCTGCTGCAGAAGTTCTGCCCTACCATTGCCCTCCACATCATGATGGGAGGAGGATGATTGGAGGACCGGTGGACATGGCAGAGCTCTGCAGCAGAGCAGCCTTGTGCTCCCTCTGCACAGGCTCGCAGGGTCTGCAGGTAAGGAAGGAGGAAGATGTCCTTACACCCAAAAGTCTGGTCACCAGCTACTACATAACCAGAGTTAACACCCACCAGCTTTTTGACTGTCTCATCAAGAGGCTTCATCTCATGATGAAGCTGACATCTCCACCACAAACAGTCCAAATGGTCAGGCCCTTCAGGTGGCGTTAGCTTACACGCAGTTCTGTCATGGAATAAACAGACTGGTTTGGGTTGGAAGGGACCTTTAAAGGTCATCTGGTCCAACTCCCTGCCACAAGCAGGAACATTGATTAGATCAAGTTTTTGCTTCTGGGAAAGTAGGTTAAAACCTGTTCCTGTAGTGGCAGGTGAAATAAAAAGCAGCCTATGAATAGTGCTACTCTTGGTTTTTGAGGTGTGTGGGGGGAAATGTCTTTTTACAAACACCAGAAAGATCTGCATGAAGAATATTTGCAGTGAACTGCTGGCAGTATTTTCTGGTGCAGTGCTAGTTTTTCAGAAGTTTGACAGTATTTCTGTATGATTGACATTCCAGAGATCACTTGCACAATGCACCATTTGCCGTGGTTTACTTGGTAAATGTCTTCATAATATTGTGTAGAATCAATTTTTAAAGCAAATACTCGTACTTCTTTGAGTTTGGCATAAGTTATCAACACTAAGCTCTTCCAAAACCAGACTATCTCTAACTAGTCCAGAAGAGGTTGGGAAATAAATGATTAAATCAGTTCACAGGGGATATTTGGGAAACTTCTAGTTTCTGCTTTTTGCACTAATGGCATTTTACTGCATCAGTAACTTTTTAGGTGTGCAAGTGCCAAGTCTGGTTCTGCACAGGAGGCCTGATCAGCTGCAGGCACAGTGTTGTGCCTGCAGAGTGACAGCTGGGGTTGGAAACCTCCAAATGATGATTCATTCCTATGGGAGATGCTGGACAGTCCCCCAGACTGGGTTAGACAGGGTCATGTTCTGTCCAGACAATGCACCCTTCCCCTTGTCAAACTGTGATGGAAAAGGCTATTTTTCAGTAAAGGATGTGATGGAAAAGGACATCTCCCCACCCAGGACCATGTGTGCCCCCAAAGAGGCAAACCTACCAAGGCTGCCTTTCGCTCTCAAGTCAAATTTTGTGCTTGGGTAAGGAGTACAGACTTTATGACCAGTGTAAATCAGCAGATTTCCTCTGACTGGCACCATTTCAGCTTGCTGTTGCTGAGCAACAGGGAGTTTTTGGCAGTACCGTAAAGAAGCCATATGCACAGAAGAGAAAAACAACAAAAGATGAAGGCCGTGTCTCAGCCATTAGAAAGATTTTGCATGTCACTCAGAAGTAATTCTTCATTATATGGTACCCAGAGAATTCATTCTTTCCATCACCCTACACACAATAACAGTTATTTGGTAATTTGATGTGTACATCAGTCAGGATATGCGTATCAAGCTTTTCCCTGTTATCATTCATAACACAGTCTTTGCTCATAGAACTCATTTATCTTATTATGGAAACTGTTCTCTTTTTTTTTCCCTCTTTACATCAATAAATGCTATTCAAGTCACTATTTTTTTTTCACGCACTTTTTTTTTTTTTACATCCTTGGTTTTGGCACACAAATGATACCAGACTCAAATAAGAAAGCTTTATTTAAGGCAGGAGCTCTGGAACTCTTTTCCCAGACTATTTAACAGAATCAAAGAATCACAGAATCGTAGGGGTTGGAAGGGACCTCCAGAGATCAACGGGTCCAACTCCTCTGCCAAAGCAGGGTCCCTAGGACAGGTTGCACAGGGAGGAATCCAGACAGGTCTTGAATATCTCCAGAGAAGGAAACTCCATGACCTCCCTGGGCAGCCTGTCCCAGGGGTCTGTCACCCTCACTGTGAAAAAGTTCTTCCACATACTGGTGCAGAACTTCCTGTGCTCCAACTTAAGGCCATCGCCCCTTGTCCTGTCCCCACAGACACTGAGAAGAGGCTGCCTATGTCCCCCTGTGTCCCACACTTCAGATATTGATAAACATTGATCAGATGCCCTCTCAGGCTTCTTTTCTCCAGGCTGAACAACCCCAGCTCACTCAGCCTTTCCTCGCAGGGGAGATGCTCCAGGCCCTTAATCATCTCCATAGCCCTTCACTGGACTCTCTCCAGGAGATCCCTGTCTTTTTGCACAAGGGAGCCCAGAACTGGACACAACACGCCAGGTGGGGCCTGACCAGGGCAGATCCCCTCCTGTGACCTGCTGGCCACGCTCCTTTTGATGCCCCCAGGATCCCACTGGCCTTCTTGGCCCCAGGGCACACTGCTGGCTCATGGCCAACCTGTCACCCACCAGGACCCCCAGGTCCTTCTCCACAGAGTTCCTCTCCAGCAGGTCACCCCCAGCCTGTACTGATTCCAGCAGTTATTCCTTCCCAAGTGCAAGACTCTCCACTTGCTTTTATTAAACCTCACCTGGTTTCTCCCTGCCCAGCTCTCCAGCCTGTCCAGGTCTCTCTGGATGGCAGCGCAGTGTCCTGTGTGTCAGCCACTCCTCCCAGCTCTGTATCATCGGCACTTGCTGAGGGTGGGCACCATTCCCTCATCAAGGTTGTCAATGAAAATGTTAAACAAGACCAGACCCAACACCAACTGCTAGTCACAGGTCTCCAGCCAGACTCTGCTCCCCTGATCAGCACCCTCTGGGCTCAACCCGACAGCCAGTTCTCAACCCACCTCACTCTCCACTCATCTATCCCATACTCTATTCTCAACTTTCCCTTGCAGTGCCAGCAAAACATAGCAAAAGAGATGTCACTGTGTTTAGTATCTCTAAAAAAATTATATTATATTATCTCTAAAAATAATAATTAAAAAAACCCCACAACACCAAACCACTTGAAAACATCTGCTTGGAATCAGATTTTACCCAGAAGTCTAACTCAAGCCTAACTCCCTGCTATTTCCTAAACCATTGTCATTGCTTCTGTCTGATATGCAGCATTCCTTCCAGCACTCCCAGTTCCATGTCAAGCAGCTGCCCTAGTCTTTCCTAGTACTTTCTGCTGTGGTTCAGCTGCCCAGTAGCCCTGGCTGCAGCTACACACCTTGCAGTCCTGCATGGGGTTTGCCATTGGAGGTGAGGGGAGAGAAAGAGTGAATGACAGTTTAAGACAAGAAATCACAGGATGCTGAGCAAGCCCAAATAGAGCCCACTCCTCTCTGTTTCCAGAGCAGTGCTTCTTTGCCGTGGAGAAGTAGCACATTTCCTCTCCCTCCAGCAACCTGGGGTATCCCAAGTATCCAGGAAAGTGCAGAAGAGGCCAATGTTTAGCCACACAGTGCAGAGGCTACACCTTTGATGATGCTGAACTGAGAGAAGGAAATGTTCAGCCTGGGTTACCTGAGGACCAAACCCAAAATCTAGTTGTAGAAGCAGGACCAAAAGCAAGAGGTATGAGCACAGCACAATAACATTTTAGATGCTCAAGCCCGGGGACACTCAATACAATTTTCTTTACTTGATCCTCCAGGACTGTGGCAGGTTTTGCTTGGTTTTACCATGCTGCATACGAAGTATAAAGAATGCCTATGTTGGTATTTGCCTAGTCTTTTGGATCTTGACACTTAGTGCAGAGGGTGGAATCGATGCAGAATTTGAGCACAGCTAGGAGTAATTCACTGGCAGAAAAAAAGAAAAGAAACTAGCTGCAAGGAAGCAGGGCTATGCATTCAAAAGAAATACTTGACTATTACACGCCCTCCATCAGAGTGAAAGCATTTCAGATTCCTATGGCAAGTGAACTGTTAGACACATATAAACACCTTTCTGATGCTTTGCCATGCCATGGAAACCTGCCTTTGGGTGTGAGGTCTTCTTTGTTACCAGCAGTTCACGCTAGTGAAGATTTTGAACCAGGTGGGGACACAGTACAACTCTCAAAGCAAATTGACCTCAGTGACTTTAAGACCCTCGCTCTGCTTATTCTCAGAGGCACAGATCAACAAAGGCAACTAGTTTTCCATGTTGGAATAAATGAAAAGTGTTCAAACAGGAGTTGCAAGCCTTTATATTTCACAAATGTGGGCTAGAAGACTTAGTCTTAGGTATGCAAAGGCTACCCATGCTGGTAAATTAAAAGGATCAGATGCTGGCATATCGACACCCACCCTGCTCGACTGAGCATACATGGCCGAGTCCCAGCTTTTGTCAGCCAGCATCCTCCAAACAGTGCTTAGACACAGGTGAGGAAGCAGTGTGGTTCTCTCTTGGCTCCTACACTAGCTAATATTTAAAAACTTTTTCCGTGCAAAGGGGCTCAGAAGGTTAAATTACCCACCTTGATGTTGAATTCTCCTGACTTACTATTGCATTTCCATGCAAAGTAGAACTTTTGTTCATAGAGCTACTGAACTTTCCATCAGCAAAAGCCCTTTCATGCCCAGCTGTCTGCAAGTGCAGCCTCCTGGTCCTGCCCCAGCTGGGATTTAGCTCCTGCACTATGGGAGCCCATCCTGCCTCCAGCATCAGGGCCAAAGATGTCCTCAGCACACACAACAGGAAGGCCACAGGAGATGGCAGTATTGAAGCTCAGCCTTTTGCCTCACACAGAAGCACTTGCCTGGGGTTAGAAAAAGGGACAAAAATAGAGGGAGAAGGAACATAAGTAACTCTGCAACCTCGTGCATCACTCAAGGGTGCCACTGAAGAATGCCACTGAGAGCCAGCAAAAGGCAAAGTGAAAGGGCAAAAGTAACAGAGGAGTTTGTGTTCCTTCATGTGCTACAGCAAGAGCCTCAGAGACTGGGGCAATGAGATCCAGACTGAGATCGGATTGAATCCTGCCCATGACACCAGTATTTCACACTGCCCAGTGATGCAGCTCGAAAGCTGACCCCAAATGTGGAGAATATTCAACTGCTGAAAGGATTTCTCACAACAAATTCAAATGCTTAGAAGTGAGCAACAGACTCAATCCTGTGACCTCTGTCAGGTACCTGAGTGGGACAGTGTGGCTCAGTTGCACTTGTGTCATTGGAGTAATTGCTTCCACTGCTGAGCCCACTGAGGTCAACGAGATATAAAACAGTAAGTGAACATGACTGAAAAACCGGGAGTTCAAACACAAGCACTTTCTATGAAAACCTGTATTTTCATTTCTTTTGCCTCCCATGAAAAGAGATAGATTAGAAAATGGATGTGTATGTACGTATATATATTCTATATCTAATGTATAGATTAGAAAATGAATGTGTGTGTGTGTGTGTATTCTATATCTAATGCATAAATTAGAAAATGGACGGGAACCATGGGCTTAGAAAGCTGACAAACTACAAATCCCCTCACTTTAGATTAAATATACTTAGACCAGTCATCAGTTTAATCGGATAAGGCAGAGATCAGTGGGAGGCTAAGGACCAGATTTGTTAATTACTATAATGAAAGAAATAATACCAGGGAGAGCATGCACATGGCATGGTGCACCGGGAAGGAAAAGAAGGACTTATTTTCAAGTGGAATTTTCCAGCAAACAGTCCTTGTGCCTCAGTGTGATGGTTGAGCCCTGGCTAAAGGCCAGATGCCCACCAAAATCAGTCTGTTACTCCCCTTGTTAGTTGGACAGGGGAGAAAAAACATAATTGGGCGGCTCAAGAGACAAACTCGTTACTGACGCGGGCAAAACAGACTCAACACAGAGTGCAGGAGAGAAAGTGATCTAATTTATTACACTGCGCTAAAGAGAAAACAGTGAAAAAGAACCAGAGTCAGGAGTGCAACCAACAATCTTGAAACAAATGCAAACCAGGCAAACACTTTTCCCCCCACCACTCCCTCCTTAGCAGGCTTTAGTTAGAAGTTTGCTCCCTTCTTCCCTCCCGGTCGCAGCCCAGGAGGGGCAGGGACTGGGGAAATGGGGGTCTTGGTAACACCTTCCCCCACCCCTCCATTCTAAAGCAAACTTCCCTTTCAGCCATGATTTTGCTCCCTTCTTCCCCTCTCCTGCTCGCAGCACAGGACAGGGGGGCAGGGACTAGGAGATGGGGGCTTTGGTCAGTCCCTTGCAAGATGGTTTCCTTCTCGGCCGGGATGGGGGCATCCATCCCACACACCCTCCCCCTGCTGCACCCTAGGATCTCACCCGTAAGAGCCAGTCCTCCACGAACTTCCTCCAAGGCAAATCTCTTCCCACCAGGCTTCATCTCTGCTCTGGCAGGCAGCAACAAATCCCAGTGTCTCTCAGTCCCAGTCCTCCACGGGGCTATGATGCCTCCCCCAGCAAACCTGTTTGGCTCATCTCTGTAGGTCGCTTGTGCTGGCAGGGGCTCATCCCAACGTCAGTCACGGCATCTTCTCTATGTCTGCCCCGGCTCCATCCAGCGTGGAGCCTCTCCACCGCGCAGGTCGGGTCTCTGCCTCCTCCATGGGTCCTCTCCACCGGCTACTCCATGTGCTTCTGCTCGGGCTGCAGGGGCAATCTCGCGCCTGGGTACCTGAGCGCCCACTCCTCCCCCAGCCTTCCCGGCCTTTTGTCTGTCAACTGCTTACATTGATATGCAAATAGACATCCCAATGCCCTCAACGGGCCAAACTTTGCAGCCTTCCTGGCACTCTGGTGTTCTGGTGGAGTCTTTGTCTCCTCTGTGTGATTCTCAGAGGCGCTATAAGCAGGCCTGCAGAGGATTCCAGCAGCCATTTTCTGCCAGACCTGGCCCTCTCTCAGTAGCCAACTATGCAAAACTGCAACACTCAGCCATAAAGCAGCTATAAACCACACTGCAGTATATAGTCTTGATGAGAGAGGATGTATGTGACATCAGGGTTTTAAAAAATTATACTAACAATTTATTTAAAACCCACATGCAGATTCAATACATCACTACTGCAGGTGATATGGATGCAGCGGAGAAATGCACTGCTGCAGGCTAGAAGTGTGACCAGCCTTGTCACAACCACAAGAGAACCACAAAACGCGCTACTGCCAGCACGGCAGAGTCACGAAGTGCAGTGTTACAGCCCAAAACAGGCCCATTACTCCCTGCTACCACCCACAGGCAATTCACAAGATTCACTATCACAATCACAGCAGATTCAGGGATCACACGATACAGGTGTGTTAGTCAATCACCCGAGGCTACAGACTTAAAGCCCATCAAATACTCACTCACCCATCTCTCCAGGTAAAGGTTCTCAGTATGTTCCCTTAGCCACTATCCTGGCCAAGGGGAAGGGTCTCCTCACAGAGTTGGAGAAGCAGCTCCACCAATCTCAGGCCAAACCTGGGGGATTTTATTTGGTTTTATGTCTTTGATCTATGTGACAGTGGGCAAGACTGTGCTGGGAGTGGAAGATGCCAGCTTCCATGTGTGTCATTATCTGTGTTCCCCCTTATCTTATGCCTGATCTGTTGCACATCTTTGTCTGGGCCCACTGAAGCCAAATGGGACCCTCTGGCTTGCCTTTATCTTACTGCTGGGCAGTAGAGTAGTGGCTTGATTGGGACTCAGGGCATGTTGTTTGTTGAAGGAATTTAAGGCTCATACCAGGTTTTGGTCCACTGAATTATGCAGTGCTGCCCTGTTTAGTCTGGGTTTACAGGACAGCTCCCCATGAGTGGTCTCTGTGGAGATGGGCAACCCAAGGCTGAGTGGTTTTCACAGCCCGCCATGAGTTGCCTGGTGCACTGGACATCACCGGAACCTGTCTGTGGAACTCTGATCCAGATGATCCTTACGATGTGGTACACCGTAAGAAAATCAGCCAGTGGACCACACTGCTGCACAAAGGATGCATACAGGCCAAGGTGCTGCCCACAGCGCTATCCTGCACTGACTGTGCTCTCGTCCCACACGGGCACCCCAAGGTGTAGGACAAACAACTTTGTGATTCTGTGGCCACCCAGCAGTGCAGATTTCAGTGTTAGAGAAAATCTCTGAACAACAGATTATTTTTTTTATTATTATTATTATTTTAAAACAAACTAAATTATGGGAATTAAGGGCAGCATCTCTATGCTGGAAATTTCTATTAAAGAGAGTATTTGGATAATCTCCTGAAACCTTCCCTTTCCACATTTGCAGTTTATGAGACACAGGAAGAGTAAGTTATTTAAAGAGAAACTTAACATGAGCCAACAGTGTGCTCTTGCAGCTCAGAAGGGTGATGGGATCCTGGGCTCTATCAGCAGAGGGGTGGCAGCAGGGACAGGGAGAGGATTGTCCCTCTCTACTCTGCCCTCCTGAGGCCCCAGCTGGAGTCCTGTGTCCAGAGCTGGGGTCTCAATACAAGAAAGATGTAGAACTGTTGAAGAGGGTTCAGAGGAGGCCAGAAAGATGACCAAAGGGCTGGAGCAGCTCCCCTATGAAGAGAGGCTGAGGTAGCTCAGCCTGGAGAAGAGAAGGCTGCAGGGGGACCTCATTGCAGCCTTCCAGTCCCTGAAGGGAGCAGAGAAACAGGAGGGGAATCAACTCTTTAAAAGGGCAGACAATGGCAGGACAAAGGGGAATGGATTAAAACTAAAAGAAGGAAGGTTTAGATTAGATATTAGAGGGAAGTTCTTTCCAGAGAGAGTGGTGAGGTGCTAGAACAGGCTGCCCAGAGAGGTGGTGGGTGCCCCATCCCTGGAAGTGTTCAAGGCCAGGTTGTCTGGAGCCCTGGGCAACTTTGCGTAGCTCCAGGCCTGGAGGTTCGTAGCTTTATGATCCTTGGGGTTGGAGCTTTATGATCCTTGGGGTCCCTTCCAATCCATGCCATTCTATGATTCTATGATTCTATGATAACAAAACTTGAATACAGCTTCTGAGAAAAAGAGAGGGAAGTTACAAACTGATGTGAGTAGAAGTAGCCTCCCTGGTCCCTTCCTGCACCATCACTGCAAATTGTGCTGGAATTCATTTTCATGTACAGGGTGGGATGTACTGCCCTGATGTCAGGTACCCCCCACCCATGTATTGCAGAGGCTGCAATGTCTGTGACAGACCCACGCATGCCGATCAAATGTGTAGGGCAAGGCAATTACACACATCCAGAATAAAGATCACGGAAGAGCAGGTATGTCCCAGGATTTGGGGATTTAGCCTGAAAACAAGGGGGTTGAGGGGTGACCTGATCGCTCTCCACAACTACCTGAAAGGAGGTTATAGCCAGGTGGGGGTCAGTCTCTTCTCCCAAGTACCAAGAGATAGGACAAGAGCAAAAGGCCTCAAGTTGTGCCAGGGGAGGTTTACATTGGATATCAGGGAAAAAATCTTCACCAAAAGGGTTGTCAATCACTGGAACAGGCTGCCCAGGAAAGTGGTGGAGTCACCATCCCTGGAGGGATTTAAATGGTGTGTAGATGGGGTGCTTAGGGACATGGTTTAGTGATGGACTTGGCAACACTGCATTAACAGTTGGACTTGATGGTCTTAAAAGTCTTTTCCAACCAAAATGATTCTGTGATTCTATTCTACTTATGACCACTGCAGACCTATCAGTCTGAAATCTGTGCCTGGCAAGGTTATGAAGGAGATCCTCCTGGAGACTATGCTCAGGCACATGGAAAGTAAGGAGGTGACTGGTAACAGCCAACACAGCTTCAGTGAAGGCAAAGCATGCCTGACAAATCTGGTGGCCTTCTATGATGAGGTTACAGGGTTGGTGGATAAGAAAAGCGCAACTGGCTTCACTTACCTGGACTTGTGTGAAGTGTTTGTACCACAAGACATCCTTGTCTCTAAATTGCAGGCATGGATTCAGTGGATAAGGCCTTGAGCAGCCTGGTATAGTCAGAAGTGTCCCTGCCCATGGCAGGGGGTTTGGAACTTGATGATCTTTGAGGTCCCTTCCAACCCTGACCATTCTATGATTATGGTTATCACGCTCTACAGCTAACTGAAAGGAGGTTGTAGTGAGGTGGGTGTTGGCCTCTTCTCCTCCCTAACAACTAGTGACAGGACAAGAGGGAATGGGTTCAAGTTGTATCAGGGGAGGTTCAGATTACTGGATATTAGGAAAAAAATATTCACTGGTGGTGAAGCATTGGAACAGGCTGACAAAGGAGGTGATGGAATCACTATCCCTGGAGGTGTTAAAAAGTGGGTAGACATGGTGCTTAAAGAGATGGTTTAGAGGTTACAGTGGTGTAACGGCATTGACAGTTGGACTTGATGATCTTGAAGGTCTTTTCCAACCTTGATGATTCTACGATTTATGAGAATCTTGTGCCACGTCTTCTCCAATGCTTTCTACTGGGTAATCCAGCTCCCTGCCCATTGTGCTGCTCTCCTGAGTCCCTGGTCATGGCAGTGAATCACAAGCAAAGCACTCATAGCCTAAAAAGTTAACCAGCAAGGTTTCTAGAATGCCTGCCCTTCTGGGAACTGGACCTTCACATAACAATAACACAACAGTCTAGGGAGTTTAGATCCTATGGGAGAGAACAAAATCCATCTCGTTTTGTGTCAGGTTCAGAACCCTGGTTTCTCACACAGGGAAAGACAGAAGGAGGTGGAAAGACATTTTACTTTGGAGAAAGCAAGAAAAGCATTTATAGATGGGAAATGTGTATTCTCTAATTAGAACAAGGTGTAAAAAGGAGTGGATCTTTATTAATCATCAAAAAAAGGAGGATGGAATTGCACACTCAGAATATGAAATTTTATGGGGTTTAACGTTCCATAGGAGAAGAAAATGCAACATGACTTTCTGTGTGTTCAGATGCTCAGACACAAATAGGACACTCAGCAAGCAGTCAGGGGGTATCTGTCTATGGCCTCTTCACAGCTGGTCAACAGAAATGCTGTCACCACATCTGCCAGCCCTAGTGAACCAGCCACTTATCTCATTAGCCACCCTGATGCTGAACACCTTTCATGTGGGTAAAAAAGGGAGATGAGGTTTCATTAGTGATGACAAACAGGCCACATTGGTGGAAGCTTGTGTTAAGTTACCTGAACATTCTCTTGTCTGCAGGGCACCAAAATAAGACAATGTCCTGTATCTGGAATCACTGTCTATTTTTCATTACTGTTGTGGGCTGGTGTGGCAAGGTTTGGGCTCAGGGGGTGGGGGGGATAGTGCTGTGGGGCTGTCTTCTGTGAGAAGCTGACAGAAGCTTCCCCCAGACCCAACAGAGGAACACCAGCCAGTTCAAGGACAGACCTGCTGCTGACCAAGGCCGAGCCCATCAGCAACAGTCACAGCACCTCTTTGATAACAGTATTAAGAAGGAAAACAAATCATAAGCAGCAGCTTTTTGCTGCTGGAAGGAGTGAGAAGATGTGAGAAGCTCTCCAGGCACCAAGGTGAGTGAAGAAGAGGGGAGGAGGTGCTCCAGGTGCTGGAGTAGAAATTCCCCTGTAGTCCATGTGGAAGACCATGGTGGAGCAGGTTGTCCTACTGTCCCTCTGCAGCCCATGGAGGATGATGGTGGAGCAGAGATCCCACCTGCAGCCTGTGGAGGACCCCAGGTGGAGACACCTGAAGGATGCTGTGACCCATGTTGGAGCAAGCTCCTGGCAGGACATGGAGCTTGTGAAGAGAGGGAACCATGCTGGAGGCTTGTAACCTCATGGGGTAACAGGCTGGAGCAGTCTGGGCCTGAAGATCTGTATCCCATGGAAGGGAACCACGCTGGGGCAGTTGAGGAAGAACTGAAGTACTCACATTGGAGAAGTTCATGGAGGACTGTCTGCTGTGGGAGGGACCCCACGGTGCAGCAGGGGAAGAGTGTGATGGACTGACCCCAGCCCCCAGCCCCAGCCCCCTGTGCTGCTGGGGGAGGAGGGAGAGAAATGGGGAGTGAAGTTGAGCTTGGGGAAAAAGGAGGGGTGGGAGGAGAGGTTTAAGATTTGGTTTTATTTCTCATTATCCTTCACTGAATTGACTGGTAATAAATGAGACTCTTTTTATCCCAACTGAGTCTGCTTTGCCCATGACAGTCACTGCTTTCTGGCCCTTATCCCAACCCAGAAGCCTTTCGTTCTATCTCCTCTCCCCTGCCCAGCTGAGGAGGGCAGTGACAGTAAATGCAGGATCCTAAGTCAACTCCTGCTGCCTGAAACGCTCCGGCTTCTTTTACCTGACTCTCAGCCAGAAGAAGGTACAATCCTTCTTAAATTAACACACTCCCTGCATTCAGTTTTCCACTGAACAGGAAAATCCAGAAAGAAACCCCCTTTATACCTTTCCAATTCTCCTCAGCATAACCCAACAGACCACCCACCTATCTTAATTTACCCTCCTCTAAACTGAGTAGGTGACTCACCCCTACCTACGCACAGAATTATGTTTCTTCAAAATACAAAGCCCCTCTCCATGGAGAGAGAAATCCTGCTAACAACAAGTGTTGTGTGGTGGTGGCTTAGCAACAAGATGCACCTCTGCGTGTGACTTTCCTGCCAGGCATTGTGAGCAGCCAGCAGGCCTGCTACACATAGTAAACCCAAGTTCATCCAAGAGACTGGGAACACAGCGAAAATTTGGAAGGACAACAGGTCCAAAAAGAAAATCCCCTAAGGGGATATTGAAGTTCTGCCCTTTGCCCCAAAAACCCCTTCCATTTCTAGCCATCCCAACCTGAATGGCCTTGGGCCCCTTTTCCATTTCCCTGTTCCAGGTTTGCTTGCAGTGTTTGTTGGTGATGGACATAGTCCCCCAACCCCTCTGGGGAAACACTATAGCTTCTCCAGAACCACCAAGTACTTCAGATTCACTAACCCTTTAATATCCTTAGCCACAACACCCTCCAGTTGCTCCCAAACCTTGTTCTGGGGCTCCCTGCACCCACATTCCTGCCACAGCAATGTCTATCCACAGGCACCCATGAGCAAGACCCTTGCTGGAGTTCATTCAACCCTTGCTGCCCTCAGCAGCTTGTTGGAAAGTACATACCGTTCATTTCTGTCTCCAAACAGCTAAAAGCACAGCATGTCAACTCTGTGGGGTGGAGAATGACGAAAGACATGACCTGGCAAGAGAGTCCACAGCACCAGCGACCTGTTGATCCAAGTACAAGAGCAGCAGTCCCAGGGGGCTAGGACAGACACAGAACTATTACACAGGTATTCAGTTAAGATTTCATGCAGGCAGATTACATACTGTTTGATCACTCTTCATCCACACGATACAGACTCATGGAATCATAGACTCCCCTGAGTTGGAAGGGACCCCTGAGGATTAAGTCCAACTCCTGTCTCCACGCAGGGCCAGCCAAGTCACAGCATGGGACTGAGCGCATCATCCAGACACTTCTTGCCCTCAGCCCAGCTCAGGGCTGTGACCCCTTCCCTGGGGAGCCTGTTCCAGTGCCTGACACCCCTCTCAGTACAGAACCTCTTCCTGACACCCAGCCTAAACCTCCCCTGTCACAGCTTCACACCATTCCCTCAGGTTCTCTCCTTGGTCCCCAAAGAGAGGAGATCAGCACCTGCCCCTTCGCTCCCCCTTGTCAGGAAGCCACAGACCCCCATGAGGTCTCCCCTCAGCCTCCTCTTCCCCAGGGCCTTCAGTCTCTCCTCAGAAGCCTTCCCTCCAGACCATTCCTCATCCTCATTGCCCTCCTCTGGACACTCTCCAATAGTTCTGTGTCCCTCTTGTCCTGTGGGGCCAAAAACTGCACCGAGGACTGGAAGTGAGGCCACTCTAGTGGTGCACCTAGGGCACTTGCCCATGTTGAACTTCATGCTGTTGGTGACTGCCCAGCTCTCTGATCTGTCCAGGTCTCTCCTTAAGGCTTCTCCACCCTCAAAGGAGTCAAAAGCTCCTCCCATTTTGGTGTCATCTGCAAATTTACCTCAGACCCCTCCAGTCCTGAGCCCAGGTCATTATGAAAGCATTAAAAAGACCTGGCCCTAAGACAGATCCCTGGGGAACAAACCCCACCAGTGACTGGCTGACAGCCAGATGTAACCCCAGTCACTGTCACCTCTGGACCAGACTCTCCAGTTAATTGCCCACCCAAAGCATTACGGCTTTGTTGAATTATGTGCTGGACTTTTTGTCCAGCAAGATACTCTAAAACAGAGTATCAAAAGCCTTACTGAAATCCAAAAAATAACATCAACTGGTTTCCCTTGGTCAACCAGCTGGGTGATGTTGTCATGAAAGGAAATCAAGCAGGACAGTGAGGACCCTCCTCTTCTGAACCTGTGTTGGCTGTGACCAATGACTGCATTGTCCTTTAGGTGTTTTCCAGTAAATCCCAGTATGATTTTCTCCATAGAAGAGAAATTAACATTAATATAACTGGAAAAGAGAAAAAATGGATTCAGGATTGTGGTGGTTTAGGCCTGGCTGGAGGCCAGACACCCACCAAAGTTGTTCTATCACTCCCCTTTTCAGTTGGACAGGAGAGAAAATATATTTTGAGAGGCTTAGGAGTCAAGATAAGGACAGGGAGAGATCATGCTGTGATCAACATCATGGGCAGAACAGACTCAACACAGAGTGAAGGAAAGAAAACTCTAATTTATTACACTACACACACAGAGAGTGACACCAGAGTCAGATAATAAGAAGTGCAACCAGATCTTAAAGCACCTTTCCCCACCCCTCCCTTCTTAGCAGACTTCCCTTTAGTCATGATTTTGCTCCCTTCTTCTCCCCCATTGTAGCACGGGGTGGGGCAGGGACTGGGGAAATGGGGTTCTTGGTAGCACCTTCCCCAACCCCTCCTTTTTTAGCAGACTTCACTTTAGTCATGATTTCGCTCCCTTCTTCTCCCCCATTGTGGCACAGGGAGGGGCAAGGACTGGGGAAATGGGGGCTTCAGTCAGTTCCTTGCAAGTTGGTTTCCTTCTTGACCAGGTTGGGGGGGGCATTCATTCCATACCCTTCCCCTGCTGCACCGCGGGGTCCCACCCACAGCAGACAGTCCTCCACCAACTTCTCCAACGGGAGTCCTTTCCTACAGAGCTTCCTCGTCATCAGCGGCCCTGGCGTGGGTTACTGATATGGCAGGCAGTCATAAATCACAATGTCTCTCAGGCCCAGTCCTCCATGGGGCAGCAAGGTCCCCAGCAAACCTGTTCTGGTGCTAGTCTCTCCCTCGCTCATCTCTGTGTCTCTGTCTCTCTCCATGGGCTGCAAGTGCTGGCAGGGGCTTGCTCCAACATGGGTCACAGCATCTCCTGCATGTCTCCCCCTGCTCCAGCGTGGGGCCTCTCCACAGGCTGCAGGTGGGGTCTGGGCCTTTTCCATGGGCTGTGGGGGGACACCCGCTCCACCATGGGTTTCTCCACAGGCTACAGGGGCATCTTTCTCTCTGGCACCTGGGGCACCTTCTCCCCTCCTTCCCTGCCCTTGGTGCCTGCACAGTCTCTCACCCCTTCTCACTCCCTTCTCTGGGGCAAAAAGTGGCTGTACACTTGAGGTTTTTTCTCCTCAGGGTGATTCCCGGAGGCGCTGTGACCGTCGCTGACGGGCTCAGCGTTGGTCAGCAGCAACTCCAGCCTTGAGCCAGCTGGTGTTTGCTCTGTGGGGCCTGGGGGAAGCTTCTGGCTGCTCCTTGCAGAAGCCACCCCTGCAGCCCCCTCCACCACCACAACCCAGCCACACAAAACTACACCACAACTGCAAACACAAATAGTTGTTATAGGTAGCTCGCAGCCTGTGTGAAGGGCAGCAGTGTAAGTACTATTGAAAGAGGAGATATTTACTTGAATTCTTGGCAGAATCTCTCAGCAAGATCATCTCCTTTGTAGCTGGAACAGGAACTGGGTGAGATGACGCAGCAGCTTTCCTTGCTGTGATGGAGTGACCTGCTGTCTGTGGCAGATATTCCCCAGAAGGAAGGTTGGTGATGGGATGGTGTTGCTGGCTTGTTTTGTTTGGGGTTTTTGCTTCTAGAGTTCAGTTTGCTCAATGGGTGTGATATTTTGACCAACGCAGGCAACAGGGCTAAATAGGACATACTGGTAAAGAGTGACTGGCCGTATGCTTACTCTTTACTTCAGGAAATATTCCTGGTAGTAAGTGGAATATTTAGTGGCAATAAATGGCGAACTGTTTCCAGCACTTCTTCAGCATGTTCAGTCCTGCCTTCACACCACAAGACTTGCACATGTCCTCGTCAGTAAGTGCCCAAGGCCAGCTGTATTACTTTCATCGTTGTTTGTACTGGGATCTGCTGGGTTGGAAGGTCTCAGCAATGGAAGTACCACGAGAAGACATACAAGTTATAAAGACATTAGCTTTTTCTGCCTCTGGCCTCTGGTAACACAGAAGTGTTCTGAAAGAGCCAGTGCTAACACTTTGAGGCCAGTGTAACCTTTACTTAATTGCACTATCGCCATAACCTAGTGAGATAAGGCTCCATGCCTAGGGGAGCTCACACTCATTAGCAGTGATGGATTGTGACATCGACTCCTGGGATTAAGATCAGAGGCTGATAACATGGAGGAGAAGCCTTATGGGGAGAGCATTGTTCTTATCAGTTCTTACCACACGCAAGGTTGAAGCATACAATAGATCAATTTACATCACTTAATACGTCCAGGTCACAACCATGTGTGCAAGTGGCTGTTGACTTACCAGCAGGACCTTGTTGAAAGCTCAGTGTTCCTGTCTGGGCAAGTTTAGAAAGTGAAGTTGCACCAGAAGAAGGAAGCTGATACCAAGGTGGCAAAGTAAGGGAAACTGAGGTACCATGGTGGGAAAACGGGGTGAAGAAGAGATGCAGCTTGGGGTTGGGCAAAGATGATGCTACAGTGCCAGAGAACAGCAGAGCCTGGGAGATGAGGGAAGGATGGCCTTTCCATGAGATGGACATTTCCATACAGTTGTTTCTCTCCTCTCCAATCTTGCACCACATTTAAGCATTGCGTCCATTGCTCACGGTCCCCTTTACAAAGAGATTGCCTTACAGCACAGTAGGATGGAGCCAGGTCATCAGCAAGGTTAAATTTGGTCATGCTGCAGGGTAAATCAAACACAGGTAATCTAAAGCTGGTGGGCAGACCGGGAAGGGAACATGCTGGTTAGGAGTGGACATGATTAATGGAATGAGCAGTTAATGGCACTTCTTGGCACGTGGGATAGGTGACTTTCTCACAAATCTCTGCTTCTCATGTGACGTCCTCAGAGACCTTAGCTAAGTTAACTAGAAGGCTTTGCGGCCCCTGAAGGCAAATTCTCGCTGTGGTTTTGTCTGCTTGGTTGGATGTGGGCTTTACCTTGGTGTGTTTGAAAATCACTGTGCCTTGTTGCAGCACATCCTTAAGTACCTTAAGAGTAAAAAAATACCTAACCCTAGGCTGCCCACATGGTAGTTTCCAGCAGTAAGAGGGGGAACAAGGTTTCTCTTTCTATTTGGGACCTGGGTGACTAAAGGCCATCCACAGGTAAGCTTTCAAGGAGTAAGCTGCAGTTGACTTTGCCACAGAATCACAGAACAGTTTGGGTTGTCTGGATGGGACCACTAAGGGCCAATGCCATGGGCAAGGACATCTACAACCAAAACAGGTAGCTCAGAGCCCTATCCAACCTGACTTTGAAATTTTCCTAGGATGTGTCATCTACCACCTCTCTGGGCACACTGTGCCAGTGTTGTCTAACAGACAGGTTTTGATCTAGCCCATACTGATGAAACAGAGCCAGATCCTTGCAGGCGAAAGGCACTGCTTGTTATGGATAATGATGCTGTAGAAAGATTATCCCAAGATTTAGCCAGGAAGGGAAGAATAGACACATGTGTCTTCTGAGCTGCAATTGCTCCTTTGCTTGATTATTCTGAATAATCAGGGTCTGGCCATTTTTCTCTGAGTATGTAGATGATTCTCAGTTATATTTTGAATGCTTCTGGGTGTGCTCCCAGAAGAACTTAAATCCTGGATGGCTTTGTGATACGTCTGTAAGCAGCTGTCTTCTTCAGAACTGGTTGGTGCTACCAGTCCCATGATCAGGAGAAATATGGCCTTGTGATGTTTGAGGAGCACATGAGCAACCCCACGTGTCTTTAGTCAGAGCTGTTTGGGTGCATTTCTTTCATGGCTTGATCACAGCATCGCAGGTTTCTGTGACTCTTACAAACAGCCATCATTCTTTGAAAGGACAATGGAACAAATGAAGGTGCAACACTTGCTGGCGTGATTATCGGTCAAATCACAAATGGGGCCTCTGTTACCTCCTTAGCTTTATTACGTAGATCTGCAACATACAGGTTAGTGGCCTCCTCTGGGAGAAGGATTGTTATAAGGACAATGTGCCTTTACTGCATGGCATTCTTGCTGACATTCCTCCTCTGCTAGCGTAGGCTTCAATAGTCCTTGGCCTGCCATGTGCTCTAGTTGGAAGGGTGGCACTGGTTTTGCCTGGCTGGTCGATGTGAGTCTTGTGAATTCCTGCTGGTTTGCAGAATCGCCACCCTGGGAGGCGGTGTAGTGCGTAGAGCTGTGATTTTCAGCCATACTGGGAAGGGCCTGATGAGTGGTTTTGACTTGCCATGAAGGACCATTACACAAGGTCCCATGACAGTTTAGGCTGGAGCTACGCAGATTGCATCCCTCTTGTGTAATTCCTTCTTTGGCATCTGTTGCTTCTGAGCCTGGCTTGGGCTGAAGCTGAGAGAGAGCTTCGGCTATCAGTCAGGGGAAACATCTTCTGGACTTTTCATTACAGGCAAAACATAAAACAGTAAACATTTTTGTGCTCAGGAAAAAGCTTTTGATAATCAGGAGAGAAAATCTGAGTGTCTCCATCTAACTGTACCTATTTCTTAAGCACATATGATGTATGTTCCTCTACTTCTTTTCAGTGCATCTGTAAGCACCTCAGGGACAGGGATAGATCTCCTTTTCTCCTCTGTTCTACTGTTCTCAGTCCCAGCATGACTTCTGGTTCACAGCTTCTATCATTTGGTGGGCATTCACCCTTTCAAAAATAATTTAATTCTTCTCCCTCTGCTTTGTGGCACATTGCAGTTTTGGCTTAGTAAAACAAAAAATTACAACGTGGCAAACTCACCCCTAGTCTCATGCTCCCTGTTGTAAAATCCCCACTGAATTTTGGATTGGCTGGTCTGTCTTCTCAAGTGCTACATGGATCCTCTCTATCCTTGTTGCAGTTCTGCATAGCTGGGTACTGGCAGAGAATGGGGGCTGAAAAAAATGGGTGCTGTAAGAAGCAGCTAGAAGCATTCTGCAGACACCAGACAATTCACCTCATTGCAAATAGATATCTCACAGTCAGAAAAGAAAATCAGGACAACAAATAAAACCTTATTAATGTTTATAAATATGTGATAAAGTAGAGTCAGGAGGATGGAGTCTGAGTCTGCTCAGTGATGGCAGGGACAGGACAAGGGGCAGTGGGCACAAGCTGGAGCAGAGGAAGTTCCATGGAAATGTCAGGAGAAGCTTTTTCCCCATGAGTGTGACAGAGCCCTGTGACAGGCTGCCCAGAGAGGTGGTGGATTCTCCTTCTCTGGAGACATTCAAACCCTGCCTGGATGCATTCCTGTGTGATTTAGTCTGGGTGATCCTGCTCTGGCAGGGGGTTGGACTAGATGGTCTTTCGAGGTCCCTTCCAACTCCTAACGTTCTGTGATTCTGTGATTCTGTGAAAGGATTGACAACCTTGATGAGGGAGCAGCATCCATCCTCAGCAAGTGCCAATGATACAGAGCTGGGAGGAGTGGGTGACACACAGGACACTGCGCTGCCATCCAGAGAGACCTGGACAGGCTGGAGAGCTGGGCAGGGAGAAACCAGATGAGGTTCAACAAAAGCAAGTGTAAAGTCTTGCACCTGGGAAGGAACAACCGTTTCTATCAGTACAGGCTGGGGGATGACCTGCTGGAGAAGAGCTCAGTGGAGAAGGACCTGGGGGTCCTGGTGGATGACAGGTTGGCCATGAGCCAGCAGTGTGCCTCAGTGGCTAAGAGAGCCAATGGGATCCCGGGGTGCATCCGGAGGAGTGTGGCCAGCAGGTCAAAGGAGGTGATCCTCCCCCTCTACTCTGCCCTGGTCAGACCCCACCTGGAGGATTGTGTCCAGTTCTGGGATCCTTGGTATAAAAAGGACAGGGGTCTCCTGGAAAGAGTCCAAAGAAGGGCTATGAAGATGATGAAGGGCCTGGAGCATCTCCCCTATGAGGAAAGGCTGAATAAGTTGGGACTGTTCAGCCTTGAGAAGAGAAGACTAAGGGGGGACCTAAATAATGTTTATAATTATCTTAAGCAGGGGATGCAGGGGGAATCAGCCAGCCCCTTTTCAGTGTCTGTGGAGACAGGACAAGGGGCAATGGCTGCAAGTTGGAGCATAGGAAGTTCCACACCAACATGGGGAAAAACTTTTCCCCAGTGAGGGTGAGGGAGCCCTGGGACAGGCTGCCCAGGGGGTGTGGAGTCTCCTTCTCTGGAGATATTCAAGACCCGTCTGGACGCCTATCTGAGTGAAATGTCCTAGGGAGCTGCTTTGGCAGGGGGGTTGGACCCGATGATCTCTCAATCACATTCTTACAAACGTGGGGTTTTTTTTAGGAGATGCTGGAGTAAAACATCAGAGCAGAACATCAAGTGTTAACCACAGGTATTATTTACATTGATCCTTTACACTCCACTCTAACAATGTGTTTTAAGCATGGGTTTCACTTTAATCTTTTACTTCAGTCCACTGGGACCCGCCAGGCGAAGAAGGGTGAAATGCTATGGGAGAGTCACACCACCAAAAGAGTTTACATCTCAAATCAATAAAATCAAACAGTATGTGGAGAAAGATGGGGAAGGTGCACACAAATGGCACATGACACAGGTGGCATAAGGACATAGATCTGTTGTTCACTATTCCCACCACCCATACCTTCAGGACGCTGCTCACAAAGGCATGCACCACCCTTTACAGATATTAGGGACAGTTTGCAAAGCAATTAGAGCACTGTGTGCTGATTCTCCTGCTCCAGGGCAGGAGCAGAGCTCTAAGTCATCAGTTGAAAGAATTCCACCCTCTGCTGAGTAGGGACAGGTCCAAGCCACCGTGAATAGTATCTCGATACTCTCAGAGCATCCCCCAAAATGTCTGGGAAAACAGGAACACACACGCACCCCCTCACAGGCAGTGGGAGAGGAACTATGACCAGAGCGAAGAAAGAGTTGAGAAAGCAGCAAACACTCCACCAACAAACGCCCACGTCCCTCTTCTGGGGGAGCTTCTGCACTGCAGGGTAAGAAGGAGGCACATGAGAAGAGCTGAGGAAGGAGAGATGAGGAGCGAAGGGGACCCCCGGCACCTCAGCTGAGGGAAGGCGTTCCTGCTGGAACAGCGAATGGGAGCATCCATGAGCAGCAGCATCTTCCCTTGGCTCTGGGAGCCCTCCAGTGGCTGTGCACCCACGGCCGCAGGAACCGGTGGGTGATGCTGTCCCGGTCCCCAAAGAGGAGAGAGGGAGCAGGTCCCCCCAGAACAACGCTGCTGACATGAGAAGAACGAGTCAGGCATCGGCTCTTCCTCCATCTGGAGCAAAGCCAGCACACGTCCAGCTAAGCCCTGATAGGGACCGTGTGCTCCAAGGTTAAACAGCACTGGTGAGGCTGCACCTCAAGTGCTGTGTCCAGTTCTGGGCCCCTCACCATCAGAAGGACATTGAGGTCCTGGAGCGAGTCCAGAGAAGGGCAACCAGGCTGGGGAAGGGGCTGGAGGGCAAATCCTATGAGGAGCAGCTGAGGGAGCTGGGGGTGTTCAGCCTGGAGAAGAGGAGGCTGAGGGGAGACCTCATCACTGCCTACACTGCCCTGCCAGGAGGGTGCAGAGAGGTGGGCGCTGGTCTCTTCAGCCAGGGGACAGGAGATGGGACAAGGGGCAATGGGCTCAAGCTGTGCCAGGGCAGGGTCAGCTCAGGTGGAAGGGAAAAGTCCTTCCCTGAAAAAGTTGTCAGGGCCTGGAACAGGCTGCTGAGTCACCAACCCTGTGTATTTAACAAACAGGTAGATGAGGTGCTAAGGGCTCTGATTTAGCACAGGACAGGAATGGTTGGACTTGATCTTAAAGGTCTTTTCCAACCTTGTGATTTTGTGATCACCATCTGGGAGATGGTGTGGAAGGGAGCATGATCAGAGCTCTGCAAGCCCCCGTGCTTGGCAGATTAGCAAACTGAGCAGTAAGTTTGCTAAAGCTAAACCCAGAAGGAAAGGGGGAGCATTTGTGCTAAGGTTCTGGGCAAACACTGGAACTTAGCTTGTTTCTAATGCAGGTCAACAACAAGGAGGAGAGAAACTCGTGACTCGTCAGGGTCATGGGAGTCCAGACAGAGAACCAGGAGACACCAGAGCACTCTTCCCCTGCTGAACACAAGGGATCAGATGATTTTGAAAGAAGAATGTGTGTTTTTACACCTATGGTGGCAACAACCAGTGAGGTCAAGAGGTAAAACACTGTTGGATTGGAGGTTCCAGGTTCAGGAGGATGAACTACCTCAAGCCAGGAAAGCAAGGGTCTCATGTGCCCCCTCCTTAGGCAGGTTGCAGGGTTATCCTCCAGACCCATGAGCTGATAGCCGTCTCCTCTTGCACCACCACCCACACGGAGTGGGTGTTTGCAGCCCCAGTCTGCAGCGGCCTTCCTTTAGGTGGAAGACAGCAACGCTCTGATTTCCTCTATGGGATTCTTCACATGACTGACCACAAAACTATTCATATCTGAATCCAGAGCTGGTTCAGCTAGCCAACTCATTTCCTCCAAGGATAAGAAAACCACAACTTCTTCCATCCCTGGAAAAACCTTTTGTGACTGGCAGAGCAGCAGCTCAGATGTAGTAGAGACGGTTCTGGTTTGCCGATACACCTCAGTGGAGAACACCGACGAGTATGAGAGAGTTCAGTTTGTTTCTTCTGTGCCTCCTTCGCATCTCCAGGAAGGGTGAGTGTTGGGCCTGCCCTGCCTGATCAGGGTTTTTCTTCTCGCTCTTGCCAAAGTGCCAGGGGAACTGTCCGGTACAAAATCTCTTCAAGAATTGCACAATGCATCATGTTATTTAAAAGCGTCCTGGTGTTTGTCAGGAAAAACACAAAAGGCTTGACTCTGAGATTGTCAGAGAGGTCTCTGGCTTGGCTTTGGGGTGGGTTTTCTTGCATTTTTTGCTTTTTCAACTTGTGCAGGGAGTTCATCTAACTTTTCCCCTGCACTGCCAGTTGGATGCAGCATTCCCATCACCACCCACAAGTGCTGTTTCAAGTTCCTAGGAGTTATTGTGCAACAGACGCAACTTGCTCCAGTTCCATTGAGCCCTTAAGCTCATGTTTAACTTTGAGTACATGTTTAAATTCCATCAAGCTCAATGGGGATTTGTTTTGATACACTGGCAAACAGGTTTGCTAGAGCAAGGCTGGTGCCCATGGTGGTCTCCAGCTCTCGGTCTTGCTATTGTGTTTGTGGCCTCAAATCACTTCCACTGACAATCATCCTGACAGCTCCTTTCAGGAGTCACACTGTGTGAGCTGTCTAGGCTGTTTGACTATGACCTTCAAGCCCACTAACAAACAGGGGCTGAGCATTAGGCAAGAGGAAGCCATGGAAGACCTACCACGCTGAAGCTTTACCGTTAAGTTATACACGAGATTCTGACCTTGGCAAACTGTGTTTCCATAGAAATGGGTGGAGCTGCCAACATCAGAAGGACTTTATTTTTAACATTATTTCTCACGCAGAAGGCAGGAGGGGGGAGCGTTACGTGCTAAAAATGATGATGTTCTTTGCTTGGGGCCTAAAAAAAAAAAAAGCAAACAAACAAAAAAAAAAAAGGTAGCAGAGAAAAGCAAATCATGTACTCAAAACCACATGATCTGCAGTTCTCCAAAGGCGAGGGGTTACAGTGACACGCTGTAAAATAAAGCAATGTGAAGGAAAATAGAAAGCAAGAGCGTTTTCTGTTTCCACTGCCAGGCCGTTGTGATCACAAGGCCGGGAGCTCCTGCGGTCGTGTAGCCTTGTACATTAGGTAACCCAGGCTGCAACAGGTATTAATGTGGTTGCAGTGAAGGACAAGCCAGCTCAGCTCCAGACCTCAGGAGCGTGAAAACGCCCAGTGTGGCACAGATTCCAGGTAAATAACGACGGGAGGGAACTGGCCCTACACCGGCCTTTGTGCATTGTGTGCAGCGCACAATGGATTCAGACAAGCTGCCCTGCCACTGAGGGACTTGTCAAATGTTACGGGGAACAGATAGGTGAATGAGCCACAAATCTTATCTCGGGGTTTTACTTGGTTAACCCCACAGCTGAACACCCGCAGATCACAGCGAAGCCAGCCAGACCCGGGATGGGTGCCAGGTATTTACAGAGCACCCATCTCCATTACTCTCAGTTCTTGAGAGCAGAGCTCCTGCCTTAATAAAGCCATCAGGAGAGTTCTGTAAGGCAGGAAAGTCGCCACAGGCGTTCCTGAAGCCACAAGCTGCTGCTGGGGAAGGGAAACACATGAGCCCTTGAATTCTTCTCCCTTTATGCTGCCAAGGTGGGCAACATCCAGCCATCTGAGGGCTGCTGGCATCACTGGATAGATGCGTTCAGACTGTGTCTGGTAGCAGTGAGGTTCAGCTCCCCAGGCTGTGCTGGGATTTACTGTGACTAAATTTTCCCAAGAGAGTAAAATCCCAACTGTTTGCAACATCTCCACTGGAACACTTGGGCTTTCCCCAGTGTGACACCAGGACAAAGGCAGGTCTGGGAATATACAGCAGCTAGAGCCCATGCAGGGACAACCTGCCCTGCTAACAGGGAGATACTTTATTGTATGTGTCAAGGAGGGCATCAAGGAGGGTGTCATGGGCAACCTCCTTCCCACAACAGGAGCTGATCCAGGGAACACGCCTGTTGGCACCAGCCCTTGTCAGATGAGCCTCTCCGAGTCTTTACTCGAATCCTGTCAGGTCTTATGAGTGAGAGGCCACTTTGTGATGGCAGCATTACTGACCGTTGGAAATGTCAGCAGTTGGTACCTTCCCCGGGGCTGACACAACCACCAGCTGCCCTGGGTAACGCCTGCAGTAATGCAGGAGCAGTGCGAGCATGCACTCAAAGGCAGGGCTGCTGCACATGCTGCACCTCAGTGCTTAAAGCAACCGTACCTCTGAATGCATGCAAAACTTCTATTTCTAGCTTTTTCTTCTTTTTTTTTTCTTTAATTTTATTTTTTAAAAAAGTCTTCCTCCAAGCACATAAACTCTGTTAGCTGCAAAAGCCTGTGTCAAACATCTTAAGAGGGTGCTGTTCACTTGGCACACAAGAGGCCTGCTTAAGAATTAAATCGCTTGCAATGTGAACTAGTCTGTCCCCTTGGCTCTGCTGCAGAGTAGTACCTAACTCAGCATCTGGGCTGTGCAATCATCTGCAAGCCCTCAGCAAGAGTCCCAAGCCGCACAGGGTCCACCATGGGAAGAACCGTAGAATGGTCTGGGTTGGAATCACAGAGTTCCAACGCCCCTGCCACAGGCAGGGACACCAACCTCCAGGCCTGGAGCTACACAAGGTTTCCCAGGGCCCCAGCCAACCTGGCCTTGAACACCCCTAGGGATGGGGCATCCACCCCCTCTCTGGGCAGCTTGTTCCAGCCCCTCACCACTCTCTCTGGAAAGAACTTCCCTCTAATATCTAACTTAAACCTTCCTTCCTTTAGTTTTAATCCATTCCCCTTTGTCCTGCCAGTCTCTGCCCTTTTAAAGAGTTGATTCCCCTCCTGTTTCTCTGCTCCCTTCAGGGACTGGAAGGCTGCAATGAGGTCCCCCCGCAGCCTTCTCTTTTCCAGGCTGAACAAGCCCAGCTCCCTCAGCCTCTCTCCATAGGGGAGCTGCTCCAGCTCTCTGATCATCTTCCTGGCCTCCTCTGAACCCTCTCCAGCAGTCCCACATCTTTCTTGTACTGGGGCCCCAGCTCTGGACACAGGACTCCAGCTGGGGCCTCAGGAGGGCAGAGCAGAGAGGGACAATCCTCTCCCTGTCCCTGCCCTCTTCTGATGGGAAGGGAGCAACCATTTTCTGAGCAACCACAGAGCAGATGTGGGACTGATGCCCGACTTCCCTCTTAAGCACTCCAGGCAATCAGTTTTGATCATCTCTTTTTGCTTCTAGGTGTGCAGTCCAATGGCTGGTCCGTTCACGTCCCATCTGATGTTACTGGTGAGCTCGGGAAGATGGCTGTCCTCCCCTGCACTTTCACACACCCCTACAAAACGTTTGACCGGACCCTCACGGCCATTTGGAGGATCAAGGAACCTTACAACGGCACGATAGTGTTCAAGTGCATCAGCCAGAGTGCCAGCGAGCTCTGCAAGACTGCCATCAGCTACAGAAACAAATACAAACTGCTTGGCAACCCCCGCCACAAGGACCTTTCCATCAGGATTGACAATCTGACCTGGAGCGACAGCGAGAGGTACTTCTGCCGGGTGGAGCTGTCTGGAGATGTCCATGACAAGTATGAAAGCAGGAATGGGATAAAGCTGCATTTGATTGGTAAGAGGGCACAAGAACCAAAGGAGGCAAAGCCACCCAGTAGGGAAGTGAGAGCCACCATGGGGGAAAGCCGAGGAGACGGTAACAGCACTTGACCTGAGATGGTCTTCCAAAGGGTTGGCTTCTCCACCCCTGGGGGTAACTTATAACATGTGGGTTGGGAGCACTCGTTGCCTTCTGCAGGCTTACAGCAGGAGGTGATGTGCACAATGCCAGGAAGCAAACAGGAACAAAGCTGACAAGAAGCCAGCCAGGCTCGGGCTGCTGGGTAAGAGGCAGCCACGTCCTGGGCATCCCACTTTGTCCCTGCGGTGCAGGATCTGTGCAAGCAGCAGAGGGACAAGCAGGGTTCAGCAGCCCATGGCAGGGGTTTGAAGACACCTCTGGCTCCAGAATCAAAATGGGAGAACCGTTTGTATTAGCAAAGGTAAGAGCGAGGAGGCCCAGGTGGTAACAGGGGATAGAAAGGCAAGGTACCTGGTACCCACATGCCATAGAGCCAAACTCCTCCGGAGCAGGAAACCAAGTAGGAACAGCCTAGAAAAACAGCTCAGATCAAGAAATGTCAAAGGCCAACCCCATCTCCCTGGGCGTGCTGGCAGATGAAGGAGCACTAGGAGACATGGGTGGCCTGGGGAGCAGTCCCAGACCCTGTGAGCACAAAGGCACCATGTGTCAGAGGGTTTTACTTGTGAGGTGAAACTGCCTCACGCCTGCTGTGCGCCGTGGGCGTCCAGATGGGACCTGAGGATGCACTCAGCTACTTCTTGGGAAGCTCTGCACAGTCAAGGCTGCCCCTCACTGGGAGCAGCTCCTCAGCACCCACACGTGCAAGCATGACCAGGACAGGATGGCAGGAAGAGCTGTCGCTCAGGGTCTGCCTGGACTTTAACACCAGGAGTGACAATGTACACTGATACGGTACCAGGCTGCACCCGGCCTTGGGAACAGACCCTGACAGTGTGAAGGGGAGTGGTTAAATAATGATTAAGAGGTTGATTTAAACACCAAAACACACAGACACAAGAGAGCTAACACACCTTATTGATCAGTCCTCCAGCGCCAAACCCCTCCTGTGTCACACAGACAAGGGGGAAGATGTGCTGTCAGTGGTTGCAAGCTACATATTTGTTGTCCAGACCAACACAACAAATAAGATTGATATTGAACTCCTCTTCTTTTCTGTGGGGACAGCCATTTAGTTCCCTTATGAGTTAAAGAATCAAGAGAATCACGACAAGCTTGGTCACAGCAGCTATGCTTCCTTAAAGGACTAGACCAAAGATGACATGTTCAACAGCACATCTCTTAATTTTTTGCTTCCCCCTCAAATGATCTTTCATTCAGTCACACAATCCCCTGTGCTATAAATATGGGACCCAAAATTGGTGACCCTGTCTTGGTATTGGTGTGTGCTACCCCAAGGCAACCAGGAATCTACACCAGCAGTTGGGTGGCCACTACAGGGTTGGAGAAATACATCAAAAATAGATGGAAGCAAGGAGTGTGAATGTTCCTTGACAACAGTTTCCCAAATCTGGCAAGTCTCAGGAGCCAAGTGGGAGGCTCAAACAAATGGATCCATCCATGTGTGCTCTGGAAGTCAGAGGGCATCATAGGTCACAAGAACAACCATGAGATGCTTGCAGGAGAAGTTGCTCTCCTGCAAGCATCTCATGTTTGTCCCTGTGACATGGTTGCCTTATCCTGGACCATGTGTACATGCAGCCAGTCCGAAAAGGTCACCAGCTTCACCTGTGCCTGTATCACAGACAACATTGGGCTGCAGTTCATGGTGCAACTCCAGAAAGCAGCCCAGGTTCAGAGATGAATGCCCTGGCACAGCACAGCACCCCTGCCTTCTACCACCGTGGAAGGTCAGAGCAGCTGAAGCTGATCAAAGCTCAGAAAACTGTGTAAGGCATTGCAGGGATAACACACAAGTAGCACACACATCCTTGCACCCAGGCTTTGCTGGCCGAATCCCTTTGCTCCTCAATCCAACACAGGTGCGGTGGGGAAATCTAGGGAAAGGAAGTGCTGAGAAAAAACAGGAAGAGGAGGTTTGACCCTGGCCTCGCCCTGATATAGCAAGCTGAGGGTCCACCAAGGCCAAGACCTCCTTCCGGGTGCTTTGCGTTAGACCTGCCTTTGAAACCTGAACGCAGATTCCCTCCCTGGTCGCGATTTCCGCAGCTGCCCCCAGGATCATCAACATCACGGTGAGCTCCAACGGGGACCGCAGCTTCCAGGCACGCTGCACTGCCGAGGGAGAGCCCACGCCCGCTCTCACCTGGACCGGGCCCACCTACAGCAACCTCACCTCCGTCACCAGCACGAACCACCGCGTCACCAAGGAGCTCCGCTACCTGACTCGCGACGGGAAGTACACCTGCACTGCGGTCAACAGCCACGGGAGAGCGGAGGGGGCCGTGTACTTCTACAAATTCAAGGCATCCAGCAGCTCCTTCTTCCTGATCCTGATCTTTGTGCCGCTGGGAATTAAAGTGATCATTTTGCTGGTGATACTGAGCGTCACGCTCTTCTCCAGAGGAGGTATGTGTCGTCGTTCCTCTTGGTAGCCTTTCTCCATCGGTCTGGTAACCAGCAGTGGGGTGCAGCAGATCAAACCAGGCAGGAGAGGTTGGTTTGGAGTTTTGAAAAAATTGTTATTATTTTCTTTTTTACTGATTTTTAGAATTTTCCACCCTAGAAGGATATTCTAATAGGAAGCGTAAGAGCAAGTAAGAGGGACGTCCTGGCTGGCTGGTCGCAGCCTGCAGTCAGGAGGTCACCTTTCAGAAGGGACCTTTGGAAAGACAGAGGGGGCAGGAGTTTCCATGTGCCCAAGGAGAGAGATTAATCATCTGACAGATGGTCAATTAGGAGGGACCCCACGGCCTACTCAACCAGATATCATTCCTTTTTTTTTCCTTGCAGCAGACTAATTACTAACTCTTCCCTTGTAGCTAGTGGGCAGGATTTACCTTTGCTGCATCCCACAGGACAGTTTAATCTCCTGGGGTGTGTTTTACAGACCCCTCCCCTCTCAGCTGCCCCCAAGCACTGCTCACATTGTTAGTAACATCCCATCACCTAAGCAGGCCAGGAAACCCTGGCTCATAGAAGATGCAAATCAGCTCATGGATTGAGGGGTGAGAACTCCAAAGATGACCAAAGGCCACAGACCCCCAGCTCACCATCCCTGCTGTGTGATACCACAGGGAGGAGGGGATAGGAAAGACCCCAGGTTCTCCTCTTAAGATGTGTGAGATGTCATGTCACCGTAACTCATCTATAGAGACAGTCTGACGTCAACAACTTGTGAAAGCCACCATTTGCTTCAAGCTGTAGAAGCTGTAAGACAAACCAGAATGACAGAGTGGCAGGGGTTGGAAGGGACCTCTGGAGATCATTTAGTCCAACAGACCCAGGTCTCTTGGCCTTTCCTCATACAAGAGATACACCAGTCCCCTTATCACTCTCATACCCCTCCGATGGACTCTCTCCAGTAGCTGTCTGTCTTTAACTGAGGAGTCCAGAACTGGACAGAGCACTCCAGGTGTGGCCTCAGCAGGGCAGAGTAGAGGGGGAGAATGAGGAGAACTTCCCTCAACCTGCTGGCCATGCTCTTCTTAATGCACCCCAGGTCACCGCTGGCCTTCTTGGCCATGAGGACGCATGGCTGGTCATGGAGAGCTTGTTGTCCACCAGGACTCCCAGGTCCTTCTCCACAGAGCTGCTTCCCAGCAGGCCAGCCCCTAACCTGTACTGGTGCTTGGGGTTATTCCTGTCCAGGTGCAGGACCCTTGAGTTTCATTTGGCTCCTCTCCTCTTGATCCTTCAGCCTGTCCAGGTCTCACTGAAGGGGAGTGCAGCCTTCTGGTGTGTCAGCCACCCCTCCCAGTTTGGTATCATCTGCAGACTTGCTGAGGGCACCCTCTGTCCCCCTGTCCAGGTGACTGAACAAGACCAGGCCCAGCGCTGACACCTGGGGCACACCACTGGCTACAGACCCCCAACCAGCCCACGCTGCTTATCACAGCCCTCTGGGCTCTGCTGCTCAGCCAGTTCTCACCCCACCTCCCTGCCCCTCACCCAGCCCACGCTGCCCACGAGGATGTTATCAGAGATGGTGTCAGAAGCCTTGCTGAAGTCAAGGTAGACAACACCCAGTGCTGTCCCTTCACCCACCCAGCCAGACACACCATTATAGATGGGCATAAGACTGGTCAGGCATGAGCTGCCCCTGGTGAATCCGTGCTGGCCAGACCAGCAATACAATCAGAAGTGCTTTGCTCCTTCTATTCCAATGGCAAACTCCCACCCTCACAAAGTGGACATTACAGGCCTGACAGAAGGTCTTTTCCCCAGTCACTGAGATGTCCCAACCACCCTCTAGTGCAGCTTCCTGACAAACATTTGACATCTTTTTTGGAGACATGGACAGTGGGATCAAGTGCACCCTCAGCATGTTTGCTGATGACACCAAGCTGTGTGGTGAGGTCAAACATGATGGAGGGAAGGGATGTCATCCACAGGCCCTGGAGAGGTGGGCCCAAGGGAACTGCATGAAGGGCAGTTCCAAGCACAACCACAGACTGGGCAAGGAATGGATTGAAAGCAGCCCTGAGGAGAAGGACTTGGGAGTGTTGACTGATGAAAAGCTCAGCATGGAGAGGACAAAGTGTTCTTGCAGCCCAGAAAGCCAACCATGTCCCAGGCTGCATAGAAACCAGTATGACCAGTAGGCCAATGAAGGGGATTCTGCCCCTCTGCTCTGGTGAGGCCCCACTTCAGTGCTGTGTCTAGCTCTGGGGTCTCCAAGACAAGACAGACATAGAGTTACTGGAGTCCAGATGAGGCCATGAAGATGCTCAGAGGGCTGGAGCACCTCTGCTATGAGGACAGGCTGAGAGAGTTGGGCTTGTTCAGCCTGGAGAAGAGAAGGCTCTGGGGAGAAAAGGCAGCCTTCCAGTCCCAGAAGGGGCCACAGGAAAGATGGAGAGGGACAGTTACAAGGGCAGGGAGGAACAGGATGATGGGGAATGGTGCCCCACAGGGAAAGACTGTATTAGGGAAGATTTAGATACTAAGAAGAACCTTCCCTGTGAGGGTGGTGAGGCCCTGGCACAGTTTGCCCAGAGAAGCTGTGGCTGCCTCTGGATCTCTGGCAGGGTTCAAGGCCAGGTTTCACATGGCTTCATGCAGACTGGGCTAGTGGAGGGTGTCCCTGCCCATGGCAGGGTGTGGGACTAGATGGGCTTTGAGGCTCCTTCCCACCAATCAAGCTGGGATTCTGTGACAGCGTTGACAGTCCTGTGTTATCAGCTCACTCTGACTATGTTGCTAACCCACATCTTCCTTCCCACTTCACAGGTCCCTCCTCTGCCCCATCCAGCCTGGCCCGGTAAGGACATCCTGCCACTTTCTCAGGAGGGTAGGGATGGCTCAGGAGAAAAATGCAACATGTCCTTTGTCTTGGAAACCACCTCCTGGCCTGAGAGCAGGCTCCTGGGAGAAGGGCAGCTTTGGGCTGATTGCCAGGCAAGCCAGCATGAGGGACCAAGGCTTGGGTGCTGCTGGGAGGAGGCTCTGTCTTGGGTACAGCTGAGAAGAGACTCCACTATTGAGACAAGGGGCTGGGACAGCAGTCTGGAGAGACCATGGCACATGACTGCTGCAGAAGGAAAGGGCCAGCAGAAGATTAGGGAGGCCATACACCCAGAGCATGCTAGGATGCTACTGTGAACTTGCAGAACCATCACCCACGCAAGGGACAAGTGAGGGGAATGGGCTGGGATGGGTTCTGTGCCAGGCAGAGGAACAAATGAGAGAGGGGAAGCTGCAACTGAAAACTTCCCCTCCCCCTGCCCTGCAGCCTCTTAAAGCAGAAAAAGTGTCCCCACCAAAGCTGATGATCTCAAGCATGGAAAGAAGGTATGGAGATACCAGCCAGCCTACCTCAGAGCTAACTCAGGCATGGCAGGGCACCATGCTTTGGGTGGCATCCATACCATACATCCCCTGTGCCCTTGGCTTTTCCCATTACCCAGAACACCACCATTCTTGGACACTCCTGACAGCTGCAGTGGCCAAGCAAGGACGGGATGGGATTTGGTCTGGTCTGGTCTGGTCTCCACAACCAGAAAACCCAAAAAAAAAGGCAAAACCAACCCCCAGGCTAAACCTAAAGTAGCTGTATTCTGAGGTCAGCATAACTACATCTGCCTGGGGCTGCTCCCCTCCAACCTGAACTATCCTTATGTGATGTCATACTCAAGACATCGCTCACAGGCAGCCAGCCATTCCAGCAGGGCATTCAAGCATACAACATCAGGACACAGAAAAAAAGGCAACAGATAATTTAACCCTACAGTCACATTTGTTGTAGCTATTTGTAAAAGTTCCTGGATTAACAGTGCCTACCTCCTACTCCATCCTTGATTGTACTTGTACAGATAGGGACATAGCCAAAAGATAAACCCCAAGGTCCCCACTAATAAATCCTTCTCAGGAGAGGTTTGCCACAACCTCCTGAGGCTTGGAGCAGCAGGACAGAAACACAAGGTTGGAAAAGACCTTTAACATCATCAAGTCCAACCGTTCCTGTCCTGTGCTAAACCAGATCCCTGAGCACCTCATCTACCCCTCTGTTAAACACACCCAGGGGTGGGGACTCAGCCCCTCCCTGGGCAGCCTGGGCCAGGCCCTGACAACTCTGCCAGGGAAGAACTTTTCCCTCCCAGCTGAGCTGAGCCTGCCCTGGGGCAGCTTGAGGCCATTGCCCCTTGTCCCATCTCCTGTCCCCTGGCTGAAGAGACCAGCGCCCACCTCTCTGCACCCTCCTGGCAGGGCAGGGGAGGTGGGGAGAAGGCCTCCCCTCAGCCTCCTCTTCTCCAGGCTGAACACCCCCAGCTCCCTCAGCTTCTCCTCAGAGGATTTGCCCTCCAGCCCCTTCCCCAGCCTGGTTGCCCTTCTCTGGACTCGCTCCAGGACCTCAATGTCCTTCTGATGGGGAGGAGCCCAGAACTGGACCCAGCACTCGAGGTGCAGCCTCACCAATGCTGAGTCCAGGGGCACAATCCCCTCCCCAGGCCTACTGGCCACACTGTGTCTGACACAAGCCAGGATGCCACTGGCCTTCCTGGCCACCCAGACACACTGCTGCTGGCTCATGTTCATCCTGCAGTCACCCAACACCCCCAGGTCCTTCTCTGCCTGACAGCTCTCCAGAAATAGTAGTTACTGCTAATGGTGTAGGAGATCACTCTGGGCACTTTAAGATGCAAAGCATTAGATGCCACTCAGACACTTAACTACCTGCTGCAGACCATATTTCAGACCCTCTGACACTGTAGTTGAAGCCACTTCAGGTCTAGAGCAGCCAGAAATGTGTCTTCACCTTCTTCACTTCTTCCACTGCCAGGCCACAGCTGCAAGACTCCACCTACGAGAACTTTGACCGCAGACACGGTGGAGGCCAGACCTTTCTGACAGAAAGAGCAGCATCAAGACGCAGCTGAGGACCTCGGGGGTCTCATCTGCACCCACCTGCACGGTTCAGAGTCCAATATGTTCCATACAAGAGTGCCTCTTCCCAGGAAACTGTATCAGACTGGCCTTGACTGACGCACAGAAGGTCAAGCAGGCCTTGCAGGTGCATACCTTCCCTCCCCACTGCTGCTTCCAAGCTGGAGCAGCCCTTAAAGGGGAAACAGAAGGGAAATAAAGAGGAAACAAGAAGGGATGGAGCTGGAAGAGCAGAAGAGGATCTACACAGGATGTTGGTTCTAAGCCATCTGTGTTTTCAGCCTGTACCATAGCATTTAGCCAGCAGGTGAACGGTCTGTCGTTTTCCCACACCTCTTTGCTTTGGCATTTTTCAAATGTTACTTCCAAAATCAGCTTTCACCACTCCACTTGTCAAATCACACCTGGCCTCCAGAAGCCAGCAAGTGAACTATTGTCATGCCTCCAATGCCAGCTGTGAAAAACGCATTACTAGAACTGCTGGTTATTACTGTTACTCCTTAACTTCCAGAGGAGTTTATTTAAGAGTTTAAAGGAAATCTTAACTTTCAAGAGGAGTCTGAGCAAAAAAGGAGGTTTTCCAAAAGCTGGTAGAGCTGAAAGCAAGACGTGCAAAGGGTGGTCTGTATGGTAACTTGCTGCAGCTCCTACTGCCACGTGCACACACAAGAAGAATCTCACTGTTGTGCTAAATATGCTGTGAAAACATCCCAATAAACTGAACTGGCTTCTTTTGTTTCCCCCATAAAGCCACAGAAAACTATTTCTCAACAGTTCCCATCTCTGTGCAGCATGAAAAAAAATTCCTTTAAGGTCTGACTATCCCTCTGTTGTTGTTCTGAGATGAAGCCACTGCTACAAAATCTCTTGCCAACTAGAGAAAAGCCTCTAACCCAGCTGGGAACATGCTCCAAGCCCGGGCGCACAGATCAGGTTAGGGCACAGGATGGTGCAAGTCAAGCTTGAGTCTCAATGTGTCCAGTTCTGGGCCCCTCAGTCCAAGAAGGACATTGAGGTCCTGGAGCGAGTCCAGAGAAGGGCAACCAGGCTGGGGAAGGGGCTGGAGGGCAAATCCTCTGAGGAGCAGCTGAGGGAGCTGGGGGGTTCAGCCTGGAGAAGAGGAGGCTGAGGGGAGACCTTATCTCCACCTACACTGACCTGACAGGAGGATGTAGAGAGGTGGGCGCTGGTCTCTTCAGCCAGGGGACAGAACAAGGGGCAATGGGCTCAAGCTGCCCCAGGGCAGGTTTAGATATTAGAAAAAAATTTTAATGAGAGAGCTGTCAGGGCCTGGCCCAGGCTGCCCAGGGAGGGGGCTGAGTCACCTTCCCTGGGTGTGTTTAAAAAAGGGTAGATGAGGTTCTTAGGGATCTGGTTTAGCTTAGGATGGGATTGGTTGGACTTGATGATCTTCAAAGGTCTTTTCCAACCTTGTGATTATGTGATTCTCAGTCAGGTAGACAAAGGTCCAGGAATGGGCTGTGAAGAGCAACAGGGCAGTGCAGAGAAGGAGGAGAAAGTAAAATAAGGAGTATCAAGAACCTGCTTTTGTCTTCTTGTCACTGAAGTTGATGCACTGTGCAATCATTCCAGTGCAGCAGCTCCAAAATTCTTCTCCTAACAACCCCACCTCTGACAGTAAGCATCACTGGCCAGGAGTCCAAGCTGCTATTGAGTTACCACCAGGCCTGTGGTCCTGCTTGTAAGCTCACCCCGGGTCTAGGAGTTACCAGGGTCACCTTTTCATAAGGTGAAATTAAAGCAAAACTGTAAATGGTTTGGCCAGGATAGCAAGGGGGAAATAGAAAAAGCAAGGAGATTCTTGAACCTGATCTCTTAAATCCCAGCGGTTTAAAATCCCAGCAGTGGCAAGGCCAGGTTTAACAAAAATAGGAAGAGCTGCACAAAGTTAGAGCAGACAGCACAGTAGCCCCAGTTCCAGGGGTGTCAGGAAGGAAGAGGCCTCAGAGGGATGAACTGAACAAGCCAAACTGAGCTGCTGAGCCCTCACGATTTACACATAGGTTAGAATGAGCACCCGCTTGTACCCATGGATGGGGTTGAGGTTTGGCTTATGGCATTCTTCTCTTGGAAACTACTTCAGCTCAGGCAGCTTGTGTCCAAACAGGAGCACTGGGACTCAATGCCCTAAGCCACCTGGGATGCCCCAGTGAGCTCTGTTGTGTGATGTCAGCACCCGACGCTCACAGCACTGCCTGAAAGAGCACATCAGGGACCTGCTGCAGCAATTTAGAGGTGAGAAACACTCATGGATTGATCAGCAGTGTTTGGCTTGTATGTACGTGGCTTCCACAGCCCATCTCACCTCAGCAGTGGTGAGAACAAGGACACCCAGCTACAGGACACCAGGTGAGGCACTGAGATGAGCTTGCCTGAATCTTGCTGCTCTCCCCCCATGAGGGAACCTCTCTAACCCACCCAAACTCCTGGAAGATCAATCTCTGGTAGGAAGAGTCTGCTCTCAACATCCTCCTTTCCTCACCACCTGCTATTCTGTTCTTTGGGAAGCAAAAGGTGTAGAGTGATGTGCAGAGGAGAGACCTTGTAATCAACAACATTGGAGAGGAAAGGCCCCACTGGAGTGTTCAATAAAGATGTGCTCACAGGACAGCGCCGCAGGGATAGCGCTCTTGTCTTTTCTGAGACATCACCACAAGCCAGTGCTTCTCAGAGAGGGAACACAAGGGATCCAGAGGACCACGTGCAGGGCTACAGTCTCACCAGGATGCCAGCAACGCTGCAGGATCACTCACAATCCTGTGACTTGTGCCACAGATGGAAACAGGCTCTTCTGGATGTACCAGGTGGGATACTGAGGGTGGAGAGCGGCCATTCGTGTGGGAACAAAGCTGGGACACACAGGGCCTGACCAAGGCAGGTGTGGAGCCCACTGAGGGCTATGGCTCAAGATTATCTGGCCAACAAAACATGGGGCACCACAGACTGTCAGGCCTTCTTCAGACATGGGGTGGGAGCCCCTTGTTGGCATGTCCTGGTCCTGAGAGGTGACTCAAACCACCCATTCAAACCATGATCTACCTGAGGGACAAAGCACAGCGGGGCATATGCCAGGTTTCTGTTCCTGACCAAGCTTGGCCTAAAAAGAGCATTCCAGTCCCTCTTCCCACCCCCAGATTAGGGTTTGGGAGGGTTTGGACATTGCTCTGGTAGGCACTTTCACTTTTGCAGTAAGGATACCACCAGCCATCACCACAGCTCCTCCAGGATGCTGCTGTCACCCTGGCACAGGAAGCACTCTGCACATTCCACGCATCTGGCTGCTCAGACTCGTGTTCTTCCCTTCCACCTACCCCATGCCACGTGCAGATGTTACATCCATTTCCCTATTTGGCTTCAATTTCTCAACAAACATTTATCAGCGATCTACAGGCGATAATTCATCCCAAGGCAGGAACCACAGCACGAGTCAAACCTCCACAAGGCCACAGCTGTTCCATCTCTGAACTGCAGGGATTACCCAAAAGGAGCACTTGTTATGGAGTAGCCAGAATTCCTATTTCTTCTCTTTCCACCCCAGAGTTCTAAACAACTAGAAAAATCCCAGCTTTCCTCTAAGATTACCCAGTTACACCTATGATGTGAAAGAGAACACTGCAGTTCAGGGTAGGAGATGCTGAGAGTCTTTCCAGTAAGACCAGGAAAGACAAAAGTCCATCTGTTGGGCACCATTGGAGAATGAGACTACAAGTGCACATTACAACAGAACTGCCAGTACATCTGTTAGCCCATACCACCACCCCCCTGTATTTGAGGAAAGTGTGGGTCCAGACTTATACCACCAAGATTGGTTTGTGGGGAACGTGTACATCAGAAATAGCAGCTGTCAATTCTCCCTATTTCTTAGGGCCTAACATCAGATCATTCAGAGCACTTTAACCATAAAACTAATCATTTTTGCTTGCTGACAGCAGCGATACCAGACTGGTCTGGCCCTGCCCACCAGCAAAGCCCTCAGGAAGATGATGTACCACCAGCACCGGAGGCAAAATTTTCCCCTACTTCCCTCCATGCCACCAGCTCCCCCCTCACTTAGGATAAATACCTAATTCCACAGTCTGGGTCAGTTATGAGCACTGAAACACCTGATCCAGTGCATCATCCTGGGGTCACATTAACATAAGAGGTTTGGGGGATTTTGCTAGGACAGAGAAATGTTACTTCTGCTATTCCACAGATGAGCCTTCTCCCAGGCTCTGGACAAAAACCAGGCTGTCGTATCCCACACATGTTAAATCCAGAATGCCAAAGGGTGCCCAAATATCCACCGACTGAGCAACAGCGTGGTACTCCACCAATACTTCCCATTCCAACAAGAACTATGCATCACCTGGTGTGGATTCTTCCAGTAAGTGAAAAATACCACAGTGTTCTGTCACAAAGTACTTTTTTAATATTTTTTTTCCTTTTTATTTTGCATGGTCTTTGCAGACATAGTGTGTTATAAATACAACATCTGTAAAAACTCAACAGCTGAAACAGAACCTCATTTGAAAAGTGCATGTCAAACACATACTTCTGACCTTTTCACATTTTTATGCGACTGATCAATAACATCAAATCTAATAAAACCAGTGCTTTTAAGTCTTTGGGGGGAGGGAGGGGGAAGGATGGAAGTGGGAGGGAAAGAAAGCAGCAGAATGTATTCTTCCAGACATGAATGTTCCAAAAGAGTCTGTTAAAAACCATGCTGCATCATTATCTGGTTAATATACAGAGGGGGATGTCTGTACGTGTATGTATTTATAGGCTTGCTGACAGAGCAAGGAACTCTGAGACCACAGTAAGATGAAGGTGACAGAGTGATCCTGCTGGCAGAGTTAGCAGAATGGGTCAGGAAGAAGGTGGTGATCAGCTCTCCAGCACTGGAGCCGCTGTTCACACTTGAAAAGCGTTATTGATCAGACAGTAGGTAGCACATTTCCTTCCCCCAGTGACCACAACTAATGTTTTAACATGTAGCCATGTTCTAAACACAAAGGCACAATTAATGGAGGAAGAGAAGGAGCGATCATTGTTCCTTCAGACTGACACTGCAGGACCCCAGGCCACTTCAAGCAGAGCAGTGATAAAAAGGGACAATGTTTGACAAGCAAGTGGGGAAACTCACCTCCTGCTTTCCCTGAACACAGGTGCATCTTATGATCAGACAAGGCAATGAAAGCAGTGATCCTTCAGCTGAAACAATACATTTACAGGCTCATGGTTCATGCTTTGGCAATAGAATCCTAACAAGTGATCACCAAATTAAGTACAAGATAAATATCTCTTCACAGTGTCTTCTAAAAATCCTGGTCATGTCGTGCCCAGCCAGGCAGACAAGAATAAACTGAAGTGGTGGGTGGTTGATTTTCTAAACAAGCAGACTTTTAGAATTAAAGAATCCTAACATGAACACGACTTTCTGCTCCCCTCCCAGATACAGGGGAGACAGAAAATCTATCCCCAAATTTACATCATCTTGGCTAGAAGTTACTTGTATTAAATGAAGCAATATGAATGCAGGCTCACTAATATTTAGAAAACAGGGAAGGAAGTTCTTAGTTCAAATTTCAGTTTGTATTTACAGAGGTGAGGAGGCATACCTTTCAACTACAGATTTCTGTGGGACAGCTAGAAAAAAAAAAGTCAAAACTTAAGTCTTTGCAAATGCAGTGACTTCACAAGTCTACACACACACACACACTCATGTAATGCTCAGAGGCATCCTGGTTGAGCAAGCCAATCCCTCTTTTACACAATCCTCCACTCACTCTGAACTGGCCTGAGCAATGACATGCTGGAAAATAACAAAAAAAGGCACAAAGCAAAAACTGAAGCAGCTTAAGGATGAGTTTTGCTATCTAGTGATTTGTACACCCATCCTCAGGTATCCCCTTCTCAAATGAGCACCGCACACTGGAAGATATTCAAGTGCTTTCTGTCAACAAAAGCTAAGCAATTCCACGGGCCTGTAGATCAGAAGTAAAGAAAGAGAACCTTAAGGAGCAGGAAAGTTGCCAGTGTGCAGTTCTCATTCACATTTCTGACTAAGCAGAACTCTGAAAGGTAAAAGTTATTTGTGCAATAAGAACATTAAATGTAAACCAGAGCAATCACTTGCATGATTCTGTGAGCTCAGTGCTGCTATCGAATGCTGTCCAAATAATGCACTTCTGGGTACAGGCTGTTAATAAGGAGAGCCAGGAGATTATTGCCATCTCGAAGACAATGTTCTGGATGCTTGATGAACTGAGAAGCCTGGGAGAGCTGCTCTTGGAAATCCATATATTGCTTGTTGGATGACATAGATTCAAGAGTATTTAGTGCCTGCAGATACAAGGGAAAGTTTTGTTAGCTGTGTGTACTTTGATCCATAACAAAACTGTTCACAAGCTGCCACATCACAAAGCCATGAAAAAAAAAGTCCTTATTTACTGGGGATCCTGGAGTATTTGGAACGAAACGTGTGTAAAATACAATACCTTAATAGTGTTTCAGGTCATCTCGTATCTTTCAATCTGTTCCTTCCCCAAGATCAACACAACTGTTCTACCAGGGCTTGCCAAGACTCTGTAACCTGAATATTTTCAAATATTTACCTCACAAGCTCAGGATATGGTTTCATGGAAGTTACACCGAACCACAAACCGCAACACACTCAGCTACTCACTTCAGGTTTTTCTTATGAGCATCTTTGACTTTCATTAAAGTTTTACTGTGCTCCCAGCAATGACATTACAGGGGCATGGTCAAGTTAGAAATCGCTGTAACAGAGCCTGTGCTGGCAGTAGCAGCCAGGGCAAACAGTGGAAACACCTGAGCAAGTTTTATTTCTTTCCTGGAGAAGAGAAAGAAGTAATACAAATAAGCTACTTACTTTGGTTTCTAATCAACTCCTCCTTCCTCTTCTAAGGGGCTTACTGAAACTCTAACGCCACCAATGCGTGTGCTAAAGGAGGAATGTTTGTTTGTCATAGGGTGGTGACCTGGCCTCATGTAAACAACTGTTAGTGTGAACCTAGTCCTGCTTTACCACTGAAGAAGTGGGGCAATCACAGCAGCATTGTTTTTTCCTGTTCCTTTTCTACTCCTCCTACTCCCTACGTTCCAAAGCTTCTGAATCTGCACCGTTTCAGTCAGACACTGATGCTGTACAAACAGTTTTACTTGTATTCAACCCAGGATCATTTTAGCAGGACTGTGTGTCTGAGCCCACCAGAGTGCAAAGCTGCACTGCCTCCCAGCCTATGCTGCACCCGGCCTCAACTCCAGCAAGTTAGAAGATGGTGCTTTGATGTACAGCAGAAGTAGTACCCAATACACACCCTGCCCCAAAAAGACAACGAGCTATTTGTGAAAACCAGGACTGAGATCCTGGTGTAAAGCAGGAGGGAAAGGAAAAAAAAAAAAAGCAGCTTGGAGGTCATTCAGCACCAAATAAGATCCACAAGGCAAAGGCAGGATTTCATTTGAAGCAATGCCTGTGGTGACTTGTGCAAGCCTCAGCCCACAAACTGAGCAAGCACGACAAGGAGCCAGTGAGTGAGTGGCACACACTACCTGCTGGGCCTTCTGTGACAGCTTTGGCTCTGGCCCTGCTTTCAGGCGGACTTGACTCTCTGCAGGAATCTGCACCAAGAGGAAGGCAGACAAACTGCGGGCAACCACCCGAAACCTGGCACAGGGAGGAAGGGGAAGAGAGAGAGAAGGTGGCATCAATTCTGCAAGTCCTCAACAGAAGGTTAACACTGGAACTTCTAACCCACAAGATCTTGCTTGCACAAGGAACACTAGGAAGGTTTAAAGACCTTTTTCAATGCATTAGAAAAAAAAAATCAGTTTAAGATATACTTTATAACATCTATCAGAGGATAACAAAATACCATACCTATGAAGTGTTACATCTGTTCCAAGCTCAGCTTAAGCCTGGAGGTCACATCTGAAATACTCATTTCACAGCCTTTGGAACATCGTTACCACCCAAATCAAAGGATGAGTTGAACAAGACTAAGATCTCTGGAGATATTCCAGACTGGTCTGGATGCTGACCTGTGTGACCTGTCCTAGGGACCCTGCTCTGGCAGGGGGTTGGACCCAGTGATCTCTGGAGGTCCCTTCCAACCCCTACGATTCTGTGACTCTGATTTCAGAGCAGTTTCAACAGGACCACATCCCAGAAGGTCTTTATAAATGTAAAGATATGCTTGGGTTGAACTGGTGTTCCAAAAACATTTACTTTTTTTTCCTTGGCATTCTTTCCACAGTGAACTTGATTTTAATACTCAGCAACCAAGCTTACTGTGAAAGTGAATACCAAGCAAGCAAATGTGTCTTTGAGCTTCCCTTAACATTCCCAGCATCTCAGTGTTAAGACAGAAAAGACAAGAAGCATATGATCATGAAAAAACTCTTGTGATAAAGAGGAGCAGTCTTCTACAGACCAGGTGAAAGTACCTCTCATGAACAGCCTCCCTAAGAACTTTAACTGGAGCTGGACTTGGAGCCAGAATCACAGCTGTGTTTTCTCTCCTTTTCCACCACAAATTTTGCAGAAGTTCAAAATCACTGCTTGGATTCAAACACTTACTACAATTTTTCTGTGGTGGATCCAAGCAGCTGTGGGGACAGCCTGGATTCAGAACATCTTTTGAGCCTGCACTGTGCAGTCTGGATCCCAGCCGCAGTGCTAGTGTGACAACTCAAACCCATTAGTTTACCACACCTTCAGCACTTACCTGGGTGACAAAGGAGACCTCCTGCCCAGCCCAATAGCACCAAGTATCCCAGAACTCATCCTCTCCTCAGCCAGCTGGCTCTGCCTGCCCTGGATTGACAGCAGCGTTCGAATGGCAGACTCCATAAGAATGGTGTCATCTTGCTCCATGTGAATCAAGGATAACTGCATGGCCTTATGCCACCAAAGAAACAGCTTTGCCTCTTCCTTTGACGAGCTTTAGGTGAGATTTGAAAAGTAAAAACAAAACAAAATAGACATTAGAGTCAGATGCACAGCTTAAGAAGTTTCTCTCTCCCCATCAGGCCCATGAAGAATTCGGATGGTTGATTAACAGCAGCTGATCTTCAATAGGAGGACAGCACAGGCATTCTACCCCACCCGCTGTTACACTGCCATGACTGCTGGTGTTACAGATTTGATGCAGACAGCAGCTAGCAGGTTTTAAAAGCCTGTAAGAGGACAAAGGACAATGCTTCCTTTTAAGCTTTACAACTGAAAATAAACGATATTGCAGCCAAGTGGATTTAAGCTTGTCTAAGACTTGGTATAAAAGGAACGAAGCTGTATCTCTCTTTTTACATCTTTACTTACCAATAAAACCCTTTAGGAAGTGCTAGCTGTTGTTTCCACAACAATTTAGACTTTTAATATGATCTTCTAGAAAAATAAACTTTTTTTTTTTTTTTTTTTTGAGGAGTAAAGCACAGCTTCAAAGTCAACTTCCCCCTGTGATATTTTTAATCTTTCCCCAAACAGTTTGCAGTTTAAGTTAACAAGCTCAGATTTTCCACATAAAGCATCAGCACGAGTTTCCTGCATCAGGCTATCCTCACACCACCCCACCCAGTCATTTCCCATCCCAGGCACCCTCAGCTTTGATGTTTAGAGCCAGGTTTAATTTGCTGTGTGTGGTGGCTTTGCAGTCTCCTTCACACTCTGGCAATCGAATTACACCAGTGCCTACAACAGTGCAAGAATTCCCTGAATTTCAAGAAACAGTGGGAAGGAACATTTCCTCCTCCCCAAAAAAATACTCCTCCACAGCAAATAATAATGCTGTCAACACGAATATGGAAAAACGTTCACCACATTTGCTAAATTCCAGCAATTTCAGCAGCAACCGTAAATACAGTTGTCCCATACTTTCAGTATTATCATTTTCACCCCAAAGTTATCTATCCTTTCTCTCCCCTACAGGACCCTGTGCCTAGTAAGATGTTTTACAGCCATACAGGAACTCTGTGCACCTGACTGGACCCGCTGCGCTGAGATCTGTCTGAGCAGGGAGCAGCTCTGACCAACACCCCTCAGTGCCCCACTGAGCACGTAGCTCATCCCACCTAGTGGGCACTCTGCAAAGTGGAACCCGGGCTGATTGTGGGTTGGCTCGAAGTAATTTCAACTGAGCACACAACCAGGCTGCCACTGAAATCATGCTTCCCTCAAGGAAAAAGGGGCTACAAACTGCACCATAACCGTTCAAAGTAAATAAAACTCCTCCTTCTGCTTACACACAACAACTATTAGTGTTGGCACCGTGGTTTAGCAGACTCTGTAACAGTGGATACAGGACTGGCCGTTTCATCAGGAGAGTCAGGACAGAGCCAGGCTCTTCTCAGCGATGGCAGCGACAGGACAAGGGGCAGTGGGCACAAGCTGGAGCAGAGGAAGTTCTATGGGAATGTCAGGAGGAACTTTTTCCCTGTGAGTGTGACAGAGCCCTGGGACAGGCTGCCCAGAGAGAGTGTGGAGTCTCCTTCTCTGGAGACATTCAAACCCTGCCTGGATGCATTCCTGTGTGATTTAGTCTGGGTGATCCTGCTCTGTCAGAGGGGTTGGACTAGATGATCTTTCAAAGGTCCCTTCCAACTCCTAACATTCTGTGATCCCACAGCCTGGTAAAATTAACCTCATTAACCCAGCCACTTAATTCTACCAGCTATACAACCACTGCCTTGTAAGTCAAGGCACGTTCAGAAACCTTGAGTTTTGTACCTTGGATACACTTGCTCCAGCCATTTGCTGATAGTCAGCAGGACTTTTGTCTCATTGCTAAGAGTTTGGTTGGAATTTAGGCATTGCAGCAGGTAGACATGCAGGGTCAAGTAGCTTCCTAAAGACAGACACTCCTGCAGAAATTCTTCCATGGTTAGCTCAGGAACCTGGAGGGAGGCGAGTATAGGGCCCCAGCCTAATTCCTGGTGGTGAGGACAAGCTATAAGGAAAACAAAAAGGCATTTGAGCACAAGAACAAAAAGCATATGAGTAAGCAGCATTTGATAAAGCCTAAGAACTGGAACTACTTCACTGCTTTGCTTTAAATTACAGGATTTGGGCCATTTTAACTGTTCTCCAGGCAATCAATTTGTTGGGCAACTCTGACAGAGAAGAGAAAAAACTCTGCTGTCACAGGGCATCTCCTCGAGGTCAAGGTGGGACATTTTACCAGTACACAGCCAGGATTAGGTTTGAAAGTTTCAGCAATGGAATTTTAAGTATTTCATTCAGGTGTACCGAAATCTGATCACATAGAATGAGGGAGAAATCAGTAAGTTCCACAAGCCTATGTAACCAGCACCACCCCCAAATAAACCCAAATCAAACAAGAAAACCCCACCACAAAACACCATCACACCACAGAATGTCACAGTTTTACCTATGGGGTAAAAAACCATGGGGTTTTTTCCTTTCATTAGCCTAGAGAACACTACAGGAGGGGGAAAAAAATCTGCTTTGCTTTCTTGAGATGATTATTTTTTAAAGAAATCTTCCCCTTTAGCTGGAAAAAGGATGACTGTTACAGAGTAAATCAGGCTTCACATAGGTGGAGATAGTTCTTAGGAAAACACATAATGAGAGCAGTTGAAAAACACAAGTGACAAGAGGCTAACTCTTCTACTTCTAGTTACTACAGCACATGTATATGTGTGTGTGTGCAGTATTTGGGAGCCATCAGGTACCAAGAAAGGAAACCAGATTAAAACCCAGTTCCAGTACTGGGCGGCTCTAAGGATTCCAGGCAACTCGTATTTAACGGCCATGCAGGAGGGACCAAGGATTGAGCCATGCAGCAGCCGAAGACAGGCTCCTACCCTCACTGAAGTAAGCAGTGATGCAGGCTTCTGTGGTCTCTGCCATGTGTCGCACAGAGGCCAGGCTGTGGCAGGCTGCAGTGAGGAGGGGCATTGCCAGCAAGCCGTGCACTCTGCTGCCGATCCACTTCCGTAAGCTGCCCCGCAGCGACTCGGCTGTGGTAACGCTGGAGTTGTTCATCATCATCAGCGTTTCCGTAAAGAGACTGCTGAGGGCCATGTGACGTGTTTGCAGATCCATATCTGAAAGTCAGGAAGAAGAGGAACGTTTCAGCAGACACTAGAACAGAACCCGAGCCCAGCTTCACCACTGAGCCCTTTCCACGGGCACTGGGAAAAGCCTCCCTGTGTCAATGTGTCGCCTGTGCTTAGGAAACTGCAGGAAGACACCTGTCCCCCACCTGGATGGAATAGTTCATCATTCATTAAAGGGACAGAGAACTTGTAAGACCACACAGCAGATTACACCAGAGCCCATCTTTTAGACGAGAGTCTTTTACAACGACAGTGAAAGTCAGCCAGATGGTAAAGCACTTTTACAGTCTTCAAGAAACCTTGAGTATTAGAACACAGTTTAAAACACAACTTCAAATGAACAACCAAGATTTTAGATGACTGAGTTTAAAGATATGACCAAGATGAACCCTGAAATGTTGCAATCCCCTCATGCATTTCCAGAATTCTAGATTTCCTGCTAATTCCAGTGTTCAGCCCCAGAATGTTTTTTGAAACTACTTCTTGGCATTGCCTGAGCACGTTACCATGGGCCACCTGTAACAGCACACTCAAAACACAAATATTTCCTGTGCTTGGCTCTCAGAGAGAGACTAAGAGAGAGAAATCCTGTGGGAAGCATTGGCAGTAACAGGCAAGCCTTCCCTTCTCTTCAGGTCAAAGACTTTGGCTGAGGATGGGGCTGTCCTCAAGTAGCAATACGAGTACTGAGAGACAGCTAACAGTCATACAGGTTTTTGGAGACTTTCTGTCTGCTCTTGCTAGCACACCAGTGTGTGTCATGGACTGGACAAGACAATTCCTGACAAGTATTTCCTTGTAGTACAGGGCGGAAATTGACCTCTCCTAAAGTTCTGGTTTGATAGAGGCAGCTCAGGCCCACACTAGTAGTAAATGCTGTGGGTGTGGACACACCATACTACAAGCACAGATCAGTATGATTTCCCCTACCTCAGTAACTTGAGTCTTCCCAGCTGCACAACAGTTTAGAATCGTTTCTTAGAACCTGACCTCTCAGGACTAAGAGGTAGTAATTTGCATCAAGAGTGAAACAGAAGCCAAATAACCCCCAAAAAAACCTCCAAAATTAAAAATTTGACAGCAAAGAAAAGAATCCCTCAAGCTCCTGTACATCAGCAGTTCTTACTCACAACATAACTTCTGTTTTTTCTGCTAGTCCTGTTACTTGACAGCTTTACAGGGTGCTGTTCCTGTTTTTGTTTTCCACCAATACACCACCTACACATAGACCAAAGCACCATTCCCTGCCACCCATGAGGGAGACAAAGCAATGCAAGTAACCGCAGCGTCACAGAGATGCTCAACCACCCATACAATGCAGTAAATCTCTGGAGTAATTTCCCACTTCTTTAACACAAACCTGGAGGATTAAAGATGACAACATCATCTAGCAACTTGGACATTTCTTCTTCCAAAACTGCAAGAGTAATCTTTCCACTTTGTTCTAAGGTGCTCAGAAACTGAACCACCTGGCGAATGTACGCTTGGCACTTCAGAGTTGCATCCTGTTAATGACAATTAAAGTTAATTAGAAAAAAAAAGCCACACCTAGAACTCTTTCCACAAAACCAGAACACTTCAAGTGACAAGAACACCTCAGAAACGCTGTAAAAACAGCGCAACTTACAAGGTGGATGTGGCTATCTGAAGATGCACCAAAGCCTGCTGAGATTTTCAGGACCTTCACTATCAGTTCAGCTGCAGCATCCTTAGCAAGGATAACAGAGGGAGGGTAGTGACTGTTGCAGTAGCTGATGATGCTTTGGTAAGATGATATGCCCACAAGCTGCCAAGGAAGGGAGCTGGACTGTCCAAGAAGATTTATCAGTGGAGATTCCTAAAGATTTAAAGACATCACTCTAAACTTTGTCTTCTTTGCTGTTTTAAATTAATATTCACAGACCTCAGTATTGTAAGGAAGCCCTGACTCCAAAATTTTAAGGAGGTTTAACAGAAACTCCAGATAAATAGATGGCAACTGGGAGTCTGGCTGAAAAGCACCTCAAGCAACAAGCTAACACACGCATGTCATTTCAGCATTCATGTAACACAAGTCAGGGCTGCTGCCTAGTCCTGCTCCCAGCCAAGCATAAAAATCATTGAGTGACACTAAAATTTGACAGGTAAAACATATAAAGACAGACAGAAGGGAGAAAGAGAGACCTTACAGGGCAGCCTACAGTGCGCACAACTCAGACAGTGTGAGTACACAGATGGAAAGGTCTCTCCATCAATAAGCAGCAGAGCCTAGCCTGCCATCCTCCTCTCAAGGGCTCAGACACATCTGCAACACAAAAGGGCACCCCCCCAGATGCTGAGAAGCACCAAATTTCTACACTATAGAATGAAAAAAAAACACTGTGTTGACAGCCAGCACAACCTAAAGATTTTAAGGATCCAGAACTAACCCAGATTAGCCTACAAGAAGAACACGACAGCAGTACATCAAGTACTTCAAGCTGCTCATTGACTGGAACACAGGGCTGAGAGAGCTTGAGATTTAGGTCAAGGTGTCACAGGATGGCTCTGGGAGGTGAAAAACAATTGGCAGTGTATCAATTTAACACACTGCTGGGGGCCAGGAGGGCATTCCTGAACCCGGCTCGTGCAGTGTACAAGCAGGTATCTTGAGAAGCTTCTGATCAGCAAACGCGTTCAGGCCGAAGCACGTGAACCCCAGTAATTCCCCTGAACTGGAATCCAGTGCCAGTCAAGCCTTGCTGGTGACATCTTGACACATCACCTCGTAATGCCTCAGAGGAAATGGAAAACAGAAGACACTACAAGTGGGAGAAAGCTGGCTGACACGAAATGGGACTTTTTGAACTTTATCCAGCCCCTCTGCAAGAGCTCTTCCAGCAGCAACAGACTGACTCAGGCTGTGCCAGATTTACCCACACAGAGCTCTTAGCAAAGGCAGGGTTTGGAAAGTTCTTCCTAACACCCTATGTTTCTCTTTTCCAATAACTCAGAAATACTGGAATGTACCCATAGATGGGAAAAGTGCTAAGAAACCAGGGAAGAGGAAATCTGTCTTTGTAGCAAAAGAACAAGAAAAGTCAACCTAAGGTCGGACAGATGAAGTAACCTGTCCCCAGTAACTCATCAGAAGCAGTCAGTGATGAGCTGATTAAAGATGTGTCTGCTCCTCAAGAGACAGTTACATCACTGGGACATGTCACCACATCATACAGAGTTGGGAGGGGAGCATTTTACAGTAAGAAAAGCAATTCTGAGATTTGTAACTCCTGAGAAAACAGAGTCAAGCAGACAAATCCTTTTACAGAATCACAAGGTTGGAAAAGACCTTTAAGATCATCGAGCCCAACCGTTCCTGTCCTGTGCTAAACCAGATCCCTGAGCACCTCATCTACCCCTCTGTTAAACACACCCAGGGGTGGGGACTCAGCCCCCTCCCTGGGCAGCCTGGGCCAGGCCCTGACAACTCTGCCAGGGAAGAACTTTCCCCTCCCAGCTGAGCTGACCCTGCCCTGGGGCAGCTTGAGGCCATTGCCCCTTGTCCCATCTCCTGTCCACTGGCTGAAGAGACCAGCACCCACCGTCCTACATCCTCCTGGCAGGGGAGTGGAGGGGGAGATAAGGTATCCCCTCAGCCTCCTCTTCTCCAGGCTGAACACCCCCAGCTCCCTCAGCTTCTCCTCAGAGGATTTGCCCTCCAGCCCCTTCCCCAGCCTGGTTGCCCTTCTCTGGACACACTCCAGGACCTCAATGTCCTTCTGATGGTGAGGAGCCCAGAACTGGACCCAGCACTCGAGGTGCAGCCTCACCAATGCCCAGTCCAGGGGCACAATGCCCTCCCCAGACCTACTGGCCACACTGTGTCTGACACAAGCCAGGATGCCACTGGCCTTCCTGGCCACCCAGGCACACTGCTGGCTCATGTTCATCCTGCAGTCACCCAACACCCCCAGGTCCTTCTCTGCCTGACAGCTCTCCAGCCAGTCTCCCCCAAGCCTGTAGCATGGCACAGGGTTGTTGTGTCCCATGTGCAGCACTCTGCCCTTGGCACTGTTAAACCTCAAACCTTTTAGAAACCAAAGGGAATAAAATACACTCTGATCAAGTGCTGCTCAGAACCTCCCAGGGACTAATCCCACTGCTTACTCAGGAAGTGTGACTGGTACTGTGATCAGGCTGGAAAACATCACGAACAGGCACTGCAGGAGACAGAGCCATACATAAGCTCCTCAAATGAATGATTCCTTACCCACCTCCACACATTCACATCTGCCACTCAAAGAGAGGCACAGCAGGGATTTACATGAGTGGCCATGACAGAGTAAGTGTGACTCGGTCAGCCTCCCAGTTCTTCCCACTGCACCACAGGTGCTACAGGCACAAATGCCACAGTCAAAGCTGCTTCTGCCCTCCCATCAGCAGGCTGCCTGAGTCAAAGCAGGCAAAGGCCAGGCACTCTTCCCTGAGGCTGTCTGAAAAAGCTTCTCCTTATGTAATACTGCATGAGCAATACACAGGTGTGCATAACACGTACATACACACCTGTACTACATGTGCATATGTAAGTTCTTGCTAATGCTACCTCTGCTTTGCACATGCTTGTAACTAAGGCTCTCTCCAAAACCAAGAGAGAGAAAAGGAAACAGACATTTAAGGTCTGGCCTAAGAGACAAGAGAGCTATACTGCTCAGCATCCCATACTCGGACTAGATGATCTTTCAAGGTCCCTTCCAACCCCTGACATTCTGTGATGCTGTGACAATGGAAGTTAGCTGCACAGTAACTTTATATACCAACCTTTTTTTTAAATACTAATGGAAATAACAAACATAATTGTTCCTTCCAGACCCAGAGTGCTGTCATTTTGCAACTCCAGGCGACTGTCTGTATTTGCTCCCTCTTTATGATGCTGCTGGATCACAGCACCTACAGGAGCTTCTTAAAACAAAGAGCAGCTCCTCTTTTTTCACACAGATTATGCAAAATGCCTCAGACAAGGGTTTAGTCTTGCTTACCTCTGCAGTGCTACTGGGAGTGTTCTGCCTGTGCAGAAGCACATCCAAGTTAATCACTCTGCAAGCAAGGAAGAAGTCATACCTTGTGACCTTGCTAGCAAAGGGCTATTCTTTTAAAGACAAAAAAAAAGGTATGACCTTTTAAAAAAATTACCTCTTTGCCTATAAGTTGTTCCTCCTTTGCCAACAGAACCATCATATACAGCAAACAGACAATCATGCTGTGAGTCTGAGGATGAGGATTGGGATTCCAGGCATCAGCGAGGACACTCACCCAGTTTATTTCACATAAAACATTGCCCAAGAATAAGAAACAACTCTTGGGGCTGCCTCTTTCAATCTAGGAAGGAGAAAGGAAAACCAGACAGGTATATAAAACAATGGAAGGATATAAACGCTTTATTTTCAGTTCTTTAGCCAACTATAAATCCACAGAAGTATTTATTTTAAAGCCAGCAGAGGAGTAGACAGATGCCACTTCATCATTCTGCCCCCCACCAGAAAAGTTGCACGTGTACCTTTCTAAGACTCTCAAACAGCTAGCACAGAATACCAAACTACTGCAAAAGAGAAAGAAATTACCTAATGAAAATCTCTTAGCTGCCTGGTTGCAGCCATTTCTCTTCACTGTAAGAGAAACTAACAAAATTTGAGGCTGTTGTAACAACACTCCTGAACAAAACTCAGTCACAAGATGAGTAGCTGTGAATGCTACAGACAAAACATTAAAAGCTTACTTGCTAAAAGAGTGTCCAGCTCTACCATTATTTTCAGGGGCAACAGTGATTATGAACTTAATTCAACAGATGCTGTGTACTCACTTTAAAGAACTCTTCCATGAGCATCTGATCTGGATGCATTTCCTTCCATGGAAGCCTTCTGAACTCCGTATGGAAAGAATAGAGAATGAACTCTGGCATTTTAGGGGCCGTGCAGCACTCACAGTAACGCATGAGATGTAACCAGAGAGCCCCATGGTGGCTTGGCAACAGCTTATCTAGATTGAAAGAAAGCAGATGAATTAACAACAGGAACAAAAAAAAAAAAAGAGGTCAGGGAAAGCTTGATTACAGAAGGAAGTCCAAGTTCAAAGATGAAAATCCATCTATCTTAAGTTACATTAAAATATATTTGTCAAGGAAAAAAAGCACATTAAACTTTTAGATTTTTCTTTTCAAAATCAACAAGTGAGGAACTTGATGATTTCATGCTTTCCTTGATCCTTTCAACAGTTGCTAGACAGTAATCTGAAGTGATAAAATACTCCTTCCACGCAGAACTCCACTGCCTCTATGCTGGGCTGTTTGGTTGTCATTGTTTTTAAAAGAGATCTTACATAGCCTGTGATAACTCTATGATTCTATGGATGACTTTCATTGAATCATTCTATGAATGATTCTCAAATTTTATAAAACACATGGTATTTTTAATTATCTTTTTATAAGATAAATCCATACCTAGTTGATTCCTAACAACTGTAAAGAAGTGATGTGAAATTTTTTCCATTCCGAAGTCTAACTACACATTAGGCACAATAAGCAATGCTAAATAGGATCCCAAAATGATCAGTCCTGAAGATTAAACTACCTCCCAGACTAGCTGTTTAAATACCTGTATTGTCACTGTGACATGCTACTGCACATGTGCTATGGGACCAGCACAGGGACCTGGAATCAAGTCATGTGCTTCTCATGAGAGCATATTTTGTTCTGCCTTCTTTCACACTTACCTGGCACATATGCATTTGCACCTCATGTTAACTACCCTTGCCAAGGGTAGGAGGAAAAAAAAGGTGTCTGAACAGAATAAAGAAGTGCTCCTGGTACCACTGCACTGATCATCACTCAACAAGCTGGATGAAGGAACAGAGTGCATCATCAGCGAGTTTGCTGATGACACAAACCTGGGAATGGTGGCTGACACACCAGAAGATTGTGCTGCCATCAAGTGAGGTCCAGGCAGGGTGGAGACTTGGGCAGGGGAAGTTTAATAAGATTGAACAAGGGCAAACGTAGGGACTTACATCTGGATAAGAACAACCCCAGGTACCAGTATAGGTTGGGGACTGGGTGTTGGGAGAGCAGTGTAGGTGAGAGGGACCTGAGGGTCCTGAGGGACAGCGGCATGACCATGACCAGCAATGTGCCCTTGTGGCTAAGAAGCCCAATGGCATCCTGGGGTGTGTTAGAAGGGGTGTGGTTAGTAGGTCAAGAGAGGTCCTTCTCCCCCTCTGCTCTGCCCTGGTGAGACCCCACCTGGAATACTGTGTTCAGTTCTGGGCCCCTCAGTTCAAGAAGGACAGGGAACTCCTTGAAAGAGCCCAGCACAGGGGCACCAAGGTGATGGAGGGAGTGGAACCCCTTCCTTATGAGGAGAGGCTGAGGGAGCTGGGCCTCTTTAGCTTGGAGGAGACTGAGGGGTGACCTCATCAATGTCTATAAATACATAAAAGGTGAGCAGCAGGATGGAACCAGGCTCTTCTCAGTGATGTCTAACCAGAGAAGGACAAGGGGCAGCAGGTGCAAGCTGGACCACACGAGGTTCCATGTGAACACAAGGAAAAACTTTTTCCTCTGTGAGGGTGACAGACTGCCCCCAGATGCTGTGGAGTCTCCTTTTCTGGAGACATTCAAAACCCACCTGGACATGTTCTTGTGTCACATACTACAGGCAGTCCTGCTCTGGTGAGGAGGTTGGACTAGATGATCTTTCAAAGGTCCCTTCCAACCCCTAACGTTCTGTGATCTTAGATAAAAGTTAATTATAAACAAAATCCTCTCACATACCCCACATCTCAATCAAAAAGAAAAAAAAAAAAAAAAGAGGTTTTTGGCCCAACAATGCCACTATATTAAAATAACATGGATTTCACCCACCTTTAGAGCTCTCGTGCAAAAGCTTGATGCAGTCAGTAAACAAACTGACCATGCTGGATGCTACAGGAGTGTCACTCTCTAACCATGGGTAGCAGGGCTGGCTACTTAAAAGAAGAGGTGAAGCAACACAAGTTTTAGTGCTGAGTTACCAGACCACAAGCAGTTCAATAATTTAAATACTCTAAAGCACAGTAAATCAATACAGTAGAGAGCATATAGTAAACAAGCACAGTAGGTAGCAGCACTTCTAAACTAAAGAGTCATCAGGCATTGTGGGAATTAAAAAAGGAATTTAAAATTCAAGTTTGACTGTTTCCAGAACTAAGTGTGTCTTTTTTCATCTTTTTTTCTCATCTCTGCTTCCTGAACAGAGCTGGGTTATACTTCTTTTATCCAAAACAATAACTCAACCCAAGCCTTGGAAAATACAAATTAGTTCCATAATTGCTACGGATATGACACAAGTCACAGCTATTTAATGGGAGGGTGACCTTCCAATAGAGCCATAAATCAGGAAAAAAGTCAAGTAACAATGAAAGCCATTCTTACAGCACTGAAGTCCTTATTTGAGCATGAAACATTTCACTTTGAAACGCAATATATACCTTGCATCTTCCTTATCCAAGACCAGAATCCATGGTTTGAAGAGCCCAGCAATGACTGAATACAATGACTGCAATGCTAGAAGAAAGTAAGATGTACAAGTTGCTTTTTGAGCCCTCAAATTAACAACAGTGAACATACTACACTGAGAAGCTTGAATACAACGTCCCCTGCTTAGTCCAACACTTAAGCAGTTCTTCCTGGTGAAAAATTTAGAATATAATACACTGATTAGTAACTCTGGTTAAAGATATGATTGTTTTAACAACATTTGTAATGTTTTGCATTGCTGAGATGATTTAAGTACTTTAGTACATCTGAGACTGTGGGAACAATGACAATTCACACTTTAAACCTGCACACACTAAGAAAAAAAGTGTTTTGGCAATATTGCCCGAATCAAAATCGCAATGAAATTCAGTAGTCACTTGTTCCCAAAACTCTGCTTAGTGCAAAACACCTGCATTTTTGTTCAAAGCAAGTAAAGTATCTCCATAAAATAAAGCCAGCTCAGATAGAAACACACTTCCTCTGACAAGCATAAAGCCCTAAGTGGCCACGAAGGAGCATCAACATTGCCAGCCTGTATTTTAATGTGCAAACATTGAACAACCAGAGCAAGATTTAACCATGTATTTAAGTGGTCTTTGGGAGAGGAAAACAGAGAAACTGAGTCCCCGTTCATAAGTGATTTGATTTTAAAACAGATTACCTGACAGAATTCTGTTACTGCCAACAGGCTCTTGGCCTAAATTGGCGACTTCGGTGTCAATGAGTCGCTTGACAAGATACTCCATGAATTTATTCACTTCAGCCACATAAGGACTCCACTTTGAGAACAGACCAAACGTCCTGAAGTCCACTGAAGCCAGTCGGAGTTTGCAGAAAGATGTGGAAAGCCATTCTATCGTCTCCCTAACCTGTGGGGGAAAAAAAGAAGCTATTAATCAGCCACAGAAAGAGGGCACAAAAGCATTATCTATCACTGGTGGGCATCTGTTTCAGCTGAGAAACACAGTAAAGCAACTGAAGAGGCACCCACTTGTTCTGCAGAGAGGAGGACCTTTGCAGCATCCCGCAACATGGGACTTTCAGTAGAATCACTTTTCTTGAAGCCTCCCTGTTCAGTCACTGGTGAACCACATCCCAAAGCTTTAAGTGATGCTGTCCAGCAGTCAGGGCTCAAAAGCTGCTCCGATGAGCCTTAGGAGAAAGGGAGGGAACATACTGGTGAGAATCATAAGGATATTAGTCCCTTTCTCAATAAAAGTCAGAAAGGGTTGAAATTGCAGCTCCCTACTACGTAAAAAGCCCCAAGTGTGAGAGATATCCCCATGAATATGAAAGTCCCAAGTCTGAGATATAGCCCCAATTCCCAAACACAAGTAACTTTACATTATCTTTTGGTATCTACATGTCCTCTTAGACAGCTTCCCAGGCATCTAGTATGTCCCTGGCTACAAACACATATTAAGAAACAGCTGCTGCCTCAGCACATACAGTTTGACAGAAAAGAAGCGTTTTCTGTCCTCATTTTAGAGGCACACCACATTTTAGGCAGCACTGAATGTCAACCAGGAAGTTTTTAGCAGATTTCAGTATCAGTCCCAGGTCTCCTTAATTCCAGTTCTCATTTTGACACCAAATGGTGTTCAGAAACAGGGATGCCCCACTGCAGACTGTGATGTAATTATTATTAATGGGTGTTTCCATTAATAGTAGCTTCTCCTCTTCCCTTCCCCTGTAACATGGGATGAGCATCAGTGACAGTGGATTTATCTACTTTGATCTGTAGAAGAGTGTTTCTTGCACAGCTAAAATACATCTGGTAAGACTAGATACCACATCCCATGCAGATAAGAGTGCACACAGAAACTTAAGGAAGTTTAAATCATTAAGTATTTGTTGCTATTTAACTCTACTGGATGCAGGTAATTTATTTTTTAAGCCACAGAAGTTCTGCACAAAAGGCTTAGTGCACATGGATTTAGATACTCACTCTGCACAAACAACCTTAGGAAATCACTGTAGTGATCAGGGAATTGATACTGGAGCAGGTTAGTCCAATGCTTGCAGAAGATATTAAATGGCATCAAAATATCTTCTTCAGGTTCAAGGCCACACGCATTGAGAGCCAAGTGAATGGACTCCAGGAGCTTGGTACGTTCAGACAGGGATGGCTTAGCAACGCTTAACCACTGCGTAAGGTCAAACTAGAACAGAGGACAGGAAGCATTTGTAAGCGGAGACTTTAACAGCTGCAACACCTTTAGAAGGCAGAAACTGTCAGGGACAGGGTGCACATGACACCAGGGAGACACACACAACAGGGACACCTGGCCTTTTTAAATATTTAAAAAAAAAAACTTATGAATTTGCACCTTGTTAACCCTAACTTAAAACAAAGGCATTGCTCTCCCAAGGTTATGATTTAACATATTGCAGAAGCCCCTCAATTTCTGGATTAACCCTTGGCAGGGGTCCTCAGATTCATCAAGATGTGCCATTTCCACACTTCAGTACCACTGTCAAACACACAGAAGCATCGGACTGGGCTAATCTCCACAGACCACACTTTCTCAGGTGGAGGTGCACAGTTTTTGTAGCCTCTAGGCCATCTGTTCTGACCTAGATCAGCAGGAGACATGCTGATCTCTGCTGCTGAGGGCAGCTCAGTCACACCCAAACCAGACTGCCTGTTATCCACAGCTGTCAAACCCTGTCTCTGCACAATGAAGAAAATCAGAGTGATGCCAAAGCTTAAGTGTAACAGTGTTTTCTCTAGTGACACCACACACAGACAGTATAATGCAGCCCTGAAACAAGAGGCGTGGAAATCACTTGCTCTTATCTAACTCTGTAATATGGCAGGAAAGGCATAGGTGTTAAAGAGAGACAGAAGACTCAGGCACAATTTGGTTTTGCTGGTTTTATTTTTAAGATACTTGGGATTCACTGGCTATTTTTATGACTGCCTTTGCAGACAAATTGGGAAGAAGCAGTCATCAAAAGCCTGCTTTAATTTGAAGAGCAAGTCCTAGGAAGTACATACTGATACCATTTGGGCAAGAAATGACAGTTTAAGCTCCTATTTGCTTTTGCCTCCAGCTCCTCTTGAGCCTAAACACAACACTTACCATTCAGGATGAGCAACACAGATGTATAGAACCTCTCAATGTTCAGATACCAGAATCAGCACCTCCTCCTTCCTTAGGCTAAAATCAGTCTTTATGGAAAGAACTCCCACAGAGCAGACACAGTATTCACATAAGCTTTACCTTTGTCAGCAGCATGAAGACAACATCACTGTTATCCTCACTCAGAAAGGCCACAACTTTTTCATACAGAGTCACAAATTCACTGGGAGAGGCCACAGGAGTGAAGTAAGGAGAAAGGAGAGTACAGAGCCTTCTATTCTGCAGGATTGTCTGGAGGAGATGTCTGCACTCTGACTTGGTCCCACTGATGAACACCTGAGGAAATTCAGGGTGTTGAGAAAAAAGCCCAGCATGAATATATTGAAAAACACACTGTTTGTCAAGAAAAGCAGAGTTTTGGCCCTATTTTAAAAAAAGGGTTTTCTCAAAAGTGACAGACTGTATGACATCAATTAAATACTGCTGTTCCATAAGATAAAATGTAAAATAAAGATATTTCCCTACCACACTTAACATATTTGACCACACATGTTGCTTAGAATTACTTAGAAATACAGTTTTTCTGATGAGCAGTAATATATTCCCCGCAGTAAATACTAATAGCACCACAAAGCACTTATGTTGTCTACCAGCAAACTTCTGGCTGTCTACACAAAGAATACTGCAAAACTGTAGAAGGGCATTTCAATACAGCAGTTAAGATATGCATCTGCTAGAACATCATCAGTAGTGCAAAATAGCAGAGACCTAGGATGATTTGGGTTAGAAGGAGCCTCAAAAGCCCATTTAGTCCCACCTCCTGCCATGGGCAGGGACACCAGGGTGCCTAAAGCCCCATCCAACCTGGCTTTGAACCCTGCCAGGGATCCAGGAGCAGCCACAGCTTCTCTGGGCACCTGTGGCAGTGCTTGTTTCATATATAGCTATAATATATGCCAAAACATCCTTTTTTGTACTGTAAGTACCTAAACTTTCTTTACCTGCCCTAAAATCCAGCCCTCCTTAGTATTTAAGGCAGACAGCATTTATTAGCACTAAGTCAATACAGTAATTTCAGAGCAACAGGTTTTGTTTTGCTCATGTGAACTTGAAGCATCCTAAAGACTACAGAGTCTTACATAAAAGTACACAAGAGACCCATAAAAACAGGGTATCAGCAGGCAACTGGAATAAGCATCCTAAAAATCAGACACTGAACTCACTTGGCCTAGAACTTCTATGCAGGATGTGAAGAACTGCCTTGTGGGAGGATTGCGCTGCGTTTCATCGCACACGTATTCCACTAGCGTGAAAAACAAGCTAATCCCGACCTTCTTAATTGCTGGCATAGGCTGCACCTTGTAGATATTTATTAAGGCCCTGCAGAGAAAGAAATAACTAAGTTCACACACAGAAAATGAAAAGACAATACAAAGAAGGTTTCTTGCCAATACCTAGGTCCCAGGTGGGTATTCCCAGCTTACGTGACAATCAAGCATGGTTTCAGTCTCACAGACTAGTGGATGCTGAGGGGGACCTCTGGACCTACTGCCAGTTGCCCAGAACTATGTCCAGATGGCTTCTGAGTATCTCCAAGTGATGGAGACTCCACAATCTCTCTGGGCAGCCTGTGCCAGCCCCTCACAGTAAGAGTGTTTACTGATGTTTGAGGGAATCTCCTGTGTCTCAGTTTGTGCCTACTGCCTCGGCCTTGTCACTGGGTACCCTTGAGAAGAGCCTGACTCCATCTTTCCACCCTCCCTTCAGGTATTTCTAGACACTGGTGAGAACCCTCTGAGCCTTCTCATACCCAGGCAGAGCAGTCCCAGGTTTAGGTCCAGAATTCATCAGATTAATGGTCAAGAAAAAACATACAGAAATAGTAACAAAATATTTTGTACTTGCACAGTGAGTACATGCTGTAGGAAACCAACTACCCCAGAAGTATCCCAGGAGAAATCTAGAAGATTGACAAGAACGGTGTTGCAAAACTGGACCTCTGGGATGAACTCTAAAAGGTCTTCATGAGGAAGAGGGCTTTGGACTAATCCATTTATTCACACATTTATTCTCCCACCCCCAAAAGAGTGGTATTACATAGTCCTCTTCCACTGCACAGTTTTGTATCACATATTGAAAAGCTGATTAAAATCCTAACTGTGTTCTTCACTATAACAAGAAAAAACCCAGAGAAAAATACATAGTTAAGCCTAAGGCTGACAACCCCACAGTACAAGTTTGCCACTTCCTAAAGCTTACCATAGCATCCCTGTTATCACCCAGCAAAGCTTTGGCACGAAGAGAAGGGCTATTCTAATACAGAGAACAATAACTTGGAGTAGAAAACAATACTGTGTACCCTGCTGAGGCTGGATGACCTTCTGATAACAGTTACTCCTTTAGACACTATGACCTGTGTCAGACAGGTCTCAGGATTCCAGCTCTGATGTTGACCCAAGCTGATAAAACAGGTTCCACATTTTAACTCTACTGTGCAGAGACAGAAATGCAAAACATCACTACCTAAAACAGCGCCTGAACCACCTACGTTATGAAGTTTTCCACGTGCACTGCTGCTTCCACAACACCCAGAGAAGGTGGCTTCATAGCTTCTGCCTGCAGTTGCCTCACTTCTTTACGCAAGGCGTGAAGCTGCTGGCTCACTGCTTCGTTTTTGTGTTTCCCTTCAAACTAAATGACAAAAGAGACACATAAGCATTTCAGAATAGGGTTGTGTTGATGTTTGGTTGTGGTTTTTTTGGAAAAAGTCTTCTATGTTGCACCTATTTCTCAAAATGAAGCAGAGCCCTGTAAGAGAACTCTGAATATAGATGGTTTTCCACTGAGAGCTTTGATCCGGCTTAGTACCTCATGCCCAAATACATATCTTTGGTCATATTCCTATTTAATTAACACTTACTAATATAATTCATGTCTTTTATATAAATGATTAATCCACAGAGGGATTTTAAAAATTTTAGAAATTTAAGAGGGGATAATGAAATTCAGATATAAAGCAACATGGGGCTATTTCTGTAACATTTTTGTGCTTCTGTTGCTATCAGTGAGCACAGCTCCCCATTCACATATTGGGAAGCACTTCAGGACGGATGCTATGCACAAGACAAACCTCATGCAACAACTTATTCTTTAGCTGTTGATCTGCATCTCCTTTTGAGCACTGCATGTTAGGAATTTCAGGTAACTATTCTATGTGAATGGATTTATTTGGTCACCTGCTAGCACTCCTGTAACTGTACAGCCACTTCTCTTTCATTACCTACATCCAACAGCCCAGAGCCAGAAGTGATGCCATGTCCCTAACCTGGATGGTTAGATGAGCTGCTCCCTGGCAGCCTTTATTTGAAGTTCCCCGGCACTCCAAATGGAGGGTGATCTGCTCTTCCCGGTTGACGTACAGCTTAGGAACTGTGTCCAGTATTTCACTATTAAGAGCAACGTGATGAGATTCCCAGAGAGCTGCAGTTCTGAAAAACATTCATTAGAATTACTGTTTTCTAAAGATTTTGGAAATTACTAAACATTTATAAGCAAGATTTCAGTTTAATGTGTCGCACAAAGACTCACGATGCTTTCCTAAAACCCATAAAAAGGTTATTAAATAAAATGGAGTTAAAATTCTGAAGAAGCAGCACTTCAAAGTAATAAATAAATAGGTTCATAAGGACAAAACTACTCCAGTCTGCACAAATTCTTTTTAAATTATTCCACATGACAACCTGGAAGGAAATTAAATGGATCACACTCTGCAGGAAATAAAATTTTCCACCAGCCAAAAAAGCCAGACTCAGTCAACAAAAAAGCTAAATTCGCTCCCAAAATTGCTCAGACACATCTTTTGGGGTTAACAAGTTTTGTTTCAGTTTATAGTATTGTTATTTAGTGTCTACATTGGGCAAAACCAGCTATGGATTCATCAGCTGAGTTGAATTCAGCTGAATTGTCTTAGAATATTAGAAACAGGAACTCTTTCACTCAAAGCAAGTAGCCCCAGAAGTCAAACTTCTCTCTCATGGGCTGCAGTGCTTCATACTGCGGCTTCCACATTAGTTAAGTAACTTATTTTCAACACTTGTAGGCTAAAGGGAAGCTTTATTTTTAAGAAGTATGCCAAATGAGAACCCAAGCTGTACAGGTTGAGTAGCAGCTGATGTAATCTCAGCCATTAGATAAGACTACACAAGTCCTGTGTTAAAGGGGTGTAACAGTAACAGAATAGCCAAGGGGGAAGGGGAAAAATAAAGGCCACAAAACCCACATAACCTGAGATAAGGGGCAGAAGTGAAGTGCTGACAGTCTTGTGCCAACACCACAAGTGAGGCTGCTGTAAAGGGCACCTGAAGACATTGCCAGACACAGGAGTGAGGCAGAATGGATAGGGTTGTCTTACTTGGCATGTCGCTGCAAGACGTTCAGGTCCATGCGCATCAGCTGAATCGCTTCCTTCTGACTGACCAGACTGGCAGAGGAGATAACTGGCACAGGAGCTTTCACTGTCTGGAGTGGAAGAAGGGGCTTGGGAGTATCAAACTTCTTCAAGTTATTTATTATCCTCTCTTTGGCTAGAAAAGAAAGCCAAAGCAAGGTTTGTTAATAAGAAGAGTTTAGGAGAAACTAAAAACATTTTTTGCATGAAACATCTTTAGCAGTAGACATTTGTCTGGATTCCTCTATTTTAAAAGAGGTTATTTAACTAAACTTTTGTTGACAAATCAAAATTTCAGAGCTCATTTTCATGACCAGCTCCATCTCACAAGCATCAGGATACAAGGCCCCATCGTTTTTCTTGTTTCCCCCAGTCACTCCTACCTGCCACCCTCCCAATTTTCCTCTAGTTATCCCTTACTCCCCTCATTTGACAGAGGCTTTCAGAACCAGCCTAAGATGAATTCATCTTCCTTTCCCTGTAACTCATCCTTGCCTCTTGTTTCACAGTCCCAATTCCTCCCCAAAGCACAGTCTCTCTCCAGGCCAGCTCTGTCCTCCTGCTTATTTCCATCTACCTCCTTTGCTCAAACTGTGCCAATTCACCTATGAAACTATATAGGTTTCAGACTTTCATGACATTCCATACCTCCCCCTTTTCAATTGCACCCCAAAAAAGAATCCAATCTTTAATATGCCCACCACAACCATTATCTATACCCTTTTATGCTAGAACAACGCTCTCACCATGCCAAGGGAAAGGCATTAAGAAGAGCAATAAAAAAAAACCCCAAAACCCAACAACTAGAGACAATCTTTCTGTTTTCAGCTACAGAGCTTTTTGCCTTTGCTTGCAGCTATCCAAGCTTCGTGAAAATTCAGCCTGACTGGAGCATGGTGCAGAAGAAACTTTGTGGAGCTCACCCAGGAAGCTCTAAGGCACAATATGACCTACTGTCCTGTGATGTGCTGAAATCTAAGCCCAAAACATCAATGTTAGCCTCTCACATGAGTATCTTGATGAGAACACCCTGAACACTCCATGCAAAAATATCACACCTACAGAAACCAAAGTCCATTAACATCTTGATTCACAGGCATCACCGTGTTCCTAGAGAAACCAGGGCTTCAACATACAAATAATCTCTTCAGGCCAAGTTTCATTAACAATTTTCTCCTCTCACCTGCCAAAGGGTTGGTGAAATCTGTTTGCCCTTGAGAAACACAGGTTGTGTACGATTCAAGCTTAGCCTGCAGCCAAAGGTTCAGAGCTTCCTGAAACTCATGGTGTACGAGTTCAACGTTGACATACTCCATCCACAAATCCTAAAGTACAGAAGAATGACATTGTTGTTCCTATTCTGGCCTATCCCAGTGGCTGGGGAACTCAAATGTTTAAGTACGTAAGACTAGGCAGTGCAGTTTTAAGTCACAGGAAAGTTATTACTAGGGAAAAAAGATTGTATGATGAAGAAAACACCCACTGAATCTCCCTTGCTCACACAGAGAAGGATTTGTGACGTTTAGAGAAACGTGACAAGCACCATGGTGTAATTTCTATCAGGTAAAGAGAGAAAGGACACAAATTATTAAAACTCTGTTTCTACCAAAAGGAACACAGAAGAAACCAAGGTAGTCTAAAACATAATGCTATGATTAACGAATCACACTCAAGCAAGCTGCATTGCCTGTAATCACATATGCTAGAGGAGTAAAACCAAAGCCGGTTTTATTCCAAAATCTCCCCTCCCACAGCACTTCAATTGTGCTAAGTCTTACTGGACAGAATAATAGATTTCAGCTTCCAGTCTTCTGTCATTTAAAGTTCCCACTTCACTAATTTATAGTTACCTTAGAACATAGAAACCAATTACAGAACAGTACAGAATAAGGACTGTCACTCCTTTCATTAAGATACACAATAAATCTACTCACGAGTCCACGGTCAAACAAAGGAAGAACAGTTTGGAATAGCACAGGAATTTTAGAAAGAAATCAGAGCTGTAAAGCTACCATGCATGCTGTAAGTGTATTAAAGTGACCAGTGAGACCAGTGAGTCTCTCACTACTTCAGAGAATCCACTTGAGCAAGTGAATTGAGTTTTGCTGCTGTGATTGGGACTTCACCTGTTGATTCTGCATGACTTTAGCAAGTCTGTGCGTGTCATATTGCTTTGGTAAAGAAGGAATGTATGTGTCTCCTTTCTGGAAACTCTCTTCTTCCAACCACAGAACAAAAACATTACAAAGCCTGAGAAGAAAAACAAAACAAAAAGCAAAAATAAATCCACAGGAACTTCAATCATATGCAGAGCTTCTGTTACACAGCAGTCTGGTCCTGAGGCTTAGAGTTAAGGCAACAAACCACACTACAGCATGACACTGCTCAAAACATCAGTGTTTCAGATAACCTTTGTAACCTAGTCACAAAGTGTCAGTTCAGAGACCCCCAGTAAAAAGAAGCTGTTTAGGAAAATGCAAAGGGCAGCAGTCAACTGGACAAATTTTGAAAGAGAAAGTGTTTATGTAAATGAGAAAACATGACCCAGCACTGGAAGCATCTCATGTCAGGGCATCATTCAGATGACCAATGAAGAAACAAGGAGCCCATCTGAGCAAGTTCAGCTTCTCACCACACAGTTTCTCTAGAGTGCCTGCTCTAAAAGCTCCCCGTTGAGTTAGACTAACTTCTTGTCAGACTCAGATTCATGGCTGGTTTACTCAATTTCCTTCTCTGCTAACACTGTACTTTAAAAATTAACAAATCTACTGCTTGAACTGGCATCACTCTGAAGGGTACACTTTTTATCATCACACCATCCCAGCTTTCCTGATTAAAAATACAAAGGAGAACTACAATACAATTCAACCTTTGTACTGTGGTATTAAATATCATTACCCAACCCCTGTTTTCTGTATCAGGGTCACTGGTGGGGAAAAAAAAAAAAAAAAAAAAGGAAGTAGTCTAGTTCCAAGAGTCAGCTCTGATGAACCCTACTAATGTTTTCCCTCCAGTCTGGAATCTCCCAAGCACAGGATTTATTCAGCTGTAGAGCAGTCTGTTTTTATGTTGGAGTGGGGAATTCCTCTGAAATGAGAGACTGAAAATATTTATGAAGCTACAGCCAGTGAGGATCTGTGGATTATTTTTCACAAACGACCAAGGAGGGTATTTGATATCCCTTATCTGCTTGTACTGTATACACATGAAGCAGCACTTTACTTTTATAGCTAGTGATGTACATACTAATAGCAGGTTATGTGTCAACAACAAACACTTTACCAGCATGGGGACAGCACTAAATAAAAAACAGAGCCATCCCCTAAGCAACACCTTTTATTTTCAGTTATAAAATCAACTCCCCCTGTTGTAACAGCAGAGAAAGAGATGTAAGCAACATCTAGATGAGCCAAGGGTCACATCCCTTCATGCCTCCCACACCTAAGGCTGTGCTCTATCAGTTGCTCAGGTAGTTCCACTGAGCTAGCCTGAGCTGGGCAGGCTGTACTTACCTGACCAGCTCCCTGTGCAGTTCTGGTGAAGTCAGGTAATCCGGGGAGCAGCTCGCCTTCTCTGGTGATCCATCTCTGCCCTCTGCAGGACTATCCACTCTCAGGGCTTTACTGGCAGCGTGGTGGAAGTCTGCTACCTCTACCAAGCGCTTCTTCATGTCGCTTAGTAAGGTGACGTGAGCCGCGCTCTGGAAAAAGCGTCTTCCGATGCAGCCATCTACAGGTAAGCTAAAAGGGAACAGAAGAACAGGCACAGCAAAGCCTTGCTGCCAGGGTCAAATCAGCACCTCTGCAAATAAACTGACCCTTCAGAGCAGCTGCTGTCAGGTGCAGCCTTAGTGCAAGGCACCATCTTACCAGCGCTTAGTTTATCTGCTAGAGCCCCTCCGCTCACTCACCCGTACTGCGGCCCTGGTCGGTGAAGGTATAGGAGGAAGAATTTCTGCCAGATCAGTGGCATCAGAGGGTGATCAGCAGGAGTAGCGAGGGCCTGGTGAGCCCAGCGGTAGATCATGAGCCTCTGAAGGGAAGGCACGATGGGCAGCTTCAGCAGGGTCTGTGCTTTCTGCAAAAAGAACGCTTTCAGACAAGTGCAGCCGCTGTAGCGGGCTGGCACGGGTTACCAGATCAATGCAGGGTGAAAACACAGCAACTGTGGAAGAGAAAACTTTGGAAACATTCACACATTTGCTACAGGTCTTAGGGGAAGAGCTGCCCAGCTCACAGGGATGTTGGACACCTGTTACAGAGCAGCAATACACTTCTGATGCTTAAAAAGCATCACGTTGTCTCTGTGATGCAAGGTCAACACAGGGGCCACTGGTGTTAAATACAGTTACCTTTGTGAAAAAGAACAGCAATTAGATGTTCCTGGTTTAGACTTTCCAGAGACTGGTGGCATTAGATAGCAAAGCAGCAACAGTGAAGCATACAGCACTCTCCAACCAGTAAAGAAAAAGACTTAAGCCATGTGAGGGTGCAGGATCCTACAGCATGCTACTTTCAGCTTTTCCCAGACTACATTCAGCTCTACTGAGAATTTAAAATAAAGCAAAACTAACATAAAGCAAAACTAACATAAAGAAAGAATGCAGAAGAAAGCAAGAATTCCTTTTGCAAAAGGAAAGGGTCTCTTTGCAGACCATGGCACTGCCTCATCACCCAGGCTAGACCTCAGAAACCCTCACCCTTTTTCACACAGTCTCCACATACTATCCCACTGTTACCCAGGTAAATCAGGACATGCAAACCAAGGGACAAGTGTTCTCCAGACTAGTCTCCAAGGATGCAAGACATGTACCTGTCCAGACACAGCCAAAGTTACTTCTATAGAGAGCTTTATAAAGCACTGAGAAATAACCTATTTCCATAGAGTTTCTAGCCTACCTTGTTCACTAAAGCACCCTGAAACAGCTGACATGAAGGCTGCATCAAAGGCTGGACTTCAAGACTGGACTTTAAACTTTGGTTTCCACTTGCTTCCTTCCAGAATTTCTAACTGAATTTAGGGAAAGAACCTGGAAGATGCTGCAACATGGCTTAAGGCAGACCTAAGCATGTTGTTAAGGGACAGACCTAAACAGTTCTGAAAGTCTTGGAAAATAATTCAACAGGTGTAGAGAAAAGTAAAGGCCAGACCTTCTGCAAAATTCAGATAGTCTGAGAAGTGTTCTTGATATACAGGCACATTTTCCCACCTGCATAATAACAGACATTTGCTGTGTCCCTACAGGAACAGCCTCTGCTTAAAGAGAGGTGGCAGGCACTGCTGTGTCTGTAGGTGCTGCTGCAGGCTTAGAAACAAGCAAATCCTTACCTCTATTTTATTGTAGCTAAAAGGTATAGTTTCTAAATAGTTTTCAAGAGGGAACACACCACACACACACACCAAATCTGATACAAAGCTTCCTGTGCTTTTGAAAACAAATTCTAACTTAGGAAAATTGCTTTTGCCCTGTGAAGAAATACTGAATGGAGTGTAGATTGCCTACTGGTTCAAAGCCAGTAGTGGCTTTCAAAGGGTCACTGATCAGCCTTTTAATCTTGCTGAAGAACTCTCCAGCATGCCAGGAAATGAGAAGTATTATTTACAGACCAGCAGAACCAAAGGCTTCCAGGTAGAGATGAAGGTGGTGTTATTCTGGACACTGTGGTAACTAGGAACAAATGCCCACTGTTCCCCAGAGAATCTGTAGTTTAGAGCTCTTCAAAAAGTTAAGAGCAGGTACCCAAGAATTCTTAGAGCCAAATGAAATGCCAGGTCCTTGTGAGTCAAAACACACTTTCAGCATTGCTGCTCTGATATGATTTTTCCTGAGTAAAATGCATTCAGGGTGGTTCTTGAAGCTGCTGCAGTGATCTCTCCACATGCACTGGGCATGGTGAGAAAACAGCCTGCAGAATACAGACTCTTGCCATCTCAGTGGTGTAAATCCACTGAAAACTGTGAGGCATTCAGATGACACAGAAAATCATTAAAAAGCACTACTTAGTGACTGACATTTCTTGCAAGTAAGTGTATATTAAAAGAACAGGGATTTGAATGGTATTTAAATGTTCAACTCAAATATACCTTGGGAAGTTTTCCTTTGTATTTTTCTCCTGGAAAGCCAATCACATTAAGCATGAATGGGTATTAGGATATGATTAAGCATGAATAGATATTTCTTCCTAATGGATATTAGGAAGAAATTCATCACTACAAGGGTGGTGAGACACTGGAACAGGTTGCCCAGAGAAGTGGTGGATGCCCCCTCCCTGGAGGTGTTCAAGGCCAGGTTGGCTGGGGTCCTGGAGCAGCCTGGTCTGGTGAGAGGTGTCCTTGGAACTTGATGACCTTTGAGGTCCCTTCCAGCCCAAAGCATTCTCTGATTCTATAAATTAAGCTTGTATCTTGTTAAGAAAGAATAGATGAGAAAGATCTAAACAATAAAAAGAGAACACTTTTCTCCAGCAGTTCCAGTAGAAGCAGAGGAACAGTTCTCTCACCTTCAAAGCTTGATCAGGAGTTAAAGCATTGATAACCAACTCTCCCTCCACAACTCTGCGAAGCTGTGAATCTTCCTCAAATATTGACTCCATGTTCAACACCACCCATGACAGCCAGACCTGCACAACACAGTAACAACAGAACCACTGGTAACAGGGGCAGGATGTGGAAGCTTGCCTTTTTCTTCAGGGGAGTACTGCACAGCTGCAAAACCAGAATCCTATCACAAGAAAACAGAGGACTAGTTTCTCCCTTATCTACATTCAAGCATCCTCTCTGCAGTCCATACAATGCTGTGAAATAAGGGGGAAAGCCAGGGACAACAACTGGCAGAACCAACCAGAAAGTTTTGGAAGAAACAACCTACTGGAACCCTGTAAAAATAAGATCTCCTCTCATGCACCTGCACTGTGGGGTACTCCAGTGGGGGTACTGCAAGTTAGTTGGTTAGCATTTTTTTCCCCAATTTGCTCAACTGAGGAATTTATCAGAGAAAGAGCTACCAGTATTGAAATTACTTGTCAGAAAAAGACTGATCTAAGAAGAGTCAGGCTTTGCATATTTTTTTCTCATCAAATATACTGAGAGCAATTGAGGATTAAAATAAATCTTTACTAATAAATCCTATTATATGAATTCTTGGACACAGATCAGACAAACTTTGTCTGTGCAAAACATCCATGCTCCCCTTAGCATAATAAACCCACAGCATTCTCTCAGAATAAATTAGGATTTTACCACAAGAAGACTCACAAACACACAGATAAGAAGAAAGAAGGAACACAGAAAAAGTTCTGCAAAACCCTGAGAAAACAGGGAGAAAGTACCTCAACATCTGTACATTGCTTATCCCAGGGCTGTCATATGAAAACACCATCATGCTGCCCAGAGAGGGGGTAGATGCCCCATCCCTGGGGGTGTTCAAGGCCAGGTCGGCTGGGGCCCTGGGCAACCTTGTGTAGCTCCAGGCCTGGAGGTTGGTGTCCCTGCCTGTGGCAGGGGGTTGGAGCCCTGTGATCCTTGGGGTCCCTTCCAACCCAGACCAGTCTGTGATTCTATGAATCTATGCTACTTACCTGAGAGGAATTTGAGTTGCCTTCAATGAAGGAAGGAGTCACGTTGCCTGCCAGGATCCAGCTGACAAGTGAAGACAGCAGACCTTTGTCACAGTGATAGCCCAGAGCATTCTGCATGGGAACAGAAATACTTGAAGGTTTTTTGTAAGCAGCCTGAAAGACAATTTACAAGCTTCAGGTATGTCATTCTTCCTTCATCCAGGTTCCTTTCTGCCTCACACTGCTGCTTTCAAACTTTGCTCAACCAGCTACCACTGAAACACCTGTGTGTGCTTTATTACAGTGACAGCACCTGTTTGTTTTCAAGGGAGGATGCTCTGTTTTTTAAATACACAAATTGAAAATTTGAAAAATAAAGACCACAAAAAAAAAAAAACACAACCCACCAGAAAAAAATCCAGTAACAAAACCCAGCTACCATGCAATTGTAACTGTTCTTATTACACCTCAGGAAAATACATTTACATCAAAATTAGAACGATCAACAGACAAACTGACCAATGCTCAATGGCCACACCACTACACCACGCCCATTTACTTTGTGCTGTTGGTAGAGGAGCTTCTGTATACAGTCCTCTTGACTGTACTGGAAAGCAGCTTTACATAAGTCATCCAGCAAGAAGAGTGTTGCCCGGTCCCTGTGCCACGGCTGCTGGCTGGTGAGGACCTGAACCCAGAACTCCAGTACCGCAGCCGGTCCCACTCCATTTGGCTGGTCACTGTGAAAGATGTGGGTCTGACAAATTGAAGAGGAGAATTATTCAAGAGATTTCAGCTTCAGTTAAAGGATTTTAAAAATATATATATATATATATATATCTATTGAAGAACTGTATGTATTGCATAAAGCTGTGGACCTATTCTTAAAATAGATAATTTATGGCAACGATCTCTATGCCTATGTAAACAATAGCTTTGCCATCTCCAGCCTCCAAGGGATTCTGCAGCCTGGAGAGCCCAGCACCATGTACAATAAGCAAAAACAGAGGCAAAAGCTGTAAGTAGGACCACTACCTCATGGCCTGCAGGCATAATTGGCACCTATTTCTGTGGTATAGCCTGCTGTTCCTGCAAAAGGGCTTCCCAGAGTAGGCATGTTTCCCTTCAGGCCTCACCCCTCTCTAACATTAGCAGGACTTTTTGCCCTCTCCACACTTAGAAAAAAACAACTAGCACCCTAACGAGGCCACTTTTTATAGCACAGCCAAAAATCAACGGTCAAAATCCAAGCTCTCAATCACATTAATGTGTATGCTCTATTCCTCAACTGACAAGAAAGTCAGGCTGTGTATCACAGTCCCATTTTAGTGTTATGACCTGGTATTAGAAAATCTATTTTCCAGGAAGTCTGAAAGGAACATACTGTCATGTCCAATGTCACATGCACTGCTAGATTTAGGCAAGTTTAAGTAAAAATATCTCAGGAAAACCAGCCCAGTTATTCATGCTTAATTCAGGGCATTCCATGATTGCAGAACTGCCAGATTCAGTATCCCTTCTAACTCTAGGCACTATAACTCAATCAAAATAGCCTATTTGTTTTAAAGGAAAACCACTCAACCTTTGACTTTTTTTTTTTTAAATAATCTTCTTACCTGTATCATACTGCTGAGCAGCTTTACATTTTCACCATAGCTCACTCCTGTTAAGTGCTGTGTTACTTTATGGGTAACCTGCTGGGTCACACCTTGAGGGACTCCACTATCCAGATGAAGGAACAGTTGGATGTACGATAAGAACCTGGGGATGTCAACAATTCAAAGTCATTCTAAAAATCATCATACAGCATAATGTACAAAAAGCTTGCTTCTAGAGAATTTAAAACTCAACATCACTGGATGACACCCATATACAAGGCTTTTGATGCAGATTTAATTGCTCTATTTTAAGCACATCATAGGCACATAATAATGTGTACATGAAATATATACAGCAGATTGTAATTCAAGGCAGCTCACCAAGACTGAATACAGTTCTTGACCCACATCAGCATCCAAATCAAGTGTTGTTTGGGAGACTGCCAGGTGTTTCAAGCCAAAAGCAACCCAGGGACAATGCTGCTAATCTACCAGGAGGGACAGCCAACCTCCAGTACTTGATGACACTCTCAGACATTCAACGTAGTGTATGAACACAGAAATACTATTTATCTATTGCATGCTTATTTTTCTCATCTAAGCACAACAGCTACCTGTCATACAGCTGTCTCAAGACCATGTCTGCAGCCCAGCAGCAGCATCACTGATGACTGTACACATGGTGTTAGCAGGACACTTCTACAACTAGTTCCTCAAAAAGTAACTCAGCAGACAAACTTCCCACCACCTGCCTCACATTCTCACTGGATACAAAACCCAGAATGAAGCCAGAACATTAAGAACTCTTTCATAGTGAATATGACAGAGCCCTGGGACAGGCTGCCCAGGGGTGTGTGGAGTCTCCTTCTCTGGAGATATTCAAGACCCATCTGGATGCCACTGCGTCCTAGGGACCCTGCTTTGGCAGGAGGGTTGGACTCGATGATCTCTTGAGGTCCCTTCCACCCCTACAGCTCTGTGATTAACCCAGAATGTTAACATTAACTTTCATTGTTCCTTATCAATAAGTGTATTAGGAACATAAAATACTTACTGTTCATTCTTCAGGAGATAATACTGGCAAGAGTAAAATAAGGGTAAAATTTTATCCAGCACATGGACCACTGTTCTCAGGTATCTGGACTGGATGAGTACACCCAGAAGAGGGATCCCTTCAGCACAGAACTTCTCAATGCTGTCAAAACCAAAACAAAACCACACTATTAGCAGGAACAGAGACAAGGTGTTGGCTTTTATGTTTTGTGAACTGAGATGTGGAGATATGAATTTCTTACACTTAATCTTTGAAATCCTACACAGCTAAATCCACAGAGTTTTTTTTTCATCTGTAGGAGTCATTTGATTGCTGACCGGTCTGGTAAGCATTTCCTGCTCCTCTGGGGCTTGTGTCCTGTCTTCCAAAAAAATCACTGCAGATGGTGCTCTTCATCCATCAAGTTTCAATTCATTTTAAGCTCTTGCCTAACCCAGCCAACCAACCGCCCTCTCCAGGCAAAGAAGGGACATACAGAGGGATCTTCATGCTACCTAACATTGACATCTTCTCAGGATGGATGATACTCTGAACCTCTTCACTACCTACAGCTGGAGCTCTGTTTCTTTACAGTAGGTACTTAGATGGCTGCAGTCAGCCAAGATGAATCCTACTTTCACTTTCCAGAAAGCTCACTAGCAGCAGCTTATTTGGTACATTACTCCACATCAAGTTTTGCCAGCTGAGAAGGGTTGCATATTAGGATAAGATGTAAAACATTAATCCCATGTCTACTCTGAGGTCATGAAAACTAAATATTGTATTAAGTCACTAGCACAGAGTACAGTGGTTTGTTTCTTCTGCTCATTAACGTAACTGGCCTTGAACCTGTCCCAGAGGGGGTTTTGGGGGAGGGGAAGCAAGGCTAATAAAACCACCACAGATGATGTTCCATGTTTTTCATTCCATGCTCTAAGTTGTGTAAAGATTTCCATTCTCAAACCAGAATATCTTCTTATCAGTCTCAGGTTACTCTAGTGCTTTGAAGGAGCACATTTGTATCTATGGCATAACCTCAGCATGAAGCAATGGCTTGGGGAAGGATAAGAAAGCCAAGACAACTTCTTTAAAGAGTAAAAACAGTATTATATGCAGAAAACAAGTTAGTAAAAATTTTGAATACAGCAAGAGATAATTAAAGAAGTCATGGGTTCAGGGAAAATAGACCTGGAAGAGACTGAATAATCTATCCATGGCTCTGTACCTTATATCAACTAATACCTTTGATTATGTCCAAAAGCCTTACCTACAAACCTGAAATCTGAATCTGAAAGCACTGGAGAAAACTTGTGTTTGCACATGGTCAGGATTAGGAGATTCAGTATCAAGGCTATGAAGCTCTCTACCACTACCATGCAGGGGTTTTTCTCCTTACTATTTTCTGAATGCTCTGCTCTAGCCCTACTAAAAAAAAAAAAAGTAATCTATGTGGTTAAAAGTTGTTCTTGTCCATAGCAGTCATGCTAACCTCTCAGTTTCAATACTATTTCTAACAGATATTTTGACCCTAACATGCAGAAGACAAAAAAAAAAAACCAGTATCAGAAAATTAAGGGAAATGGCATGTTGTTTGAAACTGCAGTCCCAGAGAGAGGCTGCTCAACCCCTTGCATCACTACTCCTGTATTTTTTTAAACATGGATAAAGACGTTAATACCCCTCAGTTGATTATTAGGTCACTGGGGGCATCCATCCAAGGCAAACATGAGAAACAGACTTACCTGTGACCGAGCGCGGTCATTGCCAGGGCCAGGTAACAGCCGATCGGGATGCTTGCTTTAACAGCCTTCAGGAGGGGGTGAAGCGTGACTGACTCCGACATGTCAAGCACCCTGTCAGACAGGGGGACAGCAGGCCAGTCACACTGCACACCACGGTCATTCCTGTGAAGCTTCAACCTCAAGATCAACCCCCATGCCCACTGATTAAAGGAAGTCTCTGGTGTTTCTCCGTAACGAACGATGCTGGCTAAGTAGGAGACCTGGAACAGAGGAGCAGGAACAGGAGTGAGAGGAGGCACAGTCACACCACAAACTGCATTACTCTAGGACTTGGGTCAGCTTGGGTTAGTTTCCTCTTCTACCACTCATATCATGACCCAAGTACAGAGCATCAGTGGCTTTTCAGACAGGCTACCAGTTAAGTTAGCACCACCCGTTAAGTTTATCCAAAATCTCTGTTTCTATGGCCTTGATTTCCACCTGCCCTGTCCCCTCATCCATTCCTTCTGATAAAGGCTATCAGCTTATGCTGTTTGGTTAAAGTTTTCCAAATCAGGTATTGGTCTCAGCTTAAACTTTGGTTTTAATATTAAAACAAAACCAACCAACCACACACATCTTTCAATAATGTTTAAGACTGCTAGTGAAAGGAAATTTAGAAGTGTGTATATAAAAACCCCAAACAACAGCTTCCAACACACACAAGCCTAAAACCCTGCAGCTTCTCCTCAGAAAGAAGTCTGCAATGTGGACAGTCAGAGCCTCTGCGCTACAAACATATCCAAGATCATGAGAAGCCTGTCTAGGCAAGAGGAAATTACAAATCTTTGGGGAAAATACTGTACATGCTCTGACAGATCAGTGCCAACTGCAGAGCTGGGAAGTCAATGTAGGTTTTTCATCCTCTGAGCAGGGGCACAAGAACCTAAGCATTACTTTCTCTCAAGTTCCAGGTGCAAGCTCAGGCAAGTCAGGACAGATTCCCAATACCAGTGGCAATCATCTAGCTGGCACAAGACAACCAGCCACGAGTAAGTAGTGAACAGATGCAAGACAGGAGAGAGCAAAGACAATAAGGAACTTTCAAAGCTTGAGAGGACTGGAGGAAAAAAGCACAGGAATGGAGAAAGCACCATACAAGAAATACTGAAAAGAGAAAAGGAAAACATAATGCTAAAAGCTCAATTAAATAAATAGAAGCATCTTGGGCTAAATATCCAAAAAGGATTTTTAACCCCGACCTTTTTATCCATCCATTCCCCTTCTGACCTTCCTCAGTCACCAGTGTGCTCTAAAATTGATGTAACAAACGTTTGTAGGGTGTTCAGGTAACACAGCACCATCAGTACTGATAGGCTCCTAGAATCCTGAGTCTTCAAATGAGGTAAGATCTTCACGGGAGGGATGTGTCCTACGCTCACTGGCGACGGCGAGTAGCCTTTCATTAAGCAAGTACTGGCCGACTCCTCACGAGTAAAGGATGCTTTCCAAGAACAATTTACAACTACCCAGCTACAGGCTGGATAACACCACAAACCTACACAGAGGGCAAGTCTAAGCCTGCTCTTTCTGATCTAGATACTCAGTGCAAGTCTAACAGTAGTATCAAATAGGTCCGACACTGCAAAAGCATCAGTAGTTGTTGCATTATGATGTTCTTGTAGTATCGAGATACCATAGTTTTTAAAAAGAAAACAAGGTGTTGGCCTGCAGTTTTTGCTAGTTATCACTATGGAAAAGCTGTTCCTTCCAGTTCTGAAGGAGGATTACCTGCTTTATGCTTTCAGAAAGTAGCCCAGCATAGGGTTTTTGGGAGAGGTATTTCTGATACGCTTCCAGGACCATCAGTGCAACTTCAGAATGGACAGCTGGATCCAGATGCAGAGTATCCTGATTCAAAACAAACAAAAACAACCCAGAGTCATGTCACAAAACTTCATCTTAATTAAAAGGTCTCTACAACTATCATTCAGGTGCACTACAGAAACAGACCTTAGTTTAAAGCACCAGAACAGTATTAAGGATTGTAATTTTTAGGCAAAATCTTAGCGAGTTAGAAAAATTTCAGCCCAGCATTTAAGAATAATGGTCTCACGTTGGGCAGCACAAAGCTCAACAGTTACATTATTAACAGAAAAAGGTGACCATAACTACCTCTCATGTGCACTTAAGATTTATAGGAATTAATTCAAAGATCTTTAAATGACACTGTAAATTACACAGTACAGAAAATTGTCTTTAAAGTACAAAGACAGACATGCAACCTTTTTGTATCAAAACAAACTAAATCCTTTTATCTGACACATTAAAGAACTACTTTTTCCCAACCCAAAGGGTACAGACACGACACTTTCTGCACAACAAAAACCTTACATTTAGTTTCTCCTATCATTCCTTTGTTTTTATGTGTCATCAAGAAGCAGGGAGAAAAAAAAATACAGCAATCTTCATGTACGTGTATCAGCACAAAATGTTCAGGACAATCAAATGCATAAACTACAATGCCAAAATAGATCACTGAACACAAATACTGCCATAAACACTCAGCATTGATTGGATTCTGAACTGATGGAGCCCCTGGACTAAGCTGTTCTATGGAATGTTTTCCAATCATTTAAATAATGCTCAGAGCTTGGACATCTCTAATTTCAATCACTGGTTTCTTGCCCCGTGAAAAACATACCCAGATACCACTCTACATCAGTGGGCAAGGGACAAGCTACAGATGTCATCCATCTGGATTTCTGCAAGGCCTTTGACACAGTCCCCCCCCAACATCCTTCTCTCTAAGTTGGAGAGATGTGGATTTGATGGGTGGACTGTTCACTGGATAAGGAATTGGCTGGATGGTCACATCCAGAAGGTGGCTCCAAGTCCAGATAGATGATGACAAGCAGAGTTCTTCAGAGGTCTGTGCTGGGACAGGAGCTATTTAATATCCTTATTAATGATATTGACAGTGGGACTGAGTGCACCCTCAGCAAGTTTGATGAGGTCACCAAGCTGAGTGATGAGATTCACATGCCAGAGAGACAGGATGCCATCCAGAGGGACCTGGACAGGATGGAGAAGTGGGCCCAGGTGAACCTCATGAGGTTCAACAAAGCCAAGAGCAGAGCCCTGCACCTGGTTTGGGACAACCCCCTTTAGCCATACAAGATAGGAGGTGATGTGCTGGAAAGCAGCCCTGAGGAAAAGGACTTGGGAATACTCATGGATGAGAAGCTGGACATGAGCCACCAATGTGCATCTGCAGCCCAGAAGGACAACTGCACCCTGGGCTGCATCGAAAGAAGTGTGGCCAGCAGATTGAGAGGGGGATTCTGCCCCTCTGCTCTGCTCTGGGGAGACCTCATCTGCAGTGCTGAGTCCAGCTTTGCAGCCCTCAACACAAGAAGGATATGGAACTGTTGGAGCATGTCCAGAGGAGGCCACAAAAATGATCCAAGGGCTGGAGCCCTCCTTTGGGCTTCTTCTCCTATGAGGACAGGGTTAGAGAGTTGGGCTTGTTGAGCTTGGAGAAGAGAAGGCTCTGAGGGGACCTTGTAGCAGCCTTCCAGTACCTGAAAGGTGCCTGTAAGAAAGCTGGGAAAGAACTGTTTTCCAGCATGGAGGATAGGATGAGGGGTGATGGTTTTAAACTAGAAAAGGGGAGATTAAGGAAAAATTCTTCACTCGTAGATTACTGGAACAGGTTGCCTAGAGAGGTGGTGGAGGCCCCATCCCTGGAGACATTCAGGGTCAGGCTGGATGGGGCTCTGAGCAGCCTGATCTAGTGAAGATGTCTCTGCTCACTGCAGGGGGTGTTGGGACCAGATGGCCTTTAAAAGGTCCCTTCCAACCTAACACAGTCTATGATTCTACAATCTGTAGTCACACCAATCTCATACATCCCTCATGGAGGATTTATTTCTGCAGCTATCTTAATCAAGTGACTCAAAATTTGTCCTGCCATAGACATTCTTTTTTAGAGAGAGGAAACTCCTCCTTAAAACAAACAAACAAACAAAAAGAATCTCAGTTGCAGCACTACAAGTAAACACCACAGATCCTCAGACAAAGTTATTCTCAAGTTCCCATCCTATGCTTATCAAGTGTGCAGCCTTCATATAAGAGCATGTAATTAACTGTTCTCAAATTCAGTTATATTCCCAGGTTGAATAACACTTCTCTCTAAAATTGACCAGGTTCAGGGCTCCTGGTTTTGATACGTACACGCTCACCAAATCCCCAGTTCAGCCCTTCCAAGATAATGCAGGCTAGCTTATTCTCCACTGTTGTCAGGCTATAGTTCAGTAACCAGTCACGAATCAGGGCGATCTCAGACGAAGAAGGCTTCCACCTGTACAACGGCAGCTCTTTAAACAGATACAGAGCAACCTTGGAGGGCAGAGAAGAGAGAGGCTGATTAGTCCCTGTTCTATCTTAAAAGTGTGGGATGATCAAAAAACCATGCACAGGTCTGTTTTGTGTAACACAGCCTGGCATGGCCTTCAGTGTCACCTGGGTGCCTGCTTGAAACGACGAGTGTCAGCACTTACCATCCCGACTCTCTCGATGGTGTCCCGAACGCGATCCAGCAGCACAGAGATCATCTGGGTGTGGATGCTGGCAATTGCTCCCAAGAGCTCTCGACCCACTTTTGAGAATGTCTCCCTTGTGGAAAGGCTAACATAGGACACCTGAGAAGACAAGCAGAGAGAAGTTACTGGTTATGCCTGACCTTCAGGAGTCAGGCATAGGGGCTGGGGGCAAATCCACTGAGGAACGGCTGAGGGAGCTGGGGGTGCTCAGCCTGGAGAAGAGGAGGCTGAGGGGAGACCTTCTCACTGCCTACACTGACCTGCCAGGAGGGTGCAGAGAGGTGGGCGCTGGTCTCTTCAGCCAGGGGACAGGAGATGGGACAAGGGGCAATGGGCTCAAGCTGCCCCAGGGCAGGGTCAGCTCAGATGGGAGGGAAAAGTCCTTCCCTGAAAGAGTTGTCAGGGCCTGGCCCAGGCTGCCCAGGGAGGGGGCTGAGTCCCCACCCCTGGGTGTGTTTAACAGAGGGGTAGATGAGGTGCTCAGGGATCTGGTTCAGCACAGGACAGGAACGGTTGGACTCGATGATCTTAAAGGTCTTTTCCAACCTTGTGATTCTGTGATTCAGACACTGAAATGAACTATCTTTTGGAAAATACAGGACCACACTACTTTTGGTGACCCTGGACAAGGAGATCAATAAATGCCAAGATTGAAACCGAAGCCAACTGCCCCAGAATATAACGAAATGCCACGCAGCATTTTTTGCCACACAAACAAAATGTTCAGAACTAATCAGAGGAATGCTATCATGACACACACACTCTAAGAAAAGCAAACTCTACACACCACAACAAAAAAGCACCATGTAAGGAATATCAGAGATCCAAGTTAGACCTATGTGAGAAAAATAAAGCAAAGCAATTGGTTAATTGCCTTCCACTCTGGCTGGGACTACAGAAAAGCTGTTATTTCTCCCAGAAAAACATGCACTCCAGAGTATTTTAATCTAGTACTAGATTATAAGACTCAGCAGTAGAGCTTTCTTAGTTTCACACTTTCCACTTTTAGAAAGGAAAAGAACACATTCACCAGGAAAAGAACACATTCACCCTTTTCTTGAATAAAACACTAATAGTACTTGCCTCATATATCTCCAGAGCAATGATTTTGATAAAATCCTCATCAATATCAGCCCGTTTTGTTTGTGCCATCTGACCAAACGTGGTGAGCAGGCAAATTTCTTCTGAGCAGTTCATTGATTTGAGATACTTTTCAAAGTTTTCAAGGTGCTCTGGGTCTAGGAAGATTCACATGAAAGCAGCATGATAAGTTTTACAGGACATACATCACCAATATGTATTTATTGACAGTCAATCACAGAGAAGGAATCTGTGACAATAGAATTATCAGTAGTTTAGTATCCTCTTTTCAGAAGTGGCCGGTATCAGCTGCTTTAAAATAAGGTGCAAGAAACAGCATAATATGCAGTGAGTCCATACAATTCAGCAAATACACTAGTAATTCATGATGAAAGCTAAAACTGCTTCAAGAACAGCTGGAATTCAATTTTTGTAATTTTAACTATGTGATATCAATCATCCACAGGAAGAGTTGCTTGAATCTCTGCTTTTTAAAAATTTTATGATGCTTTTGGCTTCCACAACATATTTGAGCAATTAATTGCAATTTATATGAAAGGATTTTAGTTTTAATCAGGGCACAGTCAAGAGAAGATGGAACCTAAGCCCATCCAAGCACAGAAGAGAAGTTTTGAGCAGGTTGAGACACTCTGCCCACTCCAAATACCGCGTTCTCAAGCGGCAACTAAACCAGGGAGATCATGCTATGCCAGTTACACGTGAAAGTACCTCAAACACCTAGCCCTAAGCCTAGGTTAGGTCCAAGGATTACAAGGAAAGGTCAGGTTCAGTTTCTCATACTCAATACAGGAAAATTACCGAAGGCACTTGTCTGGAAAATAATCTGTGAGAACAGAGAACTGAAGTTGCACAGGGCAGGAAGGCTGAGAGAGGCTTTCATCTGGACCCAATGCAGGTTTCCTCTTTAAAACCAAGAGTGGCACACTGCCAAATCCAAACAAAACATTTCATTCCTCCAGGTGGGGGGAACAACAGAAAGGGAAAGGGTAGAAAAGCCCTGTGAAACCCAGATAGGACTTTAAAACAATTTCTGTTTCTTCCAAGTAACTTTCAACAGAGTCTGTGCAGCAAAGCAAGCACTGCAAGCTGCATTGGAGCAGTGAAACCCTTTGGGGAGCAGTCTGCTTCCTCTGAAGCATAACATGCCAGCTGTTCACAGCAGTTCAATACTGTGGAAAAGCTATCACTGCAGTACTCAACTACTTGATCTGCATAGGCAAGCATGCAGCATGCTTGCAATCAAACGTTTCCACTTACATTTTAAGGGCTTTTGAAAATTTTGCAACTGTACTCCAACCTAAGGTCAAACTTGTACTGTGCATACATCTCCAAAGCAGTTTGGGATTTGCTGGAGAACTGTGCAATTTAGGTAAAGATTTTTTTCCATACAGTAAGATTAAACTACACTCCTGACATATGCAACAGACATACAGGGGATGTCCCATTCCTTTATCTCCCTTTCCTAATACTACTTTTTACCCATATCTCAGAAGTTACAGCACACTTTGCTGCTGTTTGGGAGTTTTTAAGGTAATGCAGAAGGACCAAAAAACCCTACTATGCCATTGCTACATACAAAGGCACAGCAGAATGACCCACAGTGTGGGGAAGGTGTAGGACACAGCAGGAATGAGTGATTATGGCAGCAACTGTCACATTAGCACTGTGATGTGTGATCTGTGTTTCATCAGGCACAGACCAGCTAAGCAATGTCCTCCTCTGGATGCCTGACCATATTACAATTCAAGTTCAGAGAGATCCTAAAAGAAGTAGTATCAGCAGCTCCTCAAATCTTGACAATTGCAGTAAAAAGCCTGCAACCAGAGACGTTGCTCAGCAGGTTCTCACTGACAGCTGCAGCAGAAGGGAAGACAAAACTGTTAATCCTGTGTTTACAAAGCCTACAGAAATCAGACTCACACAGGTATCAAATATCCAGAAGAAACTACAAGGTCATTGCTTGCCAGTGAAAACATTTTCTTGAGTAAATCAGATGTTAACAGTGGAACATCTAAAGCAACTTGACATCCCATGCTTCTCCAAAGGGTCATTTTATATCTGGTAGCTCTCATAGTCCAAAGGTTGAACACCTAAGTTCACCTCCATGACTGCACTCACTTTTAATCATGCTATTCCTACTTATCCCTTAAAGGCAACTATGCTCCCACCTCTCCATGTGCAACCCCAAAACCTTCAATTATCAAGGCTGGCTACCACACAGATTTACCACTCTTAACTTTTCTCAAACTTAAATTTTGGCAGAGAAATCGGTCAAAAAGGTTCTCTCCCAAGATAATGTTATTGCCATGATCTGCTAGGGCATGAACTACAGGAAACTGAGTCAGCATTTTATTGGTGTGAGACAAATTAAGCCCTCTCAGAAGATTAGATGGATTTCACTGAAAGAACTGTTGATATTCCCTGTCTAGACAATTGTGAAAAATGGTATTATGCTGGCATAACCCATTCAGAAGAATGAAGAGGATAAAAGCATCCTGCATCAGCATACTACAGACTTTACAGCACAGAAGTTATCTAGAAGCAAGACAAAGCCTGAAAAAAACACCCCAACCAACAAAAAACCCAGTCAAGTGTTTGTCACTGTCAGAGCTGCAGCCCACTGCATCATATTACATTTTCTTTGAGATGTAGTGCTAATTTCTTGCAAAAATAAGAATACAGACTAGAACAGCACCACTGTTACTATTTTGGCTGGCAAGTACCAATCAGATCAGCACTTTGTAAAGTGTACACAGCCACTGGCTTGATATCCCTCCACACACCATGTAAGCTGCCTAAACATGAGCTGAGCTTGCAGAGACTCAAGACTCTCAGTAACCTCAAGATGGCCATTTTCTTCTGCTCCTCCATCAAAAAACTTCGGTGATGTCATAGAAAGCTATCTGGACTACAAGCTAGCTGAAGAGTGAAACTGAGTGAGATTTGCTCTCCCTGAACAGAGAAGAGGTTGTGAAGCAGGGAGGGCCTGTTTTGTTTACCTGTCTCCCTGACAATCAAACCCTGAAATATTTTCCATGAAGAAAGCAGCAAAGGGAAAGCAGCATTCCCCTTGGCTTCTAAATAACTCCACTGCAGGCACCACAACCACTAAGCAGATCAAGAGAGGACAGAAATCAAAAGGAAAGAGAAAGAAAAGGTGGCATACAGGACAAGAAAAGCATCAAAAGAAGGAAACCTTTATAATTGTTAAAGATAAGCAGTTCTCCATCTCCCACAATCTAAGTTACCGAAGCCAAAGATAGTAAGTTGGGGGGAAGGGAAAAGAAAAATAAAGGATGGCTGGGGTATCTCTTCTAGAGCTGTCAAGAGGTCAACAGCTCACAAAAAATCCCAAACCAACCCTAAGTGATACAAAATGTTGTGTCGTAGGCTTTAAATCTCACTCCAAATATTGAAGGTTAAGACAGGGGCTGCTATGAGACTACACTTTTGTAGCTCTCTGCCAGAAGCAGTCACTGTCTGAAAGCAAACTAAAGATAGTAGATACAGCAATTGCTCTCAAAATGAGAGTTCAAGTAAACAAGTGCTGGAAGTCCACAAACTATCCAAGACACTTGAGGCCTCTGGAGCAGTCATGCTGCAGAGGGCACACTTAACAATGAAACCAGTAAGGAATTAAACCCATAGCTGATGCAGCAGTAGTTAAAGCTTTGAGAACTGATTCAGAGTGAAGGGATTCTACCTTTGAGTCTCCGTTTGCAGTCAGCAGGCTGCAGAGTGGAGCAGAGCTTCTCCAGGTGCTCGCTCTCCGCGCAGTGCATGACGAAGAAGAGCCTCCACAGCATGCTGCTGGACAAGGTTCCGTACGGCATCTCCGACATGAACAGCCAGACCCCCAACCTGTTGGATTTGAAGATGCAGACAGAAATCTTCACAGTTCCAAATATTTAACTCCTCCAGGGCAAAGCCAGCACTGGTCACACAGGGCAGCCTACCTCTTTGCTTTCAGGACATGTAGAACAGCCCTGAAGAACAGCTCATCGAACTCCAGCTGTAGTTTTTCCACAGAGTAGAAATGAGGTACCGTTCCATACTGTTTATTGCCACTAACATACTGGGCCCAGTGGTCACTCACATGACACAGTGTCATCCTACACACCAGAACAAACAAGTTGAGGGATCATTAAACATGTCAACACCATATAAGAAACACAGACAACCAACTAGATCAGAGTCTGGCCGCAAGAAACATGTTCAACCCTTTTGTCCTCTGGTTCCTGGAGATTTCCAAGTAAATACCATTTCTCTCCCCTCTCAGGTTAGTCTAAAATTCCTATGTTACCCTTCCTTGGCTTTGCAAGAAAACAATGCCTAGGATTCTGTTACACCAAAGTAGTTTGTGTATGACCTTTGGAGCCTGCGGATAATCCTATATGATGAAGTGGCAATACATGCCAAAAGCTCATATAGGAACAGTTAAACAAAAAAGTTACTGCTCTGATAACACAAAGAAAAATATGGATTTTGTTTGATTTAACTGCACACACCTCACCCTGCCCTCCCTTGAAAACACACTCATAGAAGGCATATAAAGTGACTGCTAGAGATATAAATATATCTAAAGAGCAACTTTCAGGATTTAGTTACATTCGCTTACAGCAACAATATGATGATTTTCAAAGGGCTAATTGCAAACCCTAAAACAATTCTGACCATCAAGGGAAAGAAAGCAACAGCACTGGTTATAAACAGGGGTGATTCAATGAACTGTTGGACTTCAGACATCTTCCATGACAAGCCTAAGTATATCCCCTGATGGAAGTCAGCCTGGCTCCTTTGTACCCACAGGATTTAGACTGCCATTCCCCACTTCACTGGTAGGTTTAAAGTCAAGGACTCTGGGATTTCAGACTCCCAGGTCAAACAAACCTTAAACTTGACTGAGAAAAGCCTGCTCCAGAACTCTTCAGGTCTTTTGTTTTGTTTGCTTTGGTTGGTGGGGTTTGGTTTTCTGTTTGGTGGTTTGTTGTATTTTGGAGCAGCTCTGAACTCGAGCCAGACTGTATGAAGAGGGTTTACTCTTATCACAGAGAAGATATTCTCTTACTTGATCAGCTGACCAATTCGCTTCACAAACTGTCGGTAACGGGCTCTGTTAAAGGTTTCTAGCCCTGCAGACAGAAGTTCCACCAAGGAGTTTGCAAAAGCAAAAATCTTCATCATCTCCTGGGGAGTTGTTTGCTCAGGACAATAAGCACCTATGACCGAGACGGAAATAAGTCTCAAAAATAACGAATGACTCTGGGTTTAAGTAACTTAATTACTCAAAAGCAACAGTTCACCATACAGCTAGCAAGCAGGTCATCGTTGTAGTGAACTGAAATTTATGTTTCTTTATGAAACCAAACAGGTAGATATTGTTTGTATGAAAGTACAAATAAGCCTACGCAGGTTAAAACCTCCAGCAAGCAGTTACCTTCATGTGCTTGTCTAGAAATTTAGCAAAATCTAAGGAAAAAAAAAAAGTCACAGCAATGTTACATCTAAGAGGCTAAAGGGGAAAAAATAGTTCTGAAAGTACAACTGTGAGCATAACTGCCAAGCAGACCAAACTAAGTGAAAGGACTCCAACGCTTCACATGCTTGTGTTGGTCTAAGCTTTGAAGTTGTTCCATACACATGGCATGCATTTCCACTTCGCCTACTCAGTGTGTGAGCCTTTGCACAGGCTCATTATTACTTCCCTCAGAGACACTCAAAATGCAGTAGCATTCTTGACAGTTTCAGTCATTAACGCAATTAGGTTAAACAAGATGAAGAGCAACTCTTAAGCTGCTGATTTACCTCCAGGCTTAAACCCAAGGAACTGCTGAAAGAGCTCATGAAATGGAAACTGTGACAACAGGGAAATCAAGTCATCTTCCAAAAGCAGAATCCAGCTTGTTTCAGGATCCTCATCCTACAGACAAACACTTTGATTAGCTTCACAACACAACGCATGTTAGAAGGGCTTCACTATCGTACAACTGAACTCTCCTTCACACATACACTACCTTCTAAACTTCTGTGTGTCTACATAGAAAGCCTGCATCAGCTAGGAAACAGAACTAGAGGCAATGCTCTGCTAGTCCAAACAGCTTCTGGAGGGAAGACATTCAAACACATGTCTGCTTTTGTGTCCCTTTTGCGTGCAGTGGATCACTAAATTCTCTCTGGTGATACTCATTCCTGAAAGCTCCACTACCTACAGTTGTATCACTGAGACAAAAGGATAGTGAAAGAGATCTGAGTTTCATATGATGCTTTTTAACTGAACATCAGGGTTTGCTGGGTGGGTTTTTTTTTCCTCCCAGTTTCACAAAATCAATAGAATCATTTTGAACAAAAGCATGACAGGTGGAAGAGGGGGAATAAGATATTTGATGTACCTCTTCTCCTCCTTCATCTACTAGGGTCCAATTTCCAGACTCTTTCCCAGATGAAGAGGAACTTTTCCTTTCACTTGGTTTCATGTGACACATGAAGTCCAGGCGATTCCTGGTTGAAAGTGGAAGAATAAGTTTACGAAAATTAAAAAGTCAGAAATTCTGAATTAAGTCATCTTTTGGTTCAGAAAAGGTATTAAAAAAAACAGATACAAGAACAAGAAATTAACCAGTATGACACAAAGCAGCCTGGTCAAAAGGACCTGGGTGTGTGGTCAACAGCCAGCTAAGTAGGATCCAGCAGTGTGACCAGGTGGCCAGGAAGCACAACAGCATCCTGGCTTATATCAGCAATGGTGTGGCCAGTGGGACCAGAGAGGGGATCTTACCCCTGTACTGGGCACTGGTGAGGCCACACCTTGAGTGCTGGGTTCAGTTCTGGGCCTATCCCTACATGAAGGGCATTGAGGTGCTGCAGAGAAGGGAAAGGAAGCTGGTGAAGGGTCTGGAGCACAAGTCTTGTGAGGAGCAGCTGAGGGCCCTGGTGGTGTTTAGCCTGGAGGAAGCTGAGGGGACACCTGATCACTGTCTACAAGTACCTGAAAGGACTGTGTATCCAGGCTGGGGTTAGTGTCCTCTCTCAAATGACAGGACAAGAGGAATTGGGCTGAAGTTATGCCAGGGAAAATTTAGACAGGAAGTGTCTTCACCAAGAGGGTTGTCAAGTGATGGAACTGACTGCCCAGGGAAGTGGTGGAGTCACCATCCCTGGAGATATTTAAAAGACACTCAGATGTGGTGCTGAGGGACAGGGTTAGCGTTGGGCGTGGCAGTGCTGGGTTAAGGGTTGGACTTGATGATCTTAAAGGTCTTTTCCAACCAAAGTGATTCTGTGATTCAAAGTTAAAAAACACAATATATAATTTCCTTCTAACTTGAAGTATAGTGGCAGAACTCTGCACACAGCACCTCAAGGTTCCAGCACAGCATCACCCTCCTGATCTCCTTCAGCTTATACTCCCACAATATGAACCTACTAGAAATGTAGTGTAATTTTTAAGATACTGATTGCACAAACCCAATTCAAACTTCAAGCTTGCTCCTGACAGGCAGCATCTGTGACAGACAAGTCTTTCAGCAGTAAGGACAGGATTAGAGAGGCTCTTTGCTCTGGTGCCAACACCTGACAGCACCACCTTAGACTCCTTAAATTAGTACTTTTTCAAAGCACAAGCACAAAAATGCACTGGCAATATGCATGCATTCAGGATAACTTGCTTCCCCAGGCTGCTCCAGACAGGAAAAGGGAAAACCCTTTAAAGTAATAGCCTTCAACTATACAGTCCCACTCAACTTAGGGTCAAAGACTTATCAGAAGATGACAGTGATACCAGCAGTTTGACATTAAAATTAGGGCAGAGCAGGAGGGAAGTTAAAGTATTATCTGAAGCACATAACAGTTTTGACTTATTATCACTTTCACTAGTTCCTCCTAACACCATGTATTCCTTCTAGATAAAAAGAAAAAAAAACAATGGAAAATACATTAAGCAGCTCAAGCACCACATACACCAATTTAGCAAACCCTTTACAAGTGAAAATCTTCTGTTGCAGAGACAGTGTAACAGACAGGTCACCACACAAGGCAAGGACTTCATTTAAGAAGTCACAGTAACACAGCAGGCAGGTATCTCAGTCTTCACAAGCTATGTGACAGCTGAAAGCAAGCTACATCAGTAGGAGAATGCACTGCCAAGACTGTATTTGAAGGTGAATGCATAAAAAGATATTGAATTAAACTATAAATCTCACACTTGTATTTTTATGACTTTGCCTGCAACAAACAAGCAGATCTCACATCATATTTTCTACTCTTAAAAAAAAAATCAGTAGTTATAAAATCATACTCATACTTACTTGACAGGAGACATAAGCAAGGCAAGAGACTGCATGAAATGAAAGACACCTGATGGGTTATCCAAGACTTTGATCTGAAATTAATTAAAAAAACCCTTAAGTAAATATAAATACAGTCCAAATAAAACAAAGGGCCAGTTAATGTTATCAGATAATTTGACATCTTTATTGTCACATTCTTTACTAGCTTTTTGTTCAGATGAAAACGTATCCATAAAGGATATTTCCCACACTCTGGAGAAAGTATTGCTATGGTGTAACAATGGAAGTTTTCCAGAGAAGTACCTACAGAAAATAATTTCAAAGAACAAAAAAAGGGAAAGAAAAAATTCAAAAGCTCCACAGAAAGATAACTTCAAGAGTACACTGGGAAATTGTGAAAGTTAGGATGCTACACCAAATGATCCTTTTATTTCATTACTTGCCTCTTCCCTATTACTGTAATTGCAATCCTTTTCCTACAGCTAGATTTCCAACCTCTTCTCCTCTCAGAGGAGTGAAAGCGTTCTTTACAAGAACACCCTACTGCTTTTGGATATCTTCACTCCTGTTCTACATAAAGTGAACCCCTGCCCTTGAAATTACTTAACTAATAAGCTTTCCAGGGAAATCAGTCCCATTTCAACGAGCAGGATATAAAAACCCTTTCTTCCTCATCCCTTATAAACTTGTCTCATATACAACTGCAGCTTCAAGTCTAAATATTCTTTCCTTTTCTTGGAGAACACACAAAAACTTGCTGCTGCAGAAGGCCTTCTGAGACACACTGCAGAGTCCTTGACTCCCCTCCCCGGAGTCATTCTAGCTAAAACTGAGAAGTCTGTTTCCCTGTTAGCATGCTCAAGTCTGGGCTGACATGGGTGAAGATATCCCTCAGCAAACCTCTTGCTGCCATCACTCCAAACACCTGGAAACACAGTGCCAATCGTGCAGGACTGACTAGGCACGAGACTCTCTCCCCCTCCTACCCACTCCAACCCCTGGATGACACAGAATTAAACGTTCCCACCTGAATGAACGGAACAGCCCATTTGCCGATACCAGCTGGACACCGCAGGATGTGGTTGAAGAGGAAGAGATGATCCCCTGGACAGCCAATTCTTTGCAACACTGACACCTGAAGGGAAGTATAATAGCATGTCAGTAATTTCAAGGTTCACTCCTTTGTAGTCTTGCTAACCAGATCACACTTTTTTCCTCCCCTGTTTCTCTTCCCATGCTAACAAACCTCAACTTTCAGAGCAGGCTACAGATGAATATTTAAGAGCCTGCTTGCTTGGCTTACCATAAACCATTTTCTTTGGTGTAGAAAAGTTACTCTACAACTGCATTAAAAACGAAACTATTTTGAAGTCAACAAGAAATTAGACATCTGAATAGTTCTACTTCCAAAATAAGTAAAAACATAACAAATATTGAGTATTAAGGCCACTTTAAGCACTGTTGGTTACTCACATGCCAGCCCACTTTAATGCTGCTGACCTCCACTGACTTCATTAGACAAAGGAATTAATTCTAAAGACTCCCTAACAGACTGTTCCTCAAGTAGAAAAAAAAACACCCAAAAAAAAAAATCATTGCATGTGGGATGGTGAGAGAAACAGTAGCACTTTCAGAAACGACTCTAGAATTCAACCTAATGTTTTCATTCAAACAACCATATTCATTCTTACTCCCTCACCAGTCTCTGCAGCCACATGAGGAGGTCACTCTGAAACTGAGGATCTTCAATGATTCTGCGAGTGAAGCTGAAAAGGACACTGATGCATTCCTTCAAGTGGCTCAGGTCTGAAGAAAGATTTTCTGACTGCTTCGAAACTGCATATTAAAAACAGAATTAAGAAGCTTTGACAAGAAGCTCTGAATAGCTGCTTGACTAGTAGTGTTTTGGGGACTACATGGAAAACTCACTCTCTGTATCTACAGATATTAAGATATTTCAACAGAACTGCTTGCTAAATCTGACAAAGAAGACTATTTACAATTATAATTAAACACTGGATGCTAATTACAAGACTATGTTATTCTCATAAAAGTTTATGTTGAGGGAAGTCATTTTAAGAACCATCATTTACAATGCATATAAAGTATCCACGAGGTGAGGGGCAAAGAGAGGAGGACTAGGAAGGCTGAGTGTCTGGGACAGGAGAGGGAAGAATACTTCAGCTAAAAGATTAAACTGGCACAACCCCAAGGAAGTAACATGTCCAGGATGAAAACAAAATGGATCTCCAAGTATTAAGAATGAAGAGATCTCAAATGGTCTTCCAGGACAAAGTGAAACAAAAAAAAAATATCTAAGTAGCTTTAGAATTGTGCACAATCAATTTGGGAAAAGAACTGAACTATATGTTGCCTTTGAAACTACAAGACTGAAGTCCACATGTCCCATCCCACCCGGTGTTCCTCTACAGAAACCAGGGCAGGATGTAGCCTGGGCAGAAGAAGGTGCTCCTGCATTCAACTTCCATGCTCCAGGTGAGAGCAGTGGTAAGAACTGGAGCTTTTCAGGTGAGAAAGAAGGTCTCACTAATCTCTACACAAGACCAGTAGGTTTTAGTGTCAGAGGACACACAAGTTTCACCACAAGACTCCAGAACTGCAGCTGATCAAGGTGCTGGGAGCCCCGAAGAACATAACTAACAGTCCAGACCAGCAACACACCATGCTCTTGTTGCTGAAGAGCCACAGATCTCAGCAGGGACGAGCTGCTGAGCAACCTGTAGACATAGGATTCCACTTGCAACCGGGACAGCACTGAAGTGTAGGAGTGCAGGGCCAGTGTCTGATGCACGTGCTCTGCTTTGGCTTCAAACAGCTTCTTCAGTTCTCCCAACACATTTTCATTCAGCTCCACTGTCTGGTAGCGATGGTGACCTGTCACTTTGCACTGATCTGCACAGACACCCTGAAAAGAAAGCAGTTGTTTTATTTAAGTGGCTTTGTCAATTTTGCGGGGTCAAGTGCTCTCACAGAAATTAACCCTGCCACAACCCTCCCCTCAGGTGATTTCAAATCGTTCACAGAAGGAGCCTTTTCACAGGTGGAAAAAACAAACATGTCAGAACATACTACACATTTTTTAGAGCTGCTGATTACTGAAGATTCACATCCCTGACCTCTGACCAAAAAAAATCCTCAATAAAACCTCAGTAACTCTTATTTAGAAAGAGACACGAAGTGACTTGTCCATACCACTAACAGATGTGAACAAAACCAGTTATCTCCACTCCCAGTAAGCACACCTGCTCCTGGATCTGCTATTTTACAGCTAAAATATGAACTGAATCAAGAAACATTTTTGTAAGACCCAGAGCTGAATATCTGGAGCAGTTCCTCATTGTATGCTTAAAATTTTCAGAAATTACCTGCACTACTTTTCCCCAAACTGGAAATAAATGCTTATATATAAACAGCCTTCCAGTCCCTGAAAGGTGCCTATAGAAAAGCTGGGGAAGAACTGTTCATGAAGGCATGGAGTGCTAGGACTAAGGGTGATGAGTTTAAACTAGAAAAGAGGAGATTTAGGTTGGATATTAGGAAAAAAGTTCTTCAATATGAGGGTGGCAGATCACTGGAACAGGTTGCCCAGAGAGGTCGTGGAGGCCCCATCCCTGGAGACATTCAAGGTCAGGCTTGATGGGGCTCTGAGCAACCTTGTCTGGTGAAGATGTCCCTGCTCACTGCAGGGAGTTGGACTAGATGGCCTTTAAAGGTCCCTTTCCCACCCAACACTTTCTATGATTCTGGAAATACAATAAACATATAATGGTAAGGATGGAATATATCAGGCAGCAAGCTTAGTCTAAGGCAGAAATTCTTCACTACAAGCGTGCCACAGGGTGCCCAGAGAGGTTCTGGAAGCCCCATCCCTGGAATTCTTTAAGACTAGGTTGAATGAGGCCCTGGGCAACCTGGTCTAGTGGAAAGTGTCCCTGCCAATAACAGGGGGTTTCAACTATGTGATATTAGAGGTTCCTTCTAACCCAAACCTTTCTGTGATTCGTCAGCTCTATGATGTCCAGTGGGGATGCAAGAGCGAAGCCAAAATGATTTTCAGTGAAGTTTAGCTCTATTCTGAAGTAAAAATGAGAAGATTCATATGTTTCTGCGGGTGTCTCTCAATGTCTCAACCCTGAGAAGCTGCAGAGGAGAAGCACTGCATCACAAACAACAGCAAAAGCTGCCACATACATAGATACTTAGCACTCTTGGACAACGTTGATGACACACTGACTATAAACTGCATCCAAGTGTGAGAACAATTTCATGTGCTCATGCTGTAACATCCAGCTCCAAGAAGAAGTGGCACAGAATGAGTTTGGGGAAAAACTTTTATGATGCATGCCTCTGATTTGCAGGTAGAAATGCTACAGAGCACCATGACCACCCTGGAATTGGCTAAAACCACAACTAACAGCTACTGAGAGCTCACAGACCTCACTCTCGCTCTGCTTAGAGAATCAGAGTCGCCCATGAGCAGGACTCAAGCTCCTCTGCAGCTGCTATGTCTCACAGCAGGAGAGTCAGGTGTAATATCAAGTAAAAAATGTCACTACAGCCAGCAGGCCAAATGGGACATCCCTGCCACTATCATCCTGATGAAGTCCTCCTCCATCACCTATCTCCTGCATCCACCTGAAGTACTAAGACACAAACTTCACTCAACGCTTCAGGCAGAACTAGGTGTACACACTCGTTCTGACTGACTACAGACATGAGGCTGACTCCAAAAGAGACCAGGAACAGAGATCCCACTACCCTACACTTGCCAAGAGTTTAAAAATCAAACAACAAACTATCTTAAATCTCAGCAGGATGATTCTCTGAAGTACTAGGGGTCAGAGGAGAAACAGAAAGCAAAAGTGAAAGCATCTCTTAAGACAGAACAGTCTGAATATGCTGAACTGGGCAGCAAGTAGAATTAGTATCTGGAATCATATCCAAATAGTTTGGGCTCAAAAGCAGCAACAGCACCTGCACAGTTTTCTGTTCTTCTTTAAAAGTCCATAATCTCCCCTTTACATTTTGGCAGTCTGTAGTCATAGCCTGCAGCTCTGCCTCAGCCAGCAAGAGCTGCTTCCTGCAGCGCATGTAGTTCAGGAGCAGTTCATAAAATTCATGCCTGTCCTGATGAGCAACACTTTCAAATTCCTCCACATAGGAGTCAACATTCTCCAACCATGAACAGGGCTCAAAGATTTTCAGCTGCTCCCTGGTGAATGGGACCAGCTCTGGTTCAGTTGGGAGCTCTGGGTACAACCTTTCATTGTGCAGCAGCGGTTTAACTGCGATGACGGTTGGTCTCTCATAGGACAACTCAGCTGACAGGTCTGGATACACTGGTTTCAACCCTGATCGATGAAGACGAGTCTTGGGTCTCTCAGAGAGCTGAGAGATACTAAAAGGAAGCTTCTCTGAAGAGCAGTCAAGGGGATTCTTAACATCTTGCACATTTTCAGTTCCTCTGTCCCGTACAAAGCCCACTGCTGCCTGAGAGCCAGCGGCACTGGAAGGACAGCTCCCACCCAGGAAATCAGAGCTTCCTGACCCACTAGCAACCGCCTCCACAGGGTGGTGAGGTCTGTCTGACAGGCTTTTTCCATTCTTCTCAACATCCCCCCACAATCCCCATGGGAAGGATCAGCTTTGAAGTCTTCTGCATCCCTGGGAGCCTCCAGAGTCCCTGCAGAGGACCCTTCCTTTGCTGAAGCTGAATTGCCCTGGGGGTTGTCACACACATCTTTTTTGTCACCCTCTACTTCATCACTGAGATTGATTTCTGTAAGTTCTCCCAGATGTTCCACTTGCACTTCACTGGTTTGAGAAGACCCTTCTTCCACAGGAAGGAGGAAGACATCATCAGACTCTTGTATCTGCAACTCCTCACTACTTTTTTTCTTTTTTTCCTAGGGAAAAAAAAAAAAAAAGAAAGAGATAAAATAAGTGTCACCACCAAGTGAGTCTCACCCCCTCACATCCCAAATTCCACCATAACCAAAAACAGTGTTTGCAAGATTCACAACTCCAAGAGCCACTCAACATGTGACTTTTCACAGCATTAAAGGCAAAAAAAAAGAAAGGCACCAAACAGGTCCTTGTTCTTTAGTTGACCTTTGAATACTGTTTATCAGCATCTATTTTCTTGGTTGCTTCCCTAGCAATGCTTCAACATCCCTCCATGAAGAGTTATAAACATCCCAGGACAGTGTTTCATTAATATATAAGAGTCAAAGTAACAGTACCCAAACTCTGAAGAGAGTCATTAGATCTTATAAAATCATAAAGAGTTAGATTGGTATTTAAGTTTTACAGAAAAAAATTATTTTTGAAAAACTACTCTCAGAAGTCTGGAACACATCCCCTGATTACATCCTAAAGCAATCACAAGATCTCCAGAAACACTGAAATATGCACTAGTGACATAGAAAAACTTAGTAGCAGCCTTAAGCTTATCTACTCTTAAATTAACCTGAGGCAGAAGGCAAACAGTTCCAAGCTAGTCTAAGGTATAGATCAGCCTTCTTCCCAAAGCACCCCATGGGAAATGATGTGCAGGAAATCACCAAGGCCTCTGTCAATTTGCAAAACAAAGAAAAACGACAGAGTGTTTTACCAATTTGTTAATTGCTTGCATACACCTGCCAGATTATTAGAAGCAAAACTGAGAAGGAAAAAAAAACGTTAGTGTGTTCCAGCTCTGGACGACCTGGATAACGTAACAAAGAGGACAACTGAAATCAGGAAGAGCTCTCAGTACTGCTCCATGATTAGGGAAAAGGATGACAGCTTTGGAAACCAGCTGGCAGTATCACATCTACTTTCACAAGACATCTGACATGACTTCGTCTTATGAGAGCACATACATGGCAACAGCTCAAATCAAGGCCCTAGCTAACCTTGACCTCAAGACTAATTTTACTCAAAATGTACTCTTACAGGTTCTTTAAAAGATGGCTTGGCATTCAGGCTGTGTTTCCCACTGTATTAAAACCTGTAAATATTTCTGACATGCCCCAAGGCTACAGGTGAGAGGTTAAAAATGGATCAGCCTAATTCTTTAAATTGGGACTTGTCATGATAGTAAACATCTCCTGACATTTAACTCACTGTGGTAGGGTGACCCAGGCTGGGAGCCAGGTGCCCCCCAAAGCTGCTCTATCACTGCCCTCCTCAGCTGGGCAGGGGAGAGGAGACAGAACAAAAGGCTCCTGGGTCAGGATAAGGGCAGGAGAGATCACTCAGCAGTGACTGTCACAGGGAAATCTGACTCAGCTTGGAATAAAATTCATCTCATTTATTACCAATCAAATCAGAGTCGAGTAATGAGAAATAAAACCAAACCTTCAATCCCACCCCTCCCTTCTTCCCAGGCTCAACTTCAGCCATTTCTCTCTCTCCCCACCCAGGGGGACAGAGTTGGGGTCAGTCCATCACAGCTGTCTCTGCTGCTCCTCCCTCCTCAGGGGAGGACTCCTCACCCTCTGCCCCTGCTCCAGTGTGGGGTCCCTCCCACAGCAGACAGTCCTCCATGGACTTCTCCAATGTGAGTCCTTCAGTTCTTCCCCAACTGCCCCAGTGTGGGTCCCCTCCATGGGGTGCAGATCTTCAGGACCAGACTGCTCCAGCCTGGTCCCCCAGGGAGTCCTAAGTCCCCCCAGCAAACCTTCTCCAGCATGGGCTTCTCTCCACTGGATGCAGGTCCTGGCAGAAGCTTAACCCAGCACAGGCTTCCCACCACATCACAGCATCCTCCAGGTGCCTCCACTTGCTCCACTCTGGGGCCTCTCCACAGGCTGCAGGTGGGATCTCTGCTCCCTATATTCCATGGGTTGCAGGGGAACAACCTGCCTCACCATGGTCTTCTCCACGGGCTGCAGGGAATCTGTGCTCTGGTGTCTAAGGCACCTCCTGCCCCTGCTTCTGTACTGGCCTTGGTGCATGCAGGGTTTCTCACATCTTCTCACTCCTTTCTCTGGTGGCAAAAAGCTGCCACTTGTGGGGTTTTTTTCCTTCTTAACTATGTTATCCCAGAGGCAATACCCCCATGGATGCAGTGATCAGGCACAGCCAGCAGCAGGTCTGCCCTGGAGCCAGCTGGCGTTGGCTCTGCTGGACACAGAGGAAGCTCCTGGCAGTTTCACACAGGAGCCACCCCTGCAGCGCTATCCCCTCTTCCCCCAAAGCTACCAAAGCCTTGCCATGCAAACCCAAACCATTTCCACAGGCTAGTTTGTCAATGGATCACATTTTTGACAGCATACTGGTCTGCATACTTCAGAAACAGCCCCTGTAAATCTCAAAGTTCCCCCTTGCAGCTCTCATACTACCTACCTTATCTCTGAGTAGCATCTTGTATTCCTCCCACACGCTACTGTTAGATAAAATAGTTGTTTTTAAAATTCACAAAGTTCCTTTCACTTCTCAACCTCCAAGGCAAAAAGATGCCACGAAGTTTAACAGGGATTACATCTGAGACAGGAAAGGAGAAACCAGTTTCTGAATTAACATTAGAGCAAAGCCTGCCATTCTCTCTTTCTGAACTTCAGCCTCCAAGTGAAGACCAATGCCTGTTCGTTAGCCTTGCCCTGTGCCCAGCCATCCTCCTCTCCCAGCAGGTCAGCAAAGAATACCTCACACTCTAAGGGCTCCTGTTGTTTTTCAGAAAACACCTCTGTCCCCACAAGCCACTGGGAATGTGCTGTCCACTCACCTGCCACAGGCATACAGTCTCATCCTCACCAGTCCTAGGTTCACTGGTTTTTCCACCTTACCACGTATGAGCCAGCCTGCAGTTACAGGTGCTGGGCACACTCAGCTTTGGGGCTACTATTTTCAGAAGGCCCTGGGCTCTGTTCCACTACTTGGCAGCGCCACAGCTGAGCCAGCCTTTCCCACAGCTCACAAGAATTTCACCTTTTCAAAAGATTATGGCTGTTTCTGAGGCATGGGAATGGAGTCGTTAGCGTGACAGGGCCCCCAACGGCACCCTCAGACACCCCTGCCTATTAACAGAGCTGGGCACAACAGCAGCAACAGACATGCCAGGAAAGGGTCAGGTGTAACATGTGTAACACCAAAGGATTCTGGGTTCTCACACGTGAGATGGCCAGTGAATTGTTTCGTGGTGAATTACAGCTGGAAGGGGTGGCCAGAGGCAGCTGGAGTCACCCCACACACATCCCTAATGAGCTACGGTGTCACCCGTGACTCACTGCTTTCCTCCAGGGAACTGATTCTCCTGGGCAGCAGCAGTCCTAAGACTGAGCTGCCTCGCTGGTGCTATGGGGCTGAACCAAAACAACAACAATGACACACTACCCTTCTGGGATTGCTCTTCCCTCGGGTCCTTACTTGCCTTAAGTTCAGGAATCACAGCCACAGCTGACACTTGCATCTCACCCCTGTTTTACAAAACAGTGGTCATCCCACCAGTTTATTTTCAGAGGGCTCTGACAGGCACAGCTTCAGTGCCTCTGCTCTGTGTGGTGCAGTTTGCTGAGCAAAAGAGGCTAAGAAATCAAAGGAAATATTTCCATTTTGACTCATATCTGAGAGGAGGTGTTTGGGTCAGATTATTCCCACAAACTACTGAACTCCTGAACAGTAGAGCCACAAGGAACATAAAGCCTTCAAAAAGCTGTTGGTGCTACCATTATGAACGAGGCACACACTCACAGCCAGATTAAAACAGAATCACAGAATCATAAGGGTTGGAAGGGACCTCCAGAGGTCATCAAGTCCAACCCCCCTGCCAAAACAGGGTCCCTAGGACAGGTCACACAGGTCGGTGTCCAGACAGGTCTTGAGTATCTCCAGAGCAGGAGACTCCACACCCCCCTGGGCAGCCTGTCCCAGGGCTCTGTCACCCTCACTGTGAAGAAGTTCTTCCCCATATTGGTGCAGAACTTCCTGTGCTCCAGCTTGAGGCCATCGCCCCTTGTCCTGTCCCCACAGACACTGAGAAGAGGCTGGCAATTTGTCGCTGTGTCCCACACTTCAGATATTGATAACCATTGATCAGATCCCCTCTCAGTCTTCTTTTCTCAAGGCTGATCAGTCCCAGCTCACTCAGCCTTTCCTCAGAGGGAAGATGCTCCAGGCCCTTCATCATCTTCATAGCCCTTCTTTGGACTCTCTCCAGGAGATCCCTGTCCTTTTTTATACCAGGGAGCCCAGAACCGGACACAATACTCCAGGTTGGGCCTGACCAGGGCAGAGTACAGGGGGAGGATCACCTCCTGTGACCTGCTGGCCACACTCCTTTTGATGCACCCCAGGATCCCACTGGCCTTCTTGGCCCCCAGGGCACACTGCTGGCTCATGGCCAACCTGTCACCCACCAGGACCCCCAGGTCCTTCTCTGCCGAGCTCCTCTCCAGCAGGTCACCCCCAGCCTGTACTGATACAAGTGGTTATTCCTTCCCAGGTGCCAGACTCCACACTTGCTTTTGTTAAGCCCCACCACCTTCAATAAAAGCCTCGGCAGGGCAATCCCCAGCCACCGTAGCACAAGCCAGCTGCGAGGGGGCCCCGCGGCCTGCTACACGCCACCCCACGCTTCAGAGCGCGAAGCACTCTGAGCAGGAGCTTCGCTCGGTCCTGCCGCTCCACGGCCCCGCTCCGCGGAGCTACCCGGGCTACAGGGGCGACAGGCCGGCGGGCACTCCCCCAAGCGCAGGGGCCCCCGCGCCCGCTACTGCCGCCTTTCCCCGCGCAGCACCGGCTCTCAGAGCAGCACCAGACGCACGCCCGCTCCCACCGAGCCGCTTTCGGCGGCGGGGGGGGGGGGGGGGGGAGGCGGGCGAGCAGACGCGACCCGGAGCCTCCACGCTTCCCACCGCTTTAACACAGCAACGAAAGGAGCAAGCCCAAAGGCCAGTCAGCTCCCTCACCCGCAGCCCCGGGGCGCGCAGAGACACCCCCGCCAGCCCCCCGCAAGCCTCCCCGCTGCGCCAGACCCGCCTCACGGCGGCCAGCCGGGCCGCCGCGCACGGGAGGCGGCGCGGACAGGCACACCACGCCCGCCCCGCCCGACGGGCCGAGGCCTTCTCCCCGCAGCAGTGCCCGCTCCGTACCTTGGGTTTGTTCTTGGAGCGAGCCTTGCGAGGGGCCCGCACAGCCTCCGCCATAGCCCCCTCCCGCTGCGGCGCTGCCCGGCCGTCTCCGGGCGATGGAGGAAGTGGCCAACCCGCCACGCCCCCACGGCCGCTCCCGGCCAATCAACAACGGGGCCGGTACGGGAGCCTCGGAGGGACGTACCGAGTCGCGGTGCGTCGCCTCCGCTGGGGCCTGGCGGGGTTGGGGCAGGGCCGGCTCTCCTAGAAGGGCCTGTGGGGAGCAGGTCACTGCGGGGCCCTGGCAGGGGAGAGGGGATGGGTCGCTCTGCGGGAGCCTCGTGAGGGTGCCAGGCTCTCCTCGAAGGGTGTGCGGCACAATGTGGAAAATGCTGAATTGTTGCTTTTGCAGATTGAAATTTTGTATTGTGTATTTTGTATTGTGTATTTTTCTGACTTGGGAATTAAGGTTGCCTCCTTAGGAATTCTTTAAAAAAGCATATTGTTGCTAAAAGATAATCCTGGAAAGAGTTAAAACCGTGACTGAGGCCACGGGTTGGAACTCAAAAGAAATGTGGCTCAAAACTGACAGAGGGTGTGGAGTCTTGATACCATCTAAACAAAAGCCGGTATGAGCTTTTGAATTCCTTCAACCCTAGGCCCATGACAGTTACTGGGAAAGTTAAGATAAAATCAAGTACCTGCCAGTAAGCGATTATCCCAGACAAAAGAGATGTTTAAGTGTTAAAAGCTCATACATACGAATTTTGCTCATACATAGGAATTTTCCTCACTAAGGTGAAGCAGGAATTTGCCGGCCGTGCAATATGTATTCCATTATGTCATAAATGGGGTACTTTGGTTGAGCCAGTAAACTTTTGAAATTGTTAATCTATAGTTAAACGGTGGGAGGGATTTCGGGCTGGAAAATGGTATAAAAATGCTACGTATTTTGACCAAAAGTGTGCCTACTTTGGGGTTACCCGCTCTTGCAAGAACGTATAATAAATTAATTACTGCTTCACTAACGTATCTACCTCGAGTGCTTTTTAGGACCCTTTTTGCATTTCTAACAACAACCAGGCTGCTGGCAGAGGGGATACGAGGTGGGAGGCCAGCCGGAGCCGGTGCTACTGAAGATGGAGGTGTGAGGCTTCTTCTGCCTGCCCTTTAAGCAGTATCAGGGAGCACAGTTGGAGCAAAGCGCTGTTGGGGCGGGGCAGCCTCACCTGTGGCTCCTCCAGCCACAGCAGGGGTGCTGGCTCTGCATGAGGCACCAGGCACTGCTGTCCAGCCTGATCCATAACCAGGTAGCCTGCCAACCCTAGGCAGCGGTAGGTGGTTCCACACCAGAGCTCACTGAGCTCAGAAGTCTCTTCGCCTTGTCCCCTGATAGGTGAGTCCCTGCAAAGCTCAGGCCCAGAATCTAAAGAAATGTAAGATTTGCCCACTATCTGTATTTGTCTTCTTATTGTGTCTTATTACAGCAGTTGTTGATTAAGGCATTTGTGGTCTGTCTCTCTGAGGCACTATGAGGAGGGACAGCAGGAGCTGCGTAGACAGCACTGCTCCAAGAAGCAGGCACAGCAGGTTATCACGGTCTGTGAAGAGGACAAGCTCCTCCACAGGGACTTGGGAGGAGGCCAAAGTCATAAAATCATAGCATGGTTTGGGTGGGAAGGGACCTCAGAGCCCACCCAGTCCCACCCCCTGCCATGGGCAGGGACACCCACCACTAGCCCAGGGTGCCTAAAGCCCCATCCAACCTGGCCTTGAACCCTGTCAGGGATCCAGGGGCAGCCCCAGCTCCTCTGGGCACCCTGTGCCAGGGCCTCACCATCCTCACAAGGAAGGTTCTTAGTACCTAAATCTTTCCTCCTTCAGCTTAGGACCATTCCCTGCCCTTGTAACCAGTACCTCTCCACCTTTTGTGTAGCCCGTTCAGGTACTAGAAGGCCGCTCCATGGAGCATTCTCTTCTCCAGGCCAAACCACCCCAACTCTCTCAGCCTGTCTCCATAGCAGAGGTGCTCCAGCCCTCTGAGCATCTTTGTGGCCTCCTCTGGACTTGCTCCAACAGCTCCAGGTCTGCCTTGTACTGGGTACCCCCGAGCTGGACACAGCACTGTAGCTGAGGTCTGCCCAGAGCAGAGCAGAGGGGCAGAATCAACCTGCTGGTCACACTCATTTTGAAGCAGCCCAGGACATGGTTGCCTTTCTGAGCACATTGCTGGGTTATGTTGAGCTTTTCATCAATCAACACCCCCAGGTCCTTCTCCTCAGGGCTGCTTTCAATCCATTCTCTGCCCAGCCTGTAGCTGTGCTTGGGATTGCTCAACCCACGTGCAGGACCTTGCACTTGGCCATCTGAACTTCATGTGGTTCACATGGGCCCACCTCTCCAGCCTGTCCAGGTCTCGCTGTCACAGCCTTCTGCACCAGTTGGAAGACAGCCAGGCAAGGGAAGCTGCAGAAGATAAAGAGCCATTTCAGCACTTGTGGGCACACGGACTTGCTTCCCAGTGGCTCCATGTCTGGACACTCCTCTTGCGAGCCAGGGTTTGCCTGGCTTTAGTCCTGTTCAAACAGTTCTGTTCAGATCCAGCACCCCTGTTGTGGGATTACATCCATGCAAGCCAAGCTTCAGCCTCAGTGGGAACCTTCACATCCAGAAAAGCTTAACATCTGTTGTGCTTAGCCAGCTGGAAAGCCCCAAAAAAGAAACCATGCAATATATTATGGAGTAGACACTCTTCCATGGGAAGCAGCCCTTCATGGTCTGCAGCTCATGGCTGATCAGGCACACTTGCTCTCATGCCAGCCTGCCTTGGTGTGTTCTCTCCCACAACGGTCTTGGTACCGAGCAAGTACTGAGATAAAGGCTGAGCAAGGATATGCTCCTGTGGGCTTCCTTCCAGGAGAGGCAGCTCACTCCACCCAACACCCTGCGGGGCTGTGAAGACGTAGCAACGCCAACAGAACACAAGCATGACACCATAGGAGAGAAAAAACCCACACATCCAGCACGTAAGTCTGTTTGGGTTTGCTTTAAATATGTATTTAAAGAACTGATAGTACAGCAGGCTCCATCAGAAGAATAATTGTACACTTGGGTCTTTCAAAAATAAGATAGGACAACTGATTCCTTGACACGAGCACTTTGCATAGCTCATTGTAAGGCAGCAGGATGGATGTGAAAGCTCACCACAGACTTCTCCGCACAAGGAAATACAGTAAAAGCCCAAGGCACCAGTTGGCTTAGGCATGCACTGAAGCCACAGAGATTCAACTTGAAGAACATCATACAACTAGCAATTTCTGTTGCTCCACAGCCACCTGGCACCAGGTTTACACATGCTGGTCCCCAAGTCCTGTGTCCAGTGTCGTGAAGCACTGAGGAGCTGTTACCAACACTGTGCACACAGACTCCAGAGAGACCAGCAGCCCTGAGGTGCATGGATTTGTGAATCAAAGCCATAATAATATGTACAGTCACAAAAAGGTCATGAACTTTGAGGAGACCAGGTCAGAAAACGAGTTTCATGACTCCAGGCCAACATCAGTAGGTAAGTGTGTTTCCAGTGGTGCGTCGTCAGAACAAATCCAACGTTTACATATCCCCATTAGTTAATGGAATCGTGAGCCTACCAGGGGCAGGCTGTACCACGAACCTAAAAAAGCACAAACCCCTCATCGGAGAGGTGGTTGGAAGAGCTGACCGACTTCCTTCAGATCCTCAACCACACTGCGTGGTGCAGGGCTTCCCAGCATGTCTGTGGCAGCACAGCCTCTCAGCAGGAGCTGCGCTGAGGGCTGCTGCACAAGATGCAAACCAGCTGCCATTATCATCACTGGAGCCTGGAGCATGTCTATAGCTAAGACAGACACAGGCTGTAACTATTGGTGCTCATCTACATAAGCTCCCTGAGAGACATGACCAAAATTAAGCCTAAATTACGAGTTTAATCACCATTAATAGAGGACTTTAGCAACAGGCAGAAGTGTAACCTGAGATAGGAGTGGGATACATATGCCCTGGACACAAAGCATCGCACAGAGCTCCCCTTGGCACACTGACCTTAGTTACCTAGAGAAAGGGAGGCTGCAGCCTCTCCCAGATGGCTGAACTTCAGAAGAATTCAAAGTCAAGAACTTACTCCGACACAGCTTGCCCCTGTGTCTGGGTCCATCACTTCTATTCCATTTCTTCCCCTGAGCGCGAAGCTGGGATATATGTCCAAAGCAGTTGCTGATCAAGGGCACAGATACTTAGTAGGCACTTTCTGAATGCACAGATAATTATCAGAGTCCTCAAATAACTTCTTAAAACAGAGATGTGCTTCAGCTCTGGGAATAACTGCAAACACACCTCTGCCATGCTGGCCAGACCAACAATGTCTTCTTCCTGGAGAACCTACAGAATACGATAAACAGTACCTAAACCACAGCTCCAGCTCAGGTAAGTGATGGGAGGGCTGACATGATCATCACCTCAAACTCTCGTCCCTTAACCATGGCCTTTCTCCACTGTCCCTCCTCTGTGTAGTCGCATCTCGTATTAGATCCTTCATCAAATGTGAGTACTTACTGTGGCTATTAGTGATGTATCAAGCTGTAATTGTCAACTGTGGCATAATCAGGTTCATCTGAAACACAGAGCACAAAAAAACATCAGGTCTGCTCATGAGAAGTGCTCGTTGCAAGAGCTCACGCAGAAGCACCATGCGCTGGCCACCCATGTTAAAGGGACAGGAGGAAGAGAAGAAGAGGCCCAAAGATGGCTGAGTCTTCCAAAGAGCCCAAGTGGGACTTGCTTTTACAGAGTCCTGCTGCAGTACTCCATCACTGCAGTGGCACTGGGAACAATACAGCTTGTGCTGTGGAAGCAGAGGAAGGCCCAAACTTTGGAGACTGGTGGGATCCCAAGCTCAGACATCCTTCAGAAACGCCCACAGCCAGAGCTTTGATTAGAACTTCTCCTGGGTGAAACCTTGCCCCAGTGCCTTTTAGTGCAGACCCGCCTTACAGCAGGAGCTTCACCTAAAGCAGTCCCTTTAGAGACCTAAAACTTATGATGTGACAGCGGAGAGTGAGAGTAGAGAGATCCTCTGTGTAAGCAAGTAACTCACCTGGCGCGCTGGTCGGGGTGGGTAGGGGTCCTCTCCTGCACAGAAGGAAACACAGAACTGAGCATCTACATGGCTACCTCATTCCCGTTCCTCGGGCTCTGCATTCCCAAACTGCCCTCCCAAGAGCTGGTGGTAGGGAAGAGGTTTGTCCAGCCTGGGCTTTGCAGAGACCCAGTAGCCAGTATCACAGAATCGTAGGGGTTGGAAGGGACCTTCAGAGATCATCAAGTCCAACCCCTCTGCCAAAGCAGGGTCCCTAGGACAGGTCACACAGGTCAGCATCCGAATGAGCCTGGAATATCTCCAGAGAAGGAGACTCCACACCCCCTGGGCAGCCTGTCCCAGGGCTCCCTCACCCTCCCTGTGTAAAAGTTCATCCCCAGATTGGTGTGGAACTTCCTGTGCTCCAACTTGAGGCCATCGCCCCTTGTCCTGTCCCCACAGACAGGACAAGTACCAAGGCATGTCATGGCTGCCTCACTACTGACAGCCTGCTTGCAAACAGCATCCTGGCAGACACAGGAATTGAACATGACATGGTGGGGGAGAGGAAAAAAAAAGCACTTAGATGGGGAAACATTCACAATAGGGCATGCCTTTTCACAGGCCTCTGCCCAGAGTGAGACATCAGGAAGCCACAATTCAAGGTTACTCCTCTGCCAGTGTGACAACCAAAGTGGCACACTCATTTTTGGTGAGAGTCTTTGGCCCTGAATCCTCATCTTCCTCCCAGCCAAAGCTTCCCTCATCCCGTCCCCCCTGCCCAGCTCTGCTCCCAGAGCTCAGCACTGCTGTTCCCCCCTCTACCCACGCATGCTTTTAGCAGGTCCACCTCTCCTCAGGTAGACAGACCACCTTGAGAACCATGCAGGGGAACCCAGATGGTTTGATTTTGGTATGAAACGCCATGGAGGGAACTCAGATAGTTCCCATAAAGCCCAAGACATGAAATTCAGTATTCCCCAGGCTGCCTTGCTTTTCTGCTGTCTGAGCACCACCACCCCTGACGTCCACACAAAGGACTTCCAGAAAAGGCTCGGCACAAGAAAAGAAATAAGTGCACCCTCACCACAAATGCTTCCAGAATGAAATTCCCACCCATGAGAAAGGGAGAAATGACCCCAAAAAGGAGGAGAAAAAACTTGGGCTTGAGGGCATCCTTGAAGAGCTTGTAATAGACCCCACATTGGCACAACTCCTGTGCGGACTGATGCACACAACATGGGAAACATTTACCTCCAGTGCTCCCAAGTGAAGCCTCCAACAGAAAGCAACAAAATGCACTTTGGGGGAGGGGAGGGAGCAGGAGGTGAGCACCTCATGCATTTGCAGTTGTACATGTCATGACCTTTACCTTGATATAGGCACAGGAACTGGACTTCTCACAGGAGTTGCATTTCTCTGTGTGTTATAGTAGTTTTCATAAACAACAGGAGCTAGGGAAAGCCAACAACAGTAAAATTAAAGGCCTTTTGTAAGCATGAACTGCTTGCCAACACCAACACTGAGCTGCTCAGCCTTTCCTCTCCCTCTCTGTGAAAACGCCTGATCAGGAAATTTAAAGTTAGGGAAAGGGGAGATTATCTCCAGGGGCTGGTGATAAGTGGCAGCAGCTATTGCCACATGGCCGTTGATGACAGGAGGGACGTTGTGAAATCACTGTTTTTGCACTCAAACTGATGCTGATCTGATCAGGGCAACGGCTCCAGGAGGAGCTCAAGGAAGTCAGCACTACTTTGTGAGATGGTGCTGAGCTCTTACCTGGGGCCAAGCTTCCAGTTTTCCGTAAATTTACAAAAAAATCAATATCCTTCTCAATGCTGCACATTTCTAAACTCTTGCGGATTTCCTCGTATTTCTGCAAAAGGGAAATGAAAAGCATTTCTGTACCCCAGGTCACAACACACGGGTTTTTTCCCAGGTTTATCACACATGGGGTAAAAGCCCAGTGATCAGCCAGGACACAAGCTTCAGTGGTAGGGGTTCCAGCTGGAAGGGACCTTTGAAGACTCTCTAGTTCCACCCCCTGCCCTGCAGAGGGACATCTGCAACCAGATCGGGTTGCTCGGATCCCCATCCAACCCAACCTTGAATGTTTCCAGGGGTGGGGAGACGTTGCCCCACCTCTCTGGGCAACTTGTGCCAGGGTTTCACCCTCAAAAAAATGTGGGAATTCCAGAAAAAACTTCATCTGCAAAAGCTCTGGCCAAAACCACCTGTCTGCACACTCAGGCATGTGCCTGGTGGCCACGCAAAGGCCACAGCCCAGGTTGTACCAGAGCTCAGTGCACAGGAAATCAAATGGGGCTGTACTTTCCAAACAAATAATGAAGGTTTTCCTTTGACATACCTCATCATCCTGGACGCAGTCCTGGGAAAGCTGGTTGGCATGAAGCCAGAGGGCGTTGCGGAAGTAGTTGATCCGCTCACACTCCTGAGTCTCAAAGAACTGAAATGACACATACAAAACAGCCCTAGTGTATTTAAAATGAGAACAAATATCTTTTATCCTGAACAATTCTCATCCCCAAGTGGCACTGCAAAGATGACTGTCCTCAGTGAGGAGCAGGTGGTGGTGGTCTCTTCTAAGACACATGGAAACAACAAGTCCTACAACTCCCCCAGAAGAAAAACCATCCCTCTACACAACCAGGTATTTCAGAGATGAGCGTTCAGCTCAGGAAGGTCTGTGGGACTGATGTGGAAGGGGTCACCTGGCACACCACTGCCTCTGCGGAGACCAAGACAGCTTCCTACAGGCAGCACACATTCACAAGACACCCCATGGTGCTGCCATCCCAGCTCACTCCCCAACCCCCACCACCAGGTATGGAGCAATAAAAAGTCACTGGAGATGCATGAAAACAGAGGTGCATGCACTGGTTGGGCTTCTGCTTTGTGAGAGACAAGGCAAAGGGCTCCTGGTGCGTCGGGGTGGCTTCACCCAGCCTGTGCCCATAGCCTGATGCTAGCCTCTGCTGAAAAGTCATTTCAGGTCTGAATTTCAGAGTGTCAGAGTCTTCTGGGTGGTGTGGCGACCACAGCGCTTACTGGCCTGGAGTCACCAGGTGTGCAGATGTGACCGTGACTGCTCAAGGCGATGGCCACACTGAATGTGGAAGCAGGTCATAGGCAAAGCCATCACTACTTAATGCACTGACTCCATTGATTTTAAAAGGTGGTAGAAGAAGGAAATGCAGATTAAAAACAGTGGAAACCACCTTGAAGTAGTGGGACCTTGAATCCAGAAGCCAAGCGTGAGAAACATGCAGGGTAAGCTCCAACACATCCTGCTGCTTCACTGCCAGGAGAATACAGAGCAGAAGGTAAATCTGCACCATCACTAATCCCCACAGCAAGGGATGGACATCCAGAGGACCACACTGCCATGTGGAGGCACTTTGGGGCATTTACCTCACAAGCTTTCATGTGCTCTGTCTGCCATTCTTCACGGATCTTCTCCAGTGTGGAGATGCTCTGCTGGTAACTCCTGTCTGTGATGAAAAGCACACTGTCATCAATTTATTAATTTTAAAAAACCCCAAACCTCCAATTGCTAGAAGGTAATATGCAAAGCCTGAGATGGCTGGGATGCCAGGAGAAAGCAGAAGCTATGTCTGAGCTCGGCTGTGGGTGGGCACTGGAAGGGGAGTCAGAGGGTCATGCTGCAGGAGTAGCCTTGGTGGGGCCATGTGTGCTTCTCCAGAGCAGGTGTCCACCTCCAGAATCTTGGGCATATGTTTCTGAGGAGCTACAGTTCACTGACAGCCATGCTGTGGCTTCACAACCCCCTGCCCCAGGAAATGTTCCCCTCACTCTCCCAACACTCCATACTCACCAGAGTCCTCCAGAGATGATTTCGTCTGAGCCAGCTTCAGGAATAGCTGCCAAAAACGGGAGGGAGAAGAAAGTTAGAGAAGAGCCCTTGTGCATCACCCACATCACTGCAGCCCAACCAGGGAATGAACCCCCTCCCTCTGACCCCAAAACCCAGAGCTGGGAGAAGAGACATGGGGCAGGAGAACTGCCAGAGGAGACACCCCCTTCTCCCTCGCCCCACCACAGCCACCCGGCCTCTCCGTACCTTCTCCTGCTGCTTCTGTGTCACCAGGTTTGCGTTGCGGTGCACAGCCTGTTCCGCCTCGTCCTTGTCCCTGCAGCGCTGCTCGTAGAGACGCTTGGCCTAGGAGAGCCGCCAAAGGGGGCAGGAGCAGGTCAGCAAGCAAGGAGAAGCAAATGCAGCTCACGTGGGAGCACAGCCGACCCACGAAGAGGTGGGCCTGCGCCAGGTGATGGTATGCAAGGACCCCAGTACCCAACTGCTTGGGCAAAGTCAACCTCACAAGGCAAGCTGCTCCTCGTATGGGATGAAAAGCATGTGGCAGTCGAGGCCATGGCACCTAAACCACTTGTACCCAACTTTGCAAGGCTACATCCGTGTCCCTGGTGTACTGTCCCAAAGACACCCTGCATACTGCTCATGCAGACACAGTGCAGGGAGTTGCAGCAGCGTAGGAAGACCCTCACATTTAAGCCTGCCCCAGCGCTCTGTGTGTTAGCAGTGTTAGCCCTTATCAGAAGACACGGTAGGACATTGGCCTTACCTCCATGGTCTTCTTGTACTGCAAATTCCTGTTTTTGTGAATTGCCTCCATTATCATCTCAATCTGTAAAGACAACAGACCTGGAGTCAGCACATCACTGAGCACTGATGCTCCAGGGTGGAGTACATGGTTTAGGAAAGGAAGAGGCACAGACCAGACTGAGATGGGTTTAAGGACTTTCATCTGCTCAAAGCATCTTTACAAAACCCATGTTGTACATTTCTATCTGAGCTTCCACTTGTGTATTCATATGATCTCTACAAACGAAATCTTGCCAATACATCATGCTGTATCATCTCCACAGGGCCTGGCAAAATCCAGAATAGAATCACAGAAATCCCAGACTGGTTTGGGTGGGAAGGGACATCAAAGCCCACACAGTCCCACCTCTGCTATGGGCAGGGACACCTTCCACTAGCCCAGGGTGCCCAAAGCCCCATCCAACCTGGCCTTGAACACTGCCAGGGATCCAGGGGCAGCCCCAGCTTCTCTGTGCAAGGGCCTCACCACCCTCACAGGGAAAGATTTATCTTCCCAATATCTCATGTAAATCTATCCTCTCTTAGTTTAAATCCATATCCCCTTGTCTGGTCACTAATGCTTCCTTATAACCACTCCCTCTCCATCTTTCCTGACACTTTTACGTACTGGAAGGCTGCTACAAGGTCTCTTCTTCAGGTTGAACAAACCAGAAGTTAAGGAGCTTTCCAATTTTATCAAACCCTATGGAGAACATATAACACTATATATTTTGATAACATCTCTACTTGAGGCTGGTATCCCTGGAGCTGAGTCCCTGCTATCACTAGCCCCAAAAGTCACCCAAAGGACAAGACAGAATCACAGAACTGTAGGGGTTGGAAGAGACCTCCAGAGATCATCAGGTCCAAGCCCCCTGCAAAGTCCCTAGGGCAGGTTGCACAGGTCAGCTCCCAGACAGGTCTGGAATCTCTCCAGAGAAGGAGACTCCACACCCCCTGGGCAGCCTGTCCCAGGGATCCCTCACCCTCACTGTGAAGAAGTTCTTCCGCATATTGGTGCGGAACTTCCCGTGCTCCAACTTGCAGCCATTGCCCCTTGTCCTGTCCCCACAGACACTGAGAAGAGGCTGGCCATGTCCCCCTGTGTCCCACACTTTGGATATTTATAAACACTGATCAGATCCCCTCTCAGGCTTCTGGACATGACAGTGAGAAGGAAGTCAGAGGTTGCCACACAGTTCACCAATGTGGTTACAAGGTGTAGGAAGGAGCTTGGCAGTTCCCATTCAGCAGCAGGCACCAGGGGCATGGAGGGGACAGGGGCATGTCAGGAGACACTGGCCAGGAGCAGCCCATCACTGGGGCAAGATCGTCACCCCAAGGCAAAGGCACGTGCTCCCAGGGCCTGACCTTTTTCCGGTGCAGTTTCTGCTTTTCCCTGAAGTCCTCCATTTTCTTTGCTTCCTTCCGAAGGGTTTGTGCCAACTGGATGTGACCTTGTCCCACATTGTCTATCTCTGCAAAGAAAAGAAAAATTACTTTTTTTTTCCCCCTAAAAAGTCTCTGTTGCTCAACTGCTGTAGCTGTTGATCTGACATCGATCTGACTCCGCTTCTTGCATCCCCTTGCAGAAACAGACAAAAGCAGCAGCCCTTCTGAAGCAGCCTCTGAGCAGCACCTCTGTAGCTCACACTCCCAAGAGCTGTTTCAAACCCACAGCTACTAAAGGTCAGCTGCTCTGAGGGCAGACCCTGCCTAGGGAGGTCCTTCAGGGAGGTCCACCACGTTATGGCGTAGGATAGTAACGTGGCAGGGGTGGAGGGTGGACTGAGGATAGCCCTCGAGGTGTGGATGCTGGCTACCTGCATGCTGGTGGGCTGCAATGCCTGGCTGTGATGCCAGCTGGCCATGGCATCGTCTTTTAGATGCTCCAATTAGAAACACAGAAAACAGAACCTAGAAAAGACCTTTAAGGTCATCAAGTCCAACCATTAACCTAGCACTGCTAAGCACACTACTAAACCATGTCCCTCAGCACCACATCTGCGTATCTTTTAAATCCCCCCAGGGATGGTGACCCCACCACTTCCCTGGGCAGCCTGTTCCTGTGCTTGACAGCCCTACTGGTGAAGACATTTTTCCTCATTTCCACTCTAAAGCTCCCCTGGCACAACTTGAGGCCACTTCCTCTCAATCCTGTCACTTGCTACCAGTGACTCCTCATCAGACTTGTGCTCTAGACCCTTCACCAGTTTCACTGCTCTTCTTGGACATGCTCCAGCACCCCAGTGTCCTGCTTGTAGGGAGTTGCCCAAAACTGGGCACAGTGTTCGAGGTGTAATCGCTGCGTATGTGTGTGAAGAAGGCAAGGTGAGGCAGGCAGTCAGCTCCAGGTCAGGTTCTCATGTACAGCTTCTATGTACAATGCAAGCATGACCTCTGAGTTGCAGAAAGCCCCCAAAACCCAAGAAATCTCAAAAGCATGCCCATTGGGTGCCCTCTCCCATCCATACTCTGGAGCACTTGGTCCCAAACCCCACGTGCTGGGATGAGCAGGGCCAGGAGGACAGCCTGTGCCTGACCCCAGAATCACATGGGTTTAGAGATTCCTCTGCTGCTCTCTTCCCAAGCAGCTGCCTGCAGGCTTTGGCCCTGCCACGTGTCCTGTGGAACGTGAAGAATTACTTACGTTGCTTGAAAACATCCAGGGATCTCTTCAGCGTGCTGAAAAACACAGGCAGAGCATTACAAAGGATGGGAAAGCACAGCCAGGCACAGACATGGGGGGCAGAGCACCTCTTCTCTCAAAACAAACACCACATCCCCCACTCAGTACCAGCCAGAGCAGCTCATGGCAGGTTTATTTACACTCTTTTCTCCATACTTTTTTTGCCCTCTCAGTGAGTGTAACGGAGCTCACTTGGTCTGAGATATACTTTACATCTTTCTCCACACTGGATGCTATTGAAAAAACCCTGACTTTCATGACAAACGTTCCAGGCAACCTCCTAAAAGTACAGCAGGGAATGTAGGAGTGAAGACCTTCTACATGGTGCACTGGCCAGTGGCTGGAAGCATGAGGAGCTTCTGTCTCCATGAATACTGTACAGTAAAGATTTCAGAGACGTTTCGTGCCACACCTCATTATAAAGCTGCAAGTAGATGACTGGAGAGCATCAGACACAGCACGTACAAAGCATAGAAGTAAAGAAGGAAGCAGAAGGTGACTCAGGTCGCTGGGGAAATGGAGACCCATTCATGGTGCCAACTACAGTGGCCGCAGCACTCCTGCGGAGCGGTGACACGCTGGGCTTTGACCATTTGCATGGGTTCAGTCAAGGAAGTACCTGTACTTCCCTCTGGCCACAAAACCAACCAGGAGTGAACCCAAGGTCTCATGATCCTCCATCCCCTGCTGAATCACCAGCCCAAGTCGCGCCTGAGCATCTACAAAGGTTAATCTACCACTGGCGGGGGCTTGGTGGAGTCCAACTGAATTATTGGCAAGGGCAAATCCAGCTGGGCACCGTTCATTAACAGGACCAATTCCAGATCACCCCCTGGTAGCATCCTAGACATATTTCAGCGTTGCTGTGTCTTTCTCAGCCTCCTTCCTTCCTCTTCCTGCTTTGTTGCTCCAAGCAAGGACACACATAGAAGCAAAACACACTGTGTTCACAGAACAGGACAGTGAACTTACTTTAGCTCTGTCTGCCCACAGGGCTTCTTCTTCGACAAATTAATGAGCTCTTTGCCATATTTTTCTTCTATAATTGCCCTGTTGAGGAAAGAGGAAATGAGATGAAGTTCTCACTTCAGAAACCAGTACTTTTTTTTGCAGCAGAGGCCAAGACCTGCTCTTAACCCCCTCCTTATCTTCTGACCTTCTGCAAACCAACTGTGGATGGCTGGTTGAAGGAAGACTGTTGTTTCCAGTTACCCAGCAGCCTTTCTACTGAAAACACGTCACGTTACTATGTCTGTGGTCCTGTGCATTGCCCTCCCCATCTCCCCATGGCATACATGTGTGTACAAGGGCACTTCTGCAGGAGATAGGTGACTAAGCAGCTGGTGGCTAGATACTAGCAGCCAGGAGAGTCACCTTCGTAGTTTCCTACAGGAAGAAGGCTTGTGCAGTCACACATTTCTGCATTTCAGCCATCAATGTCTGTTAGTCCTTCCAAACAAAGTACTTGTGAATCTGATTGGGCTGACTTAACCCAAATGTGAGAGGAGGCACCTCAAAGACCACGCAGACACTGTACGTGCACCCTGGGGTCCTCACCTCTGATCCTTAGGGAGGAACCTAAGGGAGAAGAGGCCACATCTTGTGAGGTAACATAAATAACACCTTTGAGAGACTGCAACATCCTCCTCTCTTGGAAGAAAGAGAGGTGGGGAAGAAGAAACCGGATGCATTACAGTCTAAGAACAAACTGCTTTCCACAGCTGCTTTGAAATCTGTACAGACAACGAGGGCTGAACTTGCTTGGTCAGATGAACATATCTCCATGTAGGCAAGCACCCGAGCTGTCTGCAGTCAGTGGAGAGAAACAAGTACTGCTAAAGGTTTGAACTGGGAAGTCTACTGGATAAAATAAATAGCTTTCTAAGATGCCTGTGACTCTATCACAGATTATTATAATTACTTTTTTTTCCCTTTGGAAGGCAAATACCTCCGAGGAGTGGCTGAGAGAGCTGGGGGGGTTCACCCTGGAGAAGAGGAGGCTGAGGGGACACCTTATCACTGCCTACACTGACCTGACAGGAGGGTGCAGAGAGGTGGGCGCTGGTCTCTTCAGTCAGGGGACAGGAGATGGGACAAGGGGCAATGGGCTCAAGCTGCCCCAGGGCAGGGTCAGCTCAGATGGGAGGGAAAAGTTCTTCCCTGAAAGAGTTGTTGGGATGTGGAACAGGCTGCCCAGGCAGGGGGTTGAGTCACCACCCCTGGGTGTGTTTAACAGAGGGGTAGACGTAGGGATCTGGTTTAGCACAGGACAGGAACAGTTGGACTGGATGATCTTAAAGGTCTTTTCCAACCTTGTGATTCTGTGATTCTAACAATATTCCCACGATCTTCCTTTTGAGAAAAAGCATCAAATCCAACAGGTATGTTCTCTATGGCTGGGACCATATAATAGCCATGCTGTCAATGGGGAACGGGGCCATGTTTGGAGAAGGGTGACAGCTGTCCAGATTCTAATCTCCTCTTGGCTAGACACATCAGTGGGAACCTACACCTCTTTCAACAGCAAAGAGGGATATGGCACAGGGTGTGGAGGAGGCCTTTTGCACTCTCTCAGTTGTCACAGATGAGTGGCACACAGTTACCAGGGTTCAGTAGATGGTTCCTCAGGCAGGTGGAAAGCCCAGGTTTTCCTGGAGCATGGGATTACAGCCTAGACAGATACAGGTGCAAGAGACACTGGGAACTGCAAATTCTCCTCTCATCCCAATCACATTTATTCCAGGCTGCTTTGTACCAAGGCTTGCATTCAGAGGTTTGTTTTCTCCAGTTCTCAGTACCAAAATTATAATAATTCAGGGTTGCCCTACAGTGCTGTTCATAGTTAGCCACCAATAACCAGGTGAACTGGAAAGACAAAGTACATGGCCAGACCATCTCAGCTCTGCCTTTGTAACCATAAAACCTCGACTTAGATCATATCCCATAATTAATAGATGCACTAATTAATGCCACTGCTTCTTTTTAAAGTAAAATCTGTGGGCTGCCCATAAGGTACAAGCTCAGGACCAAGCCTTGCCACTCCTACACCAAGGTCTTCACCTGATCTGCAAGCTGAACTGCAAGGTGAACTTCATGGGAGAGCGCATGGCCTGGTCAGGCCACCAACAGCTGCAAGCTCATCAGTACTGATGTCTGCCAACATGTAAGACTGCTTGATGTCTGCCAACATTATTAAACTGCTTTAAACAGACAGCTCAAATTGTAAGGATCAGGCCCTGGGCACAATGACTGCTCCACAGCTGAGGATTCCTGGGCATGGCCTTCATACCACAGCATCAGCCACTCACGGACAGGAGAGTGGAAGAAAACAAGTTCCTTGTAAGTCAGAAAACCAGAGGTGTTTTAGCAGAGCAGAGAGTTAAACACCACAGAAGCCAAAGCAGGAATACGGGGAGAAGTAGTGCCACACCTCCCAGGCACAACCCAACCCCTTTCTCAGACAGCAGCTCCATACCTTTCCTTCAGAAAGTCCTCAAACTCTTTGCAGTTCTTCCTGCCGTCGTTCAGGTGTTGGATGATGCTGTCATAGCCCACGGTGCTCGTCAGATCTGTACTCTGGAAACACAAGAACAGGAATCGTGCCCTGGTCAGTGGGGTGCACAGACACCGCCACCTCCAGCAGCATCTGCTCAAGTGATGGCTCAAGAGTTGGGGTGGTTTGGCCTGGAGATGAGAAGGCTCTGGGGAGACCTTGCAGCGGCCTTCTAGTCCCTGAAGGAGCTACAGGGAAGATGGAGAGGGACTGGTTACGAGGACAGGGAGTGACCAAACAAGGGAGAATGGTCCTAAACTGAAGAAGGGAAGATTTAGATATTAAGAAGAAATCCTTCCCTGTGAGAGTGGTGAGGCCCTGGCTCAGGGTGCCCAGAGAAGCTGGGGCTGCCACTGGATCCCTGGCAGGGTTCAAGGCCAGGTTGGATGGGGCTTTGGGCACCCTGGGCTAGTGGAAGGTGTCCCTGCCCATAGCAGGGGGTGGGACTGGGTGGGCTTTGATGACCCTTCCCACCCAAACCAGTCTGGGATTTCTATGCTTTCTATGAATTTCAGAAGTCAAAACAGAAGAGTTCACTCCTACCACATCCTACTGCCCTCCCTGACCCACATGCATGTGGCCCCACAGCATATGGCATCTCCTTGGAGCCTAGCTGCCAGCTCTAGCTTAATGAAATCCAACACTAAAACCCCTCCAAGTCCCTAGATACAGGCTGTCTTACTCCTGTTCCTCCCAGTTTCTGCACACATGGAGATGGATCTCAGTTAGCATTGATCTGCACTCTCCTGGGCATCATGCTCACATCTGGCTGCCACAGCATTCATCTGGGCTGCCAGCAAATTCATAAGACCTTTCTGCACAGGATCACTGAGCTATGGGCTTCTCTTGCTGCCCTCACAGTAATGTAACCATGCACCCAATGACCACTGCTGCAACAGCATTCTCTCTGGCCTTGGGAAAAAAACCAATTGCACAATACATCAACTCAAGACACCACTGAAAAGACCATTTCCCAAACTATCAGGTCCTCTCCCATCACTGCTGTACCTCTAACCCATCACACAGAGCAAGCTTCTTCACTCCCCATGAAGCAACACAGCCATTGAGAGGTCCTGCCTCCATGTTTTGGGTTCATGTGGAAAGGTTTTGGTAGCTGGTGCAGGGGCTACAGGGGTGGCTTCTGTGAGAAGCTGCCAGAAGGTTCTTCCATGTCCAACAGAGCCACCACAACCCAGCTCCAAGACGGACCCACCAATGGCCAAGGCCAAGCTCATCAGCAGTGCTGGCAGTGCCTCTGGGGCAACAGAGTAAAGAAGAGAAAAAAATCAAAGGAGCAGCAGCTTTTTCCACCAGAGAAAGGAGTGAGAAGATGTGACAAGCTCTGCAGACACCAAGGTCAGTGAAGAAGGGAGGGGGTGCTCCAGGCACTGGAGCAGAGATTCCCTGCATTTTGAGGAGAAGACCATGGTGAGGCAGGCTGTCCCACTGCAGCCCATGGAAGATGATGGGGAGCAGAGATCCCACCTGCAGTCTGCCATGAAGGACCTCACAGTGGAGCAGGTGGAGACACCTGAAGGATGCTGTGACTGCGCTGGAGCAAGCTCCTGGCAGGACCTGCAGCCTGTGGAAAGAGGAGCCCACACCAGAGAAGGTTTGCTGGGGGGACTTGTGACTGTGGGGGACCAGGCTCAAGCAGTGTGGGCCCGAAGATCTGCACCCCATGGAGAGGACCCACACTGGGGCAGTTGGGGAAGAACTGAAGGACTCACATTGGAGAAGTCCATGGAGGACTGTCTGCTGTGGGAGGGACCCCACACTGGAGCAGGGGCAGAGGGTGAGGAGTCCTCCCCTGAGGAGGAAGGAGCAGCAGAGACAGCGTGTGATGGACTGACCCCAACCACCCTCCCCATCCCCCTGTGCTGCTGGGGGAGAGGAGAGAGAAATGGGGAGTGAAGTAGAGCCTGGGAAGAAGGGAGGGGTGGGGGAAGGGTTTAAGATTTTGGTTTATTTCTCAATATCCGACTCTCTTTTCGTTGAATAATATATGAGATGAATTTTATTCCAAGCTGAGTCAGATTTCCCTGTGACAGTCAGTGCTGAGTGATCTCTCCTGCCCTTATCCTGACCCAGGAGCCTTTTGTTCTGTCTCCTCTCCTCTGCCCAGCTGAGGAGGGCAGTGATAGAGCAGCTTTGGGGGGCAACTGGCTCCCAGCCTGGCTAACCCCACCACACACTACCCCTCACCCAGTCAAGTTCCATCTTCCAACCAGCGCTCTCATCTGCACAGTGCTCTTCCCACTCCCCACAGACCTCTGAAGGATCGGTGCTTTTCTTCAGATTACTCCTTAAAAACACACATTGTACTGATGGTTTAAAAATAAATAAATAAAGATATGTGCAGCAATTATGTAGGTGGGCTGGGATGAAGGTTGGATAACTCTGCCCCATTCTGTCCCCACCCATGCCTGGAAGCACCTCAGGACAAAGAAATCACTCTTCTGCCCTATGGCTGGTGAGGATTTATCACCCTGGAGACCTGGGCTAAGAGCAGGCTCGATGCACTATGATAATGTGAAGAGATGCTCTGACCATGTGCTGTCCTTCTCTGGAAGAAGCCTGAGGCAGGTGAAGGAAGCAGAGCACAAAGTGCTCACCTGTGGTCTTCTGCAAAGAGGACCCCTTGGTGTGGCGCAGAACCGCAACCTGTCAACAAAAAATGTAGGGAAAGAGGTTGTGGGAGGGAAGAAGCAATGGTAGGAGCTGACATAAAACTCAGGGGAAAGAAACAACAGCCGCAAACTGTTATTAAGAAGGTTGAAGAAGAATAATGGAAGGGTGGAGTGATTCAGGAAATGGTTGGAAGCCAGGATGAGGGTGCCAGGTATGAAAGCGTGGGCAGCAGAATGTGGGGGATTTCTCAGGAGTTGGTACCTGGTGCAAGAGATGAGGAGGAACAGGGGTGATATTAGTGATAAATGAAGGATTTAATTGTGTGGACTTCCCTAAGGAGTCAAGGACTTGTCTGTCACTAGCCAGAAAGCAAGAAGTGAAGTGGAGATCTGGAGGGACCTGCTGGAAATCCCCAGGCATCCCAGCTCAGCTTTGCTCCATCCGTGGGTGGGAAGAGGGGACCGTGGAGCAGGACCTAAGCAGAAACCAAAACAGTTTCTGTTTCTTTGCAAAGCACAAACGTCCCTCCAAAGTGGGCTTGCCACTGATGAACCCACCGTGGGTTCTCAGTTGTGTGACGTGCCTCTGCCAGTTGGGTCTGTGAAAAAGGAAACGCGCTTGCAACAGGCGTCCGTCGTCCTGACAGTTGCAAACCACAGGAACATCCTAACTCAACCTCCTATCGCTGGTTTCAGAGGAAATAGAATGGATGTGGAGAACAACCATCAGTCACTGCACCCCCTGGGCGGGACAGAGAGGTCAGACCCGCATCGTTGTGTGTCGGGGGCAGGCAAAGGCTCCTGCGTCCCACAACACCAGGGCTCCCTGCAGCAGGGGTGGTGCCAAGGGAGTGACAAGGGAAAAACTGGGAGCATCCATCAAAAATATGCTGTAGGGTCTTTATTTTACCACTTTTCCTCCTCCAGTAGAAGGATTTAGTTCCAGCATGTATGTATTTGCTAGGCTCCCGAGGCTGGACCAGACCTCACCGTGCAAGGTACCATATGAAGCAGGGGAGGTAACAGAGGTGTCCAAAAGAGCTGCTTCCAGGCAGGAGGAGCTCCCAGCACAGAGGCAGCTGGACGGGGTTGTCTGTGGTAAAACCTGCCTTTGTGGCATCCTTCTGGGCAGACGTGGGCATGGAAAGAATAAAAGGGACCAGTGTGACTGCCCATGGGATGTCCCAAAGGCACGGCTCACAGGGATTAAGGGAGGAGGAAGCGTGACACAGAGGCCAAGGGAGAACAAGGTTTGAAGACATAGTAAACCAAGCCAAAAGCAGGTATGGAGGGTGGGGAGTCGCACCAAGCCCTCCCCAAACAGAAGCACTCGGAAGATGAGCATCTCTCCTCCCACCCTGCAGCACGCAGCTGTCCTGGTCGTCCCCACAGGGCAGAGCTCTGAGCCCCCATGCAAGAGGACAGCCCGTGGAAACTGCAGATGACTTTGGAGGTGACACAGCGGCAGCTGATGCTTTCCACGCACGCAGAGCTCAGCAGGACACGCTCCCACCCCGCTCCCGACTCGCTGCCCGGGCTTGTGCCGTCCTCCTGATCCACTGAGCAGAAGGGGGTGGTGTGATCCTTGGGGGTTGTTCGTGCTTTTAGCCAAAAACGGAGCTAAAACGCTGTAGTGGGGATCTGAAGTCACGTTATGACCTTGTGCGAGCCGCAGCTGAAAGGAAAAGCTGCTGAGCTTGACATTTCCATCTTCTGCCCCACTTTCCATGGAAAAACACCTCCAGACACGTGCCCTGTGAGGCCAACAGCACGGGAGAGTCACAGAATCACTTTGGTTGGAAAGGACCTTTAAGGTCATCGAGTCCAACTCTCAACCCACCACTGCCAAGCCCAACACTAACCCTGTCCCTCAGCACCACATCTAACAGTCTTTTAAATATCTCCAGGGATGGTGACTCCACCACTTCCCTGGGCAGCTTGGGCCAGTGATTGACAACCTTTCTGGTGAAGAACTTTCTCTTAATACCCAATCTAAAACTCCCCTGATGCAACTTGAGACCATTTCCTCTTGTCCTATCTCTTGTTACTTGGGAGAAAAGACGGACCCCTGGATACACTCTCTTTTCAGGTAGCTGTAGAGAGCAATCAGGTCTCCCCTCAGCCTTCTCCAGGCTAAACAACCCCAGGTCCCTCAGCCATAGTCCATCAGACTTGTGCTCCAGACCCTTCACCAGCTTTGTTGCCCTTCTCTGGACACACTCCAGCACCTCGATGTCCTTCTTGTAGTGAGGGACCCAAACCTGAACCCAGCACTCGAGGTGCAGCCTCACCAGAGCTGAGCACAGGGCTAAGATCCCCTTGCTGGCTCTGCTGGCCACACCATTGCTGATACAAGCCAGGATGCTGTTGGCCTTCTTGGCCATCTGGGCACACTGCTGGCTCATGTTCAGCTGGCTGTTGACCAACACCCCCAGAACCTTTTCCACCAGGCAGCTCTCCATCTCCTCTGCCCCGGGCCTGTTGCGTTGCCGGGGGTTGATGTGACCCAAGTGCAGGACCCATCACTGAGCCCTGCTGAACCTCATGCCGTTGGCCTCAGCCCATTGATCCAGCCTGTCCATAGTCCTCTGCAGAGCCTTCCTACCCAAGCAGCCTGCCCCAACCTTCCCAAAAATCAAAGCCTTGGGGCACTGCACTGCTCACAGACCATCACTTGAGAGACCTTTCTCTATGCAGAGCTCTCAGTGTCTCTCCTCAGCCTTTCCTGCTCAGAGGAGCACAGCAGAAGCTGGAAGGCTATTTTAGTACGCAGAAAGAGAGCTCAACAATCAACGGCCGTGCTGTTCTTGCCGGCTCCAAGACAGTCAGCACCTCACAGAGCCCGCGGAGACCAAGACAAGTGCTCGTGCTGGTGCCTGCAGGGAGCGGGCTGAGGAGAGCAGGAGATGCTGCAGGAGGTGTCAGATCCTCCCCTCCCCAGAGCCAGCAGGACGAACAAAGCTCACTGCAGGGAAGAAACAGACCCGCTGGGGATCGGGCATCCTGCGACAAGCTGCTTTTTGACTCACAATTCCCCACCTGACATTTCCTCCTCCCCATTCCCCACCCTCCCCCCCACCCCCAGCCCCACTCATCCCAGAGACACGGACAGCGTGATGACTTCTGCCCCGCGTTCCCTGCGAAGCCACGGCCCGCGGATTGCACAACGCCGCTGCTGATAAACCCTGCCGAGCCAGTCCCCGTTTAGAGAAGGACGAGCAGGGCTAAAGGGGAAGTGAAACACCCAGCCAACGTCACATCGCGAGCCAGCAGCCGGGCAACGAACCCAGGATCCCACGGCTGGCAGCACACACACCCCAATGCAAAGAAGTTTATCCCCAGGCATCAGAAGGAAAATCACAGCTACGAAGGAGGAATACAGCCGGTCACAGCCCTGACAGTGCCACCCGTCACCCTGCGGCAAGGGTCTCCTTTGGGGACACCAGCACTCCCTCGCTCTGCAGCGAGGGACAGAGCATCTCTCTTGCCCCAGTCTTGCAAAAGGAGATGCAATAGCTCTTCGCTACGTGGGGTTGGGGTTGTGTTTTCAGACACTTTTCCGCCCGCTCTGTAGGAAAACCAAACACCCCAGTGTGGTTTTTGCTGCAGATGACTTGCCTCCAGCCGTGGGCTGCTTTTTAGCACCTTTGCTTTTCCTTGGCGTGAAGAACGAGTGCCTGTGCGCACGTAAAAGATGTGGATTGCCCGAGTATTACTCATAGAAAATAGAAAATTGACCAGACCAACCCGTGTGAGAAGCAGCAGGTCTCAGCCTTCAGCGTTATTTCGGTTTTTGGGTTCTTATTTTTTAACGTTTTTACCAAATGCTTCCTTTTAATTCACCCTGCCACGTGCCATGGAGAGCTGAGCATCGCTTCTGCCTCATTAAAAGCAAAAAAACGACCTAAAATCCACTCCCCAACATGCAGGCCGTTAGCCAACAGGTCAAACTTTGCGGGTTTTTTTTAAGTTATTATCATAATTCCTATTTTTCCCACGGGGTTTTTGCAGGACCGAAGAGCTCTGATGAGACCCAGAGCTCTGCTGCTGGGTTGCCCAACATGCTGTGTAAGAAAAGTCTTGGGAAGAACTGGGCACGTACCCAGAGAATTGCTAAAGTGAAAGAAGAGACCCCACAGAGTGAAAGAAGAACAGCAGGTTGCAAAAACAAATGAAAACAAACCCCCCACGCTTGCTCAACCAGCGCAATCACTACAGGGAGGGCAAGAGGAAACAAAGCTGGTCTTTGGCATATTTTTATCTCTGCAGGCAGCTCCGGGCTGTGGGAAGGAGCGGCATGCAAGCAGGGATGTGATGGGCAATGCTAGTTCAAAGTCCTCCCTGCACTTAGCTCCCTCAGGCACCCCCAGACCCCGGCCCTTAGGAGAACAGGAGCTGTGGCAGGGTACAGGGGCGGAAACCACTCTGTTTGTAAGAGTTTTATCACCTTGTGCTGAGGCTGGAGAGGCTGAGCGAAGTCCAAGGGCAACATATCACCGTGCTCTCCCCAGCACAGCCCATCCTGAAGTTCAGCACTGGATGAGGTTCCAGTGTGGGCAAAGATAGGAACAGCCCTCCCTTGAAGAGGTTCAATAAGGCCAAGTACAAGGTCCTGCACCTGGGTCGGGCCGGGCCAGTCTTCAACAGCAGCAGAGGCTGGGAGGTGATATGATAGCGAGCAGCCCTGCAGAGAAGGACTTGGGGATGATGGTGGATGAGAAGCTCAACATGAGCTGACAGCACACTCGCAGCCCAGAAAGCCAACCATGTCCTGGGCTGTATCAAAAGAATGGAGCGTGGCCAGCAGGCCAAGGGAGGGGATTCTGCCCCTCTGCTCCACTCTGGTGAGACCCCACCTGGAGTACAGTGTCCAGTTCTGGGATATCCAACATAAGAAGGACATGGAACTTTTGGAATGGGTCCAGAGGAGGGCCAGGAAAATGATCAGGGGGCTGCAGCACCTCTCTTGTGAGAATAGGCTGTGAGAGTTGGGGTGGTTCAGCCTGGAGAACAGACCTTACGGCACCTTCCAGTCCCTGAAGGGGCTACAAGGAAGCTGCAGCAGGACTTATTAGAAGGGCATGGAGTCATAGGACAAGGGGGAAAGGTTTTAAATTTGAAGGGGGTAGATTTAGATTGGATATTAGGAAGAAATTCTTCCCTCTGAGGGTGGTGAGGCCCTGGCACAGGGTGTCCAGGGAGGTGGTGCCTGCCCCATCCATGGCGGTGTTCAAGGCTGGGTTGGATGGGGCCTTGAGCAGCCTGGTCTGGTGAGAGGTGTCTCTGCCCATGGCAGGGGGTTGGAACTTGATGATCTTTGAGATCCCTTCCAGCCCAAACCATTCTGTGATTCTGTGATTCTAAGAAGAAACCAGAACCGCCAGGGTTTAAAGTGAAATCAGTCCCTGGATGAGACTGGGGGCACAACCCAGTCACCCCAACAGAGATTGGGGGTCAGGTCACCGCTCATCCCCACGAAGAAATTCATCAGTCACTGTTCAAAGCCAGAGGCTCTCCAAAGCTGGAGGTTGCAGTGCTGGAAATTGTGAAGCTTTTGGAGATGGTGGTTAATTTTTTAGACCCGTTCACATCTGTCTGAGTATCCCTCCCCTGGAGCCCTCTCAACATCTCTCCTTTCCCACAGGGCTGTCCCGACCACTACGAAAACACTTGCTGTGGCAAAGAAGAGTTCTCCTTCCCTTTTTAGCTTAAGCAAAGTAATTTAGGAGAGAGAAAAAAAAAAAGATATTTCAAGAGGAAGTTGGTGCTCTTTCACAGCACGAAACAGTGAACCGAAGCTGGACAATCAGCCCTCTGCACTTCACCAATCATTTGGGTTTATTCAGCCCATCTCTCGTTCCCCCCATCCCCCTCCTTGCTCCCTCCCCATCCCTCACAGCTGATGTACAGTCACCGGTACGTGTCGTGGAGACAGCTTGGGGTGGCACCTGCCTTTTCCATGGGCCAGGTGCCAGAGCCTCCATCTCTCCACTGAGTCACGTCCATCACGTTCCCATCCAAACTCCGCCCCAGCTGCCTGCCCCAGGCAGGCTTCCTCAGTCTGGAGGGGAAGCGCATGGGCTTCGGAAAGGAAAAAAGCCAAGCAAAATCCCTGGCAGCACCAATAGTTAGGGCTCAGTGAGACTTGCTGGGTAAATAACTGTGCTTGTGGTGTGGGGTGAGGCAGGAGCGAGCGCCCCATGCAATGCCCAGCTCCTCCTGGCCTCAGGGCTGCACCTGCCCTAGTGTTTTCTCCCAGGGAGCTGTCTTCTCCAGGACTCTCCTTCAAAAATCTCCCTGCCACAGCAGAAAACACTGGGAACACCAGCTGAAGCCAGCAAGCACCTCTCCTTCAGTCCCATTACCCACAGAAGCATGACAAACCATGTCTACATGGCACTCCTAGCAGCACAGTTATCCCACTCCTGTTCCCCCCAGCCTGGGGGATGCTGCCACCACCCTTGCAGTCCCTCCCTCCTGAACATTTGCAAAGCAAATGGAGCACGGTGGAAATTTCTTGTCAGTAAATAGCTGAGAGGACGGATGGGGGATGGAAAGCCAGCTTTATTTTCCAAGCCAGGCTTGATACCAATGTGGGATTTTCATATTTGGCAGCGCTGCAACAGATAAAGCACCAGTGATGCTGGGTGAGCTGGGTGCTCTGCATTTACCCCTCCCATTCAACAGCACACAGAGACCCAAACCACAGGGGCTCTGTAGCATGCTGCTCCTGAAAAGAGCAGGGATACGCAATGAATATGGGGTGAACACAAGATGAACATTATGTCCTATTTCTGGCCTGTTGCACAGCACACACGAGGTCCCATCCTCTTCCAGTAACTGTAGCAGATACTTACCAGCCCCCACACACCTTCCCCCTACAGAATCACAAGGCTGGAAAAGCCCTTTAAGATCACCAAGTCCAACTGTTCCTGTCCTGTGCTAAACCAGATCCCTGAGCACCTCATCTACCCTTTTTTAAAACATATCCAGGGAAGGTGACTCAGCCCCCTCCCTGGGCAGCCTGTTCCAGGCCCCAACAACTCTTTCAGGGAAGAACTTTTTTCCTAACATCTGATCTGACCCTGCCCTGGGGCAGCTTGAGGCCATTCCCCCTTATGCTATCATCTCTCCCCTGGCAGAAGAGACCATCACCCATCTCTCTACAACCTCCCTTCAGGTAGTTGTAGGTGGTGAGAAGGTCTCTCCTCAGCCTCCTCTTCTCCAGGCTGAACACCCCCAGCTCCCTCAGCTGCTCCTCAGAGGATTTGCCCTCCAGCCCCTTCCCCAGCCTGGTTGCCCTTCTCTGGACTCACTCCAGGACCTCCATGTCCTTCTGATGGTGAGGGGCCCAGAACTGGACCCAGCACTGGAGGTGCAGCCTCACCGGTGCCCAGTCCAGGGGCACAATCCCCTCCCCAGGCCTACTGGCCACACTGTGTCTGACACAAGCCAGGATGCCACTGGCCTTCCTGGCCTCCTGGGCACACACACAGGATCAAGGAGCTGCTTCCCAGGCATCACCCGAGCTCGGCACCACGCGCTCACAGGGATTTTCCACCACAAAAAGGTAAAATTTTGTGACCGATTCCACCTGGGACGAAGGCCCCTGGCCCCCACCCCAAGAGGAACTGAGCAGCCGATGACCTGCACTGCGCTGAGCGGCCGGCTGGCACTTCTCCATTCCCAAAAGCACGGTTCAGGCTCCACAAAATATTAATTGCAGCTTTCCCCAACCCGGTGGGTTTCCCTCGGCAGCAGCACACGGAGGGATTTGCTCCTTGTCCCTTTGTGGCCACGGTCTCCAGGTAGATCACCAGCGGGTAATTAACTTAAAGCCTCAGTCCAACTGCGGCTTCCTCCGCTCGCCGGGGTGTATTTTGGATGCCACGGAGCAGGATGAAGCCACGGGTCTCAGGGCACGCGTGGATGGGCAGTGCCTGTCAGGGATGCCCAGTACCCTCAGCAAAGGCGCCAGGACCACGAAGGTGGCTTTAGGAGACAGCTCTGACCAGAAACGGGTGACACCCCACCTCAGTCCCAACACAGACCCACACACACACCCCCACACACACCCCTCGGCTCCGGGTGGGTGTGTGTGTACCCCATCCCCGTACCCCCGCTCACCCAGAAGTTGTCCCTGAACCGCGACTCCCGCATCTTGCCGCCGCTCTCCGCCTAGTCCGCCGCTCTCGGTGTCGCGTCGCCCCGTCCCGTCCCGTCCCGTCCCGCCCCGCCCTGCCCGGCCGGTCCCACCCCGCGGCTCGGTGTCACCACCCAGTCGTGTCCCCGTCCGTCCGTCCCCCCGAGCAGCACGGCTACGCCCACCCTGCTCGCTGCGTGGAGCTTCGCGGTGCGCTCCCGGGTGTCCGTGGGTGACGGGGCGGGGAGGGGGGGGGCGGGGAGCACACACGGACAGAGGACAGGGAGCAGGGCATGCGGGGGCAGACGGATGAGCCCCGCACAAACTCACCCGTGACGGCCAAACACGGGTCAACCCTCAGGTTTTTGGGGAGCAAACCGGGAGCGGCGGCCACACGCCCCGCAGAGCCTCCGTCGCCTGGCTCGGAGGGAGCCCGCCGGGGTGTCTGGGGAAGGGTTTTATCGCCCCGTTGTGCCATTCAGCTGACAGGGGACAGCGGGGGAGCCGCCGCCGCGCCGCTGGCCAGACGGGAAAAGCCGGGACCATCCCCACTGTCCAGCCTGCGCCGACACGGGTTAGAGCTAAAGATGCCAAAAAATACCCCAAGTAACCCTAAGCAACCAAAAAAAAAAGGCGTTTCCCATTTCCCACCGAGTGAAATAGAAGTGCTCAGCCGCGACCGCGGTGATGCTGAGCTTGGATGCGGCGCAGCGGGTGTGGGGCGCAGGAGCAGGTTTGGGATCTTAATGAGAATTTCAGGAGTCGGGTCTAAAGCTGGTTTGGGCGGGCAGACCCCGGGTACGATCCCAAGGATGAATCCCCACCCACCCCCCGCCAATCCCCGCTGGCTGTTTGGCGGCTTCCCAGCACCCCCCGCGGCCGGGGCCCCGCAGCGCCGCCCCGCACCGGTCCCTCCCAGCCAGCGCCGAGCCCCTGAGCCGGCGGGATGTGGCTACCTCGGGGGCGACCTAGGTCGGTAAATTATCACCTTCCTCGGGCACAGCAGCGACAGGCTGTTCCAGAACCTTGAAATATTTATCTGTCACTGGAAACAAATACGGATCGGGGCAATTTTGGGCCAAGACACCGGTGAGGTTGGTGATTTCTGGCTCAGCATGAGCTGTCAGCGGGGCCCAGTCGCTGGGCAGGAAGGAAAGTGGTGAGCTGTAACAGCTGTGCCCAAGGGACCGGTGGTGGTCTAGAGCGCCAGACTGATTTGGGTGGGAAGGGTCATCAAAGCCCACCCAGTCCCACCTCTGCTATGGGCAGGGACACCTTCCACTAGCCCAGGGTGCCCAAAGCCCCATCCAGCCTGACCTTGAACCCTGCCAGCGATCCAGGGGCAGCCACAGCTTCTCTGGGCACCCTGAGCCAGGGCCTCACCGCCCTCACAGGGAAGGATTTCTTCCTAATGCCTCATATAAATCTCCCGTTGTCCTGTCCTTGTAACCAGCCTCTCTCCATCTTCCCTGCTTCCCAGAGCCTTCTCTTCTCCAGGCCAAACCACCCCAACTCTCCCAGTCTGCCCTCACAGGAGAGGTGCTCCAGCCCCTGGATGTCAGGCAAACAGACCATGGTGCAGCTCCACCGCAGCATCCCCACCCCTGTGGAGTCTCCCAGCCACAGGCACTGGAAGAAAGGAGGTTGTGAGGGACAGAAAGGACTCCCCTGGAAGCTGTCCTCCAAGGGCACAGCACTACCCGCGTGCCAGCTCTCTGCAGGAAGACATCAGATGCTTCCCAGCTAAAAATAGTTTGTTTTTTTCCTGTACAGCAAAAGGAGTTCTCACCCAAACCTGTCTGTTAGAGAAGTGACAGGGTTGAGAGGTGAAGTGTTTCCTGCTGCATGTTTGAGCTCAGAGACAGGACACTCCTGTGAAGGAAGCGGGGACAACCAGCCCCAACACAAGTCCTGATCACAGGCTCATGGAGGACTCAGGAACAAATCCCAGTCTACCAGGCAAAGCAGGGTTAACACCCTGTGCAGTGAGCAAGATTAACTTACTTGGGCCCCACAGCAAGCATGAAGGACAGAACCCTGAGCTAGAGATCCAGCTCATGGGCGCTTTGCTTGCTAAAACAAAGGAAATTCTTCAGGAAAAAGGGATGAACGGTTCTTCCCCCTATCCCAAAGGGAAAGCTGATTAGGAGTGCCAGCCCCTGGTGTCAGTGGGATTAAGCTCCACCACCCAGACCCAGTGTGCTGCATGGAGGTCCCACATCTGGTGACACCAGGGTGGGCAGTTACTTTTAATTGCTACAGAATCAGAGACATCATTAGCTTTTAGGGTTCCTCACTCCTAGCTAAATCTGTCTGGATGTTAGGAGCAGCAATGGTCAAAATGAGTGTAAAAAAACCAGCCCAATTGAGGGGAGAGGAAAAGGAGGTGGATGGGAGGATGATTCTAGAAGGGCAGGGTGTGTGTGTGTGTGCGCGCAAACATTTTAGGAATGATTTCCTGTCTCAGTTCAAAGTAGATGTGTCAAAGAGACAACTGCACTGCTGCCTCAGAATGTGAGGGGAGCCCAGGAGACCCCAAAAGGGCAAAGTGCCATTCTAAAACAGAGGTCTTGAAAGACTCCACCTTCCAAAAGCTGGGCACCAGAAGGGTCAGACAACACTTGACAGGGGAGGCAGGGTGTCAGCCAGCAACCTGACTCTGCTTGCAGAAGGGATTGGCCTTGACAATATCCCTGCATTCCCTTGAGACAGAAAGTCAACTCATGCTGAAAGCTTTGTAACAAGTTCACAGGTTACCATGGAGACAGGGTGCACAGACCACACCCAGCCAAGGAGACAGGAGAGGGCCAATGGAGAAACCCTTCAGCCACAAGCATTTGTAGGTGTTGATACTGTAAAAACACCTGTGCAGTTGCAACAACGTAAGCATTCTGAAGCACACTGATCACTGACTGGTGATCTACACCAGCAAGGAGGACACAGTGTCAGTTTCAGACTGCTGGGAGGACAAGAACACTGTGGCGTCCAACCACACCCCTGTTGCCAGGCAGCACAAAGCACTCCCCCAGCTGTAACCCTTCTCCCAGGAGCAGCTGTCAGGAGGAAGGATGAGACCTCATGAGGCCCCCTCCCCCTCAGCTCCCCGGGGCTCCATCTGCCACCCATGCCCATCCCCGAGCCTACCCCACACAACAGTGAAGATGCCTCCTGATTTTCCCAAGATCCTAAGTAACCCTGTGTCCAGGGGGTGAATTCTCCTGTTTTTAGAGGCACCTGCTGCTCACATGGCAGTAATTTAGAAGAGAACACACAGGCCTTTTTACATGGAAACGTTTATTCTCATCAAGATCTGTACATTCAAGTCGCACATACATTGATGGAGCTGGAGCACGGAGTCACAACAACAATCTGGTCTGTTCCAACAGTTTATGTCTCAAAAGTAGCCAGGAAGTTTGTGACTATCTCCTTCAACTTAGCTTCTGTCTGGTCAGAGATCTTCCCTTCAGTCCTGTTGAAAGAGTTCAGTTCAACTTCTGATGCAGGAGTAGACATACAGTCACTTTACAGTGAACCTTCTGATTTCTACAAAATTAGCACTAATTCCTTAATGCAATTCTGGCTGGAGCAATAAGTTATGCCCCTGGAAGTGCAACATTCCCTTCTCCTCAAAAAACTAGCTAGGTGTAAGAACTACAGTTTGTCACAGCTCAACAAAGCTCCATCTTCTGAGGATCAATGTCCCAGAGGATTAAGGGCACATGGTTTGACCCACAGCACAAGCTAACACCAGTTGACAGGGCTATGGAAACACTCAAGCCCCCAGAGCCCACCCAGTGTAGGTGGCAAGCAGTACTTAAGATAGAACAACAGCTTAAAGCTATCAAAACCAAGGGAACTGACTGGCTAAGGAGATTTCGCTATCGTATCAGGAGAACCACACAGGAGGTTCATTCTAAGCGTCAGCTGGACTCCTCAAGTAGGAACTGGAGAACAGCAGAAGGCTGGTTGAGACTCCAGTTTGGTAAAGGCCACATGAGGCCTGGCGCTCAGTCCTGCGAGCATGAATGGTCAGAATGGTCACAGCTCAGTGACCGCTGGCTGCACCCCAGCTGTCAAGTCACCACCCCTGAGCTGAAGCAGTCAGTCATACCTGATGGTGGAGAGCAGGGCCTGGTGCTGGCTCAGTACATGAGTGAGAAAAGCGCTCTCAAATTTAGTGATTTTGCTGGGCTCCAGCTTGTCCAAGTGACCTCTTACTCCAGCATAGATGACTGCAACCTGTTCCTCAATAGCCATGGGAACTGCAGGAAAGAAAGCATTCGTGCTTTTAGGACACACCAGGACCAGAGTCCTTCTCTGAAGGTCAACTGCACATACAAAAGATGGTTCAAGTCCACAGAACAGACATGGTAAATGCTGCCACAAAGACCAAACCTGTCAGCACAAGAGACTGTTGGGAAAAGCAGACTTGTTTCCGAGACACTCACCATACTGCCCCTGTTTGAGCAGCTCTGTCAGACGTACACCACGGTTCAGCAGCTGTTGGGTGGCAGCATCCAGATCAGATCCAAACTGAGCAAAGGCAGCAACTTCACGATACTGAGCCAATTCCAGCTTCATGGTACCCGCCACCTACCACACAAGACAGGAGTCAGACTGTGTTTGAACAGGTTCTGAACAAGTCCCTGTGTCTGCCAGTTCATCTTCTGCCAACAGCTGTGGCCAGACAGCTCTGCCTTGTATCCCAGTGACAGGAACCCCAAGATTCTGACAGCTGATGATACATATCTACAAGCCCTGCTGCCTGCTTGGCCTTTGAACATGAGCATGCTGTTTGTCCCTAGAACAGGCACAGCTGATACTAAACCTCTGCAATTCCATATCCAGATTAACAGCATGGGGTTAACTGAGCGCTCTCCACTGCTGGTTAGCTTGGTACTCGGTACAGTGAAATGTAAGTCCCGCATCTCCAGGTGGATACGGCTTTCCTGTCTTCCCACCTCCTTGTCAGGGGTGTCAGCAGAAAATGGAAATTATCATGAGATCCCCAAAGTTTTTTTTCTTTCCTAATTTTGTAGCACTAAGGAGTCCAAAGCTCCATTCCCTCTCAGTGACATGGGTTGGAAAACCCTCACACCACTCATCTCTAGGGAGAGAAGAAGCATCAGTTTTCACGCTCACCTGCTTCATAGCCCTGGTCTGAGCCGCAGAACCTACACGGGACACAGACAGACCCACATTGATGGCTGGACGGATACCTTTGTAGAACAACTCAGTTTCCAAAAAGATCTGTGGGAGAAAATAGTTTTTTTATCTTGGTGAGAAGCCTGGAAGCCTCCTGAGAGGCAGCAGCAAGTAACACAGAAGTACTGGCCCGCAAAGGCATCCTACCTGTCCATCAGTGATGGAGATGACATTGGTTGGAATGTAAGCAGACACATCACCGGCCTGAGTTTCAATGACAGGCAGGGCGGTCAGAGAGCCACCTCCAAAGGAATCATTCATTTTGGCCGCTCTCTCCAGCAGGCGAGAGTGCAGGTAGAATACATCACCAGGGTAGGCCTCACGACCGGGTGGACGACGCAGCAGCAGAGACATCTGACGATAGGCAACAGCCTGTGTGGCACAGAGAAAGCTTTCAGGCTTCAGTACCTCATTTGGAAGTTTCAATTTCTAAACACGTGGTGATCTTACATCTACAAACACCAATGACAGACTATGAGGCCTATGAACAATGCTTCCTGACCTGTTTGGATAAGTCATCGTAGATGATCAACGCGTGCTTTCCGTTGTCTCTGAAGTATTCCCCCATGGAGCATCCAGAATAGGGAGCCAGATACTGCAGGGGTGCTGCATCAGATGCAGTGGCAGACACCACAATAGTGTACTTCATGGCATCTGGAAAGAATTGGGAGACAGACACACCACTGAATATATGACCTCATCATGCCTACATACAGCAAGTTCCACACTCTTGTGAAGTACTTGCTGCTGAGGCAAGCCCGGGCAGCATCACTACACTGTTGCAGGAAACTACACTGTACTAGATTAACACATCCATTAGCTCAACTAACTCAGAAGTTTCACAGCTCATGGCAGCTACCATCTAGCACGTACAAACTTCTTTCCCACTGAAGCTGAAGTTTAAACTTTCACTGAGAAACATGTGGCTACAGAAGTAACTCAGCCTGCAATCCTGCTGCTTCCTCACTGCTGCATGGAGATAATATCCTGTTTCAGTCCCAAACAAATAAATTGTTGTTAAAACACAGGGGAGGCTGTCCTCCTACACACGATGGCATGACCCTGCTTGACCACCAGGCAAGATACAAGGTGCCTGATCTCCTGTTACATACGCAGCACTGGTTAACAAGATCAGGTTCTGAACAAAGTGAAGTCTATGTTTGGGCAGTGAAGTCTTTCCAGTAGGCTTGCAACTGCCATTCACGCTGACCTGAATGCATGAGAAACAAATGCCAAGTCCATAAATACTTGTAGGACATCACTTGTCATCAAAGCCTGTCTGCCTGCCAAGAGGAAGCTCTCTGAACTCTGCTAAAAAAAAAAAAAAGCTCTACTAAACATGGTGGGAGACTTTTCCAGAAGCAGTTAAACAGTATGGGGGGCCCTCATACTAGCCTTCTAATCGAGTGTAGCAAGAGTAGGTTTCCCCCTGCCCCCACCCCCAGTTAACTGGAAAGATTTCCTGTCCAGAAAAACAAGCATCTCACTCATCTAATAAAAAAAGAATTATGTCCATGCTCACAGCTAGGAGATCACACGGTAATATACAGCATTAAAATGAGAACTCATGTCATTAGCTGCCAGGATCAGCCATGTTCACAAATCATACCTGCATCAGTGAGCCTCTTAACCAGCTGAGCAACAGTAGATCTCTTCTGGCCAATTGCAACATAGATACAGTACAGCTTCTTTTTCTCATCTGTTCCATCGTTAAATCGTTTCTGGTTGATTATAGTGTCAATTGCAATTGAAGTTTTCCTGCGTAACACAGAGGCTGGTTAGTTTGGCTGCCTATGGTTCTCCCAATCTCCACGCAGCCCTGTGTTCAGGGGGGCACACGGTACCTCTGTTTAACAGAACTACTTTAGCTTGGTCGTTCAGCTTACCCAGTCTGCCTGTCACCAATAATCAGCTCACGCTGGCCACGACCGATTGGCACCAAGCTGTCCACAGCCTTGATACCAGTCTGCATAGGCTCACGCACAGAGATTCTGGGGATGATCCCAGGGGCCTTTAAGCCAACTCTCCTACGTGTCTTGGAGGTAATGGGACCCTGAAGAGAGAGAAAACAAGTTGCCGCCATCTGCATCACAGAGATATACGCAGAGACAACAAACACCTAGTTACGCTTACCTTCCCATCAATGGGATTGCCCAGGGCATCTACAACGCGGCCCAGCAGCTCTTCTCCAACTGGAACATCCACAATGGCACCAGTCCTCTTCACAACATCCCCTTCCTTGATCAGTCTGTCATTTCCAAACACGACAACACCAACATTGTCGGGCTCCAAATTCAAGGACATACCCTACAGTTTACAAAATTTTGACAGATTAATAGCAATGTGTTGAACATCCAACATAACACACAAAAGCAGAGCATGGATCACTGCTACAAGTAAGATTGAGACAGGTTAAGTATGTTATTCCACAGTGGCAGGAAAACCTAAGCCTTCAGCTCACAACATAATTACACCTGCAGCAGTCTAGCATTTAAGTTAGTAAGAGATCTACATGTGTGACTCCAAGTACAGTCTCAGATTCCCCTTAAGACCCCTCCGTAATTCTGGGCTAAGCTGCTTTAGTGAAAGCCTACCTTCAGTCCAGAAGAGAATTCAACCATTTCTTCTGCCTGGACATTTCTGAGGCCGTACACACGGGCAATACCGTCACCGATCGAGAGCACACGGCCAGTCTCCTCAAGTTCAGCAGAGGTGTCAGCTCCCAAAATACGTTCCTCAAGAATGGAGGATACCTCAGCAGTGCCTGGAAAGATGTTTCATACCAGACTGAGCACTTTAATGAGCAGTATGACTTCAGTAAGCTTGTCTGCAGTAAGCCAAGGTACCTCTCCTTGGGTTTGCCGTAAGATTTAGCAAGCAACACCCGTATATACGATGCATAAGGTAACTAACAATTTCTATATTCACAGCCAATAAAAGCTGCTTCAACTCATCACGAGCCAGATTCAATCAAAACACTGGCAGCTGTTTAGTTACCAACTTCCTTCAGGATGTCCTACATTATTAGCAATCTCTCCCCCTAAAAAGCAATTAGATTAAATAGATTAGGCCTAGCTCGGAAAGAACGGACACACTAGCTCTGCTCACACAGAATTTACATACACTGGAGGCGTTCAAACACCCTGGTCATCCGATCTGTAATCCAAGGTCCAAATACATTTAAAGGAACTCAACATATCTAAGGAGTAAGTGTTTCAATCTAAGCTATAAAAACACACTCTTCATCCATAAATCTGTTTGGCAGCACACCTCCAACAGCTTTTCATTTTCTCAGTTAGGAAATAGTAACAGCCTAAAACTGCTGTTTCCTAATAATACCTTTAGTGACCCTAAACCACTTCAAAATCTTATGTTAACTGTTTCTGAAAATACAGCTATTCAAGACCGGTGCCTTCTCTAAACACCAAGATGCCGTCAGCAGAAGGTTATACTCAAGGACAAAAGGTCAAACCCAGGCAGACCCGGGAAAGTCACCCAATCCCTCAGACATTTTTTAACACCATTCTTCAGGAGAATCACATCCTCATGAAGAAGGTAAACTGTATGTGCCAGCTGACACATGGCCACTGCTCTGGTTTGGGCGTAGCTTGTAGAGTTATTGAAGAGAAGTCTGCATGTGACTGTGTAACACACAGTTCAGTGTTATGTACTGTCAGTACATAAACATCCTCAAGCATTTTGTCAACTGACATGCTTCTCCCACCCCACACACACACTCTATTCTGAAGCCGTGCTGTTACATGAAGGCCTTTCTTAGACTTACCAGTTTTCTGAAAAGATGGTTTGGAAGCATGGATGTTTCTTGTAGCAACAAATGCTGCACCCAGGGTGTTTCTGGAAATCTAAAGTAAGTAATTGTTTCAGTAACAGAAAGATTTCCTCCACCAAAAAAAAGGCTAGGAGAGAATGCACTGAAATTTCTGATCATAATCTTAGGTATTTAACACCTCTACCTTAATTTGAGCTTCACAGCTCTCCACAAGTGAGTTACAGAACCAGGTACAACATTGCTAAGTAAGGACAGACAGTAAAGGACACTGCTCATAACCACTCGTTGCATTTTTCTGCACAGCACTGATGTCACCATTGCTGCACTGCAGCAGCTCCCTGCACAACACCCTCCCTCCTTCTTCTCCTTGGCACTGAACGCCAGAGACTCAGCACATAAAGAAATCCATGCAGCCCTCACGGTTCTGCATAAGGGACAGACAAAATTGTGTCTTCTAAGGGTTGGCATTCCCAATAAAATCTAACTGCAGAATTTCTGAAGTGAGCGAGCGTAAGAAATATATAGAAATCTGTAAAAAGAAATACAGGTAAGATAATATTATAAAACGCCAGCAAAACGCCCACTGCAGGCCCTTGCAGCCTTCACGCCAGTTCCCTGGCAGCCTGGGAAGGCCTCTCCTCCGTTCACCTTCACAAGGGACACCGGCCAGGCAGAGATCCCGACAGCTCCGCACCCCCACTCTCCCTGAAATACGGGGAAAGGAGCCTTCCAGCTAAAACCCGCGTCCTCGAGTGTCACGTAGCAGCTTTCAGACCTTAACCCGGACCCCAGCAGTGCCAACCCATGGGGAAGGAAGGACACGCCGACCCCCGAACAGCCAAGCTCCCCGCTTCTAGGGACCGCAGCCCCGCTCCTCGGTAAGGGGCTGGGCCCCACTGCCACCCAGCGCTGAGGGGAGCCCCCCAGACGGGGACTCAGAGTCCCCCTCCGCCCCCCATCCCGCCCAGGCTCCCGAGACCGGGAGGCCGCGGTCGCTCAATGTCACCGCGGCCCCCAAGATGGCGGCGGCTGCCGACCCTCCCAACCCCTCGGGAAAGGAAGAGAGAGCGCTCACCAGGCCGGCCTGCCGCGGCAGGGAGCGGGCGAGGGCGGCGGCCACGCGGGCGGAGAGCATGATGGCGGCGGCTCGGGACGGGACTGAGGCGGACGCGTTACCGCTGCCGGCCGCGCGCTCTCTCCACAAAATGGCGGCGGCGCGTTCCGCCCCTTTTTGCAGGCGAGGCCCCGCCCAGGGCGCGGGGCGGGGCGCGGGCGGGAAGTGGTTCCCCCTTCCCCTCTCTATTTCCCCCACCTCACAGGCCGCCTCAGGGGTTAGGGATCACGCAGTGGCCGGTGAAGGGATAGCAAAACAGCCGGAGCGACCCCGGCGCCAATAATAAAAGCGCCCGGTGGTGGCGGGGGCCCTTGAAATGGACCCCGGAGGGCGGAAGGGGCGGGGCGGCAAGTGGCGGGCAGGCGTGAGGCAGAGGAGGGCGGGGAGTGAGGGCAGCGAGGGAGGGCGGGATGTGAGGGCAGCGGGATGTGAGGGCAGCGAGGGAGGGCGGGGAGTGAGGGCAGCGAGATGTGAGGGCAGCGAGATGTGAGGGCAGCGAGATGCGAGGGAGGGCGGGGAGTGAGGGCAGCGAGGGTGGGCTAGGACTGGGGCTGGGCGCAGGCCAGGAGCGTGAGGGGCTGCGAGGCAGGGGGAGTGGTGTGAGGCGCAGGGCGGTTAGAGAGTGTGGCTGCTGATCTGGGAGCGGCAGGTGCTCGTGGCCCGGGCTGCCCGATCCTGTAGCAGTGAAAGTCGGAACAGAAGTGCTATCATCTCGTCTGCAAATCATGACAGAAGTACTGTATCTCGCCTATACTCTGTCAATCACAAAATCACAGAACAGTAGGGAGGAACGCCCAGAGATTATCAAGTCCAACCCCCTGCCAAAGCAGGGTCCATAGGACAGGTCACACAGGTCAGTGTCCAGATGGGTCTGGAATCTCTCCAGAGAAGGAGACTCCACACCCACCTGGGCAGCCTGTCCCAGGGCTCTGTCACCCTTGCTGTGAAAAAGTTCTTCCCCATATTGGTGCGGAACTTCCTGTGCTCCAGCTTGAGGCCATCGCCCCTTGTCCTGTCCCCACAGACCACTGAGAAGAGGCTGGCCATTTCCCCCTGTGTCCCACAGTTCAGGTATTTCTAAACACTGACCAGATCCCCTCTCAGGCTTCTTTTCTCCAGGCTGAACGGCCCCCAGCTCACTCAGCCTTTCCTCACAGGGGAGATGCTCCAGGCCTTTAATAACCTTTGTAGCCTCTGCTGGACGCTCTCCAGGAGATCCCTGTCTTTTTTTGTACCAGGGAGCCCAGAACTGGATACAGTACTCCAGGTGGGAGTTTTTACTCAAATTGTGATTAAGACTCCCTCACCATTACTTAACAGTGTCTGATTGTGAGCTGGTGGAAATTAGAAAGATTGCCATTGAGTTTGAACTCCGTTGATGTTGAACTCCACCATCTCATGTGATGCCTCGAAAAGCCGGAATCAAAACTCAATAGCCTTGGTGACTATTAAGCAGGTATTCTTTACTGCAGCACTGGGCACACAGGGGATCTCTCCTCCGCATGTGTGCACCACTTAAAGCATAATGTCTCGTATTTATACAGATTAACTATACATAGTCATTATAATTTCTAAGAAAAGGCAGGGCTATGCAAATTATTTCCAAGCAGTCATTTACATTAGCTCCATCCAGACAGAGCATGTTCAGTGACACTCAGGGGGTCTTCTGGTGGTCTCCAGGGATGAAGGCTGGATGTCTTCCTCTCTCAATAGTCTCTTAAGCTACATCTATATCAATCTATTCAGCATTATTATATACCATTGAATCATTCACCCCTTTTCATTATCCTTACAAATTCTTTTGTCATGTCAAATTTTTGAAAAGCATTCACCTGTCTCTACTTAATGTCTTATTTTTCCTGCAATCCTCACGTTATAGTGATGTTTACAACACCACAAAAAACATTGAATTACCACAAACGAAATTAGAACTAAAATACTTATCATAATAATAAATGTAAAAAGTTCTTTGAGCCAAGCAAAATTTGGAAGCCAGGAAGCTTATTCTATACCTCTTTAAATCCCCATGATGTATCATCTTGAGCTACTTCATGAAGAATTTTAGTTTGTTTCCACATATTATTTAAATCTGCCTCAATTTCCTTTTCTTGTTTTATATATAGAATCATAGAATCATAGAATTGTAGAGGTTGGAAGGGACCTCGAGAGCTCATCAGGTCCAACCCCCTGCCAAAGCAGCTCCCTAGGACATTTCACTCAGATAGGCATCCAGACGGGTCTTGAATCTCTCCAGAGAAGGAGACTCCACCACCTCCCTGGGCAGCCTGTCCCAGGGATCCCTCACCCTCACTGGGGAAAAGTTCTTCCGCATGTTGGTGCGGAACTTCCTGTGCTCCAACTTGCAGCCATTGCCCCTTGTCCTGTCCCCACAGACACTGAAAAGGGGCTGGCTGATTCCCCCTGCATCCCCTGCTTAAGATAATTATAAACATTAATTAGGTCCCCCCTTAGTCTTCTCTTCTCAAGGCTGAACAGTCCCAACTTACTCAGCCTTTCCTCATAGGGGAGATGCTCCAGGCCCTTCATCATCTTCATAACCCTTCTTTGGACTCTCTCCAGGAGATCCCTGTCCTTTTTATACCAGGGAGCCCAGAACTGGACACAATCCTCCAGGTGGGGCCTGACCAGGGCAGAGTAGAGGGGAAGGGTCACCTCCTTTGACCTGCTGGCCACACTCCTCCGGATGCACCCCAGGATCCCATTGGTTCTCTTAGCCACTGAGGCACACTGCTGGCTCATGGCCACCCTGTCATCCACCAGGACCCCCAGGTCCTTCTCCACTGAGCTCTTCTCCAGCAGGTCATCCCCCAGCCTGTACTGATAGAAACGGTTGTTCCTTCCCAGGTGCAAGACTTTACACTTGCTTTTGTTGAACCTCATCTGGTTTCTCCCTGCCCAGCTCTCCAGCCTGTCCAGGTCTCGCTGGATGGCAGCGCAGTGTTCCTGTGTGTCAGCCACTCCTCCCAGCTTTGTGTCATCGGCACTTGCTGAGGATGGATGCTGTTCCCTCATCAAGGTCGTCAATGAAGATGTTAAGCAGGACTGGACCCAACACCGAGCCCTGGGGAACACCACTAGTCACAGGCCTCCAGTCAGATTCTGCTCCACGAATCACAACCCTCTGGGCTCGGTCCGACAGCCAATTCTCACCCCACCTCACTGTCCACTCATCTATCCCATGCTTTCTCAGCTTTGCTATCAGGATGTCATGGGAGACAGTATCAAAGGCCTTGCTGAAGTCAAGGTAGATGACATCCACTGCTCTCCCTCCATCTACCCAGCCGGTGATGAGATTGTAAGAGGCTATGAGATTGGTCGAGCACGATTTCCCCTTGGTGAATCCATGCTGACTACTCCTCATGACCTTCTTCTCTTCCAATTGCTTGGAGATGGCATCCAGAACAAGCTGTTCCATTACCTTTCCAGGGACAGAGGTGAGGCTGACTGGCCTAGAGTTGCTGGGATCCTCCTTCTTGCCCTTTTTAAAGGCTGGAGTGACATTGGCTATCCTCCAGTCCTCAGGCACTTCTCCTGTTCTCCAGGACCCGTTGAAGATGACAGAGAGCGGCTCAGCAATCACCTCCGCCAGCTCCCTCAGCACACGTGGATGTATCCCATCCGGTCCCATGGATTTGTGTGCGTTTATCCCTTTGAGCCGCTCCTGGACCTCCCCTACCTCAACCAGAGGGAAACATTTCATTTCCCAAACACTCCTACTTTCATCCAGTGCCTGTGGGTCCCAGGGGACCTTTGAGGTGAAGACCGAAGCAAAGAAGGCATTCAGTATCTCCACCTTCTCAGTATGCCCCGTTACCAGGACACCCTCCTCATTCAGCAAGGGACCTACATTATCCCTGGGCATCCTTTTGCTATTCACGTATCTAAAAAACCCTTTTTATTGTCCTTTATGTCCCTTGCCAGTTTCATTTCCAAGAGGGCTTTAGCCTTCCTAGTTGCGACCCTACAGGCCCTGACTACATTCCTGTATTCTCCCCATGTGCTCAGACCCTTCTTCCACAATTCATAGATCTTCTGCTTCTCTTTGAGTTTACTCAATAGCTCCGTGTTCATCCACGCAGGTCTTCTGCCTCTCCTTCCCGATTTCCTGCCCAAAGGGATGCATCGTTCCTGTGCTTGGAAGAAGTGCTGTTTGAATGCTAGCCAGCACTCACAGGCTCCCATTCCTTCAAACAGCGTAGCCCACGGGATAGCCCCTATTAAGTTGCGGAGGAGATCAAAGTTAGCTCTTCCAAAATTCAGGGTAGCTATCCTACTTTTTGGCTTGCTTCTTCCTCCCAGGATCTTGAACTCAACCATTTCATGGTCACTTTGTCCTAAGCTGCCCCCGACCTTCACTTCCCTTACGAGCCCGTCCTTGTTAGTGAAAACAAGGTCCAGCACCCGCCCTCCCCTTGTAGGCTCCTGCACCATCTGTAGCAGGAAATTGTCTTCAACACACTGCAGAAATTGTCTGGACTGCATACGACTGGCCGTGTTGCTTGCCCAGCAAATATCTGGATAGTTGAAGTCCCCCATAAGGATCAGTGCCCGGGATCTTGAGGCTACTTCTACCTGCTGATAGAATGCACTATCAACCTGCTCCTCTTGATCAGGGGCCTATAGCACACTCCCACAACAATGTCACCCATACCAGTTTGCCCCTTGATTTTAACCCACAAGCACTCGACGGATGGTTCATCCTTCCCCAGGTGGAGCTCAATACAATCTAGGTGCTCTCTCACATAAAGAGCAACTCCTCCACCTCGCCTCCCTAGCCTGTCTTTCCTAAAAAGCACATAGCCATCCATGACAGCGTGCCAGTCGTCCAGGTTATCCCACCACGTCTCTGTGATTGCAATGAGATCGTGGCCCTGCGACCGCACAAAGATCTCTAATTCTTCTTGTTTGTTCCCCATGCTACGTGCATTTGTATAAAGGCATTTTAGTGGGGCAGCAGATGTAGGTATCCTCAACAGCCCACAGCGAGATTTCTGCCAGGGGGCTGGCAAAAGTGGCTCCACTGAGGAGTACTCAGGGCAATCCACAGAATTTTCCCTACTCACACATGGAAAAATGTCTCCAAGTCCACCACTGTGCTGTTGGTATTTACCTTTTTCCACCATCAACTCTTGTTGTGACTCCCGAAGCACTTGCCTAACCCCAGCAGCCTTCTTAATATCCCCTTCCCCCTTCCTAACTAGTTTAAAGCTCGATTGATGAGCCCTGCCATCTCCTGGGCAAGGATCCACTTTCCTTTATGGGACAGGTGAGCCCCATCAGCAGTACTCATGCCAGGAGCAGAGTACACCATCCCTTGGTCAAAAAACCCAAAGTTCTTGCGCCAGCACCAGCCTTTCAGCCACACATTCAACTCATGGGTTCTCCTGTCCTGCTCTGAGCCCCTCCTCCCACAAGTGGGGATAGATGAGAATATTATTTGGGCTCCCCCCCCCCCCTCAACAAAGCACCCCAGGTCCCGGAATTCCCTTTTGGTGGCTTGCAGGCTACACTTCGTGATTGCATCCCTGCCTGCTTGAACTATCAGTAATGGATAATAGTCAGTGGGTCTAACCAGCCCTGATAGCCTTCTTGTAATGTCCCTGACCCGGGCTCCAGGGAGGCAGCACACCTCCCTGTGTGTAGGGTCTGGTCTACATATAGGGCCTTCTGTCCCTCTGAGAAGGGAATCCCCTACTACAACTACCTTTCTCTCTTGCCTCACAGAGGCAGTCTCAAGGCGTGCGGATGATCGCCTCACTCTAGGTTTCCGCTTCCTCTGAGGCAGAGGGGCTGCATTCATCCTCTGACATACCTCCTCCTCAACTGCCAGGGCCCCAAACCTGTTGCTTAGGGAAACCTGGGGGAGTGGGGTAGGTAGGCAGGGGGAGTGCCTACGACGGCGAGTCGGGACTGTCTTCCAGCCCTCCTCGGGGTTTGGGTCACTCCCATTTACCTGGCTAGGGCAGAGAGGGGGGACCGTCTTCAGGTGCGAAGTGTCTTCCCCACTCTCTTCCTTCTGGGATGCCAGGGAGCTACTCCACCAGTCAATCTCTTGCTCGCAATCCCTGATCGCTCTCAGTCTTTCGAGCTCTTCCTTTAGTTCTACAACCAAACAGAGCAGATCGTCGACCTGCTCACACCTCACACAGGTTAGGTGCTTGCCTCTTTTCCCTGGCAACTGCAGACTCTGGCATTCCCTGCAGCCCGAGACCTGAACCGCAGCATCCCGAGGCAGGCCCTCCGTCGGGGTTGCCCCAGATTTGTAGGGCGAACCTCTCCGCCTGGTGGAGACCATGGTTAACTGTCTGTGCACACGGCAGACGGGGAACCCTCAGCTCGCCCTTTGTACTCTGTGAGCCGGTCCGCTGAATCTACCCTCTCAGCTAGCTAGGAGGGGAGGCTTGCTCTGCCTGTCTGCTTGCGCTGCCTGCACAAACTGCTGCACCACGCCCTTCTGCCGCGCCACGGCCTGTTTGCCCGCCCTGTATATAGCTTTTTCCAGTTCAGTTACTCCAAGCAATGGGAGGAACCATCTTGCAAAGCCAGGAGAAGCAGTTGGCCATAGTACTAGGGAGGTTGAGTCCCTCTTTATGTACTGTTGTCCTGGTTTCGGCTAGGATGGAGTTAATTTCTTTTCTAGCAGTGGATGGAATGCTGTGTTTGGGAGTCAGGATGAGAGCAGTGCTGATAGCACCCCAATGTTTCTAGTTGTTGCCAAGCAATCAAGGACTTTTTCAGTTCTTCATATTTCCCTACTAACAAGAAAGGAGGGGATGCAGCCAGGACAGGTGACCCAAACTGGCCAAAGGGGGTATCCCATGCCAATTACATCATGCTCAGTATAAAAGGGGATTGGAGGGGAGGAGGAGCAGATGGCTCCAGGACACATGGTTTTTGGGAGATGGATGGTTTCCGGGATGGCTCTGGGCTGCGTGGCATGAGCTGTGTTGTTCGGTGAGAAACTGCATTGTGTATCACCAGTTTCATATATTTTTTGCTCTAAAGTCCTGTTATCATTGTTATATCTATTTTTTCTGCTATTCTAGTAAACTATCCTTATCCCAGCCCACGGGGTTTTGGTTTCTTGGTTTTGGTTTGGTTTATTTTCATTTCCTTTCCTTCCCTTCTCCCCCTCTCCTCCCCCCACTGGACGAGCCAATAGGTGATGGTCACAGTGCCTCTGGGAATCACATTTAGGAGAAAAAAACCCCACAGGCAGCAGCATTTTGTCACCAGAGAACGGAGTGAGAAGATGTAAGAAGTTGTGCAGACACCAAGGCCAGGGAAGAAGGAGGCAGGGAGAATGAGACGTTCCAGGTGCCAGAGAAAGAGATTGCTCTGCAGCCCGTGGAGAAAACCATGGTGAAACGGATGTCCCCCTGCAGCCCATGGATAAGGACAGGGAGCAGATCCCGTCTACAGCCTGTGGAGAGACAGACCCATGCTGCAGCAGGTTTGCCAGGGGACTTGGAGCAGTCTGGGCTCAAAGGTCAGCACCCCATGGAAGGGAGCCCTGCTGAGGCCTGTGGTGAGGACATGACTCCCTGATAGAAAGGACTCATGCTGGAGGAGTTTGAGGAGGACTGTCTCCCATGGGTGGGACCCCACGGTGCAGCAGAGGAAGAAGGTGTGGAATGCCCTCCCCAGCTAAGAAGGAAAACAACTCTGGAGGAACTGACTGAAACCCCCCACTCCCCATTCCCTGCCCCTCCCTGTGCTGTGATGGGGGGGGAAGAAGGGAGTGAAATCATGGCTGAAGTCTGCTACGAGGGAAGGGGTGGGGGGGTAGTAGAGGTGTTAAGATCTGGAGAAGGAAAGTAGCTTGTGAGGAACTGACCAAAACCCCATTCCCTGCCCCTCCCTGCACCATGTTGGGGGGGGGAAGAAGGGAGTAAAATCATGAATGAAGTCCACTAAGAAGGGAGAAGTGGGGGGAGGTGCTTTAAGACCTGGCCGCTTCTCATTATCCAACTCTGGTTTCATTGGGTGTGTAATGTAGTTGTAATAAATTTGTTTTCTTTACTTTATTCTGTGTTGAGTCTGTTTTGTCCATGACACTAATTGCAGAGTGATCCCTCTCTGTCCTTATCTCAAATCCTAAGCCTCCCAATATATATTTTCTCCCTTTTCTGCAGAAAAGGAGAGTGAACGAGTGGCTTTGGTGGGAATTTGGCCTCTACCCAGAGTCAAAGCACCTCAGTCCTTTTTGTTGATCAACGTGGGGCTTGAAGGGTTGGGATAATGGTAAGATCTGACCCAACTGTGTTAAAAAGCTGTGATAAAATGTTTATCACATGTGTTATTTGAAGAGGGGATGGTAACTATGTTTTGTCAGTTCACCTGGGTTTGGTATGTGAACCCACACCCACTTTAAGTAATCCCTGCCCAGCTGTTTATCACCTCAGGAAGGGGAGTCAGGTTCCTAATTCTGTTGTACTGTGTGATACTGATTTATGACAAGATATCATCTGTGTTTATCATCCTCAGAGAGCATCTATATGAGGCATTTCTGTCATTTCCAGCTCTTGGCTTTACTTAATAATGACACTCAATTGATGGGGAAGATGGGTGGATGCTTCCTCCTCCCCTTTTTCCTTCAGACTTGTTACAACAGCCTTTAAGAACTTTGATTATCCCTGGGATGTTCAGACTAGCATGTATCTGTTGCTCATTCTACTGAATGTTCTTCAAGTGTTACAAGAAATTGTTTTAAGAATATTGCAAGGAGATTTTCCCTGGGTCTGAAGTTTCAGGGGTGGCACGGTTCATGGGACAGAATGAGCAAATATCCAGACAAGGAAAACAAATTTGTAGACTCTATGGATACCCAGATCTCAAAAACTGAGACTGTAGCCGAGCCAGAAAGAACCCTTACAGCAATCACTGTAGCTACTCAAGACATCAGAGGGCACAGCTCCTCCAACTCCCACAAGCACTACGGCTACTTCAACTTCAGAGACTTCAGCTCCTCCAATCCCCACAAGAAGCTACTCAAAAGTTCAGAGGCCAACCATGTAGTCGAGTCAGGAATCCAACCAGTACTGGTATTGGTCACCCCGACACAGAAGAAGAAATACACTATGAAATCAGTCTGCCTCGAGAAAGATGACTATGATGATGAACCAGGACCATCATGAGAACCTGAAGAAGAGGTGATACCAGAGGTTATATGTAGGAGAATGGTTAGCAGCCAGAGGCCATGAATTAACGGAAGGCCTGCACAGCCCAGACTTAGAAGCTGCAGCCAGAAGGAGCTAATTTTAGGTAAGCACGGAGTGTTTGTAGGAGCTATCTTTAGTACGAGCGAGCTACTTGTAGGAGCTAAGTTTAGCAACCAATAGAAGAATAGTTGATACCTATATGCCAATAAGGGAATAGTTGAACTAATAATATTTTCACTACCTAAACTATATAAGATAAAAGTGTGTGCCAATAAAGTGGATCTTGCAGCTAACTCATATTGGGTCATCTCTTGATGCCAGATCCTTTGCATCTTCCTGCTGATCCTGGGGCTTACAGCGATTCCCGCGGCTCCTGCCTGGATTTTTTACAACAGTTATAACCCAACCCTTGTCTTTGAATGAGCTAAGAGACATGATTTCATCTGCCTCCCAGGGGAGCAGGTTATCACCTGGCTACTCCAGTGCTGGGATAATGGAGCCAGAAGGCAAAGATTTTGGAATATCACCAGAGGAGGAGGTGACGTGTGCTGAAGAGGCCCCTCTGGATAATGAACTTCCAGAAAATAAGAAAAAATACGCCCTGTTCACCAATGGGTCCTGTCATCCTGTTGGCAAACATCAGAGGTGGAAGGCGGCTGTGCGGAGTCCCACATGACAAGTTGCAGAAGCTGCCGAAGAAGTAGGCGAATCCAGCCAGTTTGCAGAGGTTAAAGCCATCCAGTTGCTTTAAGCACTGCCAGACAAGAAAAGTGGCCAAAACTGTACCACTATACTTGTTGCTTGGTGTAGCTGTGCTGCTTAGATGGCTTTTGCAAAACAGCAGCAATTGCTGTTAACACTAGCCAATTCAAGGCCAAGATGCTTCTGACCAACCAGAGATGGATTCACAGCATCTCTGTGAATCACACATAGGAGAAAAAAACCTGCAGGCAGGTGCTCTTCGCCACCGGAGCGGGGAGTGGGAAGATGTACCAAGCTGCGCAGACACCAATGCCAGGCCTGAAGGGGGGAAAAGAATGTGGAAAGAAAGTTTCCCCTGCAGCTCGTGGAGAAGACCATGGTGAAGCGGGCTGTCCCCTCACAGCCCATGGATGAGGATGGGGAGCAGAGACATCTACACCCTGTGAAGAGATTGATCCATGCCTCAGCAGGTTTGCCGGGGGACTTGTGACTTTGCGGGGAGCCAGGCCAAAGGAGTCTGGGCCCAAATGTCAGCACCCTATGGAAGGGAGTCCTGCTGAGAGGCCTGTGGTGAGGAGATGACTCCACGATGGAGAGGACTCACGCTGCAGAAGTTCGTGGATAGACTCTCACGTGGGTGGGACCCCACAGCACTGTAAGGGAAGAGTGTGTGTGTGTGTGGAATGCCGCCCCCCAGCTGAGACAGAAGACAACTCTGGAGGAACAGACTTAAAACCCCCTTCCCTGCCCCTCCTGGTGCTGCGATGGGAGGGAAGAAGGGAGTGAATTGATGATTAAAGTCAAGTGTGTGAAGAGGCAAGGGGTGGGGGGAAGTAGAAGTGTTAAGATCTGGGGAAGGAAAGCAGCTTGTACCGCTGGAACCCCACTCCCCATTCCCTGCCCCTCCCTGTGCCATGTTGGGGGGGGAAGAAGGGAGTAAAATCGTGATGAAGTTTAAGTTTGCTAAGAAGAGGAGGGGTGGGGGGGGGGGATGGTGCTTTAAGACCTTGACTCCAGGTCACTCACAGGGTGTATTAGTTGTAGTAGTAATAAATCACTTTTCTTTCTTTTATTCTGTGCTGAATCTGTTTTGCCCATTGCACTAACTGGAGAGTGATCCCTCTGTCCTTATCTCAAGTCCTAAGCCTCCCAATATATATTTTCTCCCCTTTTCAGCTGAAGAGGGGAGTGAGCGAGCGGCTTGATGGGCATTTGGCCTCTAGCCAGGGCCAAAATCACCGCAATGCTGACTCCTGGATTGGGGCCAATGCCCTGGGGACGTGGTTACAGCAATGGAAAGAAGGAACTGGCAGCGCAAAGGCAAACCGATCTGGGCTGCTCCGTTGTGGCAAGACACCTCTGCCCAGTTAGACAACCTAACTGTAAAAGTATGTCATGTAGATGCCCACACACCCAGGAGCCAAGCCACTGAAGAACACTGTAACTACCAGCAGGTTGATCAGGCTGCCAAGATTGAGTGGCTCAAATAGACCTCGACTGACAATGTAAGGGTGAATTATTTATAGCTCACTGGGCCCATGACACCTCAGGCCATCAAGGAAGAGATGCCACATATAGATGGGCTCATGATTGAAGCGTGGATTTGACCATGGACACCATCTCACAGGTGATCCACGAATGTGAAACATGTGCCTGGATCAACCAAGCCAAGCAGTTAAAGCCTCTGTGGCATGGAGAGACCTGGCAGACTGATTACACAACTCTCCCAGAGATATGCCAAGCCAAGCGGTATGTGCTTACAGTGATAGAAACAACCACCAGCTGGCTAGAAGCTTACCCTGTGCCCCATGCCACCACCTGGAACACCATCCTGAGTCTCAAGAAGCAAGTCCTCTGGCAACATGGCTTTCCAGAAAGAATCAAGTCAGATAATGGAACTCATCTCCAGACTAATCTCATAGACACCTGGGCCAAAGAACACGGCATTGACTGGGTATATCATATGCCCTACCATGCACCAGCCTCTGGGAAAATCGAGAGGTACAATGGACTGTTAAAAACTACTCTTAAAGCAATGGGTGGTGGAACCCTAAAAAACTGGGATGCGCGTTTAGCCAAAGCCACATGGCTAGTTAATTCCAGGGGATCTACCAATCGAGCTGGCCCCGTCCAATCAAAAGTCCCAAAAACCATGGAGGGAGATAAAGTCCCTGTAGTATGCATGAGAAACCTGTTGGGGAAGACAGTCTGGGTTGCTCCTTCTTCAGGCAAAGGCAAACCCATTGGTGGGATTGCTTTTGCTCAGGGACCTGGATGCACTCGGTGGGTGATGCAAAAGGATGGGGAAGTCCAGTATGTACCCCAAGGGGACTGAATTCTAGGTAAGGATAGCTGCTAAATTCTTGGTGTATAAATCAGTCCATGGCAGATGATTCTACATAATAGATAAACGACATTATGAACCTCCCCAATACTCTGAAAATGTAAGATCTGGGCATGATGTAGATCATGTGGAAAAAGGGGTGCATAATGTCCTGGTTCTGGCCAAGCCAGAGTTAACCTCCCCAAGCAGCCAGCCCAGGTGAGCTGAGTCAGCCCAAGCTGTTTTCCACAACACCTGACACCACTTCCCCATAAAAGCAGCCGTCAGGGGAAGAGCATGGGCTTGTTGCCTCCAGAATGGTCTGAGTATGGTTGGGGCATTGGTCAGTCAGTTGGTCTGTCAGTCCATCTGGCTGTTGGACAGCACTCTATAGTTGTCGGGTCAATAAGCTACTCTGTGGTAGCACTGGCTGTGAGTGTAACTGGCCATTATTGTTCTACATTCACAGTGATTTTTGTCAGTAAACTGTCTTTATCCCAACCCACAGAAGCCCTGTCTGTCTCTCCTGTAGGAGTGAGCGAGCGGCGTTGTGGTGCTCAGCTACTCTCTGGGGCTGAGCCACCACAAGGGGGCAAGTGATTCAATATTTGGTCTCCAGGAATTAAGTATCCTAAAGTACATGTTCCGCTCCATTTATGTGGTAAAACTATCTAGGCCTTTCTAACTCTACATAGCCACCATAATCCTCTAGGAATACAGTCAAATGAAAAATGTCCCTTTAATCCCTGAATTACAGGGAGTTGACACTCACTACCACGTGGAAGTGTTTTGACAAGAAGTTTTTCCTTTACGTGGGTCAAAACACAAACTCCAATTTAGGGCTGTATAATTCACATTAAAGTCTCCTAATTTTAAGTCACTAGTATAATTTTTCCTTATAATTATGGCTTTTCCCAAACTTTGTAGCTCAAACTTGGGATTGGTCCCATTCTTTAATTTGTTATTCTTAAAACTATATGATGTCGTGATACTTGACATCATTGTAGTTTTCCCCCCGCATAATGTTTTTCTGCTAGGGAGTTACACTAATTTTTGACCAGGAAAACAGTCAATTCCTTCAGTTTCTTGAGCAGGCCAATGTAGTTTCTCCACAATCTGGAGCCAGACAATCTTTTAAAGAGCTACAGGGTCAACTCCAGTTAGCATATGCCGCTAGTATTCCAAAGAGGGGCATTTCCATGTTTTTCTTGGGAAGTGCAGTACATATCCAACAGTCATTGTCCTTACAAGCAGTAATAGTTTAAAAGAACCATAATATTAGACAGACACAGTCATTTTTCATGTTACCACCTCTGCAGTTTCAGCCTTAAAGATCCTTGGGGTTCAGAGGTCCAGTGCTCTCCTGGGGCTCTTTTACTCAGGAAGAGTGAATCAGGTAGGTTGCTCTTGTACCTTGGTGACTGTGAAAGTTCTTAACAGCACCTGGTATGGTCCATCCCACTTTTCATGAAGTGGATCACCTGAAAAAAAACTTCAATAAAACCCGATCTCCAGGATTAAAGGTGTCTATAGGGTAGTTTAAACCTTTGGCCCTAGTCCCTAATGCACTTTTCTTAATTTGTTTCAACTGTTTTCCCAGAGATATCATATAATTCTGCAAGTAAGAATCTCCTAACTGATTCAGATCCTCTCCTTTATATTCAGTGTGGTATGGTCTTCCATACAGTTCAAAAGGACTGAGATTTTCTTTAGACAGAGGCCTTAAACGTATCCTATAGCTGCAATGGGTTGTGCTTGATACCAATACAAATTTGCTTCTTGATAAAGCAACAGATATATAATATTTGACAAATGGTTCATCTTCTCTACCTGTTCACTTCCTTGTGGCCTGTCAGGAGTGTGTAATTGCCAGTCAGTTCCCAATATCTTGCTCGCTTGTACTACTTGCGCACAAAAATGCGATCCCCTATCTGATGAAATGACCGCAGGTACCCCAAACTGAGGTGTTACTTCATTTAGCAGTACCGTAGTTACCTCTCTCACAAGTTAGTTTTGTGAGGAAATGCCTCTGGCCATCCAAAAAAGGCATCACAGAATCACAGAGTTCTAGGGGTTGGAAGGTACCTCTAGAGATTAAGTCCAACCCCCTGCCAGCACAGGTTCCTTAGGACAGAACGGTACCTGTAAGTGTCAGTAAGTACCAGTAAGTATCTGTACTCCCCTTTTCTTGGGAGCTCAGAGAAATCAATTTGCCAGCGGTCCCCTGGTATGTTTCCTTTTCCAATGTTCCCTAATCACACCTGGTTATCTGTGTTGGAGTGATTTTTTCAAACATTACTGAGTCACTGTCAAATTGTAATAGATACAGATTTTTCCCTATTAATTTTGATTTAGAGTTTATACAGGGAGTCTGTTCCCCAGTGTGTTCTATTGTGGTGGTCTTTGACAATTTCCTCTACCTGTTATTCAAGTAATGCTTTATCAGCCCAAAAGTATTCAATATTTTCCTGCTCATTCAAAACTCCTATTTCTATTTTCTGGAATTAATGTTAGAATCTCCTGCATTCTTTCTGCTGCCTGTTTTGCCTCATGATCAGCCAATCTATTACCTTTTTCTGGTCAGCGTTTTCTGGTCAGGACACACTTTCAGGTGTCCTCGAAGATCACCATAAAGGTGATCTTGGTTGGCAGTTGAACTGCTTCTAATAAGAAAAGTATTTCTCCTGCATGCTTAATGTGTTTCCCTTGGCTTGTTAAAAGCCCACGCTGTTTACAAATTGCTCCCTGGGCATGCACAACTCCAAAGGCATACTTAGAATCTGTCCATGTAGTTACCCTTTTTCCTACTGCAAGTTCTAATGGTCTGGTTGAGGCAATAATTTCTGCCTTTTGGACTGAAGTTCCAATAGGTAAAGGATTTGATTCTATTACCTGGTCAGTAGTGGTCACTGCATATCCAACCTTACAGACACTTTGCTGGATGAAACTACTACAGTCTGTGAAACAGGAATCTTGAGTGTCTTCCAAAGGCTCTTCTTTCAAATTGGGTCTGCTAGAATACACTGCTTCCGTTGTCTCCAAGCAACCATTTGTCAGTGGTTCAGCTGTAGTTTCACTGAGGAAGGAAGCTGGATTCACAGTTACTTTAATGACAACATTATCATTCTTTCAAATCTGTCTGCTAGAAAACACAGCTTCCTTCAAGATATCATATGTCAGTGGTTTGGTTGTAGTCGAGCTTAGTTACTGAGTATTAGTTAGTTATTTAATGACAACATCATCAGACTGCACAAGAATACCTTGATATTTCAAAATCTGGATGGGAAAAGCCCATGATCTCCCTTTTGTTCCAGGATGACAGACACAGTATGAGAGACCATTTCTGCCATCTTCTGGGCTAACGTGAATTTCCGGGCTGCTTCAATGTTAAGTATTAGGGCAGCTCCTGCTCCTAACAGCTCCTGGCCATCCTCTGCTTGCTGTCATCATCCAGCAGCTTAGAGAAATACACCACTGCTCTTTCATAAGGTCCTAAACGTTGATCCAGGACTTCCCAGGTTTACTCCTGTTTTTTCATGTAAAAGGAGCAAGAAGTGTTTAGTCACATCCCACAGCCCAAAGGCTGGAGCTCTCGTAAGTTCCTTTTTAAGTGTGTTAAAAGCTTTCTAGGCCTCTTTTGCCCACACCAGTTGGACAGGATTAATTTTCAAGAGTTCATAAAGAGGCTTTGCTATTATTCCATAATTGTAAATCCACAACTGACACCAGCTCGACATGCCCAAAAAGGTTCTGAGTTCTCTTACCATCTGAGGAAGAGGGTCTTACAGATGGCTTCTTTTTGCTTGGCATCCAATTCTCCTTGTCCTCTAGAAATCGCTTATCCCACACAGGTTACTCATTGTTGTACCATTTCAGCTTTCTGTTGAGAGACTTGATATCAATTTAGTCCCACAAAATTCAACAAACTTGTCCCTTGAATCCAGTCAGGTTTTGTTTCAGTTACTATTAATAGGCCATTCACATACTGCAGAAAGATTCTGTCTCCGGAGGGGAGTCCCACGTTTCAAGTTCTCCTGCAAATTGATTCCCAAAGATTGTTGGATTTAAAAATTGGGTTTTTTTGTTTTAAAGCCTTGGGGTACACTGTCCAGGCAAGCTGGGCAATCCTACCAGTAGAAGGACTTCAAATGCAAATAGCTTTTGATTTGCTTTGGCTAATGGCAGGCAGAAGAAAGCATCTTTTAAGTCTAGGACTGTAAACCAAATCTGTGTATTCTTAAGCTTTGTCATTAGTGTGTAGGGATTAGCCAGCACCAGGGGCAAACCTTTAACAATATTATTTATTGCCCTGAGGTCTTGTGCTATTGGATACGTTCCATAAGGCTTTTAATTGGTAAAACAGGAGCATTATATTCTGATTCACATTCCACAAGATAAAGTTCCCATTTCCCTGCACATGAGTTGGGGCAGCTTGCCATGTTAACTGCTTCTCAGTCTCTGTCATTTCACTTCGCATTAAATCGATACTCCTCCAGTCTGGATCCCAATTCTTAACAAACAAAATCTTTTTGCCATCTTAGAGGGGTCATCCCTATATCCTTTAGCTATTTCCTTCTGATCACTGATCATAAAGGGAGTCTTTAAGTGTTTCCCTGGCCGGTCCCACAACTTCTCATAGAGGAGCTGGTAATTGCAGGCCTTCGTCAGTTTTACTTCTGGCTCAACTTCTAACAGGACCGGAGCTGGAATGATCAGATGTTTCTTTATCTGATTCACTTTTCCTCTCACCAAAAAGGGAGGGGATCCTAATTCATCCGCTTCTGGTATTTTATCCCCCCCTTTCTTGTAGAAGACCCTTTCTGTGTACAACACTCCCCCATACTACAAGCAGAGCAGCATCACTTTGGTTGTTTCTCTTTCTCCCTGTTTTTATCTTTTTCCTAAAGCCAATACTAAGGGATCCTGTGGTATTGTAAGCCCACACTCCCTCTGCCATTCCAAATCATCTCGGAGGGTGGAAAAAACATATCAGCACAGCCAGTTTCATCCCATTTCCCTTTTCTCTTAAAAAAGCATTAATTGCAATACTTTATCAAGTTCTTTTTACTCACACTTCCACTAGGTTCTCCTCGGATTTCTTCCCAATGCCAAATCACACAACTCAGAGGGCTCTCTTTAGGGATTTCGCTACTTGTTTCCCTCCCATAGTTAGATTTACCTCTTGATTCCTGTTATAAACAACTCAACTCCCGTCTCTCTCTCCAGCAATACTAACGAGGATGATAGGCTTTCTCTAACACATTCTCAGTTCCACACTGATCGCACCAAAAAAATCATCCCAAATCTCCCTCTCACAGATACGCTGCATCTCAGTCACTCACCACTCACAGCAGAGTTAACCTGTTGCACTCACACCAACAGTTTGTCAAATCTAAATCAGTTTTCCAAACTCAGTTCCTTGTAACAATACCCAGAGTCAAGACCAATCAATCAGTGCCACCAGAGCAGCGATTCCCATTGGGAATCAAACCCCGGTCTCCTGTGTGATAGGCAGGAGTTCTCCCACAGAGCAGCACACTGCTACAGAAGTTCGCAGCACAGCTCCACACTCACTTTGTGCTTAGTTAAAACTCTCATTCACACCTGCACAAGATCTTTATATGATAAATCCAAACCAGAACAATACTCGATACAGTTACCGAGACTCCAATCATTAGCAGCATTTACACACTACCCATCAAACGTAGACCAGCAGGCACAAGTAACCTGGTACATGACACTCATGGGACATCTCCTGATGGCTTAGAGTATCCCCAAACGACCGGTCCCCAAAAACCAAATACCAAGGTACCCAAGTATACCAGATACAACCCGGTATATACCAAAACAAAGAGCTCAAATAAGTTTAAAATAATACCTTAATAATTGGAGGATTGTCCTTGTCTGCCCCCGCAGTGAGCTGCGCAGTGTGAGGAGTCCCTCCAGGAAATCCCGGGACACGCCTTGGGAGTCCTGTTCCTTACCAGATCCTGCAGCTGAGCAGAGAGGGTCCCATCTGGGATGCCTCGAAACTGATGCCTCGAAAAGCCGGAAACAAAACTCAATAGCCTTGGTGACTATTAAGCAGGTATTCTTTACTGCAGCACTGGGCACACAGGGGATCTCTCCTCCACATGTGTGCACCATTTAAAGCATAATGCCTCATATTTATATAGATTAACTATACATAGTCATTATAATTTCTAAGAAAAGGCAGGGTTATGCAAATTATTTCCAGGAAGTCATTTACATTAGCTCCTGTCCTGGTTTCAGTCAGGATAGAGTTAACTTCATTTGTAGCAGCTGATGGGATGCTGTGTTTGGGAGTTACAATGAAAGCAGTGCTGAGAACACCCTGATGTTCTTAGTTGCAGTCAGACAGTCAAGGACTTTTCTCAGCTTCTTCGTATTTCTCTATTCATGAGAAAGGAGGGGCAAAGCCAGGACAGGTGACCCAGATGGGCCAAAGAGAGTATTCCATGCCAATGACGTCCTGCCCAGGATAACGGGGGGCTGTTGGGAAGAAGAAGAGGGGCGGTTGGGGGACGCGTGCTGCTTGGGGGGACGGTCGGGTTCCGGGACAGCTCTGGGTGGTCCGGCCTGAGTTGTGTGGGTCGGGGAGAAACTGCATTGGGGATCAAGAGTTTCATATTCTTTTGCTCTAAAGTCCTGTTAGCATTGGTATATTTTATCTTTCTGTTCTCTTAGTAAACTCTCCTTATCCCAACCCACGGGCCTCTTAGTTTCTTGGGTTTGGAGTTATTTGCCCCTTCCTTTTCCCTTCCCTTGTTTCCCCTTTTTCCCTCTTCCCCTGCTCTTTTACTTTAAGAAGCAGGCAGCTGCGTGGATCTCGGCCCACAGCCAGGGTGAAACCACGACAGCTCCATCCAGATAGAGCATGCTCAGTGACACTCAGGGGGTCTTCTGGTGGTCTTCAGGGATGAAGGCTGAATGTCTTCCTCTCTCTCAGCACATGCTCTTTATGGTTTTCTCCATAGTTTCTAAAACACATTCCTGGGCTCAAAAACACATTCCTGCACAAACTAGTTAGTAACCCTTTTTAGCTGAAAGTAAGATATACTCTGTCTCTTAATTGGTTGTTGGTCTCATTATTTATGACTCCCTTATCTTCACTTCTTTATCTTCAAGGCTGTTCCACTGTTATGGTTAAATTTTGTAGCTGCTCTCATGAAACAGCTCACACAGTTACAGCCATATTCTACTAAAATCCAAACCAAATCTATTCTCAAAACACACAAATTCTTCTTATATTAAAGCTATATTAACTGTCTCTTAAGCTACATCTGTACCAATCTGCTCAGAATTATTACATATCATTGAATCATGTGTTGCTGACTTCCAAGCTGCCCCCAACCTTCACTTCCCTAACAAGCCCATCCTTGTTCAAAACAAGATCCAGTACACACTCCCACCCCCCGCTCTTGGCTCCTCTACCATCTGTGACTGAAAGCTGACTTCCACACATTGCAGAAACTGTCTGGAATGCACATGACTAGCCCTGCTGCTTACCCAACAAGTACCTGGATAACTGAAGTCCCCCATAAGAACCAGCACCTGGGATTCCAAGGCTGCTTCTAGCTGCTTGTGGAAGGCATTGTCAATTCTCTCCTCCTGATCAGGAGGCCTGTAGTACACACCTACAACAGTGTCACCCACACCAGCTTGCCCCTTGATTCTCACCCACAACCTCTGCACTGGTACCTCACCCTCCCCAGGTGGGGTTCAATACATCCCAGTAGTTCTCTCACATAAAGAGCAACTTCTCCACCTTGCCTCCCCAGCCTGTCTTTCCTAAAAAGCACATAGCCATCCATGACAGCATTCCAGTCATCCAAGCTGTCCCACCACGTCTCTGTGATTGCGATGAGATCGTGGCCTTGGGACTACACAAAGATCCCTGACTCATCCTGTTTATTTCCCACGCTGTGTGCATTAGTATACAGGCACTCTGGGGAGGCAGCAGGTGCAGGTATCCCTAACAGGACATAGGAAGATTTCAGGCAGGGGATGGGTAATGGTGCCTCACGGCCCCAAACCTATTGCTTAGGGGAACCTGGAGGAGTAGGGGTGGCAGGCAGGGGGTGCGCCTACGACACTGAGCTGGGACTTTCTTCCAACCCTCCCTGATGCTCAGGTCACCCTCTTCTGCCTGACTGGTACAGGGCAAGGGTTCTGTCACCAATTGTGGAGTATCTTCCTGGCGCACTTCCCTCTGGGATGCCAAGGAGCAGCTCCACCAGTTGATCTCCCTCTCACAGTCCCTGATGGCCCTGTCTTTCAACCTCCTCTTTCAGTTCAGCCCCTGTGATACACGTCCACCTAATTCATGTCAGTATGGAATAATGCCGGGGCCACGTAGTGAGGCATGACACTTTTGTACCCTTGTATGGTCGGCAGGGACGTAAATAGTTTCTGGCAGGGAAAGGGGGCTGAGTGCTGGGGCGAGTAGTCCTACAGAGCTGGCACAGGCGCACTCCCGCTGCTTAGTTACCTAGCGTTACACGCAGGCCCTTCCGAGTGGCGCATGCGCAGTTACTGTTACTACGTGCACAGCGGCACACGGAGACAACCAGCGGGGAGGGGAGGGGCGCATGCGCAGTCACTGTTACCCGCTGAGCCGCTTCAGGCGGCGAAAGACGGACCAATCACAGAAAGAAGTGTCTGCTCTCCGACAGGAGGTAGCGTGAAACGGAAGCCGCGCAGAGTGCCTGGGCCGAGCGGGCTGCCCGGGCGCCGCCCTCTGCTTGCCTTTCGTTCATTTAACAGTTTATTCAGTTTGGTTACAATCCTGTTTGGGACCGAGTCATTTCTCACAGCCCCCATGCTGAGCAGATCGTCCCCCTGCTCACACCTCACGGAGGTGGAATTCTTGCCCCCCTTCCTGGCAGCAGCGGGGTCAGGCATCCTCTGGAGCCAGAGCCCTGGACAGTGACATCTCCAGGCAGGCTGTCCGGCTGGGTTGTCACAGTTTCGTTGGTGCAAGCTGTACCTGGTGCAGACAGGAACAGCCTTTGCTTGTCTGGGCGAGAGCTGCTCAATTGGTTTTACCTTCTGAGCCACAGCCGAGATCTCACCCTGCCTACCGCAAACTGCCGCCCAGACTACTGCCAACACATCCTAGTGACGGTATAGGGCTGCTGAGGGGTGGGTGGGTGGGGTTAAGATAAACAGAATATGCTGATTGATTCTCAGATGGAGCAACGCATCTCTATAGAAGAGACGTGACAACCAGCATCAAACAGAATTCCACACCTGGCGTGAAGTTGACTCGGACTGACGGGACACCACAGCTCCATGGTGGTAGATATTGCACCTTTACTGTCTTTTTTTTCCCATCTTTCTTTCTTTTTCTTGCACTTCTGTGAATTTTGATGTAACTGTTAAACTACTTCTACTCCTTAAGGTATCTGACCTCATTTGTGTCTCGCTCTGGGAATAACAACAAATCTCCCCAGACCTTTCCAGCTTGGAACATTCACACACAGAATTCCCTGAAGTGAGAATGATCCATTTTCACTTACTTACCTTTATATGTGTACCTCTCAGGGATGTAAGGACTGGATATTTGTGTAGAGACTTGTGTGTGCATCTTGTTGAAACCATTTTGTTGAGGTTTACTTTGTTGAAACTTACTTTGTTGAATTTTATGTGTGTGCTTCCTTGAGATGACCACTCTGCCTTATGTGACGTGGGTGAAAATGTTTTGTACAGTCTCTTGGAATAACAAGTTGCTCACCCTTCTGTACCAGGCAGGGACTGGGCACAGAAAAATTGGTACAATTTGCAGAGTGTGATGGACCAAATCAGTGCTTCACAAAAGGACACCAAATTATGATCTGGAAAAGGAAAATCAATTATTTGTGCTGTGTTGGGTGCAAGCCTGGTTGCATCTGTAGAAGCCAGAGATCAACAACACATGGTAGAATCCCAAATGATACAGTCTGTACAAGATTTGGTGCAGTCCTTAAAAGGACAAGTAGACATCCTAAAAGAACAATTGACAGAGGGAAAAACTCAGGTGAATTACTTGCAATCTGTACTGAAAGAACAGCTCCTTGTGGGTGAGGAGAATGTTAGACCTCTTGAAAAAAAGGCTGAATACTCCCATCGGGAATTAGAGGAGGCAAAACTAAGATTGGACAAATTGAATGTTCCCACCATTTTTTGCGAGCCTTGGTCAAAACTGAATTCAAATATGAGGATGATGGGGACTTAACACAGAACAAAGGAAAGTAAAACTAATCTATGACCTGACACCCCATCCCCAGCGACACCAGAGTCGGGTGATGAGAAATGCAACCACATCTTACAGCACCTCCCCCCACCCCTCCCTTCTTCCCAGACTTCACTTCAGTCAGGATTTTGCTTCCTTCTTCCCTTCCCAATCATGGCAGGGTGAGGGGCATGGCAGGGTGAGGGGCAGGAACTGGCAAAATGTGGGTTTTGGTCAGTTTCTCATGAGTTGTTTTCCTTCTTAGCTGGGGGGGGGGGCATTCGTCACCCCCTTCTCCTGCAGCACAGTGGGGTTCCACCCATGAGAGACAGTCCTGCACGAACTTATCCAATGTGAGCCCTTTCTATTGGGGAATCATCTCCTCACCCATTTCCTCAGCGTAGCTCCCTTCCATGCATGGGGTGCTGAACTTCAGGCCCAGACTGCTCCAGCCTGGTCCCCCCACAGAGTCACAAGTCCCCTGGCAAACCTGCTGTGGCATGGGTTGGTCTCTCCACAGGCTGTAGATGGGATCTCTGCTCCCCGTCATCATCCATGGGCTTCGGGGGTCAGCCTGCTTCACCACGGTTTTCTCCATGGGCTGCACAGGACTCTCTCTTTCCAGCACTTGGAGTGCTTCATCCTTCTTGCTCAGTTCTCTGTGGCAAAAAGCAGCTGCTTGCGGGTTTTTTTTTTCTCCAAAATGTGATTCCCAGAGGTGCTGTGACCATTGCTGATGGGCTCAATATTGGTCAGCAATGACTCTGGACTTGAATTAGCTGATGTCTTCTCTCCGGGGCCTGCAAGGAGCTTATAGCTGCTGCTTGCAGAACCACCCCTGCAGCCACCTTCTCCACCAGAACCCAGCCACGCAAAACTGCAACAAAAGAGGAGATCCCCTTGCAGTCAAAGTATCACACAGAATCACAGAATGACTAGGTTGGAAAAGACGTCTAAAATCGACTCCATCCATTCCCATCCTTTGCTAACCCACATCGCTAAGTACTTGATCTACCCTTTTTTTTAAACACATCCAGGGATAGTGACTCAGCCCCCTCCCTGGGCAGCCTATGCCACATCCCGACAACTCTTTCAGAAAAAAATGTTTTTTCATAGCATCTGATTTGACCCTGTGTCCCAGCTTCAGACAGCCAGCCCGGCTAGCTCAGTCGGTAGAGCATGAGACTCTAAATCTCAGGGTCGTGGGTTCGAGCCCCACGTTGGGCGCCGAAAAGACTCTTGTGATTTTCACTGCGGCTGTGGGCTGAGATACACGCAGCTGAATTTTTTAAAGTAAAAGAGCGGGGAAAACAAGGGAAGGGAAAAAGAAGGGGCAAATAACTCCAAAACTAAGAGGCCCGTGGGTTGGGATAAGGAGAGTTTACTAAGAGAACAGAAAGATAAAATATACCAATGCTAACAGGACTTTAGAGCAAAAGAATATGAAACTCTTGATACCCAATGCAGTTTCTCCCCGAACCACACAGCTACAAATGAAGTTAACTCTATCCTGACTGAAACCAGGACATTCTGCCCTGAGGCCATTTCCCCTTGTCCCATCTCCTGTCACTTGGCTGAAGAGACCATTGCCCACCTCTCTACATCCTCCTTTCAGGTAGTTGTAGGCAAGGAAAAATACAGGCTATGTCCCAGGGGGAAAGGGCTATCGCTGCATTAGAAGAAACTATGACTTCAAGCAGTCAACCTCAGGAAAAGACAATATGGATTTGGGGAGAAGTTGCTCAAGAATTAATTAATTATCGGCAAAAATATGGTCCTGTGGCCACTTTGCACACCAAACCAGAGTCGAATGTTTTGAGATGCACAGAACTGAAATTTCCCCCAAGCAACAGTAAAGAAACAATCCCTGTTAACACCATTTGGTGGTAAAGGTGTAGAAAACAAATGTAATAGTCTGTGGACCATGGGATGGCAGAAGGGCATTCCCTGAGAACTCCTGAATGGGTTGCCAACAGATAAATTGGAAAAGTCAGTACTAGGATGGCCTAGAAACCCACAAGTCAAGGCTGAGAGTCCTGCTTCTAGTGCTCACTTACTGGATTTAACCCCCTTCCCCAGGCCACCTGGAAACCAGCTCTTTCGCCCCTTTTAGTGAGTTGGGAGGTGAAGGGTGGATATATATCAGAAGGCTCACTGAAAACCACCGAGGTGATTTACTGACTACTTGTTTTGTAAAACCTGTTAGTACCAATAACATTTTTGGTAGACACCAGAAACCAAATTTCCTCACTTAGAACTGAAGATGGTTTACCAAGCAGCATCAGCTTGTCCAAATGACAGATGCTTGTGGCAGATGCTTTTGGCTAGTGTTGGTTTACAGGTAACTGGGGAAGATGCAGCTACCTCAGTAACAATGGTTGTGGGACTGTTTCCACTTAATCTTTTGGGACTTGATGTTCTAAAGTGCAAAGTGTGGCGGATGATAAGGGAGAAATTGGACAGTTGGTGTCCCCTCAATTGGGGACATCATCCCATCGGACTGATGGGAGCCACAGCTCCATGGTGGTAGCTATTGCACCTTTACTTTCCTTTTTTTCCATCTTTCTTCACAGAATCACAGAATCGTAGGGGTTGGAAGGGACCTCCAGAGATCATCAGGTCCAACCCCCTGCCAAAACAGATTCCCTAAGACAAGTCGCAGAGGTAGGCATCCAGATGGGTCTTGAATATCTCCAGAGAAAGAGACTCCACAACCCTCCTGGGCAGCCTGTGCCAGGGCTCTGTCACCCTCACCATGAAGAAGGTCTTCCCCATATTGGTGCAGAACTTCCTGTGCTCCAACTTGAGGCCATTGCCCCTTGTCTTGTCCCCACAGACCACTGCGGAGAGGCTAGGCATTTTCCTCCGTCTGCCACCCTTCAGATATTTCTAAACATAAATCAGATCCCCTAAGCCTCAGCCTTTCCTTTGTAGGAGAGGTGCTCCAGCCCTTGGATCGTCTTTGTGGCCCTCCTCTGAACAGTTCTACATCTTTCTTGTATTGGGCCCCAGCTCTGGACACAGGACTCCAGCTGGGGCCTCACGAGGGCAGAGTAGAGAGGAACAATCACCTCCCTGTCCCTGCTGCTACCCCTCTGCTGATGGAGCCCAGGATACCATTGGGCTTCTGAGCTGCAAGAGCACACTGCTGGCTCATGTGAAGTTTCTCATCCACCATGACACCCAGGCCCTTCTCAGCAGGGCTGCTCTCCAGGAGCTCCTCTCCCAGTCTGTAAATATGCCTTCCTCGCATCTCTGCCAATTTTGATGTTAACTAATAAACTTCTTTTTCTCCTTATGGCATCTGCCCGCGTTTGTGTGTTAATCTCACTCTGGGAAGGTCGGGACCCGCCAAATGAACTCTGCTGATGTAGGGGTTTTGTGCCAACGCCGGGCACGGCGGAGCAGCAGATTCTCTCAGAGCACACGGGGCATCTCTAGCCGCCGTGGTAGACGCGTTGGCCGTAGGCAGCGAATCGAACTGATTTATTCGTATGTATATTTTATTTTTTAATTTTTTGTTTTGTTTTGTCTGCCTTTCCAAGGATTTCAAAGGAGGGAGCGGGGCCGGGCCGGGCTCGCTCCGCCCCACGCTCCCAGTCCCAGCAGTCATGGCGGCGGCGGCGGGCAGAGCTGATCCTTCAGCGTTTTCGGCGGGGAATGCTCAAGGACCGACGCGGAAAATCTCCACTGAGGAGAAGGGCAAGCGGGTAATGGTGGGGATGGGGCCCGGTTCTCCCGTCCCGGTGCGGGGTATAAGGAGGTGGCGGCGGCCGGATCCTGGGGACGCCGCAGGGCGGGCTCCGAGTGCCCCTCATCCGCCTGGGGAGCTGCTGCTCGCCTGCCCCGGGGCCCGGCGGCTCGGGGCTGAGCTGAGCGGGGAACGGGGCACTGAAGGCGCCGGCGCGCCGCGCTATCTCCTTCCTCCTCCTATTTCTGGGCCCTTCCGCTCCGCACACCCGGAGGGGTTTGTGCTGGACCTGGGTATACTCGCTCCACTTGTTTGGCGCTCGGGCGGGCGCGGTTTCGGGGTCGGAACGAGCCCGCGGCGTTTCATCGCCATTTCCCTGAGAGCTCGGGGACGGGCGACATGTCGCTGGTGGGCTGTGCAGCAGCAAAGGCGCCGTCCATCCAGAGGCTGTTTTGATGGTCTGCTTAGGGGGTCTTGTCCTAGGGAACACTTCCTCAGGAACAGTCATCCTGTCAGCCATTTGGTTATCTGGCTGGTCACCTTCCAGTAGGGCCTCATATCTGTTATTGAGGGGAACCTGAGGAGAAGGGACAGGCACAGCAGACACTCTCCTACTGCCCTTTGCCACGTACTTGCTTCCATTCATCCCTTTCTTTCTGCCACAGATGGTGGAGGAGCCGATTGGGGGGGGGGGGGGGTGGCAGGTACTCTACCTTTTTTTAACCAACAAGGATGGGCTCATTAGGGAAGTGAAGGTCGGGAGCAGCTTAGGACAAAGTGATCATGAGATGGTAAGTTCAAGATCCTTAGTGGAAGAAGCAAGCCAAAAAGTAGGATAGCTACCCTGGACTTTAGAACAGCAAACTTTGATCTCTTCCATGACCTAAAAGGAGCTATCCCACGGTCTCGCTGTTAGAAGATAAGGGGGCCAGTGAGAGCTGGTCAGCATTTAAACAGTGCTTCTTCCAAGCACAGGATCAGTGCATCCCTTTGAGCAAGAAATCAGGAAAGGGTGGCAGAAGACCTGTGTGGATGAGCAGGGAGCTCATGGGTAAACTCAAAGGGAATCAGAAAAATCTATGAATTGCATAAAAAGAGTCTGAACACTTGGGAATAATACAGGAATGTTGTCAGGGCCTGTAGGGATGCAACTAGGAAGGCTAAAGCCTGCCTGAAAATGAAGCTGGTGAAGAACATAAAGGATATTCAGAAGGGTTTTTTAGGTATGTGATCTCTGGAGGTCTGTTCCAACCCCTGTGATTCTGTGATTTAGTCTGTCCTGCCTGGGGGAGGGTTACTCTGGTCCTGGATGTTACCTACTGAGTGCTCAGATTTCTGTTGCTGGGAGGATCTGTATCTTTTAGCAGAGCTATGTATTCTAATTGAACCCTTATTTGAGAGATACATTTTGCCATCATTCTTTTAACACAACTAACAGCAAAACTTCATTAACAGTATTCCCCCTTATCTTATGTGCTATCTGTTGCACCATAAATCCCCTACAGAGGATTTCCGATGAGGCAGCCTTAGTCCACCACAAAACACAACAATCCCTCTCAGTTTGCAAAAAGCAACATTTCTCAGCATTTTCCACACTCATGAGTCTTTCTAGTTTGTCTTCAAGCACATCTACCTCATTTTGCAGGTATGTAGGGATGTGACAAGGAAGGCTAGAGCCTGCCTGGAAATGAAGCTGGGGAAGGACATAAAGGATATTCAGAAGGGTTTTTTAGGTATGTGATCTCTGGAGGTCCCTTCCAACCCCTGTGATTCTGTGATTTATTCTGTCCTGACTGGGGGAGGGTACAGGGTCACTCTGATCCTGGATGCTACCTACTGGGTATTCACATTTCTGTTGCTGGGAGGACAGAGCCTGGCTCCACCGATCTATCTCCATCTCAGCCTCCCTAATGCTCATGAGTCTTTCTAGTTTGTCTTTGAGCACATCTTGAGGTATCTTCAGGATACCTCACCTTGCAGGTATCCTGCTTAGCTGAGGACATCCCTTATCTGTTCACACAGCCCTGATCAGAGGTGCCTTCTCCTACGAGCAGGCTGTGACATGCCCTGCACACTTAGACCTGCACAGCTACATGATTCTGCAGTTATTTGAACTGGGTTCCTACTTCCACACTGGAAGGTGTTGGGGTCCTTGCCCTGCATCAGGTAGACAGAATCACAAGGTTGGAAAAGACCTTTAAACTCATCAAGTCCAACCATTCCCATCCTGTGCTGAACCATATCCCTGAGCACCTCATCTACCCCTCTGTTAAACACACACAGGGAAGCCATCTCCCTGAGCAGCCTGTTCCACATCCCAACAACTCTTTCAGGGAAGAACTTTTCCCTCCCAGCTGAGCTGACCCTGCCCTGGGGCAGCTTGAGCCCATTGCCCCTTGTCCCATCTCCTGTTCCCTGGCTGAAGAGACCAGCGCCCACCTCTCTGCACCCTCCTGGCAGGGCAGTGTAGGCAGTAATAAGGCCTCCCCTCAGCTTCCTCTTCTCCAGGCTGAGCACCCCCAGCTCCCTCAGCTGCTCCTCAGAGGATTTGCCCTCCAGCCCCTTCCCCAGCCTGGTTGCCCTTCTCTGGACTTGCTCCAGGACCTCAATGTCCTTCTGATGGTGAGGAGCCCAGAACTGGACCCAGCGCTCGAGGTGCAGCCTCACCAATGCTGAGTCCAGGGGCACAATCCCCTCCCCAGACCTACTGGCCACACTGTTTTTGTATGGCATCACTCAATTCCTCAACAGAGATTAGTGACCCCCACCAGCCAAACTCACCTGTCAGCTGGCTGAGCTCCAGTTCCTTCCTCTGCCTTGTGGGCTGGCTGGCCAGAGACCTCCCACTTGCCTGCCTGCACCCCTGTATGACTGGCAGCAAGTAGCCTACTGCACCCCTTTAAAGGCTGAGGGATGGGAGGGGGTGTGTTATGTCAGGGAGAGGAGAAACTTGGGCAATCTTCCAGGTTTTTGCTGCAGCTTGAGGGTGCTGTATGGGGTGCCCTGGTCTTGGGAGCCCTTCTGTACAGACTGATCTCTTGCTTAGCCCCTGGATTTACCTCAGTGATCACTGCTGCTGCTGCTCATTGCCTCACTGACTGATGCTCCAAGCACTGGAGCTGAGATTCTCTGCAGCCCATGGAGAAGACCATGGTGAGGCAGGTTGTCCCCCTGCAGCCCATGGAAAACTATAGGGAGCAGAGATCCCACCTGCAGCCTGTGGAGAGGCCCCAGAGTGGAGCAAGTGGAGGCACCTGAAGGAGGCTGTGATGTGGTGGGAAGCCTGTGCTGGGTTAAGCTTCTGCCAGGACCTGCATCCAGTGGAGAGAAGCCCATGCTGGAGAAGGTTTGCTGGGGGGACTTAGGACTCCCTGGGGGACCAGGCTCAAGCAGTGTGGGCCCAAAGATCTGCACCCCATGGAAGGGACCCACACTGGGGCAGTTGGGGAGAACTGAAGGACTCATATTGGAGAAGTCCATGGAGGACTGTCTGCTGTGGGAGGGACCCCACACTGGAGCAGGGGCAGAGGGTGAGGAGTCCTCCCCTGAGGAGGAAGGAGCAGCAGAGACAGCGTGTGATGGACTGACCCCAACCCCCCTGTCCCAGTCCCCCTGTGCTGCTGGGGGAGAAGGGAGAGAAATGGGGAGTGAAGTTGAGCCTGGGAAGAAGGGAGGGGTGGGATTGATGATTTGGTTTTATTTCTCATTACTCGACTCTGATTTGATTGGTAATAAATGAGATGAATTTTATTCCAAGCTGAGTCAGATTTCCCTGTGACAGTCAGTGCTGAGTGATCTCTCCTGCCCTTATCCTGACCCAGGAGCCTTTTGTTCTGTCTCCTCTCCCCTGCCCAGCTGAGGAGGGCAGTGATAGAGCAGCTTTGGGGGGCACCTAGCTCCCAGCCTGGGTCAACCCACCACAGTAAAGCTTCCAGAACTTTAAATTTCACACAGCTGTTAGCTATTTTCTGTCATTTCACTTGACTGTTTACTTTCTTCTTCTCTGGCAGGTTATTTCATGGTTAAAAAAAATATATCAGAATGAGCCTATTCCAGAATACGAAGTGAATAAAAGGACCATTGATATTTTGTATGGGCTTACAGAAATCAATGAAGCCAGAGACAGGGACGTTTCTTTGCTGATAAAGGACATGGAACAGCAGGCAACAGAATATAAGGAAGAAGGTGAGTTTGCAGCTGTGCTTCTCTGTTCTGTCAATGTTAGTCTTTTTTAGTGATGCTGGAGATCGTTATTGTTAAGATCTTAAAATATGTATAATTGGAATGAACTCAGGTTTTGTTCTGGTACAACTTCTAGGCAGCTCCCATCCCTTCCTTTGAGCAGAATTTACAGTGACACAAGGTTGGTGAAGAGCAGGTTTTCTAAGTCATCTTGAGTAGGCTGTAAATACAGACAAGCAGATTAATTGCTAAAACCTCCTAGCCCACTCAGCTGAGCATCATGCTATTGAAATATTGGCTGGATAGATGGGAAAGCAACCCTGCAGCTGATTTAAGTCTGAGCTGGTGCTAATCCACTGCTAAGGGAAGTGCTTGAGGAGTCTAGAGTGAGAGATAATGCAGAGGATGAGCGAGGGGTTGAAGCAAGTGAGTGGTTCAGGGTACCGTAATACATTTTTAATACATGTGTGAAGAGTGGGTTCCCCCAGACCTTAAGAAGACAGTAATATATTTAAAAAAAAATACTATTTTGGGTTGTTTGTTGGGTTTTTTTCCAGCTAACTATCTACAAGGCATTCTTGAAGACTGCCTGGGTCCCTCCACATACAGTCTGCCCAGCAAAATCAACGACTACCTTAGCTTCCTAGTAGACAGCGCTTTGATACTTGAAACCAAGGACACTTCTCTTGCCAGGTAATTATCCCTCTTGTGCATCAGGAGCATGGCTCAGTGCTGCTTCCCTCTGTTCAATTCAGCAGTTTCAAACTTAACTTTCACAGCAGGAATCTTCCTTGTCTGTCTTTCACACCCCTTGGTCTGCTTTGTAAGACACAGGAACTGAGCACAAAGGTGTAATTTGTGATTATCCCAGCAAAGGAAATTTCTGAAGCTTGAGTGGGGTCTTAGAGTTAAATCCCTCCCTTTTTTTTTCTTGTGGTCAGTGACTGCAGGATGCTGCCTTTAGAACTGTTGTGCCAGGTAGCAGAAGCTAGAGCAGCTTTCACACTGCATAGATGAGGCCTGGGAAACTGTAGCTGCTCTTTCAGGCTTAGCTTCTCTTTCTTCTCTCTCCTTACATTAACTAAGGCCAGGTAAGGGATCCTGACTCACTGGAGAGGTACCAGCAGGTTGGAAATCAGCCAACATACCCCCCAATATATAGGAAGGGTCAGAAGGACAATATGGGAAATTACAGACCTGTTAGTGTGACTTCAGTTCTGGGGCAGCTGATGGAGCAGATCACCCTCAGTAGCATTATGTGATACATGCAGAACAAGCAGGGGATCAGGCCCAGTCAGCACGAGTTCAGGAAGGGCAGGAAGGTTGACTAACCTAATCTCCTGTGACAGGGTGAGGGAAGGGCTAGGGATGTTGCCTACCTTGACTTTAGCAAGGCCTCTGACAGAGTTTCCCACACCATTCTCCTAGAGGAGCCTGCTGCTTGTGGCTTGGATGGATAAGAGACTGGTTGGGTGGCCAGGTCCAAAGGGTTGTGTTAAACAAGAGTTAAATCCAGGGGGTGGCTGGTGATGAGTGGTGTTCCCCAGGGCTCAGTACTGGGGCTGCTCCTCTTTAACACCTTTATTGATGATTTGGATGAGGGCATAGAGCACACCCTCAGTGAACTGTCAGAAGACCCTAAGCTGGGTGGAGGTGTTGGTCTGCTGGAGGGCAGGGAGGCTCTGCAGAGCCAGCGGTGTGACTTTCAACAAGGCCAAGTGCTGGGTCCTGCACTTGGATCATCCACAATAAACCCAGCAGAGGGGCTGGAGAGATGCCCAGCAGAGAGGGACCCGGGGGTGTTGGTCTACACCTGGCTGAATGTGAGCCAGCAGTGTGCCCAGGTGGCCAAGGCCAACAGCATCCTGGCCTGTGTCAGGAACAGTGTGACCAGCAGGGCCAGAAGGTGATCTTACCCCACACTCAGCTCTGGTGGGGCTGCACCTCGAGTATGGTGTGCAGGTTTGGGCATCACAGTAGGGCAAAGACATGGAGGTGCTGGAGAGGGTGCAGAGAAGGGCAGCTAGGCTGATTAGGGGTCTGGAGAACAGGTCTTACGTTGAGAGTCTGAGGGGCCTGGAGCTGTTCAGCCTGGAGAAGAGGAGGCTGAGGCACCTTACCGTGCTTTACAGCTACCTGAAAGGAGGTTGTAGTGAGGCAGGTGTTGGCCTCTTCTCCCTAAAAACGAGTGACAGGAGAAGAGGGAATGGGCTCAAGTTGCACCAGAGGAGGCTCAGATTATTGGATAGCAGGAAAAACTTCCTCACTGAAAGAGTGGAGAAGCACTGGAACAGGCCACCCAGGGAGGTGGTGGAGTTGCAGTCCCTGGGGGTGTTAAAAAAAGGATAAATAGGAGATGGTTTAGCAGTTTGGTGGTGCAGGGCTGAAGGTTGGACTTGAAACATCTCAAAGGTGTTTTCCAACCTTCATGTTTCTTTCTTGACCCTGCTTACTTAGCCACAGAGAAACGTCAGCTCTTAGTCTGGTCTTCCTGGGCCCCTCTCCCTAGCCTGGCAAATATCCTCAGTGGCTTACTTTGCCTTCCTCCTCTGAAGTAACTGGCAGTTACCAGGTGTATCACAGTGTGAGAACAAATTAAAAATTAAATCATCTGTGGAAAGTGGAGAGGAAATGATAATAATTCTGAGTTTCAGACAAGCTGACTCTGAGCATTCCCCCCGAAACTCTCTTCTCACCAGTCTCTTCTGTGCCATCAATGATATGACTGCAGAGCTGTATGCAACAGAATCCAGAAACAGAGAAATGGAAATGGAATTGAGAGACATGCATAAAAAACTGTCTGCAGCCCTGGCGCTGGAGGAGCGGTTACACAGGTGAGTAAGGGATGAGAAAAGGAGAAGGTGTAAAAAATGTTGAGGTGTTGATCTCAGCAATGTGGAACATCAGCTGAGACAGCAGGGATAACTCATTTTCCAGGGGTTTCACATGTTTCTAATTCACAGTATTTAGAGGTATCTATCAAAAGCTGGGTGTGATGGACACATGCAGTAATCAAGAGTTTTGCCATGCTATCAAACCCGTTATTTTACACCAGGAGTGGTTTACCAGCAGTTTTCTGATAGAGACTGGCTTTTTCCACCAGGTGCCTTTGAGGTTGAGGGCAAACCTGATTTTCTTACCACATTTAGCCTGGACTCTGTAGTCAGAGTGAAGGAGTCAGGTAAAGAATAACAGTTCCCAGGTAAAAATTACCTTTAACTGGTATGTAGGAGACTTAATAATGATGGATATTGAGTCCATTCCCTAGATGATGTAATCTGAGTGCTTTGCCAAGCATGGGATGAATCCCTGCCTCGAGGTATCTCCACAGCCCCATTCCCATCTCATGGTACTTGTCTTTTAAGCTAGTAATTGTGTCTCTGCTTGTAGCAAAGACACCAGACCTGGGTGCTTTGTGCATCTTCCCCGTGACCCCTCTTTGTGATCATAACTTAGCTTGTGCAGCACATGTCTAACAGAATTTGGGGAATTACACAGAAGACTGTTACTCACAGCTTTCCCCTTGGCCTTTGGGCATCTTTTCTATTGCCATGGCATTTGGGAATCTGGATGTAACAGCTGTGGGTGTTTCCAATGGGAAATCTTACAAGGAAATGCAAGGGTTTTTTTCCCCTCTTCTCTCCCTTGTGTTGGTCGTATTACAGGGTTTATCTTAAGCATAGATAATCAAGCAGTGTTTGTATACTGGTATGTCCTTGCATGCAGAAGTTTGTTTCTTGTTTTTTTCTTTTCTTTTTTTTTTTAAGGGATCTTAAAAAAACTGAGCTACTTCTGGAAAGAGAGCGTTTGAAAAGCGACAGCCGATCCCCGCAATTCAAGTTCCTGCAGGACAAAGCTTATGAACTCAAAATCAGCATCCAGTTAGCTGAGGTAGATGGAAGGAATTTCTAACAAGGCACTGTGATGGGATGGCAGAGTTGTAATTGGTCAGGCCCCAGCTGGCGGTTGGAGACACGTCCCTGAAGCTTCCTGAGCTCTTGGGCTAACAGGGCAAGGTGTTGCTGCACTCCAGTTGTTCATCTTGTATTCATGGTGTCTCCCCAGGACATCCTATAATAGAAGCAAGGATGCTTCCTCTTCTTTCACTGAGAACTGCATTAGCTCAGAGTATCTTGTGCTTGTTTGAGTATACAGGCAACTCCTTACAGGTGCAGCTGATTGACCAAGGTAAACTGTGTGTCAGATTTCTGCCTATAGCCTTAAATTAATAAATGATTGAACGCAAAAGGCAGAAGTTGTGCTGTCATTCACCTTTCCTATGTGATGGAAGGTCGTGTGAATGCAGTCTTGGATGCTGTCTGACATTTTATTGAGAAGCCTCTGCCCAGCCTGGCTGCCTGCTGTTCTCTCAGTAGTTTTCTGGAAAGACTTTTTGATGTAAATTTTAATAACTGCCTTTGAACACCTGTAGCTGTCCTGGCTTGGGCCAGGATAGTTAATTTCTTTCTAGCAGCAGATGGAATGCCATGTTTGGGAGTTGGGATGAGAGCAGTGCTGATAACACACTGATGTTTTAGTTGTTGCCAAGCAGTCAAGAACTCTTCAGTTGTTCATATTTCCCCACTAACAAGAAAGGAGGGGACACAGCCAGGACAGGTGACCTGAACTGGCCTAAGTGGGTATGCCATGCCAATTGTGTCACGCTCAGTATAAAAGGGGGCTGGTGTGGGAGGAGCAGGCAGTGTGGTTTGGGGAATGGTCCGGTTTTGGGACAGCTCTGTACAGCCTGAGCTGTGCGGTCCAGTGAGAAACTGCATTGTGCATCACCAGTTTCATGTATCTTGCTATAAAGTCCTGTTACTGCATCTCTCTCTCTCTGCTATCCCACTAAATTACCCTCATCCCAGCCTGCAAGGTTTTGGATTCTGGGGTTTTCTTCCCCCTCCCTCTCCCCCTGGCCCACTCCCCCTTTAAAGAACAAGGGGCTGTGCAGTGCCCGGCTCTGGGCTGAGGCGAGACCACGACAGTGGCTCTAACAGCACACATTCCTGCTGCTGCCAAACCTGTGTTCCCCTTCACCTGCTTACATCAAAGCTGAAGGAAATCGAAATGTTCCTCCTCTCTGTTCCTCAGCTGAACCAGCTCTTTCCTGTTTGTAGGAGCAGCTTCTAGCCCGGGGATGGGACAAGTCGCTGACGCACGAGTCGCTCCTGAGCCTGTCTGAGGTAGGTCTTGTGGTACAGGGTGGATGTTTTGACAGTGGTAGAGACCAGGCGTGCTTGTGGGATGCTTTCAGGAGATGTAGCTTGCTGTTTGGCTACCTCAGCAAATACTCGAGGCGAAAAGACCGTGCATGGATGGGTACCTCAGAACTGGTCTGTGTTGGGTGGGTCTGTCGCCTCTGGGACCCATGAAGCAGCTATGGGTGCTTAAGTGGTACCTTTTAATCAGACTTAAAATGCAGACTCGTGTTGGATTGGGGGAGAAGATTTCCTTCTGGACTGATTAAGGGGAAGAGTTGGAATCTTCATTTTGGTTGCCTTTGCCCCCCTCTCCTCTCTCCTTCCCCTCTCCCCCTCTCTCCCCTCTCCCCTTGCTTCTATCTGCAATTCGGAATATATCCTACTAGAGAATTTCCATGGAATAAATTCCCTGCCACTGAAAGAAAACTTGGCAGCCTGTGATTTGCCTCCTCTTCATGGTCTGTGTTGTGAACAGGGAGGCTGTTCTGTGGGCTGTATCCTGTTAGATGGATGGCTGTGTTCTCTGATCAGCAGATAGAACGGCCCAGGTGACTCCTCCCAGTTTGTGTGACACACATCTGTATCATCTGTATCATTTTCTGTGCAGGAGGAGGAGCTCAAGCAAAGCCCAAATTCTGAACCACCGTGTGGGTTTTTTTTTTTCTTGTGTCTTTAAAGGCTGTATTATAAGCTCAGCAGGATAATTTAATAAAGGGAAAAGCTAGTCAGTCAGGAAATGTGCTGTAGATTCTCCAGCTTGGTGCTGAAGCACCTGTGCTCATACAACATGCATTTTGTGCTGTCTGCACTCACCACTCTTCAGTTTTATTTGCGGTTGCTGTGATGAGAAGAACGAAAACAGGCTGCCTGGTGTTTATGTTGTGGTTCTCCTGAACCAACGCAGGGTGGCGATGTTGACACTGGACAGTGTTTCAGAAAAGTGCCACCAAAAACTCATTTCTCTTGGAGCCTTATATCCAAAGAGTCACAGGCCATTTTCTAGACCTGGCATCTTCTAGAACCTGACCATAAAGGCAGGTTTGGAGTCCCTGACACTTCTCTCTCTCCTTTGACAAAAGCTCAGTGAATTGGGACTTCAGAGTGCCTTTTCTTTTTCTTTGCTTTGATTATTTGCAAAGAGTTGAAGACAGTGGAACTTCTTGTCTCAAAGAGAAACTATTTCCCCTCATTCATCAGCAGGAGCAGCACAGCAGTGCAAGTGTGAGGGGTGTCTTTTAGCTGCTGAGTGTGCAAAAGTGTTTCCACACAGAAGCCATTGGAATGAGGATCCCTTCTTTTGGGGCCCAGTTCTTTCTCTGGCCTCTGTCTGGTGGATTCTCATCTGAAATCCCTTGTCCTTTCAGCAAGGTGAGATCAGGTAGTTGTTGATAAGAAGAGACATCTGAAGATTTTGCCAGAGCAAAGAAAAAAACGGTTCTCTCTCTAAAACTTGCACTGGGTCTGGCTGGTGAGAACTGAACAACAGTTCTTTAGTGTGTCAGGGGTTTGAACAAGGATTGTGCAAGCTGTCACCAACATCTGTGAATTCTGAAATGCTGTAGATAATCATGGATCTCTCACTGACTTACACTGCTTGTACAGGTGCAACTGAAGAACATAATCTGCCTTGCTCTCTTCACAGACACTGGCCAAACTGCAGAAGGATGATGCACTTCTGAAGCAGGAACTGGAGAACTACCAAGATTTAACTCCTGTAAATATTTTTTTTTCTCCCACTCTGTTCTACTGTATTTGCCATCAGGTTAATTTTAACGTACTTGGGGATGTAAAGGATGTTGTGGTGGTTTTGGTGGACAAGTAGATGCTGTGCAGGTCTGGCAGTGGTGTAAAAGGAAGGAGTAATTAGTGAAAGCCAAGAAACTAAGTATGGTTACTGTGCAAACTTTGTCTAACAAAGGGCACAGATGTCCTGGGTGAGCTCATTAAGGTGAATTAGTGAGAAATTAAACAAAGAAATGTAGAATCCTAAAATGGTTTGGGCTGGAAGGGACCTCAGAGCCCATCCAGTCTCTCCCCCTGCCATGGGCAGGGGCACCTTTCACTAGGGCAGGGTGCCCAAAGCCCCATCCAACCTGACCTTGAACCCTGCCAGGGATCCTGGGGCAGCCCCAGCTTCTCTGGGCAACCTGTGCCAGGGTCTCACCACCCTCACAGGGAAGGATTTCTTCCTGATATCTAATCTAAATCTCCCCTCCTTCATCTTAGCACCACCCCTACCTTGTGGTGTCTCTCCCTGCCCTTGTAACCAGCCCCTCTCCAGCTTCCCTGTAGCCCCTTTAGATACAGGGAAGCTGCTCAAAGCCTCCCTGCACCCTTCTCTTCTCCAGGCTGAACCAGCCCAACTCTCTCAGCCTGTCTCCAGAGCAGAGGTGCTCCAGCCCTCTGAGCATCTTTGTGGCTGCCACTGGACTCGCCTCCGACAGCTCCGTGTCTTTCTTGTGTTGGGGACCCCAGAGCTGGATGTGGTACTGTGGGGTCTCAAGAGAGCAGAGCAGAGGGGCAGAACCAGCTTAGTGTGACAGTTTGGAGAGTTACAGGTACTTGTGCTGTGCCTGTCATCAGACTGTCAGCATGGTGGGCGCAGCACGTGGTGCAGAAGTTGGAGCTTTGAGCAACATTTTAACATTAATGAAGAAACAGCCAAATGTAGGTGTTTTCCCCCCAAAACAGGCACTGTACTCTGTGTGTGGATACTGGCTGCTCCACCCAGTCTCCTTTGGAAGCATGACAGTGCTTCCACAGATAGTGTTAAGGACTTTACTCTGTCATTTGAAATTTGTTATTTTGTCAGTTTTATTGATTATTTTGATTTATATTTATTGTATTTTGACTGTCTAGTTTATAGCTTTGTATTTGAGTTACCTGGTAGGTCCCCTGTTAGGACCCCCTGAGTGCCCCATAGCCCCCAGCAGAGCTCACCTCAGACCTTTCTAAGGGGTGAAAAAAAATTATTCTGGTTCTTATAAGCGGGGCAGAGAGGTCCAGAGAAACTAAGAGACTTGTCCAAAATGACATAAAAACTCTTGTGATGAGTCATGGCTCTTGTTTTACAAACTGGGGACCTGTCTGCTGGGCCCCACTTCTCTCTCCACCTCCTCAGCCCCTCCATCAAGTGTCTGCCCCTCAACACATCTCCCTCGTACAACTACTGCTGCCTCTTCCTAGAGGAGAAGGATAAAGGGAGAGGGTGGGATTGCTTCTCCTCTGAATCTATCTTACTCCAGGAGGCACCTGCCTACTTTCCTCCAGCAAAACAGGGCAATCAAATTGGACTGGGTTCTCCAGTTTCCTTCCCCTCCCTCCCATCTTGCTGTGAGTGGAGACAGGGAGAGCCCTGATGCCTCGCCTCTGGTGAAGATAAAACTGATTGAATTATCCCTGAATTCCCTGGTGGCTCTTGCAGTGATGAAGGGACTCTGTTTCCAGCTAAAATAATGATTTTCATTTTTCTTGTGCTGTTTTCTCTCATCAGAATCCTTCCCTTGCAAAAGTGAGGATAGAAGAAGTCAGACGAGAACTGGTAAGATTTTTATGCTTTATTTTTTTTAATGTTTCACAGAAATGCTGTCTTTCCAAAGCAAGCTGTATGTATTAGTCATGGGTTTATCTACCTCAGATCATAGCCTCACTGATCTCTAGAGGGAAATTGTGCCTTGGTAGCCGTGCACACTGGTAAGAGGAATAGGTGGCAGAATGATACCTAAACCAGAGGCAGTTGTGTACAGTAGTGTAATCTGCATCCCCCTGGGTTTTTGCTTTGCCTCTCAGAAGGTTTACTCACTCAGCTGTGTGGCAGCTTCATGGTCTCACAACCTTCCATGCCCCTCCTGAATGCTGAGGACTCCAGGGCCTGTGGTTTATTTAACAGCTGCCCTGTAGCCTGCAATGGAGACCTTTCCCTGTTAAACATAACGCCCCTTTCATCCATGCTTGTGTCATCAGGAGGTACGTTGGTGGGGAAACATCCCTATAAAGCTGTTTGGAAGTTCATGCACAGCGTTCCTGGGTGAGCTGAGCTGCATTTGAGCATAAACCCTGTCTTTTATTTCCTTGGGCTACTCTCTCTATCTAGACACTGCTCCTGTTTGCAGTAGTGAGACTTCCCAGTTCAATGCTGGGGCTGGTCAGCGCTAATGGGATCCCACCGTAGATACGTTTGTCTAGTAAGAATGTAAGGAAGCTGCTCTGCAGTCACCAAGTCCCTTTGGTTTTCTCTCCTGCTACAGAATGCCTTGGAAGAAGAGTTCTTGAAGTATGTCACTGCACTGAGTGTTGAGATGCAAGAGCCCAGCAAACCCTAGTAGTGGACCTGAAGTGGCCTGCGTGGAAGATTCTGCTTCCCTTAGCTTGCGCTAGGGAACCCTCTCAGCATTCTTGCTCTACTCCTGCAGCTTTCTGCCTCACTCTTGCTGTTGGATGGCTCGCTTGTGACCTTCCAGAAAGCATGCTTCTTTTAGGAGTCAGGTATTTGTAAACTTGTATTTTTTATAAAGTGGTCCCCAAAACTGTTTCCTCTGTTAGTTCTTTTTCCGTGTGTGACACGGACCCGTAACTGCCCCTCAGGTCACACCTTCACCAGGAGCTGTGCCTGTCAAGATTCTTCACCATTACCACTCAGAGTTAAACTGACCAGGGAGCCTGGTTTTGTTTTTTTCCCCTGGAATGTGCTTTTTTTCCTGGGGTTCTCTCTTTGATGGTGCAGGTACAGTGATAATACACTTCCCATCTGCTAGACCACTGGCTTTTGTTCCTTGGTTTTCCCTCACCCACAGCATGTGTTGATGTTTATGAAGTTCATGAGGATTTCCAGACTCATGGTGGAAATGCTTCCTTTGAGCATTTTCTTTAAACAGAAGTGAACAGCTAAGTTTTTTTCCATAATGCCTTCAGCAGGGATTTGATATGTTGGAGTGAATGACTTACGTGATAAATTGAGCTAAGCAAACGGAAACAGATAAATAGCTTTATGGATAGTGAAGTCATGGAAAAAACAAACCAGGGCTTTGCAGTAAGACCATTCTAGATCTGAAAAATAGATAAAATTTACAGAGCTACTGTGGGATGTGACCATTTTGAAGCTCCTTCCAGTCCTACTTCAAATGTCATCTTTCAAAAGGGTCCCCAGGTGCTCCACCCCTTATTTCCATGCCACCACCAAAGATCTAGAAATAGTGGCAGCACCTAGCACTGTCCAAAGTGTGTTGACACTCTCTCAGTGAGAGTCTGTAGCTACATCAGTTTGCAATGAGAATTGCAATGGTGATGAGTTAGCAAGGTGAGCCTGTCCTTGAGAGCTGTCACTTCACTATAGAAATGGGTTTTGCTGATGTGCAGGAGGAGAGATTCTTCCTCTTGCTTGACATCCTCCCTTGAAGCAGTAGGATGGTGACATCTGGATCTGATGATGCGTAGGATGTTGCTCTGATTTCTAAGAAGCTGGAAGATGAATGTGGCACTGGTGTTGGTTTTTGACCTTTGACTCTGGTGTTACCTCCTCAGTAACTGGTGTGAAATCAGAAGCAGGCACAGCAGTACAGGGATGGCTGGAGGTACAGCTGCTGCTTTCTAAAAAGATGTTCTAAAATAAAACCACAATAAAAACTTACCAAAGAAGGTAAGGGAGGAGTTGATCGTGATTTGGAGTGGGAAGATGGATTAGATGAGGGCTCAAGGATGCTACCAGACCCTGCCTTTCAGTGAGAGCATCAGGACTCAGCTAGCCTCAGATGAAGGCTTTTTGTCCTGCAAAAATAACCATGTAACCATGACTCAAGGCTTGGGGGAATTTCCTGAAGCTGTGGCACCATCTAACAGCTCTGCACCAGTTGTGAAAGCGAGGAGGGGGCTCTCCCTCTGTTCCCAGGGGGAGCTGCCCTGCTCCTGGGTGTGTGCTGGGTCCTGCTTGTTGGCAGAGACCCCAAATGCAAACAGCGTCAGAGCCAGGCTCTCGCTCAGGAGATGTCCAAAGCTGCCAGGCGCTGATGGGAGACACGGAGATGAAAACAATGCCCAGCAGCTGCACCTGAGCTCAGCCACAGCTGAGCTGTCTGCAGGCACATGTGGCATAACCCAGAGCCCTGCTGTCAGGTTGGACAGTTCAGCTTTTGGTGGAAATAAGGTCAAACTAACAAGATTTATGCAGCTTACGGTGGTATCCACAAGGTATCTCAGCTCTTCTGTTACAGGTTTGCATGGGCAGTGTGCCTTGCAGGTAGGGAGGGAGATGTCCTTCTTGCTGTTGGTGTTCTGGGGCAGTGCAGCTTTTCTAGCACAGTGATATCTCACAGAGGTCCTGCTCAGACAGGAGCACACTGACCCAAGTGTTCTGCTGAGGAAATCACAGAATCACAAGGTTGGAAAAGACCTTTAAGATCACCCAGTCCAACCGTTCCTGTCCTGTGCTAAACCATATCACTAAGTACCTCATCTACCTAAACTCATCCAGGGATGGTGACTCAGCCCCCTCCCTGGGCAGCTTGTTCCACATCCCAACAACTCCTTCCGGAACAAACATCTGAGCTGACCCTGCCCTGGGGCAGCTTGAGCCCATTGCCCCTTGTCCCATCTCCTGTCCCCTGGCTGAAGAGACCAGCGCCCACCTCTCTGCACCCTCCTGGCAGGGCAGTGTAGGCAGTAATAAGGCCTCCCCTCAGCCTCCTCTTCTCCAGGCTGAACACCCCCTGCTCCCTCAGCTGCTCCTCAGAGGATTTGCCCTCCAGCCCCTTCCCCAGCCTGGTTGCCCTTCTCTGGACTTGCTCCAGGACCTCAATGTCCTTCTGATGGTGAGGGGCTCAGAACTGGACCCAGCACTCGAGGTGCAGCCTCACCAATGCTGAGTCCAGGGGCACAATCCCCTCCCCAGGCCTACTGGCCACACTGTGTCTGACACAAGCCAGGATGCCACTGGCCTTCCTGGCCACCCAGGCACACTGCTGGCTCATGTTCATCCTGCAGTCACCCAACACCCCCAGGTCCTCCTCTCCCTAACAGCTCTTCAGCCAGTCTCCCCCAGCCTGTAGCGCTGCATGGGGTTGTTGTGTCCCATGTGCAGCACTCTACCCTTGGCCTTGTTAAACCTCATCCCATAGGTCTGAGCCCATTGGTCCAGCCTGTCCAGATCCCCCTGAAGAGCCTCCCCACCCTCAGGCAGATCAACACTTCCTCCCAGTTTAGTGTCATCTGCAAATTTACTGAGGGAACATTCAATCCCTTCATCAAGGTCATTGATAAAGATGTTGAACAAAACTGGACCCAAGACTGAGCCCTGGGGGGCACCTCTTGTGACCGGCCTCCAGCTGGATTTGGCTCCATTCACCACCACCTGTTGGGCCTGGACATCCAGCCAGATTTTAACCTAGCAGAGGCTGTGCCTGGCCAGGCCGGTGGCAGCCAGTTTCTCAATCAGAATGCTTGGGTTTGGGCTTCTCTCTCTGCTGTGGCAGTCCTTGAGTGTTTCCAGAGAGGTCACAGGGTGGCAAGGAGCTGCGTAGCAGCTGGAGTGGGGGCTGCCAGCTGGACCCCTGGGCTGTTGCATGTTATGAAATTATCACCCAACTGAGAATGACAGGAATGCCTGGGGAGGCCTCCCCTGCTTCCAGATTATATCAGCTGCTCTCCTCTGAGCTCCCAGTGTGAATTTTGGAGACACCTGTCCATTAACACCTGTGAGCTGACAGCAGTTGTGTTTGCATGGAGCTTCGTGTGGGGCTCCTGCAGCTCTGGGGCAGCTGCCTACGGTTTGGGACAGGGCTGGAGCTGGGCTGAGCTGCGGGTCCCTCTGTTCTGTGCACAGAATGCAAGAGATGCCTGTGCTTCATCACAGCGTGCTCGATCCCTCCTCCTGAAAAGGGATCCAAATTCCATCTGGGAAAATAAAAATAAATTAAAAAAAAAAAAAGAAAAAAAAAAATAATTTAAATCATGCAGTAGATGTAAAAGCCAATGGTCAGCTCCCAGTGAAAACTTGTGTGCCTTTTACCACAAAGGGACATGCCATTCTTGTCAGGAAAATTATCATTGCTTTAATAAAAGAACATGGAATTTACCCCCAGCTTAGCTAGGGGATTATTTAAAGTGGTTATTTAGGGTATTTATTTAAGAAAAATCATTCAGGTACTAAATCCAGAATAATAAAATCCTAGAGGAGTACAGAATTTGTGAGGCAAAACTGAGGCTGCAGAGTTGGAAACCTCCATCTATTCACTCAAAATGCTCTGGAACAAAAGATGATGGAATCTCTTTTAGGTAACTTTTTTGGCTAATACTACGGAAATACTTGTTGCAAACATTTTGTTGTGGCTGCTCTTCAGTCTTCCTGCACCTGGTAGTACTAAAATTTTTCTCAATCCTGTAGTAGATATTGAATATAAATATGGGACTTTAATTAAATACTGGGTTTTTAAGGTATTAAAACAGCTTTGTGATTTGCTTAAAAAGTAAGGCGGTGGCATTTGCCTCCAGTAAAGCACTCCAGATGTTCCTTTGATACTCCATTCTCTTTTGGATACTGATAAACAAAAATCGTGATGTGTCAAATTTTAAGTATACTTCCTATTTTTGAGCTGTTCTCTGAGTCTTTAAAATTACAGGGCCAGAAGTGAAACAATAGTAATGCTGGTCTGTCACGCTGCAGGAAATCCTTCAGTTTCAGTGTGCATTTGCTGCTAGTAACTTTAAGCAGCTTTATAAACTTTATACATTCCATCTGATAAAACAAAAAAAAAACCCACACTCAATCAAACAAACCCAACCCCCTCCCAGTACCAGGCTAGAAGGATTCCTGCTTCTTCAATTCAGAAATATTTCCTTCTGGGAATAAAAAAAAAAAGCAAGCAAACCCACGAGGCTTTACAAGTAAATGTGTGCTTAAAGCAAAACTTGCAGCTCCTTCTCACTGGGTACCACCTACATGGGAAGATGCTGAGCTGCCTCCATCTGCCTTGAAGCCATTCAGCATTACAGTGTCCTTCCTGAACCATCTCATCTCCAGTAAAAAACCCACCAAAACCAACCACAACACAAACAAAAAACTCCCAAACTATGACCTCATCCAATAAATGCTTCCTCCATCCCCTTGCGAAAGCCACCTTTAATACTAGCTGGTAAAACTCATCAGCAAGGGAGGGTTTTCCCTCTCCCCCTCCCATCACCAGGAGACATGTGGATGGAGGGAGGAGGGGGGATGTGGTGGGGGTGGGGAGTGGGGGTGGGGGGTGTGGGGGTGAACCCCTCAGTGTCCTGGGCATCCTTCCTGTGGTACCGCTGCTGGTGGCTGCGGAGGAGCCTGGGTGGCCCCACGAAGGAGCAGGAGCGCAGCGAGCGGGTGGCTTGGCTGGGTGTCAGATGATTCTGGATGCTTGGCAGCCTGTGGCCCGGCTTGGGAAACGGGCGTTGTTTAAATGTTATCAGAAGGTGAAGTTGCTATATATTCCTTCCGCAGCGGGTGCTCGGTAACGTGCCTGTGGATACTGACGTCGGGTGCGCAGGGGGGTGAGGGGCTCTTGAAAAGTCGTTCTCCCACTTGGGAGCTGGAGGGAAGCTTTTGGCCTGGGAGCAGGGAAGGAGGAGCTGTGCTCCCCTCTGCCAAGAGCCCGGAGAGGGAAGCCAGCCTGGAAACCTTTTGAGCCGGAGTGCTGGCTCCCACGGCCAGCTTTTACTTTGACACTTCTTTTCTTTTCTTCCCTTTTTACTTTGGCTCTCTGTAGCTCCTGCCCGCTGCTCCAATTTCCTCCCATTGTCTTTGGGGAAGCTGGAGGGAGGGAGGTGGCAGTGAGGGTCCCCTGGAAGCTCAGCTATGGGGCTACTCAGCCACTGGGCCCCTCACAGCTGAAGGAGCCCCCGCTGCTCCCTTCCCCATGATCCCTTCCAGAGGTGTCCCACCAAGGCTCCCACTCCTCAGCCACATGTCTTCATGGTGGAGGAGTTCTTATCTTCCTTGCGGAGGTAACTAATGCTGAAATCATTTCACTCTTGGCTGAGGTGGTTGAAGAGAGAGAAAATGAAGCCAAAGGAACCTAGAAGAGGCGCTGGGCTGTACTCCCATAATTCCTGGAGTCAGCACCACCTCCTGCCTTCCCTCCTCTCTTCCCTGTCTTTCAGCCCATCTCCCTGAAAATTCAGTCCCTCAATGCTTCCCCTAATCTGGCATTTAAAATCTCAAGCAATAAAGCTTTCACCAGTTCCCTTAGAGAGACAATTTTCCAGCCTATGGTTTCTCCATTCAAAAGCTTTCCACCCTGATTCTCAGCTTAAATGTGCCCTCCCTTAATTTCACCCCATTAAAACCACTAACTTATCACCAGCCTTCTCCTTTCCTGCCACTTACTTCACTCAAATATTTACAGATCATTAATGCCTCCCTGCTCAGCTTACTAATTCTGCTGTACCTATGATAGAATTCCCTGGGTTTCCCACACCCCCCTGCCTTTCGTAATGCCTCCAGGCTGCCGATTCCTCCAGTTGGGGCTCTTTGAGCTCCATTTATCACTCTCCTTGCAAATGTGAGGCAGATGCTCGCCGCCCTCGCCTGTATCTCTGTGTTTTTCTGTACGCTGTCCAAGGCAGCCTTGCCTGTTCCTCGCTGTCCCCGAGGTGTCCTTGCACCTGTGCAGCAGCATGCCGTCCTTGAGGTGCTTTTCGGGAGTCGTGCCTCCACAGCACATCCTCCCTGTAAAATACAGATACTGGATTATTTTCCCAGAGGTAGCCAGACAACTTTATGGAGGTTGATTTTATTTGATGGGAAGGCATGTCTGGAGCTGCAGGGGAAATCTGGATTCTGGATTAGAGCCCCCCAGCAGCCCCACGCAGGGCAGGTTCCATCTACATACGAATTTCGTTAGCACCCTGCTTGTTCCCTCTTAATACCATCAATAGTGAAGGATAGACGAGGCTGGTGCTCTTGGAAAGGAAGTTTCTTGAGTGTTTGGTGAGAAGTATCTGGCAAAGTATGGTTTTAAGGGAATTATGAATTTGAGTATGTAGCTCTACTTTTACCCAAACCTCTGTCTTACTCTTGTCTCTGCTTGATGTGACCAATCCTTCTGAGGTAGTGTGGGATGCTGTCACAGTTTTGCATGGCTGGGTTCTGGTGGAGGAGGGGGCTGCAGGGGTGGCTTCTGCAAGGAGCAGCCAGAAGCTTCCCCCAGGCCTCACAGAGCAAACACCAGCTGGCTCAAGCCTGGAGTCATTGCTGACCAAGGCCGAGCCCATCAGCGACGGTCACAGCGCCTCTGGGAATCACAGTGAGGAGGAAAAATTATACCACATGCGTCTGCTTTTTGCCCCAGAGAAGGGAGTGAGAAGGGGTGAGAGACTGTGCAGGCACCAAGGGCAGGGAAGGGGGAGAGGAGGCACCCCAGGTGCCAGAGAGAAAGATGCCCCTGAGCCCCTGGAGAAACCCATGGTGGAGCGGGTGTCCCCCCGCAGCCCATGGAAAAGGCCCAGACCCCACCTGCAGCCTGTGGAGAGGCCCCATGCTGGAGCAGGGGGAGACATGCAGGAGATGCTGTGACCCACATTGGAGCAAGCCCCTGCCAGCACTTGCAGCCCATGGAGAGAGACAGACACACAGATGAACAAGGGAGAGAGACCCACACCAGAGCAGGTTAACTGGGGGACCTTGTGACCCTGTGGGGGACCAGGCTGGAGCAGTCTGGCCCTGAGAGACTGGGAGATATTCTGTGATTTATGACTGCACCCATAGCAGTGACCCACGCTGGGGCAGCTGGGGAAGAGCTGAAGCCCTGTGTGTAAGGGCTCCCGTTGGAGAAGTTGGTAGAGGACTGTCTGGTGTGGGTGGGACCCCATGGTGCAGCAGGGGAAGGGGGTGAGGAATGCTCCCCCCCCAGCTAAGAAGGAACACAACTCATGAGGAACTGACTGAAACCCCCATTCCTCCAGTCCCTGCCCCTCCCCATGCCACAGTGGGGGGAAGAAGGGAGCAAAATACCGATTAAAGTGAGGTCTGGAAAGAAAGAAGGGGTGGGGGGAGGTGTTTTAAGATCTGTCTGCACTTCTCATTACCAGACTCTGGTGTCACTGGGGGTGCAGGGCAGGGTCATCAATTAGATTTTTCTTTCCTTTTTTCCATACTGAGTCTGTTCTGCCCATGACACTGATTGTGGAATGATCTCTCCCTGTCCTTATCTCCACTCCTGAGCTTCTCAATATGTATTTTCTCCCCTGTCCATCTGAGAAGGGGAGTGATAGAGTGACTTTGGTGGGTGTCTGGCCTCCAGCTGGGGCCAAACCACCACAGATGCCTGCCTTTCTGTCCCAAAGTCTGGGTTCACTGCTGTAGATACATACATGCTTTCCAGTACCATTAGCCCGACGAGAGCTTCTGTGCCAGGGCAGCGCCAGGGGAGTCGGGAACGGGGTGGGGGAAGGGAGAATGGGGGGACGGGGGGATAGGGGGCGGGACACGGACACGGGATGCCTCACGGGTGCCCCCACCGCGCAGTGCCCTCAACACTTCACACCTCAAGCCTCAGCTGCCCGAGGGCCCAGGGAGCAGGCTGCAGGGCTTGCTGCCGCCTGCATTGCAGCTGCAGGCGTGCCCCGGGGCCGCGAAGCTCAATACTCGGATTAAGAAACACGGAAGCGACGTCCAGTGCGCGCCCTAATTGCACACCGGGATACCCCCACCCAGCCCCCGGGGAAGGGGGTGTCTCTGATCTGGGCAGAGCGGAACCAGGCAGGCTCGGCGGAGGGAGAGCTAGGCCCGGGCCTGAGGCCGGCGCCGGGCATCCGTGTCTCCGCCGGGCTGGGCACCCCACGCCAGCTGCCCCGCGCCGGGGAAAGGTGCCGGTTCCTGGTTCCCTTCAGCTTCTCCCCCTGCCCCGTCCCAGAGCCGGCTCCACCCGCCGGGAAGCCAAGGGCGGCGGCGTGCGGTAGCCAGCCCGCAGCCGGGCCTCCCTCCCGCGGGCCTGACTCGCCGGCCTGCCCGGCTTTCCCCCGCGGGGAGTGATCCACGGCTCCCGACGGGTCTACCCCTCGCACCTCGGTGCCGCGGTGTGACCCGCCCCGGGATGGCCCTGTGGGCCCATGCCCAGCTGCGCCGGGGGCTCCGGGGAAGAGCTATGTGGGGGGAGGCGAGAGGTACGAGGGAGGGCATGGCGGGGAAGGGGACACACACGCGGACACCGGGACACAGGCCCGCCGCTCCCGCACCTCGGGGCTGCGGCGGGGGGTGAGGGACGACGGGGAGGAGAGCACGGCGCGAGGGGCGGAGACGCGGCCGGCGGCGCTCTGCACCGCGTGGCGGCGCTGACGGGCGCGGCGGGCGCTCTGCGCGGCGCTCGGCTGCTCCGGCGGAGGGAGGGAGGAAGTGACGCCGCGCAGCGGAGCCCCGCGGCCTCCGGTGACATTCTCTGGCCTCGGGGGCGCGATTGGCGGCCGCGGGGGAAGCGGCGGCGGCGCGGCGGAACCCTGGCCCCTCCCGGCCGCCTATATCTCTGGTGCCGCCGCCCGGCTGAGAGGCCAGGAGGGGCCTTGCGTCGGGCAGGTGAGCGGCGCCGGCGCGGCCGGGGCTCGCCCCGCTGCGCGCTCTGACGGGGCCGGGCCGCCTCAGGGCGGGCTGGCGAAGCGCGGCCGTTACTCCCGCTGTGCGCGGGCGGGAGGTGGCGGGGCGTGACCGGGGGCGCGGGGCCAGGCGGGCACTGCCCCGATACCAGCCTCGTACCTCCGACCCTCCTTCCCCTGCGGCGGACGGCGCGACCGTGCCCTGGAGCGGGAGGGGAGGGGGTGTGTGGGAAAGGGAGGGGGTGGCTTGGTCCCGCCGGGGCCGGGGAGGCGGGCGGCCTCGGGTGGGCGGCCAGCGGCGCTGACCGCTCCGTGAGGGTGACCTCGGGCTCGGCGTCTGGGACGTGGGAGTCCGGCCGTGGCCGCCGCTTTTGTGTCCCGTGGGAAGCCTCGCCTCGCCTTCCCTCGCAGCTCCTGGGGGGCGGCTTGTTCCCCGGGGGCTTCGTGCTGCGCCGCTGGAGCCGTCTGGCCTCCCGGGTAGAAAAGCAGAGGCTGCGACGGCGCCGGTTCCACACGCCTCCGGTTGTTTTTGCTTCCTCCTTTACCCTGGGCGATGGTGTGGGGATGTGAATCTTACACGGGGAGAGGACGACAACACACGCACACCCCCAAACCGAAGTTCTAAGCTGTTTGTTGCTCTTCTGTCCTGCGTTCCCCTGAGCTCCTGGCACTCGAAGTGCCGCAGATGTGGCTCTCAGCGGCACAGCCATCCGAGCAGAGGGTCAAATTTAACCGCGCTGCTCGCCCGCTGTAAGGGGAAAGGCAGGCACAGCCTGAGCAGGCTTGTAGTATCTTTAACAAGCTACCCCCTTCCCAGTGGTGTAACTCTAATCGCGGTTGTCGGGCAGACCTTTAAAAGGCAGCTCACTGAAAGGCGTGGGGTTCGGTTTGGGTTTGTTGGTTGCTTTCCTTGTTAGGTTCACGTTTTATAGCTGGCAGGGCAAGCTTCCGCCTTCGTTAAGCAGAACCCAATTGTACTTGTGTCTTTAGTCTGTTAATTAGTGGAGCGAGGCTGCTTGTGCTGAAGTCTGTAGGTGCCTTTGTGAATCCATAGCTGTAATAACTTAGCTAGATGAGGCCATGGTTGTAGTTGCTTGTGTGCCTTCAGCCAGCAAAAAGTACCTGAAAGCATTTCGAAGGCTGGGAAAAGAGCACCTCTGTATAGAGGTGCCATGGCATAAGGTGATCCTGTTTGGTATTGGGCTTTTTTTCCCCACTGGAGAGTAATTCCAGTTTTAAAAAATTAATGACTAGTAAATCCTTGAAACCTCGGGCATCTTTTTAAAAACGCAAATTTTCTTTTACTTCCTCCCTCCCCCAAGATTTTATTTGGTTTTAAGCCCTCTCTGGTAGGTGTCAAGCTTAAGACAGAACAGTAGTTTTGCTTACAGGCTAAGCACTAGCGCATTTCCAGTTCTCCAGCTAAAACCTTAAGGACAAACAGGAGCAGTTCTCCCTTTAGAACAGCCAACAAGCGTTAAATTTAAAATATTTGTCTTAAGCTTTTAAATAGACTTAAGATACCTTAATGTTTGACCTCGAGATAGAAACCAGGTACGGTGCTCTTGTGAGGTCTTCATCCTGTGGTTCTCCTGCCCTGGTTAACACCTGTAACCGCTGTTCCTGCGACACAAGAGCCGCGAGTCAGGCAGGAGCAGCAGTGCGGCTTCCCCCGCTGCCCCAGAGGAGGGCAACACTGCCTTTAGCCAGCAAGTAAGTTTGAAACATGCTCCTCTACATGCCGGATACAAAACCGGTGAGGTAAAGCACAGAGAGCCCTGCTGCCCATCAGCAGTCGTTTTTAACTGTAACTTTCTGAGTGGTTAGCGCACCTAATGACCTAGGGGTGTCTGGTGCTGGGAAAAGAAGCTCCAAGTGGGGAGGTTATATGGCTGCTGGGAGGTAATAAAATCTGTTTTCGGCAGTTCTGGCGTGCCAGTAACACTGGTGTTTTGTCTGGGGGGATCAGGGAGTGACAGAAGGTAGTACGTGAGTTTGGGCAGCTGGTATTTATGCTCGAGGATGAGGGTGACTCATTTTTAAACACTTGAATTTTTAATTACAATGCGCAGGCTATTTCTGTTTGCTCTTCAGCCTAATTGCTAGCTGGCGTCACGAAGAGGAGCGATGAGAAATTCCTGGGAGATCAGAAAGAGGAAAGGACTATAGTCTTAGACGTTCCGGGGTAGGATGCCTGCCGCGGTATGGCCTGCCCTCGCTCAGTGCACGGAGGCTGCCGGCTTGGCAGAAGTTAAAGTGTACAGACAAGTTGGGAAATGAGTGGATACAGCAAGCTGCAGAGGGAGTGGGGGCAGGACGGGAAGGAACCTGAAGCCAACCACAAAGGCGGTTGAAAACGGTCTGTGTGGAGTGTTCACAACAGGCAGACAGCAGGCGCTGCTCTGGTTGGTAAAAGAGAGGTAGGAAGGATGTTTGTGTGCCTCCGACAAAGGGGCCGGTCACGGTGGCAGCTGAAAGTGTGGAGGAGGTGGGGATTAATGAGGTAAGATAAAATTGGTTAAACAAAGAGTAAATAGAGGGAATGATGAGGGGCTTTGAACACTGAGTGCTGGGGAGGTAAGTTGGTGTGTGTTGTTTGGAGCAACAAGAAGTAACTGCCTTGGCTGTCCTGACCCCCATCTCCTTGCTGTGTATTTACCTTTACAATGTGGGCTCCTTTGCCTTGCCTTGATTTTGTTCATTTTCTTCGCTCTCCCTTGTACGTTACCATGTCAACCCCCTGCTCCACCAAGGATAATATATGTGCTGCCTGTGACCCACCTGTATATCAGCATCTCACTTGAAAATCTGTTAATGAGATGGGAGCCTTTCTGTACTGTGCTGTGAAAGTGGCTGTCCCTCATAGGCAGCTTGTTGTTACCCTCTGGCCAAAGTGCTGCTGCTAGATACATGAAGGCTTTGGGAGCTTTTCAAATAAGTAAATGGTTTCAAGTGGCCTGTGTTTGATTTCTTACAACGTTTTAAAGTTGGTGTGTTGATGGTACTTTCTGACAGAATTGTGTCTATGGCTGGACTCAGCTTCTTGTGCTTTTATCTGCAGTTGAGTAATTGATTTCCAAAACTGTAAACGCTGACCCAAACCAAGCAGCAGATTCAATAGATCAGAGTGGAAGATTCACATACTGTAGTTGTGTGCAACTTGTGCCTCAAAACAAGCTCTCTGGAAAAGCAGTACCAGAACTTGGGAGCCTTTGAACGTTACCGCTACCGGGAACCAGAAGTGCAGCAGCACTGGGGGAGAGGGTCGTGGTGGTGCTGTGAGTGAGCCCTGGGATGAAGTCGTGTGGCACAGTGCGTGTCGCTGTGCAGTTACAGCTCTGAGGGAACCTGAGGGTTACGTGGCAAGGAAACCTGTTCTGTTTCTGTTTCCCCAATACGTGAATTAAACTTCAGCAGAGAGCCAATCCTGGTGCCTCAGGAGCGGCTGAACTGTTACTGCTGTGGACTCTGGCAGCAATGACCATGGCAGAGTGCAGTTTTTCTCCCTCTGTGGTGATTTGTGTTGTCTTTCTGTCACATCTTTGTTCCGGGCTTTTAACACATGATGCAGCCCCGAGTCTGCGACTTCAGGTCTAGAACGTAGCTTCTACGGACGCGCAATTCTGAGTGAAGACTGGATGAAAGGGGCTGTACAGGAAAATGCACATAGTGCAAATATCAGCCTCTGCCCTTTTCTTACCATGACAGAGAACATCTCTGAGGTAGGATGGAGTGACTGATCACTTGGCACTTACTCAGTGTTCCTGCTACAAGCGAGAATTTGAATTTGCGGTTGCCCATTCCCACTTGATAAGTGTTCCCCCCTCGCATGTCTGATCAGCATGAGTGGAGCCTGCACACGGTAGTAGTTTCTCCTCGGATGTGACTGACTCCCTGCAGCTCAGGCACACCTCGATTACTCATTCAGGACTGAAAAGGAGATGCGGCTGTGCCGCGGAGGTGTTGCTGTTACACCGCTGCAGATGCATTACCGAGCACCCACGGGGGTCGGGTGACATGGGCCAGCTTTAGATTTGGAATGGTCCAACCGAAGGTCCCTCTTTCGTTTAAGAAGGTATTTAGGGTTTTATATCAGTTTGACCGTGGAGTTGTGTCTATTGAGCGCTCAGAAATTGATTTTTAAGCTAGCAGAATAGTGCACAGGCTCCAGGTGTCTTGTGCCTTGAGTTACCTGGTCTCCAAGAAGACAGCTCAGAAGCTGTTAGGACTCATGTCTGACAGCTTTTTAAATCAGAAGCAGAACAGGTGGTCACTTCTTAATCAAGTGCAAGTATTTAAGATCCTTTCAAGCTAGCATTTTTGTGTCTGTACACTTGGATTGTGGCTTTGATTTTGTAGTGAGACCTGTGCAGTGTCCTGCACGATGCCCTTCTGCCTTTATGCTTCCAAATTTCTTGGAAATGAGCAGGCAGAGCCAGCCCATGATTGGATAAGTGCTCTTATTGCCATGTTTCTGCTGTAATGTCTTGTTTTGCCGTGCTTGGTCATTAGTCTTTCAAGATTTGTTTTGGAGAAGGCAGATTTCACATCCACTCATCCAAAATGGGTAGAGACCAAGTGACTCACAGGAGCAGAGCTAGGAGTAACTAACAGCCAGGACTTCATAATACCAATTGTCTGTGCAATTATGCAGTTGTTTCAGTAAAAACAAATTTAAGTAATTTGTTTTTCATTGGGAATCTCTTATTTCCATGCTGCTCGTTTGAGATTGGCACTGTGTGTGCCAGTAATACATTCAGACTTTCTGAAGTTGAAGGAAGCAACTTACTGTGATAGCTGGTAAGGTAAATTAGTTCTGTTCTCTTGTACTGTGGCTTTCTCATCAGCTGGTAATGTCCCGACTCATCTGTTTACTGTCCTATTTCTTGCTCTCTGGGAATGCTGGAGAGGGAAGGAGCTCCAAGTGACCAGGCAAAAATGAAGTTTCAAGGGAAAGGAGTGATAAAGAGTAGGTCAGGATGCTGTCTGCTAACTCAGAGCACGTGTGATTGGAAATACAATGTAAGATAAGGGGGTTTTGAGGCTGCTTCCTAATGAAGTTGCATGAAAAGCTGGTAGCCTGAGTCCTCATAGTGTTAAAAAGTCTTTTGGAAATGTAGCTGTCGATGTGGGAAGGAGTGGGCTTGCACGTAGTCATGCCTGTGAGCTGAATTATGGATAAACGTGATAGGGTTGGTATTATTCCCTGTGGTTACAGATGATGATGCTAAAAAGCCATTGTAAAGGCAGCTCCCAGGACGTGCTTGACCTACAGCTGTTCCAGCTCACTGCAGTAAAGAAAATCCAGACACTGTTGAATACAGAGAAATGTAGTACCTTACCACAGCTAATTACAGAGGGCTGATGAAGATGCAAACCCTACTTAGCTCAATTTACAGCTGGTTTGACAACAGACACTTGATTTCCCTTTTTTGCTCTGCAAGATCAAACTGTTTTTTCCACTTTCTAACACCTGTAGCAGGTTTCACTGATTGTCTGCATGGACCTTGTCGAGCTACAGCAGTGAGATGACTGTGGTGGACTAACAGAGTGGGGTTGAATTTGTACTCCAGACTTGATGCCTTTTTTCCTTATATCTCTCTTTCTGATGCAGGAGCTGTAAATATTCTTTACATCTCCTGCTGGTAACTCATTGGTTTTTATTCTTAAGAAAACTCTTGAAGCTGAGCCTCGTTTTTTCTTAAAGGAAGGGGAACAATTCAACAAGTCATTTTGAGGGAAATGCTGCTTTTATTTAGGTTTTGCTTGTTTGTGGGTGTGGGGTTTTTCTCCCATCAGTACTTAGGTGATGCTGATGAAAACTAACTTTTCTTTTGCTCTTTTTATAGCTGGTAACTTGGTATCTCCTTACATGCTGTTATTTAGCTTCTGTAGTCAAATACATGCAGAGTCTTCAGTATGTTGTGGGGAAGGAATGTCTGTTTCCTGGTCTGTTACCCTCTCAAAACAGAGGTCAGGCTTCTTCACTGGGAGGAAATAATGTAGGAAGTATCTGTCAGTAAAACCTGTGATAGAGGCATTATTCATAAGGCATGTGTAACTGGGTTTTTAACCCAGTTCTGGTTTGTTTTCTGTTGTTTTGTTGGGTTTTTTTAAAATACACAAAGTAGCTTTTGTTCCTTTGTAGAATCAACCTGTGTATACTTCATACTTTTTTTTTTCATTTGTTTTTTGTCAAAAACTTAAACTAAACTAGCCCCCTCCTACACTGTCCTTTTCCTTTACTGGGCTTCATTCTCCTTCCACAGCAGAACATGTCCCAGCCCCTCTAATTCTGCCTGTGTCCATGGATGTTTCTGTATGGCTGCTGCATCCTGTGACAGTTTTAACTTCTTTTGTTGCATTAGTTTCTTAGGAAAGCTTGACTTAAGGATGAAAGTGTTAGGGTTTGTGAAGATGGAGGCTCAGAGGTTGGCTGTCTTGAGTTAGCTGTGCTCTGGAGTATGGTCCTGTGGTGCAGGTGAGCTTTCTTGGTGAGAAGGGGGCAGGTTGTTTGAGTCCTGAGGTCATGGCAGAGCAGTATCCTGAGTGCTTCCTTCCTCAGGGTCACTTTGGACGTGGTAAGGAGGGCTACTGAACTCTACAGCTACCTGACAGGAGGGTGTAGAGAGGACATCAGTCTCTCCTCCCAAGTAACAAGGGATAAACAGGAGGAAATAGCCTCAGGTTGTGCCAGAGGAGGTTTAGTGTGGCTGTTAGGAAAAAATTCATCACTGGGAGGATTGTGAACCTCTAGAACAGGTTGCCCAGCAAGTCATCCCCCAGGAGGGATTTAAAGAGCTGTAGATGTGGTGCTTGGAGACATGGGTTAGTGGTGGCCCTGGCAGTGCCAGGTTATGGTTGGACTTGATGATCTTGGAGGTCTTTTCCAACTTAAATGGTTCTGTGGTTCTGTGTGGTTTGCAAGATGGTGGATGCTGAAATCAGTTGGTGCCTCTTATTACTGTTAAATGATCAAGGGTTTGGTGTCAAGAACAGCTGGGCAGTGGTTGGTATTGTGCTGTTACTAGAATTTTCATCATTTCAATGCAGTCTGACTTTGCCTTTAGCACGTTGGTACCACTTACTTGTCAGTAATATACCTGCTGCAAATGCCTGTTGCAATATTTAGATTTTCTGCTACCAGCTTAATGATTAAAGCAACAATTTAATTATATTGGTGGCTTGTGGATGAGAAGGTGACTTGAGATCAGGGAAAGGCTCCTTTCCAGCTTTTCTGTAGAATTTGGGTAAGTCACCTAATCTCTCTTTTTCAGTTGACTGGACTGTAAAATGGGTGTATTTCTGCCCTGTGCTGGGGTAAAGCAAAGACACAACGCTGGTTTTGAAGTGTTTCATAGAATCACAGAATGGTTTGGGCTGGAAGGGGCCTCAGGTCATCAAGTTCCAACCTTCTGCCATGGGCCGGGACACCTCTCACCAGACCAGGCTGCTCAAGGCCCCATCCAGCCCAGCCTTGAACACCTCCAGGGAGGGGGCAGCCACCACTTCCCTGGACAACCTGTGCCAGGGCCTCACCACTCTCACAGTGAAGAATTTCTTCCTAATACCCAATCTAAATCTACCCCTTCCAATTTAAAACCATTTCCCCTCATCCTGTCACTCCAGGCCCTTCTAAAAAGTCCCTCCCCAGCTTCCTTGTAGGCCCTCCAGGGACTGGAAGGTGCTGTAAGGTCTCCCTGGAGCCTTGTCTTCTCCAGGCTGAACAACCCCAACTGTCTCAGCCCGCCTTCACAGGATGGGTGCTCCAGCCTTCTGATCATTTTCATGGCCTTCTCTGGACCTGTTCCAACCGTTCCATGTCCTCCTTATGTTGGGGACTCTGGAACTGGACACAACACTGATGTGGTGTCTCACCAGAGCAGTGCAGAGGGGCAGAATCACCTCCCTAGACCTGCTGGCCACAGGTTATTGAAGCTTTGAAATACCTGGGGGATGACTTTGTTCATGTCTCATTGCAAAGACATGTAAAAAGGTCTGATCATAAAATACTTACTGACTGTAGAGTCACTTGATTTCTGCTATCCTAAATGGGTGTCACAAGTCCACACCTCTTCTAGTTCAGTATCTTGAGCTTTTAATTGCTGTAAGAGATGGGGAGATGCTGGCAGCTTTGCCTGCTGCAGAGGTACCCATGGGGCAGCACTGTTAATGGCACAGAACTCGTGAGAACAGCTCTTTAATCTGCTGAGGGTGTCTGTGCTCCTGATGTCAAGGGCTGTGCGGTCTTGGAGTGGTGTTTTGCAAGATCGGGTGGAATAGCCCAACACTCTCCCTTGCTCCAGGCCTGCTGTCTGTTGTGTAAGATGCTCACCTTGTTCTCCTTCTGGACCTTGACTCTGATCTCCTTCAGCCTGCTAGCCCCATGGTAAGGTGTGCAGCTTTCTCCTAGGACTCTCAATCACAGCAGAACGTGGCGGGTGCTCACGGGCCCAGCAGCCAGGTGCTTCTGCCTCTCCGCTGCAGCACTGGGCTGTGTATGGAGCTACAGACTGCTGGAGCTACGGGCTCCTGGAGCTACATCCCAGGCCATGCATGGCTGCTTCCAGATTTCCAAACACAGATGTACCTGGCTACTACTGTTACCTCTCTGTGAGGGACCAGCTTTGGTTTTTGTAGGAGGTGTGCACAAGTCCTTCTTGAAGGAATACCGCAGTACTGGGTGGGGTGACTGTACTGCTTCAGAGTTACATTGCAGCTGTCCTGAGCCACCAGTTGGAGCTGTTAGCAGGTAACGAAATGTGTAATTACTTTCAGGATATTTCAGATGAATGCTCTTAATAGAAAGAAATTCAGTGCTCTGAGGATCACAATTTATCTCTCACTGGTATTCCCAACCAATTTAAAATGTGGCTTTTCTGTGAGTGTTACTGTGACCCATAGTGGAACAACAGACCTGCATTTCCTGAGAAAGAGGTCTGTGTATGCTGAACAGCATGATCCAGCAGAGGAAGCACAGAATGCATTTCCTTTGAGTAACGGGGATGGATGGGTAAAGTGCCAAAATTTGCTATACTCAAAGCCTTAGGAAAAGGTGGTACGCCCATAGGACCATCCCTAGTAGTGTGATCCACAAGCTAATAGGTGGCAGAGAGAAAAAGAAGTGAAGCATGGCTATCCTAGCGTTGATTTATGACACCAGCTTTGGTGAAAGAATAATGAAAAATCTTGAGAGCAGCCTAAATTTTAGAAATGCATAGTAATAAAAACGTACCCCCTCTAATTTTTGGAGGGCATCATCGACTTTCAATTGCTGTGCACTAAGCCACTAAGCAAAAAGTAGTTTCGCTGTGAGAAAGAAATGAGATTTTGTAGAAGGATGAGTGCAGCCAACCCTGTGTGCCTTTATCTATATGCTAATGAATTTATTTTTACGAGGCCTGTGGTTTTGGGGTGTTTTTGTGTGGGGGATTCCAGTGCAGCCAGTGAATGTTTCTGGAAGCCTGTGTGAAGGCTTGTGAGCTACCAGCTAACCCATGGCTGGTAGTTACCTCTCATTTTGAAGGGGCAGAATATGTGCATTAAACATTGAAATGAAAAAAAAAATGTGTTTAAATGTAAAGCATCGCTCCTTGTTTAAGATGAGAAGCCTTGCCTTTCCAGGTTGCAAAGGATGCTCCACAAACCTTTGCTTTAACACATACACTTGTGATTTTTATTCAGTCTTGGGTGATTTGTATAGGCAGCCTGTTGAGCATTTAGTAGGAGCAGCCTATTTTTAACCTTCATTTGTTTATGCAAAACCAGTTGAAACACATCATTAGTTTAATCTTTCCTTTTGTTTCACACTGAAATTCTCTTACCCATCCTCTTGCCATGTGTTTTGCCAAGGGTCCTATCCTTTAGGATTGCTGCCGGGCCTGATTGATGAATCATCTGATAAAGAGCCAGCTCCACTCCCAGAAGTTGCCTTGGGTAGAATTGTGTGCCAGTGAGTCAGCTTTAGGGCAGCATTTTCAAAGGAACACTATATAAATTACACAGTGCCCGTGTGGGGGTGGCTTAGTGTGGTGAAAAACCTGCTCTCCAGCGCTGTGCACACACATCCTCCAAGAGCTGAGGCAACTCTCTCCAGCCAAACTGAGTGTTGGTCACACCTCTCTTGTTTTAAGTGCATGGCTGTGTGTGACATGAGAAAGTAAATTAAGAATGTATGGTGGTGTTTTGGCTTTTCGGGGCAAGGTTTTGGTAGTGGTGGGAGGCTGCAGGGGTGACTTCTGCCAAAAGCTGCCAGAAGCTTCTCCTAGGTCCAACAGAGCCAAAACCAGCCGTCTCAAGGATGTACCTGTGGCTGACCAAGGTTGAGTCTGTCAGTGATGCTGGTAGCACCTCTGGGGAACAGAGTTAAGAAGGAAAAAAAAAACCAAATCTGACCAGCAGCTTTTGCTGCCAGAGAAAAGAGTGAGATGGTGTGAGAAACTTTGTAGACACCAAGGTCAGTGCAGAAGGAGGGGGAGGAGGTGCTCCAGGCACCAGAGAGAAAGATTCCCCTGCAGCCCATGGAGGGTGGTTGGGAGCAGGGATCCCACCTGCAGCCCATGAAGGACCCCACACTGGAGTGGGTGGAGGCACCTGAGGGACTCTGTGACCCCATGGGAAGCCTGTGCTGGAGCAAGCTCCTGGCAGGACCTGCAGCCTGTGGAGAGGCCCCCACGCTGGAGCAGGTTTGCTGGGGGAATTTGTGACTGTGGGGGACCAGACTGGTGGAGCAGCCTGGTCTTAAAACCCTTCCTCTTCCACCCCTCTTCTTCCCAGGCTCAACTTCACTCCCCATTTCTCTCCTTTTACCCCCGGTGGCACAGGGAGATGGGGACAGGAGGGGTTGAGATCAGTCCATCAGGTATCATCTCTGCTGTTCTTTCCTCCTCTCCAACATGAGTCCTTTAGTTTGTAACCAACTGCCCTATGCTCTGTTCCATGAGGTGCAGACCTTCAGGACCAGACTGCTCCAGCCTGGTCCCCCAGGGGACACAAGTTCCACCAGCAAAGCTGCTCTGGTGTGGGCCCCAGTCCACAGTCTTGGCTCTGTCAGACCTGTGAGAAGCTTCTGACAGCCTTTTGCAGAAACAACCCTTGCAGACACCCACCATTACCAAAACTTTGCCATGCAAACCCAAAGCAAGTGGACTTAAGTGTTACAGTCATGCCTTCAATCCCCAGGTCAGGAGCAGCTTCCATCCTTTCCCAACCCAGCATCCTTAGACATGCAGGCTGTCAGCTGTTGGATTTGTAGTTCTGGATGGGCTTGGCTGCATGTTTATGTTAAAGAAAAATTTATTTTTTTCATGGTTTGAAGGGCATCAGCTGTATACATCTGTCATTCTCTCTCACCTCTGATGTATTTCGTCTGTGTGAAGTGGGTAAATGTGGGTTAATGCAATCCACTGGGGATGGAAATATTAATATATGTAAATAGGAACCACTGCCCTCCTTAGTGCTGTATAAATATGAAAACACACTGAGATACAGATGAAAATACTGGCTTCTGTGGCACTGGAGCTGTAAGGTGGGAGATGCTGTGGAAGGATAGAATCATAGAGTGAGGTTGGACGTGAGCTTCAGAGGCCATCTAGTGCCACCCCCTGCAGTGAGGGGGACACCTTCACTAAATCAGGTTGCTCAGAGCCCCATCATGCCTGACCTTGAATGGCATCAGGGATGGGGCCTCCACTATGTCTCTGGGCAGCCTGTTCCAGTGATCTGCCACCTTCATATTGAAGATGTTTTTTCCTGATACCCAACCTAAATCTCCCCTTTCTAGTTAAAAACCATCACGGTCCAACTGCTCCCTGCCCTCATGAACAGTTCTTCCCCAACTTTCTTACAGGCACCTTTCAGGTATTGGAAGGCTGCTCTAAGGTTCCCCCAGAGTCTTCTCCAAGCTGAACAAGCCCAACTCTCTCACCCTGTCCTCACAGGAGAGGTGCTCCAGCCCTTGGATCATTTTTGTGGCCTCCTTTGGATGTATTCCAACAGTTCCATGCCTTTCCTGTGTTGAGGCCTCCAGAGCTGAACCCAGTACTACAGGTCAGGTCTCCTCAGAGCAGAGTACAAGGGCAGAATCCCTCTCTTGATCTGTTGGCCACACTTCTTTTGATGCAGCCCAGGGTGCAGTTGTCCTTCTGGGCTGCAGATGCACATTGGTGGCTCATGTCCAGCTTCTCATCCATGAGTATTCCCAAGTCCTTTTCTTCAGGGCTGCTTTCCAGCACATCATCTCCTAACTTGTATGGATAATGGGGGTTGTCCCAACCCAGGTGCAGGGCTCTGCACTTGGCTTTGTTGAACCTCGTGAGGTTCACCTGGGCCCACTTCTCCAGCCTGTCCAGGTCCCTCATGAACCTCACTGCTCAGCTGGGTATCATCAGCAAACTTGCTGAGGGTGCACTCAATCCCTCTGTCAGTATATTTAGTAGAGATAATAAATAGCTCTTGTCCCCACACAGATCCCTGAGAAATACCACTTGTCACCATCTTTTATCTGGACTTGGAGCCGTTGACCACCACCCTCTGGATGTGACCATCCAGCCAATTCCTTATCCACTGAACAGTCCACCCATCAAATCAACATCTCCTCAACTTAGAGAGAGGGACATTGTGGATGACTGCATCAGAGGCCTTGCAGAAATCCAGATAGATGACATCTGTATCCCTTTCCTTGTCCACTGATGCAGTTACTCCATTGTAGAAAGCCACTAGATTGGTCAGGCAGGATTTGCCCCTAGTAAAGCCATGCTGGCTGTCTTGAATCACCTCCCTGTACTTCAGCAGAGCTTCTAGGAGGATTTGTTCTATGATCTTCCCAGGCACAGAGGTGAGGCTGACAGGTTGGTAGTTCCCAGGGTCCTTCCTCCTACCCTTTTTAAAACTGGCCATGATGTTTCCTCTCTCCCAGTCACTGGGGACTACACCCGACTGACATGGCTTTTCAAATACCATGGAGAGTGGCTTGGCAACTACATCAGCCAATTCCTTCAGGGCTCTGGGATGCATCTCATCAGGTCCCAAGGACTTGTGGGCATTCAGGTTCCTCAAGATGGTCACAAACCTTATCTTCACTTACAGTGGGAGGAACTCTGGCTCCCTGACCCCCATCTTGCAGGCCCTCGAGAGCAGAGGAGAGAGGTCACCAGTGAAGACTGAGGCAAAAAAGCCATTGAGAACCAGGTTTTCCTCATCTGTGGTCACCAGTTCACCATTGTTGCTCATCATGGGGCTCATCACACACTCTTTAGTTCTGGTTCAAGTACCTGTAGAAGCCTTTCTTGGTTTTTTTGGCATCCCTTGCCAAGTGCAGCTCCAGCTGTGCCTTGGCCTTCCTGACCTCATCCCTACACAACTGGGCAACATCCCTGTACTTTTCCCAGGATACCTGTCCCTGCTTCCACTGCCTGTGTAGTTCCATCCTGCTTCTTAGTTTGACCAGTAGGTCTCAACTCAGCCATGCCAGTCTCTTGTCTTCCTTGCCCAGTGTCTCACACCTGGGGATCGAGAGCTCTTGGGCTCTGTTGAAAGCATCCTTAAAGATCTGCCAGCTCTGTTCCTTCCCTTTGAGGGCTGTTTCCCAGGGGCTCCTATTGACTAACTCCTTGAAGAGCTGGAAGTTGGCTTTCCTGAAATTCAGGGTCCTGACTACACTTGTGCCTTGGTTCATGTGCCTTAGGACAGTGAACTGCACTGGTGTGTGGTCACTGCAGCCCAGCCAATCTTGACATCCCTAATGAGGTCACTCACACTGGTGATCATCAGCTCCAGTATCACTTCCCCTCAAGTAGGGCTGTGTTTCTTACCTCAGGAAGCCGTCCCTAACGCACTCCAGGAGTCACTTGGATTGCCTGCAGCTTGCCATGCTGCTTTTCCAACAGATGTCAAGCTGGTTGAAATCCCTGAGCAGGACAAGAGCCCTGGAGCTTGATGCCTCCTGGAGCTGGAGCAAGAACTTGCTCAAGCTGGAGCTTGATCAGGAGGCCTGTGGTAGACGCCAGCCACGAGTCTTCCCCTGTTGTCATGATCCCTAGTTCTTATCCATAGGCTTTCAGCCTGCTTATAACTACTCTTCAGGGACATCTCACACTCTATCCACTTCTTAACATAATGGGCAACACCTCCACCCCTCCTTCCTCGTCTGTCCCTTCTGAACAGCTTGTAGCCATCAATAGCCACACTCCAGTCATGGGATTCATCCCACCAAGTTTCAGTAATGGCCACTATGTCATAGCTTTCTGGTAGTGGGGTGGCTTCCAGCTCCTCCTGTTTGTTGCCCATGCTGCCTGTGTTCAGTAGAGGCACTTCAGCTGGGGCTGGAGCTGTGTCACCTTTTAGGAGGGACACTCCCTTTTCCTCCCAGGGCATTCCATGGAAACTGCCTTGTTTCCTATTACATCAGGAGCCTCTGGCTAGTTTCCGTAAAACAGGCTGTGATGCAGTGCCCACTGCAAGCCTTCTATCACCCCCTCTCTCCAACCCTGTGCATCATCCTGCTGCTCCTCACAGACAGTCCTGATATTATCCCCCTCCCCTCTCTGTGTATTCTGAACTGGTAACTCCTGTGTAGCAGCACAGTTTCACTTCTCATTTAAGTAGTCACAAAAGCTTGAATAAGGTACTTGAAGTTCTGCAAAAATGTAGGTATAGTTTATAATTTATTTTTTTTTAAATTGCAGAGTGAATGGTTAGTGGTGTGAGGAGGTAGGTTGTCCAAGCTGTGTTCTTTCAGTGCCAAAATGGCATCAAAAGACAGTGTTCTGCTAGATAATTTTTCTTTCATGTGAGCAATCACTAGCACTGGTGTAAGAAGGTGGTATGGCCATGAATGGGGAGAAGTGCTCAACTGGACTCTGAATAAGAGGAAATGTGTCAGTAATAAACTAAAGTGACTTCTAACAGCACGTTGCTATGAAAAGCTGCATACCTCGGGAGTAAGAATCCATCAGATCCACAGCTGCTGAGAGAAAGCTGGTTTGCTGCACAGGAGCTTGGCATTCTTTATTGTGAACCAGTTCAGTAGCACCAAAAATGATCATGTACAGTCAGGGTTGGGATATTGTGGTGTGTGAGCCTGGGTGAAACTCGTCTCCTTCTGCCACTGCAGTACAGACAATTACGAAGAAGGACGTTTACTGAGAGCAAACCAAACAAGAATGTTCTGAAGGATATTTGTGTGGCCAGTTACTGATTGATAGGGGGCACGCATGCTGCCTTCGCTACAGCTTGGTGTGGTGTTACATATAGTACTTGTTAGCTTATAGTCCATTGCAGTTGTTTTTAGGAAACTGCTAACACGTGTAATTATTTTTTTTTCTTTTTAATTTTATATTAAAAAAAATCTTCTCAGAGCAAACAGCGCTGTGAAAGAAATGCTTGGTGCCCTGTGCTGTCTCTTGTCAGAACCTGTGAGTTCAAGGTGTGATAAGGCCAAATAGTTAGTTTTTAATCAGGGTTTTCTTTTTTTTCCCTAAAGGGATGGCTTATTCTTTGCCCTCCCTCCCCTTCTTTTCCTGCCAGCTCAGACAGAAAATTTCACTTATTTTCTGGTTTAATTTTCTGTTGGCTTAGTGAAGTGAAGCTGCCCAAGAAAGGATGAGGCAGCTGTGGTGCAAAGGCAGGAATATGATTGCAAAGTCAGAAGTGAGACACAGAGTAGGGGGTAAAACCCATCCCTGTTAATGGCAGTGAGGTGGTGGATTTGTCTGGGTTGTCCCTGCTAATCAGACCGTCAAAATCTTCTGGATTTCTTTGCTGAAGTGCAGGTCTCCTAGTGTACAAATGATGTGCTTTTACATGAGAGTCCAAACTTTGGAACTGTTTCCCAGGTAAAGTTGCAGTTAAATACCTAGTGGCTTCAGCACGATGGTGTTTTCTGTCTGTGGCTGGTAAATAAGATAACTCCTACTGGAAAAACCTAGCGCAGAAGTTTTTACAGAGTTGCCTTTAAAAATCAGCAGTGCAGTGTCTGTGCGTCAGGAAGAGGAGAATGGCATTTCTGAGTAGTGTGTAATGAAGTATCCATCTGTGTCTGCTTATTTTCCAGCGCTGTGCTGTTCATTTAAGTACAAAACTAGTCTCTTTAGCAGCACCTTGACCTTACCTCTTCTAGTATCGTTACAAGGAAAGTGGGTGGCAAGAAAGGAATGGGAGTTTTTCAATAAAGTCTTCCTCTGCTGTGAATTCCTCAAGTAGAACTAAGTCAGTAGGTTTTTTTTCTTTCTTTGAGACAAGGCTTTCCTTGGCAGGGATATTTTCACTTGAACTATCTGTTCTTCCCCGCAGCAAAGTCTGTTTGAGTCACAACAGATTCCTTCCAACAAGGTAAATACCAAGTTCTTTTTTATGTGTGTACTAATACTAAAATTACTGACTTTTTTAAACAGCCAGTTCAGGAGACCCAGAGAGTACAAACTTCATCAGAGCAAGTATTTTATTTCCACACACAAAACACACCTCAGGTTTGACCAGATATACACCCGTGAAGTTAGCAGTCCCTGTGCTGCCCTCTCACTGAAATGAAATTCACTGCTTGCTCTCTGAGGGACCAAACCATCATGGTTTGAGTAGTTAAAGTAAGATCCTGCTTCATAAGAAGATGTTTTTATTAAGTCATTGAATAGACTGTTGGCAAGGTGGTAGATGAAATCTATCTTTTTTTCTGCCTGGTAGAGGGATGGAAAAGCAAGGTGTTCTGATGGTGTCATTTGGGAGGTAGATGATGTTCCCAAGCCAAGTGGTTGTGAAAAAGAAGAGTTTCTAGTTCACTCTGCCCTTTAGTTTTGTGTTGAGCTCTGTTCTTGATGCTCCCTGGGCTAAAAGCATGAATAGTGCAAAAGCTGTTCTGCAGTTTTTGGTATGAATATTTAAATACATTTCTTTTGGCTGGGCTAATATTCTTGTATGTATTTGAGCATCCAAATCTTTCCTTGCATGTACACTTCAAAACTCCTGGGAAAGATGTTTTTCTTCCCAAAGTGCACGGTCAGAGCGAAGGTGGGAGTTGCACTGTCAGGTACAATGTGTATCCTGCTGTGTACAGCTCTTGGCTGGTCATTTAATCATCAAATCTGTGTCTGCCTTACCTGTGTAATAGGAAAATTACTTCATAATGTAGATTTGTGGCTGAAATATGTAGAAATGATGATTTTATTATGGTTTTGGGATGTGTTTATGTCTCAGAACTTGTTTTCATCATTTGGGTTTGATGCTGTGCTGTGGCCTTGGGAATAAAATGGTTCTTATGTGATACTTATTGCCTACATTAAATTACTATATCCAGAAATTATTCTTTTAAGTTGCTTTCAAGAGAACTTTACTCAATGCAACATTTTTCTTTATAAATGTATTCCTGTGTTTTACACTTTTTTTTCTTCTTTTTTTTTTAGGGTGAAACACTGGGTTTACTGTCTTGGGGGTTTTTGTGGGGTCTTTTTCATATTTAGCAGACCTGGGCTTATCATCTTCATTTTTCTTGTATTGTCTGATATTACCTGAGGTTTTTTTCCCCTTATTTGGTGTTTCTCTTCCATAAATATTTTCATAATTCTCTTGCACCGTCCCATGTCTTATTCATTAGCCTGAAGGAAGCATTTTAATAGAAACTATTTTAATATTCCTTAAAAATGAAGTATCAAAGTGGGTTAGGGCAGACAGGACAACTTTTCACAGCATCTTTTAGAAGCAGGAAAATACCCTTATTCTGTGCTGGAGGTGGGGAGGTGAAGCAGCAGGCAGTTACCTGCAGGTACCAGCAGTTTGGGATGGATCAGGAAACCAAAGAAGGATTATTGGGGTGCAGAAAAATATCTTAGAGCCACCCGTGCTTTCTCAGGCTGCTCAAATGTATGCAGAAATGCAGTTGTTAAAAAACAGAGCAAATCTTAACATTTTTTTCCTTGCCTGTGCTTTTTTTCTGAAGTGCTGTAAATTTACCATTTACAACACTTATAAAACCATAAATTATTTTCCCCATACCATTCATCTGTTAAGTGAACGTGGTAGTTGAAAGATCATTTTTCTTATGTTGAATTCCAAGTGAAAATTCAGGGAAAAATTATAAATATTAACCTCTAAACCTAAGTTCCTCTGAAGGTGCTTCCTGTATTTTTGGGCTGATAATGTGCAAGACATCGATCAGATAAACAGCTTATTTTTTGTGCTTGCAAAGCAGTGCAATTTATTAAATTACAACTTGAGGTAAAATGTAGGATGCTGGTGTGGGTGGATGCTGTTTCTTGATTGCAGCCCTTACTATTTGGTGCTGTTTTTTTCTGGCAGGTTTCAGAGAAACTGGGTCAGCCTGTAGGTTCTTGTGCAACCAGGGCTTGGATGGGAGGGAGACACTTGAGGGTGACTTGAGTGACCTATTAGATAACTCATTAAAATAGTGTTTAGGTGACCCTCCGGCACAGAGGGTGGCTCTCTGCTGAGAGCAGATCTGTGCTGTACAGGGAATATTAGCTGTGTGTAAGGTGTGAACCCCCCTTGATGATTTAGGATCGTGGCACTTGCTCTTAAGTACCTCTTTGGTACATAGATCTGCTGTTGGAGCGGTGCTGCTGGAGAAAGGAGCTGTGTGTAGCCTGGCCCTCTAACACCCAGCAGCTGCTCGAGTTCAGCTCAGTGACTGGATCTCTCCTGTGCTGTGTCAGTACTGTTAGCTTGCAAATAGCCTTAAAAAACATTGAGATTTTTGTAAGTTTGAGGTCCTGTTCATCTGCAAGCACATATCTTATAGATCCAGAAGATGAACTATGTTCTGGTCTGTCCAGGCAGGTGACTACCAAGTCTGGGCATTTTCAGGCTGGCATTGTTCATAAAGGCTGAAATTCTCCATTAAAGTATGTTTGAGGTAAAGAAATTTAACACACATTGCTTATATACTATAGATTGATTTAAATTTTCTAAAGTAAAAGTTTTCTAAAGTAAAAGTTTAGGAATATTTTTATTATTTTCTGGTCTGTTTAAGTTATTCTAGTGACATGAACCACGTTTCATGTGATTCCAGTGCCATCTCTTATGGGTGTGTAAAAGGCAGAACAGTTTGGTGTAACAGGATGGGTTCACTGGGAGGAAAACCAGTGTGATACTGAACCTTACTGGCTGCAACTGCAAGCAGGGAGTTCTTCAGGTAATGCTCTGAAGAGCAGAATTGTGTCGTTTGGGTAAATTATTCTTACTCTTCTGTTCTTGTGCAGGCTCCTGTGTCACTGAAGTCAGCACCTAGTTCGCCCAGTCTTCCAGACCTTGTGCTTCATGCTTTGAGACCAGGAGGACCTTGGTGCTCTGAGATGAAGATGGAGGCGGTGGGAAAAGCAGAAGAACTTGTTGATTCAGAGGTTCCGCCAAAGACTTCTGAAAAGCAAGAGACTGCTCCCGATGAAGATGGGCCTATAGAACTGGAGACACAAGCTCAGAAGGGCAGCGTGCCCGCTGCAGCAGACTCTGCTGTGCTCTCCTCAATGCCTTGCTTACTGATGGAGTTGAGGCGAGACTCCTCGGAGTCCCAGCTAGCGTCTACAGAGAGCGACAAGCCAGCGAGCGGCCGAGTTTACGAGAGTGACTCCTCTAATCACTGCATGCTTTCCCCTTCTTCCAGCGGGCATTTGGCTGACTCTGATACATTGTCTTCCACAGAAGAGAACGAGCCCTGTCAAGCTGAAGCTGCTGTAGAGGGAGACCCTTCTGCTGCGCCTGGGGCTGCAGTTGGGAGGAAGTCCAGGAGATCCAGGTCTGAAAGTGAAACTTCAACCATGGCTGCCAAGAAAAACCGACAGTCTAGTGATAAGGAGGACGGTCGAGTTACCAAGGTAAAAGGACACCGAAGCCAAAAGCACAAAGAAAGAATCCGGCTCTTAAGGCAGAAACGGGAGGCGGCTGCTCGCAAGAAGTACAACCTGCTGCAGGACAGCAGTACCAGTGACAGTGACCTGACGTGTGACTCGAGCACGAGTTCATCAGATGATGATGAAGAGGTTTCAGGGAGCAGCAAGACAATCACTGCAGAGATACCAGGTAGAGGATGTTTTTTAAACTGAACTGTAACTCATCTGACACCGTTTCTCAGCTGCCATGCTAAATTAGATGAGTAGTGCTTGGGAAAAGCTGTGAGAACTGCAGCTCTGACTAAATTTGAAGAGTGCAGTGTATTAACAAGGCATGGGCAAACTTGAAAAATCTGTTCTGAGGTTTCATTGCAGTTTTGCACGCCAGCAAAGCGTAGAAATGGTAAACTGGAGGAAGGTCCATCCTTGAATTCTGGAATTTTCAGATATTTTTCCTTTGTAAGCCTATGTGAACTCCTGCCAGTGCTGTCAAATTTCCTAAGGTGGCGATAACCTCATAGATACTTCCTTAAGATAAGTGGCCAGCTTTGCTTCAAACCCCAGCTCGGGGGCTGTGTTAGAAGTGACCTGGCAAACCTCTCACCCCTGTTAGGGTAAGGCCGCGCTCACTGCTGCACTTAAGCTGTGCTTTCACCTCTACGGTCCAGTGCATGGCAGATCTACTTAGCCTTACTATACATTCTTGTAGATTGCAGCTGGTCACCTATTTTAGGACATAAATACAGATTTGTTTATGCAGGTACTCAAGCTATATCCAGACTTAAATTTACAACAGTTTAGACAGAACTTACCTTTTTCTTATGTCATAAAGTTTTATAATTTCTATACTTAAAACTTCCTGGCGTGTCTGTGTTAAGACTGGAGGCAGGAAATCACAGGGACCATTTTCATTAGTAGAGGAAAGACTGAGTGGGATTATTTTTTTTTGCCTGATGAGTCTTTGTTAATTTATTATCCCGAGTGCCATGGCAATCAAAAATAAAAACTCATAAAAAATAAAACTTTTTGGCTTTCCAATTTTTACTGGGTTACATGCCTTTTTGCCTCTTGTGCTAGAAGGGTTTTTTTTTGAGATAAATACCAGCTTTTACATAAGGCAAGAATACTTAAAGGAAAACTGCAATAATCAGCCTTAAATTGCTGAACTAATGTTTGCTATATGAATTATTTAAAAATATTTGTGGCCGATTTTACAAATAAGTGTATTTTAACCACAGCTTGATTACAGTGAATGATTCTCTCCCCATAAGAACCGGCATTTTCCCCACGTATTGGTAGGAAGCAGGCTGCACAAAGGAAGTTGATGTTTATTATTAGAACGTATAGGAAAGGCACAGTCACAGTCCTGTAATTATTGTGTAGTGAGCTTGTGACAGAAATTCTGAAGTTATTTTTACCAATTTATTAGTTAGTCAAACTTCTGGCTTTCATAGTTTTGTGCCTTTTTTTTTATTTACTGTATTTACACTTTGGGCAATTAAAGCCTGATTAAAGAGCAGTTAAAGCCCACTGAAGAAGACTATTTCATTGAGGTTTGGGACAGGCTCCTCTCCAACCCTAAAAAAACACCCCAAACCACACAAAATAAATCCTTCATGTTGTATTCTCTTTTTCTTAAGCTGTATAAAAGTGCCTTGTGACACAGAAAGGCATCACATGGCATTTTCAGATCTGCCTAGGTTTCTGGCTTCCATTGCAGAGAGCTGGAACCACTCTAGGGCACCTTTCTGTGTCACCAGGCTGTCCTGTGGTTGAGCTCTGTCTTCACTGAGAGATGCTTGCAATGAAAAGGCCCTGTTGTAGGGCACAGAAGAACATGATGATCCAGTGATGATTCCACCAAGGCCCAGTTTTACCTGTGGTGGAAGATGTGGGAATGCAGACACCCATCCTGAGGAACAGTGGCCTTTATTTCATAGCATGTATTGTCTGCTTGATGCTGCATTTAAGACACTGAAAGGTTAGAGCTGTCCTTTTGGAAGTGGGCACAATGCATTACCAGCCACATTGCGGTTTTCCTTTAAACAGAAACAAATTTGGTTTGTGGGAAACAAGTCTCCAAGTACAAGAGAAAGACATTCTCCTTAGAGATAAGGACAAGGTTGGCCAAAAATGCATCCTGTTCTACTTGTGGGTTGATGAAACATTGTGGTCTTCACAGAGGCAGTGGAGCTGTGAGTCTGAGTTGGACTCCCAGCTCTTCAACGCAGCGGTAGGTTCACATGCCATCTGTGATCCCTCTTCTTGGAACTGGCAAAGAGCTTAAATTACTACTTTTTTTTTCCTGACTAGAAAGCCGCTTCAGTGCACTTAGCTTTACACTGTGAATATCCTCAACATCTAGGGAACGAACACGGAGTTAGAAAATAATCAAGAAGTGTTACTGGAAATTCGTGCCACCAGTGTCCTCTGCACACAGGCAAAAGCTAAGAGATTTATACTTGGACTTGCCAAGAAACTACAGTGCACCTGTCAGAAAGGACATAAGAATGAAAACACTTCTGCAGTTACCTTTGAAATAAAATCCCACTTTGATGCAGGAAGAGTTTCACAGGTACCCTGTGGTCCCCTTAGACCTACTGTGTACGGACACCGTAGCACTGATTACTGCCTCTACAGAGTGTATTGGGACTGATAATTTTTCAGATGTCTTTTGTCTGAAAAACAGCTTTGCCAGCAGAGATGCTCTAAAATTTTTTAGTGACAATCAACATGGCCTTTGTGTACAGAGGTTGTACATAACTCTGGTTCTTTGCCTTCTCTTGACACGTGGTATTTCAGAAGAGACTTGGCTTTTGCGTGGTCTGAAGACCAAAGGGCCACGTTTGAGAATACAGTGGTCTTCTGAGTTGTGTAAATAAACCTCTTCTGTTTTCATAGTGCAGTCACTTTATGTTTTAAGCCCTCCACATCACTGCGCCTGACATGTGTTTGGCTGAATTCTTCAGGCAAGGGAAGCGTTCAGTGAAATACGTGCCGTGAAGTTGTGAGCTGAGCAGTTGTGCAGCAGAGAGGCGGTTGTCTCTGCAGAAGTCAAATGTAATGTGGATTAAAATACTGGAAGGCTCGTTTTTCTTCTCAAGGAAGACTGAGGAGTAAAGAGTTGAGATTTTAAAGAGATATTACAGGTGATAATTCAGTACAGATATTGTGATGTCAGTGGGAGCTAAGCACAATATATGTTATGTTACTCAGGTGGCATTTTAGGGTGTTAATTTGCACCTGAATCTACACTTCACGGGTGCTACTGAGAATCTTTTCACCACCTGAGCTGTCATAACCTTGGCTCTTTAATTCAGGGAATACCATGATTTGTGAATTATTGCAGGTGAGGTATGATTTCTCATCTCAATGATTGAGCCACTCTGTTGGCATTTGGGATTTTACCATCCTTAAACACCAGATACCATTCATGGAATAAAAGGATGATCTTTTAAGTCCTGAAATAGGTTCTGCCAGACCTGCTGCTGTAGAAAGTTTTTTCTTTTAAATGATTTCAAATCTGACCATGCAAATTTAAGTCTGAATGACTAAGAATGAGAGCAAGTATAGGAATAACTCTTTCTGTGTAAGCACTTTCTTTAGAATATGGAAAGGGTTTTTTTTTTTTAAAAATCAAATATAATAAAAAATATTGGTGTTTCACTACCACTGTGCTTTCCTCAACTCGGAAGAATCTGTATTGAAATAGGGGTGAGTCACGTTTTTGTCATTCAAAAAATCTGTTCAGAAGATTGAGCATTGATGTTAAAGGTGTTGCAGCTCATTTAAAACAAAAAATTTAAAAAATCATAGAATCCCAGACTGGTTTGGGTTGGAAGGAACAATCTAGTCCTAGCCCCTACCATGGCCAGGGGCACACTTCACCCATCCGACCTGGCCTTGAACCCTGCCAGGGAACCAGGGGCAGCCACAGCTTCTCTGGGAACCTGTGCCAGTGCCTCACCACCCTCACAGGGAAGGATTTTTCCCTCTTTCAGCTTAAACCCATTCCCCCTTGTCCTGTCACTACACTCCCTGACAAAGAGTCTCCAGCTTCCCTGTAGCCCCTTTAGGGACTGGAAGGCTGCTGTAAGGTCTCCCCAGAACCTTCTCTTCTCCAAGCTGAACAAGCCCAGTTCAGGCTGAACTCTCTCAGCCTGTCTGCATAGCAGAGGTGCTCCAGCCCTCTGAGCATCTTTGTGACCTCCTCTGAACTTGCTCCAACAGCTCTGTGTCTGCCTTATATTGAGCTGGATGCAGCACAGCTCAGGGGGGAGCACAGCTCTTCTCACCAGAGAAGAGGGGAAGAATCCCCCTCCTAAACCTGCTGGTCATACTGGTGTTTCATGACCCATGCAGGACCTGGCACTTGGCCTTGCTGAACTTCATGCAGTTTGCATGGGCCCACCTCTCCAGCCTGTCCAGGTCCCTCTGCATGGCATCCCTTTGCTCCAGCATGTTGACCTCACCACGCAGCTTGGTGTCATAGGCCAGACTTGCTGAGGGTGCACTCAATCCAACTGTCCATGTCTCCAACAAAGGTGTTAAACAGTGCTGGTCCTGATACCCTTGAGGAATGCCTTGCGTCATTGGTCTCCCCTTGGATGTTGTGCCGGTGAAGACCACTCCACTGAGTGCCACCATCCAGCCAATTCCTTATCCACCAAGTGGTCCATCTGTCAAATCCATGTCTCTCCAATTTAGAGACAAGAATATTGTGCAGGACAATGTTAAATGCTTTTGCACAACTCCAGGTAGATGACATCGGTTGCCTTCCCTTGTCCACCAGCGCTATAACCCCACCTTAGAGTGCCACAAATTTTGTGAGGGCCTTAGTCAAGCCAGCTGTCAGCACTTTCCTTCAGGTTCCTTAGATGGTCTTGAACCTGATCTTCTCCTACAGTGGGGATTTCTTCATTCTCCCAATCCCTGCCTTTGCCTTCTGTGACCTGGGCAGTGTGACTAGAGCCCTTGCTGGTGAAGACTGAGGCAAAAAATTCATTGAGTACCTCAGCCTTCTCCATATCCTGTGTAACCACGTCTCCCATTTCACTGTGAAGTTTTCCTTCATCTTCCTTTTATTTCTGACACACTTTTCTTGCTGCCCTTGGTGTCCCTGGACAGATTTAATTCTGTCAGGGCTTTAGCTTTCCTAACCTGACCCTTGGCTGCTCAGACAATGTCTCTGAAATACAGGTTTTAATACGTAGAAATCCAGAGAGAAGGTAAGAGTGTGTCTGAAGGACTCTCAGGCAGGTGATGTGTCCCTAAGAACTGTGCTCAGACCATGGATGAAGCATCTTGAATTTGGTTCAAGTAACTCAGAATAACAATTATATAAGAATGGGGGGGGAAATAGTTGAGTGACTTGTAGTAAAATGTTGGATATTTCAGTAAGACTTTGGAAATGTGTGGCAGCATGATGCCATGGAGGAATCCACCATTGCTAATTAGAATAAAGATACAGCATATTGTTGTAAATTGTTGCCTTGTCATACTTCCTAAATTACATAACTTTGAATTTGGCTGTGATTTAGATAATACTTCACAGGTGCCATAGATAGACAACACTGGGTTATTTCTTAGGTGCTGCTTCACAGGAGGGGCTGTCTGGAAGATAAGATACAAGTCTTGGATTCTGACCCTTTTGTGATCACAGACTTCTTTGCTTTTTAATTTGGCCCACCTTCCAAAACGATAATGTGTTACTTTCACAGGTAGCAGAGGGACCAAGTAGATAAATGCAGGCATTTTTAATGTAATAAACCCACATTTTTAGGCTTGAGTTTTCTTTTTAACCCTGAAAGCCATCAGTAAAGAAAAAGATTGAATGAGGCTTGTTATAAGGTCTCCAAGGGAAGCATGTGAAACATTAATTTGCTGCTAATATAAATTATAGATACACTATGAATGGTGCCTTTTAAAAATAATGTTGCAGGGTAATGCATCTTTCCATACATAGTCTCTTCAGTTTACAAACAGAGTGGTCAACTTGGAGCGTGCCAGTGCAGACTGAAGCTTAAAAGCTGATCTAGGTGGTGTCTCATATCACCCTCGGTTGTTCTTCACAGAATCACAGAGGTGTAGGGGTTGGAAGGGACCTCCAGAGATCACTGAGTCCAACCCCCTGCCAAAGCAGGGTCCCTGGGACAGGTCACACAGGTCGGTGTCCAGACGGGGCTGGAATCTCTCCAGAGAAGGAGACTCCACGCCCCCTGGGCAGCCTGTCCCAGGGCTCCCTCACCCTCACTGGGAAGAAGTTCTTCTGCATATTGGTGTGGAACTTCCCATGCTCCAACTTGAGGCCATTGCCCCTTGTCCTGTCCCCACAGACATTGAGAAGAGGCTGCCCATGTCCCCCTGTGTCCCACACTTCAGATATTGATAACCATTGATCAGATCCCCTCTCAGGCTTCTTGTCTCAAGGCTGAACAGCCCCAGCTCACTCACCCTTTCCTCACAGGGGAGATGCTCCAGGCCTTTAATCATCTCCGTAGCCTCCTCTGGACTCTCTCCAGGAGATCCCTGTCTCTTTTTGTACTGGGCAGCCCAGAACTGGATACAGTACTCCAGGTGGGAGTTTTTATTCAAATTGTGATTAAAACTTCCCCACTTCCTCAGCAGTGTCTGATCATGAACTGGTGGAAATTAGACAGATTGCCATTAAGTCACCTGGTCGTAGGATAAGATCCCCGACTAAAGATACATAAACAGAGTTACATTAAGTGTTGAACACTAGGAATATATGAACAGAAGTAGTATTCTTTTTTCAGGGAGGAAAAGGACATGGACTATAGAAAATGAACCATGTTTTAGGGAAAAGGTGCCATTTTTCTTTACCTTTTAGTTAAAATGCAACCAGAGGGATGTAAGTTATTGCTATGAAGTAATTTATTTTCCAGCAGAGGACCTGAATGCTGAATTTCCAGCTTGCTCTGTAGGTAAGAAGATTTGGGTAGACAGGAAAGACTTAAGATGTAGTGTTAATAGAAGCATTTTGACTCCCAATGGGCAGCACTGGGACTGCTCAGAAATCAGGGAATAATCCTAGGCTCTGTTCAGCTGGTGCTTAAGGACTTATATATACCTCATTTAAAGAGCTCCTCAAAAGAATCTATTGTTTAAGTAACACTGTAATATAATGTACAGAGAGAAATCCCAGTAAAGGTTTGATGCCTTATGTTTTTATTGGTAAATACTTTCTTAGACTGCAGTGATAGGGTATTCCCCATTACTCTTAAGCCAGAAGATCCCACAGGTTTCATTCACCTTCACGGGTTAAATCGTCAGGTTGTGCTCCTGCTTTGTGTAGTTTGATGTGATCGTGGTCTTGTTTTGGAATTACCTTAGGCATGATGCATGCCTTCAGAGAGCGTGGATGTTGTTGTTCCTCACACAAGTACAGGGCCCATTTCCTTGGGGTGTGATTGCTTCCCAGAGGATGCCTGAGTGAGCTTAAAAATACAGATACATCTGCCTTTTCTTACATAGAGTGAGTTAATGAGGATGGACTTCTTGTTGCTTCCTCATAATACCAAAGCCAGTGATTTTGGCCACCTATTTTTGATGGCTAGAAGCAAGGGGAACCATTCCCTTCCATCTAAGCCCTGTCTGTTTTCTGTACTGGCTGGAGCTAACGCTAGAACACTGTGTGGCTGGTGGCTCATCCCGCGGTAGCTGACGTGAGGTTGCTCACTCCTACATGTCATGTAGATTGCCCATGATCTAGATGTGTGTCCATCAGACCGATCAGAGGGTACTTTCATCCTGTCTATTAGCAAAGCATCCAGGTATCTTGTGTTCCTGTGTTCATGTGGTGGATTCTCCTCATCAGTGTTCCCTGTGTGTTCCAAAATGAGACTGAGAGCGTCGGGCTTGGCTACTTTAGGTGCTGCAATCGCTGTATCAGCTTTTGTCTCTGTTACCTTCTGTACAACATTGTCTGTGTCGAGCAGTCCATTGCAGAAGGGTTCAAGAGTGTAAGTAAAAGATGTGTAATTACTCAGGTTAAACAGTAGCATTTTGGATCGCAGTTTAACACAACTAAACATGTTATTGTGTAAAGTTTTTGACACCTGCAGTTGAATTCAAAGCATAGATCACAAGGCAATTGGACTAGTTTGGTTTATTTATATATAAAAAACGATCCTAGTGGCAGAACTGTTTGAAAATTCTAGAGCAAAAAATAATTTTGAAGACAAAATTTCACTTAAAACCTCAGTGTAAAATGGGTTTTTTGGGTTTTTTCTTCTTTTGTTAGTAATACTGTTGGTTAATATTTGGTAATTCCTCACCTGTTGCAATGCCCAAGGGATGCAATTAGAAAAGTTGTGTTTTCCTGAGTTAACATGCCTTAATAAACAATGCTGTGTTCTTACTTAACGTTGTCTTATCAAATGGCCTCAATGTCTTTAAAGCTGGCTTCAGTCGTGCTGGGGGATCTGGAGGAGCGACCAGGGAAATTCCAGGATTGCTTGACAGGGGCACCGTGTGGGATAGGAACTGCATAGGCAATGTCCTGGAAGAGGCCATGAACTGCTTTGCCGAGATGCAGAGGCAGACAGAGGAGAAATTTCGCATGTGGATAGAAAAGCTAACCCGTCTTGACACAGATGAAGAAAGCAAGCAACAACTGGAGCCCAGGGAACCTAAAATTCAACTAGTTGGCCAAAGAATTCCCCCTACCACACAGTCAGGGGCTTTCATACAGATGCCTGATAGCCAAGTACTTCCACAGCAGTCGTTTAATTCTTACGTGGGCTATCAAAATGTTGATGCTACGCTAGAGTTTCCAATGACTTTTAATAACAATTATCCACCTATCTTTCCAGAGAACGGGAATATTGCAGAGCCTGATCTGAATCAATCATAAACTTTAAAAAAAAATAAATCAAAAGTCTGATTTTTGCAATCTCAATGTTACTTTGGGTTATGCTAAAATCAAGGTTTGCTTTTCTCTTCGTGTATGTTTGGGTTTTGGGCTTTATTACCATGGTATCTTTTTTTTTTTTTTAAATGTTATTTTTAATTTATAGAGAATATATATGTAGTTTAAAAAAAAGCAACCCACAGTATATCCACGTGCATGTGCCAACACATACATACAAGCACCCTTAAAGGTGTGAGGGGGGACCACCCTAAGCTTTTATCACCAAACTTGGGGAAATATAACTTAGAATCCTTGTTTACGTACCCCCAAATCCGTAGAGCTATGTTTGTTACAGTAGGAGCATTCAGAAGATTCATCCAAATGCTCTTTTTGCATGTAGAAACATTTATATAAGGAAATAAGTTTTATATTTAAAGATGTAAAGTACCCTAGGGAACCAGGCTAGATATCAACCCCTACCATTTCCTTAACTCTTTACTTACTGGTTTTGCAGCTTGAACATGGCACACATTAGGGTTGGGGTTTTTTGGGGGTTTTATTCTTCATTTTCTTTGGCAGAAGTGATAAATAAGCTTACCATAAAGATTTTACTATATATAAAAGTGTGCAAAACTGGGTTTTTTTTGTCTCCCATTTTCTGTCCAGACTTTTTATTAGTGTCACTGCTGTGTTGCACATGGCATATTTAGGGAAGCAGCTGTCTTACACTGTGTGCACAGATACACACACGTATACATATATATATATATATATATATATTTGTGTGTGTGTGTGTGTGTGTTTGGGTGGAAGCCACCTCCTCTAATTTTGGGGTGAGTAGTTTGCTGCTCCCTGGATATCCTCAGTCAGCGGAAAGAGCTAATCACCTGCAGAGGATACCTCCCGACAGCGTCTTTCTCTTCCCTTAATTGCTCAAACCTCCCTTAGAAGCCTCTTCATAGGTAAAGTTTGGCTAAAATTAGCCAGGGTGAATCCCACCCGGGTGCGTGACCTGTGCACGCAGCGTGTGGCTGCTTCCCTTTGTATATACGATCAGGCTGCGTCCTTCATGCTGGAATAAAAACAGTCGTGTCAGTCCCAGGATAAGCAGCCAGTGGTGGATGGATTGAGCCTTGGCATGGGAATTTAAAGGAAGGTTTGATGGATTAACGAACGCTGGAAGGTGGGGGGTGCTGGTCTGGGTGAGACAACAGCAAGAGGTTCTTCTGAACCGTGTCTGAATGCCACTGAAATCATTATTTACTTGTGATAGGGAATGCCAGCACATTAGTTTAATTCAAATAATACAATAACTTGCTCTTTTGTGGATTTTTTTTTTTATATTGAATAGTTACCCTGAATAGACAGGGTTGAATATATGATGTTAAAACTAGGATTGATTTAAACTATGTTTTAGAATCCCTAATTCTCACTGCTATCACTACACAAAGGGATTTTTTTTTTGGGTCATGTCACCATTAAGGCCTTTCTCCATGTCAAGGAACTTCTCTGTAGCTACCAAAAGTGTATATTCATCATTAATTGGGACTTGCTAAAAGTTTCTAATGCAAATTAAATCAAAATTCTTATTATGGAAATTCAGAGTCTGCGTAGACGTAGTGTAAGTAAAGAGAAGGCCCTGGGTCTCCTTCAGCTGGGTTATTTTGCTTTTTAAACCACAGTCATTTTCTCCCCACCCCCTGTCCCCCAATTATTATCTTCTGTAGATCTGATTATTGTCTTGGTTTTTTCCTCCCTGAAGTCAGTGGGAGTTTTTTTCCATCAATTTATATGGAGGTTTGGATCAAACCTGTAACAGGAACTCAAGAAACGCTTTTTGTTATCAGTGCAATACTAACACTGGCGTTTTAACATGATTCTTAGCCCAGACTTAACTTGTTGGTTTCTTTTAGGTATGTGATGCCTTCATTAGAAAAGAAATGAGGTCAGAGAGCTCTGTTGTTTTCAGAATAACTGTTTGAAAGCCTATGCAGGAGATAATTTTGAAGTATTGGAATAAATTCTTTACACCTTCATGCATAATTTTGATACAAAGATTTTGATAAGGACTTGTGAGAAAACTCCTTCGTTCTGGCATTGTGTGCATTTTTAACTTAACTGTAGGTAAAAGTTAAATGGGTTGTTTTATGTTTGACTGCAATCTAATAATCTTGTCTGTTTAAAATTTAAGATCTTTCAGGGAAGATTGTTTGCTGATAGGAAAAAAAAATTGGATCATTCTGGTGTTCATAGATTTGTTATCTGTATCTATCTATATATACATATATATACATACAGCTTTATGAGGATGATAAGAGCAGCATACTTTAAAGCATGACAGCTTTACAAGTCTTCCCGTGCATGCAGAAGCAGCTTTTTGCAGTGATTGGTTTCTTTTAATGTGGAAGAGTCACTTAACTCAGTATGTCTGTAAGCATGCCCTTAACCTTTTTTATAAAGTAGTGTATACGAAGCAATTAGGTATTTCAGGAACAAATTGTGAGGGGAGATGAGTCGAAGTTATTTATCTCTGGGACTGAAACGCATTGATGTCCTGATCCCTAAGTGGGTGATGGCTTGGTTAGGTGTGTAGCCAGTGACTTTTCTGCCAAATTTCAGTGTTCTCTTAAAAAAGAAAAAAAAAAACAAACCCTGAAATAATTCAGTGTATTAGTAGATGAAAAATTGGATTTGTTTACTATAGGCAAAAATATGGAAATCTGTCACACTTTTTAATCCATTTATGTTGTTTTTCTTTAATGCAAGTGGCTGTGAGTGTTGATTTCAGAGGATTTCAGCAGGTGAGCATACAGACTTCAAACCTGCACTTCATCCTAGGGTACACTTACTCCAAGGCACCCAGAAGACTGAGGGAATCATTCATATTATGCATAATTTTAACTTAATATCCCCCCACAAAAGCTGCCTAGCATTAAGAATCCTTTGTGTGGGAGCAAGGGTTGTAAATGGTAAATAGTAGTTGTGTTGGGTGGCTTCTTCCTCCTGCCTTGAGCCCGAAGCCAGATCTTCAGCTGTCAGAAGCCAGCTCCTCTGAAAGGAAAAGCTGTGGTGATTTACACACCTGAGTGTCTGGCCCGTTAGCTGGTTTTCCGTGGGAAGAAGTTTCTCCTTGTAGGAACTGGGAGGGCAACCCCCACCTTTCTGTTATTCAGGTGTAGTAGGATGTAGTTCAACGTGAGCACCTCTCTCCTTGCTCTGCATCTGCATTTGAAAGATGCAGAGCACTGAAGAAGACCTTCAGATACCAATACTAGTGACGAGTCTGTATTGTTAATGTGTGTGCAGCAGCCTTTGGCATCTCCCTGACAAAGCAGGTTCCTCATACATAATTTTAGATGGCTTCCCCCCTCCTTTTGCCATGTTATACGGCTGCAGTTAAGTTTGTTGTCATTTATGTAAGCTCTTATTTTTCAAAGGGCTTTGACTAGAAACTTTCAGGGAGTTAAAATTTCTTCAGCTGAAATTTTAACATAGATTTTAATCTCATTCCGTAGTTCACTAAGGCAGTCTGGCCTTATTTAAGACTATTTTAAGATTGTCAGAAGGAAACTGTGAATGCTTTTTCACCCAGAGTTACCTTCTGGACCTCATATCTCAGCAGATGATGTAAACCCCACCAAATTCATTAAGAAAGAGGGGAAATCAGTAGTTCTGCACGGATGTGGAGAATAATACATGGTAATGCAGAGTTTCTCTAACTGGCCTAGGTTTTATTCTTCAGAGTGGAGACAAGAAACATTTTAGTTTCTTTATAGAATTTTACTTACCTTGTGGTTTGGAAGAGGAAGTGCATCAGGTCAGACGGTCTGGTGTGGACTGGTGTCATTCCAGGGGTGATGGGTGCCAGTTCAAACCCAGCTGGGGTACCCAAGGTTCCCTGTGGCCATTTTTGATACCAGATTTGTCGCTTTCCTTGTGGCAGCTGCTTGCATGGGGGTAGCTGAACTCCTGTATGACCGCAGAGCCGGGCTGTCGCAGCAGGCAAAGCACAGCTGCTTTCTTAGCCTCTTTTGTGCGAGCGCAAAAGAAAGGAGCCTTAATACAAAGGCTTAATTCAAAAGTCACTGAATGTCAGACTGGCAAACCTGTAAATGAAAAATTAAAGGCTCCAGTCCTAGAATTGGACCTGATGTAGGAGTCCTTGGAAGTCCAGGGGCTTTAGGGTGAAGCGTTCTGGCAGGTTGAGGCTTGGCTGCAGGTTCTTCCCCAGGCATTTATGCTGCTTCACTGCCTCAGGTGGGGTTTGGGAAGGGAAAGTCTATAGGGAATGCCACCGTTCCCACCTCATTTTATCTGAGGGCTTGGTGTTTTGCTTCACATGCCTCTGATAAAACACCTAATCTTCAGGTTTCACTTAGGGGAATAGGAACCCACAAGGTATACAATACAAAACACTCAAGTAAGGGCAGTGAAACTTTATTCAGTGTTTTTATTGCAAAAAAAGAAAAAAAAAAAAGAGCAGGGGAGAAAAAAAAAAGGAGGAAAACTTCTCAGATATACTGCTCTTCAGTGTTATTTTTAACAGTATTAGGATAGAATGATTCAGGCAGAAATATACATCTCTATTTTTTTAAGTTCACAGTGTCTTTTAGTGCTTTTTGCAGGTTGTTAGGTTACTTTATCTGAGCTGCTAGTGTTAAGACTGGAGGACCAATCTTAACTTCAATGAAACAGGATTATATTTTGCAGTTATGTTACAAACTGAAACGTTATTTATTGTCCCTGATTTCTCTTGTTAATGTATTTTGTCTCTTCCTGTATCCATATACTGTGAACCTCTTTTGAAAAGGAAAAAAAAAAATAGAGTAGTATCTCAAGGGCATTAAGAAATTAAATCCTAGCCCCATTGAAGCCATAGAAAATGCCACCAATGGGAGCTAGCGTGTCACCTCAGTAGAAATTGGGCTTATTCTGCAGTTTTTGGTCACAGAATCCTTCAGCTGACTTGAAGGGGAGTCTCTGCCTGATGTCTATGTGTAGATCAGGCCGTTTGAGGAGATGTTTTTAAAACAACCCGGGTCTGCACTGTAACCACCTGCAGTTCCTTTCGGGAGCGGTAGAACAAATGCGCTGCGTGGTCTGTACTGCAGAAGCAGCAACACTCAGGCTGATGGACAGGGATGGACTGTACCTTGCAAAGCACGAGGCTGGGAGTCGGGGTTTCTCACAAACCTGGTTAGTCTCACGGCGTTAGATCAGCAGGAATGAAGGCACATGGAAAACCGGCTAATTGAGTTAGAAAGGGTTTCAAGCCCTCTGTTAAGTCTTGTGGAATGACTGGGGGAAGGCTCAGCCTGCACCACCGTCAGTTCTGCGCTGAGGATGTGCCAGCCCTTCCACGGGAGGTGTAGCTTGTACCTGCAAAAGCACGATGGTTTTCTGGAGGGGTGCGTGCAGGGTGTGAGCTTTCCTGCCTTTTCCCAGGTTGGATTTACAGAATGAACTCACATAACTACGACAGCTTTAAAACAAAGAGAGAGTACAGTGTGATGGTTTCCAAAACCTTCCCGATACAAGTGACACTGAGGAGGAGATCTGGCAGATATATCTGCTTCCATAATGAATGAATCATTAGGTGTCATCAGTGAAAATAAATCCAAATGAGGTAGAAGCTGCGTGCCACTTCCAGGCTTTTTGGACACCCAGCCACGTTCCATGTGCCTTTGCTTCATGCATGATGAAGGCTCAGTGTCTCTGTATTAATTCAGTAAAACAAACCCAAGATATTTTCCAGCTTGTCAGCAGAAAGCCTGAGAGAACAAATGTTGACCACCAGGACTTTTTGTGAGGTTTCTTTTGACGTGGTATATTAAAAACGATCCAGTCTGAGGACAGGTGCTCATTTGGTCATGTTGTTTTGATTTTATTGCTCTAGTATTATGGTAAAAAAAAAAAAAAAAAAACAAACCAAAAACCAAAAGACCTAACAACCACAAAAGCTTTACTGTATGAAATGAAGGAAAATGTGAGAAAAGTGGGTTCATCGATAAGTTTTTGTTCACTTTATGATTTCAGAGAGAATGTTATCATGCTACTGTTGGTTTTTTAACTGTATTTACGATGTATTCTTTGCCTAACCCTGTAAATTTTGCAATGTAACTACTGTAACCTGGAACAAATAAATAAATATAACCAGCAATGGAGTGTTCATGTTGCTGAACCACACCAAAAAAGCCAGACCTCCTACCCCGCATCCCGCTTTGGGAAGTGTTTCAGGGTCTGGCTGATTTATGCCATTTGAACTGCTTGTACTTTATGAAACCTCGGCTCTGGATCTACATTTAACTAATGCCAGGTTCGCATTGTTTCTGTGAAACAAAATAGCTGTGACTTCTCTTGTAATACGGAGCCTTCCCCTTTGGATCTGGGTTACTGAGGTGTCTGCTGTAAAACTGCTTTGGGAAGTCCCTTGGGATGAGCCCTCTAGCTCCTTGCCCACAAAATTTGGATTATTTTGGCTGTGGTGGCGATCATACTGATCGTAGAAAATGTATAATAGGTATTATAATCTGTCCTGTGTTTCCCTTACCTTGAAGTGGATGGAGTTACCTCTTAAATTTAAGATCCAAGCGTAAATAAGGGCATCCTTTGATCTTTTACTAATTTAAAATGGCTCGTTATCCTGCTTTGTTGCATACATAACAGCATAGGGTACTGAGGCTGAGATAAACCAGTGCCAGTGTTGGAGGTGAGCATGGAAGGAGCCACCTCTCGCTGAGCACCTGGCTGCCTCCCTGTGTTGCTTTTCTCGCCTCTGCATGTTTCAGTAAAGCATTCCTAAACACTTTATTTTTAAACTCCTTGATAATTTCCTGGTTAAAAATAGCTCGTTAATTTGAAGGGAGTGTTGTTTTCATCCCAGCTGAGCTCCTCTGCTCGCTAGCCTTGAGCACGCTGCAGATCTCTGCTTGCCTCAGTTTCCCCCATGGGCAGAAGGAGGTTAATCACCACCTAGGAGCAGTTTCAGATCTACAGGAAAGGATTGGGTTGTTTTTTTTTTTAAGAATAGAGCACTGCAATTATTACTTCTATTATTATTATAATTGTACCTGCTCTTTGTGTTTCAAGGCGTAGGGTGATTACACCTAAGCAAGGCTCCACAGCTTCTACACCTAAGCAAGGCTCCACAGCTTCTCGCTGTGAAGACCCCAGTGACTCCAGAGGGCGATTCACACCCCCAAAATTATGCTTTTAGTTTTGGAATTATTTCAATCAGGGTAGTCCTTTGGAGATTTTAAGTCTTTTATTCCCCCCTTCCCGCCTCCCCCCCCCCCCCATTACTTGTAGGGAAATGCAGAGCTCATCCCTAAGGCTGGAATTCAGTTTGGTGATCCTCAGCGGTGCATGACTGCCGTGCCCAAGGTGGTTGGCTCAGCTCTTTCTGGTCACTTTACAGGACCATTTGGGTTCTGCTAGGCAGGATCTTTCCTTGCCTGTGGTATAAGCTTTGCACCGACACACAGCTCTCTCAGCACAAAGGAACAGTGCCCCTCATGGGAATGATGCTGAAGTTGTACAGTTGACTCCCCCTTTCTCTCCTCTGCTGCCTTTCTAAAGTGATAACAGGAGCGTGGGTGCTGTGGCACACAGCTGGGTGTTGGGATGCAGCAGCTCTGTGAAAACCATGCGAGTGGCCAGCAGATAAGGAGTTGGATTTTCTATGTGCCAAATTTTAAAGGGAAGCTGATACACATAGACCAGGATTTTTGTGCCTGTGGCTTCTGATTCAGTTGTCCTGAGCAGAATGCTTAGTTTTGATGAACTGTGTAAATAGAGGGAGGGTCGGACACTTGGCAAGGCTGTCCCCGTGATGACCTCTGCCTCTGCATTCTTGAAAAAGAAAAAAACAACAACCCAAAACAGGCTTTCCCTCCCCCTGTTAACATTAAATGTCAACAGCTGTATTTTGCTGCTGGTACTTATTAACTTTCAGCCTTGGTGTTTTTTTTTCCTCAAGCATTTATTGCTTTAGAAATGGATTAAAGCTTACTGCCAGCGAAATGAAGTCTTCCAGACACCTTTTCTTCTCAAAAGACACAATTTTTCCTAAATAGATTGCTTAAATTATTGAACAGGGCACCTCCTAATTGTGCTACGTCAAATTTTTATTCTATCATGGCTTGGTTTTTGTCTGTTTTTCTGACTGTAGAAGTCTGGTTATAGTCGGTAGTTGTGAGGAGTGGCTCTGTTGTAAAGAGGAAACGGTAAGTTACAGCTGGTTGTAGTTGATCCTTTTACCTCTTCAACCTGAAAGCATTTTTTCCCACTTACTTCCTGGCTGAAGCCCGTTGTCCTTATTTCTTGCTACCACACATTCGCTTTGCATCACATCATCAGATGATCGCGTAGTTGGCCAGGGAAGTGTCATTTATTTCCAAACTTAACTCCTCCTGCCCCGACCTCGTAGCATGGAAAAGGAAACAGGCTTTTGGGAATGAAGGCTTTTTAGAGGATTTTTTAATATATAAGCCTTCACCGCAACTTGTATCTAGTTGTAGGTGACTGCAGCTTAGATTGGGTTTTTTTAAAGACACATGTAGGTTTATTTCTTCTTTTATTTCTTCTTTTCTACATGCTGGGAATGCTAGGAGTGTGTTATTTTGGCTTTGTTGGTCATTTGCCAGTGACAGGTACGGATAACCCTGCTGTCAGGGGCCTTTCGTTCCCCAATCTGGTCCTGAAAGGCAAGGCTGAGAAATGCAAAAATAGATCTGTGCTGTGACTGCTTTGTAAATAGGCAGCTTGCTGTTGTTATATTTTTTTTTTCCAGATTGTTAAATTGGTTGCTGTTACACTGACAAATATAATTACAGTATGTAAATTATATTGAAAATATTTTTGTCTGTTTGATGTATACTAAATTTAAGCTAAGTTATAAGGTGTGCTGTTTGGAAGTGTGGAAGATACAAGAGTGGAGCTACAGATAACAAGTTTATGCTTGTATTTCCTACTGATGAAGACTTTCACACAAGTTATTTCTATGGGTAGGTGATGAGAATATCACTCTGCATGTATATACATTTATTATACATTTTTGCATGATTATACATGTAGGAGTGGTACAATTTTGACTTGAGACTATCGGTGCCTTTTGTCCAAGTATAATTTTACTTGTGTAGACACGTCTATTGCCCAAATTCAAATTCTGCTTCCGCTTTTGGAAACCCTGGTAGGAAGCAAAAGACACACAAGACCTGAAGGAACAGCACACAGCTCCTGAAATTTTAGATAACCTATTGAAACAATGGTCAAACAGTCAATATTGTACTTGACCCTCGTATCTTCTGCACTCGACTGTTTATTTTTACAGATCACATTATATATATGTCCATGCAGAACTCTGATGATAAGACTGAAGGGAAAAACCATGCCTCTCATGATTCAGTCCAGCCATAACCTCTGCATGTAATTTAATCGTCGGCTTTCAGGAATAATTAACTGAATGCTGGGCTGCTTTAATTTTGGGCTTGGTATTCCATTATTTTGTAATTGCCTTTTGAAAGGACAGAGATTGCCTTTCAGTTAATTATCAGGACTTCTTTCCCAGTCATCATCAGCCTTCTGTGTTGCAAACGGTTCGGTCTTAAATACATTGGCATTTAACTACCCATTTATTTTGTCTGTTTTTTAAGTTGGTGAGATAACACTTGTTTTGTGAAAGCTGCTGCTCTGGAGGCAGGTCTGATTGGAAGTATTTGGGGAATTTCTTCATGCCTTGTTGCAAAACTGATCTTTAGTACAACTTAGGCAATGCGGGTGCTTGGCAGTCGAGTGTGTTGCTAATCGCAAATCAGGCGTTTCTTAAAATAGCGGGTTGAGTTATGTGGCAGGGACCAAGTCACCCAAAAAAAACCCACCCCAAACCCCAAAACAAAGCCCACCCCCCCAAAAAAAAAAAAAAAAAAAAAAAAGCCCCACCCCAAAACCCTCAGTAGAAACAGCTTTTCAGAGGAATACCTTTCAAACTTGTAATTCATCGTGCTCTTTCTCTCTTCGACAGCCATTTAATGCTCCTTAAAGAACCCAGCCTTTCCTGAAAAAGTCTTTTAATTGTATTCTCTGTGAATTTCAAAGATTTCTTTAGTCAGTCTGTAACTCTGAAGGTTCTATCTTCCTGAATACATTCTTAGCTTTTATTTTCTATTACCCTATACGAATTACACCCTCTGTGTATCACGCCCACAACAAAAGAAAGTGTTTTGTCATTCCTCAATAAAAGATTTCAGAATCACATAAGCAATTTTTCTCCCTCTTTCCCCTTCCACTTTGGCAGCCAAAATGCATATGGTAACCATACTGAATTAAAAGTCTATTTACCACGCCACGTTATAGCTCTGTTTCTAATTATGCTTGATCTAAAAATTTTACAAAAATGAAAAATAAATTGACATTTTTAAAAACTCCCCTGCCTTTGACAGATAAATTTATGAGAGGAAAGTTGTGCAATGTTAAATTTATTGTCATTGGATCAGTTGTGTCAAAAAGTTAGTTTTATTCAGTCAGCCCTAGAGTAACAGAAGCTGTCACTTGACTTTTGTAAAATTCTCTAGGTAAATTGTAAAATTCTCTAGGTAAATCTTCTCTTGCCAAATTTCATGTCCTGTAACTTACTACTTTTTATTTTAAACTGGAAGGTTTCTCCTTTTAAGAGTGTAAATGTAATGTCAGATATGGAGATGTCTCTGTTAACATAAAAGATAAAACACCAATAACTGATACATTGATAATTGTGTTTTTTCTTAGTTTGTGGGTTTTTTTTTTCTCTGTGTATGCAAAGGTTAAAATGTGTCTGTAATCTCAGGCTGTGTTCATTAACTGCAGTGCAGTAATTCATATCATTTATAGTTCCTTAAGAGCTCCGTGAAGGAGTCTGCATAAATCCTTAACCAAGTTATTTGTACTTTTAAGGGCATCTTCCACGGCCTGCTGGCATCTAACACGCTTCTCTTTTCTCTCCTGCAGATGGACCCCCGGTCGTAGCTCACTATGATATATCAGACACCAATTCAGACCCAGAGGTGGTGAATGTGGACAATCTGTTGGCAGCTGCGGTAGTTCAAGAGCACAATTCCTTAGGAAATCAAGATTTGGGATCTGCCTGGAGAACCAGAGGGCTGCTAGGTGAACTAAGGGCCGATGCAGGTTGGTTTAAATCTCTCCCTTTCTTGCTTTCCCTGGTTTTGGTACTCCATGCAGCTTTTAAAACTACCTGTGTGGATTTTGCAGTAAAGCAGTACAGGTGCTTCTCAAAAAGGCCTGACAAAGATTCCTGCAAGGTATTCTTGACACTAATTTTCTTAATCATTTTTTTTTCCCTCCTCCTTTTCCCTCTAATTCCTTCTTGGAACTTAGGTCTGGGGGTTTGGAGGATTTTTTTTTTTAAATAGAAGTGAGCTAAGCTTGTTACTGAAGGGCTGGTTGGTTATGATGACCCATGCCACCAGCTAGGAAACTGATGGTCTCATTTCAAGTGTCACAGTAGTCTGTGTATGTCTCTTTTGTTCATCTCTTTGTTCCTTTAAAATACAAGCACTGATTACTCCCACATCCCACCTGCATTTCTAAGATACCTTAGAAAATTGGACAGACCAGCACTGAATAAAGAGGAAGGGTGAAAAGGTTCTGGTAAGTGGACTGAGCATCAAGTGACAGCACAGACATTCAAGGAAGCAAGAGGAGGAATACTGTGGAAGAATTTGGAGAAGCTCATGTCGCTCATAAAAACTGTTGAGCTTCACTGAGCACCCACAGCCCCTCGCTCACAGGAGTTCAGGACATGAAACGCTGCCGTGTTTCTGGCTGCAGAGAGCTAACAAAATATTTCTTATAGGCTTCATCGTGTACCCTTGCACAACAACATCCTGCCTTCCTTCCCACTCATTTTTTTTAGTGCACCGTGAAGATGTTTTTAATCTGTATGAAACATGGAGTCCTGGCTGCAGTGGTGGAGCACAGCAGCTTTTCATTTCACTCTGTGTTTTCCAAACTTGAGCCTGCCTGAAGGCATCTGCTTGGAAGTATCCTGGTGGATTTTGAAAGACATGTTCCCTTATTGTGTAGTGGACAAGTCCATCACTCAAATCCAAGAATCTCTCCTTCTCGGTGGCTGGACATTGTTCCAACCTTTTGGAAGCAAGGAGGTGTTTTCCAAGCTCCCTGGTATTGCTTGCAGGGTAGTCATCTATTAAATGATTTGGAACAGCTGAAATTAACTTTTATCCCATAGCACCGGTGGATTGGCACATCAAAGGAGTGTAAGGAAATAAAAAGTAATGCTTCTTACCTAGCTTCCTCCACTTTCTGCTTACAAGTGCAGTGCTGTGATGCTGGTAGGAATTGGTCTTCCTTCCTCCACTGAAATCCAAGAGGCTGCCAGGTAAAAGAAATCTAGAAGACTTCACGAGACTTCTTCATCCCTGACCCGATGGGAATGTGTCCAGATTTGCTCCCGGTGCTACGGCCATGTCAGCATCTGAAAGGATTCATCTTTCCTTTCTTTTTTTCACCCCCTTCCTGCATACACCTTGCCCCAGAGCCCTGTAGCCTCCCTACACCTCTGACTGCGCAGTTGTCAGGACTGGCCTTTTCTTACCACGTCTGGGACTGTACGTGTGGAAAGCAGATCTTCCAAGTCTTACATCTGGTTCCCAAATTAAATCTTCAGCCAGTATCTAGTTTAACAGACATTAAATAATGTGTTCCCATGGGAAAATAACAACATGAGCTTTATCTAAGTGAAATATCTCATTAGGACACACTATCGCATCTCTCTGCATGGGCAAATGTTTTGGGCTGTTTTGCAAGAGCCAGCGATGCAGGGCAAACAGAACATCTCCTTTGGGCATCATTCTGCTGTTCATGACGAGGCCTGAAATCTGTATGGCCAGAGGCTGCAGATCTACCTGCATGCTGTAATCCTGACGTACACTCAGCTGCTGTTGCAATATTTGCTGTGCTGATCACGGTTTCTCTGCCTTTAAATTAATTGATTTTTTTTCATTACATTCTGTTTGCAGTGACCTTTTTGTTGTCTGAACATAAAGCTGCGGTTATACATAGCCATGACCCATTTTGGGACTTTCTGGTGGTGATACTTGCCAAGAAATGTTCAGCTGAACTATGTAATGTCAGGAAAAGTCTGCCTGGGCTATTAATTCCTTTTAAGTTCAGCTGACAAATCTTCTTAGTCTGGCGAGGTGGAAACTCCTTCAAGTAGACAGGCATCCTTCTAACCCTGATCAGATGTTGCACCGAGTGTTGTAGCTTTCCAAAGACTGAACGTGCAGTATGTTCTCTGCCCCTCTTGTTCCTTTGCATCTCTTCCAAGCTGCTAGAAGCTTTCCCTGGCACTTGTTTCAACTTTAATTTCTTCTCTCTGTGTCCTCCTGACCTGCCTGGGGGTATAATCAGTCCTGCACGTTCGCACACCTTTGAAATTTGGCGGGTTGCTGCTGCATCCTCCTCCTCTCAGCTTTGAGGAGGTGTCCAGACAAACTAGATAAACCAAATGTATTCATCCAACCTCAGATTTTCTGTTCAACAAGTGATTGTTCCCCTGTGTAATACAGCTGAGCGAGCGGTTTCCAAGAGGTAGGTGGTGTCACCTGCTCCAGGGCTGCACAGCATCTCCCAGGTTACTGCTACAGAGACAGCAGAAGAGATTTGGTTTTTCATAGTTTAAAAAAATCCATTCTTAAAAACAATTTCTTCTCCCTAAAACCAGGCTTTGGGCTGGTTTGTGTTTTTCTGTGCAAGTACCGTTTAATCTGTCACAGCACAGCTTCACTAATTGTGGCACAGAACATTCTTAGCCATACTTGGCAGGAGAGACAAAACCCGCCACGCTGGCCAGCACTTAGAGAGGAGTTGTTTGTTCGACAGGCTGGTGAACTGGATAGCATCGAGGAACTATAAGAAAAGAAACAGCACTGCCTTATGTGGAACATCTGAAAAACAGATATATTTTTTCCCCCAAATATTTGCTGTGTTGGTAGAGTAGATGTGTGAAGCAGTGTGACCAGAAACTGACAAGTTTGTTGGGGTTTTTTCTGGTTTGTTTTGGTTTTGGGTTGTTTTATTCTTTTCATTGACTGTCTTCCCCTATTTAAAAAAAAAAAAAAAGGGAAATTTTCTTTGGGGGGTGTGTGATATTTCCATCCAGCCTGTGGGCTCTGTTGCCACGGCATCATTGGCTTTGATTTATTCAGAACAGATTGTCCCATTTCTTTATGTCAGGGGGTTTAGGCACAGTCTAACTCTTAGCACTGATGTAGAGTAACAGCTGGAAAGCCTGGCTACGTCAGGTGCTCTAGATGCAGTCAGGGCTTGGCTCACAGCTGTGTGATAACCACGTTACTCTAGCTGTTGAGAGTAGCCAAATCATAGAATCACAGAATCGTAAGGGTTGGAAGGGACCTCAAGAGATCATCGGGTCCAACCCCCTGCCAAAGCAGCTCCTAGCACAGGGCACACAGGTCGGTGTCCAGATGGGTCTGGAATCTCTCCAGAGAAGGAGACTCCACACCCCCTGGGCAGCCTGTCCCAGGGCTCCCTCACCCTCACTGGGGAAAAGTTCTTCCCCATGTTGGTGTGGAACTCCCTGTGCTCCAACTTGCAGCCATTGCCCCTTGTCCTGTCTCCACAGACACTGAAAAGGGGCTGGCCAATTCCCCCTGCATCCCATGATTAAGATATTTATACACATTAATTAGGTCCCCCTTTAGTCTTCTCTTCTCCAGGCTGAACAGCCCCAGCTCACACAGCCTTTCCTCACAGGGGAGATGCTCTAGGCCCCATGATTGTCCTCCTTCATGGGAACTGGAAGTTGGTTAACTCGATCTTAATAAGATTTTTTCCAATTTCAGTCTTTGTTGGCTTGGGAAGTTCCTTTTCCAGCTGATTCCTGAGTAGTGCACGATGTCAAACATTGGCTGTATTTGCTTCTTCCCCATCTACAGGTCATTTGGATTCTGGCTTCCTTGCAAGTGACAAAACCTCTTCAGGTAATGCCCAGATCAACGAAGAAATCAATATTGCCTCTTCTGATAGTGAAGTGGAGATCATTGGCGTTCAGGAGCATGCCAGGTATGAATTCATTATTCTCCATCTAATATTTCTTTCCTTTTTATCAGAGTATCTATATTGCCACAATTAATAAAGACAAAGAAAAATACCCCAGCCTGCTGACTTCCACTTTTGTAGTCCTCCCTTTGTGACTGATGCCCAGAAGGCAGCAAACAGAACCACAGAATTGTAGGGGTTGGAAGGGACCTCCAGAGATCAAGTCCAACCCCCAAATTGTTGTACTTGTTTTTTCTGTTCCCCTGGTCACTGTGATATCAGAATGTGTTTTATTGTAGAATGTTGACAACTTGATAAGTACTCAGATTAAGCTTATGATTTAATATCAAAGAGAAACAAGCTAAACCTATGTACTATTAAAATACCAGATACCAAAATACCAAACTTTTAGACATCAGAAACCATTGTTAGGAATTCAGATTTTAAAGACATAGTGTGAATAAGCAAGTACATCAACAAAAATATCTGAGTTCTTCTTTCCTTTTCAAAATACTCACTTTAAGCATTTAATCAGTTTCCAGTGTATTGAATTAATCAGCAGTTGTAAAATTACTCTCAACTTTTTGATGTCACAAGAGCCCCAGTAGATTAAAAATTAGATCCTTATAAATCTTGGGTTTATTTCAAGGTGCAAGAGAATTCAAACCCCAAACTGGATGAGAGAGGGGAAGCCAGAGGTTTCAGACAGAAAGCTCTCCAGCTGTGCTCCAGGCCTTATTCTTGATAGGCATTTTTTTTGATGTTACTCTTCATCTTCAGCCTGTGATCTAAGCTGTTACAAAGCAGTTGAACAACACTGATGTTTTTGCACAGTATGGAGGAGGTTAATTTGCTGGAGTAAAACCAAGACAAAACCAGACAGGCTCTTTTGGAAACTGTTCTGCTGCTTGGTGGATGCTTGGAGCCAGACAGCGGGGTGAGGGACAAGGAGCAGACCTGTTCCTCATTGTCCCTTCACTGCATCTTTCTTAAGGAAAGAAGAAGAAAGGTGTGTGGGACCCAGCTTGCCAGGCAGGAAGCTGTATGAAGTGTGGGTGCAATCCAGTGCTGCTGAATGTGGAAAAAAAGGAGAGATTTTAAGGTGCTAAAGGAAGAGATTTGGTTCTTCACTTCTAGAGCAGCCAAAGTCCTTGTGTGGCTAACTCTTTTGGAGGCCGATTCCTTAGGAAGTGGCTCTCCTGGCTGCTTATCCAGCAGACCCAGGGCTTGGTGGGTCTTCTTCCTTGTAATAAGCAATGTGGGCTTGTCCTCTGATCCTGGTTTGTGTAAACCCAGAGCAGTGTACAGACAAACCTGCTGCTTCAGGTCCCCTGTTCAGAAGCTCTGGGTGCTGCTTGCCTTGGTAATATTTGCCATGTACAGGCATGGAAATGTTAAGTATATACAAAGCTGCTGTTTAATACGGATCCAAGTAATTTCAGCAAAGACACAGAGCAGACTTCTGAGCTCTCCTTTGTTCACACACCCATCTACCATCTCCCACAGGTGTGTAGATGGGTATGGTAGCTCTTACCGGTTCCATTGAATGCTTACACGTGTCGGCTGTGCGAATCTTAGGGAGAATTTCATTTCCCTTGCAGAAGTATCATAGAATCACAGACTGATCTAGGTTGGAAGGGACCCCAAGGATCACAGAGACCCCCTGCCATAGGCAGGGACACCAACCTCCAGGCCTGGAGCTACACAAGGTTGCCTAGGGCCCCAGCCAACCTGGCCTTGAACACCCCCAGGGATGGGGCATCCACCACCTCTCTGGGCAGCCTGTTCCAGCCCCTCACCACTCTCTCTGTAAAGAACTTCCCCCTAATATCTAATCTAAACCTTCCCTCCTTTGGCTTTAATCCATTCCCCCTTGTCCTGCCACTGTCTGCCCTTTTAAAAAGGTGATTCCCCTCCTGTTTCTCTGCTCCCTTCAGGGACTGGAAGGCTGCAATGAGGTCCCCCCGCAGCCTTCTCTTCTCCAGGCTGAACCAGCCCAGCTCCCTCAGCCTCTCTCTGTAGGGAAGCTGCTCCAGCCCTCCGTGGTTCCTCTGACCCCTCTCCAACAGTCCCACATCTTTCTTGTATTGGGGCCCCAGCTCTGGACACAGGACTCCAGCTGGGGCCTCAGGAGGGCAGAGTAGAGAGGAACAATCCCCTCCCTGTCCCTGCTGCCACCCCTCTGCTGATGGAGCCCAGGATACCATTGGCCTTCAGAGCTGCAAGAGCACACTGCTGGCTCATGTGAAGTTTCTCATCCACCATGACACCCAGGCCCTTCTCAGCAGGGCGATGGGCTCTTGACAGCGTTGTTCAGACTTTTGATCAGCACCTTTTCTGTGCTTAGTGTGGTGTTTGGGTTCAGCTCTTGGCTCACACTGATTTTTACCGTGCTGCATGTCCCGTGTCATCAGACTGGCCTTGAGTGGTGAAACCCCAGAGTCGGTCCATCGCCTGTAATTTTTCCAATGGGGAGTGACTTGGTGGTGTTCATTGTCCCTGGAATATTACCTGGCATCTCTTTAGGACAGCAAGTCATGTTTTTAATTCTGTCCAATAGATTTTTAATTTTTAAGTCTTCTTCTGTTTCTCCCTAGGTCATCTTTTTCTTCTCCCTCTTTTTTTCTGGTGGCCTTTATTCTGTCCGGATTGGAAAGCATGTTCCCTAAGCTGATGCTCGATCGAACATCTCGCTGTTGGCTGCTTGTGTGATTTGTTTGAGGACAAACCCTTTTATTTTTTGCAAGGTATCATTTCTGTGAGATAATTAATACCTTGCTTTTTGTCATCTTTAAGGAGGAAAGTTAGTATTGGCTTTGCGTAAGCATCAAGGACTCTTCTAGGTTGGAACAATGGACCATAGTCCCCAAACTCAAGCAACGTGTCTAGTTTGCTTTAGCTACTATCTCTTCTTGTCAGTTATGCTTAAGAATATTTCTTCTTTAAGGAAAGTTTTGTTTGTGGGGTTTTCTTTAAGCCCCTGACATTTGTTAGAGTCTCTTACCACTAATTCTTCATGGAGATGTACTTTCAGTATGCATTTTTAACACTGAAGAAGTAATAAAAAGTCATCCAGAACATCACATCCAAAACTAAATAGCATATCTGAGAAGGAAATGAGACATTTATATTCTGAGATGTTTGAGCTTGGAGAATGAGCTTCTTTTTCAATCTATTTGATGAAACTCTGTCTCTAACCAGAGCCAAGAGAGATGAGCGTCACCCCAGTGCTTCTGGAGAAAATAAATTGCACTACCCTAAATTAAAACAAATAAAATGTAAATGTCAGGGATATTTGACCAGAGCAGAAAACCTGGATTCCTGGAAGAGGGTACACGTGCCTTCATAAAGAGATGGGGAAAAGGTTACCCAGCAGCCAGACATCCCCTGTGTGTGTTTTGCAGCCAGGAGCAGCTACAGCCACCACCGCTGCCTGCAACGGCAGAGCAGCTTTTGCAGCAATAAATGCAAAGTTTCCCTACCACTTGTTTTAAGATTTACAGCTGGGAGCGGAGTCACCATCTCCAGTAAATTCCTGCCATCGCTTCGTCCTGGAACAGAATGAGTCTCTCTTTCATCTGGGGGGTTTGGGGTGTTTTTCCCTAGTTGCAGTTGCCTGTACAGCCTTGTGCCCGTTATTAACACAACAGGTGAAAATATGGTGTAAATAAGTAGGTACACACCGTGCTACAGCACGGCACCTGGGCCTGCGCCTTGTCTTTAACTATACGGTGTAGCCTGGCTGGCTGTATTCTTGCTGGCTGTAATCGCTGACCGCTTACTTGTTCTGCTGCTTGGGGCTGTGCTGTCACCTGTGAGCATTTCCCAGCACGTCTGAAATTCTTCCTTAAGACCAGCAGAGAAAAATCAAGTGTGATGGCAGTGATAATGTAATCACAAGATCTCTCCCGTGATTATTGCAATGGAAGTACCGCCTGTGTCCTTACCTTTGGGTTTGGTTTCACATGAAGAGGGAGGTGTTTTCTCTCTCTCTCATCAAGCCTCACTTAAAATCTTTCACTTTTTAAAAAGTCCAGTGGGTAAAACTGCTACCTGGAAACTGTGCTTCCGAATAATGCATGGAACTGCACGTGCTGGGGCAGACCTCTTCCAGATCCCTGGGGCCTGAGCACGTATTTTGTAAGGAACATCGTATTTTGTAATCCCCGCTGCCACCCCTGCATTTAGGTTTAGTCCTAGCTTTGTTTCTGGGTATTTTAGACATCACGGACTCTACAGACGGCAAAAACCAGGAGGACGGTTTTGGGAGAGGGGTGTGTTGACAAGGTGCCTCGGTGATCAACTGTGGCTGAGTATCATTGGCAGCTCTAATCCTTTGTGTTTTTTGCCTCTTGCAGGTGCGTGCATCCCAGGGGAGGTGTGATTCAGAGCGTGTCTTGCTGGAAGCACGGCTCCGGCTCCCAGTACCTGAACGCTCAGCAAACACAGTCATGGACAGCTGTGACTCCCCAGCAGAATTGGTCTTCTCCCCCAGAAGTAGTAGACCTCACTTTGGATGAGGATACCAGACGCAAATACCTACTGTAATGCGTTGTCACTGTTGTTTGTGTCCCCACCCCCTTCTCCCCCTCCAACCCCCCCCCCCCCCGCCTCCCGTCGTGGCACAGAAGTTCGTTGTTACAGCTTCAGCTTCAGCAGCCCTGTTCCTGGCGTTAGGGAATTCAAACTCTCCAGAGGGTTTTTCACTTCCGTAAGAATGTAGTATAATTCCAGTGATCTAATTTAAAATGTTCTTGCCTTCTCGAAGGAGGATTCCTCCCAGAATTAAAAGCCAACAGCTCCAAATTTCGGACACATCTGCGGTTACTAACTTGTGTTGTGTGTGTTAATCTGAAGAGGTAACTGTGTGCAAGCTTCACGTCCTCCCCACCCTTCCCCACCCACTTCACGGCGCTTTTAATTTATCCGTGTATCGAGTTTGCTGGTAGCAGGTAGCGTTTTGCTGTGTGAGCATCAGTGATTCTGAGAAATGCTGTGTCCTCACTGATTTCAGTGGAATTGGGGTTATTCAACACTTCCAAAAACCGGGCCAAGAGTATGGATACCCACTCTGGTTTGGTTTCGTCACCAACAGGGGGGACTGTCTTTAATACCAACGGCCCGTAACGTATGCACTGAACAGCTTTTAATTAAAGGACTTTTATTTTCTATATTAATTTATAGTTTACACTCTCTGCAGTGCTGAGTCTTCTCTCTACTTGACTACTGTGTTTCACTGATTGTTTCCCACAGCTTGTCACCGTTCCCAACGTAGTTCACTCACTAGCAACTGATTATTGCAAAAGCACAAGAAGAAGAAAAGTAATAAAAAGGTCCAGCATCCTTGTCCTTTTTAGATATAACTGAACTTTTTTACTTATATCCAAGTCTTGCCTGGAGTAGTAGGAGGAGGAAAACAAAACCTTTCGCTTCCAGTCCTCGTTTCTTCTGCCACTTGTTCATGTCACTGACCGTCTCAGACAGAAAACAAAACCCCACAAACCCCAACCAAAACCACAACAAAAAACCCAAATGCAAAGCCACCTTGCAGAGCACTTGTGTGGGCGCGTAGCGTCGAGCCCAGAGAGTTCACTGAACCTCCTGGAGCCATTCAAGCGCTTAAAACTCGGTCCTAAAAGATGTTGTCAGGGCCTAAGGTTGTGGGTTGGGGTATTTTTTTGTTTGGTTGGGTTTTGTTTTTTTTTAAGAAAACTAGTTCTGCACCATTCTCCTGGCTTTAGGTCATGCCTTTTATCTTAGTTTCAGAATTGCTTTTAGGTTATGATCCAGGAAACACTTAATACCAGAACATTTACCCTACTGCAACCAGTGGAACTAGTTACTTTAGCGGGCTGAAGTTTCTGTGGTGTATATGGATAATTCCTGCCCCCTTGTCCGTCGTCTTGAGCCTTTCTTGAGGCAAAAAACCAAAGATTAGACTTTTAACAAGATGATGCTCAACTTTTAAGTGTCTATTGTGCAATTTAAAACGCTCCTTTGTATTCAACACGTTCCTCCTTGCAGGAGTTTTGTACAGCTCTGCCGTCAGCTGCTTTGCCAGATGGGGATAGCCGGGACAAGGGAAGTTTCTGTTTTCTTTTTGTGTCGGCCTGTTTCTAAATTTATTTGGCTTCCAATAAATTTATCTGTGGGTTATAAACAAATAGAAAAAAAAAAAGCTATAGATAAAAGAATATAATTACCTATGCTGTCACTTAAATTAAAGGAAAGCCCGACCCGCCCGGCAGCGGCGGTATCGTTGGAGCAGACGGCTTTCTAATCAGCAGAGGGGTTACGACTTCAAGGGTCAGCTGGGTGAAGGGGCTCGAGGCTCCGACTTCAGACTTCCTCAAGCACCGATCGTAAGCACGTTGCGTGGCCAGAAAAACGCACGCAGTGCTTCTAGCGACTGATTTCTTTCCCTGGGAGAGGGAGGAGGGATGGAGCGGTGCTTGGATGGAGCCCTTAGCGTTGCGGTCGGGAGTCGGGGCACTGTCGCGGTAGCCTAGGCTGTCGATCTTTCCTCCCCCGTGTTTTCACCACACAGCCGGGCCGTGGTGTTCGGCGGGCTGGCACACGCAGGTAACGCGGGCACGGCAAGCATGGCGGCGGCAGCTCTTCGCCGCCTGGCAGGAGCCCCGTGAGGATGGGCTCTGACGGAAGCCGCAGGGAACCCACTCGCCACCCGCCCGCCAAGAACACAATCCAGCCCTCCCGCTTTTCGCTTCGTGTGTGACGCGACGTCCATGTGTGTAGATAAAACCGCCCGCGGCCTGACCAGACTTCCTCCAGTTGTGCACTGCGTTTGCTTAAACCATTCATGTATCCCAGGCCGGCCCAGCTTTTCTTTCATGTAAAACACTACATGATTTTCTCTCGCTCTTAACAAATTGGAAAGAGCAGTGCTCCGAAAACCGCAATCACTGCATAGCTAGGCAGTGTTTTGGTTTGCTTTGCTTTGTTTTTTCTCTCTTTTTTCCCCCCTTTCCCTCCTTTTTTTTCTTTTTTTCCTTTTTTTCTTTTTTTTTTTTTTAAAAAAAAGAGAGCAAAAGGTGCCTGAACGGTTGGTTTTGCTCTTCTCAGCAGCAAAGAGAAATGTTAGCCGCTGTATGGCTAAGAACCAATGCACTCCGGGCCTGATCCAGAACCCACTGGAGTCGATGTGTGTGTGTCTTGGGGGGGCTGGTGTTGGGGGGTGGGGGGGGCCTCTTTCCATCGCTTTCGGTGCGCATTGGCTCGAGCCACTCGGGGCTGAGCAGATCTGGAATTGCTGGAGTGTGAACTTGGGATCTTGTGTAGTGAAGACAGATCGTTACTTAGAATATAAACGTTTAAAAGGCACGACTCTAGTTTAAAAAAAAAAAAATCAATAAAAAAAAACAACCTGATTCCCCTCGACACTCATTACTTAGTTCTCATTTTCCATCTAGTATTTAATGGTCTTTGGAGAAAAAAAATAATAATAAAAGAGAGTGTTATATATATATATATAAATATATATATTTTTGGTGCAAGATGAGACCTTCTGTTTTTTGAAACGAGTCTGTAGCATAAAGGTTAAACTATTTTAAGACAAAAATAAAATAGAGTGTATTATTTAAGCAATATCACCTTGTTTGGGATTTATTTCCCCTCTTTCCCCCTCCTCCCTGCTTCCATTCAATAGTCTGCTGTTTGTCATACCTCCAGAAATAAAGCCTTAAACCCTGGGAATGGGTTACAGCTGCTGAAATCCAGCACTGATCCCTGCTTTAGTGCGTTTCGTTTCCAACGTCTAGGATACAAATGTGATTTCCTGACCTCAGAAGCTTTGAGCTTTCCCCTCCCAGACCTAGGGCAGGATCACCACCCTAGGGACCACCCATCCCTTCTAGAGATGCATTTTCTGCCCAGCCTCCATCATCCCACACATCCCGCTCCTTCAGCTGCCCAGGCAACCTTCACACTGGTATTTCTCCAGCTACACCCCCGTGTCCCACCCTCACAGCTGGTCAGCAGGGACATTTCAGTGAGGGATGGATGCTACACTCAGGCTTTTCCACGCAGCCAGGGAGTGCTGGCGAGCTCAGACCTGCTGCCATTGCAAGGGATGTGTGGACCAGCTGTGAAGCCCTGGGCACGACCATGAGAGAGAGGTGATGCCACGCTGAGCGGCCTTTAAAGATCCCCTGAATTTTACCAGGGAATTCACAGCCCCGAGCGAAGAGGAAAGTGTGTGTAACTGCACCGCACAAAGCTCGGGGTCCTGCTGCCCACCAGCCTTCTCATAGCCAGTGTGGAAATGGTAAATAACAAAAACAACAACAATAATAAATAATCCGTTACGATTCCAGCTACATAGGGGAGTTTGCTTTAGTTCTGATGTGTTGATCACGAGGAGGCTCTGAGAGCTGTTTATCCATGTACTTCTAAATGCCAAGACTGCTGATGAGCGAAGCGAGCCGCCTTTTCGGCCCCACAGAGTTCTTGGCTTTTGTGACGCCTTTGAAGACACAGATTCCGGGCTGCATGGTGGTTGTGGAGCTGGACACCGGGCTCAGGTTTTACTTCATGTGGCGTCATCAGCTAAGGGAGAAGAGCGCTGCGAAGTTTGGGCAGACGTGGGAAGCTGATACGTCTCCTGCAGCTTTTCACCACCACCCCAGAATCATAGAATCATAGAATTGTAGGGGTTGGAAGGGACCTCGAGAGATCATCGGGTCCAACCCCCTGCCAAAGCAGCTCCCTAGGACATTTCACTCAGATAGGCGTCCAGACGGGTCTTGAATCTCTCCAGAGAAGGAGACTCCACACCCCCTGGGCAGCCTGTCCCAGGGCTCCCTCACCCTCAGTGGGGAAAAGTTTTTCCCCATGTTGGTGTGGAACTCCCTGTGCTCCCACTTGCAGCCATTGCCCCTTGTCCTGTCCCCACAGACACTGAAAAGGGGCTGGCTGATTCCCCCTGCATCCCCTGCTTAAGATAATTATAAACATTAATTAGGTGCCCCCTTAGTCTTCTCTTCTCAAGGCTGAACAGTCCCAATTTTCTCAGCCTTTCCTCACAGGGGAGATGCTCCAGGCCCTTAATCACCTTCGTAGCCCTTCTTTGGACTTTCTCCAGGAGATCCCTGTCCTTTTTATACCAGGGAGCCCAGAACTGGACACAACACTCCAGGTGGGGCCTGACCAGGGCAGAGCAGAGGGGGAGGATCACCTCCTTTGACCTGCTGGCCACTCTCCTCCGGATGCACCCCAGGATCCCAGGATGCCCAAAGCCTTTGAGCTTCAGGGCTCGTGGAAGGGGAAGGTGAAAACTCCTCCCACAGTCAGCACTCCCCCGTGGCTGCTTTGCTTTCACGTAAGAGCCACTTGGCCTTGTGGGAACCCTCATTTCTGGGGCTGAACCAGAACTGATGAAACCTTTCTGAACAGATTCAGTTTTCTCTTGCTCTCCCCAGTGAAGTCATTGCAATGCAGGTTAATTCTGTGACCGAAAATTTAGTCTGTCTGCCTTAAAAATGGGAACTGGGAGGGTTTTACTCGAGCAGGTTAGTTCCCCAGTTCCCTGGAGCATCTACAAGTGGTGTCCTTTGCTGAGCACATCACCTCTGTTTGCTAAAACACTACATGTGTCCGTGTGTGTCCCCCTCCCCTTCTTTTCAGGGTCATGTCCCATGAATGTCAGCTGCTGTGGCTTCCCCTCCGGAGCATCACAGGGATGCGTTTTCCCTTCCAACTGCAAAGGAAAGGAGCTGCACATCTGCAAAATACAAACTTGGGATGGATGAAGGCAGCATTTACTCTGAGCTTGGGTGCAAATAAGCTGTAGTCTGAAATTAAACAGGAGGAGCCCAAGGAGTTTATGATGGTGTAAATCCATTCCTGGGAGTCCTCACATTTACTGATTCATAAACACTCCTTGGCAGTTTTCTCTTGGAGCTGGTTACACGTCTAGATTTGTAATTCAGTTTAAAATGAGAATTGAGTGCCAGCCCCTGGGAAGGAATGGTCTTTTAGACAGCATTGAGGTGAAGCTGGTGTGGACAGAGGAAAACTGTCTGCAAGTTTATCTTCAGATAGACTGTCCATGTTTATGAGCTGCATCAGCTGCTTTGCAGGGCAGCCACGTCAGAGCTGGAAAAAAGAAACAAGGAGGAATCCCCTGTCAAATTCATTTTTCATTACTGTAGAGGATGCAAATTGAATCCAGAACTCCTGGCCCCTGGCTGGTGCTTTTCTAGGGGGTTTCCTGTGTGTGGCTCTGACATAACACCACCTGGTATAGCTGAGGATTGCATCTGCTTTGCCCGTGGCCTCACAACATCAGTGGCGTCTGACTGGCCCCTGATCACAAACACCCAACCCTTTCCCATTTCCATTCTGCCAGGGGCTTGTGTGCCTACCTTAAGCTCGACGTGATTGAACTCCAGTGTCACATGCATCACTCCAGCTCATCCGACATCATCCGCCTCTTTTGGCACTGACAGTTCTGCTGCACAACTCCATGTGATCAGCAGGTTCTAGCTGGAATCTCCTGCTCTGTGTGCCAAAGTCACCCATAGAAATTGTGACTCTCCCTTGCTTCCTTGGGAACAAGTCTTCTCCACTGTTGCCACACACAGATTATGGGAGCAGAGAATCATTTAGGTTGGAAAAGACCTTTTAAGATTCCCCAACTACCTGAGAGGAGGTTGTAGCAGAGTGGGGAGTTGGTCTTTTCCCCCAAGTCATGAGCAATATGACGAGAGGGAACGGCCTCAGCTTGCACCAGGGGAGGTTCAGATTATTGGATATTAAGAAAAATTCATTCACCAAAACAGCGGTGAAGCATTGGAACAGGCTGCCCAGGGAGGTGGTGGAGTCACTGTCCCTGAGGGTGTTTTAAAATGAATAGAATGAGGTGCTTTGGGAGATGGTTTAGTTGGTGGGGTGAGGTTGGACAGACAGTTGGACCTGATGATCTTGGAGGTCTTTTCCAACCTTAAAGATTCTGTGATCAGAAGAACCTGACTGATTTAATTATCTGCATCCTAAAGTGCTACTGATTTCCTCCCGTCTTCACAGCTACAGCCCCTGGCTGCACCAGCATTCCGTAGTGTGGATCCATCTATCCTGAGCTCCATCAGCAGAGGAGTGGCAGCAGGGACAGGGAGAGGATTGTCCCTCTCTACTCTGCCCTTGGGAGGCCCCAGCTGGAGTCCTGTGTCCAGAGCTGGGGCCCCAACACAAGAAAGATGTGGGACTGCTGGAGAGGGGTCAGAGGAGCCACGAAGATGATCAGAGGGTTACGAGCCAGCGGTGGCCCTGTAAACCCAGAGAGGAGCTTTCGAGTCAGAGGCGGTTGTGCTGGCGTGATGCTTTCACGATCCGAATGGGAAGGGTGCTCCTTGTGCTCCGTGTCCTGGCTTGGAGCCCACCTCACCTGGCGCAGGGCCTGGCAGAGATTCATGGCAGGGTAACACTGCTGCTTCTCCACGTGGTTACACTTCCCATTTGGGTCTGGTTATCTGTGCTCTCCTCGGGCCTCATGGGGCAACAGCGCCGAATGAAAGCACCCCTGGCAGGAGCTCCGACAGGTACAAAGCACCTTCCGGGCACCTCGGATCGATTTTCCCTCTGCTAATGTTTACACAGCCCTGATGGGATCCATCACCTGCACGAAGAGACACAGCAAAGGCCTCTGCGATGCAGCGACGGGCTGGAACCCACCTTGGCTGGGGTCTCCTTCTCCTGGTCACCAGTACATCCCTGAGAGGAGGATGCTCCCCTCACCTCCGTATTGCTCGGAGCAGGAGGAGCGAGGGATGACCTATAGCACCTGTTTCGCACAGAGCACCCCTAGAAACCCATTTTGCACTTAATTAGTAAATATTCATTAAGGGGGTTAATTAATAAATTTGGGGAAAGCACTGGATCTTCTGAGCATTTGAGGCCGGGTCTTGAAGGTGAGGGACTCCTGCTCTTTCTCAGTGTCGTGGTTTCCCCCGGCTGTGGGCCGAGATCCACGCAGCTGCCTGCTCCTTAAAGTAAAAGAGCAGGGGAAGAGGGAAAAAGGGGGAAACAAGGGAAGGGAAAAGGAAGGGGCAAATAACTCCAAACCCAAGAAACTAAGAGGCCCGTGGGTTGGGATAAGGAGAGTTTACTAAGAGAACAGAAAGATAAAATATAACAATGCTAACAGGACTTTAGAGCAAAAGAATATGAAACTCTTGATCCCCAATGCAGTTTCTCCCCGACCCACACAACTCAGGCTGTACCACCCAGAGCTGTCCCGGAACCCGACCGTCCCCCCAAGCAGCACGCGTCCCGCCACCGCCCCTCTTCTTCCTCCCCTCAGCCCCCGTTATCCTGGGCAGGACGTCATTGGCATGGAATACTCTCTTTGGCCCATCTGGGTCACCTGTCCTGGCTTCGCCCCTCCTTTCTCATGAATGGAGAAATACGAAGAAGCTGAGAAAGTCCTTGACTGTCTGACTGCAACTAAGAACATCAGGGTGTTCTCAGCACTGCTTTCATTGTAACTCCCAAACACAGCATCCCATCAGCTGCTACAAATGAAGTTAACTCTATCCTGACTGAAACCAGGACACTCAGTTTCCCACCTCATTGCATGGGAGGGGGGAGGATGGAGGAATCTTCACAAAGTGGGGTACCAGCTGAGGATGGGACCCTAGGGAGTGGGGTGTCACGGACAGCAGCCAGTGGGAGCCAACTGCTCCACAAGCTTTGCTTCCGGAGGAGACCCCCTAAGCCCTGGGCAGAAGGGTCACCTACAGCACAGCAGAAAGTGGTAGCCAAAATCTTGGCCTGTGAACATCTCCCTGGTGGGGATGGTGTCCAGATTTCTCAGCGAAGGTCCTGCCTGTCTGTGAGATACTTCTCGAGGAGCTGGAACACAGGCCTGGGCATCCTGTCCAAACGTTTTTCTTTCTGGTGTCTCTTTATGTATGCCAGGCCTTGCCTCAGATCGTTAGCGTCACGTTTCCGTTCACACAGTGAACACTGGGCTGCACAGGCAGCGACAGCAGGCCCTTGGTCCGTGGAAGGACCAGAGCTCTTCAAAGAACCATTTTCAGCTCCTGAGAGGTAAGAGATGGAGATTATCTGGGCAAATTCCTAGCAGGGACAATCAGCTATGGGAGCACCAGCTTGTAGGAACTCCCCATTTCTTTGCCTTGCAAATACCTCTCATTAAAAAAGTCCCTGGCATGATGAAAAGTTACAGAATCACAGAGCTGTAGGGGTTGGAAGGGACCTCCTGAGATCATCGGGTCCAACACCCCTGCCAAAGCAGGGTCCCTAGGACAGGTCACACAGGTCAGCATCCAAATGGGTCTGGAATCTCTCCAGAGAAGGAGACTCCACACCCCCTGGGCAGCCTGTCCCAGGGCTCCCTCACCCTCACTGGGAAGAAGTTCTTCTGCATATTGGTGTGGAACTTCCCATGCTCCAACTTGAGGCCATTGCCCCTTGTCCTGTCCCCACAGACACTGAGAAGAGGCTGCCCATGTCCCCCTGTGTTCCACCCTTCAGATATTGATAGCCATTGATCAGATCCCCTCTCAGGCTTCTTTTCTCCAGGCTGAACAGCCCCAGGTCACTCAGCCTTTCCTCACAGGGGAGATGCTCCAGGCCTTTAATCCTCTCTGTACTCTCTCCAGGAGATCCCTGTCTTTTTTATCCCAGGGAGCCCAGAACTGGACACATGACTCCAGGTGGGGCCTGACCAGGGCAGAGCAGAGGGGAGGATCCCCTCCTTTGACCTGCTGGCCACACTCCTTTTAATGCCCCCCAGGATCCCATTGGCTCTCTTCTTGGCCCCTGGAACACACTGCTGACTCTAGGCCAACCTGTCATCTACCAGGACCCCCAGGTCCTTGTGGGAGTTACTCTGTGTCCACAAACCAGCCTAGCCTGGGAAAAGCCCCAGGTGGGAGCCTGGAGCGTGTAGGGGAAGCCGTGTCCATGTGACATGCCCCTCACCCGGGTGTCAGGGCTGGGTGTCAGGGCAGGGTGTCAGGACAGGGTGTCAGGGCTGGGTGTTAATCTGCTCCGACAACCCCAGGACGCACCAAATAACCAACCGTTGAGCCCATCCCCCGACACCTAACACAACCCTGTGGCTTTTGGGTGTCTGTTGACTCCAGGGGAGGTGTGAAGAGACTCGGATGATCATGCATTACTTAGGCTGGAGCAAGTAAGCAGATGCCTTCCCTTGAATAATTGAAGACCGTGTGCTTACCAGCACTGATGCACTCACTTGCCAGGGGCGTGGTGTAGGCGTACTCGTGGGGACAAGCATCGGGCAGCTCTGGTGCGGTCCTTGGGGACTCCTCTTGTGCAGCCATGCCCATGCCACCCCTCAGGCCCTGACACATGAAGCTGAGGATGTGATTAATGAACCAGAGAGCAGCGAGCTGACCCCCGCGCTGCTGCCAGAGATACCAAATTCATCTCCATCTCATTCTCCATTCAGCTGTGTTCCTTTTCTCCATCTTATTTTCATCAGTCAGGATGGGTTTTCCCCCTGGGTTTGAAGACCACTGTCCCTTGCAGTCAGGAGAGGTGCAGGTGACTTTTGGGGTACACCAGGGGAGACTCAAGCCATTGGGAAACAGCAGTGGGGATCTGAAGAGTGGGTTACAGGTTGAAGGCACCCAGAGAAGAAGGCAAAACACAGCAAGTTAATCCTAGTGAAATGAAGTGTTAACCAAGATGCAGCTCATAGTGTGTCTCTGACAAGATGTGGCAAGTTCAAAACGCCACTGAATTCATCTCCTCCATTGCAAAAGGAGGGTAAGCCCCCAGTGCACACCTGACCATCTTCCACACCTCCTGAGGGCATCTGAGGAAGTTGCTGTGGCTGGGATGCTGCCAAAACATAGCCTCAGGCCATTAAAAAACCCCATCCTGCTTGGAGATGTGGAACCACTGGCTCCTTGCACAACCTCTCCTCCCTCCAGCCGCCTGTTATGAGAAAGAATTAGGGCAATTTTTAAAGTGGTCCCACCTAGGCATGGCACAAGGCAGGGAGCACACTTCCCAGGAGGGGCTGAGCTCCCTGACAGCCTAAAAAGTGTTGCTATTATCATGTTCTGTACCACAGCAAGCAGCAGTACCACATGCTATGGCCAAGTTTTTGGAGGGGTGTCACTGAGCTCCCCAACCCTTCGATGGCTCATGGAAGGTCTTGCTCTGGACCAGCCAGTGCTCCCAGCTTGCGTCAGGGTCTATCAAAACCTAAAATGCTTAGAAAAGTTCTAAGAAAGGCTTAAAAATCATCTTTATGCCCTCACCCTCCCCTTCGCTGTGCCCCAAGGGAGGAACCCCTTTAATTCCTGGAGCTCCAGGCTCAGCCCCACCGGCTCTGAGCCCCATGGAAAGTCTAGGGGTGGAGCACGTGGATGGAGGAGAGGGCTCCCCGCAGCACCCAGCCTTCGAGAGAGGTAATTTGGCAAGTAATACGGAAGGTTTTTAACGCAGTTTGGCCTCTGACACATTAGCTGAGGAAGCCCGGGCTGGAGGCATCTGGTGGGACGGCACTAGATGGCACCAAAGCCAGAGGATACAGTCTCCAGGCTGCTATCGCATCCCCCAGAATGGTGGGAGTAACCCCCTAAACGCAGGCAAAGGGGCTTGGGGATGGGGGGAAAAAAATGCAAAAAAGAAATAAAAATATATCTATTATATATATTTTCTTCATTTTTCCTAACCATGCCAGCCTTCGTGGCTTTGGACAGACCCAGCCCATGCACTCAGCATCCATCCCTGACGCTGGGAAAGGGGCCCCAGGAAATGCAAAAGAAATCGAATCATCTGTCCCTAACGACGAAATTAAATCACCTAGCCGTGATTCCAAGGTAATTAACCAGCAAGGGTCGTTTCTCTGGGTTTCCAGCCCAGGACCTGGGAATGTGGGCAGGGGGGTGGTTGACCTCGCCTTATTTTTTTGGGGTTAGCACAAAGCTGCCCTGAAAGCGGGGATGGAGGGGTTGTGGATTTCACAGAGAGAATGTTGTGACGTCCTCAAGCAGCAGCAGAAATCGTGGGGTTTTGGGGGGAAAAAAAAAAAAGGGGGAGGAAAAAGCCTGCAACCAGGTGCGTTGCCAGGAGAGGGCTTTGCAAAGCCACTGGTGGGATGCTGGGATGGGGAGAGCCTCAGCGGGGCTGGGGGTGGGAGAAGAACACACCAGCGGCCTCTGCTCCTCGGAAATGCGGGCATGATGGAGGAGGAGAGGGTCCTCCTTCTCCAAAAAAAGGGTGATGTGAGGTACCCTCAAGCCCAACCCTTGCCCGCTCCATAGGGCAGCACAGGGCTGAGGATGGGCAGCTCACAGTGTAAGGTGAAGGGAGGGTTCTATGCAGCCCCCACATCCTGTGCCGAACTCGCTGCAGCGGAGCATCGCTGGCTCCTGTTTTCCAATGACTGTCACTGCTGGGGGGGAGGAAAGAAATGACATTATTTCGGAGGCTGCCACACCAATACAGAGAATGAGATTCCTTGAAGGAAAAACAGCTCAGTTTCAGCAAAACAATGGGGGCAACGCAACCCCTTGTCCCCCCTTTCCCACGACAAACTGCGAATCCTCTTATGGGAGCTCAGGGTCCCAGCTGTGACCTCCTGAAAAACCCCGCTCACGGTAAGAGGGGAGGGGGGGAAACCCCTCCAAACCCACCCCCCAACTTCTTGGCTTTCCTCCGGAGAAACACTGAGCTGGGTACTCAAAACCTGCTCTGCCAAACACGGGTGCAGGGTTTCCATCAGCGCCTCCCATGTGGATGCTCTTTGGACGTGAGGTTTATACCTGCTCTTTTCCCCTCGTTTCTCCCCCTGTGAAACCTTGGCAGCTGACGTGCTGCAGTGTTGCACTGTAATTTCAGGCGAATGCATAACGATCTCCCCCACCCTGCCTCTTTTTCTGCTCAATTTCTTGTTTTTTTTTTTTTCTTGAGGAAGGAAGAAGAGGGGCAGGAAGCCAGGGAATAAAGGAGCCAAATAAGCAGAGATTAAATTCTGGCATAAATAAATCTCCAATAAAGTCCTTCCATGACCCATGACCCCCTCCCCCCCCCCCCACACACACCTGGCTCCCTACCTGGGTTTGGGCTGCTGTTGTTCCCTGGCATCCTACCATGCTCCAGTGTTTGCTGGAGAGGGTGCTTTGCACCCTTCAGGGTGGGGAGGCTCTTCAGAGGGACCTGAACAGGCTGGACTGATGGGCTGAGACCAACGGGATGAGGTTTAATAAGGCCAAGTGTGGAGTGCTGCACATGGGACACAACAACCCCATGCAGCGCTACAGGCTGGGGGAGACTGGCTGGAGAGCTGTCAGGCAGAGAAGGACCTGGGGGTGTTGGGTGACTGCAGGATGAACATGAGCCAGCAGCAGTGTGCCTGGGTGGCCAGGAAGGCCAGTGGCATCCTGGCTTGTGTCAGACACAGTGTGGCCAGTAGTTCTGGGGAGGGGATTGTGCCCCTGGACTCAGCATTGGTGAGGCTGCACCTCGAGTGCTGGGTCCAGTTCTGGGCTCCTCACCATCAGAAGGACATTGAGGTCCTGGAGCAAGTCCAGAGAAGGGCAACCAGGCTGGGGAAGGGGCTGGAGGGCAAATCCTCTGAGAAGAAGCTAAGGGAGCTAGGGGTGTTCAGCCTGGAGCAGAGGAGGCTGAGGGGACACCTTATCACTGCCTACACTGCCCTGCCAGGAGGGTGCAGAGAGGTGGGCGCTGGTCTCTTCAGCCAGGGGACAGGAGATGGGACAAGGGGCAATGGGCTCAAGCTGCCCCAGGGCAGGGTCAGCTCAGGTAGGAGAGGAAAGTCCTTCCCTGAAAGAGCTGTCAGGGCCTCTAACAGGTTGCCCAGGGAGGGGGCTGAGTCCCCACCCCGGGGTGTGTTTAACAGAGGGGTAGATGAGGTGCTCAGGGATCTGGTTTATCACAGGACAGGAACGGTTGGGCTCGATGATCTTAAAGGTCTTTTCCAACCTTGTGATTCTGTGATTCCTCTGTTCACTCTTCATTTATTTTTTCTGCTGTCACTTTCCCTGATGGGTTGTCATCTTGTGCCGGTCTCCCGAGCCCAGGAGACTTTTTCTCACCTCTTATTTAAGACTTGAAACCCTCAAAACTCCAGACCTGTTCCTCTTAATGGGGTTTGTAAAACCCACCACCCTTGCCCTAGAAGCACCATCAAGATCCAGCCATTGTCATATAATGGCTGCATCACCATTCATGTCAAGAATTGCTCCCAAAGAAATAATTTCCCAAAAACGTAGCTGAAGATCAGAAAATGATCAGGCCATCATCAAGCAAAGAGATCACATCATCCATACACTGCATCCCTACCAGAGGCAGAGGATCAGATCTTTTTCATCCTGCCAACCCCATTACTCCCCATCCTGCCCCAAAATGACCTATGGACATGAAATGTCTGTCTTTGACCAAACCATGGCTTCCAAACTGCCAGAAGGCCCTCACTGGGCTTTTCCTGATGTCCTGCCAGAGGCTGGCAAACAAACCCAAACCCACTCAAGTTTGAAGGATGCTGACTCACCATGTTTTGAGCTGGCTGATCCCATCCCAGCTTCCCAAAGGAATTCACCCAGCTCAGTTTTGCAGAGAAGGTGAAAAAAATCCCATATTGCATCCAAATTGCTGAGGGCTTTGAGTTAGTCAGAGGGAGAGAGTGGCAGGTCTGGAAATGAGCTGAGAGTTACGGCCTACTTTCCCCTGCAAAGCCCTGGCCAAGGATGATGGCTGACATGTTGTACGTGCCCCAGGACTTCACAAATGCTCTGTTCCACCTTTATGTTTCCTGAGCTCTCTCTGCATGTGGCTGGCTAACGGGAGAAAACTCCCTGTGGTTCTGAGGGGTGAGATGGCCCCTGTGTCCTGCTGCAGTACCTCCAAAACCTCTACTCCACTGTTATGTGTGACTTCCACAAGGCTGGGGAAGGCCACGTTGAAGAACAGAGTTCTGCGGTGTCCATTTTTAAAGAGAGTGTGGGGCAAAACGCACACGATGCCCCAAACTAGGGGTGGCGGGACCCCAAAATCTGCATTGGGGAACACCAACAAGCACCATGTGGGCAGGAGGAAGCCGAGGGCTAATTTTAACATCAGCCCGTGCCTTCGGCATCTGCGTAACAAGCAAGGCCCCAGCGATGGATCTGGTATCCCGGGAGAAAGGGGAGTGGGGATAGCATGTGGGGATGAAAAGCAGCAGCAGCAAGAGCTGAGCCCTGCGAAATACCTGCGACAACTGCCACAGCAGGGCTGGGGGCCATGGAGCAGCTGCCGGAGGCAACCGGAGCTGGTGTCGGGGCTGCAGTCCCCAGCCGGAGGCCAGCAGCCATCTCAGGGAACTTTGGAGTGCCTTATAGGATCTGGGAACCCTCACAGGAATCCTCCCCGCCCCCAGGACCCATCCTGCAGCCATCATGGCAGGGATGGGGGCATGGAGGAGACGGGGATCCTCTCTCCTGGGTGGGTGAATCAACCAAGGGAAGGTTTGGCTGCGTTACACCCCCCAGGCCTTCACCAGCTCAAAGCTGTGTCACGCTGTGGCACAGCACAGCAGGTCTCACCTCAGCACTGGGAGAAACAGTGGGGAAGTGGGAGCTCTTCCCTCACGGAATCACTGAGGTTGGCAAAGACCCCTGAGACCACACAGTCCAACTATCCCCTCTATTACTCACTGAACCGTGGTGTTCAGTCCCTCACACGGCCTTCTCCTGAACACCCTGAAGGACGGTGACTCCACCACTTCCCTGGGCAGCCCGTTCCAATGCCCAACCACTCTTTTGGAGAAGAAATTTCTCCTCATTTCTAACCTGAATCTCCCCTGGCCCAACTCACAGACATTCCCTCTCGTCCTGTTGCTGGTTAACTGTGAGAAGAGGCCAAGCCCCAGCTCCCACAACTTGCTGTCAGGGGGATGGAGGGAGCAATCAGGCCTCCCTTAAGCCTCCCAGTCTCCGGGCTGAGCACCACTAGAACTCGCAGCCAGAGCCCCTCACACTTGTGTGCTGCTCTGGCGCAGAATCCTGGCAGTGGTGGGCGAGCGCCAGCTGCTGCCCCACGGGAGACCTGCCGGGAGCTGGTATGGCTACCTGAGACACCGCGGGGGCTGGGGGTGTGGGTTTTGGGGCAGGACAGGAGGGGGAACCCGAGCAGTGATGCGCCAGGCTGCGGGGGAAGGGCTGAGAATGCGTGCCACTCACCCCCCTTAATTCTCATCAGAATCACAGAATCACAAGGTTGGAAAAGACCTTTAAGATCATCGAGTCCAACCGTTCCTGTCCTGTGCTAAACCAGATCCCTGAGCACCTCATCTACCCCTCTGTTAAACACACCCAGGGGTGGGGACTCAGCCCCCTCCCTGGGCAGCCTGGGCCAGGCCCTGACAACTCTGCCAGGGAAGAACTTTTCCCTCACATTTGAGCTGACCCTGCCCTGGGGCAGCTTGAGCCCATTGCCCCTTGTCCCATCTCCTGTCCCCTGGCTGAAGAGACCAGCGCCCACCTCTCTGCACCCTCCTGGCAGGGCAGTGTAGGCAGTGATAAGGCCTCCCCTCAGCCTCCTCTTCTCCAGCCTGAACACCCCCAGCTCCCTCAACTGCTCCTCAGAGGATTTGCCCTCCAGCCCCTTCCCCAGCCTGGTTGCCCTTCTCTGGACACACTCCAGGACCTCAATGTCCTTCTGATGGGGAGGAGCCCAGAACTGGACCCAGCACTCGAGGTGCAGCCTCACCAATGCTGAGTGCAGGGGCACAATCCCCTCCCCAGAACTACTGGCCACACTGACACAAGCCAGGATGCCACTGGCCTTCCTGGCCACCCAGACACACTGCTGCTGGCTCATGTTCATCCTGCAGTCACCCAACACCCCCAGGTCCTTCTCTGCCTGTCATTTCTCCAGCCAGTCTCCCCCAGCCTGTAGCACTGCATGGGGTTGTTGTGTCCCATGTGCAGCACTCTGCACTTGGCTTATTAAACCTCATCCCGTTGGTCTCAGCCCATCGGTCCAGCCTGTCCGATCAGGGAACCTCCCAGCGATCCCCGAGCCCGGACGCCGCGCGCCGACGCGGGCGGGCAGAGCCCGTGGATGCGCGTTGCGGGTGGGTGAGGGAGGAATGCACCGCGGCGGGCGCCCAGAAACGCTTCCCGGGACCCCGCGCCGCGCATCCGCGGGGCTGCCGAGGAGGCGACGGGAGTCACACCCGCCCCTTGCGAACCGGCGGGTCCCCGGGGAGCGCTCCTCTGTGTTGGGCCGCGGCCGCCTCAGGCCGCCCATGGCCGCACCGGGGGCTGTCGGTGCGCTGGCCGCCGGTGGGGACGGGCACAGGGGGACGGGCACGGAGCGAGAGAAGCGGTGCGGAAAGGGGGCGGTGCCCGGCCGCCCCCCCCGCGCCTCCCGTGGGGCGGTGCGTCCGCCGGAGGGGCGGGCGGAAGGGGGGCGTGCCGTCGGGCGGTCTGCGCGCCGCCCTTGGCGGCCGGCGCCTTTGTGTGCCGGCGGAGCGGGCGGCCGCCACTCGCCGCCGCGTCGGAGGGGCCGGCGGGACCGGGCCGCGCCGTCGCCGCGCCACAAAGGCCGCAGCATGGTCCTGGTGCACGTCGGCTACCTGGTGCTGCCCGTCTTCGGCTCCGTGCGCAACAGAGGTACCGCGCCGTGCGCGGGGGTCGCGTCCCGGGGCGGGTGTGGGCCGGCGGGGGCCGCGGCCGGGCGTGCGTGGCTCGGCCCGGGTACCCCCGGCGGGAGCAAGGGAGGGGGGTGCCACCACCCCACTCGACCCGACCCTCGGCGTGCGGGGCGGTCGGGCCGGGGCGCTCCGGGCGAGGGGCGGGGTGGGGGGTGGGTGTCTGTGCGGTGTTGTGAGCCCGCCTCGCTCCGCGGTCGCGCCGGGCTCCGCGCCCCCTTCCCCCCTTCCCCCCACTCCCACCCCTCATCCCCATCCCCGCATCATCTCCATCCCCGAGCCGTGCGCCCGATGCGGGGTGTCCGTCCCTTCCCTCGACCCCTTCCCGCCCCGTGCGGGGCCGCCCCGGCCAGCCCTCCAGCCTGTGCTTCCGTAGATCCATTCGCCTTTTCCTTTTGCTTTTTCTTTAAATTTTGGTTTATTTTTTTAATTTTAAACACCCCCCTCCCCACCCCCCCCCCCCCCCAACGCACCCCCTCCCCACCCTTCCCTCCCCCCCGCCGTGTAGCGTAGCCACCAGGCCATCTCAGCGTAGCTGTAGCCGATAACAGCCATTTTTGTACCTTCATCCTGTTTAGCTGAGTACATTGCACTGTAAATTCCTGTTAAGTGGATTCGTTTTGCTGTGGTCCTTGGGCGCAGAGTCTCCTGGGGGGAAAGGTTGGGGGGGGGAGACTTGGGGATGAGAAGGGGGGGGAGAACCGCTCCCAAATCACAGCCCACCCCCTTTACCCCCCCCTCCCCGAAAAAAGAAACAAAAAATACCCCAGAAAAAAAGAAAACCTGGGGGAAAAAAAAGGGGGAGAAAAAGGAAAAATTGGAAAAAAGAGAAAAAAATACAAAAAACTGGGGAAAAAATGAAAAAAAAAATTAATATATGTGGGATGTGAAACGGCAGAGAGATACACGATTGGCCTTAAATCTGAGAGCAAAACTGGAAAAAGAGTTGGAGAGCGCGACCGGCGATTAAACGGGGGGTAAAATACACCCCACATCCCCCCTAAAAAAAAAAAAAGCTGCTGGCTTGCACCCCTGTGCGCCCATCCAGCCGCTCGCCCGTCCGCCCCACACCCCATCCCGCCCACATCCCTCCGCCACAAGTGTCCCATCCCGTTATCCCGCTCGCGGGGCGGTGAGCACACCCCGTCACACACCCACCCCCCTACTCCCCCAACCCCCCCGCTTTAAATTTTGGATTTGGGGTTGGTGGGGGGCGGGGGGGAGAAAAAGAGGCGACTTGGCAAAACGTCTGTTCCACTAAACAGGGATAACATTTTTTTCTGCTGTGCTGAATTTACTTCCTGTTCTTATTTTGTGGGTAATTTTCTGTACCGAATATCCTTTGGTTGTGTACCTCCACCTTTTTTCTTGTACTAAAACTTTAAAAACAAATCAAACAAACAAAACAAAACAAAAAAAAAGCATGGTCTGTATTTTTTTACATTACCTAGTTTCCGATGTAAAAATCTCTCTGTAGAGACATACCCTTGCTGAAATGTAATGTGCTGTAGCCTATACATCTGCTCAGTGTACGCTGCTTTTGTTCTGTTGCCCTTCCATAGCATGGTGGGCCTTGCCTTTTTTGTATTGTGTGCATGGTGACATTGTTACACACGATTCCACTAATACTAATATACGATCTCTCAATAAAGAAACTAGTTTTCCTATATTAACCTAGTGTGCTTTTTCTATTGCTGTTTTCCCATTTATTGTCGTATCCTGCTGTTTAGATTTTTTCCTCGCTTCCCCCTCCACCCCCAACTCCACCCCCCACCCCCACCCCCCCCCCACCCCCACATCGTGAGGTTTGAGTGAGTGGATTTTTTTAACCCCCCGTAGCGCGGGTGTGGGGGCTTTTTAATACATTTTTGGTTCCTCTCCTATCTCCCCCCACCCCCTCCCCAACCAACCCCTCCTATCCCATATCTCCCCTCAGCATTGGTCCGTGTGTACATGCTCCCCAGGCGCACAGTCCCTGATTGCCGTGGTGCCGATGCAGAATCCTTGCTTTACCGCAGAGTAGCCAGAAGAAGGGTGTGCAAATCCAAGCCCTCACCAATTAAATAAGCAAAATAAAAGAAGATAGGTGTTCTAACAAAGGGCCATTTTAACAAAGGGTCTTGCTGCTTGTTTCATCCTAGTTATGACATTACACATTCCATACCAGGCTGGTAGCAAGCCGAGAGGGATGACCTCCGGATGGATGGATGGATGGGTAGGTGGGTGGTGGTGGGATTAATTTCTCTTTAAAACTCTGATTAACAAGAGGCAAATGAACCTGGGGGGGAGGGAAAGGGGGAGGAGTGGGGGGATAAAAGAAAAAAGAAGATAAATCCCTCCCATCTATTAGCTGTACATTTAAATGTATACATGGATGAGAGTGCCCTGCCCACCATCTGCTAGGCCAGGAGTTGTGGTGCCTCGGTCCTGCAGCGACCGGCACGCTATAAATATCCTCACCAGACCCCTGCGAGGCAGCTCCTAAAACCGTCCCAGCTGCTGATGTTGTAACTACATTTTTTTTCCCCTCCCTGCTCCGAAGGCTCCAGGCCCACTGTCTTCTGAATTAACCCCGTTTGGGCCACAGAAAGAGAATGCAAAAACGATGGGGTTGGGAGGCAGCGGCTTGGGGACCCTCAAAGTATTGGGATCAGGGAGGGGTGGGCAGCCGAACTGCGGTCAGTGAGCAATTTTGCTGCAGCTGTGAACCGATGATAATAGGGGGTCAGGTCTCCTCATGCCAGACCTTCCCCTCCCAGGTCTGCAAAATGGTCCTGCGAAACCTCCCTGGTTTGGCTTGGGTGCCGCCAGGACTCGAGGGAAGCCAGGGCGGGAGATGTTGGGGCTGCGGGCGGAGGGGCTTGGGGGGGTTGGAGGTGGGGGAGAGCATCTGGTCCTTTTGACTGCATTCCCACTGAAGGTGGGGAGACATGGGCTTGGCTATTTGCCTTTAACCAGAGGAAGGCAAATTTAGCAGGTCCGGCGGTTCCCACTGCTGAAATTTCAAGAGGAGCCGCTAAGCGAGCCAAACAAAAGCCAGCGGCCCCGCAGCCTGCCCTGCCTTACCCCAGCATCCCCCCCGCCACACGCATCATTTGGCAAAGGCCGCGCCTTCCCACCTCCCTCCTAGCTCCAGTCTGAGTTTGGTTCGTCTTGGTTTTGGGGCTTTTTTTGTTTGTTCATTTTTGGTTGGGTTGGGTTTCCCCCCCTCCCCCCCTCCTCGGTGCACACACACACACACCCCTTTTGATTTCAAACATTTATTTATTAACTTCCTTCTCCATATTTCCTTTCCTGTGTATCTCGATGACTGGCCATCCTGTTGTCCCCCCCATCCCTCCCCTCTCCCTGTATTCGCACAGGCGAATCGGCCATCCTGTCGCCCCCCCCCTCCCCTCGCTCCCCCCCTGGATGTAGTGTATGCTGTGGCCCTTTGTTCTCGCTCCATCCTCGCCCCAGGCCGGCGCTGAGCTCCGTGCGTGACACATGTCCCCATATGCATCCCGAGGAGGGAGGCTGTGCTTCTTGCTTGCATGAAAGGAGGCATGCATGCCTGTCGGGGCTGATCATTTCCCAGTGTAATTTGGTTTTATTTTCATTTTCCTTTACAATTATCAATTTATTATTATTATTGTTATTGGTTTTTTTTTCAAAAATCCAAACCCCCAGCCCCGTGTGAGACTCCTGAGGTTTGGGTTACGGCGTGGTTAACAAGAAAAAAATAACAAAATAAAGGTTCCCTCCCCAACACTGCTTCCCCAGAACCCTGACACGGGTAAACCCGGTCCCCTCCGGAGCATCCCTCGCGCTACAGACACCTGCCGGCAGCTGCCCCTTTGTTTGGAGCAGCGGATTCACTGCAGCAGGCGTAATAACCTCCCCCCAAATCCCCACCCCCACCCCCAGTTCTTCTGCGAATTAGTGCTAACACGGAGCAAAGCTGCGCGGTCAGTATACTCTGAGGATGCCTCCGTAATCTAATCACACAGAAAACTGCTGGGTTAATGGCAGCTCGTGCTAAGCAATTTATCATCTGCATCGTATTTTGACCTGTCTTGTTAGAAACACATTCTTACAAGAGGAAACATTTCCCCACATCCCCTCTGCCACCCTCCTCCCCCAGCCTTATTAGTCAGTATCCACCAGGCTTTCATAGCTCATAATCCATCAAACGCATCCACAATTTAATGACTTAATTCCTTTGGCGCTCCCCGCGTCCTGAAAAGCCACCGGGAACAAGGGGAATAATCTTCTCTTTTGGTTTTAGCATCGGGAGCTGAGAGGAAATCCAAGGACGAGTCACGTGTCGATGGTGCCGCCGTGGGTGTGGAGGTTTTGGGGGGTGGCATCGTGATTCCCGTTGTGTTTTTTAAGAGACAGACAGACGAGTTAGCGGTCACGCTTTGCCCGTGTGGGTTGTTACTGGCAGAGCCTAACGAACGCTGATCCGGACGTACCGTGCCGTGTGCGGATCCGGCCCCGTTGGAAGGGTGGTATTTAAGAACCGGTGAGTTGGCCCCCAAAGTGAGAAAGCAAATGCGAAGGTGGAGGGGCGGAGAGGGGATGTTTGCCTACGATACCCCGGATCTGCTCCGGTCAGGGGGGTGAAGAGGTGGTGGGCACACAGCGGGGACACGATCTGGCATCACTCGGTGTGTCCCAGACACGAGCGTGGGGGGGTGGCCAGCCCTGGGGGTGAGACCCGTAGGTGCCGGGACACTGCCATAACCGCCTCCTGCTCGGTCCTCACCGAGTCGTCAGTCTCATGCCGAGTTCTCCTCCGTGACCTTCCTGGAAGGACTGTCCTAGAGTAAGTCTGAGCTTCCTTTTTCTGTTGTTGTTTTAAACGCTGCTCATCACCCGGGAAGCACCTTGCTCTGCCAAAGGGGGAGGGGGAGCACTGCTCTCCCAAACCTGTAGGAGCAGCCTCCCCGCCCCCAGGTGCTACAGGGAACATGTGTGATGTCCAAGACTGGCTCATCCCTCTCAACCAACCATACAGAGGATGGCCAGGACCGCTGAAGGTGCAGGGTTGGGAGGGAAGGGAGGGGAGGGCGCCTCTTCCAGGGTCTCTGTGGGGTGAGTAGCGAGGGCGCAGGCATCCCCTCCAGCGCTGGTTTAAACCTAAACCACGTGTTGGGGCCGCCTCATGTCAAACCCAGAAGGTCCTTCTCTCTAAAGGTGTTCAACAGGGGACAGGTCAGTGGAGAAAAGCCTTCCTCCCCTCCTCAACCAGGGAGCACTCATTTGGGGGGAAGTATTACGTAAACGTGCCAGAAATGCAAGTGAAGGCTTTGCAAAAGGTCATCCTCCACAGCTAGGTGATCTTCAGCATCTCTAACCTCCGAGGCCGCAGTTGGTTTGGCAGTCAGGAGAGGTATGATGGCACTGCCAAATGTCATGACCCATGGGCATCTCAGGGTATTGGGGTGTTTCTGTTTCAAACTGTGGCTCTGGGAGCTGGGTGGTAGTGCCAGGCATCTCTGTTGGTGGGCTGTATGTAATGTAGACCTTCAAGTTGCTGCTTGTGGTGAGCATGGTGCCACGCTTGGGGAGGTTTGTCAGCTGACACAGTGGCTTGGAAAGGAGAAGGGCCATGTGTGGCTGTGGTGGGGCTGGGACCCGTGGGTGGGCAGTGAGAGAGGCACTAAGACCTGGAGGGGAAAATGATACCATTTTCTCCTTTTTTTGGGTTCAGTTTGGGGAGAAGGAGTGGGACTGTCCCAGGTTGTGAGCAGCTCCACACAGGCTGCCATGGGAGACCCACAAATTCGATCCTTGCATGGTCTGGTTTTACTCCTAAACCTGCTTGGGGAGACACTCAGGTCTTTTAGGAGAGGCTAAACTCTCCCTCTGAAAAAAACCCCAAACCAACCCCACACCCAAACAAACCCCCTTTTCATCCAGAGCAGCAGATCCCAGTTGCTGCAGGGACCATGCTCCCGTGCTGGAGGGTTGAGCCAAGTCGCTGGAAGTGAACCCATGTCTGCTCTGTGCCTCTCCACCACCTCCATTAAACCCCTTCCTGTTCTTCCCTGCTCCCTTTTGCAGTCTCCTGGGACTTTTTCCCACCCATTTTTCCTGCCTGCTCACCCTTGCAGCTGTGTTGGGCTGTTTGGCATGTGGTGCCATGGTGAATCCCTCCGGGTAAGTGTCCTTAACCACTCCTGCTTCCCCTCCCTCAGCTGTGAGGTGTGCCTGCAAGGAGACAGCACATGTATGGTTTGTAGCTCTATAGTGATGATATTTTAATGAGTGGATGAGCCCAGGGGGCACCAGGAGCAAAGCAGATGTTGAAAACAGTGACTATGCCGGTTATCAGAGGAGGGGAGCTTGGTACACATGGGCTGGGACACTTCCTAGTGAGGACATAGCTGTGGTGAGGTGTTCAGATGAGGATCACAGTAGCTCAGAGAAGTACCTGGAAGTCTCCACCTCTCGCACTGCATCCCTGTGCCCCTAGCTGCTTGCAGATGTTTCCCAGAATGAGGAGGAAGCTGGGCCATGAGTACCTCCTGGGACTTCTTTGAAGGGACCTTGAGCAAGATGCTGATGGAGCTGGACAGACTGCCAGGCCAGGTACCCAACACCAGGATTGGGTTAAGAGCTGCTCCAAAAACCTGCTTTCATCTTCTCTGGGCTCTGGGACTGGTGGGGTGTCTCAAAAAGACATTCAGAAACATAGCCCCTTGGGCACCCACTGTGCTGTGGCTGCTCCCCACATTGGGCTCTTCTGTCGGAGAGGGGCTGGGATATGTCCCCATGGCAAACCTTCCCTCCCCAGCCGTGCTCTGTGCTGTGTCTCTGGGCTTTCTCATCCTCCTGGGTAGCTTCTGATCCTTCCTTTGGTTGCAGCTGAAGGTCCTGATACACTCAGAGGAAGGGATCTTGGGGATATGGGGAGCTGTGGATAGGTGAGGAGGCACCACTCATAAGCGCTTGCCTGACCAGCCTGTTTCTGTGATGGTGCTGCTGAAAACTGGCTCCTACAGACAAACAAGGAAGCTTTCCTGCCCTTTCTTTGTCCTCTTTTTTTTTTTTTTAATTGATAACATAGAAGGTTCCATGCAGCATTGGGTAGGATCTTGTTTGAGCACCTCAGGACAGTCAAGGGTGTTTGGTCCGTTCAGGGCTGGCCATCAGCAGCTGGTGGGAGGCTTAAATGGGCTCTCCTGGGAGCTCCAAACCTCAGTGAGGAGCAGATGGGGTGGGAGATGATCTGTGGGCTCACGGTGAAGCAGCCCCAAGGTAGGATCAGACACCAAGCTGGGAAGGCCTGAACATGTTTGTGTGTGCATGAATCCAAAATAAGCACCCAAGCAACATCCATACAGCAGCAAGTTACGATTATAATCTGCTTTTATGTGGGTTTTTTTTTTTAATTAACAAAAAGGTAACTAGCAGCAAAACATTTTCTGTGTGTGAGGCATTGGTGATGCAAGCTGTCTCACCAAGACCATAGGTGTATTTTCAGCTTGGCATTTCCCGTGTGAGCTGAGCAGGAGCTTTTTAAAATCTCACTGTGAAGGTCATCATAGGACCAGAGACTGGTCTGGGTTGGAAGGAACCCCAAGGATCACAGAGCTCCAACCACAGGCAGGGACACCAACCTCCAGGCCTGGAGCTACACAAGGTTGCACAGGGCCCCAGCCAACCTGGCCTTGAATACCCCCAGGGATGGGGCATCCACCCCCTCTCTGGGCAGCCTGTTCCAGCCCCTCACCACTCTACTCTCTCTGTCAAAAACTTCCCCCTAATACCTAATCTAACCCTTCCTTCCTTTAGTTTTAATCCATTCCCCCTTGTTCTGCCAGTAGTGAGGGGATGGGGAGGAGGGACACGAGGGGGGGATTGTGTGTGCTAATGCTTTGTGAGATGTGTCCATCAAGCCGGGCAGTTTCCACACCCTCCAGGCAGAAAAACACCAACATCCCTAATTTCCCCCTCAGGAAAGGAGCTGTAAATCTCCAGCAGATTACCACGCTTCTTGTTGTGGTTTGCCAAATCCACGTTTCTCTTTCCATGTAGCCCGGCCTTTAATATTAATATATTTAATTTCATTTATAAATTCACTTATCAGCTTTCATTAGTCATCCTGTTAATGATCCTGGGCAAGAAATTTGTCATTTGACGTCAAAAGGCAGATTAAGGGACTTGTAGAGCCTTGGGAAACGGCTTCATGCGGCACCGGAGTTACAGCAGTTGGCATATGAGGCTAATACTATGTATAATTTGCATCTGCTGCTCAGGGGATGAGTGATTATTTCATATATTTAGCAGAAAACAAGAGCATTTCTTAATCATGAATGGTGCTAACATTTCCTGCAAACTCTGCAGTATTATGAATCACGGCTATAAAACATCTTGTCGCCGGCGTGCCTGGCTTCACGTTGCCGGGGTGGGAAGCCCTGAAGGGTGGGATCCTGACAGCTTTCCTCCTCCTCTGGGGCACTGCACGAGTGGTTAATTGAAATTAAGGTGTTCCCTCAATGCTAAGAGCTGGAAGGGGCCAAGGATGGTTTAGGCTTTGCTTGGCCAAAACCAAGTGTCTTCGGCCTCTGCTCTTGGTGGTGGGAGGCGAAGCTGCTGGTGGGATTTGGAGATGGGGCATCTAAAGGGTGAAGATGGGGTGAGAGGGAACACAGTGTTTGCTCCAAACGTCTGGCAAAGAGCAGGGGTGGTCTAAAAATGGAAGAGGTGGAGCATCTCTGAGCAATTGTCTGTTCAGGCCCATTGTGATGGGGCTTTGTAGAAGTTAGGAGCAGCCAGCATTGAGGGAGCTAGGCTTGTCTGAGGCAGCTGGGCTTTTTCAGCCCAGAGAAGAGAAGGCTGCCAGGGGACCTCATTGCAGCCTTCCAGTCCCTGAAGGGAGCAGAGAAACAGGAGGGGAATCAACTCTTTAAAAGGGCAGACACTGGCAGGACAAGGGGGAATGGATTAAAACTAAATGAAGGAAGGTTTAGATTAGACATTAGGGGGAAGTTTTTCACAGAGAGAGTAGAGAGGTGCTGGAACAGGCTGCTCAGAGAGGGGGTGGGTGCCCCATCCCTGGGGGTGTTCAAGGCCAGGTTGGCTGGGGCCCTGGGCAACCTTGTGTAGCTCCAGGCCTGGAGGTTGGTGTCCCTGCCTGTGGCAGGGGGTTGGAGCTCTGTGATCCTTGGGGTCCCTTTCAACCCAGACCAGTCTGGGATTCTATGATTCTTATGTTGCTCAGCTGCCTGCCTGACACCTTCCTGCTTTAAACTGTCGGGTGTCAGTCAGACTCTTGTCCCTCTTCGATGCTGTGGGCTCAAAGCCATGGCATCTCATTTGCGATGTAGAGGAGTATTGCACGAGGATTGGGCCCCACAGCCAGGGTTCCTGTGTCTCAGCAATGGCAGAGAGGTGCATGGATGAGTAATGGGCCAGTGGGCCAGTGGCTGGGCTGATGGCACTTCTGTTGACCTGAGTTGCTGGGGACTAGAGCTGCATGAAAACGGAGATATCTGGTTTTGATGATGATGATGATGATCATCATTTTCTGGTTCACTGGCTGAAAATTTATTTTCCCAGTTTTATATTGTCTTCAAGTTTTTCAGCAAAACAGGGGGGAGGGATTTTAAATGCCTCATTTGAAGTGAAATGAAATAGGCCACAACCCCAGAAGTGAAACACTATCTGATGGCAGAAAATGAAACAGCTTCAGCTGGATGCAGGGAATAAAACTGTAAAAACCAATTCATCATAATATTTCAGTTGGGGTTTTTTTGTGTACAGAAATGTTTCACCTGGAGGTTTTTGTTTCGGTTTTTTTGGTTGGTTTTTGGTTGGGTTTTTTTGGTAATATCCAAGAGATGGATTTGTTGGTTTCTGCTTGGTTGGAAAGAATGCAATGGTCAGGAAGAGACTTCTCTGGCCCTCTGTGTTCTTGTACAGTGAAACCATGCTGTGACTTTGGCGTGTGCAGGGATTGGATCTATTTAATCAACAGAAAGTGCTTTAATGCTCGAGATGAGCCTTGGAGAAGCAAAATATGTGTTCCTGGTGTGGAAGGCCACAAAATGTAGCTGACCCCCTTACAAAATGAGGGAGGTCATGTCAGCCCCTGCCTCTTTCTTCCTTTTCGATTCTGTCCGCAATGACTGAGGGTGTCCAGGCTTGTGAGGACCAGAGGCAAGTTTCCAAAATGAAAATGAGGGCTGAGGTGTCCAGCCTGATGTGCAGCCACTGCTTTGCTCCTCACTGGGCTTGTCGGCCTGAGTTACTTCAGCCTGCAGAGACAAATTGTACCTTCTCCATGGACTTGCTGTGTTTGGATTAGGAAAATCATTCCAGCACATGTGGTTACACACTTGCTGGTGGAAATCCTGGGTGTTTTGCCAAAGGAGACCATAGCAGTACTCTGGAGACAAGGATGCATCATCTTGCTCTGGGTCATCAGCAAGGAGGGTCCTGTATTGACAGATCCAGGTAGCACATGATGGTGCTTCTTTTATAGGGTGTGGGGTGTCCTGAAAAAGGAAGATGCTACCAGGAGGCAATTGCAAGCTTAGAAAACTAGGGCATGGACCAAGAGGAAGGGAGGCAAGGTAAATTCCGCCCCCCCAAATCCTTGGATAGAAAACAGTTCCTCCTGAAAGCAACTGGGGTGCTGTTAGGGGAGCCATAGTGTGTTTATTAGGTGCCTGGTATGATTGTGTTCCTCCTGTGACAAGCAATTTTGAGCCCCACTAACAAAATCACTGGTCAGACCTCAACAATGTCCAGGAGAGGCCTTCCTGCCCAGCACTGCTGTCAGTTTTACCTTCACTTGATTTCTTCTCCTTTACCTCTCTCTTTTCCCACCATGCTTTTAAACACCTGCCATGTTTTCCCTGGTGGGTGTTCCTCCAAAAGGGTTCCTTCCTCTCATTCATTCCCCAGGCACCCAAGTCTTCCTTGGGGCTGGGGCACGCTCTGGGTCTCAGATCTGCTGGGAACACTTGAGGTGCTCAGGGAAGACGCTCTGGTGTGTGCTGGTGAAAGGAATGGTGAGGGACTGCTGTCCATGGGATAGTGTGTCCAAAAGATGGAGGACCTCCTTAAGAGCTCTGTATGGCTTGAATAGAGGAGGAGGCTGAATCACAAGTGCTGTCTTCTGGCCACAGCATTGGGAGGTAGCTGTGATTGATGGTGTTACAGATGGTGTTGGGAATGCAGTGATGGGGAAGTATCTCATCACCACAGCATTATCTGGTCATGTCATTCATTTGGAAAGGTACCAAGTGGGCTCCAGGTACACATCCCCCACCTGGATTCGCTTCTAGAGAAGATTGCTTTTGGTGGGGAGGTGGTGGGTGGTTGTGATGGATGCTTTGCAGAACATACCTGAGCAAAAGTGCCATTGCCCTCTTATCACATTGAACAGGGAGTGCTGGTGCCCCTCCTCTCCCCAGCCTCCTGGTTTTGGTGCACCCACACAACTGGTCACAGCTTTTCTAGCCCCACGCTGGGAATGGGGAGACAGCAAGACCCCCTTCCCAAGACTCTGCACTTCAGATGAGAAACAGGGAGATGGACATGCTTTTCTGAAACCCAACTCACTGTCAGCATCCCTTGGGGGGAGGTGATGTCCAAGCCAGCCAGGGCTGGGCAGGTGGATGGTGCAGGGGAGGAGGGATGTACCAGGGTACCCAGCAATAAACCCCACTTGTAGCTTCCACCTCTGCAGAGGACTCTGGGGAGTCCTTCTTTGGAAGCAGCCCTTTGGAGGTAAGTTTAATGGCATTGAGTGCGTGTGCAGAGTTGGCACCCTGCCTCCTGAGCCAAAATACCCCTTTTCAGCCCATGAATAGACCCAGATCCTCGTTACTTTTCTGTTTCTTCATCCTAAAGAACAAGTCCATTCCTAGTGATGCCATGACACACCATGCTAGGGAGCTGGGGCTTTGAGAAAGCCAACAAATATAATGAGACTTTGTGATTTAAAAAAAAAACCACAACAAAAGAAAAGAAAAGAAGAAGGATAAAACCCCAGAACAAAACATTAACATGAGAATGCAAAGTGTTTGCCAATGTTCAAGCACCAAAAAGCCAATGAAAAGGTGCTTTGTTCTTATTGATGCTGGCCATAGGGTGTCTGTTCCCCACATCTCCTGGGTCAGGGGGTTGGCAGTGGTGCTGTCCTTAAGCCATAGGAGTTGCTTTGTCTGTGTCTCCACATGTGTACCACCTTCCATGGTGAAAAAGGTGGGTTTCATCTCCGGTATCCTCCTCTCTCTAAAGAGCTGGGCTTAAAATTCCTGGAAACCTTGCATTTGTGGGAGAGGTTTTATCTGCACCCAGGTGTGGAAGTGGTGGGTGATGGTAGAGGAGGAAGGACAACTCACTGTGGGAAGCCTGGGAGGCCCTCAAGGCAACAGGTGATGGGAAAGACTGGAAAGTCAAGGAAAACCAGCAACCCACAGAGCAATCCCACATCACAGGCTGGGGATGCTCATCAATGTGGCTTGGCCATGGTTAGGAGAACTGTGTGTCTTCACTGCATGCAAGCTGGGCAGGGGTCAGGGGGGAGGCTGTTGACTAGTTTCCACAGAATTAAGAGAAAAGGAGACCTTTGTCAAGCCACCTGAGCCACTCTGAAGGGTAAGAATGATCCCACTGTCAGGAGTCAGAAATCAAGGTCCACGTTCTGTGGGGAGGGTATTCGGAGCTAGGGGTCTGCCTGCAGGCATCTCTTTGGGGACGGATGCATGCAGGTCTGCCAGCTCTTCTGAGCCAGCCAGCACCTCCTCATGGGGCTCGGTTCTATTTGCTTGGTCAAGATGCTTCTCCTGAGCAGAGGAAAGGGATTAGGTGTTCTGCAGTCCATATTTCTTCAGGGACAGAAGGAGAAGCATGCAGCTGGGCTGGTGTTGGACAGCCACCAGCCTTTAACTGGCATCACCAGAAGATCAGACCCCAACTTTAGTTCCTTTTGCTTTGTAACCAGGAGCTCTGAGGAACCAGTGGACTTCTGTGGTGTTATTTTTGTAACACCTTGAGGTGGTGCAGAAGTGCCCGTGCACTGTACCCCTCCTGCATGCTCATGTGTTTAGAATGGAGGTAGACCTTCCACATTGCTGGTGCTTTCAGAGCTGTAAAGCAGAGGTGCATACTCAGCTGCTACAGAAGGTGTTCTCTTCTTTTTCCTTTTTCTTAAGAGCATCTTCCATGGGCTGGCAGAGTTGCAGAGTAACTCAGCTGGGAAGGTTCCTCTGGAAAGTCTCCAGCCAAGTCTCCTGTCTGGGGCAGGGCTACCCACACAGTCATCCCATGTTTCAGGGTCTTGCCCAGACAATCTGAGATGTATTCAGTGATGGATGTGGCAGTGCCTTGGAGCTGCCTGCTCTCTGGTCAGTAGTCCCTGAGGATATACCTGCTCCCAGGGCTGGACAGGCTAAAATTCAGTGTTGAATGCTTCCTGTCTGTTCTGCACGGGGGTCATCTCCCCAAACAAGCTGACTTTCCATGTGTAGGGAGGTCCACTTCCACAGCCATGTCCCCATGGGGAACATCCCAAACCACCACGAGTCTGGTCCAAGACCAAGCATCCAACACCAAGAGCAGAAACTGGCTCTCCCCACGGTGCTGGACATGCTCCTGCATGCCCAAAGGGTATGTGTGGGTCCGGGTAGGCAGTGGGCACTGCGTGCTGATCTTCATCTCCATGGATCCCTGCTTGGATCCCCATGTAAGTGCTTTTGGTCTCCTGCCTTCATTTCACTGTACAATGCACCAGTGCCCACCTCGCAGACCACAGGGTATAAAATTTGGGGAACAAGGAAAAGGTGGGTGGTTCTGCTCCTCTGTAGGTAACATCCCTGGCAAGATGTAAATGCAGGTAGAGAAAAGTGGATTTCTGGCTTTCACTGTCCTTTCTACAGTTACTATTGAGGAAATGCATTGCAGGAGATGCCTGAGGAATTGTATTTACCCATAAAATGCTGGTTAGATGCCTCTGCTTCCTTTGGGAAATAGATTTAGAAATTAAACAGAAAGCTGACAAAGCTAAGGGACTTTTTTTTTTTTTTTGGAATGAAAAATAAAAGCCTCAGTTCTTTCTTAGCGTCGTATATATAGTTTGGGTTGGTAGTTTTTTCCCTTCCCCCTTAAATAATAGCTTTAACATTATTATTATTTTATTTTAATCCAGGGGAAGGCATTTTCCCAAGGTCAGCCACTGCAGTAGTGGGGGAGGGTGACTCAGGCCCCATCTCCTCTACAAAATCTGCTTAAATATAATGATCTGGGGGGAAAAAAATCCCTGGCTGCTGACACTATCCACACGACTTCCTTACCTAGCTGCTCTGATTAGTAGCTTTGCTCTTGCCATGTAGCTGGTAGATCTTGACTTTCTGAGTCCAACGACAACCCTTTGGGATGCCAGCTGAGGCAGGGCCAGAGAGACTTCTCAACAGCGGGCAATTTGTCGAAATAAATCAGATCTGGAGTCGCTGAGAGGGAATTAATGTGAGATGCCATGATGTTAGCTTTACAGTCGCTTTAATAGGCATAACTACACTACTAAACTCATCTGCCTGTATTTAACTCTTATTTGTAGTTGAGTGGAATAAATGTTTTCCTTTAGGAAGGGTGAGTTTTGCAGAGTAAAGGAGCTATTATAAAACCCCCAAGTGCCTCAGCAACAAACAACCTGACAGCTTGCAGCCTGAAGCCCAGACTCCCCATACACTGGTAGTGCCTTGAAGTCCTATTTCACCCCTTTCCCCACCTCCTCTTCTCCCTCACCCTGGTAACACTTCCAAAACCTCTCTGGAACAGCGGTGTTGGGTAGACCTTGGGTAGTCACAGGCAGCTGAAATTGTTGTCTTGCAGGCAGCAGATCAACTCCTGACTTCAGTCCGAGTCAGCTGCTTCTCCGTGGTGTTGTGTTAGGTGGTGGTGAACATCCTCACCACGATGCCCAAATGGGTCTTTGGTGAACTCAGGCAACTCTATAAGAAGTTGCAACTGGTGCTGGTCTGGCATAGACCTGGGCTGGCTGCACCCTGGGTTCGGTTTAACTGTGTTAAGGAGTAGGAAAACTGTCTTCTCATGGGGTTTTTCCTTCATGGTAGTTCCTCCTTCCCAGCCGTGTGTGGCTGTAGCTAAGCTGCTTTGTTGTAGGAACAGGGAGAAAAACTGCAGGTTGAGTGAGCAACCAGCCAGGAGGGAGGGAGGGATGGAGGGATGGAGGGATGGATGGATGGATGGATGGATGGATGGATGGAGGGATGGATGGAGGGATGGATGGAGGGATGGAGGGACGATGGGGTGGGTGCCTGCATTGCTCACTTCCCTGTTGTGTTGACCACCAGCTCCTCAAAGCTGCTTCTCATCTGCATACAGGGACCAGGGGTGGGGGATTGGGGAGACAGTGCTGGTGGCAGCTGGGCTGTGAAGAGCAGAAGGATTGACCCAACAGACTGGGGTGAGCTTACCCAGTGTCTGTGGGTCCAGTAACAGGGACGATCTTGTATCGCCTTTGGATCCTCTGTTCTGTCTTTGTAGCAGGCAGTGTAGGTGAAAAGCCTTCAGATTTGAGAGAATAAATCCATGTCTGGGGACTGGAAACTAAAAAGAGACCATAGTGAAATCTGTTTCTTGCTTTTGGAGGGTTTTTTTGGGGTATATTTTTGTGTGTGGATAGTTGGTATTTTTTCCTTCTTTTCCTCTTCTCGGATGTACCTTTTAACTGAAGCTCATGCAGGTTTGTCACAGGTCAGGAAAACTTCAACCATGATTTGCAGGAGATGAATGGACTTTTAAAATCAATTTTGTGGTCCCTGGTGTCAGCAGGGTGCCAATCACTCTGCACCAGTGCTGCCCAGTTCCTCTGCCGGTATCATTAGGCAGCATTCATTACAGGGACGCTGAGCCTTGCTGCCTGCTAATGGGGCTGGGTTCCCTGACCTTAGTGTGTGACTGATACTTAATTTGAAGTTTCTCTGGACACCAGCAGGCTGCCATGCAAACAATACAGGCCCAGCGATGCAAGGCCCAAGAAGAGAGCAAAATTAACTAAATTTAGTGATTAGTAGGAATCCTTGGGGCCTGCAGGCCACACGTGGAACTGAAAGAAGTATCTTTATATTATTTTTTTCCACTTTGTAAGTGCATGGGTCCCTGGTAGCATCTGGTGTGCCAGGGGAGGTGTGAGGCATGGTATGGGCTATTACACCTGGACTGGAGGGGAATTTTGAGATGTTCCTGTCTGCACTCAGATGGGTCCATCTGCAGCCCCATAGCCATCACTATTGGCCTCCTGGTCTCCTTTGCTTCTCTGAGATGTACCCCCAAGACCCTCATCCATGAGGTCTTTCCTGATGCACTCACCAGCCTACCAATACCTAAAGGGGTCCTACAGGAAAGTGGGAGAGGGGTTGTTCACCAGGGTGTGCAGGGGCAGGACAAGGGGTGATGGCTTCAAGCTGAAAGAGGGCAGGGGTAGGTTAGATGTTAGGAAGAAATTCTTCCCTCTGAGGGTGGTGAGGCCCTGGCACAGGGTGCCCAGAGAGGCTGTGGAAGCCCTATCCCTGGAGGTGTTCAAGGCCAGGTGGGATGGGGCTTTGGGTAACCTGGTCTAGTGAAGGTGTCCCTGCCCACGTCAGGGGTTGGAACTGGGTGATCTTTGAGGTCCCCTCAGACCCAAACTGTTCTGTGATTCCTTGCAGGTGTGCTGCCTGCAGCAAATGGGATTCCCTGCATTCCACACCCAGCCTCAGGAATGGTCACCAGATAAAATTCCACCTGTGCCCAGGGTGCCCAGGGTGGATGTGGTTCTGGTGGTTCTGGTAGGCAGGAATTGCAGACAGCAGGTTGAGAGCATCTGTGCAGCTGGGTTACAAGCTGTACTGGGCTGGGGCTGTTTTCCTCCCATCCCACCTGGTTTTCAAGTACAAACCTCCACCTGCAGCAGCTCAGGAAGCTGGGCTCTGCCCAGGACCCAACACCAGCCAGTTCCTGCCCTGCACGGTACAAATGTCCATGCTGGGACCATCTGCCCATTTCCCTCTCCCCATGAGCTGCACTCAGTGCAGCAGAGCAAGAAGACAAGGTACAGGCAGGGGCTTCACAGCACGGGGCTCTTGCAGGAGTAAATAAAATTGGAGAGTGAGCCCACCACCCCAGCTGTTTGGCAGGGAAAATTGTGGTCCCTCTTGAGCTTGGAGCAGATGAAGACATCTCTGTGGAGCCAGGAGAGAGCTCCGTGCCGGCGTGGTGCCAGCTAATCAAATTACAATTTCCTAAATGAGTCCTGAATGTCTAGGACTCTGTAAAAGGTGCTCTGTCATCCTTGGGGAAGGAAAGGTCCCTGCTCCCAAAGGTGCAGGAGCTATACACAAACAAGGCTGAGCTCTCCAATCTGCTGCCCACCTCCTCGGGGCTGGCCCACTGCCCTCCAGGATGCTTGCAGGGCAGGAAACCACCCGCTGCTGGGAAAAATGGCTCGTGTAAGGCAGAAAGGGGAAAAAAATAAGGGTTATCTAGGCTGCTGCTGGTGGAAACTCAGCCCTGTTCTTCTTTGGTTTGTCTGACTAGCAACGCTATCGCTAACTGACCTGGGAGCCCTGGCTGGGGTGGCATCTCTAAGTGACCCACAAGCATGGGGTGATGTAGGAGACCCTGGCTGGTGACCTGTTAAAGGTAACTTTGGTGCTTAAAGCATCACCAAGAGGGGGTGGGGAAGGGAACAGCAAGGCTAAAGCCACCAGTCGTACAAACACCTCATTCACGGGAGACAGGCAGAGAGGAGAAGGTCTGGTTCTGGGTCCACCATCCTCTGCCCAGGTCATACCTCCTCCTCTGTGAAACTGGGCGCATGAAACCAGCCCTGTTCTCACTGTGATGGGTAAGTGTCCCTCGGTGCCATTTAAGTACAGAAACAGCTAGTTTGGGTGTGCCGTGATTCACCACCGCACAAAAAAAGTCTGCCTGAGGGCCCGGCAGGGGAACCAAACCCAAGCAGATTTCAGATGCTCTCACAAATAAAGCTGAAAGGTCATAACAATATCAAGCAGGAGGTCGTGTGCAGCACTGCAAGCCTCTGCTAAATATCAGCCAAAGATTAGTCCACCCTACCCGAAAGGCCAAGAGCTGTAAAGGCTTCCAGTGTCTTCTGCTGCACTTTCAGACTCCACGACATCTAAAAACGGCACGAGCCCCCTGTGAAAGAGGCACAGCTTCGGGAACAGCAAATTCGAGGGAAAATGTCAGGCTGGTGAGGTATGTGAAAATGGATTTGGAAGAGCCTTAGATTATTTTTAAAGCCAAAAGGGGGCTTGTAGATCCTGTGGCTAGCGCTAATTAATTTGGTGCTTTGCCAAGCGTCGTCATCCCGGTTTAATCAGCAGCTGTGAAGCGGAGTGTTGTCTGTCTGCCAGCCTCCTGTCCTGGCTTCTGGGGGTGGCATCAGTGGATGGGCAACCCTTCTGAATGATGAGTTTCTGGGGGTGGAGGAAAGCTTGCGCCAGCCTGAGACTGATTAACTGCTCATTTGAGCCCCCGAAGAGGTGGGAACAGTCAGTCCTGTCGGGCTGTGGCCTGCTCTGTGGTTGCATCTGCTTGACCATTTCTGGATGTCCATTAAGTAGATCACCATGATGTCCCACATTTGTTAGAAAAATCTGGTCTTTTAAAGGCTTCAGCTGTCACAAAGTCACCCGTACAGGAACTGTACTGGGGATGAATTTCATCTGGGAAAAGCAAGAGCCAAAGCATTGGTTTAACAAGGGGGTTAGGCTCTTGTGGAAAGAGCTCAGCAAGGCTGCAGGCTTCTCCCCATGGCTACCAACCTTCTCCTCATAACACGGTGCTAATTAGCTGACAAGTTCCTTGTCTCTCTCATGGGCATGGATGGCTGCTCTAGCTGGGCTTGGTTATTCTCCCTAGACCAATTTGGTGTCTGACACGGGGTCTCTCACAGCCTCCGGAGCTCAGAGAAGAGGGGTCTGAGGAGCAGCTCAACCTCACACCTATTAAACTCACTAAAATCCCATATGAGAAACCCTGCAAACATGAAATAATCCATCGGTGTGAGAGAGGTCTCACCTCGAATGTGGAGGACAGCAGCTGATCCTGAAGATACATGGGTGGACACCTCAGTTAAAAGGTGCCCGGTGTGTGGGAAGCCCTAAGATAATGGCAGGATAAGGGGGATGGAGTGAAGCTGAAGGAGGGAAGGTTTAGATTAGACATTAGGAGGAAGTTTTTTACAGAGAGAGTGGTGAGGGGCTGGAACAGGCTGCCCAGAGAGGGGGTGGATGCCCCATCCCTGGGGGTGTTCAAGGCCAGGTTGGCTGGGTCCCTGGGCAACCTTGTTTAGCTCCAGGCCTGGAGGTTGGTGTCCCTGCCTGTGGCAGGGGGTTGGAGCTCTGTGATCCTTGGGGTCCATTCCAACTGAAACGTATGATTCTATGATTGTATGACACATGCTGTCCCTGCCATAGCATCCCCCTCAGCTAGTTCTGGTCATTGCTACGATTTGTAGTTATGGGGCAATTAACCAGCCCTGTAAACAACAATTTAGACATTATTCTGTGACTTAAACCCTCTTCTTTATCTTGCTGTCTCTGCTAAGACCAGCACCCACAGCCCCCGAGCTGAATTCCCTCTGAATGTTCCTCATCAGCAAGGCTGGATTTGGAGAGCAGGATCATGTTGGCAACCTGGTGCTGATGTGGGCTTCTTTAAGGGGGCTTGCAGGTCCGGTGGGGCTGAGGACTGCATAGCCTCCCCATACATGCTGTGCCTGCTGGTTAGGCTGAACAGCAGTGTGAACGTTTGCAAGGTGGATGGAATAGAAACAACATCCACGTGAGAGAGGGAAATGTTTCTGACTGAGCAGGCTTGGCAAAACTGCTGTCAGGAGTGGTAAAAATCATAGCAGAAGGTCAGCTCGGGTCCCAGACGGGCAGTTTGCTCCTGCGCTCAATGGGAGGAGGCAGTTCTTTGCTAGAGGATGGTGAAGGGAGATAAACTCGCCTGGCATTGCCTTGGTAACCCTCCCTTCAGGTATCTTCAGGCCACTCGGGCTGGCCTGTCCCACGCTGAGAAGCACTTTCTTCTCCCAGCAGCTCCCAGGTCTCCATCCCACCAGGTGCCCATCACATCCAGCTAAGGGGTCAGTGTGCTCTGAGGACTCTGGACCCAGCCTGTTTCCCATCCTGCGATGTTCAGCTTAGCACTGCCTGAACTAATTTGGTGGTGAGCACAATGCTGGGGTGTGGTTTTTGCTTGAAGACAAGAGCAGACCACTGCCAGGGTCTCTCTCCTCCCTCTCCTTCTCCACTGCATCCTTTTCCTTTGCTCAAACCCCTCATTCCTCCTGCAGTAGCAGGTGAAGTGTGAAAACAGGACTCGCAGGTCTGTGTATGAGCTTCCCTGTTCACCTGGCTTGATTCATGCTGGATTCGTCAGTAATTTGGGGGCCTTCAATATTCATGTGGATTAATCTTGACTCTGCCACCACCTTTCTGTCCATGGTGGCTGGGTTTGCTTCTTCAAGCTCGTCCAATTACTTTTAATCTAAAGGAAACAAAAAAAGCCATTCATTGACAGGAAGCACAGACCCACTGCTTCTGTCCTTCCTGCGGACAGACTGAAGCCAGTGGTGGTGGTGGGGGGGGGGGCTTTGCAGTGGACACAACTGGCACCAGCCTGGGTACTTTCTAATCATTAACTGTGCCCCATGGTTCCTCCAGAGACCCAGCTGTGTGAGCCCAGTTATGCCAATGTGAATGAGAGGTGGGAAGACCATGCAGATGTTGGAGGTAACACTGGATGGAGTGTTGCAATTTATCTGCATAAAAATTCTTGCATTGGCCTTATTGCAGCAGGAGGATGCCTCTTCATGGAATCCCAAACCTGTTTGGGGTGGGAGGGACCTCAACGCCCTCCCAGTCCTACCCTCTGACATGGGCAGGGACACCCTCCACTAGCCCAAAGCCCCATCCAACCTGGTTTTGGTGATGGGGAATCCACAGCTTCTTCAAGCAATGTATTCACGTACCTCACCACCCTCACAATAAAAAAAAAATCTTCTTAATATCTAATCTAACTCTACCATCCCTCAGCTTAAGGCTTCTTCTTTGGGTGCCACTGCTATGGCGTGCCAGAGTAGTTTCACATGAGTGACTTCTTGCTGTGGCATCTATGTGCTTTATAATGTGGCTGGTGTTGCTCAGAGGCAGATGACCCAAAGTGTACTGGTATATTTGGGAGTTTTTTCTTCCAATTCACCATTCCGTGAAGTCACCTGGATCCATATCATATGTGGGCATACATGTAGTCTCCATTGCACCTCCATTGCAGGGCTGGCTGCAGTCTGGGACCTTCTGGAACAAGGGGTGGGCCTTGCAACACAACCCACCTGCTTTGCCTCCAGCCAGCACGTTTCCCATACCTCTCTTAGAAGTAAATCTTCTCCAGGTCAGCTGGGATTCAGGGAGGCTGAGATGTGGGACGAGTGTGTGTGGGAAGCCACATGCAGGCTGTTGGGTTGCAAGCCTGGTGTTGAGATGGAGAACCTGGTGGGAGTTTGTTTTGAGGGAAAAACTTCCAACTTCATAGGGTTGCCTTCAATCTTCCCTCCCAGCACATGGGTCTGTGGCCCAGAGGGGACAAGGGGTGAATCCACACCCTGAGGAAAGGACATTTTCCTGAGGTTACATCTGTAGAGCCCTCCTTGCATAACCCTGACATGACATCACCCCAGTTCCCTGTTACCAGTGCAACGCTCCAGTACCAGGCCCTCTGCTGCTGCCTCCTGAAAAAATCCCACTCCCACCAATCATGGAGTATTCAGATAACAGCACCAGCTGGACAGTAGCCCAGCATCCCACTGGGACCCTCTGATGTCTGAAGCTGACCACCACTATTCCTCTCTGCTCCAGCTGAGGTGGAATTTTGAAGGGTGGCCAAGTCCTCGGGCTGGGGCCTTGTGGTGTCTTGTTGACTTTTGGCCACTGGAAAATAAGTGGCCTCAAAATCTGAATTTAGGGTAAATCTGGACGTGCTGAAGTCCTAGCCGGCAGCTGACTGAAACCAGTGATCACCCAGGGACTGGTTGGAGAGTTCTGGGTTGCAATAACCGCCTGGGGTGTCACAAGAACACAATTAAAACTGGAATCCATCCTCAAAAACATTGCTGACATTGATTAAAAGGAATTTTCCCATATTTTAACTCTTTCTGAACATCAGGCTTAACATGCCAAAGTTTGGGTAATCCGGTGGTGTGAGGAAACCTTGGGCTACCGTGCTGGCACTGCACTGGGAGAAGGACACCAACCCTGTTAATGATTTGCTATTAAAAGGGCAAGAGATTTGAGAAGTGGAATGGTGGACTTTGTGTGTGTGGAAAAAAAAAAAAAGCCTGCTGTTATTCAGCATAAGCTGCTTTTCCATAGTTATCTGAAGGTAGAGAAAAAAAATGCCACACATTTCCCTTTCCCCATTTTATGTGTTTAAGATGGAGAGAAAAAAAAAGGGGGGAAAAAGGGAAAAAAAACAAGGCTTATGCGATTTAAGCTACTTATTACCAAATAAAACTGCATCTGGGCTGTGTGCTTCTGTGCCAAGTTTTGGTCTCCCAAGAGCACAAACGTCAAGAGTTACAAGCCCCTTGAAAGTGGGGTTGATGATGGAAACATTGGCTTAGTCTTAACTCTTTCAAGGATGCCAGATGCTTGTTGGGATGTTTCAGAAGCTAGCTGCAGGGAAACGGGATGCAGCCTGTGGCATAGAGCCGTACCTGCAGCATCCTACCCGGTTGCTGCCAGCCCACTTGCAGCTCTGTGGGATATTCCTGATAGAACAAGCAGGAACCTGTTTTCCTATTCTGATGGTGCCCCATCATCCCCCTTTGAATTCAACAGGAGGGGAAAATACCCACAAGCAGGTGGGTTTTCATGCCGGAAGGGACAGCTATTGTCACCTTCTCCATCTCACAGCCCAAAGTTAATTCCTTCCTGAGCAAAGGGACTTCCTTTTGGAAACCATCCAGCCCCAGTTTCACCAGCCCTGCTGCTAAGGAGGGGATTTTGGCTGTGGCTAGGTGGTGGCCAGCATTTCAGCCTGTGCTGGCTGTGGGTCAGTCCCAGCTGATGGGTTTCGTCAAGCTCCTTGCCAGGCTGGATGGGCCTCATCCTGCCTGACCAGTGCCAGGCACCTCTTTAGGATGTGCTCAGCTATGGCTTCATCTTTTCTCTTCTTAAAGTGTAGACACAGGTCTCTTGCTGTGCCTCCCTCCAGGGTTCGCACACAGAGAGCAGCACCCTCAGGCTCCTTCTCCAAGTTCCTTCTTGGCGTTGGCATCGGTCTAACAGGCTTATTACTCCTAAGTGATCCCAGCCCCTGCTTTTCATGCAGCCAACACTTGTGCCTTCAGATGCCATGGGGGTTCCAGGAGCTCATGGTGCCCTGATTAGCAAAAATCACGTTCCCCCAGATAGGCTGCTACCTGCAAACAGGACCTGCCTGTTTTTTCTGAGATAGATGACTTCACATTTAGCTGTCCAAAACACATATTTCTCGCTGTCTGGGTAGAGTTTTCCTTTATGTGTTATTACAGCGGGGCCTAGCAGCACTAACTTGTGCCAAGACCTCATGTAGAAATGTAAAGTAAAAGCTACTTCCACATTGAGAAGCTTTTTTTAAACTTTTTAAACCTTCCTGGCATGACCTGTAACTATGAAGTTTGGAATATTAAGCTTGTAATAGGGAACAGGCTTCCAGGATCTTTGATTTTTAACTACTACATTGGTGGAGATGCTAGGATGTGGTGTGGTAGGACTCGCTGTAGCTGGTGCTTTCCCAGGCCTGAGTTCAATTCAGGTCAGTGTAGAGAGCTGCTGAGATGCCCTGACCTGTGTTAGCTCGCTGCAGGCACCCACCTCATCTCACATGGCTTCCCCTCAGTCTTGGTGGGTGGGAGGGACAGCAATCCTGGCTGCTGCCCCTGGGGCAGAGGGTGCAAACATGTTCCTATACAGCACCTTCAACCAGTGCATGGTGATGGTCCAGCCTCTAAAGCCCTTTACATTAACTAACCAAAGAGCTCCCGTGGGGGGTTGGAAGTCACAGGCGCTCCAGGGGTGCAGGCCTACCCGGTGACAGCTGCTCTTTGAGTGGGAGGGTCAGCTCATGGGCTCACAGTAGGACCTTATAGCACTGCACAGGGGAATTGCTAAACATGTTGCATTCACTGCCTCCCATGGACCCACTTACTGTGAGCATTTCTGCCTCTCTTGAGGGAGGATCTTCATTTCTTGTACCCTAGCAATTGTAAGGCACTCCCGTCACTCAGAGGAAGAGCCAACTCCTGAATGGCTCCTGCCTTCTGCCTTGGGGCATGAGGAGGACCATATTTTGGTGTGGTTTTTGGGCAGTCTCTAAAAAATACATCAAGGGGGACTGTACTGTATCTTGGCTTCTCTGGGCAGCAGGTACCTTGTACGCTGCAGCATGGGCCTCCTGGCCCTGCGTTGGTCTTGTGCAGCCTGGTAAATGCTATGCACTGCATGTGGCATGTCTGCAAAGTTTAGGATGAGGTCCAGAAGGTGATTTGAGACCGTCTGATCCTTTTGGGAGCAGATGTCCCACATTCTGACTCCCATCCTCGCCCCTCACTGCTCTCAGCCCTCAGCATTAATGTTGGCAACTAATGACACACCCAGAACTTGCCACCTCTCTCTCTCTCCAATAGCCAGAGTGACTTATTTCCTCTCTTCAATAGCCAGAGTGACTTCTTGCCTCTCTCCAGGGCTGTGTCCTCTTTGTGAAGCCAGACAGCTGCTTCTGGTGGTGCAACCCTGCATTTTCTAGGAGAAACAGAACTCTGAGCTCTTCTCTGCTGACAAAAAGTTCTGGCTTTGGTTTGCCAGAGAGCCAGCAAAGAAGAAAGGCTGGGCTGCAAATATGTCCCCTGCCCAACCTGACATGGTGTTCCTAGAAGTGGTGAAACACCCCACTGGTTTCCCAAACCTGCCCTGCAAATCACTGCCACTCACTCTGGAGCTGTGCCGATGGGTAGGGTGGGATCTTCTGCCTGTGGGATGAAGCTGCAGATCAAGCAGGAAAAACCCAGTGGGTCATTATAGTCCCATCTGAAACATGGGGTGGTGGGAAAAAAAACCCAAAATGGATATAAATGGGATTGATGCAGAGCAAGCCCTCCAAAACAGCCTCCTCAGTGTCTTCAGGATAGGTTTCAAATGCTGCTGTGATGCCTCTAGAAGGGTAGGGGGTTACAGCAGGTCAGAAACTGTGGTCTGAAAAGCACCTTTCCAAATTCTGATGCTAAGGGGAAAGAGGGATGGAAATCTTCACTGGAAATCCCTGTGGACAGGGGATGCAAGGTGTTCAAAGAGTGGAGGGCTGTCACCAAGGACACTGGTCCTCACTCAGAAGATGCCAAGGAGGGAAGGGATGTTGGGACTGGCACATGGTCAGGGTGCTGCTGCTGCATCTCCACAGCCCTATTGGGCAAAGCAGTCCTGTTGCCAGGTCTGTGGACAAGGCCTGGTTCCTGAGTGCCCCCATGGGATGGGCAAACTGAGCTGCTCCGGCACTGCCTGGTCTGATGCTGAACACATGCAGGTTTGAGACTGGGGGGTATCATGAAACGTTTTGCTTAAACAAGGACAAGAGGCAACTGAGAACGTTGACTCCTTGCCATTAACACCTTCTCCAGAGAAGGAATTTTGGATCTGGATTTTAAAACCACCAGGTCTGGCCATGTTTGGGTCTTGTTGAGGGCTGTCATGGGTTTAAGAGGCTCTGTGAGTGATGCAGCACACCAGAGATACAGCCAGGCAATTGCAATGCTTACCTGAGTTTGTTTTTTTCTTTTACCCCCATGGTTTTGGCTTTTTGCCTGTTTCTGGATGTCCTGCATGTCATTACTGGTGGGAGGAAGCTGCTGCAAATACGTCTGGCCGATCATTAAGATAAGTTAAGGGTGCTTTAAGGCAGGTATTGAGCACTTCCAAATGTCTGGGGAGAGCTTTGGACGCAGTGAAAGCAAGGAAACCCAAGTATTGAATTTCCCTTTCCAAAACAACTGGCTGCAGCATATTGCTGCCTGTCAAAGCCAAGGGCTCCTGCGTGCACAAGTCAGCACGTTTCTGCATTCCCAAGGGCAGGGATAAGGGCTTGCTCCAAGAGCTTCCCCACTTCTCTCCATGCAGGCAGAGCCGAGTAATAGACCTCTGTCCCATCAGCATTTCTATTTCTTTCTGTTGAGAGTTAATTTCTTCTCCTGGTTTATTTTCCCACTTCCAAGCTGGGGACTAATTCGAGTGGATACAACACCCTTCTCCTTAGGTATAACCACAAAAAGATGACCTCTCCTGATCAAAGGGGCCCCTGGCCCCCTTCAAGTCCCTTTTCAACATCTTTTTTTTTTTTTCCCCAATTTTCCCTGGGCTAACAATCCAAATCCTGGAGGAGGCACATCAAGCCTAAATACCTACCAGAAACCTGTGAAAAGCCATGATGCCATTTGCCTTCCCCCGTCACAGGGCATGTAACTCTGATGTCATTTGCCTTCTCCACCACCGGGCATGTATAACCGGCTTAGGTTACACACAGGCTGGCTGGGGCGGTGCTGGGGGAGGTGGGTGGTCATGTCAGGTTGCACTGCTGATGGGCAGAGCCCCAGGAGTTGAACTGGAGTTGAGGTGCCAGCCAAACCCTCTCTGGCCTTGGCAGCACTGGGGCTTTGCATGGGCATAGAGCCTGGCTAGTGGCTGAGCATCCCAAATAATGCTGGTGAGGCCCGAGATGTGACCCCTTGCTTTTAGTACAGGGCTCAAGGGTGAGCAATTCCTGTCAGCTGTTCATTCTCCATCCTTGCTGGTGCCTTCAGACCCAACAGAAACAACAAAAAAGTAGCAAAGGGGTTTTGCAGCACCTCCAAAGCTGTGTTTCCTCCAGTGCCCGTTCCTGGCAGACGTGTGGAGCTGAGCCCAGGACTGTGAGAAATGCAGTGGTTTGGGGAGGAAGGGATGGGCTGGGCTGGGTGGAAGACTTCATGCCAGGCTGCCAGGGCCACCTGTCCCCCAAGGAGTGTGAAAGCCTGGGAGGGCAGCAGTGAACAGGGACCATTAAATCTGAGAAAACATTTCCTTTCAGCACAGTTTAGCTTCTATTTTTTTTTCCTCCTTTTTTTCTTCTTTTTTTCTCTGGTGTGATGATCCAAAAATCATAAATACACCCTCAAATGCTGTACATGAGGATAAAGCTATAATTAAAACACAGTGCAAAGTACAAAAGCAAAAAAAAAAAGAAAAGAAAAGATGGGTTTAAGTGTAGCAATGCTGCAGAAGTGTTTCTTGTTCCTCCTTGGGAAATGTTGCTGAATTCAACATGTTACTGTGAAACACCATCTTCAACAAAACTATTTCCCCCTCTCCCTGAAGTCAGTGGAAAAGGGTTGCAGGAAAAAACCCTCAGCCAGAGCTGTATAAACAGCTGTCTATCCCTCCCCCCATGATGGGTTCAGGCTGCCTGCCCAGGTCGCATTGCTGGCTCTTGCAGCTCCCCATCATAGCTGCTCAGCATCACTTCACCCCTGATGGAAATGTGCTGCTGAAGGCTGGTTACTTACAGGGGGTTTTTGGTGGGGTTTTTTTGTGTTTGAATGTTTTTTTGTTGAATGCTAGGTCTGGGATTTGGAAGGAGTCCCAGACCAGCCCTTTTTGGGTACACACCCCATGATGCAGGAGGTGTTTCTGCTTGGTGTTGGCGACCATGGGTGTGCATATGAGCCTGTGCTCCATCCATGCCAGCTCATGTCACTCAGCCATTAATGAAAGGCTTCGTTTGGGCAAGGGGATGTCCAGTGGGCATCACACAAGCAAGCAGGGGGAATCTGCAGTCTCCAAGATCTTTCTTTATATGTTTTTTGGCTGAGCTCTGTTTTGCTGTGCCTGCACAGAGATCCATAGAGGCATGGTGCAATAAAGGCTGTTGCATGGCAGTGACCATTAAAAGGTCATGAGGGAACCTGTTCCCCTGAGCCCTTTTCCATCAAATGTGTGAGACCGTGAGTGGGAGTTTGATAAACCTCCAAAACCTTGTGGTTTCCTCCTGGGACCCAGCCATACTCCTCCAAACATAAAAGACCACCCCTTTGCCCATCACAGCTTCTCCATCTTGACTCAGTCCTTGGAACTCCTCAGCCTGGCCCAGAAAATAAGGCAAATGAAAATGTTGTTTGAGTATCGCTAACGCATGCTGGGGCTGCTCCTTGCCCAGCCTTGGGATGGTGCTCAGGTCTGCTACCTGTTGCATGCTGCTGGATGTGTGGGATGTCAGGCTGGGGATGGATCTGAGCTGTCTGCCTGTTATTTCTGGCATGGCTCTTGCCATTTTCTAAGAGAAATGAGAAAGCTGTTGGCGAAAGTGCTGAAAGTGAGACAGATTCCTTCCTGACTGATAGATTTTCCTCTTAACTCTTCCCTCCTCCTCTTCCATCCTCCCCACCCCACTCTCTCCATCCTGCAGTTCGCTCCTCTATAACAGGAGTGAGATGGCACAACCTCTGCATGTGACCACTACCTTCTTATGCCACTGAATATTCCATGAATTTGGTCTGGGGCTTTATTACTTTTTAAAATTCTTTTAATTGTCTGGGAGCACTGTCACTCCTCATTTCCTATTAGTAAGTCAATTTAAATCATTTAATAAGGGTACATCCATAAATAATTTGCAGAGTTAACACGTGACTGATGGCAATTAGTAGCTTGTGCGAGCCCTGTGGTGGTCCTGCTTTGTGCCCTGTGTGAGGCTGAAGCTCAGGGTTATAGCCCTTACTCCCTGTGTACCACTGGAATGGATGCTAACTTCCCACCACCCTTACTCCCTGTGTACCACTGGGATGGATGCTAACTTCCCACCGCCTTGCTGTCTCCATGTGGAATTTTAATGCATGTCCAGGGAAATGAGCTGCAGGCACCCAGGCTATTAAAAGCCCCATCCTTGGAGAGGCACCCTGGGTCTGGTTGGTGGAGTTTATCTGCCATCCCAAGGCAGGAGGAGGGGTTGTGGGGGCTCTAATCAGGGTGAAATGGCTGAGATGGCGCGGCTCCATCCCCCCACCCCAGCTCAGCCGATTGCAATGGGCAGAGCTTTCGCGGCTGCAAAACCTGTCAGTGAGTGAAGCCAGAGCTCTCCAGGAGCTGCCATCTCCCTCTCCACTGCCATGGGATCGAGATGTATAAATAGCCCCAGCCGCCCCCTTGCTCGCATGCAGACCTTGAACGCCTGGAGAAGCCGGCCAGGTTGCCTTAACCCAGGGGGAAAAATTCACATGCGTTGCAGGCAGCTTAACAGCATGAGACAGATTTTATTTTCCTTTCGAAGGTGGCCACGCTCCCTGGGCTGCAGCTGTCTGCTCGAGATACCCCTATCCCCCATGACAGCTCAGGGCCCGATGCTGTGTCCTTACCGGTAGCCTGGCTGCATGTAAAATGTTGCTGCCACGAGGAAAGGAGGAGGGAATAAATCATCCTGCTTTCCGGGGCTTTTCTTTTCATAAAGCCTGTAGCACCCTCTGTCTCTCTGCAGTGTTTACCCAGGGACTTGGCATCTCCAAGGTGGGCCAGTGTTTCACGGGCAGGCGGATCCCAGGCGCCTTTCCGGTTGGGATGCTGGTGGATGGATAAATCTGCAGGTGCATATGTCAGACCCTGGGTGATACAGAAGGAGAGCCTTCAGGGACAGAAACACCCAGTGTCAGACCGGTGCGTTTCTGTGACTTGGTGCTACATGCCAAACCTGCAAAAATCTATGAACTCATCATTTCAGGGTTCAGCTGGGGGCACCGAGGAAGCGGGAGTGTTTCTTTTAATGGAAAAAACCCAGGCTGCGTCAGATAATGTATAGAAACAATAAATATAACTAGAGAAGTGAGAAAAAAAAAAAAACCAAACCACCCCACCAAAAAACCCTCTGAAAAAAGCTGTGGAAGTGAGAAAGCAGTGGTGAGTAGGACGTGATGAGTTTCCCAGCGGGTTTCCACAGTGTTTGAAGCCTGCGTGAGCGAAGGGCGGAAGCAGCACGGCAGCGAGCAGCCAAACAGGTTCATGGATCCACGTGCCCACATCATCTGTTGGCTTTCTAAAAACGAATTTATACCTCCCCAGTCTGAGGCTGCTGCCTGTGACGCCGCCTTCCAGCTCAGTGTTTGGGGGTCTCTGTAAGTTGCTGTTAAGTGATGCTCCCCATGGGCTTTGTGGCTGAAGATTGTCTACGCCATGCAGGTAGCGAGATGGGACCATGGCAGGGAGCCTGCCTGAGACCTGTTTCACGTCTCCACCAGCTTCCATCTTCGCATCCATGTGTTAGGCTTTAGACTTTTTCAGGACAATTTTTAACGCTTGATCAGCTGAGGTTAGGGGTTTTTAAGTCAACAAGGGCTGTCCGAGCTGGGAGCTTGGCAGGCTGAGAAAGATGGAGGACTCTGCAAATATTTATGGTCAACAGAAGCTTGAGGAATGAATACAGAGAGGAAGAGGAAAGGCAAAGAAGGGAGGGAGACACCTCTCTGCTCTCCTGAGAATTATCTCTGTTTAGGTGCTTGCATTGTGGCAGACGATTGGATTTCTGACTTGTTGGCTGCCCAGGGATATCAGTCCTTCATGGCTCCAGATATGATGGGGCTCAGTTGGGAATGGGCTCTGAGCAACCTCATGTGGCTGCAGGTGTCCCTGCCTATGGCAGGGTTGGACTAGATGACCGTTAAAGGTCCCTTCCAACCCAAACCACTTGCAGCCGGAGTTGCTTGTGCCAAGAGGAGGTGTACACCAATGAGCTTCAGACAGCAGGGTGGACCCTCTCCTCCTGACCAGCTGGACATGGGGATATGTGCTGCATTTCCAAGTTGGTCTCAAGACAAAAGCTGCCCTGAGTTGGTAAGGACTGCATTGTTTCTGCAGCAATGACATGGGACTTCCTTCTCCTTCCTTAGATGGAGAAGATAAGTGTTCAGAGGAAAGGGCACTGAAGTTGATGAGCCCATTAGGTGCCTTTGGGGTAGGCCATAAACAAACAGTCAAGATCTGACTTGCCCGTGTTCTGGCAAAATCAAAGTATCCCGATGGAGAAGGATAATTCTGCTGTGGGATGAGAACCAACCTCATTGAGCTGGGAGAAGGTCTCTACCTCACAGGCCCCAGAGCAACATTGCCTTCCTGCAGCCAGGGCTGGGGCAAGTGGTGGGGAGCAAGTCTCCTGGAGAATGCAATTAGCAGCTCTGAAGCTTGATAAGCACACTTTCCAACCTCATTGCCTTTGTTGTGGCAACATCTTTCATTAGCTTAGCTAATGAAAACAGGGAGGAGCCTTGCCCTTCTTCCAGGGAGTAGAAATTACAGCTGGAGTGGAGTGTCTGGGTTGGCTTTCACTCATGGTCTGCTTTCCACTGTGAGAGGCCTTACTGGCCAGGCAAAAAAAGCAGATTAAATCCCTGAATCAAATTTTCTCAGAGCATTTCGTGGGCAGTGCTTATTGGTTGCAATGTAAATGTAACCCAGAACCAAACGGTGGCTCAGGAGAGAGAAGGGAGATGTGCTATCAGACTAATCAATCACAGACCCTGCTAACGTGGTGACAGCCACCGCTGTGTTGAATAGGGGTGAATGCCTGCAAGCCAGATGCTGGTGTTGGCTGTGGTGTGCTACCTGGAGTACGGCTGCTCAGGTGGTGTCAGTGGGGCGACGCTGGTTTAACCTTGGGTATGCAGGATCAACATGTGGACTTGGGAAACAGTCCCCACAAAGGCCCCTTGCAGCTAGATACAAAGAGCAGAAGAGGGTAAACTTTAAAATAGGAAACTTTTGAGATTAAATGTTCTGTTCTGCACTCTTAGGGTTTTCTGGGGCCCACCAGCACCATGCTTGGCAAGAACTAGCTCTTTGCTGGGCAAGATGGTTTGGCTATGCCAGCTGTATGATTTGATAACTGCTAATAAGCATGTATTTGCTGAAGTATCCCCCAAAGTCTCTGCTTTGCTGTCAAAATCCTCTCATCAGCAATTGGGTTAGTTGTAGAGAATGAACAATTACAATGCGAGATAGTGAATTATGTTAAGACAGATTGATGGGTTTTATTTAATCGTATGGTCCTGGTCACATCTTGATAGTATTTTTCCTATTGAGGGAAACACATCATTACACCAGTAAGTAGTAGGAAAAAAATAGTAAATGATGCATGTTTTAATTGACTAGTTCCTAAAAATAAGGTTAGGCATTGTTGGCTCCACACAGACCTTGCATACCTTTCTGCCTGGATATCAAAGGTAAATATTGCTCTTTCTGGATCACAGGGAAGTGTTTGACCTAGCTCCTTGCCAGGACTGTCTTGGTGGAGGAGGAAAAATTCAAGTCAAAAGCTCTGACACCCTGTGCTCTCTAGTTCTCCCTGGCACCAGAGGTCCTGTAGATGTTTTGCTAAATCAGACTAAGGCCTCCCAAGATACAGCAAAAGGCTGGAATTCCTTGGCTAAAGTTGCATCAGGCAACAAGAGATGGGAGACCTGCAGAAGTATGAGAGACTAGCTTTTTATGCTTTACTTCTGTTATACAAAACACAGAGGAATGTCCCTCAGCTTTATCCTCCTAAGCCAGTTCTGACTGAAACAAGATTGCGGTCTAGTGGCACAGGCTGGTGTGTGGGGCTTCTTCAACCTGCTCTAGCACCTTGTCTTCAGGTGCTGTGAGGTGCTGGTTGTAAAATGGCTCATCCATGACTGTTTGCCATTGTGAAGACCCATGGCCATCATGGCCATCATGAATGGAACAATTCACACTGAGTTGGTCTGCAGGTACCCAGCAAGCACAGCAGTTAGGAGGCATCTCTCCATGGTGGGGATGGTGCTCAGCCTGAGCAGTGGGCCAGGGCAGCACAGGATCCCCAGTTCATTACTCAGCCTTTACTTCTGGGGTATGGCAAATTGGGGCCAAGCCAACGGCAGTGTATATAACCTGCAGTACTGCAGAATGGAGCACATGGGTGGCTCGTGGGTCTGGGTTTGCAGCTTCCTCATTGGGGAACAACACATCTGATTCCACCTCCTCTGGTTTTAATCACTAGGGTAGACAAACCATGCTGTTATCTGACAGCGTGAGAAATTATCACCTTACAAAGTTCTGCTGCCAGTGGCACACGTATTCGTTGCCTGCTGCCTCTTTCAGAGGGGTGCTACGGAGGATTAATCCACATTTAAGGGGTGCTGTGTGCAACCTCTTACGCACAGCTTTACAGACCATTTGTTTCTATACCGTCCTCTCCATTGCTTCTCTTGCTGGCACCTGGTTTGCCTTGTGCATCTCCCCCTTCCACACAGAAAGCACTTGGGCTCCCTGAGCTGCCATGAGGGACTGGCCCTGCCTGGAATGGAAGGCAGATGTGAGCAGAAGGGATTTAGATGAGGAAGACATCATGAGCATGTTGGGACTGTGTCTTGGGATGACACTCGGTGTCTCTGGTTTCAGTTGTTCCTGGTTTGGTTTTTTTGGGTTTGTTTTTTTTATAAAACTACAACTACCTAAAAGGGGGGTGGAGCGATGTGGGAGGTTGGTCTCTTCTGACAATTAACTAGCAATAGGACAAGAGGAAATGGCCTCAACTTGTCCCAGGGAAGGTTTAGATTGGAGATTAGGAAAAATTTCTTCAGTGAAAGAGTGGTTCCCTGAAGGGGTTCAGAAAATGTGTAGACATGGCACTCCAGGACATGGTTTAGTTGACGTGGTGGTATTGGACTGATGGTTGGACTTGATGATCTTAGAGGTCTTTTCCAGCCTTAAAGATTCTGTGATTTGTTGTTTGCCACTGAGATGCCTCTCTTCTTACTTTTAAAAGACAAAAGATTTCCTGTGATGCCTGTAATTGCTCCAGGAATGTAGGAAGCAAGGGTCCACCGGAGCAAGGATCTTGATGGAAGTGCAAAGCAGTGCCAGATGCCTTGCAAAAAGCCTCCGCTGTGGATATCTTTCACACCTCATTTCTTCATTCCCATTATTCATGGCTGGTCTTGCAGCAGTTCATGTTAATCCCAGTCCTCAGAGGTGGGAGGTGTCTCACATCCAGCGGTCATTTTCTTAGAGGCAGTTTCTTAGGGCAGAGATTGTTTCCTTGCTTATGTGATGTTTTAGATAGGGAAAGAAATACCTTGAATGGCATGGGAAGTCAGCAAGCTTTGAAAGTTCTGTGAACTCAAAACACATGAAAACATATTTTAGAAAACAATTATTCCCCCCCCCCCGCCCCAACCTTTTCATAGAATCGTGGAGTGGTTTGGCTTGGAAAGACTTTTAAAGGCCACCTAGACCAACCCCCTGAGACAGGCAGGGACATCTGCAACCAAATCAGGTTGCTCAGAGCCCTGTCCAACCTTCCCTGGAATCTTTCCAGGGATGGGGCATCTACCAGCTCTCTGGGCACCCTGTGTGAGTGCTTCACCACATTTAGCACTAAATATTTCTTCCTTATATCCAGCCTGGATCTCCTCTCCTTCAGTTTAAAACCTTTACCCCTTGGTCTATCACTACAGGGCCTATTAAAACTTTTGTTCTTTTTCTCTTTAAGACAGTCAAACCAAAACAAGCTGAAGCAGTTTTTATCAGTATGCACTTCAATTTGGAGCCAAAAAGTTGCTTAGAACACAAACCCATGTGTTGGTTCCAATGTTTTTTTGGAAGAGAAAAGCTATTAGTCAAAATCAACACTTCCCCCCCCCCATATAATCAATTAACTGATCAGTTCTCTTTTTTTAACCCTTTTGGTAAAGGAGAGACACAGCTGCTTGCCCTGGAAGGGCAACCACCAGGCTTGGGTTCCCTGGCTGCCGCTGGTCCCCATGACGGCCGTGCTCTTCTCTTCCAGGTGCTCCTTTTCAAAGGTCTCAGCATCCCCATGCTACCTCCTGCCGGCACTTCCACCTGGGTCCCCAGCCTCAGCTCTCCGCCGACTTCACCCTGCCTCACGCGGTGCAGCCTCAGCCTGGGCTGACGCCCCACATGGCTCCCGGGCACCAGCACAGCGGTCCCCTGCACCAGCCCCTGGCACCGGTGCCAGCCCTGCCCTTCCAGGACGTGGCTGGACCATCTTTCCTACCTCAGGCGCTTCACCAGCAATACCTCCTCCAGCAACAGCTCCTCGAGGCACAGCACCGCCGGCTCATGCCCCATCCCAGGTAAGTGGGTCTTACACTTCCTGAAGGATGCTGAGAAGCTGTGTCAGCCTCCCTGCAGCAAAATGACTTCTTCAAAACTCCATCAGTATGTGCTGGTGATCCGAGGCTTCACTGGCAATGTTGAGTTTCATTCATGAGTTCATTTGGCAGTCTTCTGCCCAGAGAGGGTGTGGATGCCCCATCCCTGGGGGTGTTCAAGGCCAGGCTGGCTGGGGCCCTGGGCAGCCTGGTGTAGCTCCAGGCCTGGAGGTTGGTGTCCCTGCCTGTGGCAGGGGTGTTGGAACTCTGTGATCCTTGGGGTCCTTTACAACCCCGACCATTCAATGATTCTATGATTTGTGCACTCCCAAAACTCATCCACCAGAAAGAATGCTGACGGGTATGTTGCACTTGTGGGTGCACCTTTCCCATGGGGATCCACACCACAACCATTTAGTAAGTCCCAAGGTTACTTATGGGACAATAACATCATGATGGTAACACCTTGGTGCTGCTGTGAACCTGTCCTGTGTGACAGAGAGAGTGATGGGCTGCATACAGGAGGTATCTCCTTGTAGCCGCTATTTCATTTCAAAAACACATAAGAGATCGCATCCACCTATCCTGTCAGGGTTCACACATGAAGAGCTGGGCCTAGGTAGGCTTCCCAGCTCTATGAGGGAACACTGACCTACAGCATATTCAGTCAGGGAAAGCAGCCTGAATTCAGGCTGAACCAGTGGCTGCAGAGAGAATTACAGTAGCTCAGCAGAGGTGGAAATGGATGCCTGGCCTCACCCTGATTGTGTTGCTTGAGAAGGGTTTAGGTAGCACACAGGAGAAGAGCAAGGGTTGGTTTTTTTTTTTTTGAGACATGGAAGCTGTTTGTGGGTTTTACCCATAGATCAAGAATCAGAGCACGAGTCTTTGTGATAAGGCTTCATTTGGAAAGAACGCTGCAGACAGAACACTCTTTCTTTCCTTGTCCTTTCTGTCTGAAAATTGTGTGTTCTTCTCAGTCTTGTTTTGTTTTGCATAAGCTGGATTTTAGGTGGATTTAATGATTAGTTAATAATTGGGTAGCAAGTGTGTGCGAGGCTGAGGCATTGATGATACAAGTTATTTACCTCTTAGTCATAAGCTGAATTCAAATAAAAGCACGGAGCACAAATCCATGCAGAAGCTGCTTAGTAAATGCTGCCAGTGTTACATTTGCAAGTGGATTGTGGTGTGGAAGAGGGTGGGAACCTCTTGCCCAGTCCCACAGCCTGCTGCTGAAAGCGCAGCTGCACTGTAGGAGGGTGTCAGGTATGGGGCATGAGGTCCAGGTACGCAGCATGAGGTCCCAGTAATGGGAATCTGGGTTGTGCCTTCAAAAGTGAAGCCTCTGAGCTGTGGCTGCATGTAAAAACTCTTGATCTAGCAGTCCCCTGCTCCATTTGCTCTACTGTTCTCCCATGGCTTTGCTTTGCGATGGCTCCAGTGTCAAGCAAGGGCTCATCGGGAAGAAAAGGGTATGAGTCTGTCTGTAGTGCAGATCTGGCTTCATCTTGTATTGTTCCAAATGTGGACACTGTTCAAGTAGCACATGCTCTTCCCCTGGTTAGTTGAAATGGGCAACAATCATGAGAAGAGGCTCAAATCCCTAGAAGAACCTTGCCATATATTCTCCCACTTTCCCTTCCTTCCCTGCAGAGCAGCAGGAGAAGGAGCGGGATCCCAGCCTGGTCTGTCCATCATCCAGAGAAATGTTGGCAATGGCCAGCAAGAGCAAATTCTGCTTTCAGTTACTCCTGAGTAATCCTGTTATGAATGAGGTTCCCCAGGAGTTTATGGACTGCACAGGAAGACGAGACAACCTGCAGGTTCTTTATGATGATGGATAGCGGCTGCAGCAGGGACACATTTTATCTCCCCTGTTGTTTATGGGGCTGACAGTGGAGAAAAAGAAAACAGCATGAAAGGCATAAAGCTGCTAATGAAGAACGTTTGGTTTCCCCTTCTGCCCATGTTGCCTCCAAACAGCACCTCGGGTAGACGGAGTGTATGTGAATACTGCAGGGGGTGAGGGTGTGCATCGTGTCCAGGGGACCACAAGTAAATGACAGTACTCTTGAGTTTCCTCTTCTCATCATCCCTGACACTTGCCTGTACCGCTTTCTCTTGGGCACATAATCCTGAGCCCAACTGTTTGTGTTTCCCCCTGGTTTGTTGACACGAGTTTGGAGCAGGAGCTGTACAAACCAGTGGATAACTCTCTTGCTGGTCTCCTCTCCACAGGCGGGCTCAAGAGCGCATGTCTGTTCAGCCTCACCGTCTACACCCCAGCTTTGACTTCAGCCACCAACTGCAAACTCCACAGCCCATGGGGACCCAGCCCAGGTATCTAGCCGAAGGCACGGACTGGTAAGTCTTCCACACTTCACTAACATGTTGAATGAGGTTTCCAAAAAGTCCTGCAGTGGCTGCAAGGGTCAGTGGCTGTCATCACAAATGGATGTTTTCATGAAAGCTGACAGGTCGGCTCAACAGATACGACATGGGGAGTGTGGCATGGGAGTGTGGCATGGGAAAACTCATCTCTGGGAGGACCACAAGCGTATGCTAAAGCTGTTATACATATATAGAGCAGTAGTGAGGCGCTGATATTGCCCACAGCTTTCCATCCCATGGATGTAGACTGCAGCCAAACACCGATCTTTCTGCAGGGAATATTCCTGCTGCAGGGCACATCCAGAGTCTTTCTCCTGTAGCCCAACGTGTCTTCCTGAAGTAGATACTCTGCTGCCCACTGGCACTCAATAACAGCGGCCACAACTATTACTGTGGTCTAAATTATAGATCGTGGGTGTTGCCCTGCCCAGAAGGGTGGTGTGAGAGAATTAATAGCTGTTAATCATTCTCCCAGTGTCGTGTTCAATAGCCTCTGGAAAAGGCAAGCAGGGAATCGAATGTTTCGTTTTCAGAGCAGGTTTTGAGCTCTTGCACAGTTAACAGGGTATGGGGATGCACTTGGAAGGAGAGGCAAATAAAACCGTACCTCTGAATAGCTGCTCGTTAGCAGAGCGAGGTCCGTTCTGCGCATTGAATGGGAAAAAAATAGCATGTGAACATGTAATTAGAGACAATCGCACTGTGTGTGCACAAGGGGACCGAAATAAAATGTCACAGGAAATCTTAATTATGGCATTTCCTAACATCTGAGTGCTTTTCTCTGCAAACGGAGAGTCCTCTTTGCATTGGGGAAAGGGGAGTGTTACCCCCTTCTGGGGTAATAACATGCACCTAAAGTATGGCCAGATCCTTCTGCCATTTTCTTCTCAGGTGTCCCCATTACTGGCACCACTGCGAGCCGAATTTGGCCGGGATGACATTGTTCAGATCAGTTTGCAAAGCGGTTTGCGTACCATTGGGATAGAGCCATTCTCTCTGCCTGTCTTTCAGCGCAGAGCATTTAATTACAATCATTAGAAGGATCTGATACAGCATCGCTTTGTGTTCCCCTCCTCCTTCCTCCTTTTTACCCCCCGTGCTGCTCCATAGCCTTGTAAAACCTAAGGAGCGGGGATGACATAAATCATACACTGTGTATATATATTTGGGTGACTCATTTCCCCCTGGGGCACGTGTACAGTTTTGCTCAGTGACAGATACAAAATCTTTCCTCTAATGTGTTACCACCGCGTGAGCAGCGCTGGCGCTTGCTCCGAGGCGGTGGGTGGTAGGCACCGTCGCGGGAAACGGGGATGGAAGGAAGTTCTGAAGGTGGTCAGTCATCTCAGACAGCCCAACCTTGATTAAAATCTTCTGGGGAAGGAGAAATAAACTCCCATTCAGTTCCTTAAATCATCTGCATTCTCATTGACCAACCGGTTATCTGAGTCCTTATCTTTCACTTTTTGATAGGTGGCAGCCAAAGGCATCAAAGCTCTTGAACCTCACAGCTGAGCATCAAGATGAGGTGTCCTTGTAGCACAAGCTATAGGGTGATGGCTGGTTTTGGGTTTCTTCAGCTGATGTGCTCTTCTTACTCATCCGCAAAGCCCGGAAAAACACTGGTCCGGTGTTCTGCTTTGGGCACTTCCGTAGGCCCACAGCATCACTTCAGGAGCCCTGGTATCTGATTTTAAAGACCCAGATACACCCATGCAGGAACAGTTCAGCAGTGTTGATACTGAAATTACTTCTACAAGTTAATAATGGCTGTTCATCTTAGAGAGATCTCTTCAGTCCTTGATCTGAAAGTATTCTTTGGATTATCACATCTATTTTTTAGGCAGGGAGTATGAGAAGGCAGTGGGAGTGGCCAGTGACAGGGCTGGGAATGGACCCAAAGCCTCCTGATTTCCAGCTGAGCTCTCCATCCACCTGGAAGCAGTTCCAGAAATTGGATAAACCTCCAAAATTTTGACACAGGAACTGGGAATTCTCAGTCTTGCCAATTCCCACCCTGCTTGTCAGTCACTTGCTGTGTTTTATCCCCTGACAGCTCTGTCTGTCTGGGATGTGGCTAGGACAGGGCCAGCAGGAACAGTCCCAGCAAGGAGAGTCCCTCTATTTGCTTCAGCTTGCTGCAGGGTCGTGGGACCTATTGGGCATCACTAAAAGCCTGGAGCTTTTGCCTGGTACACCGGCTGTCCCGGTGAAGGATTCCTGCACTCACTGTCCCCTCACAACCGTTAGCTGTTGGGCCAACACAGTCTCACAGCTGCTGGAGGACATGTCTGGGCTGATCTTACCAAGCTGTGGTGCTCGCTGCCACTATCCTTCGTGGAGGGAAAGAGAAGTTTGAGGATGAAATGGGAAGCCACCTCTGTGCTCTAATGAGCTCAGTTTTTGCAAATGTGAAGACAATGGCTATTAGAGCGCTGGCTTTTGTAATTACGATGAAGTGAATGACGTTCAAAGCTCTTGTCTGCTGAGACTCGTTGGCTGGAGACAGCAGGGATCGGCTAATTGGATTATAGAGGGGGAGGCTGTGTTGTCTCTGCTCATCCCCTCCGCACCATGACGTGGGGACGGGCTTGCAGTTTGTCTCTGTGTGCTGGATTGGGCAGCTGGACATTTGCTGGGATCTTAGTTATGCCAAGTCCTGGGATTGAACTGGGCTATTTTTCTGGAGGGAAGAATTGTCCAGACTCACCAAGCTGAGCATCGGCTCTGTTTGCCTGGGGCAGGCTGTGTGTGGGCAGGTGGGACCATCAGCTATGTCCCGCTTCATTGACCTTTGCCTGCTGGTTGTGTGACACCCTTTCCTACAGCAGTGTCATTCAGGAACATCTTAAAATCTTAAGAAAAGAAATCCCAAAACCACCACCACCACCAAAAAAAAAAAACCCTAAACCCTGGGCTGGGAGATCTCCAAGAAGAGCACAGGCATATGACAAGCCCCTGGTTGGTGCCCAGCTGGCTCCTTACAACTGCCCAGAATGGTCACCAGACTGTCCCTGAGTAATTAGCTGCATTCCTACAAATATCCAAGGTAAAATGTAAATGTTTGTGGTGATAGCAGCACAGGGAGGACCTGGTCTGGCTGAGTTCAGTTACCAAGCCTGGCTATCAATTGAGAAACTGAAATGCTCTTGCTCCAGTACTAGCAGGCTGTGTCTGTGCAGCTCTTGACCCCAGCTAACACAAATGTCAGCTGGCATAAAACCAACCCCTCACTCCTCCATGCTGTCCTGGTGGGCGACTGCCCAAAATAGAGGAAAGTCCCCGCCAAGCAGTAGCATCGCTTCAGGCTGAGGAGCCCACAGCAGCTCGCCTGTGGAGGTTGCCCTGGGAGTGTGACCCAACTTGCCATAAGCCACACAATGAAACCATGCAGTCACATCTGTACCTTCATCCTTGCATCCACAGGGACCTCAGTGTTGATGCGGGACTGACTCACACTCAGTTCCAGGTCCGTCCGGTCCCTCAGCCCTATCAGCATTACTTAGCCACACCTCGGATGCACCATTTCCCCAGAAGCACATCCTCGACACAGATGGTAAGTGAAACGCTGCTACTGAGAAATGTTTTATGCATTGTCTGCCAGAAGGCAGTCAAAATAAAGGCTGCTATCTTTCTATCACCTGTCTTCTGTGAATCCCACTTATCTCCGGCCGTGGGAGGGAGTGTCTGAAACGATAATGTTGCATCATTGCACACTGGATCAGAGAAAGGAAAGAAAAATCTCAGCTGCTCTGGAAAGATTCGGTCCATCCTGTGTGGGACCGCACTCACGAGCTGGTCTGCAAAGCCTGGGTGGGATGTGAGAGACTCAGCAGTTATTACTAAAAATATTATTAATTCTGGAATGAACCATGGGCTTCCAGGGCTTTTTGTGTGCAGGGTTGACAGCAGGTGACTCTGTCTCTCTTGGGCCAGCCCCAAGGACCATCCCTTACCACATCAGTTTTGATGCTGCCCGTAAAGGTTTTGCATCACCTCTTGCAGAGGTGGAGGTGGGGCTTGATGAGAAGAGGGGCTGAGTGGGGTCATTTGCTGTCCCTTCTCCTAGGAGGGTGCTGTATTTAAAGGTGAGCTACACCAAGCACTGCTAATCCTTAAAGAACCTTCAGAAATCCCATGAGGGTGGTTTTTCCTCATGCTAATGGTCAGACCCTGACACCTGCGTTGTACAGCGAGGCTTAAAGAATCCAAGCTTGGGTGAGGAGAAATCCATCCATTTAACACCAAATAAAATATCCCTTAAGCTGATCGATGGTGAGAGTTTGGAACTGTGATGTTATAGATGTGAAAAGAGTTATTGTAACAGATGATTCAGAAGAAGTTCACCCTCTTAGTTACCATTTATTTGAGATCTATGTAATAAAACCTTGGGTTTTGACTGTTGAAAAGCTTCCACTGTGGAAGGTGCTGGTCTGCTCTTCCGTTTTGAGTTTTTAAAGTGGGGTGTTTAAATCAGGGTAACACCAGGGTTTCTGGGGGCTTCATTTTCCTCCCTCGCTTCCCTCAGGTTGTTCACGAGATCAGAAATTACCCTTATCCTCAGCTCCAGTTACTCGCTCTTCAGGGACTGAACCCGAGCAGGCACACGTCGGCCGTGCGGGAGAGCTATGAGGTACGTACCTCCGCCCCTGGAACTGTTACTAAATCTTTAAGTGCTGGGAACTGGTGTGAGCTCTGGCATACATTTGTAAGGCTGCTTTGTGGCGGTGGAAGTTGCTCTGAGTCTTGCAGCAGTTTTAGTAATAGCTGGGAGGTGAAGGGGTTGAGTGGGTTTGGGTTACTCTGGGGTCCCTGGGCCTGGATTGGGTTGACTCTGGCTCACCTCATGTCTCTGAGAAAAGAGCTTCAGTTCTACAGGGCTTCGTCTCTCAGCCTGTCAAACAGAGCTCAAATTCTACCTCAATTTCTGAAATATTGGATGTCCAGCTCCTTGCTCCCTGCCTCAAACCCTTAAGTTATCTGTCCAAGAGACAGGGCTCAGATTCATCAGTAAAGCATGACTGATTTGGGGATTTGAGGGACTCTTCCAACAAGGAAAAGGCAGGATGGAGCCTGGGTCCCCAGCAGGTAGAGTGGGGTGGTGGGACCTCATGCCCCAGGAACAACGCTGGTGACACTTTGCTGCTCTTCCTGCACCACAGGAGCTGCTGCAGCTGGAGGACAGGCTGGGCAGTGTGAGCCGGGGCGCTGTCCAGAACACCATCGAGAGGTTCACCTTTCCCCACAAGTACAAGAAGGTGAGCAACCCCGAAACCGCGGTATGGCTGTCAGGCCCCCTTTGCTGGCAAAGGATTGAGGGCATAGAGAGGGCAGAAGAAAGGACTTTGGTGGGTTGTGGTCCTCAGAGGTGGCCAACCTCCTCCATCTATGTTCCCCAAAACGCAGGAGGAATGTAAAATCCAGAATTAGTGCTTTGAGATCTTGTGGGGGCTCCTGGGCTGAAGCAGTGGTGTGGCTGAGCTGGCAGTTTCTCACTTCTAGACTAGAAAGCTGCAGGCCAAATTTTCCAAATGGTCTCAACCTTCTCCCCCACAGCTTGGTAAGAAGATGCACACCCCAAGAGGGCTCCATGCATGCAGACCCACCCTGTTCTGCATGCGAGAGGCACACCCCACACACCCTGCAGTGAGGGTGATGGTTCCATGGCGTGATGGAGCTTGTCCTTCATTCATTTTTCAAGAGGCCCCTCCTCTGTTGGAGCTGATCTCCTGCCCATCATCAAATGGGTGTCATGGGGATTTTTGGGGTCATGCTAATTAGCAAATGGGGAAGATGATCATTTATGTGGTAATTTGGCATGTTGGTCATTGGTGGCTGGGTAGTAACAAGTAGATACTGCCCAAGTTTTACTGCCCAAGTTGGAAGTGAGTCAACTTCTGCTGTGCTTATCTCTGACTGCACCTCCAGTGGATCCAGAAAAATCTATGGGGAAAAGAGGAGAGCTGACAGGTGAAGCACTGCCCCACAGTGTAGGTGGGGCTGGGCCAGTGGCTAAGCTGGCGTGGGGCTCAGTATTTGCCCTTCCTAGCAGTGGTGTCCCCACATGCTTTGGGGTCTCTGGGAGGAATCTCCAGCAAAGAAGATCATGGGGCCATCCCCCCTGTAAAGAGGATGGAGGAGGGGTGTGGGGGAGGAGGGGTGTGTGTGAGCTCTGTTATGGCAACAGAGGACAGGCTGCTCCTTGGAGCACTACCACCAGTTCCACTGCCACTAGCCCCAGGAGAAAACATGCCAACCAGCAACATGTTGGTGGTATCCTCCCCTCATTGGCTGTTTCCACTGCATTAGCTTCCCCAAGGTGGAGGGTCTGTCTGATACATGAAGAGCCTACTGTTTGCCTTCCTGCTGCTACTCAGGCTTGGGAGAGCTTTAGAGGGTCAGGTCCTAACCAAACAATGTCTTTAACCTTGCTGCAGAGAAGACCACAGGAGGGTAAAGCTGAGCAAGAGGATGGAGAAGAGTCGGACACTGATGAGAAATGCACAATCTGTTTGTCCATGCTGGAAGACGGAGAAGACGTCAGGTACAGTCCTCCCACCCACCCCCTCTGCCTCTCGGTGCTGCCTGAGTTATTTGGATTGATGCTGCTGTGCGCTGATGGGATTGTCCCTGTTCTGGTCCTAACAAACTCACCTGAGCTGCCACAGGGTCTGGGAACCTAATGCTGTTTAGATGGATATTGTTCTGGGCTGTATTTAGGAGCAGGCCAGGTGGCAGGTGGCAGAGACGGATGGGTCTCAGGTCTCCGACAGCCATCTGGAGCTCAGGGACATCAACATCTGAGCTTGACAGATGACCAAAAGATGAAAAAAGGGGAGTGTGGCTGTGAAATTCAGGGGAGCTTGGCTTGTGTCCAGGGTGGAGCTGCTTTGCTGTAGAATAAGCGAGCTTGCTCTGCCTGCACGGTTACATGAAGCCATCCTGAGCCAAGAGCAAAGCCCCAGTTATCCCTCACAGACATCCCCAGGTTCTTCACCGGGTTCAACCTCTGCTTGTGGCAGAGGGTGGGGACAAGCAATCACACAGGGCAGAGCTACCATGGCCGAAGGAGCTGCAGGTGGAGGGTGCAGCTGCATTACCCCATCCTGATCCTCACCCTTTAATTTCTTTAAACCATTAAGAAGAGCTGTGATCCTCTCGCTCCCTGTCGTGGTTCAGGGTCCCTCCAGCTCACAATGGTGAGCAAAGAGACAATGAAGGTCCTGTAGCTGCAAAGAAAACACATGACACATGCCCTGGGGCACACCAGACACCCACAGGGGAGCAGTGGGGACCGCCCCAACTGCTAATGACTTGCAATGATGAAGAACCAAGAGGCTCTGGAGTATAACCTAATACTCCTGAAAGGTTAAAAAGCAGCAGCCAGGGCCATTAATTGTCCAACTCAATTGAGGAGGGTGTGGAGGAGGACACCATCGCTGCCCCACTGCCTTGACATGACTGGGGGAGGGCTTAGGACCCAGGCAGCACTGGTGTCACTACATCTGTGCTTTCCCATGAGAGAAGCAGCCCTGGCTGCTGCTTTTTGGCTCTTCCTTCCTAACAGGGTGGTACTTCTCTCTCTGCAGGCGGTTGCCCTGTATGCATCTCTTCCACCAAGTGTGCGTGGACCAGTGGCTCGCCACCAGCAAGAAGTGCCCGATCTGCAGGGTGGACATTGAAACACAGCTCGGCTCGGACAGCTGAAAGAACTGGCTGGACACACCATTTTCCTTACCAGGTCATATGGCCATAAACCCTTGCAGCAAAATTTTTTGCCTTCTGAGCCATTTGATTGAGAGGAAAAGTCTGCAGGCACGTTAGTGAGGAGGAGGAGGAGGAGGTGGCAGTACAATATCTAGCAGTAGGAGATATTGCACATACGCAGGATACGGGCCCGTGGAAAGGGAGCTGGCATTCCCGGAGCTCAGAGACCCCGTGCTGCAGAAGATTTAGTGTTGAACATGAAGGAACTAGTTGTGGTAGTCTGGCCTGTCAATCCTGCATTTCATGAGGATTGTATATATACCTCTCGAATACGTAGAAACATGTTAGGGGTCCTTTAGCTATTTCTATGGATGGCAGCTGGAGCATGTTAGCTTAAGAAATGTTGTGTTTGATGCCCTACTCATCTTGTGGTGGACATGTTGCTGTTACCTAATTTGCACCAAATATTTTTTCATAGATTCCTTATTTTGGTGCCTGATTAATACATTGCAGAAGGGGAATAAAGAGGTCAAGCTTTCCCACCCTTGTGAGGGAAGAGGCGAAAAAGCAAAATCCTGTTTACAGTCAGAAGGGTTGTGCTCTTTGCCTCGGCCGCGTGTGCTTCCTTTCCTTGAATTTACAGTGTGTTGCAAAGTTAGCGAAGCTTTAAAAAAAAATTAACAATTTCAAAAAAAAAAGGAATTAAACGAATGAAGCAATAGGGAGAAGCTTCATTCCTGCTTATCTGCTGCTGCTGGATGCTTTCCGTAGGGGAACAACGCTGGAATAGATGCTTTCTGTATCTTATCGATGTAGCTTCGCATATCAAAGTCCAAGGAAGGGCTGAATTTGTGACTGGCGTTGCCCACGAAGCTTTCTCCCGTGTGCTGTGAGGTGGGTTGGCTTCCGCAGCACCGGTCAAAAAATGATGGTTACTGGAGTCAGCACCTACAGCTATGCTTTGGGGTATAATAGTGGCCAAGTGCTGAGAGGTGTACGCCGGCTGGCTCTTCCCCTGTGCAAAAGGCACCTCTGACACCGGGACAAGAGACAACTCACTGCTCACAAGGCATCTCTGAGGCAGAAAGAGCTTTGGTGCGGGAGGGGAAGGCAGGTTGGTAGGGGGTTTGACACTTTCTGCGTTGTCACCCTGCACCTATGTGTGTTCGTGTGTGCGTTCCAGGCCGTATCTGTACGGAGAGTGCCGTGAAGCCTCATTGTGTTCACACTCAGAACAGACTCGGGGGTAGTCCATGAAGGGGTGAGCTGCTGTGATCTGAGCTCTCTCTGGAATACAGACCTCAGCACACCAAATGCAGGGACCAGGCTGAAAACCTTCCAGACATCCGGCATTCACTAACAAAACCCTATTTTTCAATTATTTTTTAAAAATACAGCTTTTTTTTTTTAATAGCTTCCCCCTCCCCCCTCCCCCATACTAGGGAAGCAAAAGAGAATGATGAGGAGCAAGGGGAGTTAGTTGGGAGTGTTATACATTGAAAATGCTGGTGTGGCGGCGATGATTTCTGGCTCCCCTCAGCATCTGTTTTGCCAGAGCAAAGTGATGCTCTCCAAGTAGAAACGATCATAAATTATCACTGGGGAGATCGTGGGATTCCTGTGAGCTGTAATAGGAAAACACCAACTCCTGAGGTATCCCAGGGGTTTATATTTTTTTCAACAGCTGGAGAGGGGAGGGGAAGAGGGGAGGCATGTGGAGTGTGGGAACACAGGAACATCCCTCTCTGGCTGTGCCCGGGAAGTGGAGGGGGACATGTGGAGGCTTATAAGGGAGATACAAGGAAGAAATTTTTTTGGATGGGAGTGGTGAAGCACAGGGTGCCAGAGCGGTGGCAGATGCCCCATTCCTGAAAACATTCCAGGTCAGGTTGCATGGGTCTCTGGGTGACCTGATCTGGTAGCAGACATCCCTGCCCATGGCAGGGGGTTGGACTAGATGGTCTTCAAGGTCCCTTCCAGCCCAAACCATTCTGTGATTCCGTGATATGTTTGCCACCCGGTGATGGCTCTTTAGGGGATGCAGAGGTCCCAGCTCTGACCAGAGGGTTGTGACCTGCTTGAGTCAGGGAGTAGGCCATCAAAACCTACAGTGCTTGCTCCAGTAGCAGCAGATTAAAAAATAAGACTGATATTACTAATAATGCAGAGAAGCAAAGTAAGGCTTTGCTAGTAGAATACACTGTAAGCCCGTCTGGTCCGTCCAGGCGTGAGCTGGGGATGAAACAAGGGAAGGAATGCAACGATGGGGATCCTGGCTGGGCAGGGAGGGAAGGATCGCTTCCAAACCGTGTGTTTTCTTAAAGCCTATGCGAAAGTATTACTATTTGCCTAATGAACAAGCACAGTTTTTAAAAAACAGACAAACAAACAAAAAAAAAAACCCACAAAAAAACCACCCCACACCCCCAACCTTGGTGAAGAAAAGCACCAAAACTCCCGTGGTCTCGTGTGAGTGACTGATCCCGAGGTGCGTGCGGATTTACAGCGTCTGGTGTTGCATCGGTGTGTCAGGTTCCTTTGAGTTTAAATAATTTGTACGAGTAGGTTTGCGATAATAGGGTGAGTCTAAAAACAAAACAAATGACAACAACAACAACAACAACAACAAAAATATATAATCTCTAGAAACAAAACATCGATAGTTTACAGGGTTTTGTGAGTTTAAATGCCTTATATTTAACAATCATAATTTATGACTAACTTGTAGATATTGTGGGTTCTTATTTAATTATTTTTATAGTTGGTTTTTTTTGCATTTTTAATTATAATTTATTTATTTAGAAATTAATACTAATTTTTTTTATTACTCCTATTACCTCATTTTTGCATTGTTTCTGGGAATGGAATGCTTTGCATGCGTCGGTACTTAAAAAAAATAAAAAAAATTAAACATGGGATGTGGGGGGGGTAATGCTTATCTTGTCAAAAAAAAAAAAAGAGAAAAAAATCAGGGTGTGTGATTACAAACTGTATTACTGTGGTGCTGTTACCTTGGATACATTCCATTAAAATGCAAACCTTTGATTCTGTATGCTGTGACATAGTGGAAAACTGCAATATAGTGACTGTGTTTAGCACATATATATGAATATTATTTGCACTCATAATCAAAACTCTGGTGGTCCTTTCACCTGCGCCCTTGCGCATTGAAGGCGTTGAGCGGCTCTCTGCAAAACCAAAACCGTTTTGGTCGATCCCTGCTGCCTCCTTGCCCCTCACCCCTCCTCCCCGATGCCGCTGGTGATGTTGCTTCTATTCTTGCTGCGTGTGTTACCCTGCAATAACACCTGGCGGGTCCCTGCTAACAGACTGTGCTTGGGGGGGATGTGGGGGGCTGTGTGCATCCAGCACAAGGCTGCGGCCTGCTTCAAAAGCTGAGGGAGGAAGACCAGGCATGGCGGCTCTACGCAGCTTCCGGTGCCTGCCTGGGCTCGGCCTGGCTCCTCAAGCACTCTGTGCGGGCACCCGGCTGGGCCCTGCAGGGAGGAGGAAGGAGTCCTTCGCCTTCGCCTTCGCTTGGAGGCAACAAAACAAAGGGATTACTTACAATTTGTAAGGGCTGACCCCTGGTCTAGCTGAGGTGGGGGGGACTGGGAGTGATTTGGGATCCCTTTGTAGTGCTAGGCCACAAGCCTTTGTACAACCCAGCGGTAAAACACACGTGGAGCAGAATCCTTCTTGAAAACCTTCCAGCTGACATCCCACTCCTGCACCAGTGGCCAAGCATCCCTATCCCCAGTCCCAGCCCCAGCCCCAGCCACACCACTGCCGCTCCACACTGCCCTTTCCCAAAAGGCTCGTGGGTATCAAGTGCTCGCCTCTCGCACGAGGCTCAGGGCACTGTTGGTAATGTTTTTAAGCTTTAAGCCATAACCGGTCACAGGTGCTTGGCCACATACAGACAGAAGTGGGGTCTGACACATGCTCAGCCAGTAGCTGCCCCACACACCCTCCAACTCCCCCAAAAGGCTTTGGATGCAACTTTATTTTGGATTAGAAAGGTACAAAATGGCTGTCTCTTGATTTTTCTTTCTTTTCCCCTCTCCGTCCCTTCAGGGTGCTGCTTTGCTTTGTTGACATTGCCTTACCCTGGGTTTGAAACCATTTTTATTATTCCCCCTCGCCTTGCTGCTCTGTAATGCTCTCACCTTGTATCCTGCAGCTGTGGTTTTGAGCCATTTTGGGATGGGGACAAAGGAGGGGTGGTTGGGTGTTCCCCCACCCCCAGCAAAAGTGCTGTGGAAGGGATAAGCAAAAACCAGGAGCGAGCAAACAGGAAAAGAATCCCCTGCTTTAATGACTCGGGCTGGTGAAAGGATCACCCACATTTTTGTACTCCTACTGCTGTTCTGTTGTGCTGTGCAACATTTTGCTACATAGACTATTTTATAGAAGAAAGCTAGAAAAATATTTATTATTAATATTAAAGCAATAGTGCATTGAAGAAATGAGAAGACGTTAGAAATTGTGTAAAATGCTTAGATTCACTTTTGGTGGATTTTTTGTACTTTATTTATAACTAATAAAACAAACTGCATTGCTAACTATAAACCTGTGCCACACAGAAGCAGCCTGGCAAAGGAAGTCGCTTGGTCTTTATTTACCAGTCATTTCTCATTTCCTTGGGTCGGAGCCCAGTGAATCTTTCATCTTTTGCTGTCTTTGGACTTGGATGTGCAAAGGTGACACTGCTGGGCGTATAGAATACCCTGCCCAGCTGCTTTGGAGTGTGTTGGGGGGGCTGTTAGTGCTTGAGCTCAGTGGCAGGGGCAAGGTGAGGCCCTCCACGCTGGGCATACCGCTGTGCATGATGTCCCGTGGCACCACGTTTGTGATCCAGTGCCAAAATCAGTCTCCAGAACTAGGAAATCTAGAACCAGGCTGGAAATTGCCCATTAAAAGGGAGATTTCTCCTCTAAACACATCCCTGTGGGATATTTCCAGGAAGTCCAGCAGGCACACTGACAGGTCCTCCCATCCTCACAGAGGAGAAGTCTCTCCCCTCTCCCTTGGGGAGTCTCTTTGTTTAATAACAAAGAGAAACTTATTGAAAAGAAAAAAATATTTAAAAAAATCCTCCAAACAAATACAGATATACTTGAGGGCATTTTCAATCCTTTTGTCACCTTTTGGGCAGCCCAAGAGGGCTGAGCATCCAGCTTCCCACCTTGCACAGCTCATTCTGTAGGCCTTCTTGCACTTCTGTTATTCCCAACAACGAAGGGTGCCAGTCTCTGCTCCTATCTGCTCTCGATTCAGCTGTTCTTCCTCACACACTTCACCTAGAAAGGCTGAGACTGGTCCCCATGCTTTGACTACATGATTAGACTAAATACCCCTCAGAGACAGGTGGCCAGTAATCGTGGAGATTTGGTTCCCACTGACGGAGGGAATTGCTCCTCCGGCATCCAGCAAAAGGCTGCACAGAGCGATGCGCCATACCCAGGGCAGGATGAAGCTCCCATCACAGGAAGCTTCTGGAAATTGGGAAAACAGAAGGCAGATTAAAGACGACCCGCTGGTCCAGCTCCAATCTCAGTTGCTTGCTCGGATCTTGCTGGTGTCCTTCGAAAGGGTAACGCCGATGGCAGAGAGAGGAGGTTGAGATGGCAATCGGTTTCGCTTCAAAGCAAGCACACTGCTGCGACCTGATAGCAGCCCTGCAGAGCGTGGGGAGCGGTAGCTGGGAGAGGGGTCTGTGCCCGCTAAGGTGCGTAACAGCACGGGCCAAGACGCGACATCTTTATTCGCTGCGAGCATCTGCTCTCACAGCTGTTGCCTGGGGTTGGGAGGCTTAGCTTTTATTTGTGTTCTGCGGTATCTAAATCCTCTTCTGGCCCATGGGTTGCAGCTCAGAGCTGTACAACCCCATTGGTAAACACTGATTTTTATTTTTTGTTGTTGTTGGGTTTTCTTTAATGAGGCTTTTTTCTGTGTCAGAATGGGCCTTTGTGGGTAACAATGGAGCCCGGGAGATTACACGACGTATTATTCACAGTCCCCAGTTACTCTGCCTTCACACACTTGAGGTTTGGTACAGGCACGTGATGCAGTTAAAAAATATTTCAAATAATTTGGTGTGTCCTGCAGCAAGAAATGACCTGTCCCTCTTAGCATCCAACCCTGCAAAGGACGCCTTGGTTATGCTTGTTTTCACTGGCAGCACCCAAGTGCTCTCACAAACATAGGCTTTCATTGGGCTCCTAAAATGATAGGGACAACAGGGACAGGACCACAGGATAGCCTGGTTTTGGAGACTCCTGCTGGTTTCACCACTCTTGCCCTTTGCTCTTGCTTGGTTTTGTCTGAAGGCATGTACACTAAACCCACACCAATTAAGAAACAAAGAAGGTGGAGGGGGAGAAAAGAAAGGTAGAGAGGTGCAGGGGATACAAGATCTGTGAACCTGCCCGGCAGCTTCAGGGAGTTGTGTCCCAGCAGGCAGAGACTGCTGGAGTCCTGCAAAAGGCACAGCCCTAGGATAATTTTGGTTTTTCTCCTCCTGGCTTCTCCACTTGGCTGAGAATGGGTTGGTTTTAGCAGCTTAATGCAACTCCATCCCTTGTAAAAATTCCACTCTTGCCTCCTTACTTTCGCAGGAAAGGTTCTTCCAGTGATGTGACTGCCCAGAGCCAGGGCAGAGTTGAGCTTTGCGCTTGTTTGTGCACTCTTGGGGGACAATTTTTGAAGTCTTTAGAAGAAAAAAGCAGAGCTTTTTCATGCTTTGCCCAGTTTACTTTCCTGGGAGGTGGTGAGGCTGCTGACCCCATGCCAGCAAACTCCCCCTCAACCCTTTTATAGGGCAGCATTTCTGGACATCAGCACAGCTTCTGTGTTGAACACACCCATCCAGTGATAGCAGGTGGTTTAGATGGCAACCCAGCTATCTGCAAGCCCATCTCTCACCTGGGAAGTGATTTGGTGATCATAAAGATCTTAATTCCTGCTTCAACAGGGCTTTAATCCATGGGTGTAGCTACTTGCTACACATGATTGCTCTCAGATACCAGTACATCTCATATGCAAGCTAAGGATTTCTCTTTTCTCCATGTCCCATGCAGGGATGTTCCTGGTGCTCAGAGCATGGAGCAGAGGAGCTCCCACATATGACACAGTGAATTTGCTCAGGGGATGGCAGGCTTTAAACTTGCTGTGCTGCAGTGATGCTGCAAAAACAGCATCTCTGTCATCTCCACCCCGAGTGGGTGCTGACTGGAGCCAAAGGGAACTGCTGGGACTACGTTTTAATGAGGAGAGGTCCTATTTCATTGTAGCATGCATTTGGCTAAAACCAGGGCAAGTCCATCAACAGGGAGTTTTATTTTTCACAGGCCTGGAAGGCTGGAGTGGGAGAGAAAGCAGAGACATCAAAAACCTGACCCCTTTTTACCATCAAAACACCGCTGCTTTGAGACGATGCTGCGCAAGCGCACCAAAAGCTCCAGGCTCTGTTCGTGGGATGCCCCCCTGGATGTCTGGGGATCCTGAGCACCACCCCATCCGGGATGCAAACCCACCAGCTGCCCCCAGCACCCGCCTTCAGCCCTCCCGGCTCCTCCTGCCAGCTCCCAGCTCCCAGCCCCAGCGCTGGGTCCTTGCTCAGAGCTCGGTAGCACCCAGTCTGCAGGGAGGAGGGAGGATACAGCCAGTAAAAGGCTGCTATTATTATTCCCTTCAGCGAGGAGTTGATCATTGACAAGGTTGATTACTGGGCTCATTTAAGCAACTTGTTCTGCTCCAAAACCACCAGTTACCATAAAGGATCCTAAAATGATTTAGTCTGAGCTATTATTTGCAAGCTGGCACTGGAAGCCCCAACTGCACTCAAGTCTCTTCCTTCAGTGGTTCCTGCTCCAGAAAATGAGCAGTACTTCCCTGGCAGTGCTTTGGTGCGGTGCAGCAGTTTACAAACAGGCAGGAGAAGCCACCAGCACCCACAGCACAACCCTAACTCCTGTCTCAGTGTCACCAGACTTCAATGGCTCCTTGTTTGCCCGTGACCAGGGATTCAGCAGTGGCACATCCAGGTTGTGTCCCAGCAGAAGCTGGCGAGGGACTGAAGGGGGTGGGTGGGCTCAGTGGGTTTAACCAACCCTTGAATCATTTGATCCCCATTTCCACACAGTGTCTGTTTAAACCAATTTCTGGGGGCATGAGGAGGGGAATAACCCTTCCTAGGACATGGGTGTGCCAAGCAGAAGGTCTCATGGCAGCTCAGATTCTTCCCCCTGCCCCCTTTCTCCTCCAAAGGATGCGTCCTGCTGCTTTGCTCCCTGGGGAGGGACACGGAGCTCCAGAAATAATGATTTGTAAACAGCTTTTCTTGTTGGTACCTGCAGAGACGAAAGTAGCTGGTAAGAGCTCATCTCTAGGAGCACTAGGCTTTACCGTGTCCAGGAAATCCCTCCTCCACCACAGACAAAATCCACACAGCAATCCTTATTAAAGGAAAAAAAAAATAATAAAATTAAAGTGAATGGCAGCTGCTCTGAAGCAGAGCCGGTGCTCAGGCCATATAGGGTAAGATTATCCCAAGACAGCTTTGAGTACAGCTCGTGCAGCTTCCCTGCAGTGGAATCTGCTGTTTCTTAGGACTTTTGTTCCAGGCTGTAGACCTCAGCTCTGGGTGGACCTGAATGAATCCAACTTGAGAGCTGGGTTTGGCTGGGGGGAGGAAAGCCCACAGATGGGCAACACCACCCAGATCCCACCGCCTGAGTCCTGGCTGGCTGGGTGGTGGGTCTTCTTAACCTCCTTGCAGAAATCCCTGCCGTGCCCGCTGCTTTTGGTGCAGTGCCTTCTGGAGGAGTGTGTACGTGTGTAACGGACATACGGTGTTCCCAGTCACCAAAAGCGGGAAAACCTGGGATCTCCAAGCTCAATTTCCCTAAATACATCGGCTCAATTCCCTGATCCTCTCTACTCATCTGAGGGGGAAACCCATCAGTGGTGGAGGCCAGTGGGCCAGGCAGAGCGCTGAAAGCAGGTGACAGCAGCTGAGCTGTCAAAGGGTAGTTTATGGCTCCGCTGGTTGTGGCTTTTAATTGTAAACAAGCGAGAAATGCATTTATTCCATTCACGATTTTATACGCCCTTTAAAAAAAGCAGTGTTACTCTTAGAAAAGGTAAGCCCAGGAAGCACACCTTGCTGCTAAAAATCCCTCAATACAAAAAGGCAGCTGTGTGAAAAAGTGAAAGGCGATACAAAACAGTACGGAGGAGTGAAACATGCCGGTGCAGAAGGGACCGAACCCGTCCTGCAGCCCTGCCTTCTTCAGTATCTAGGGAAAAGCTCCCTCCAGATCAACCCGTCTCCCCGGTTTTCATCCAGCCACTTCCCGCAGGGAAAGATGGTGGTCACGCCGGTGGCTGAGTTGGTGATCTCCACCCGCTCCACCAGCCAGCCGGGTGCCAGGCCGCTGTTGTCGTGCTCAATCCGGACTTTTTTTAGCTCTCCCATGTCCAGAGTTTCCAGGTAAAACCTGTTGGTTTTGCCCCGTTCAAAGAGGTTCCTGAACTTCTGCTTCAGCGCCCGCTTTCCCGAGTCCCCGTTCAGCCCAAAGATGGTGATGAACACGTTGGCGTCGGTCCCCGCGCCCTTCTCGAAGCCCGTGACCACGATGGTCTCGTATTTGACTGGCACCAAGCTCCGGGCTTTGCTGGCAAAGCTCTCGGTGACCTTGGCACACTCAAAGACTTTGTAGTCCCGCCTCTTGTAACGCAGAGGGATTTTCACGTTGCACCTGAAGAAGTACCTGCCGAAGGGAAATCGTCAGCATGTCAATGGTATGTGTGGCTGGGCGTGCTACCAAACTGCCCAATATCAACTCCAGCTCTTCTCCATACAGGTGCCAGCCCTAGAAAGACAGCTGTGGTTGAACACTGCAGCTGGAAAAACGCAGGGATCTCCCTAGACGACCACAGGCGCCCTGCACATGGGAGGGTTGGCATGGGCACTGGTCGCCCTTTTTCCTGAGTGATGGCATGTACCCTTAAAGACCCACTGAGGCAGGATGGGGAACCAGCACCTGGCATGTCCCTTTAGAGACCCACTGAGGCAGGATGGGGAACCAGCACCTGGCATGTCCCCTTAGAGACCCACTGAGTCAGGATGGGGAACCAGCACCTGGTATGTCCCCTTAGAGACCACTGAGTCAGGATGGGGAATCAGCACCGCAGCTGCTGCAGCCCAGATAACTGCTCTGAGAGCAGGGAGATCAGCAATCACCCTCACTGACGTTCACATGGTTAAAGCTGGGCTAGGAACTAGGGGAAAAGGGAATGGGAAAGATGGGAGGAGGTTTAAATTTCCCCCTTTCCTCATCCAAATCACTCAGCCCATGTCTCAGCAGGCAGGAAAAAAAAAAAAAAAAAAAAAAAAGCCTGGAGCACAGAAATGATAGGTACCAGATGCTGAAAGCCCTTTTCTCTGCAGTGCTGCCTCTGGTGATGCGCAGGGAGCACATCACACATCCATAAATTACCGTGTACCTGGCAGCTGGCCAGAGGCTGGAGCACTCCGCTTTTAATGATGTATTTCATTTCCAGTGATGCAGATCATTTCCAAATGAGTTTTTCCCTCTTTCACCACCCCCTCCCCCCATGCCTTCTCCTCCCTCTTCACCAAACTGCAGCAGGTCTTGGTGGAGGGGTGCATAGCTGGGTTGAGGGGGGAGAAAGGCTCCTGCCATTGCAGCAGTACCGTGCTGCTTAAGCGCTTCCAACACTTCTGACACCTCCCAAAGCCAAATCAAAGCTCTCCTTTCTCCGGAAGGAAGCTTTGTAAATAAGAAATTGTGTTGGGAGAGAAAATTTTAGGCTTGGAGGCAGAAAAACTGCCTGAGACTGGGGAGAGGGGTTTGCCTTGCGCTGTGGCTTTATTTCTTGGGGTATGAAATACAGCACAGGATGATAGAGCATCATCCTGTAGATAGAGCCCCTGTGAGGGGCAGGGGTAAAAATAAATTACCTTTCTAGCCCTGTTTTGCCAGGAAAAGCTCCTAAATACATCCCTTTCACGTGCTAAGGTTTATGACTAAAAGGCAAATATCCCAGTGCCATTTAAAATTCACAGAATCATAGAATCACAAGGGTTGGAAGGGACCTTGAGAGGTCATTGGGTCCAACCCCCTGCCAAAGCAACTCCCCAGCTCATATCACTCAGATAGGCATCCAGACGGGTCTTGAATATCTCCAGAGAAGGAGACTCCACACCCCCCTGGGCAGCCTGTCCCAGGGCTCCCTCACCCTCACTGGGGAAAAGTTCTTCCGCGTGTTGGTGCGGAACTCCCTGTGCTCCAACTTGCAGCCATTGCCCCTTGTCCTGTCTCCACAGACACTGAAAAGGGACTGGCCAATTCCCCCTGCATCCCATGATTAAGATATTTATAAACATTAATTAGGTCCCCTCTTAGTCTTCTTTTCTGCAGGCTGAACAGCCCCAGCTTCCTCAGCCTTTCCTCACAGGGGAGATGCTCCAGGCCCTTAATCACCTTCATAGCCCTTCTTTGGACTCTCCGGGAGATTCCTGTCTTTTTTATACCAGGGAGCCCAAAAATCTCAGTAACTGTTTTATTTGGGTCCTTGTCTCAACTGACTGGGGCTTTTTGGTGTTTGGGATGGGGAACACCTGATGCCAGAACTTGCTCTCACAGTGAGACCTTGCTCCAGCTGATGTTTTGCAGAGCACAGACTGCTGTGAAGCCAGAGTCGTGAGAGAACAGGCTGCAGGCTTTACTGGTATCTCCTGGCTGCCCTCTAGTTCAATACATTTATTTATTTATCTTTTAAAAATGAGGTCTTTACGAGGAGACCCTTGGCCCCTTCAAGACATATCGTTTCAGCAGTTCCTGCCTACTCCCAGTAAGTTTAATGCATGGATTTGGTCGCACAGCTGGGAACTAAGGGTTCCAGGATTTTCCCCACCAGGAGAAAAGGACGTGTTTTAGTATGTAATTGACTGAGTTTTCATTCAGCAAATATTATTGTGGCTTTTCTGCTGGCTGATTAATTTGCTAGGAGAGGCTCTTGGCTTCTAAAAAAACCCCCAAACCACTTCAATGATTTCTCCTTAAACACTCAATCGTCTCAGCTGGAACAAACTCCTTATATTTAAAATTCCTTAGCAGCCATGGAAATAGCACGGGGGAGAAAATCAACCCACAATTGACTTTGTGTATAATTTCTCTAAAAAGGAGTTTGTTTTGCAGATGGACTGGTTCCCACACGGTGCCTTTGCTATCCGCTCCACGAGTTGTGAATGTCACCCCTCCCCAAAGACCAGGCTCAGAACAAAGCCCATGGGACCTGAGACGCTCAGGGCTCTTCAGGCATGGTCATTTTTCAGCTGTGGCAGGTTTCAGCCATGTTCAGATCAGAGCATACCTCGTTCGGTATGTAACTGCCAATGTTCCAGCAGGCTTTTTGGACCATCCCAGAAGGATCTCGCATCCAAACCAGTCTGAATCAGATGTTCAGGTTTTGTCTTGCTCTCAGCTTTTTTTTTTTCTTTTCCTAGGAGCTGTTTTTACAAGACTTGCCTAAAGGCGAGTCTGTGCAGCCTACAAACCCCTTAAATTTTGTTGCCCACCAGCTGAGGCGTTAATTTGTCCTAGCTGTGAGATTCACTCAAGCCAACTTGTTTATAAACTCCTCTGCACGAGCAAACGTCCTCTCCAACTTGGACCTGCACAGGCAAGTTAGACAGGGATGTTGCGTACCTGACACACTGAATATCTTCTCCTCAGCTTTCAGAAGGGCTTCTGTAGGATCAACAGTAGGAATTCAGTAGGTTCAACAAGGACAAGTGCAGAGTGCTGCACATGGGACACAACAACCCCATGCAGCGCTACAGGCTGGGGGGAGACTGGCTGGAGAGATGTCAGGCAGAGAAGGACCTGGGGGTGTTGGGTGACTGCAGGATGAACATGAGCCAGCAGTGTGCCTGGGTGACCAGGAAGGCCAATGGCATCCTGGCTTGTGTCAGATACAATGTGGCCAGTAGGTCTGGGGAGGGGATTGTGCCCCTGGACTGGGCATTGGTGAGGCTGCACCTCGTGTGCTGGGTCCAGTTCTGGGCTCCTCACCATCAGAAGGACATTGAGGTCCTGGAGCGAGTGCAGAGAAGGGCAACCAGGCTGGGGAAGGGGCTGGAGGGCAAATCCTCTGAGGAGCAGCTGAGGGAGCTGGGGGTGTTCAGGCTGGAGAAAAGGAGGCTGAGGGGAGGCCTTATCACTGCCTACACTGACCTGACAGGAGGGTGCAGAGAGGTGGGCGCTGGTCTCTTCAGCCAGGGGACAGGAGATGGGACAAAGGGAAATGGCCTCAAGCTGCCCCAGGGCAGGGTCAGCTCAGATGTGAGGGAAAAGTCCTTCCCTGAAAGAGTTGTCAGGGCCTGGCTCAGGCTGCCCAGGGAGGGGGCTGAGTGCCCACCCCTGGGTGTGTTTAACAGAGGGGTAGATGAGGTGCTCAGGGATCTGGTTTAGCACAGGACAGGAACGGTTGGATTCAATGATCTTAAAGGTCTTTTCCAACCTTGTGATTCTGGGATTCTGTGATTAAGGTTCAGTAAGACTGTCTACTACTGATGAAGTCTGAAACGCTTCAGGAGGACATATGCAGAACTGCTTAGCATCCTCATGCCCTCCTAGAGCAGTTCCTTGCAGATGAGAAGGCACTTACTTGTTGCAGAGCTCCATTTCAGTTATGATAATCTCTTGGACATGCCAGAAGACATCAGCTTTTGCGGATGACTTCTTCCCATCTTTTGGGCAGTGACCAACACAGATGGCTGCAATATCACCCACGTTCTTTGAAGAAAACTGAAATGTGTCTGTTGCTCCCCTATGGGAAAGCGGGAACGGTTTCAGTTAGCATCTTGAAGGCTGGCAGTGGCTTGTCTCACATGGGCATTAAGTAATTTGCACATGGCTACAGAAGATAGAAGTTAAACCTTCATTTATAGTCATTTGATTTAACCTACAATCATTCAACACAAAGCATAATTTCCATATTTAAATTTAGTATTTTCTCTGATTAGGGGTGACACTTTAAATTGTTGCCACTAGGACTTTCCAGGATAAACTTGAGCTGTTCCACATACAAAATCAATTTGCCTCATTATAGATAAAGCTAAAGAATGACTAATTTCCCCTCTGGCACTTATTCATTCATTCTTGACAAATTCTGTATCTGTTACATATCTACCCACCGTAGCTGCTTTAAATTTGCTGGTTCAGCCACCCTTCCTGAAGCTCAGCTTGAAAATAGTTTAGAGAAACAATAGGTTCCTGTCAAACCATTGGCTCGCTCCCTGTCATGTTCCCTGTGTATCTCTTAGGTTTATCTCCTTGTACTGATCCTTGTTCTAACCTGCCTCAAGGATGGGCTGTGAGTAATGCTTTGGAGAGCGGAGTCTTTAACTCTGCTGGAGACACCATGAGCTGAAGGTCAGACAGAAACTCCTCCCAGTCTTTCATGTTTCACATAAAATCTCAGCTGTTCATACTAGAACCCACATCAGCTGCAATTTTACCTTCCTTTACAAAGCCATGGGTAAAACCTTTTCTCCCTGAAAAGCAACTGAACACCAGCAGTCTCCATGGCTTTGAAGAAGCTCCTGTCTCCCCAGGGCATTCTGTGTCCTTAAAGAACGTAGGAAACTCATCTCGTGTCTGGAGCAGTTTGGTCCCACGTGAGACATGGAATCTACCCCATGTTGCACGGATGTGCCTCCAGCTCTGTGTACCAGGCTGATATTTGGCTTTCCTCACGTGACAGTGATCTTTCAGCCTCCCCCCTTCTCCCCCCATATTCATCTGGGAAGTCAAATCTGAGCAGCCCTGGCAACACTTTGCCTCCAACTATTTTTACTTTCTCCCTGATTTCACTGCCAGTGAGATGCTGCACAGGGAACTAAAACCACCTCCAGCTTCCTTCTGCTCCTCCCAGCTCAAAACCGCACAGCCTCCCCCAGGCATCACCAGAAGCCCACTTTCCTATGCAATAACACAAAGAGACACACATGCACACGTGCATCATCTGCATTTCCTTTTACCCAATGCCTTTTTTCTTAGGATTTTGGAACCTGCTCTGTGTCTGCCTATCGCAGACCAGTTCTGCGTTGTCCCCTTACTCCAGGTGAGAAGCCATTAAGGCTCTTTGGAGGGGGATGAGAAGCAGTATGGCACAAAGACAACCCTGTGGACCATCCTAGAGAAGAGGTGGCATTTGTGGAAGACACAGGAGGGTGGGGAGCTCCTCTAGCCCACCATTCAGTCCCGATACCTTTCAAATCTCCTTTTCTTGGAGGAGTTTTCCATGAGGAATTCTTTTGAGCGGCCCAGCTTTCCTTCTAAGATGATCCAGACATTTTCCTTTGTTTCTGCATCCTCTCTGTCGCTTGTTACTGTGACAATCTCATAGGCTTTAAAGCATAATTAACACACACATTAAACAGAAAAGGGAGAGCAGATGGCCAGAAAGATCTCTTCATTTGGCTGTCACTTTGCTTAAAAACTCTCTTCCTAATATTTATCGCAGCACACAAGAAAGCATTTGCAAAATAAGGATGGAACCACGCTGAAATCAGTGGAACTTTTCACTTCTATGTGCTTTGGATCTCACACAAGGGTAGAGTACATGCAAAATATGAGCTCTCCTCTATCAGCTAGCCAAGAGCACAGGAAGCCATTTGTAATCAATCTGCACCCATCTCCCTGCTGCACTAAGGACCCCCCTTCTTAACACAAATCCTACATGGGACAGTGAGGGTATCCGTGTAGCCCACAGGATGTGCTCAGATGCTGTGGTGATGGGTAAGTACTCAAAATGGCCACAAGCCTAGTTTTAGGTTGTTTTGTTGGGTTTTTTTCAGGGACAGAGTGAAATCACACTGAAGTGATGTGATCATTGACTCTCCAGGCCTCTCCTGGAGAAGAGCACTGCAGTGCGGGAGTTGTTGAGACACACTTTGCATATCATCAGTGAGGCTAAACAGCTCCTGCTCACTTGTTCACCACATTAGACACCAGTATAATTACCTGGGACTCGGTGGAATTACCCTCAGTCATTGCAGGGCTATGGGGTGTTAAGCTCAGTCGCCATGTTCAGCCAGGGTACTTGAACTAGTGGTCCAGAACATGTTAAGGAGGAAGCTGGAGCAATCTAACTTACAAAGCTCTAAGGACTGAACTTATTTTCCACCTCAAAGACTCAAGACCATTATTTCTAATGAGACCATAACCATGTGTCCTTATGCCTTACCATTGGACTGAACTGCTGCAGATGGGCTCCTCTTTAAGTTTCAACCTAAAATGAGGTCTTTTTCGTCTTCATAAATCCTCATTTGTTTCTTTCTTATCAGAACCTTTCAATTCTGAACTAAAGAACACCTTCATTCATTCAACCCTTAAAAGCATGCAAATGTTGTGGAACCCTCAGTGGAGCAGCTTGCAGGAGATGTGGTCCTTTGGACTCTGAGGTCCCTCAGCAAAGGCCTCAAGTCAGCACTAAACTTACCGGTCCGCTCTTTCAGCTCCAGGATGTCATTGTTGGCACAAGCCAGTTCCCTTATGAGCTGCCCATCATCTTCACCTTTAGCCAGCCAGCGATCACACTGGAAGCGAAATGTCTTGTCCATGGCGGAGTCGCTCACATCAATATATTCCAAGTGCCAACCTGGTGCAATTCCTAGTAAAACAATGGAATCGAAAGGATTTGGATTATTTTCGCATAGCTTGGGTGAGGAGGTGAGGTACATCCCCTCAGGAGCATCCTGCTGACACCAGAGATGATCCGTGTTTGTTTCAGATGCCACTAATGAACACAGCATTGTTCTGATGCTGAAAGCCTTGACAACCTGCTGAAGACCATGATCTGGCCTCCCTCACAGCACCAGGCTGTGCTTTTGAGAAGTATTGCTGACTTGATCAGGTTTATGGGTGTTGGAGCATGGCCCTGGAAAAGCTGGATTTTGAGGTCTCCAGGCAAGGGGCCATCATCTGCTGTCCTTGCCCAGCACTTAGAACAAGATGGAGCATCCGCCATACCAGTAGCAGGAGCAAACTGGGGAAGGTGGGACCAGTGTGCCCCGTCAACTCACCAACACAGGCATTGTCCCAGGAAGAAGCACTAATGCAGCTTAGTGACAGCAAACCCTTACAAAGCCCCAGGGAAACCAATGGTCTGCAGAACTGTTTTCAGAAGCATGACTTTTCCTGGAAATCAGATGTTTTGGGGGCAATTGCTAAGGGAGCCGCTTCTGCCACAGAAACTGCTGCTGAATCTTCCTTCCATTGCAAGGGAAACATGAAGACTGAAAGCTGAAAGAAAGACATGAGCTCCTGTCCCAGTTAACTCCCATCCTCCCATCACACATCTGTGGCTATTAAAAAGAGATAGAGCCGTGTGTGCATGGCTTGTGGGGGTCACTTCATGTCTTGGGAGCACTAGTTGGCCACCAGCTGTAGGGCTTAGTGTCTTTCTCTGTGGCCCCTGAACTGTTCCTATTTGGATTTGAAGGTCAGAAGGTTGATTACAACTTGCTCCTTTGACCCAAGCAGCTCTCACATGTAAGGAAATGATCTGTGATATCCTGATTTTGCCAAGCAATCAGTGTGAATTCGTTTATGCTGTGACTGGATATGAATGTAGGACAGACAAAAGTGATGGATGATGCAGCAGGGAGTAGCAAATCACCTAACTTTTGCCTTAGGGACTTCTAGGGAATCGCAGCTCTCTCTTAGTTTTCTACTTTCTTTTTTGTTCCCCTCCCCAGTGGGAAAACAACTTGAAAAATGAAGAAAAGGGCATTTGGAAACATTTTATTGAATTCTTTGTTGAAATAGAAGAAGCCCTGGTTGAGCTTGGGGGGACGGGAGGTTCTGACAGTTCTACTTGCAAGTCCTGTTATTAGCCAGCCAAAGAAAGGTTATATCCATGATGAGAGATCTCTGCTGACTTATTATTTACATCCCAGAGACATTAAATAGCCCTTGCTCTTCCAAGAAATCACTGCCATGTGCCTACTTCCTTAGTTTGCAAATATTAATCTTCTTTAGCCCAGAAAATGAAGTAATGGCACCTTTCTGAGTCATGTCAACAAGTCACCCTGTCCCCATGGGCCATGATCCCCACACACCATGTGTTGGTAGTTCTCTACCAGCCACACAGCCTTTGCTGTTTTGTGCTTTGGCTTCCTGAACTTTCCTCAAGATAGGGAATCACCCACCACAAGGCGCAGACCTCAACCAAAATCATCACTTGCCCCTTAATTTTAGAGGACACAGAACTGCAGGGTCATTGTGTCTGGAGGAACCGCTGGGGAACGTTTAGTCCAACCCCCTGCTTAGATCAAGGTCAGCTAAAGCAGGTTTCTCAGGGCCATGTCTGGTCAGGTTTTGTATGTCTCCAAGGATGTAGACTCCACAACCTCTCTGGGCAGCCTGTGCTGGTGTTTGATTACCTGTGCAGAGACAAAAGCTTTTGTTTTATGCTTAAATTGGAATTTTCTGTGTTTTGGTTTGTACCCATTGCCTCCTGCCCTGTCACTGCTGAGAAGAGACTGGCTCCATCTTCTTCATTCCCCCACCAGAATTATACACATTGATAAAACCCCCTGCAAGCCTTCTCTTCTCCAGGCTGAACGATCCCAGCTCCCTCAGCCTCTCTTCATGCCACAGAAGCTCCAGTTCCTTAACTGTCTTCATGACCCTTCACTGGACTCTAGTGAGTACACCCACATCAACTTGTTCAAAAGGCAGACAATGGCAGGGATGGAGTGAAGCTGAAGGAGGGAAGGTTTAGATGAGATATCAGGGGGAAGTTCTTTACAGAGAGAGTGGTGAGGGGCTGGAACAGGCTGCCCAGAGAAGGGGTGGATGCCCCATCCCTGGGGGTGTTCAAGGCCAGGTTGGCTGGGGCCCTGGGAAACCTTGTGTAGCTCCAGGCCTGGAGGTTGGTGTCCCTGCCTGTGGCAGGGGGTTGGAGCTCTGTGATCCTTGGGGTCCCTTCCAACCCAGAGCAGTCTGTGATTCCATGATCTCTCTTGCACTGGGAGGACAGTGCCATGTGCCAATGACAAGACCTATGCAAACACCATGGGTGCAGCACCCAGGCAGGTAAGTTGGGAGCACCACCCAAACATTCTTGCTCTCCTCCAGGCTCCAGCAGCAGAACAAGGGGTACAAAAGGTTTCGGGAGTCAGTTGGCTCACCGTACCCTCACAGATCCTCATCAGTTTGCTGCCTCCTGGGTGGATCTTATCAAGTTCCCTGGGGCTCCCATCACACTCTAACTGGAGCAACTTGCTTTTTGGGGCTGCATGGAAATTTATTCCAAACATGTTGGCAATGTCAGCTGTTAATCTTTTTGTCAGGCTCATTTCCATCTAAGTTCAATGAACGTCTCTGCAGCATATTCAGGAGGCTGCTCCACTTCCATCAAAACTCTAGTTAAAACAATACAGGATAAAAGAAAGAAAACACCCCATCTTTCTCCATCAAAAGAGATCAATGACTGCAGACCAGAATAGAATAAATTTGTGATCTTGGTCCTGCTGCCAGCAGTGAACAGCATGGCTGGGACAGGATGAGCACTAAGCAGTGGCATCAGGAGGGGAGCTGAAAGAGATGCACACACCCTCATCCCTCTTCTCCAGCCTGGTCCCAGCAACCTCTCACCAGGAAAGCTGCAACAAAAGCCTGCTCTTTTATCATATGGGCCAGAGATGACTTCCCAGCACATGCTGGAGCTGAAGCACAAAGTGCATCTTTTCTTGGTATTCCCTGCAATAAATGAATTTATCAGCCCTGGGCTATTTAAAGAGTGAGCTCTGGGCTCTGCCAGGGGATCAACACCAAAAGCAAACACTAACAGGGTGTCCCTTTACAGCACAAGGGTACCTCGAATCAAGGACCTGGCTGGTCACTCAGAAACACACTGCTACTGCCTCAAAATATTCCCCAGCCTTCTTGAAAGAAAAAATAATTCTCTTTCCTCCTACTAGTACCAGAGGGAGGGAATAATTCCCTCCTTTTCCCTTTTTTAATTCCTGATGTTTATCAATTTAAACTGTATTGGGAGACCCGGAGGCGTAAGAGTATCTTATACTGCCTTTCATTTATCAAGATAAATGATCGACCCCAGTTGAGTTCCATACTGCTTGTGTGAAGAGTAGCACATCTTCTTGCCCTGTCCATGTCCCCTGGTGCCAGGAGTGGTGTCATATCACTGCCACAGCATAAAACTCTACCTAAATGCTGATACAGAAGTGGAAGGATTGCTTTGGGGCTGAAGAAAGATGAAGTATTGGTTTTCTCTTGTTTCAGATTGGGAAAAGTTATATTTAGTTTATTTTTTATTTGTTTAGAGAAAAAATACAAAGTCCAGTAATGCACAGAGTTGAAATGTGTGACTTGATGTCCACTGACCCAGGTGACACATCCACAGAAGGAAAAGAAACTGTTCTCAGAATCACTTTTCAGGTCATTAAGGCCAGGTTTCAGGGTATTATTACCCTGCTTCCACTTTCTGTTCCTGTGTAGCTTTTGCAGAGCAATGGGCCTGGAGACCTTACAGTCCCTAATGGCAACAAGAAAGGAAACTAATTCCATATGGGTGTAATCTTGGAGGCATCAAATCTGTCTCATAAGCTGGTTTATGGAGTGAGCATCAGTAAAAGAGTGAGGAAGAGGAGCTAGAAGAAGTTCTGTGGTGGAAGTTCTTGCAGGGTGGAAGGACTCTTTTAGGTCCTATCCACTGATCACAAAGCCTGACTGCACAGGAGAACCCAGAGGATCTCTGCAGCAATGTCCCATCAGCCTTCTCCCTGGATACTGTTGGGTGGTGGATTCTGATCCACCATGAAAGCCACAGCTTTTCTATCACTTAACTTTCAGTGCCCACAGAAAAGCCAGAGCAGATGGGGTGCCTTTGGCACCTTGACAAACAGGACTAGGAGAACAGGCACTGATCAGCTGCACAAATACCTTGAGGGACATCATGGTCTTTCCTGCAGTGACCCCAGTACAGACCAGGACCACTATGTTTGTCTCCATTATTGCTTTCAGGCAGAAGAGGAGAAACAGCGATCTGAGCAGTTCCTCCTTGATTATGCAGGTCTTTAAAATAGTCTGGCCACCGCTGTGGCTTTGTGGAAGATCCCCTATCACCAAAACAAGTATTCAGCTGTCATGGTTTCACCCTGGCTGTGGGCCGAGATCCACGCAGCTGCCTACTTCTTAAAGTAAAAGAGCAGGGGAAGAGGGAAAAAGGGGGAAACAAGGGAAGGGAAAAGGAAGGGGCAAATAACTCCAAACCCAAGAAACTAAGAGGCCCGTGGGTTGGGATAAGGAGAGTTTACTAAGAGAACAGAAAGATAAAATATACCAATGCTAACAGGACTTTAGAGCAAAAGAATATGAAACTCTTGATCCCCAATGCAGTTTCTCACCGACCCACACAACTCAGGCCGGACCACCCAGAGCTGTCCCGGAACCCGACCGTCCCCCCAAGCAGCACGCGTCCCGCCACCGCCCCTCTTCTTCCTCCCCTCAGCCCCCCGTTATCCTGGGCAGGACGTCATTGGCATGGAATACTCTCTTTGGCCCATCTGGGTCACCTGTCCTGGCTTCGCCCCTCCTTTCTCATGAATGGAGAAATAGGAAGAAGCTGAGAAAGTCCTTGACTGTCTGACTGCAACTAAGAACATCAGTGTGTTCTCAGCACTGCTTTCATTGTAACTCCCAAACACAGCATCCCATCAGCTGCTACAAATGAAGTTAACTCTATCCTGACTGAAAACAGGACATCAGCATTTGCAACAAAAAGGTACTTCACACCAGGCATGTTTTGCCGCCATCGAAATCCCCAGCAGCAAACCTGCACCAATAAAACCCGTGGCTCTGGCTTGCAGGCTCCATAATGGTCTGCAGCTGGAAGTGACATTTTCAATAGCAGTGTGAAACATTTCAGATGTAATTAGAGGAGGAGATGAGCTTTGGGAAGCAGAATCACTTTGCTTGTTTGATTCTGGCAGTTGTATAATTTCATGTCACGTAGGGAAATGTGTTCTCTTCCCCACGCGTCCTTATCCAAAAAGAGCGGTTGCTTGTCCCATTTATCCTCCTTTCCAAAAGAATCATAGAACCATTGAATGATCTGGGTTGGAAGGGACCCCAAGGATCACAGAGCTCCAACCCCCTGCCACAGGCAGGGACACCAACCTCCAGGCCTGGAGCTACACAAGGTTGCACAGGGCCCCAGCCAACCTGGCCTTGAACACCCCCAGGAATGGGGCATCCACCACCTCTTTGGGCAGCCTGTTCCAGCCCCTCACCACTCTCTCTGTAAAGAACTTCCCCCTAATAGCTAATCTAAACCTTCCTTCCTTTAGCTTCAATCCATCCCCCTTGTCCTGCCATTGTCTACCCTCCTGTTGATTCCTGTGAGTTGATTCCCCTCCTGTTCCTCTGCTCCCTTCAGGCACTGGAAGGCTGCAATGAGGTCCCCCCACAGCCTTCTCTTCTCTGGGCTGAACAAGCCCAGCTCCCTCAGCCTCTTTTTGTAGGGGAGCTGCTCCAGCCCTCTAGTCATCTCTGTGGCCCTCCTCTGAACCCTCTCCAACAGTTCTACATGCACAAGCTGACAACTGGGTGATGCTAGGCAAGGACTCCCTGCAAGGTCTTCCACAGGACCCTCTTAAGAACAGCCACCACTTGTTCCAAACTCTATTCCAATATTAAGCTGTTGTGACGCACAGAAACATCAGAGGATGGAAGAGAAATAAATGGTGAGAACAAACTGAGCCTGGTGGCCTCACCCCTAATCAGGCATCTGGCTCCTGACATTGCTTTGGTGAATATAACTATCACTTGCAAAGAGAAAGCTGATGGGATCAGATCTGTGCTGGCAGAACCACATCCAGGCCTGGATGCACATGTGTCTGTGGGAGTTAAACTGTCTCTGCTCTTTTCAGTCGTATTAATTGGTTTTCTTCACTATCCCTTGTTGATCTGTACCAGATCTTCTTTGGATTATATTGAAAGTGGTTGATGCCCAATCAAGGCTAATAGTTGCAGTTACTGGTGCATACGTTTCCTCTGGTGAGACCTCACCTGGAGTACCGTGTCCAGCTTTGGAGCCTCAACACAAGAAGGACATGGACCTGTTGGAGCGCTGCCAGAGGATGGCCACAAAAATTATTCAAGGGCTGGAGCACCTCTCCTGTGAGGACAGGGTGAGAGGGTTGGGCTTGTTAAGCTTGGAGAAGAGAAGGCTCCAGGAGGACCTTATAGCAGCCTTCCAATACATAAAAGATGTCTGTAAGAAAGTGGAGCTGTTCATGAGGGTATGGAGCAATACAATGAGGGGTGATGGTTTTAAACTAGAAAAGGAGAGATTTAGGTTGGATATTAGGAAAAATTATTCAATATGAAGGTGGTGAATCACTGGCACGGATTGCCCAGAGAAGTGGTGGAGGTCCCATCCCTGAAGTCATTCAAGGTCTGGCTTGATGGGGTTCTGAGCAACCTGATCTAGTGAAGGTGTCCCTGCTCACTACTGGGGAGCCTGGACTAAATGACCTTGAAAGGTCCCTTTCAACCTCACACATTCTACGATTCTATGATTCTACAGATGTAAAAGAAAGATCCTGCTTGGGACATGGACTGCTCAGGGGCTGGTGAAGAATTGCTGCCACCCTGCCATTCACAGCCACCAACCCGTGCTGCCCATTATTTCATCATATTTTTGCTTTTCTTTTCACGTTTTCTAAAACATAAAGCAACGACCACAGCAAAGACTGTTTGTCTTTGGCTGACACAAGACAGCCTTGTGTCTTCTGACATTGAAGCCCTGCCTGGTTAGGTGACCATCCATTCCTAAATCCTGCCACATGAGACATCCCCCAAAAAGTGACGGGGGTTTTGCTAGCAGCACCAGATCACTCGGTGTTAATTGTGAGGTGTTAAAATCATAGCATCAAGCTCCGCATCAGTACATCTCCAAACACTCTAAGAAGGTGAATAATTTTTATCCCTAATTTGCATAATTGAAAACGAGGTGCAGGGATATGATTTACGCAAGGTCATCCAGCAAGCCAGTGGCGGCATAAAAATAGATGCATCTTGTATATCTCTCCTTTAGGATCATGTTAGTTCACACCACGGCGTTTCTCATCAGAGCAGACAAGCCATGCAAAACCTCTCACAACCTTTGACAAAGCAAAAGCTTAACACTGGAGTCAGTTTTAGAAAACACCTCCTCTGCTCCCTACCCCCACCCCCAGTTGCCTATGCAAGTTGCTCGGTCCAGGATTTGACTCAGGGCAAAGCCACTCATCAACTACTGGAAGACAAACATCCCTCCCTGCCACCCCCCGTCTTATGGATAAACCACTACTGTGCAAAAACACTTAACATCTCAGAGTGAAGACATAACAGTTTCTCAGATTATACTCTTGCAAGTGAAGCACATTTTGTTTCCTACTGAGGCATGCTTGGTGCAAAAACATTTAACAAGGATGCAGGACAATTTGTCCCCAAGAGTAGTGAAGGAGACTCATAGAAAAGAGAAGCTTTTACAGAATTGAGAATTTTACAGCTGTGTCTGGTCTTTTGGGCTCTTCCCACTCTGCGGTGAAGAGTTCTGATGTTACCTAATTATGGTCTGCCAATACTCTAAAGTGGTCCTACAGGAAAGTGGGAGAGGGGCTGTTCACCAGGGACTGCAGGGACAGGAAAGGGGCAGTGGCTTCCAGCTGGAAGACGGCTGGGTTAGGTTGGACGTTAGGAATAAATTCTTTACTCTGAGGGTGGTGAGGCCCTGGCACAGGGTGCCCAGAGAGGCTGTGGAAGCCCCATCCCTGGAGGTGTTCAAGACCAGGTTGGGTGGGGCTCTGGGCAACCTGGTCTAGTGGAGGGTGTCCCTGCCCATGGCAGAGGGGTGGAACTAGACAATCTTAAAGGTCCCTTTCAACTCAAAGCATTCTTTAAAACCTTCATTAGCGACCTTGATGAGGGAATGGTGCCCACCCTCAGCACCTGTGGATTGTTCAAAGCCGGGAGGAGTGGCTGACACACAGGACACTGCGCTGCCATCCAGAGAGACCTGGACAGGCTGGAGAGCTGGGCAGGGAGAAACCAGGTGAGGTTTAATAAAAGCAAGTGGAGAGTCTGGCACCTGGGAAGGAACAACTGCTGGAATCAGTACAGGCTGGGGGTGAGCTATTGAAGAGGAACTCTGTGGAGAAGGACCTGGGGGTCCTGGTGGGTGACAGGTTGACCATGAGCCAGCAGTGTGCCCTGGGGTTGAGAGAGACAATGGGATCCTGGGGTGCATCAAAAGGAGCATGGCCAGCAGGTCAAAGGAGGTGATCCTCCCTCTCTACTCTGCCCTGGTCACGCCCCACCTGGAGTATTGTGTCCAGTTCTGGGATCCCTGATATAAAAGGAACAGAGATCTCCTGGATAGAGTCCAGAGGAGGCTACTGAGATGATTAAAGGCCTGGAGCATCTCCCCTATGAGGAAAGGCTAAGGAAACTGGGGCTGTTCAGCCTGGAGAAAAGAAGACTGAGAGGGGATCTTATTAATGTTTATAAATATCTCAAGTGTGGGACACAGGGGAACTGCCAGCCTCTTCTCAGTGTCTGTGGGGACAGGACAAGGGGCGATGACCTCAAGTTGGAGCACAGGTTGTTCCACACCAATCTGGGGAAGAACTTCTTCCCAGTGAGGGTGAGGGAGCCCTGGGACAGGCTGCCCAGGGGGTGTGGAGTCTCCTTCTCTGGAGAGATTCCAGACCCATCTGGACACTGACCTGTGTGACCTGTCCTAGGGAGGCTTTGGCAGGGGGTTAGTACCAAATGATCTCTGAGGTCCTTTCCAACCCCTATGATTCTGTGATTCTACAGGAGTTTGGGAAGAAACGACCAACTGCACAAGGTCAACACCTTCTCTACAAATCTGCTGGTTTATTTGCTTACATGTTGGGGTTTTCTTTCCTACTTCATGTTAACTGTGGACTGTCAGATCTTTGCATCATCTTCTGCTTGCCCTGTAATGCCTGTAGGACAACTTTGTAATGGGACTGTTGAGCGCAAGGAAGCAGCCAGCCATTGAAGACAGGGGAATGTGTGTGTAGGGCTCAGTGCTGGGATCTCCTGAGAGATTAAGGACAGATTTGGGCAATCTGAAGAGCTAAGCAGCCATAGCACAGTTGCTGACATGCCACACAGGTCTGGAGCATTTATGCCTGCTTTTGCTTTGTCTGAGGTGTGAATTCAATCCACCCAGAAGTCGAAGTTTTCTTCCTCTGTACTGAAGCATCAACAAAGCAAGGGGGATGATGGAACCTCCTCTCCATGGGGGAGTTTTACATATCTATTTCTCTTCCTTTCTCTTTTTATTTAAAACTAGTCAATAAATCTGCCCCATAGATCAAGAGAGTTTCTGAGGCAACAGCCAAACACTAAGGTCTTAAAAAACCCTCTTCAAGTCTGATAGCCAAGGACACCCTTGCAAAGGGCTCAAAAGGTATCTATTCAGAGGTTTTTTATTAATTTATTGCCTGAAAGTGCCCAAAAGACTTGGAATCATATCCATGAATTGCAGAAACATGTATCTGGAAATGTTGTGTGCTGTGAGTTGAAGGCTTGGGCAATTTAAGATCTTATTTAAAGTACTGCTCTTTAAAAAAGTAGTTCCTTCAGAGAACAAAAAGGAAAATGAAGGCATACTAATGGTCTTGGGTTGAATCCAGATCAAGACAGGGGAATAAGATACTTTCTCCTATGGCAGAGCCACCCAAAAGGAGTCACAGGGGCAACTGGGCAACTCAATTAGACAATGCCATAATGGCTGGTGTAATTGAGAGAACCCCATTGACACAAAGAAGCTGGGATGCATAACTTGTCTTTGCATCTATAATAACACAGAGAAGCCTGGTTTATCCATAATTAGGCTTTTCCTGGCTCCCCTTGGCTGGTAGCAACTGAGATAATCAAGAATCTAAAATTAATGACTTTAGAAAGGCTGCTTATCATCTGGGTTCAAATCTACTGAGGCAGATGAGGGAGCTAAATCCAGATTTCACATAGTTCCTCTTTGCAAGGAAAAGACAACAAATGAAAAAAACCAACCCAAACCAACAACAAAAAACAAAAACAAACCTGAAGAAAAACCCCCAAACCCTACCCTTTCTCTGAGTAAATAACTGTTACTGAGATACTGAGAAACTTTAAGCCATTCTTCCAGAATGGTGACTTAGACCTGAAATCAGAGAAAAAATTGAGGCCTATATTTAGAAAGCCAGCGTTTCTACAGAGCTACAGATTCTGATCTTGCATAAATGTAGAAGCAAATGTACTGAGATATGAGAAAATGCATAGTGCCTATCTGAGATCAGGAGGTGGGGAGTCTGGAAACGATTACGTTTGCTCAGGGTGTCTAAATACTTTAAGTCGAACATCGGTATCTCAAAGTAAACAGGGACAAGATTAAAAAAATAAATAAAAGAGGAGCAAAACTTAGAACTAAATTTCATTCACAGCAATCCATTGTTACCAGACCCTTGCTGGTGAGGTCTAAACATCTGAAAAATCAGGAACAAGTTCCTTGAAATTGCAGTTGCGACGTCTGTAAACTGCCTGTTTTCAAATGAGCGCTGACTTCCTCCCTAATCAATTTTACTGAAGTCAGAGGAATTAGATGGAGGCTTCGTTCCTCCATTGTATCTTGTATAGAGATGCCACTCAGCAGCTTTTGTCAGGAAAATGGCATTTAAAAGCATTAAAATGGGACCATAAAACTGACGTTTTTTCTTCCAGAGGAGGCAAATGTAGTGTTCACAGTTTAAAGACCTTCCGTTGGTCTTTGCCTCAGCAATTACTGTCTCTTCAACTCCAAACACCCGACCACAGTCAGATTTCAGTGAAAGGATGAACAAATGAGGGGTGTGAACTGGCAGCAAAGCCACTGCAGCAAAACTTCGCTGATGGAGAAGTATGCTCAGCTGCACTTCACGGCAAAGCAGCCACCACTGTGCTGGGGCGGCCTCACCTCGAGTCCTGGGGGCAGTTTTAGGCCCCACAGGACAAGAGGGACACAAAACTATTGGAGAGTGCCCAGAGGAGGGCAATGAGGATGGGGAAGGGTCTGGAGAGGAAGACTTATGAGGAGAGGCTGAAGTCCCTGGGGTTGTTCAGCCTGGAGAAGAGGAGGCTGAGGAGAGACCTCATGGGGGTCTTTGGCTTCCTGATGAGGGGAGTGAAGGGTCAGGTGCCGATCATTCTCCTCTCTTTGGGGATCAGTGACAGAACCTGAGGGAACGGTGTGAAGCTGCACCAGGGGAGGTTTAGGCTGGGTGTCAGGAAGAGGTTCTGTCCTGAGAGGGGGGTTGGGCACTGGCACAGGCTCCTCAGGGAAGGGGTCACAGCCCTGAGCTGGGCTGAGGTTAAGAAGCATCTGGACAATGCCCTCAGTGCCCTGCTCTGACTTGGCTGGGCCTGTGTGGAGCCAGGAGTGGGACTTGATGGTCTTTAAGGGTCCCTTCCAGCACAGGGGAGTCTATGATGCTATGATCACTTAAATGTTGGGGGATTTTTTATTCTGAAATGAGAGCAGGTTGGTTAACTTCTTACTGGGACCAGGTGATGTTTGAAAGAAAAAAGAAGCCTTGTGATGGTTTGTAGTTCCCTTAACTAGCCCATAGGTGCTAAAGGCATCTAAAGTGAGTCAAAACAGGGTGATGCTGTCATATAAGGATGATTTTTAATAATATTGCCAGTATTCAACATGTGAGGAGTGTTGAGGTGGGCCAGTGTGAGCCTGAGTCCTCCACAGAACACTGGCAAAGCAACATTTAGTCCGAAAAAGAAAAAACAAAAACAACCCAAGGAAAGAATGATCAGCATCTGACGCCTCAAAGTAATGGTGAACACAGCAAGCACGTTTTTGTTTAATATCCAGCATCCCCCAAGCATCTGACAAAACACAACACCCCTGACCCCACTATTCCTTCTCAAAAAACAGAGCCAGGAATTTCCAACCAGTGGCACAGCCAATATTATATAAATTAGAGAGAGAGAACAGACATATATGCAAAGGATAGCTGCAGCCTGGGATCCCAGCAGTAATAAATACTCTACCCACCCAACAAACTGTCATGCTGCATTGTGTAAAGTTTTAGATAGGATATGCCTTTCACATGACTAATGCAAGAACAATGAAGACAACATATGTTATGATTTAAACCACAGTTGTCCTTTCTGGGGGGAAAAACAAGCACATATTTGCTGAACAAAACCTGAGTATGCTGTTTGTCCAAGGCTTAACGCTGCAGCCAGCTAGGTCTGGTAAAAAAACCCTATTAGCTATTATTTATAAATAAAAAAAACCCAAAACAACCCAACCAGTAATAAGAGAGAAATAAGGAAAAAGACTATGAATTTTTAATGTGCATTTATATTCATAAATATGAAGCATTTTTTCAGGTTCTGGACACATGGTTTACTCTTTTAGCTGACTTCTGGTGTCTATCTGGGTATGTGCTCTTAGCCTACAGCAAATTTAAACTAATTGAGCCTATTTACTGCTTAGCCTAAGGCTAAACTCTGTTACTTCCCCTTGTCACTAACCAGGAGCATGCAGGTAACAGTTACCATAGCTCAGCTGCAATGTGGTAACTCCACAACCTGAATCAACATCATCATCATCATCAGTGGCACAGAGAAGGCAAACCATCAGCACTTGTGCAAGAAGGGAAAGGCAGTGAAAGCTGCCCAGATAACAGGACTCACTTCTTGTGCAGCGGAAAGCAGAACCATGGGACTCATTGCCAGCGGATGCTGTGGGTGCTAAATGTCTCCTGGAGGGTCTGGACAAGCACTTGAATGATAAAACACACTTAACAGACAAAAAGTTATGTCAGGATCGAGAGATGCCCTGGGCTATGCAGTGTAGGATGCAGAGGATTGGGTAAGGGTTACCCTCGCTCACGCAGTTCCTCCTCTTCCTCAGGCACCCAATGAAGCTGATGTTGGAAACAGCTTCTGGGCTCAAGAGACCCTTGGTCTGACCCAGTTCTCATCTTCCTACTTCCCAGCCTGTTCATATGCCTGAGCCCCAAGGATCAGATCTGATCTGGTGGGTATATTTCATTCTGCTAGCATGACCAATCACCAGGGAGCCACAATGCCTCTTGAGGAAAATGTTCTCTTTGTAGACATTATAGCTGGTAATAGATCTGAAAATGAATCTGCAAGCCCATGTTGATTTATTGCTGCTCTCAGAAGGACATTGAAACCACCCTTGCAACTGCAGAGATGCCTGTTTGCTGAGCTAAAACTCCAGTGGGTGTTTTGATAGCTCTTTCTATATCAGTAACTGAACTGCAGATTCCAGGAATAAGTGAATCAAAAACTTCTCCCAAGTAATAACTGACAGGAAAGGAGGAATGAGCCTCAAGTTGTGCCAGGGGAGGTTTAGATAGGATATTAGGAGAAGTGTCTTCACTAGAAGGGTTGTCAAGTGCTGGAACAGGCTGCCCAGGGCAGTGTTGGTGTAAGCATCCCTGGGGGTATTTAAAAAAGGTGTAGATGTGGTGCTGAGGGACATGGTTTAATGGTGGGCTTGGCGGTTCTTGGGTAATGATTGGACTTGATGATCTGAAAGGTGACTTCCAACCAATATGACTCTGTGATTCTAAAATCAGGTAAAATACTCTCTCCTGCTGCATTCAGCACCTGCTACGTAAAGGGATACAGAGCTTAAATAACTAAATTGTCACAGAATCATAGATTCATAAAAGAGTTCTGGTTGGAAGGGACCTCAAAACCCATCTAGTCCCATGGGCAGGGACACCGGCACCAGCCCAGCGTGCCCCAAGCCCCATCCAACCTGGCCTTGAACCCTGCCAGGGATCCAGGGGCAGCCCCAGCTTCTCTGGGCACCCTGTGCCAGGGCCTCACCACCCTTAGAGTAAAGAATTTCTTCCTAAGTTCTAATACAAATATACCTCCTCTTTTAGATTAAGGCCATTCCTTGTTGTCCTATCATGACAATGTCTGATCAGCAGTCCCTCTCTGGCTTCCCTGTATCCCCTTTAGATACTGTAAGGTGCTCTAGGGAGCCTTCTCTTCTCCAGGGTGAACAAGCCCAAATCTCTCAGCCTGTCTTCACAGCAGAGGTGCTCCAGCCTCATCTTCATGGCCTCCTCTGGACTTGCTCCAACAGCTCAGTATCTTTCTTGTACTTTCTTATCCTGTGTTACTGGAGTAGTAAAATCCCAAAGCTTACAGTGGATAGGAACAGAAAATCATGGAATCATGAAGCCAGGTTAGGTGGTTGGTCATATTTCCCATACTTTACAAAGACAGAGGGTAAAATAAGACATATTTTTAAAAAATTAATTAATAACAATAAGGGGGCAAACTTCCAGTAGGAGAGTCTGATCCAGAGGTAACATCTGTTATTAATATGGCATGAGATGCAGCCATCCCCATCTGCCACAAATCGAAGAAGTCAAGCAGATGATGGCCAGAGTGAGCCCATAACCCCAGCCCAAACCAGCTGCCTCAGAACCACAAGGTAAGGACCATGTAACTAGTTAAGTCCTGCTGCCATTCCTCCTAGCACTTCAATAAATTCAAAAGTTTTCTGCCCTTTGGCAGAAAAAAAACCCAACCCCTTGTTAATACTGACCCAGGTGGGCCTACAGGTACCATCAGACTTCATCTTTGGGCTGCAGTGATCCCTGCCATTAGCAATCATGCAGGATCATCTCCTCTGGGTGAAGATGGGATGAGATGAGGTGTCATCACAGCAGAGTGAGCGATGCACTTGTTACAAGATGCTACTTGGTACCCAGCTAACACAAATGACCTCGATAGTGATACCAAGAGCTCCTCTGCTGTTTGTGAAACAAGTTAGGGTGTCCAGCAGCATGGAAACATCAGCATCTCTTTCAGCTGGGCACTGCACATTCATTGTCTGATGTGGTGATTTGAATAAAGACAGAGATGGATCTTTACTTCTGTCTCCTGAAGCTCACTGTGCTATGCCAGGCTGCACTGCCCCATCTGTGGGTGTCAGGCTGATAGCATTAAATTGTGAGGGAGGTGCCATCCTGGCTGGTGAAAAGGTATTGGATTAACAGGTTTGCTGTGTTGGGATGACAGGCTGGATGGCTTTGCTTTGAAGAAGCTATCATTACTGGTGCTGCAGCAGCAGCTCTAAGTTCTGACTGACCCATTAAGGAGATACTACAGCAGCACACAGGGAGATGACCTCTTGCTTGAAGGGGATGTGTCTAGACAGGCAAGGAGGCTGTCTTTCCTTGAGTAAAAGCTTCGTCCCAACCTCTCCCACCCTGCCAAGACACTGCCCTGACCTTTGTTGTCGTGCCAGATCCGCACTTTGCAGAGATCTCCCAGGCTCAGCATGTCAGAAAAGTTGAACTCATCCATTTGGTTCCTCTCAAACTTGTTAGACTTGTTGGACTCCTTCAGGGCCAGGGTCCCACTGTCCCCATTCTCCCCAAACAGGATCAGAGACACGTTGGCATCGGTTCCTGCTCCTGGAAGGAGAGAGCAAGGTACATCATCAGGAAATAGCCTGCCATGTAGGGCTGAAACCCATCCTCCAACCAGGTGGAAATGGAGGCAGCAGAGGCAGTATTGAGGAGGCTGTGGTGATGACCAGGTTTCAACAATGTTTGGCTAATTTGTGCAGGAGCCTGCAGAGAGAGCACGGCATGGTACCTAACAAGCCAGCCCTCCTGATCCATCCTCCAAATTCAGCTGGAACACTTCACCTTTGATTGTAAGGTATGGTGTCATTGAAGGCAATGCTCTGACTAGCAGGCAGGAGTATCTGCTCCTGACAGAACATCACTTTGGATGCCAGTGTCACATCCAAAGTAGATTGGGAAGCAAAATGGCTTACCCAACATCCTACAGAAGAGTGTGAAAGAACATATTTAAACTTTTCCGATTACCAAATATTAGTACTCATTGCCCTGGGCTTCCCACTGGGCCACAGTCCCTTTTCCACACTGTGGTCTCCTTCTGCAGTTTCCAAACCTTCTCCAAGCTGTCTGGTGGTACCCAGGATGCTTCAGCTGGGGTTTGTCAGGTACTGGTCTCCTTGTGTTTTATTGCACAGGGATTTGAAAGCAAAGTGCAGATCGTCAACCAAACCACTACAGCATCTTGTGGCTCACTTTCCCCTCCCACGGGTCTTCCTGCTATATTCCCATTTCTCAAAATACTGTCCATGCTGTATTTAATGGAAAACGTCCCAGTTTGCCCCACCAACTCCCACTTCTTCCTATGTATGTTAGGAAAAGAAAAATTTTAAAGATGATCTGTATTATCTGCTATTGGATTTCAGATGTTGTGATGCATGTGTTTTCCTGCAGAAAATTTTCATGGTTTTTGGAGAGTTTAAGGCCAAATCATCACCTGCAGTCACCTTACACATATTTTAGCTGAAAGCACTTCAACGTTTTTACCTGGCAGTATTTATAATTTGACCAAATTTATTTGGTGGGGTTTTTTTTTTTGGTGGATTTTTGTGGTTTGTGTGGTTCTTTTGTTTGTTTTCATTTGGTTGCTTGGTTGGTTTGGGTTTTTGTTTTGATGCCACAATAGAAACACAGATTCATAAATTTGATTCCACTTGGCCAGGCATCCACTTCTGTGTCAGAATTGAAGCCCTTAAGTTTTGGAAAATTAAAAAGAGTTCATCAAACCCAAATCTGCCTCACAAAGAAACTCAGCATCTGCTACCCCCAGTTAGATAGCCTGGCTTTTAAAACTCTGTCTGCTAAGCCAGTTCTTGCACAAGAGGATCATAAATCCACTTAGGACCACACAGTGGGTATTTCCCACAGCTCCATTCACAACACGATGCAGAGACAAAGTCAAGAGGACTGACAACTTTTTGAGAAAGCTGCTGCTTCCTTGGGGTAATTATTTGAATACAGAAATCAGGAAGAAAGCACAGATCTTCATACAGAAGAATGGAAAAACATATTAAAAGAAAAAAACAAAAAACAAAAAAACCCAAAAAAAAAAAAAAAAGAAAAAAGGAAAAAGAAAAAAAAAAAAAAAGAGGAAAAAGAGTCATACAGAGAAAAGGCAAAGCAACATTTGGTGTCCACATGAAAAATTGCCTATGTTAAATCTGGGCTAATTTTCAGCAGTTCCCAGGGAAGGACTTAAGAAGGAAGAGAAAGCATCAGGGATATAGGCAGTTCATCTGAGATTACCTTTTATGACCCCCAAAGCTTGCTGAGGAACAAAGCAAACTGAAGGCCATTTCCTTACAAGGAGCAGGCTCCCAATTAATGCAAGGTCTCAAAAAAGCACAGAGCCAACTCTTTCTTAGCAAAACCTTCCTGGCAGGAAGAAGCTTATGAAGGCTTCATGCCGTGACATTTCCCTCACAAGCAATTAGTGGGAGATGGGGAAGAAAAGAACAGAAATTGCCAAATCAATGTACATTTCACCTATTTCAGTCTCTCTCTGGTTGTTTTTTGGAGGTTTTTTCTGGGGGGAGGTGGGGGAGTGGGGGTGTTAATTCCAGGAAAACTGTCAGGCACATTTAGGAACTGTAACAAGCTTGACAAATGAGATGAAGGTGCTGTGGTTGCACAAGCCTTAAGGAGTGCAATAGCTCACAGGGTCAGTATGGGGGTCTGCTGTACTGAACTTCATCATCAACGGCCTAAACAATGACAGAGTGCTTTCTCAGCAGATTTCCATATAACATTAAATTTGGGGGAGTAACTGACATGCTGATTGGTGGGTTTCTGACCCAGATAGGCCCTGAGAAACTTTGAGGACTGGGGAAGTGGAAATCTCATGAAATTGAGCAAGGAGAAATCCAAAGTTCTGCATCTGGGGTGGAATAAATCCAGCATGTGAGTGTGCTGGGGAGCTGAAGAAGACCCAGAGCTTATAGCAGGAACATTCATATTAATGTTGAATCCTGGCTAACAGGAAGCTCTCTGTGTTCAATGCAAACCACTTATTGCAGTCCATCAGGAGGAGCATGGCCAGCAGCTGAATCATAGAATCATAGAATGGCATGGGTTGGAAGGGACCCCAAGGATTATAGAGCTCCAACCCTCTGCCACAGGCAGGGACACCAACCTCCAGGCCTGGAGCTACACAAGGTTGCCCAGGTTCCCATCCAACCAACCTGGCCTTGAACACCCCCAGGGATGGGACACCCACTCCCTCTCTGGGCAGCCTGTTCCAGCCCCTCACCACTCTCTCTGTAAAGAACTTCCCCCTAATATCTAATATAAACCTTCCTTCCTTTAGTTTTAATCCATTCCCCCTTCTCCTGCCATTGTCTGCCCTTTTAAAGAGTTGAATCCCCTCCTGTTTGTATGCTTCCCCTGAAGGGAAGGTCTTATCTCCTTTGCTCAGCACTGAAGAGCCCACAGTTAGACCACAGTGCCAGTCTGGGCCGCTGGGTAAAAGGGGATGTGGAGACACCAGGGAGGGCTCAGCAGATGGTTGCCAAGATGGACAGGAGCTGGGGCACACAATCATGAGGAAAGGCCAAGGGTGATGAGCTCAGGCAGGTGAACAAGAGCCAGTGTCACCACATGGAAGGAAAATGATTACGATGACAGGGCCGTGTGCTCTGGACCTTACCTGAGGGAGCCAGAGCCACAAATTTCAGGGGAAAATTCAGGTTGGGCATCAGGAAAAAAAGTAGTTGGCCATGAGCCAGCAGAGTGGCCCGGTGGCTCAGAAGGCCAATGGGATTCTGGGGGGCATTAAAAGGAGCATGGCCAGCAGGTCGAGGGAGGTGATCCTTCCCCTCTGCTCTGCCCTGGTCAGGCCCCACCTGAAGTGTTGTGTCCAGTTCTGGGCTCCCTGATATAAAAAAGACAGGGATCTCCTGGAGAGAGTCCAGAGAAGGGCTACGAAGGTGATTAAGGGCCTGGAGCATCTCCCCTAGGAGGAAAGGCTGAGTGAGCTGGGACTGTTCAGCCTTGAGACAAGAAGCCTGAGAGGGAATCTGATCAATGGTTATCAATATCTGAAGGGTGGAACACAGGGGGACATGGGCAGCCTCTTCTCAATGTCTGTGGGGACAGGACAAGGGGCAATGGCCTCAAGTTGGAGCACAGGGAGTTCCACACCAATATGCAGAAGAACTTCTTCCCAGTGAAGGTGACAGAGCCCTGGGACAGGCTGCCCAGGGGGCTGTGGAGTCTCCTTCTCTAGAGATATTCCAGCCCCATCTGTATGCTGACCTGTGCGACCTGTCCTAGGGACCCTGCTTTGGCAGGGGGTTGGACTCAATGATCTCTGGAGGTCCCTTCCAACCCCTACAGTTCTATGATTCTGTGAAGTTCTTAGAAAAATGATTCCAGTGTGATTCAAGTGCCCAGGGATGTGGTGGCATCACCATACCTAAAGGTGCCCAAGACTTGGCTGAGCAGAGCCTTGGCTGACCTGACCTGATGCTCGCAATAGGCCTTTGAGCAAGATGTTGTATCAAAGAAGCTCCAGAGCCCCCTTCTAACCAAAGTGTCGGTGATTTTATGATTCTTATTGAACAGCTGCATCATTTTTAAACAAACTGTGGTATTGTGTCATGTCCCTCTGAAGGCAAAGAATGACCTTCTCTTGACTTAACAGAGATTTGGATAAGTCACCAGGAACTGACACCGAGAGTCCTAAATAATGTAATTTGTTGGATGTAGCTGAGCTGACAACATACTAATTAATCTTACAGCAGCACAGATAAAAATCTCCTGCTTTGTTAGTGCTTGGGAAATAAAAAAAGCAATACCTATTCTTTCTCCATTTTTCCTGCATTACCACGTACATGATGCCTGCATATAGAATATAGAATGCCTACGTAAATCCAAATTAACAGGCAAGGAAATTTTTGTGCCACAGAAAGATTCATCAGGCAGTCTGGATCTACTGCAGACGTGTCTGTGGGTCACACCTCAAAGAAAACGAGTTCATGAGTTGCATCTTTCGTAAGATCAAGAGTGTCCTGGTTTCAGTCAGGATAGAGTTAACTTCATTTGTAGCAGCTGATGGAATGTTGTGTTTGGGAGTTACAATGAAAGCAGTGCTGAGAACACCCTGATGTTCTTAGTTGCAGTCAGACAGTCAAGGACTTTCTCAGCTTCTTCCTATTTCTCTATTCATGAGAAAGGAGGGGCGAAGCCAGGACAGGTGACCCAGATGGGCCAAAGAGAGTATTCCATGCCAATGACGTCCTGCCCAGGATAACGGGGGGCTGAGGGGAGGAAGAAGAGGGGCGGTGGCGGGACTCGTGCTGCTTGGGGGGACGGTCGGGTTCCGGGACAGCTCTGGGTGGTCCGGCCTGAGTTGTGTGGGTCGGTGAGAAACTGCATCGGGGATCAAGAGTTTCATATTCTTTTGCTCTAAAGTCCTGTTAGCATTGGTATATTTGATCTTTCTGTTCTCTTAGTAAACTCTCCTTATCCCAACCCACGGGCCTCTTAGTTTCTTGGTTTTGGAGTTATTTGCCCCTTCCTTTTCCCTTCCCTTGTTCCCCCCTTTTTCCCTCTTCCCCTGCTCTTTAAGAAGCAGGCAGCTGCGTGGATCTCAGCCCACAGCCGGGGTGAAACCACGACAAAGAGTAAATCAAGATCTTGTCTTTAACCAAAGAATATCCATCCGACTTGGGATCTCTCTGCCTTAACAGCCTCTTCTCCCCTTACCTGTGTGTACTCTGGGAGCTGTCATCTGAGGCAACTCTGGTGACCTTTGGAAAAGAGGAGATCTGACCTTTGCCGGAGAGGAGTCTCTCCCAGATGTTACCATGGCATGCTACATGGTCATCCAAGTTGAGTGACTTCTGGAAAGCCAAACTGTAACTCAAAGGTTTCTTTGAGGAAAAAGTAAAGCAGGCTGCTGCTGAAGACGTGTGTATGGGGGAGAGGAAATGACTGCAGCTTTCTTGTTTGCTGCAGGACATTTTTTGTAGGATTCATTTTCACTGACTTTAGCCATCTAGCTTTACTTAATTGTGTTGGCTCTGTCTGAATCTGATGAAAAGGGAGTGACAGAGACCCTCCAGAGAATGATCCAGACCACTGATTAAACTCCTCTCCCAGATGATTTGACCAGAGACAGTCTAGACTAGAAGGAACTGAGATCAGAAGTATAATTTTTTGTGGAGAGAGACAAATAGATGAGATTTATTCTTTTTTTTTTCCCCTTTTTTTTTTTTTTCCTCTCAGTGCCTCTGATGCACTGGAAAGCTGAAATCTATTGCAGAGAACAACTTTAAACCTAGAAATAAACATGCCTGGTTTTATTCATTGATGAGTATTGCTGTCCCTAGACAATGTCAGTGTGGCAGGAGGTGATACAACAGGTTTAAACTAACTGTCAAGGATAAAATGTCTTTCTTCATGAATTGGTCCAACCAGGAGTAATTGTGGAATACATAATGATCAAAGAAGGGAGATAGTTCATCACTTGTACCCTCTTTAGATAAGCTGGATAAAGTTCAGCATTGTGTCAGAGCGCTGTGTGATCTAATCACAAACAGGCTCTCTGAAACCTCTCTGTAATCTGCTCTTTCCTACTGGTCGGTGCTGTTCATAATGAAATAAAATGTTTCATCATTAATACCCGTCATCCTTCATTCAACGGGAAGGGCAGATCTGTCTGCTGCTGCTGTCATCCTCTATTCTTCTCTCATTGCTGTTTCCATTGCCTCTGTGAGTTAGGGCTGGATTTCACAGAAAGGTCACAGAAAGATCTACCCTTATATGAGATGGTTTATGCCAGATGTGTAAACAAATCTTCCTCTCTCTCCCATTTCTGGGTTGTTTTGGGGTTTTTTTTTTAATTTCACTGTATGTTTTCCAGACAAGCAGTGGGCAAGGCAGATAGGTTAAAAAATGGTGAGATGGGATGAAGACTCTCTGCAAGGGGAATTGTCATATTCTCAGATCAAACCTCAGAAGCTGCGTAAATTACCACTGGTAAATCCAGAGGAGAAGGAAGGAGGGAAGGAAGGAAGGAAGGAAGGAAGGAAGGAAGGAAGGAAGGAAGGAAGGAAGGAAGGAAGGAAGGAAGGAAGGAAGGAAGGAAGGAAGGAAGGAAGGAAGGAAGGAAGGAAGGGAGGGAGGGAGGGAGGGAGGGAGGGAGGGACGGAGGGAGGGAGGGAGGGAGGGAGGAAGGGAGGGAGGGAGGGAGGGAGGGAAGGGAGGGAGGAAAGAGGGAAGGGAGGGAGGGAGGGAGGAAGGGAAGGAGGGAGGGAGGGAAGGAGGGAGGGAGGGAGAGAGAAAGAAAAAGGGAAAAAAAAGAGGTAGTGATCAGGAGGTGCTTATGTGACTTGGTGTGGAAAAATACCCTTTGAAGGTGAACCTTTCAAGCTAGGTGTCTACAAGATAACATCCAGTCACCTCATTTTGGCATGAGGCAGCTTGCCTGTGGTCGCAGCTTTCATTCAGCAGCCTGACAGAAGGTCTCATGAAAAGAGGCAGTGAGCCCAGGAAATGACATAGAAATCCCATTTCTTGGCTTTTGAAGCTCCACAGCTTGCTTTATACTCTGTTCCACCTCTTCTCTCTCATGTGCGTTTTGGGATGGTATTCCATGGCTTGAGATAAACGGTCTCAGAACACTTTAAAAAGGAGTGTGAGTTATTGCTGTCTTCTTTGGACAAGGCAGATAGTGAAGATTGATAACCTGGAGCCCACCAGCTTTGACTGTAGCCTTTTTTAATTCCATCCTAAGTGGATGGACCTGTTCTGGCCAAAAAGGGGGCTCCTGACCACTGCAACATGGTCTGGCAATAGCTTCCGTTAAGGTGTCATCAGAAGAAGCAGCAAGCAGTTAAATCTAGGCCTTGCATCTAAATATTTAAAGCCCAGAGCTCAGATGAGGATAAATCCCACAGAATAACACTGTCATGATGAACAGCCAGCCAAATTGAGAGTGTTCCAGTACAGTAGGGCTAAATTATGCTTTTAAACATAATTTCAAATTAAGCAGGAGATGTTTTCCACTGTGAAAAAATCATACTTTATACAAGGAAAGTCATAAAAGATCCACCACAGACGTACCTCCGACATCACTGGTCTTAACCTGAAGAGTGTATGTTGTGTCCTCCATCATCTGCTCATCATTAATGACAGCTGGCATCTCACACACAAGACTTCCCTTGGCGTTTTTCAGCTTAGACAGCCAGTCACCATAGGTAAAGGTAGCCACTTCTTGATTAGTCAGGTTCTTCAGGATGATCTGTGAAGACCCAAAATAAGGGGGAAAAAACCCTTTATCTACTGTTTGAATGAGGGCAAAGAGTAAAATTATGAAGTGCACAGTGTGGTAGGACGTGGGTAAAGCTTCATCATAACTTCAAAACCTGTACTGGGCCCTTCTGGGATAAGCAGAGCTCTCTCTTATGGACAATATTTGCTGTGGTGACTTGTCCTGAGACATCATAGAATCTCAGACTGATTTGGGTTGGAAGGCACCTCAAAGCCCATCTAGTCCCCTGCCTTCCATGAGCAGGGACACCCTCCACTAGCCCAGGGTGCTCAAAGCCTGGGTACCCAAAGACAGGGAGCACAAAGCCCAGGATGTCCTTGCCTTGAACACTGCCAGGGATCCAGGGCCAGCCACAGCTTCTCTGGGCAGCTTCTTCCAAGGCCTCCCCCGACTCCTTGGGAAGGATTTCTGCCCAATGTCTAATCTCAGTGTATCCTCTTCTGGTTTAAACCCATTACCCTTTGTCCTATCACTACACTCCCTGATAAATATTCCCTTTCCATCTTTCCCATAGGCCCCTTTGGGCTTTGAAAGGTCTCCCCAGAGCCTTCTCTTCTCCAGCCTGAGCAAGCTCAACTCTCTTGGTCTGTCTTAACAGGAGACGCCTATCTTCAGATAAGATAAAGACCTGTTTTGGTCATCAAACTATCGGACCTTTTCATTCATGGGGAAAGGATAGGAAGGAATTTGCACAGGAAAGCATAGGAAGGAATTTGCTCCTTTGACATAAATTATGGACAAAGATCACCTCTAAGAGAGTCAGTCATTTGCCAGAAGCCAGTATGGAATTCACCCCAAAGAAGAGGTAACAGAGACTTGCTAAAACCCTCGCTGCCCCTCCTCAAAGTACACAGTTATCTTTCTTTTGCCTGCTTTGTCTGTGCAAACACAGAGCAATCATTGTAGAGATATGCAAACCAAACCCAAACAAGTTAAAGCAACGCACAAGATAAAATTAGGCCAGCAAAACTTAATGTTTCACACACTTCTCCCTCTGGGAAAAGGTGACAGAACAAACAGTATGCAACAGATATTAGTCACGCTGTCTAATGTGTCATGGGAAGGAGCTCAGATGCTGTGGTGATAAAGAACAGAATAGGAATCTGTTTAGAACAAGCCACTGAGCTTTTCCAGCAGACACCTAATTAAATACCCACCTTTATGTGTCCTGTTCAGTGTGGGCTTGCTAGAGCGTCAGCCCACTGGGAGAAAGGCATCACACTTGCCTATAGCGAAACGTAGCAGTAAATCCTCACTAAACGGGAGGGGAGGGAAGAGACAGGCCTGCAAATTACTGCTTGCATTGCCATCTAACAGGAACAGAGACCTTACTGCAGTGAGCCAGAGACCAGAGACTGAGCGCAGCAGCAAGCAGGGTCCTGCAAGGCACAGGCCATGGAAATGTGAGCCCAGACTGGTCACAGAAGTGTGACATGATATTAAGGAGAAATGAACTGCAGAGTCATGGAAAATATTAAGTGAAAAGGGGAAAACGGAGATGTCTCATCCCACCAAGTACAGCTACCTGCAAGGCCGTGCCCAGCTGAGATTTGAAAACCTTCTAGGGTTGGAGACTGCCTGGGTCCCTACCCCAGGGCTGCACCACTCTCACTGAGGAGAGGTTTTTTCCTTATATCTCACCAGGATTTTCCTTGCATTGGTTGCCTCATGCCTTTTCACTGTTCACATCTGAGATCAACGGCCTCTGTAACCTCCCTTTAAGCAGCAGAAGACTGAAATTAGATCCCCCCTTGGCCTTTTCTTCTCAAGGCTTAAAAACTCCATTTACCTCCGTCTTTCCCAGGGTGCTGTATACTTCAGCTCCCCTGACTATCTCAGCGACCTTGCGCTGCCCTTGTGTGTATCAGCCTAAGAAACTTATAAAACTTATCTTAAGATAAAATGTGCTCAAATTCTGTCCTCAAACTGCATGTGTCCCAGCCCACGGCCTTCTGCTGACCTCAAGCAGGTTTTGCTGGAGCCTTTAGCAGTTCAAAAGAACATTGCTCCAGGTTATAAAAAAATATTTTAAAGAGGGCAGTAGCTATACAGAAGCTGAAGCAGAAGTCGTGCTACTCGTGCATTGTACAGGTCCATGGGTAGGACACTCATCTGGGGTTTTCTCTCTGCCTGATGCTAAACAGGGATCTGTATCACAGCACCTCCATCCCAGAGGTACAGGACATTTTGGGCCATTGAAGCCATCCCATTTTTCTAAAAAGCAGCTTGTTCACAGCTAGTGAAACTATTACTTTGTGGTCAAAAAGCTGCCCTATGAGTCAGGAGATGTTGAATCAAATCCTTGCTTTGAACCAAGCAGGAATCAGGTCTGGTGCCATCCCAGCTTGTGCCTTCTCTTCCAGGGCACAGACCAGAAGGAAGTGTCCCCTCTCCAGGGTGTGTGAATGATGCCTACATCCTCTTAGGACTCCAACCTAGAAACCTTTCCTTGGCTAAAATTCACAAATTTAAATCATAAATAATCTCAGGTTGACTGAAAACGCCTTTGTTTCCCTTTTTTCCCCTTTGTGTATCAACTCTTTGCAGGTGAAGGTTCAGCCAGCTCTATCTCCACCCTGATAAGGAATAGCCACAACACTGTTGGTAGCAAAATGTCACCAGAAAAACCTTGCAGGGAAAGGTCAGGAAAGCAGTGTGGGGGTGTGTGTGGAAGAAGATTAGGGTTGCCAGCTGGAGTGCACTCACAGACAGCGATCAGACCTCTCACAAACAACCAGCCCATGCCCAACACTCCAGATGCTTGTCTGGGAAAAAAAATCTGACTACTAAAACGGCTGGAGTAAAATGCCCTCCTTTCCCATCCCCATCCCCTCACCCAGGGTGTAGTGGTTTCATATGTATGCAGCTCGATGTCAGCAGTTAGCACAGGGGGAGCTCAGCCCTGGCTATCTCGTTCTGCAGTGGTGCTCTGGAGAGGAGCAGGCAGGAAGAAAGGGATTAATTTTAGAGCTTCATTTGCTCGGGGGATGTCACAGCAAAGGACATAGAAGGAGCTGGAAATTTTGTGTTGGGCTGACTGTTTCTGTCACAACGTGGGTATGATGCCTACCCCACCCCATGGGAACTGCCTCAACACTGGGCATCCAGCCCAAGCACAGCAGTGTGTCCATGGTTGGGGCTGGGTACCTCCAGGTTTTCACTGCATCCCACCCAAGCTGGGGGCAGGTAGACAGCCATTCAAGGCTGTCTACAGAGGATGCCCATGTACCTTGGTGGATGATGTGAAAGCCAAGCGTAGCCTTTTCTATAGCTGAAACAGCACAGAAAAATCCCATCCTACAAGGAGAAGTTTGTGGGTGTTGCACATGCTGAGGATGGTGCAGGATTTTGATGCCAATCGGTGAGGGTCAAGAAAGTCAGCTCAGGGACCTGAGCTGAGACTATTTTTATTTTCTGACTGTTCCTCTCAGAAAAATTAGCTACCACTTGGCAACAAGGCTGTGACTTCACGTTGTGTCTAAACTAGTTTTTAGGTTGCCTAGAGCTTACTGTGGACATCCTGCATACTTTTAAGCTTAAACTAATACTACACAAATTTTAATTGGGCTGTAGAACATCTATAAAACACAAAAAGAAACATACGAATAAAATGTTAATAATGTGCTGGGTGGCTGGGCAAGTATCATAGCTTAGAATTAGTTGTGTGCTATGTGCTGTAATAGAAAGGTTTGGTACGTCTGACCATTTGATTTCACAGAATCACAGAATCACAAGGTTGGAAAAGACCTTTAAGATCATCAAGTCCAACCGTTCCTGTCCTGTGCTAAACCAGATCCCTGAGCACCTCATCTACCCCTCTGTTAAACACACCCAGGGAAGGTGACTCAACCCCTTCCCTGGGCAGCCTGTGCCAGGCCCTGACAGCTCTTTCAGGGAAGAACTTTCCCCTCCCATCTGAGCTGACCCTTGCCCCTTGTCCCATCTCCTGTCCCCTGGCTGAAGAGACCATTGCCCACCTCTCTACATCCTCCTTTCAGGATTTACCTCTACCCATCCATCTCCCAGGGTAAAACAAGTTCTGCAGGGGCACACATCCTGCTAACACCAAAATACGTAGTTCCCAGTGATATCTATAAAGCAGATTTTTTCTATTTGCCAGGGACAGCAGTGTGTTTGGGTTGGTGCTCAGGCGCTGTTTAGTTTGGGGTTAAACATATCACCTTGCTTTGCCAATGAGGATGACCTTGCAGAAAAGCTGAAGGACTGATAAAGAGTGTGCTTTGCTCAAAGGTGTCCTTAGAGAAGAGCTGGAAGACTGATAAAGAGGAAACATCCTGCCCCAGAAGGCTAGATGATGGCCGAGGGGCCTGAAGGCAACAAAACCAGGCAGGAGCTGGGGGAAAGGTGAAGAGCAAGAGAGAAAGTTGGTACTTCTAACCCTGTACCATGGTGAAGTTGTTGTGGGTGCTGTGTGGGTGGGGCTGGCTCCATGAGATGACCACCGAGCGCCCATCTCTGTGCAGAGCTGGAATGAACCAAACGTGTGTGCTGTACTGGGTGCCCAGTAACCATCCTGCCTCTTGGGACAACATCGGAATTCATCTTTAAAGGCTTGACACCTGGTTTTCACGGTGCTATTGCATGTCATTAGTCTTCCCTTAAAAAAAAAAAAGGGTCCTCTGACTGCAAAACAAAAGGACTTTGTTGCACAGGATAACAATCAGCTTCAGCTATATAACGAATTGTCTCAAATTCTCTTAATCTCCTTTATATAAAAGAAAAGGACTGAATAAAGACTGAGCCCCACATTCAGGATTATTTGTGATGTGTGAATGCAATGCAATTAGTGCTTCATTAAGGCAGCTTCTTATCTGCCTGGCTTTGACAGCACAAAGTAACATTAAAATTCTGAGGGAGGCAACTCCGCAGAATTCAACTGACTTACAATTCCTGTTATTTCACTCAGGCAGCTTTCATCCCATCTTATTTCTAGCTTTGCATCCTCGTATCTAACACACTGGGCAGCAGATGAAATCTTCATGTGGACTGTGGAACACACTATCCCAGGAGGACATTTGCAAAGCATGAGTTTAAATAAGTTTCCTAATTAAAAATCACATATTTTTTTTTATGCTGAGGGTGATGAAACACTGACATAAGTTGTCCAGCAAGGTGGGAGATGCCCTGTCCCTGGAACCATTCCAGGTCAGGTTGGATGGGGCTCTGAGCAACCTGATCTGGTTGCAGATATCCCTGCCCATGGTAGGGGGCTGGACTAGATAGCCTTTAAAAGTCCCTTCCAACCCAAACCATTCTGTGCTTCCAGGATTCTATTATCTCATTTTTGAAAAACACAGAGCAGTTTCATGGTAGTTTGGCGTGGAAAAAGATAAGATTCAGCATTACATCTGAGAAAAATATCCAAACTCTGTGTCTCTCCCAGCAGTGGCGAGAGAAGAAAGTGCTACTCAGCTCTGGAGAGTCTTTGGTATGTCTTTCTGTGCAGAGCAAAAATCAATAACATTCACTCTGGCTGAACACATCACTAATCAAATTTTGTTCCCTCCAGAGGATTAGGTATCAGCATTTAAAACTTATTGCCACTTTCAGTGCAGTTTGAATCTTTGGCACCAAGTTTATTACTTAACTGAGATTATGAATGAAATTCCGATGTATTTTATCTAGACAGAAAAAAAAAAGACTACTTCCCTGCTTGTAAATTGAATCATTTGGCTGTGTACAACATCATTGATAATTCATGCATTTTAATTGGTATTTATGCCCTTCTATTTCTAGTAAAGTAAAAGCAGTATGAATTATGACCAGCAACAGTTTACAAAAAGACCGAAGAGAATTAAAAAGATCATTTATTGTTATTTTAATAGAACAAGAGAACTGAGAATATCCTGTAGATAAATGGAGCAACAAATGGTTAATTACGGGGTTGACGGCTTAATCTAGCTTCTCATTTCACTGTGCTAGTTAGCACTAACTGTGAACCATCTGTCTGAGAGTTTAGCACTACCCCCACAAGTATTTCATTATGCAGTTTTAATATGCACTTTTGACAGAAATGGAAATGGGCTCAGATCGGTTTTCATGTCACACCAGGCTACATAAGTTTTCAAGGCTGGAATACAAATCAGAGAACACAAATCCTTCCTCCCTGCTTCCAGAGCCCTCCTGTCCTCACTCTCTGCCTGGGAATGCAAATGCTATGTTTACCTTTCTGAGGAAGGTGGGAAAGAAAACTAATAAATAAAGTTCTCTACACATCGCTGGAGTTAGAAGATCCTCCATGCTCTGTTTCTCTAACAAAAGTAGAAACTATAGGTATGATTTTCAACAGCTTCAAGCCTCCCAGTCTCAGAGAGTTGGGTGCATGGTCTGCCTGTTGCTTCTGTAGAGCTATAAGAGGGCTATAAACCCGTTGGATGAGTCCCGGGAAGGTCCTGCTTTGGGTGGGCCAGTCCATCAGGTGTTGGAACAACTGGATGGACAGGAAGGTGGGAAGATGCTACCTTCCTCTGGAGATGCTGCCATCACCTTGCCTTCGAGCTATTGCTAATTCATGATTGCAAGGTCTGGAATGTCTCAAGATGAGTAAGCTATTCTCAAATCAGAGAATAGATTGAGTTATTCCTTAGGCATGGGGAGAAAAATTGTGTGTCTGTGGCATCTAGTCAGAAGTCTAATGCTTCAGAAAAGCTGCAGAAGAAAAAAAAGTTGCTGAGGAAAAAGTTCAGAATGACAACGCTCAAGTAAAAAAGTCAAATGCTTTTTAGCCCATGCTAGTGGAGGTGAAGAGCAGTTCATCACTTTGATGGAAACTGGTGGCCACCAGGACTGGTGTTTAGAGACATTATTTATGGGAAAAAAGGATGGCTTCAGATTAGTCAAAAAGGGCAAAGAACCCAATAAAAAAAATAATCATGTGCTATTCTCTCTGACCATGGGTTAAGCTGTTGAGTCCTGACATATACTAATAAAAAAGTCAAGATTCAGAAATCCAGTAGGATATCTACTCCAGAAAAAGCGTGCTAAATAAAAACGGCAGAGATGTGTGTCTTGCTTCATGGCTTGTGATGGCGCAGGATTGGCACATCACTCCATCTCTATCTCCAAAACATAATTATAGGGACTCATAGAAAGCAAACCACATTTAACTGACCAAACAGAAGTTACAAGGAGATAGAGGAGATACAGGCAAGCGCTGTGGTTTTGTGCAAGACAGGACACAAGAGGAAAATAAAACCAACGGACGCAGGGTGAGCCATTTTGCATGTTCTACTCCAAACGCAAGAAGAAAATGATGCCTTGCATGTGTGACAAAGGAAAGAGAGACATCTGCCTGCATGCTAGAGGCAGAAGGGAAGGGGAGAGATGGGATTGCCTGAAAGGATGGACTATTTGGAAATGTCCTACTCAGCCCAGGCCCACAGTAGCTGTCCCTGCCTGGCAGAGGGTGATCCACTCTCCCATGGGGCAGAACATGGCAGGGATCTGCAAGAGCTCAAGGCACCTCCCGGGGACCAGAAAACATTGCAGGTGCCCTGTTATCAAGCCAAGGCTCTTTTTTGGGGAGGGAGAGTGAGATCTAACAGCAGCAAAGAGACCGTGGTAAAGCTTCACAGCACAGCTTTTGCCCCTTCTCTCCTCTTTTCTGACTCAATTCCCCCAGGAAAACACCTTGAGAAATGCAGAGAGGCAGGATGTGCCTAACAGCAGGCCCTTTGCTGCCTTCCTCCTCTTTCTGCGGGGCTGAGGGGCTGCAAGGCAAGCAGGTTGCAGAGAACGCGGCGTGAAGTGCATTACCCTCTCCATGAACCAGTGTGGGCGAGTCCCCTTCCCATCCGTCCGGATCCTCATCTTCCTGAGGGGTGCGATATCGGCGATCTCCATAATGAAGCTGTCCTCCTGGCCTCGCTCAAACCTGGAGGGATTGAAAGACTGAGGAGGTTTTCCCGCTGCTTTCCGGCACCGTCGCCTCTCCATCCCCTGTCCCCGCTGCAATTCACGTCTTGCCAACAGCCTCGAACTGAAAGCTTATGAGCACCACTTTATTGGACTCCAGCTCTCCTGACCTGCAGTCACTGGCTACTGTGATTTTGGCAAGACTCCTTGGTGCAGATTTGACAGGGATTCCTCAGCCCTGGGAACAACATGCCCATATGAGGCACAGGGAGCCATTCCGGGCACCCTGTAGCAGACATTTACCCCTCTGCCTGTGACCAGAACAATAGAGACTCGCGGTCAGGTTTCTGCCCATCGCCTTCCTCCAGGCGTCTGCCCAGGTGCCTGCCCTTAGCCCAGCCCTGCTATAAGGCAGAGCCATTTTGCCTCATCTCCTTTCGCTATGGCTCAGCACAGAACGTGGCGTTTGCTGTGGTGACAGACACTTGCTGCAGCTCAGCTAAATTCAGCAACCTGATGGCAAGTCGGAGCGTAATGCCTAAGTTTAGTTAAACTGTGCTAGAGAGGAGCCCAGAATGGCTGTCCTGCAGCTCCCTGCTGAATTTGGGGAATTTGGGTTTGCAAGCTGGCTCCATCCTTGGTAAGAACCAGGGTGGGTTTGTATAATATTGCACGTAAGATCCTACACCGTGCTTGGCTGCTGTACATAGGCACAAGGGTGTGTGGGAGCTGCTCATCTACAGCAGTCAGCAGAAAGCAGGAAGAAGAGGAAAAACAGCTAACATATGCTTCTTGAAGAAGATGCTACACCGGCCAGGACCACAGCTACCTTACCTCCCTCTTAGTATCAATGATGCTATGAGGAAAGCCTTGCTCCAGTGAGAGTGCTGCCTCAGGCTCAACACTACTCTGTTGAGAGCAAGGATGTCTCCTGGATTTGGCCCCAAAACACTGCAGGCCAGGTGTGGGCCTGGAGATGGAAATCCTGCCCTTGCTAAATCAAAAGGCAGCCAAATCCAAGGGTGTCTACCAAGCACCACCAGGACTGCTCTGCTGTTCAGGTTCCTCCTTCGTGCAGCCTCCTCCTTGTGACTTACCTGAGGCTGCTGGGAGGTTTGGAGAGAGGTCTGCAAACTGTGGGCATACATGGACAATCCACAAGCATGATGTCTCATTCCTGGTAATGTACTCAGCCTCCTACAGATGTGCAGTGCTGGGGTATGGGGAAAAAACTCACTTTACCAACCTCTGCTCAGATTACACCCTGCAGCATCCTCACACCATTATCTGAGCCCACATGGCCGCAGATGCTAGCAGTAGGGATTGGCTCCAGCCCCTCAGTTTTGCATCCAGAAACTGCCGTCCCTGCACTCACAGAGGCATTTGGATGGGGCATTTTGGTCCCAGTCCATTTTGGTTATTTGGGTGGTGTTTGCTCTTTGAAAAACTCCCCTCTCTTGTTATTTGCCTTTCCGTGGTACTGGATACCAAGGCAGCCTGTCTTCCTGTGGGAATGAGCATGCACTTCTGTGCCTGAGCTGGATGGATTTCCACTTCCATTTGGAAAAAAAAAAAAAAAGGTGTGACCCTTCCAGTTTGAATTATCCCATGATGATATTTCATTGCAGTTGCTGTTAGTTACAAGGCTGCACAGAAGTGTCTCTCTCTCTGCTCCTTTCCATGTGGAGCAACTGTAAGCGAAACAGGCAGCCAGCAAAACAAACCATTATTTACCTTCAGTAAGTGCCCTGTTTATGGTTTTCAAGGCTCGTATTCACCTGCTCCTTCCAAGAAGTCATTGCACTAGATGGAAACAATCGCTGAAGCGACAAACTCAGTGACCCAAGAGCTCTTTTCTATTCCCTAATTTATATGAACATAGGTCTGAAAAACATTTGTGAAGGGAAGACATACCCAGACAAGCTGACTGCTGCTATCCCTTTTCCAGGACACCAAAGCATTTATCTGAGGGATTTCACTAAGCTTTCCTACCCATGCCTGCACTTATAAATATTTCTATTGCCCAGAAGTCTGGGCAATAACAGTAATGTAGCTAAAATTGCCTTAAATCTGCAGCAGGTAAGACAGGCAGTTCTTTGTAACGCACTAAGCTGCTGTGAGCAAATTGGCACTGGATGGCCCCAATAAAGATGAAGTGCCTCTTGTCATTCGGCTGCAGCAGCTCTCACCCATCTCTCACTGCTGGTGCAAAGGCTGGCGAGGCCTCCAGAGCTGGGGAAGACTGTGCTGTTAGCAGCTGGACGGAGACGGGTGGGAATGGTGTGGAAACGGGCAGTATGTGTATCTGGGGACAAACATGTCATCTGCAGATGACATAAGATGGCATAAGATGGCAAGAGCTCTGGACAGGTGGAGGTGTGATCAGAGTGCCTCCAGCTAGCAGAGATGTGCCAATACATCCACAAAGAACAGCATCTTGGGGGTACTGACATATTAATAACTATGTTTCACATGCCCTTCTTTGTACAGACCCAGTGAGCTTCCATCACCTTTTGCAGGCCTACTGATGGAAGACAGCCCAAGCAACTAATAATATGGAAATGGTATGTCCCTCCTTTATCCATTTTCATATCCTTATGGCAGAGGTTATCCATCCTGCCTGTATAGACAAATGTGATGTTTTTTTATAGGTCACATTGTTTAGGGATATCACTTGCCCAAGCAGCTGGAGCAAAACTGCAATCCATTTCTTGAGAGGCTGGAGATGTCTTCATCCCCTTTAAAGATTTTTGGTTGGTGTGCACTGGTGTGAATTATGCTCTATTTTTAAATACATGGTCCATTTCTCCACCTACTAGAATCAAATGTTGAGCTTAAAATAGTGGAAGACAGATTGTTTTGGGGTTGCCTGGGGTCTTGGAAGAAGGATGCCACTGATAGCCACATGCAGTGGTAATGCCAGGGCATTGTCCTGCATGTTGGGTGTCTTTCTGTGGTGGGGAGCAGGGCCAAAAGACCTGTCTTTCTGCATGACACAGCCATGTTTCTCATGGAGAGTTAGTAAGCAGCACTTCGGCTACATTTCTGTTTTACAGAGCAAGCAAGGCTTGTGCTTGTTACTAGCTAATCACATGAAGGTTTCAAGCTTAGCTGAACACGCTTGCCTGGACACCCACACTGCTATGACAGCTGCAAGTAAAACAACCCTCACACAAATACCTCTATGCAGGGACCCTTATTCCCAGTTGCCCGGCTCACACATGATACAGAAAGCTGCATCACTGGGGAGGAGTCCAGCATCACCTCTGCAAGGTAAGCTCAAACCATATGGCCAAATGCTCCATCCTCCCCAGTGTTCCATAGATGTTTTGCTGAATAAGATTACACGTAGTCAAGTAACTAAATTTAAGCTTGATGAAGACCTGCCGTGTTCATTCTTGAGCATGCCAAAGCTCTCTGTACCGGAGGAGGTGCTAGAAAGGAATGCTTTCACGTTAAGAAATAGATTGGTGGCATGTGGGTTTTTCTGGCTTGCAGAAGTGCTGGCGTCAGACTAGAGTTACAGTCTTTGAAGGCTGATTACGGTGACGAGAACATGAGATTTCCCCATTTTAGCAAAATTGGAGCACGCAGTGTGGCTGTCTGTGCAACTCACAGCCCTCTTCTCTCTCCCTGCACCATTAAGGACACTTCTGGGCAGACAGAGGTCATCACATGTACCTTTTGCACCAGCTGCAGACAAACCACCCCTGGTTCCAAAACCATGCAGTCGCGTTAGCGTGGCACAGGGATCAAGCTAAGAAGTCCCCTTCTCAGCAGGGTCCTCAGCTTACCAGCTCAGGTTCTGGCATCCCTCATCCAGCTTCTGGACCAAGCTGGCTCACATCTGAACAGCTCAGGGAACAAGAGGAGCAGGTGAAGGAGAGTCAGCACCCTCCCATCACAGACACTTCCCAAGGCACATATATGCACGTTGTATTTTCTGTCTTTCATTGTGCAGTTACTCATTACTTCCCATTAAATAATGTTCAAATTAAATTACTTATTTTTCTGTATTATACAGAAATTGCATCTGCAGCTTCACACGATGCCCACAGTTTCTCTTGGAGCTGATGCAAGACTTCAAAATGAATATTTTTGTTTTCAGTGCTCATCTCTAAAGCCATGAGGAATGAGTCAAATGAAATATCTGTGAATGGCAAAGGGGGATTCACAGAATCAAAAAATCACAGAACTGCAGGGGTTGGAAGGGACCTCGAGAGATCATCTAGTCCAATCTCCCTGCCAAAGTAGGGTCCCTAGGACAGGTCACACAGGTCGGTGTCCAGACAGGGCTGGAATCTCTCTGGAGAAGGAGACTCCACACCCCCTGTGCAGCCTGTCCCAGGGCTCCCTCACTGGGGAAAAGTTCTTCCCCATATTGGTGCAGAACTCCCTGTGCTCCAACTTGAGGCCATCGCCCCTTGTCCTGTCCCCACAGACACTAAGAAGAGGCTGGCCATTTCCCCCTGTGTCCCACACTTCAGATATTGATAACCATTGATCAGATCCCCTCTTAGCCTTCTTTTCTCATTCCCCTTGCTACACAGTCGTTGGAGTAACACTTTCATGGGGTCTAGATCTGAATCTATAAATCCAATGGGCATTAATCTTGGTGTTTCAGTGGGGGCATGATCAAAGCTCCAGGTGCTTCTTGACTTGACACCTAAATCTGTTATCACTCTACTTCTAGCCAACGAAAATGATACAGTTACAGTACCGGTCTCCATTTTTTTCCAGCTGCATCTCCTCAGTGTTCCCGTTGGATCCAAAGACGGTCATGAAAATACCAGCATCAGTACCACCGCTTTCGATGTCCCCAGTAACAACCGTGACTTCGTAGAGGATCTGGTGAGGATTTGAAACAATCAGAAGGTCTAATTTCAACAGGCATCCTTAACCCGCACAAAAATCAGGACAAAATGCTAGTCAGGCTCTGCAGGAGATCTATTTCCTTGCCAGAAATGTTTATAACATGGCTTCTTGGGTTCTCTCCACACTGTGGTTCTCAGGTGCAAATTTGGAGATCACAATTGGCTGCGGACCTTCGTCTTCACACCATCTATGACCTTTTCTGCAGAGCTTTTCATCCTAGATAGACTCAGGGAAAAACACCTGGATTCCTTTTGGCAACCATGTGCTTCGGGAGCAATGAAGACCCGGTAACCATCTCGTGAGAGTCACAATCCTGACATCAGCACATGGGTTCTCCAACCCTCTCCAATCACCACCTCCTTCTGGCCAGCACCCAGCGCTCCACACCTCTATACTGCACCAAACTTTTGCCACTTTTACAAACAGCTCCCAAAGACATGGGGTATTTTTTTTTTCCTTTCCCTTTGGTGAAAATGGTTTCCCACAAGCATTCTGTGTCCACCTGGGCATTTACTCTAACAACCCTGGGAGCTGTGAATTCTGTACATCTCAGCGTTCTCTCTGCAGCAGAAGAATGCAGCCACCAGTGGGATGCACAATGCTGCACCGAACACAGGGTGAGCCCAGATCTCATGCACTAAAGATATGCTGATCTGTGGAAAGATCTTGCAGCACTTTCACCTGATTAGCCTAACTTTGTTCTTTCCTCCTGACATGTGAATAATGAGATTAAGAATAAAACGTTTCCAAAGTGCACAAGTCCCCGTGGGTGAGACTGGCATTAAGGCTTTCAGGCCACTGAGATGCTTTCAAGATCGTGCCTATAGTAACAAGAACTCCAGATTTAAGAGGCAGAAGAATATAAAGAAACAGCCCCGACAACGCATTTCAAATAGTCTATTGCTAGGCAAGTTTCATTGGCCTGGATCGTGATTGCCACAAAAATAAACAGTGCAAAGGAAAATAATGCAGTGGATTTTTCATATTTTCTCAATCCTGAGTAACCTGCCCATCTCATATTTGTTCACACACACTTTTACATCATAGCAGAGCACCATATTTGCTCTAGGTGGGAGAAGGAAAGCCCTTTCAGAAACCCTTTAAATGTTTTTAGTGTCTGTGGTGGACATTGACTCATTTATCTATGCACGGGAAGGCAAATACTCAAACATAAATAAGGAATATCAAGCCAAGAAGAAAATTAAACTGAAATGGGCATGTGAGAGAGAACCAAAAGCTAAACAAAATAAGCATTCACTTTCTCAATGCCATTAAAGGTATTAGTTGTCTTTGAAATCTTAAAAATAAAACAAAACAAAACAAAAAAAAAGTATCTGTTTCTCACTGCAGCTACTTATGAGGGAACAGTCCCAAATTCCCTCAGCTAGGAGACTGATCAGAAAGTCAAATGCGTGCTTCTGATTTCATGTCTCAAGCAACTTCCCCGATTCCCTGCAAACCTTTCAGCAAGCTTCTGGCCCACATCATAAGAAATTTTTAAAAAATTAAAAAAATAAAAAGAAAGAAGTTAGACGTGTCTATTTTTGGCGTGCTTATGAAATTAGCTATTCAGGATTGGGTTTTTTAAGGATGACTGAACATAAGCCTTCTTTAGCATCCACTTCGATCTATGGGAAAGCCATCAGCTCACTGATAGGAGTTTGAAAACCATATTCAGGAGGTTAATCAACTGATGGAAGGTTTTAAGGGTTTAGGTTTTAACCTTGCTATTCACTTTGAGGGAGGCTGGGTTTTTTACCCTTTTAGGCCAATTCTACCTGCAATGAGTTGTTGAATCCTTCACGTATGCTAAATATATTACATTTTTGTGTGTCTGGGGAACAAAAAAGATTTCAGGAGAGTATCTTTACCTTGGGAATCAAGAGCAGCATAAAGAAAAATGAATGTACAATGAAAGTGTAACCTCGCTGTAAACTGAAACATACCTATAGAGATTTTAAATTGCCATACAGGTATTAAATACAGTATTATTGTCCCATTCATCCAGGCTGTTATTTCTCTTAAAAATCTTACAACCAAAATCAGCATAGCTCAGCGTTCCAATTTGTACTTGGTTGAAATATGGCACAGCACACATTACTGCAAATTTCATATATAAGGATGAAAAGACTATATAGGGTTTTTATATTGCTTATTCAGCTTTCATCAGTTATTCATTCCAAAGATCAAGCTTACAAATGCCTCCATGTTTCAGCCACTTCCAGTTATTATCAGTTTCTACCTGAATTCAGTTTCCCTATCCCACAGTGGAAGAGACGAGATGGACCCACACTATGCACAAATTAAAACTTCTCCCCTACTCTGATTTGATGAGTTTAGAAGTATCTCCTCAAGCAAAACATGATGGAGTTAGATTGCAGCAAAGGGTTCACCTTGCAGCTGCCCCACTCTATGGGCACTCCAGGTGGGATAAAAAGGCAAGGACACGCTGAGCTGTGTCCCACCTGCTCTGCCCTACTCTGTCCTTCTGCCTGTGCCATGACTGCATCCAGCTAGCATAATTAAACAGTGCTCTAAGTAGCAATGACACTAAACCATTCCTAAAGATCTTGCTAAAGGCATAACAAGGAAATCTTCTGCAAATGAAAGGCTCAAACCACATGTAGAGGTCAAAGTGTGAGAACTGCTGACGCAAAACCTCTATTAGCACAAGTCCATGCAAAAGCTGAAGGTACAGGACGAGCCTAGATCCTACCTTGAGGCCAATGTTAACGCAGTCTGCATCTAGGATGTTGAGGATCCGTGAGGTGAGACCATCACCTTTGTCTCTGGCCAGCCAACACTTACAGACAAAGTTGTACATGACGCCTTTGGTGGGCACAACGATGGTGAGCTCTTCCAGCAGCCAGCAGCTCTCAGGGGTAGCGCCATCGTGCCCCACCTGTGAGAAAACAGCTCCTAGTTAGAGGGGATTTCTTTTGAGAGACCCTGACTAGATTTCAACTAGTGATGAAAGATGGGGAGTGTTGACTATATACATCATCACCAAAACCTTGTCCACAAGGGAATGAAGTGAGCTGTGATAGTTTGTGCCGTTGCTGCCCAACAGGCAACATGTCAGTGTACGTGGCAGCTGATGTGGGCTAGGAAACTCAGCTCATCCTCTGCTGAGACTGAGGGAAGGCAGGACACTGCTGGTCCCAAAAGTAAGCAAGGTAGACTGGACTGACCTAAAGGAACACATGTACAGTCTCTTACTACTCTACTCCTGCCTCACTGACTACTATCTGCTGATCTCTACAGACCCATTTCTTGATCTTTCCAACCCCTTCCACTGCTGCTGAAACACTCAGAAGTGACTATCCAGAGCTTCATAGCCAAGATGAAAGAAGCAGCTAGGCAAACAACCATATGCATTATTCAAGCACTCCTTCTGTCACAAAACCACATCTAAGTCAACTATATGTACCAGGCTGTTTCTCTGCTTCCCATCTCCTTTAACTGCAAAAGCTCCATGTTTGTATAGGAGCCAACAGATGGAGTGTACATCTGTAGCTGGTTGATTTTCAAGGACCACCTCCTCCACACTCAAGAATGGTCCGTTTCAGAGGGCATGAAGTCACACAAGATGGGCAGAAGGCCTGCATGGATGAAAAAGGGGCTTCTGACAAAATGGAAAAAAGAAGAGTACAGGAGATGGCAGGAATAGAGAGACACTGCCCCTGTGTGCAGGATGAGGTTAGGAAAGGTGAAGTTCACTGGGAGCAGAGTCTGGCCAGGGCCATGAGGAGCAGCAAGCAGTGTTCCCACAGGTATGTCAGCAGCAAAAGGATGCTGATGGTGCAAACTTCTCCAGGAAACCACACGTATCCCTCTTAAACAGCGTGGGTAATTCATCCCAGGGCAGGTATGTAAGCATAACTGTGTATCCCAGCTGATGTACAAAACTCAGTCAGCCAATCTTGCCAATGTATATGAAGGGTTGAATAAATGAGTTACCTACAGTTCATTATTTTCAGAGCAAATGTAGTTTGTGTTGTCATGAGGAAAATGAGGTCCTTAGCTCCAATGTTTTTGTTTTTAAATTATTAGGACATTTCGGGTTGCTCAGAAAATAATTTTTAATAACAGGTTCATCTAGTGTGATATATCTGTGGTATCTTTTTTTTTCCCCAAAAAACCACAAGTGATCTTTTTCATCTGACTGTCTCAGCCATCACTGTGATTAGGAGTATTATTACTATATTAATGTCTGTGCAGCTGCAGAAAATTAGAGTTAACCACCAGGGAAATTCAAGTCTACAATGGATGCATTAATTCTCAGATTCTCTGGGTGTGAGGTGAATGGGAATATGACATTTGCCTTCCTGGTCCCTCTTTGCCAGCTTGGCTGCCCTTCTCCAAACCCAAAGGCCCTCTGAGAGACTGCACACAGGCCCTGGAGGCCTGTTGCAGGATGACATGGATGAGGCAGTGGGGAAGTTCAGGGCAGTGGATTTGCAATGGAGCAGGGACAGATCAGCCAGAGGAAAAATCACAGTAAGCCCATCAAAGCCTGCTGCTCTTTTGGGTTCATTTACAGCCACTGCCTAAAACATTGTTCCAAGCCAGGTACAAGATTTTCACAGCAATCTTTAACTCCTTTGGTGTCAGTGACTGCCAGAAGAAAGCACATTGTGCATCTAGTTGCCTTGGAGAACCTGCACACAAGCAGGTTTCCAAGGGCTCTTCTGCTGTTGTAAAGTTTGGGGTAAACTCACCCATTACCAAGTCTTCCTTCTGGTAGGTCTTTTGGAGCAGAACACTGGGATTTGTCTTTCAATTCTAAGCAAATCTTTAGGGAGACCATGTCAGTACTTCGAAGGACTCGGTGCTATGGCCACAACAACAGTGTTGCCTGGACGTGCGTACCAATATCACAAGAAATTTTGATTGAGAAGTCTGAACAGAACTGGAAGGACAGAATTTCAAAGGCAGCTAGGTCCTTGGGCTGTTTGAGAATCTTGAGGGACTGTTGAGTACTTCACATGGCCAAAAAACTAGGATGCACAATTGTCACTGGGCAGGTCACAATCTCATTGAAACTGAATGCAACAACGGGGGAAAATGGAAGAGAATTTGAATGGTAGATAGAAGGAAAAGATGCCAAAGAATGGGATTCCTTGCTTATTCTGGAAGTTGCAGAGAATATTGGAGAGACCTGAGGGGCTTCCAGGGCCAGGTCCCTAGCCAGCAAGGGACCTGACTTGCAACAGTTTCACAGTCCATCACACTTTACTCTGGGCTCGAGTTGGAGAAAAGCTCTGAACCAGAAGTGGTTTAGAAATGCAAGACTCTTCTGCTCATTACTACAGGACTCTCCTGATCATACCCATGTCCCTGCAGCAACGGCAGTCTAGGAACAGGTCTTTTCATTCATTAGGAGAAGAAATACTAAAACTTGCATTAAAGAACACCCAATAACTTGTGTTATTTGTTTTCATGTCAGCATGTCTATTAAAGTACACCAATAGTAAATATTATATCTGCAGGCTTACAAGACAGGTATAAATGGCCCCCTTCCAAATTACTTCATGTTCCACTGTTTCAGCTTCCACTACAGTATATTTGCAGCAGGAGAATAATACCGAACTAGAAGTGGCATCATGCTGCAAATATTACGATGCTACTAAATTCTGCAGCCGACTCCCCAGGTTATACAGGGGGTTTCTGGAAATTCAGTCCCTGTGCTATGCTATTTTCACATGGTAGCTCATATTCAGAGCTTCTTGCCTTCTCCCAGAAGCAGCCAAATGCCAAATCTGAGAACGAACTGTTCCTCACGTTTTTTTCCCAAGTAGATAACTGGCAATAACTAGCAATTTTCTGCAATGTCCCTGAACACTGCAATTTTCTACAAGGAAAATATGGACCGACTCCATGGCAACCACCGCAGACTGGCACATCGATGTCATCACAGGGATGTGGATCAACAATAAGGGACCTTCCAAGCAGAGGGCACTGCCTGGCAGAAGGCAGGAGGCCAGGAGCAGATGGGTCCTACAGCCACGAGCTGGGGAAGGGAAGGCGGGGGCGGGGGGTGGTTTATAAACTAACAGGAAAAAATGAGTAAGAGGTGAGGCAGCAGAATGGTGAATCACTGAGGGTAGGGGTGAAAGAATGCGGAAGACCATCACCCAGCTTGTAAGATATTTCTCTTTCCAACTCTCTGAAGTCTTTTACTTACTTTCCTATTTGTAATCCTTTTCAAATTGTATTTTTCTTTGCTTCTGCCTATTTTCCAAGATGCTGCTCCTACTTCCTCGGGTTCTCTGCCCCTTCCTCAGCCTGGACACTGTTTCTTTCCCAGCATCCCTTTCCATTTGCTTCTTCAGGCCGCTCTTGCTGTCTCTCTGACACTGGTGGCGGTTGTGCTGGCTTTTTCCCCTCTCTCTCCTCTCCCAGACTGTGTGCACATAGAAACAGCCCATGGGCTGGGAGAGGAGGGTTTATGCAGGGTTTATGCACCTACTTCACTTTCAAAATTTGATGGGCTAGACGGAAAGTGCCACTAATACTCATAATAACCAGGCACTTTGAGTGCATTAAGAAAATGGTTTGATAATAAACTCAAATCTAGCGGGGAGACTTGTCAAGGTGTCTGAACAAAAACTAATGGGAGTGCTTTAGTCTGTCAGCTGCTACAGCAGGACATACACCTGCAAAGATTTTTATTATTTTTTTAATTAGGATTTCTCTCTTTGTATTTCTTTCACTCCTCTAGAGTACACGAGCATGCACGCCACCAGGTAGGTTTACTGCAATGCAGGGCAGGAGGTAGAAATGAAATCAAATAGGCTCTTGAAGTTCTTGGGTGCTGTGGGCTTCAGCTCTCGGGGACTGGAGCAGGCTTTCAGGAGATGGAACTGCCACATGAAACAAGAATGATGCACAGAAATGAGCTGGAAGATTCATGTGAAGTTTAAGCTCGGTGATTGAAAGTCTATGCAAATTCTGTCTCCCTGAGCCACAGCAGGGAAAAATGGCTCCTGTACTGGAATCTATTTATGTACGTTACTTATGAACAATGATTAATTTTCTTCTCGGAGCCTGGGCCCTCCAAGCTGTGAAAACAATTTTCATGTTTAGCCAGGAAAGTATACAAGACGAGTTTCTCACTACAGGCACAATTTATGAAACCCAACTGGAAGTACTGTAAAAATCAGCTCGGAAAAAGATTGATGGAGGACTGGGAAGCTTGGCTGCATCTGTCAGTAACGGACCTTGACTAAGAAAAAACAGTACCAGAGATGGGGCAAAACTGGGACACGTTACAGCATCCTTATAATTCAGAATTATCTCCTGCCTCACAAGAATCTTGTTTTCCTGCGATCTAAAGAGTACTTGTTTTCGGGTCCGGACACATGTGAAATCTCATTAGCACATCTCTGTTTACATCCCTTTCAGACACAAGTGTCTTTCTTTCACTGCTAAGTATAACAGGAGCATGTGGCTTTTTTGGCCACATATTTTTTATGCCTCCGGTACTCGCACTGCATTCGCAAAGTACCTCCACTTTTTTGATCTCTCCAACATCCAGGCCCCAAACAGAGAATTTCTCTACGGAGCCGTCTGCAAACTCGTCTTTCTCTTCCGAGAGATCCAGCCACAGCCTCTCTGTCTGCACTTTCTGAGGCCCCATGATGATGATGTACACTCGGCTGTCAGTGCTGGAGTCATATTCTGTACCGGTCGTGACGGTGATGTGGTATGGGATCACTGCAACAAACAAAGGGTTGATCATCAGAAAACTCACACATGTAGGCATTTTTTTGCACGAGACTTTGGAAAATCAGAGGAGTAGTTGTGTATGCCAAATAGCTTCACATCCCATCAAACTCCTTGGGAGAAGGAGTTTGCTCTGCTCCATCGGGCTACGAATGTGCTTTTTGACTACTTTGCCATGCACACTTGGGACTGAAGTCTGCAAGGGTTAATCTCCCCAGGCAGATCTACTGGCTGCAGGGAGGTTGTAAAGTCCAGACAGAACAGCAAAGGGCTTAAATCCTTATTTACACCAAAGAGACCTTACTGAAGATGAGACTGAGCACCTGTATCTTAAATAGGCTGTTAGACCGAAGCGATCACAGACTCACCGTTCAGCAAAGGCAAATAAATCTATACTGACTCCAAGGTAAACTGTCACTGACTCAATGTCCCAATACAACTGCAAATGTTCTCCTTTGAGCTTCGTTCAAGGATTGCTGTTATCTATAGGGCGGCATCTCTTTTAAAAGCCAGGCAAACTATGAATAATCCTTGTATTAAAGGTAGGTCACTCCATAATTTCACACATCCTGTAACAACATCGGCTAGGGGGAAAACCTTCAGGGCAAGTCTTGGGGCTTAGCGGGTTTTTCTGTGGTTTTCAGAAATTTCAGTTCAGCTGTAAAAAGGGAGGAAGTGCCAGACTTCTTTTCAAGTGCTTTCCAAAAGCTCATTTGGGTAAACCAAGCAGGAGGTGCAGAATTAGATGCTGAATACTTGTTTGATTTCTCAGAACGTTTGTGCAGGGCTGTTCAAACCTTTCTGACGAGATTTGTTGGAGGTCTGAAACTTGCCTCGTCACAAACTCAAAACTCAGCCTAGTTTCACCATTGCTTTTTTTGATTAAAAACCAAAATAGTTTATAAACCTTCACACAAAATTTGGTTGGCTTCCAAATCAGCTGCGAGTGACATCTAATTTTGCTTTATGATGACTTTTTTTTTGGGGGGCGGGGGGAGGGAGTTGTGCTAGAAACTCACATCGAACTCAAGAGTATGTGTGCATAACCAAGGAAGGCACAAAGTCATGCTGTCCAAATCTGTTCTTACCTCTGGACAGAACAGAACCCAAAGAGCTTCATTCAGCCCTTATCTGAAGACTTTCTGTACCAACACAAAATGAACTGATGATCAGGCAAGACTTACTCTTCCCTTTATGGTGTCATTTACATTTCAGTGTGTGCATCAGCATAATGGTATGCAATGCATTCTTCACAAAATAACCACTGGGGCTGCTGGTAGTAGCAGGAGAAAGGGCTTAGCTGTAGGCAAGACAGATTTTATAGGAATATGTTGAGGGGGTAATGTTTAGAACAGCTCCAGGCTCCACTTCTAAATTAAGTATCTTTTGAATAGGGATAAAATTTTCTATTATACAGTTTTTGCCCTGTTTCCTGTGACAGATCGTGTTCACAGGACTACCAGTACATTGCATCCTCAAGCCAAAGTACTTGAAGCACCTATTTAAAAAACAATGACAACTATAAGAAACTGTTTTAATTTCCTACCTTTAATAATGGGTACAGAGACATGGAATAGCTTGGTACCAGACAGCAGGAAACACTGCTATTCTTTCCTCTGAGAACTAGAAAAGTGATCCTTTAATTTGCTTATCTCCCCTCTCATTTTCCTTCTTTTCTCTGACTCCACAGTTCTACTTCACACAGGGGAGAAGGCAAAACCTGAGGTATGTGGCCTCAGTGGGACACACATGTCCTTCAGCCCATGTCCCTTCGCGCCATTTCCTTGAAGCCCTGTACAGAGTTCAGGCTGTTTGAGGGCACACTTCCCCCCTCAGAAGGAGCTGGGTTTCATTAGGGATGTAGACCACACCATCTCCAGATCTGCCTTCAAGCATGGACCAAAGTTCCCAGTTCAGACACAAGCAGGCTCCCATGCAACAGGACTTCTCTCTGTGCTCCATCCTCACGTCACCTCTTTCTTCTTAGAGGTATTCACCATCGGAGCATGGAGTCAGAACTGGGCTGCTCAAACTGTCACTCCTTTCCCCAGACACACACCCCTCCCCCTAATATCACTTTTCCTAATCAATTAATTAACAGATAGCTCTTTATCCAGGTCAGGAGGTGGCTGTCTGGCTCAGATAGTCCATCTTATCTGACACTTCCTTAAGGAGGCCATGTCACTGCAACAGAGATAGCATGATGATGAGGTCCAGGACTCAGAAAAGAAAGACCACCCTGATTCAGTGGGGATGATGGGAACTATCCCAGCTCTGCCGGAGATGGATTCTCATGGGAGATGCTGGTGTTTTACTCATTATTTGTGAAACTACATGGAATGCCAACATGGCAGATGATACCCATTGTCTCACCACAGCAGTAATATCAGAAAGGACATGAGAATCACTTATTTTTCATTTGAACACAATATGGGATTACAAAAGAAGGATTGCCCCGAGACACATGGACTGCAGACCAGGTTAAGTAATGTGCAGCATTATGTCTGTGTTGCAGCCTAAGGGTGTGGGACATGCAACCCCAGTTCCACATCACAACAAACTACTGGGCATCAGCTGAGCTGCAGTAAGCATTTGTGTGAGTTCCCTTGGACCATGTCAGTGAAAGCTATCTTAATCTCCTAAACCAAATTACATCATTTTACACTTGACTTACCAGGGAAGTTGAAGATAAATTTAATTATTTTGCTCTTGCTGCGGACTAAGACTCTGTATACTGACAGTAACTGTGACTCAGCTGCTGACCAGTTACTGGTTGCAACACAGTTTCTTAACCATACATCTGAAACCTTTATCTAAAGCTAAAAGACCTCATGTAGGGTGACAATGATTAGTAGGTGCAATGTAGATAAGTGCTGGAACACAGAGTTGGTTAATCCAAAGGTACATAAATACAGAGGGGGAAAAAAAAGGCTGTATGGTAAGGAAATTATAGGGAAATAGTGACAGACTGGGGAAGCTTTCTGCAGAGCTTAACTTCAGCTGATGGACACTGCCGTTCCATGCAGGCCTCCTTCACAGCCAGAACAGAAACAAAACCTGCACAACTTTCCCATCTTGTATTGCAAGACTAGCCTCCCTGCATGAGAGCTGACCTTTGCAGACATAGCCCAGCATATTTCACTGTTACAACCTGCAACCCAGAAACGGATTTTTCTTTTATATCTGGCTTTGCTTTGTCTCAGGAATCAGAGCCTAAAGACGAAGCTCTAGACCAGGGCCATCTAATTTTCCCATCAGTTATTTCAGCAAGAACGTCAGTCCAGAGTTCATGGACTCCTTGTCTTTTGGTGACAGTATTTGAAGACCCTCCTCTTCTGCCCAGTTATAAGGCAATCCACCTTACAGAAAAGAACAAACTCACCTGAGTGCTCTACGTCAAAGCTTCTTTTCTGAGAGCCAAGAGATTTATGTGTGTTCTTGCTCAGTTCCTTGTATCTCATTCCCCTCCCAACTCAACAGCTGCTACATGTTGTAGGGAAAATACTTGAAGGTTTCTAGAATTAATCACTTTTAAACTCGTATTAAACAGACACCATCAGTGATGAGGCACTACTACCCTGATTGTGAAAAGGGGAGGTGGCCAAAGTGTGGCAAATAAGGTCACAGGGAATTCAAGGCCTTCTTTGGTATTTCAGATTTAGTATGTTACATGAAACACCACCTTCAGTAAGACAAATACAGGAGGAAAACAAACCCAAGAGCTGATATCAGCAACAAGAGGTACTTTAAGGATTAATATGGAAAAGAGCCTCTGATAATTCAAGGGAGAATCTTTTGGTGATAACACATCTGGCTATGGTCTCTCTCACCGCAAAGAGCTTTGCATGCTCTGGAGCACACTTCAGACAAAATTGAAAAAAAGAACTTGCATATTTTTTTTCCTTAATGTTCTCAGGCCCCACTGCTCAGAGGGTAGTGTCACTTCTCCCCACCTCTGAAGTGCTGTCTTCAATGAAGTTGGCTGTGGAGGAGGAGGAAGAGTGAGTGCAACTCTTCAGTGGGTTTCTTTCTGAGGAGGCCCTATGGATGTTGTTGACTGGCTCCTTTCCAACATTTGGTGATGTGGATGCACTCCTCTAACTTTAGGCACCTAAGGGATTAGGTTTGGAATTGTAGTTTCCCCTGGAAGTCCCCTGTACCGCAACAGAAAGTAGCATACCCTTGAATAACCACCTACTTATTGTCACATTGCCCATAGCACCACACTGTTTGCAGAACTTATATCTTCTGGCAGTGAAGTTAATTCTGACAAGCTAGAGCATCACAAATTTCCACAGAGGAGGAAGAAAAGAGTTGGAAACCCTGAATTACCTGTGAACTTCATGGCTTATTCCACTGTTAGGATCAGAGACCTATAGCTAAAGACACAGAAACACAAGCACTCATCCAGCATTTCCCAAAGCGGTCACAACACAAGGTGAAGAGAAGCAGTTTGCTGTTCTGCCTCTCCTTGATCCTCACCAGGGTGAACAGAACCTCTCAAGCACTAAAAACCAGGAACACATGCATGCATGCCAAAGCGTGCACCATCAAACGTGGTGCTTGCTCACGTGATCCTTCTTCTGCTGCCTTGACCAAGCTGGATTTTTTGGTCTCTTTCAAATTTTCATTGCCATCTTGACTCGACAGGCTGAGAGATGAGTCATCCAGGCTGTTTCGTTCACCATCATAGCTCTAGTTGGAAGACATGTATGGGAGGATACTGAGGATGAGTGCACATGGTTTGTCAGCTTGCTCCCATGTGCCTCCAAGAACAACATGAGAAGAAATCCTTGTAGTTCCCCAGGTAGCTTTTTGCTCAGTGTAACTCAAATAAATGTGACTTGTAATTTACTTTAGGTCATTAACTTACTTCTTCAGTAACTCTGACAGGCCATTTTGGATGAGTGTTATACTAAAAGAAAAATATAACAGACCTGATGGACTTTAATGGTTTGTTGTGACTTTGCTACCTGTGTGAGTAATAGCCACAGAAAATCAGTGTGGAAGTGATGGTGCCAGATTTGCTTCCCAGGGCACAACTGTAGCGTCAGACTAACTGACCTGGTACAGGACAAAGAGCATATGAAGGAGGGTGCTGCAAAGCTGGACAGTACGAAACATCTGTTGTATTTGAGACGTTAGAGAAGGGGTTCAATGTCATTGTCCAGTGATTGTGAGGCTCTTAGCACACAGTCATATGATTAAAAAACCTACTGGCTTTTCCTCATTATGAAGTAATATGGACAACATTGCAAGTGCATCCACAAGAACTCATAGCATTGTCCGCTGCAGTTTTATGAGGGAGCATATGGCAACACTCATCCATGGTGTAACTCTTCTTACATCCCTTCTGCTTTATTCAGGATTAATCTGCCCCAGTTTCATTGATGATAATTTTACTGTTAACTGCCAATTAAAATGTCACTGTATTTTGCAAAGTGGACTCCTTAAATACAGTGGACTTTATCAGTTGCTTTATTATGCTTCGCTGTATAGAAGCGAGAGGTCTATTAATCTTGTTTGTTAATTTTAATTAGTGAATGTACTTTGAATTCCAATTAGCTATATAAGCCTGATAAAGCAACAGAGAATGCGCAAGCAGAAAGGGCATTTCCCTAAAAAAATCATTTCGGGCTTTGAGCTGTAGCAAAGAGATGAGATTTTTTTGTTTGGCACTGGTGGAAGGAGTTGCGGAAAAGATAAACCTCTACAGTTTGATGAGGATGAAGTCAAAGGACCCAATATTTTGGCTTGAGGGACCCATAATTCACCTACTTTGTGGGCACAGCAGGGAAATCAGCAGGGAAACGTACCTGATTGTGCATTTAGGTTGGATCTCTGTGCTGAGAGACTGGTCAGTCACTGGCACAGGCTCCCCAGGGAAGGGGTCACAGTCCTGAGCTGGGCTGAGGTCAAGAAGTGTCTGGATGATGCACTCAGTGCCCTGCTCTGACTTGGCTGGGCCTGTGTGGAGCCGGGAGTTGGACTCAGTGATCCTTATGGATCCCTTCCAACTCAGGATATTCTATGGTCAGCAAGGTACTTTGAGCTGAAGAGTTTTACTTGGACTCCTAAGACTTTCCTATTGAAACTGCAAACTACAGAGGTAGTGGTCCTGGTGTGAAAGCACCCATACTTCCAGGAGAAATTTGAGTTGGACATGTCAAAAAGCATGAATCCCTAATGACCTGGTTTGGACTTCAAACATTCTGCATGTGCTTGTAGCAGTGGGTTGGGATAAGAGCTTTGAGCCATAACTGTACCTGTTCATAAAGCGTACGCTCAATCTTTTTGTCCTCCTTCTTTTTAGAGAGCCAGCGCTCACACAGGAAAACAAATGACTCCTCTGTGGTGTCATCCAGGATCTCTACTTTCTCCAGGAACCAGTCCGGGCTGAACATGCTATTGTCGTGACGAATCTTGATCTTGTACAAGATGCCAAGGTCCACAGCCTGGATAGTGAACGTGTCCTCCTGCAAGGTGTTCAATAATTGTGGTTGCTTCTGTTAGCGAGCTCTCACCAGATCACCTACCAGACTACAGAGCACAATATTGGTATTTGATTAAAAGCTTTGCAGCGGGCTGTAGAGGTGCAGTGTCTCTGTGCACTAACACTGCTTTGTCAGGGAAGTGTTTTGAAGCCTGTCTCTGCTATGAGGGGAGCTGCAACCCCCCCACACACATACCCTTTTATGACTGATTACAATGGAATTTTACAATCTGATTTTTTTTTTTTTAAGGTAGTCTAAGGCTTTCTAATCCAGTTAGCTTTGTATGGATGATCCAGGTCCTTGCCACCATTATATTTGAGTATCTCTGTATGAGGCTGTGACTATGACCACAGAGTACCGCTTGCGGAGTCATTTCATCAAACACAGCTGCAGTTTAGGTCCAATCAATTTATCACATTCTACAGTGAGTTACAATACTTACCATGTATGCACAAATCAGTTGCAGGGGCTATGGGAACAAGACACCCTGGGTTTTGTGTGCTCTCCAAGCCGCAGCTTGCAACTCAAGCCAGTTTGTACAGCCCAAGCTCATGATTTGTCTGCCGCTGACCTCACAGAAACACCTACCCATGTGCTGCAGAGCCTGTCAGTCACAATACCCAGCTGACAATCCATACAAAGCATTTTTGAGAGGTAATGAACGTGGTAAATGGAATCAATCTCCTCATCCCTCAGGAAAACTCAGCCTATGGACCTGTTAGGTTGAAGACTGTGAAATCAAAAGTGTTGTTAAGCCGTTGCGCTTGTACCTGTCCTCGTTCAAACTTGTTGAAGTTCGTTTCAGATTTGCTGAGTTTCCTCTCTCCTGTATCCCCAAGATCTCCATAGATATTTAGGAAAACGTTGGCATCTGTTCCAGCACCATAGATGTCTCCAGTGAACACGCTTATCTTGTATGTGTGAACTGCAGAAAGAAATGGAGATGTGGTTTCTGTTCAGGTTAATGATCAAGGCCTATCACAGAGACTTAATTTACCTAGGAAATTGGTCCCCAGATTTTCTGCTTGGCACTCAGTTCCTGGGGATTTATCCTTCCACACTTCTGATAATGATCCACAGGTTGGGGAAGCACTGTGCTGAAATATACTGACTTCCCTTTTTCCCCATCTAATCAACGTCTGTGCAATGCTTTGATCACACCGCACACAGTTAAGAATGCAAAGTATCGTTGTGGTTATTAATGAACACGATGTCAATAGAGGTGAAGGGAACCTCAACAGACTGGACCAATGAGCTGAGACCAATGAGGTTTAACAAGGCCAAGTGCAGAGTGCTGCACATGGACACAACAACCCCATGCAGTGCTACAGGCTGGGGGGAGACTGGCTGGAGAGCTGTCAGGCAGAGAAGGACCTGGGGGTGTTGGGTGACTGCAGGATGAACATGAGCCAGCAGTGTGCCTGGGTGGCCAGGAAGGCCAATGGCATCCTGGCTTGTGTCAGACACAGTGTGGCCAGTAGTTCTGGGGAGGGGATTGTGCCCCTGCACTCAGCATTGGTGAGGCTGCACCTCAAGTGCTGGGTTCAGTTCTGGGCCCCTCACCATAAGAAGGACACTGAGGTCCTGGAGCAAGTCCAGAGAAGGGCAACCAGGCTGGGGAAGGGGCTGGAGGGCAAATCCTCTGAGGAGCAGCTGAGGGAGCTGGGGGGTTCAGCCTGGAGAAGAGGAGGCTGAGGGGAGACCTTCTCCCCACCTCCACTGCCCTGCCAGGAGGGTGCAGAGCGGTGGGCGCTGGTCTCTTCAGCCAGGGGACAGGAGATGGGACAAGGGGCAATGGGCTCAAGCTGCCCCAGGGCAGGGTCAGCTCAGCTGGGAGGGGAAAGTTCTTCCCTGGCAGAGTTGTCAGGGCCTGGCCCAGGCTGCCCAGGGAGGGGGCTGAGTCCCCACCCCTGGGTGTGTTTAACAGAGGGGTAGATGAGGTGCTCAGGGATCTGGTTTAGCACAGGACAGGAAAGGTTGGACTCGATGATCTTACAGGTCTTTTCCAACCTTGGGATTCTGTGATTCTGTCAACTCTGCACTTTTTCATACTGATGCTCGAGGGACACAGATCTGAGAACAAGTGACTCAGTGTTGTGAATTCTTAATACTCCATCTTCCATAAACAAACTCCATGGATTCAGATGTGCAGTTACTTCCAGAGTTAACAGCATGTATCTCTAGAAACTCCCCAGACAGGTTCCTGGGTCCTTTTGCTGATACAGTATTTAATTAAGGAAGTGTTCGAACTATACTGCTTAAGTACTCCTTCTCTTTAGCTTGCTCAATGATGATCCAATAAAACCTCATCAAATCTTCAGCAATGTGCTTTACTAAACCTGTTAAATACTTCTATTTTTATTTTGCTACTCTTTTCCCAATTACACAGGGAAAACAAACAGTTACTGAAAGCATCCTCTCCAGGAAAACAATTAGGAACAGCACAAGTCTCTGATTACCCTGGTGGCATATGAGCCCAGGAGAATGCCTCCTTCCAAAACCCAGGGCAATACAAACAAGAAAGAGGCACAAAGTCTTAATTATGATTTTTCTTTGTGCATTAACAGCATCAAAGAAAATATCTACATTGCCTTTTTCTTCTTTCTTTTTCTTTTTTTTTTCTTTCTTTCCAAGTAAAACAGGGCCTGTTCTGCTTCATAGCCCATGAAAGATTTACGTCAATTTATCTAAGAAATGGATCATGGTGATTCATCAAGGTAGGTGTGATGCCAGGTTTTCCAGTTTTTGTCTTCATTTTATGATTTACAGAGTTACTGCTTCATATTTGAGACATGGTTACTGCATTGTGATGAAGGAAGCAATTAATATAGTCTAATGAGTCAGTACTTCCCTCTTCAGTTTTTGCTTCCAGTTCTAGAGACCTTCAGGACTGAAATGCAGTCTTACTATATAAATGGTGATCCTCAGAATACCACAAGCTGATTTTCCATTGCTGTCATGTACCACTCAAGATGTACAAGGGCTCAAAGAGATGCAGAAGTTGCAGTCCCTTTCCCACATATTTTATGCCTAGAGCAGAAGTTCCCAAACTTAGCCTTAGCTCCAACCTAAAAGAAACTTACAGTTATCAAAGAATCCTATGCCCTAGGCTGTGAAACCTGCTTTGAGTCTTTGCCTTTAGGAGAAAAATTATTCACCCATTATTAACCCATGGTAACTAATGTAAGGTAAAGCAACAGAAGTTAGTATGTTAAAGAAAATGTCATGCAGGCACCTAAAAGTCATGACAGTTACTAATTGGTTGTAAAACTGTCTTTGCCTCTACAGGAAAAAAAATAATGTCCCATGAGCTGCCATGTAGCTCCTAACAGGAGGAAAGAGGACACCTGGCTCTTGTAAGGGCACAGCAAAAAGGGTCCATCCTTCCTCACAGCAAAGCAGCTCTTCCCTTGGTGCTGGGGAACTCTTACAGCCCAGCCTGACGATGACGCACTGAAAACGTAAATCAGACTCTGAGAGAAATGAAGTGGGGAGGCAAATGATTTTCTCTGTTGAATCACCTTGTTGCCAGATGCAAGAACCATGAATGAAGATGGGAGCTGAGTTCAATTTGCTCTGCTCAGGATATAGAAAGGTTCACAACTCCAGTCAAGGGCAGAAGGAGCTCAGGGTGGGAATATGAGGTCCTAGAGGAAAAAGAGTTAGGAACAGCTGGGCATTCAGAGAAACCACGAGTTTAGGATGAACCTTCAGTTCTTGTTCACTTGCTTCAGCTACCAGGAGAACTGAACACTGAATGTGAAGACTTTATAAGGTGGGCTCAGAGCTGCACAAGAATTTAGTCTGCTCCCCAGAGGTACTTTAATGATGTGAGGGTGCCTGCCTAGAGACTGATTTTTTAGAGGGTGCCCATATATAACTGAAGAGCAGCAGGGAAAACAGCTTTGGGAGGAAAGCAGAGCACAAATCAGACTGATAGCATGGGGAAGGCAGGGGCAGAATGAAAAAGACAGGTGAATTTGGGCAAACAAAGGTGTTTACAGAGTCTGAAAGACAAGGACAAGATGGAGGAAACTTTTGAGGCATCAGAGGAGACACGCAAACGATGCTTGTGTGAAAGGGTGTCGGTGCTAGGTTTATAAACACCTCACAGGAAAGTAATGGTATTATTGTGCAGAAGTGTCTCAGGTATAAGAGAGGGCAGAGAACAGGAAAGCAAAGAAATGTGAATAGCCATGCCAGCACTACATTTTGCTTGAGCCACACATCAGTGGGTTTTCCTCCAAGAAAGAGAGATGACCAGCTCCCTACCTATGCCTAGGATTACATTACCTTCTAGTGGGTCTTCGACTTCTTCCTCTATCTGCTTGAGTGTCCCATCCTTCATGAGCTTTTCAGTAAAAATATCAGATGGCACCAGCTCTCTGACAATCTCACCATCGTCTTCAGACTTTGCAAGCCATCTTTCACATGGAAATGTGACCGTTTCAGAGCCCTGAAGTAAACGTGACAGAGAGAATCTCTTCAAAACAAAGTGGACACATGTTATCATTTCCCCTTTGAAAATGGCTGATGTGCAGGCAAGGATTTTTGGCTCATGTACATATGCATGTGTTTGCAGGTGCAGACCTGAAATTTGTGTGTTCCCCGTCCCTTACCAAAAGAAAGTGGAGATCTGAGGACCCTGAGGAGAAGCAATGAATGTGCAGCAGAGGACAGTACTCCCAATGGGCATGTGAGGCGGCTGCATGACACAGTAAATCTCTGCCCTTCCCAGCTTTTGATTTCACAAATTCCTAGTCAGGACTGCACCATTACTGCTGAAACCATGTTTTACTGAGACTCTGCAATCCCTCTTCAACCCTTCTTCAGGCAGCACTCTCTGTGAAGTCAGTAGGGGTTTTATCCTGAGTAGATACATCAAGATTTTGCCCTATAATTCTGTGACTCAAGCTGGTTTCCAGGCAATTCCCATACATGCATTAAGAGGAGAAAAACAGTGATTTAATTTTTTGATCTTTTGTTTTGACTTCACTTTGGTGGAAACAAATATGATTTCGATCATGAAACAAGCAAAAACAATAGACCATGTGTTTTCCACTTGGTAAACAATATCAATCCCAGACTACTCATTAAGAACAGACTCCTGTAAGGCCTCCAAGATGGTAAGATGGTTCTGTGGGCTGGGCACCCCAGGCTATGTCTCTATAAAGAAAGGGGCATGAGCCATCACACAACTCACAGAGCCCTCAAGTCTGAGCAGAAAAAAACCCAAGAAGTTAAGTTTTCCTCAGAGGGACAGAATAAAGGAAGGAAAAAGCATCCCTTTCCTTAATGAACACTTCAGCATTTCTCTCCTGAGTAGCACAGGGGCTTATTGCTGTCTCCAGTACTCTGCGTGTCATCACTTTGATGTATGATATACAGAAGTATATGATCTGCCTTAATTACTCTACGCAATTATTTACCACCCCAGTCGTACCGGTTCCTTTCTTCACTGTTTTTACTATTTAGATACTAGAAACCTGATATGCAGTAAAAGAAGGGCATAGCCCTCCCTGCAGCAATATTTACCATTGACACTGCTGTGTAGTACTCCCCTGAACTTGCTTGAGCAGCAGGACGCTGCCCAGCCTGACACAGCCCCTTGGAACAGGCTGTGCACCAAAGCTGAGGGGCACACGCCTGTCACTGATAACCTGGCGCTAACTGGTGACCACACCACCGCACGCAGGTCCCAGGCAAGTTGATCTGCCAGAGACAAACCCCTTCCCCAAGGGGTTTGTGTGATCAAGTGCCTCGAGCCTGCAGCAGGATCATCCTTTGAACCCACGCAGCCCAAACCACCTGCTCCTGACGGAACACCATTTTGTCTTCCTCTCTGCTGCTCCCCGCCACGCTGCTGGTTAACCCTAGCCTTGTGATGCTGAGCTCTGTGAGGCAGCTTGGGGGATGGTTTGTACAAAGGGGTGTTGAGAAAAAACAGCAGCACTTCAGACTATTTCAGATGCGCTTTTTAAAAAAAAAAAAATTTGTATTTTATTTTACTTCATTTCATTTCATCCCATCCTACCCTATCCTATCCTATCCTATCCTATCCTATCCTATCCTATCCTATCCTATCCTGTCCTGTCCTATCCTACCCTACCCTACCCTACCCTACCCTACCCTACCCTACCCTACCCTACCCTACCCTACCCTACCCTACCCTACCCTACCCTACCCTATCCTATCCTATCCTATCCTATTTTATTCTATATTTTTCAATATTTTTTTTACTTTCCAGCGTTTTTTTGTGCAGCACAAACACAACACAGAGCCTAATGACTGACCACACCGCTACTTCTCCACTGGCCGGCTGACCGCACAACCTGCATCACCTCGCCGTACACCGTGCAGAGGAGCGGTGTTCATCTCCCCACCTACAGCCTGGGAAAGAGAGGGCTTTCCAGAATGACGCTGAAGCCCCTTCCTTGCAGTAGAGATGCCACTTCAGTCATGTCTCTCACTAAAGCTTTTAACTGCTCTTAAACATTGACAACGCTGGCTGCACACGCCGTTGGTATGAACACCATTTATTCGGTAATAGGATATCTGGGGACTTGAGTGACTGCACAGCGGGACATAATATGCAGTTACTGCAAGAGTTAATTGTATCATTACTGTTAATCAGCATGTCATTGCTGCAGTTTTTATTGGAGTTTCCTTGTTACCAATTGCATTAATATTTAAGTGACGCAAAGTGTGCTGTTTTACGTTACCCACAGTAAGATCCTCTTGCAGCTCCGAACAGAGTTTGTTTCATTAGCGTCTGAGTCTGTCCCTAAGCTTGAGACAGGGCATGAGAGCATGCTAAAAGTCAGTGCTTCACCCTCCTCCAGGTTGTAAAAAATGAAATATAATTATCAGATACAATTGGCATGCCAAAACAGAGCTTTATTGGCATGCGACCATCCCAGTTTCCTACCCAAGTGCTTTCAATTTAATCGGAAAAGTTACTGACCTCATTTTTCTTTTGCAGCATTACAGATACATCTAGACCCATCTTAGCAGTCTAATCAGGTAGCACAGCTTTTAGAAGCGTTGGCAGCCTATTGCTATCCTGTGGCAGGTCATAATATCCTGCGGCTGATCAGCAGCATCATGCAGCGCTCTGCTTTCTTCTTTTTTTCCCATGCCATAATCAAAAGATCAGCAGAATTGTAAATCTCTCCATTTTTAAGTTGTTCATGGTTTTCCTCCCTTCCTCCATCTTTCCAGGTTTCTCACGGTGTGTCCTTCAAAGCTGTTGTAATGACTGCAGAGCTGTGCAGCCTTGAGCCCCGCTCTGGGCTAATGGAATCGCACCTAACACGGAGCTCTTGGGAGCTTCCCGGAGTGCTCAGTCAATTTCAGGTCCAGAAAGAGGCATCCCAGGAATTTTTTTTCATTTCATTTCCCATCCCTTTGCTCATCCTTCTCTTAATCATCCCTAGCCTATGCCAAATATCTCATAACCCAGTGTCATCTTGTTCATTGACGTAGTGAAGCTGTGCTAAGCGAAGGTTAGTCAACAGAGAGTTTGTCTACTGGCTCTAATGGCAAAAAAGGTGATAATGAGAAACAGTCAATGGATGTTGGATCGTGAAGAAGTTTGTGTAGGAAGATACATACTTGAGCATGATGATGAAGGTTCAAGGCAGACCTTTGAGTGGACTGTGGAACAGACTGTAAAACTTATTTTGAAAATTTTGAAGGAGGAAGCAAGATGAAAAGTAGGTTCACCATGACTGAGCAAGCCACCACCACTTGACATTAGAAATAATTTCAAGAGAGGGCAGACTTGAACATTGAGGTGGAGGCAAAAGCAGACAGCTCTTTGGAGTAGGGTGAGAAAGGACACTACGGAGTAGAGATCTCAGGTGTCCCCAGAAACAGATGACTACTCTAATTCTGAACTGAATGGGTGATTTTCTTCTGAACTCCCGTGCAGCCAGACTCACTCCTAGTCCTACAGCCAGCATCTGAAACCTGGGCTGAGGAACAGTTTATGTGCACAAGATCAAGATGACTTGTCTTAATCCTGTTGACATGAACAACCAAAAGTCCGAAGACTTAACTTGAAGGTTTTTATATGAGAAAGTCAGGGATTTGCACCGGCAGGCGTTCTGCTCATCTTAACTGTCCTGGCTCCCTGCATCTATTCTTCAAGAATTAAGGGCCCAATTAAACTATTTCTGCCCATGTTTATTAATGATACTTTTTATTTTAAAATGGTGCTCCCAATTTCCACTTCCTTCCCTGTGATTTTTCAAAACAAAACTAAACATGAAAATACGAAGCTCTGGCCTCTCATGTCTCTCAAAACAACCATGACCTAAGTTAGCTTTGGGCACGCTGGGATGTGGTGTGGTGCAGCACAGGGACATCTGCTCAGCACTGCAATTCTTGAGCTGTACTTGCACAGCAATGGGTGCAAACTCAGGAATTTCCCCTCTCAGTCCAGCAAGTAAGTCATCGTAACCATTGCCTCCTTCACACAAAGATAAAGAGTAGTGAAGACCTCCAAAAGGTTGAGGAGCAAGATGACTGCTTTGTTCCCCTCCACTGCCAGGGCAAAATAACTGTTCTAGTCAAAAGGTACAATGGGAACAACATTTTTAAAATGCAATGACTGCAGAGTCTTACAATCAACATTTGAAGAACGAAACATGGCGATACATGTTTGTTGTCCCCAGATGCTCAAGCTCCAGCACGTTCATTAGCGTGCCTTGTTTGCCTTGTTCTTTAGGGAGTCACTTCTCACTGTTAATCATGCTTTGCATGCAGAAGAGGCGCTTTGGGAGACGGAAAGCGGCTGCTAACGGATGCATACTGCCGAGTGCTGGGGTTTGCAGAGTACCTTTCCATTTGGCAGCAGCCTCCGAATCGCCACGCGGTCCAAATGCCACCCGGAGTTCAGGCCTCCACCCTTGTGCCCTATGCGGATCTTTTCAATAATGTCACCAACATCCTCCAGCTGCAGCAAAAATAAAGAGAAAAAAAAGGAAGAAAGAGAAATATGATGGCGTGAAAAACAAGTGACTTGTGAGACACTGAATTTTTAAGCTTTTTTCCTATTTTTCCAGCCTCCACAAAGTCTCAGGAGAACAAATATTGGCATTGATGGCAATTATGTCCTAACTTGCATTTTAGCTACGGGGTTTCCCTGCACTTCTCTTCCAAAAATGGAGAGAACCTTGCTCTATGCCAAAGAGGGATTTGAAGGAGGTTTAGTTGCACAGAGCAATTCTGCATCTGAATGAGAATGAAGGTAATTTTTTTAGAAATTGCAATGCTACTGCAGTTTTAATTGTTCTTCCTTTTTAAAACACTTACATCCTCTCTTATAACACTTGAGGAATAACTGTAGAGTTCTAAGTACAATATTTACAGCCTGACATTTTATGTTATCTTTCTCCTGTTATGCTACAGAATCCCAGTGCCATTCTGAGCAAGTCAACAGGAATCACTCTTATGAAGTAGCTACTCTTTTTTATGCATCACTTTATTACTTGAGTAACTGTTTACTACTGTATTACTTTTAAGCCACCTCCCTTCCAAAGACTTGAACAGGAAAAACGATATTTACTCCTGTGTGATAGCTTTTGGTTATTTCAGTGCCAGCTTTGGTACTGTTGGCCTTTAAAGAAAGAAGCAACAAGCCAACACTGCCTGAAAACCCTCTTTGCACACAGGAGAAACACACTGAGCTGTCCTTCTGTCCACAGGGACTTTGAGTCTTTTCTTCTTGGAAACATGAGAAAACTGAACATTTCAACTGGCACCACTGGAGGCTACTCCCTTCTTCTCTTCCCAGCTGGCAGAATTATCCCATACTGAAGAAAAGACATCAGTAATTTTAGGAGGCTTTTTGACTCAGTAACACTGATTGCACTACTCAAGGAGTTTACACTGAACAAACCAGCCCTGCCCTAACTTTAGACAGCATGAGCATCAATTGCGAAACAATTAAATGATCCAAACTCATTTCTAAAGCTCATGCATGCACAGAAGTATACTCTAGAAGAAATATATTTTCTTCCTCTTTTGTTCTGCCCACATATTCAAATTTCAAGGAGGCTTTAAATCAATACATAGCACTAAAGTGATTCTTGACCTGTAAAAAGTCATGTTGCAGAAGAAATGGCCTTTAATATGCTGTATGCATCTCCCACAAAACATCACTTGGAGGCATAGCTGAGACCAGTCTATAATACTTTTTGCCTCTTTTCCCAAATACAAAATGGCATGAGCACTTAAAAACACTAAAACAAACAGGCAATTCTCAGTTTGTGTTTTCTGAGATCCCTAAAGTATTTTCAAGGTCTGTTGAACTCCAAATTACGGCGCTACACAAGTAGGTGAAAGAAGAATATATTTCCTTCATCCCCATCTCTTGCAGCAAGAGGAACTGGTGAAGAGAGAATGAAGTCTGGGGACAGGTTAATATAATATTATAAATCTGGAGAACAAACTGCATTTTCACTCACTTCATCCGAGAAAAGTACCGATGTTTCAGATTCCAGCAAACCTAAAATAAATCTTATGGAATAAAGAAATAACAATGACACTCCCTTTAAGATTTATACCTATGGATTAGTGCAACCTCTATTATGAAAAACTATGCAGAAACTCTATGAAAATAAGTCTTGTTCTTTGTTTTTGAGGAATCACACTGGGAATTTATTTTGTGATTCATGCCGTGTAACAACGATGTGGGCTGGAAACATTTTAACTTGTTAAAAAGAATTGGTTTAAGATTTGCCTTCAATTATTTTACAAAAACAAACTAAATTCAAAACACAGAGAGGTTGTGTGGTCCTCTACAAAGTCAGTGTTGGTGTTGCTTTCAGAGATGGAAGGTGAGGACATGAAGCAGTACCAAAAGGATAAGCCTATATTTTTGCTTCTCACAAATTCTCAGCAAAGACAACATATTATGAATAGGAACTGCTGAATACTGTAGATGTAAATGAGCTCACTCATTTACGTGCACTTTTTTAGCATATGCATATAGCTGTGTAAACACTGCAGGAAATATTGGATAATATCTTTCAAGAAGTCTGCCCGAGGTATTCAAAAATCATCACACTGTTTGCAGCAAAGTAGCAATCTCTCTGTCCAAGTGTACAGAGAAATAGAACAGGATCATGAGACCCCACCTGGAGTACTGGGTCCAGCTCTGAGGTCTACAGTGCAGGAAAGACACTGGAACTGTTGGAACAAGTCCATAGGAAGCCCTCTTCCCTATGAGGAAAGGCTGAGTGAGCTGGGACTGTTCAGTCTTGAGAAAAGAAGACTAAGGGGGCACCTAATTAATGTTTATAAATATCTTAAGCATGGGATGCAGGGGGAAATGGCCAGTCCCTTTTCAGTGGTCTGTGGGGACAGGACAAGGGGCAATGGCTGCAAGTTGGAGCACAGGAAGTTCCGCACCGACATGTGGAAGAACTTTTTCACAGTGAGGGTGACAGAGCCCTGGGACAGGCTGCCCAGGGGGTGTGGAGTCTCCTTCACTGGAGAGATTCAAGACCCATCTGTACGCCTCTCTGTGCAATATGAGCTGGGGAGCTGCTTTGGCAGGGGGTTGGACCCGATGATCTCTCGAGGTCCCATCCAACCCCTACAATTCTATGATTCTATGAAATGGCTGGGGGGCTGGAGCACCTCTCCTATGAAGACAGGCTGAGACAGTTGGGATTGTTCAGCCTGGAGAAGAGAAGGCTCCAGTGGGACATAAGTGCAGCTTCAAAGGATGCCTCCAGAGGGACCTAAGTGCAGTACTTAAAGGCACTGTTCACCAGGAAGTGCAGGGACAGAACAAGGGGCAATGGCTTCAAACTGAAAGAGGGCAGGGTTAGATTAGATGTTAAGAAGAAATTCTTTACTCTGAGGGTGGTGAGGCCCTGGCACAGGGTGCCCAGCGAGGCTGTGGAAGCCCCATCCCTGGCAGTGTTCAAGGCCAGGTTGGAAGGGGCTTTGGGCAACCTGGTCTAGTGGAGGGTGTCACTGCCCATGGCAGGGGGTTGGAACTAGATGATCTTTGAGGTCACTTCCAACCCAAAACATTCTATGATGCTTAAGATGCCATAGAGTTAGAAAAAAATGGACAGTCCACCCCAAATGAAGTGCTATGTATTTAATGAGTACCATGGGCCAGATCATAATCTGCTGAAATGCGAAATGAAAGATTGCACAGGAACCTTAAACACAAGACAGCTAGGTTCAGTGATACTCCAAGCATTTGTGCAAAGTATTGCAAACTGCAAGAGAAAGCAAATATGCAAGCAAATAAGAGTGCTAAGGAGAGGTACACATATTAGATCTAGTATGCATGGAGAGTGACACCCTCTTTTCACCAAATATGGTCTAAGAAATAGAGCGCGCAATGACCTTCCAAAGAGCCTCTCAACTTTACCTGGAAGGGCAAACCTCCACCTCTATGTACTTGTACAGCTCATCTCCATGGTAAATTTGCACCGGCCCTTAGAAGGCTTAACATGGCGTTAGGCCACAGACACACAGCATGTTTACTCTGATTTGTTACTAACTGGAACTCAATGAGAAAAGATCTCCTCCAGTACACAGTAAGTCTGTTAGAGAACAGAGAATTAGACCCTTTTTCTCTGAATATTAGAGCTGAACAGCTTTCCCTGAAAGAGGAAAAACTCCCATTTCACTCAGTTTTCTCTTCTTAATCTCCTTAGGACAACCTAATGACAGTGAGTGTCTTTGATCTTACCTCCACAATGAACTGATTCACTGAATTCCTTTCAAAATACATCCTTTGCTCTCTCTTGTTGAGGCACAGGGATTTCTGCTGAGTGCAGATCCCATCGCTTCCATAGAGAACAATGAAGACGTCTGCATCCGTGCCAGCTCCAAAGATATCACTGGTGTAGACCGTGATCTCATACGGAACAACTAGATTAGGAAATGGCAGAAAATTCAAACAAACAAATGAAAGTTAGTAAGGAGTGTAACAATGCTCCTAAGAAGGTTTTAATAAAATAAAATCTGGGTTAGAAAACTCAACAGTTAAAGGGGACAGGGTAGGAATCACATACTTGTGGTCATTTAGGCTAACATGCTGGTCAGTGCTGTGAGAATCCAGAGGAATGACCTTTGATGTTATATGGATTCATGTTAATTTACTGAGATTTTGGGATTAATTGCATGATCAGAAAGCAGTTTGCTTTCCCATTTATACCTGCCATATAATGTTACTGAAATGGGATTTACTTCAACAGATCAAGCCTTAAAGCAAAACATGAATTCACAAATTTTTTAGCAACTAGGCAGATGGATGAAGTTAAGCCAACCTGAGGCAGTATATAGGTATTCAAGACAGCCTTGGTGGTAAAAAAACTACTACTTTCATACTAAACAAGTGACAAAAATCAGTCATAAGAAAAGGAAATAAAACCCTTTGCTGTCCACTATGATCTGTTTTTTCCTTTAGTACCATTTTCTCCTTAAGACCAAGACAGAGCAAATTACTACCAGATAAGTGGCAAATGCAGGGCAGTAAGTAACCCCTAAATACTTCTTTATTCTGCTATCTTGGTTTCTCTACGATGTCCCATGACCCCAAAACCTGATGCCACCTTTTGTCCTTTTATATCTTCACAGCTTCCCAGCACTGAGTCGTGCTGGAGCATGACTCAGATTTGTCCAAGAATAAGTCTGACCCAGGAATAAGACTGGGCCTCTGTTCCTGGCTCTGCTACAGATTTGTTCAATGTTCATAGATAAGTTACTTCCCACCTTGATTTCCAAGTTCAGTTGGTACTTCTCTCAAGGGTTAAGAGACCTATGTTCAGATGTCTGCACATCAAACAGATGTGGACATCTCCAAGATGTAAACACTAAGGTCAATGCAGTTTGAAGAAACAGCCAGACAAACAAGTGCAGGGATATCCCTCGAGATTAGCTGATTTGTTCTCCAAATCCCCGGCCCTGAAGGGCCATTTAGTGACCATAATGGGAATTCAGACACTCCACTGTCATGAGGACATGTAAATACAGGTGTGCCATTTGGAAAACTAGAGCCCCACTCCCATCTCTTTTAAATCCTTCCTCAAACTTTCAAAAGAATGCCAGGTAAGTCTTTGGCCCCACTGACGAGAATCGCAGAATGCTTTGGGTGGGAAGGGACCTCAAAGATCATCTAGTTCCAAACACCCTGCCATGGGCAGGGACACCCCCTGCTACAAGGACTTTCCGGCTGCAAGCAGACACCTTGCTTCCCCTAAGCACAGCCACCAGCACAAGCAGCAGGATCCACTCCCTGACATCCCTTTCCCATACACTGCCCACCCAGCTGCCACAATTTCCCACCCCTCACTACGGTCTTCTCTGCTTCTTGTTGCCTCCATCCTCCTATGCCACAGCGATTTCTCTCATCTTTGCTGTTTATACCACAGCACTTTGTGCTATATTTCAGACTCAACAACCCTGTTAGGGTAGAGAGAAGGTTTCTGGCACCATATCTGTCACTGCTGGAGTAACTCTGATTATGCGCATTGGAGACTAATCATTCATTAAAAACCCAGGCTCTCTAAATACGGCTCTCAGGAGAACAGAGATTAAGAAGTTTTCTTCTACAGAGAATCAGCCCGGAGGTACTTAATATTCTTTCTGTCCAGCTCAATGAAATCTGCTCTGCTGTGATGCAGGTAAACTGGAATAGTTTCACTGATGTGTAAGGATATGTGTGTGTGTGTGTGTGTGTGTGTGTGTGTGTGTGTGTGTGTGTAAATCCTGGAGACCAAACACGTTATGAATTAAAAATTATCCTCTCTGCTGAAGTCCGTGGAGCTCGCTCTGGCTGCTTGAATATTAACATCAGCTTAGAACTGAATCAGCAAAGCGGCACCGTAACAAGGTCACTAGCAGCACAGCGTTCAGCTGTCAGACTCCCATTTCATTTACGTGGCAGCTTTAAAGCTGTATCCCCACAGGCAGGATTTTAATTGGACTGCGGATGACATGTTTGCATCGTTTGTTCGGCGTGAAACAACTCTGGCGCGAGTCATCATAAAACAATTCAAACCCTTCTAGTTACCTCTGGCAAACAAAAGCCCCCAGGTTAATAGTTAGGGAACCAGAGCACAGTGAACAGAGCAATGGGAACGCTTTAAACAGGGGAACAGCCCAAGCTGACATCAAGTTTGGTGTAATCTTCTTGCTAGTGAGGCCTGACAATTTTCAGGAGCTGGATGTGGACAGCTGACAAAATTCTGTTCTACAGGAACTGTGTACTCAAAGGCACAGTGTGCCAGGAACTCTTACATCACTGCAGTGTAATGTATCTTACATTAATAAATTATATAGTCAGCATCTGCATCAAAATACACATATATATATTAACTGGGATGGCATGGGAAACCTGACGGTTTGTGTTTGTGCATGTACAAATTCTTCGGGTTATACTCTCCCCTATGAATGAATTCACTGCATCTATCAGCAAAATTGGTGGGGTTTTTTTCCAAATATAAAACCTGTTATGTCCTCCAGCTGACTGACAGAAAGAGGAAGAGAGCAGAGTATCCAGACAGTTTAGGGAAAGAAAGCAAGACATGAAGAAAACAAAAAAACAAAACTCAGTAGAAGCGTGGGGAAGGCACAAAGAGATGAAATTGGAAGATGCTCAGAGAAGAAAGATGATTTTGCCTGACAGACTGCAGGAAAGGAGATCTGAAAGGATCTGGAAATTGGAGTGTTGGCCAGCCAGTGTGAAGAAGACCTTCAGAATGAACATCAGTGTTGACAGGAAAAAAGAAGGAGCCAAAGCAGTCTTCTTTGCAGTTATTCTCACAGCTACTTACAAAGAAGGCAGAAAAGGGGAGATTGGGCAGCTGTAACTTTTGATGTCCAAATAAACAAGGACAAGGAGATAAGGGGTTTTTCTGATGCCATCACTGAATACAGTGAGGGATACAATGAGATAGGAGACCTCTTTGGTGTGAACAACTTACCACTTGTTCAAGGTGACCAAGGAAGCACCAGGAAGTGCATGGGGTGGAAATCAACTCCCCAGGCCCCAGGCCCCAGGCCTCATCCCTCATCATTGTGGCATCCCACTGAATGAAGAGAAAAGGCAATTTTGACAGTCCCCTGAAAGTGTACCAGGAAATGTTTGTCGATGGCTTGAAATGAGTCAGGTCAGGGAGGGAAAAGTCAAATGCAATCCCGGGGCTGTGAGTTCCCTTCACACAGTGAAGGATGCAGATGTCAAAAAGGGGGAGAAAAGGGTTACAGAACAAGAAAAATAATGTTTCTGGTCATTTATTTCAAGAAAGACATCTTATCTGATTCTTGCTGGCCTGGAGGCAGGAAAATAAGTTGCGTGAAATAGAAGATTTTGAGATGCAATAGCAGACTTAAAACTATCAGCTTACCACTCAGAAGGATCTCCCAAAAGACACTGTATTTACCCAAATATTAATCTAGAGGGGAGTGAAGCAAGGAGTAAGGAAAAATCGGAAGAACACTAAGAGTGCACCACACCGAAGGAATTCTGGAAAAGGGTTTTTCAGCAAGAGAGGGGTGTGCAGTGTCAAAGGCACTGGGAGAACCAAGGCTTGGAAGAAAGACCAAAGCATCTGCATTGCAATAGAAACAGCAATATTAGAATGGAATGAGATCAAAGGGAAACCGGAGACAAGGAAGACAGCCTAGAATGGGCTGAGGACTTGAAGATGAAAGGGCAAGAGGGAGCAAAAAGACAATTATACACAGCCACATGGCTTCTACTGTCTTTCTGATTTGAGAAATACGGGAAATATTAGTCTAGAGAACCCAGAGGAACTTTCTTGCACTAATTGGAATAGCTGGCATATGATGTATTTATAAATTTTTCAAAGGCAATTCAAGGGAGAGGCCAAGCCTATAAAACTGCGAGAGCTAGTGAGATTTTATCTTCTGTAATGATGGGTGTATCCTGGGGAAATGGCATTCTGCTCACATGGGATGTATTCTGTTGTCTGCAGTTCTGCAGGGAAGATAATTCTCTCAACGGCTCCATCATCCTCTGATTTATCCAGCCAACGGCCACAGGGGAACTTGAGGCACTGTCCCAGTGATGGGGCATCAATCTCCACCCATTCCAGAAACCAGCCAGTTGAATTACCTGTGGTTGGAAAGATAACAGCCAATCACCCACACAGCCTTTGAAAAAACCAGCAAATGAATCACTGCATTCCAGGCCTCTGAGAAATAAATCTACCTCTCTTTTGCCGATGGAAAAATAGAATGGATTCCATAAACACTATGGCAAAGAGTTGTCCAGGTTTGAGTAAGGAGCTTTACATTTTTAGATGTTAAAGATGTGCTCACGGAAGTGCAAATTACTCCATAAAATGTTCTCAAGCAGAAGAGTTATCAACAAACTCTTTGTGTCTGTCCTGGTTTTGGCAGGGATGGAGTTAATTTTCTTTCTAGCAGTTGGTGTAGTGCTGTGTTTGGGAGTTAGTACAGAGCACCGTTGATAACACACTGATGGTTTTAGTTGTTTCCAGGCAGTCAAGGACTTCTCAGCTTCTGCTAATGAGAAGGTGGGTGGTACCCAGGAAGCTGGGAGGGGACACAGCCAGGACAGCTGATCCAAACTGGCTAAAGAGATATTCCATACCATACAATGTCATGTTCCATTTATAACTGGGGGGCAGCTGGGCAGCAGCTGGGGAGCAGCTGGGGGTCTTGCACAGCACCAACACCTGCCTGCTGATGGGAAGTGGTGAATGAATTCCTTGTTTTGCTTTGCTTCTGTGTTTGGACAGAGAGTCTGGGTACTTTGGGGGGAGTCTTGTGCAGCATCTAGGGCGCATCTCATGCACCATCGACTGGGTGGAGAGAAATTATGTTGTTCATTACTTTCTTTGTGTATATTATTAAGATATTATCTTACTTTTTTGTGTGTCCAGTTAAATTCTCTCACTTTCACTCTTCCTATTCTCTCCCCCATCCCACAGGGTGTGAGCAAGCGAGGGGCTTTGTGGGCCTTAATTGCTGGCCAGGGCTAAATTACGATAGTGTCACAAGAACAGCTACAGGCTGGGTGGACAATGGATTGAGAGTCAGGGCTGAGGAGAAGGACTTGGGGCTGTTGGTTGATGAAAAGCCCAACATGAGCCAGCAATGCATGCCTGCAGCCCAGAAAGCCAACCATGTCCTGGGCTGCATCAAATCCAGCACAACCAGCAGGTCAAGGGAGGGGATTCTGCCCCTCTGCTCTGCTCTGTTGAGACCTCTCCACCTGCAGTGCTACATCCAGCTCTGGGGTACCTAACATAAGAAAGACACAGAGCTGTTGGAATGGGTCTAGAGGAGGCCATGATGATGCTCAGAGGGGTGAAGAACCTCTCCTATAGAGACAGACCAAGAGAGTTGGGCCTGTTCAGCTGGGAGAAGGCTCTGGAGAGACCCTATAGCAGCCTTCCAGTACCTGAAGGGGCTATGGGGAAGCTGGAGAGGGACTGCTTATCAGGGAGTGTAGTGACAGGACAAGGGGGAATGGGTTTAAACTAAAAGAGGGGAGCCTTAGGTGAGAAATTCTCCTCTGTGAGAGTGGTGAGGCCTTGGAACAGGCTGCCAAGAAGTGCTGGGGCTGTCCCTGGATCTCTGGCAGGGTTCAGAGCCAGGTTGAACAAAAAAAATCCCCATCATTCCAAGTTTTGTGACAGATGAGAAATCACTCTAAAGATGGAACTGCAAAACTAAAGAGCCTCTTACAAAAACAGAGGTTACAAATGTACCTGCAAGTTGCTGCCACTGTGCTCATATTGGCGTTAGAGCAAAGTCAGTAGCTGCAACAGTCAAAGTGACAGCACAGATCTGTCACTAAGAGGTGAATTACATTTGGGGTCTTTGAGGCAGGTTATTTTATACAGCAAAGCACCTAATGCGCCAGAAATGCTGCATTGCAAAGCAGATCATCTTACCTTTATTGTCATGGCCTATCTTGATTTTTTTCAGGTCTCCAATGTCCACAGACTCCACTGTAAACTCATCTACCTTCCCACGCTCAAATTTGTTCTTGTTAATCTTTGAGGCCTTTAGGCTGACTATCCCTGTTGTGGTGATGCAAAAGGACATTGTTCAGTATGTGAAACAAATCCTCTGGGAATGTCAACAGTGCATCAGGGAAAGCAGCTAAAAAGTAAAAAATGCCTTTTCATCTCCAGATCTGAGCTTTGTCCTTCCCTCCCTCCCTCTGAACCCAAATCAAACTCCAAAATATACGTAATTCCTTTCTTGAGTGATCCGCTGGCAGTGCCACAGGGATGATGCTGTTGTGCTGTGCTCACAGCTCAGGAAATTGGTCCTACCCACCAGCTCCCCGTCCCTCTCATGAGCATCCAAGCCACCACACGCACAGCTCGGCTGCTTCCAAGAGTATTTGCTCATCAGCTGATTAAATACTTGTGGGCCACTCAAAGGGGCAGAGGAGAGCTAGGGTTTGGGACCATGCTGATTCATTGCTGAGGAAAGCAAATCATTCACTGCATTCACTACTCAGTAATGTAGTCCCAGCCAACTGCACTGTTTCTATAATTGAAATTAAACCCTGTAGATAGGCAGCTGGTGCAAATCAGCATCGCTAAGTTTGACAGTGATTTACAGCAGCTGGTGGTGTGCTCCCAGCTATCACGACGTGGGCGCAGACAAGGAGAGCGTGAAGTCGTGCTAAAAAGGAGAGAGGAATGGGTATTGAGGAAACAATAGGAAACCCTGACCCATCTTTTCAGGTATCCAGCAGTGAGGTGCTATCCTTTTCCACCCAGAGAAGCCATACCTGTATCATCTTTACTTCCATAGAGAGTGATGAAGACGTTGGCATCTGTCCCAGCATTCTTCTTGTCACCGGTTTTCACTTTCACAGTGTATGTTGTTGATTTGGCTGTCAGATAAAATATCTTAATTTAAGCGTATGAAGTCTGAGTGGGAATTAATTCTATTTTTCATTGTATATTGTTTGCTTTTAGGTTTCTTTTGACTGATCACAGTCAGCTCTAGTTCCTATCGTACGCTGCGGTAGCTCTTGGAATAAGCTTAGCTATCTAGTGGCAGAGTCTTCTGCTGCTCCAGTCATTCAGTACATTTTCTGCATATCTACAGATAAGAAATTAGCTCATGCCTTCCCATTTGCTTCCTGGGAATCTCTAAGGCTCCTCAAAGCTGCCTCTGCCTATACTATTTCAAAAAAAAACCAATCCACATCCCCTTTGCTTTATTGTGTTAGCACCATATAACATATGTGCATATAACACATACCAGAAGGTATCTGCACTTTGACTTTCATGAACACACCCCTCTCAATAGCATCATTAGGGACGTTTTTATCTCATCATTGCCAGCAAGCGCAGAAAACTCATAAAAAAATTTAGAAAACCTAATACAGTCTTCACTGTGATGGAAAAATTGCACTTCAGATTTCCAAAATATGGCAACTTTATTCCACAGTTAGACACGTTTCCAAGATTCAGGTCCTCCTGAAACAAAGCACTAAACAATCTGTGGAAATCTGTTGGCTATAGAGTTTTTGGAATTTATTCATGTCTTCAAAAGCATCTGCAGGGGAACTTAGAAGAGAGTTAAAGACCTTTCACTGGCAGTGAAGCCAGCAGAAAGCGCTAGGCGCTCAACCTCTTCCAGTACCAGAGCCAGGAGTGTGTCATGGCTCTGCGGCCACCATGTAAAATTACATACAAGAGAGACAAAGTTATTTCAAAGGACAATGGACACAGGCATCAAAATGGAAGGTGAGACCTATTTAGGTCCCTTCCTTTAGCAGTGTTTGCTCTCTGCTCAACTTCATGTTGAACATGCAACCCTTCCAATCCATAGCTGGGATATGTGCTTTAGAAATTAACAACTAATGTGTACTTCAGCTGAGAGGTGACGACTAAGCATGTTACCCATCTTCCTAGTCTCATCACTCTGGGTCCAATCTTGCAAGATGATTAAATCCCCTAAAAATGAGGAGTGTCCACTGCTCACTGGCTGACATGCGTTTGACACCTCATTCGCACTTGAAAACTTTGTGGTTGGGGCAGAATTACTCACAGACCAGTGAAGACTAACCACTAATACCCTTAGAGCTGCTAATAACTTGGTTCCTTTTCAACCCCCATACTGGAAGAAGTACAAGGCTAACATAAACCTTTCTGTTCCAGGCCCAGCGTTGCAAGAGACTGGCCATCATTTTCCGAATCTTTCTTTACAAATGCTTCATCCACTGGGACCAGCTCCCTGACAATCTGACCGTCATCTTCCTCAACTGCTAACCACCGCTGGCATGGAAAATAATACCTACAAGAATGACAGCAGCACCCAGCACTTACACAGGACTTCACAGGCTTGAATAACATACATAAGCACAGATCAGAAGCTTCTTAAGGAAAACAACAAAGCTGAACAACATATCTGTTTTCATCTTCAAGCTTTAGTACTATTTGTGGGACCTAAATCCATGAACAGGTTAGTGAGCACATACTGAAAAGTGACATTTCTGAGATGTCAGCCCCATATGATTGGTGCCTTTTAGTTTCCACTCCCAGAATTTAAATAACTCAAGGGAACCCTTCTGGTCTCCCAGGTGTTTTATGCTTCTGAGGAGTGGACCCATCCTGAGGTCCTTATGAGTATCCCCACCCACCAAATCACTGCGGAACCTTTAAGCATTGTGAAATGTTCCATCTCAAAGGCAAGCCTGTATTTCAGATTTGTAACGTCCTAGGCTTTGCCCACCCAGCTGTCTGGGAAAATCATGGGAGTCTGCTTACATCAGGACTTGTTTTTGGCCCAGACCTTTGCGTTAGGCAGAAAAGACTCCTGGGAAGCACTCTCCTGCCTGAAACAAATAAAACCTAAGGTTTCCTTCCAAACACTGCTGGTGTCCTAACTGCAAAGATGCTGGGACACCAAAGCCCCACACAGAGGTACCACAGAATGGCCCTACGCTCAGTGTAACAGCATAATCATCAGGAGGCTCCCAAAGGATGCCTGCTCCTCGGGAGTTGGTGAGGTGCTACGACGATGCCCTTTGTCTTCTCCTCTGCCTTCCCATGGTTCTGCAGTCTCCTGAGAACTTGCCCCCTTTTCCAACTGTACGAAAAGGGTGTGGCAGGCTGCTCACGTGGTGCTCTCCTTGAGGTCAACAATCTCTACCCTCTCCAGGAACCAGCTTGGGCTAGCACCAGAGTTATCGTGGCGGATCCGCAGCTTCTTCAGCTCACCCAGGTCAATAGCTTTGATGGTGAATACATCCACCTGCATGGGAGGCAAGAGGTAAATAACTGTTTTTCCCAGAAACAGGGAAAGAAAGGCAGTAAATGGCCAAGTGTAATCTTTTATTCCCATCCAAAAAAAAAATTTCTAAGTCCCCCTAGTATTCTTTGGGTAGATATACTAAAATAACTACAGAACTGCAAGGTCTCCCATTAATGCTCATGCTTGACTCCTACAAGGCAGCAAAAGCCATGGAGCTACACAATCCTTCACTCCTTCCTTTACCTCATCCCTGCTTCAACTTCCTCTACGTTTAACTTGTCTCTCCTCAATCTCATTCCTTTCAGGCTTAGTATTTTTCCCCTCACTGTGTCTGGAACTGGACACAAACATATTGACTCCATGGAAACTTTCCCATGCACCTCCATGTGCTTTATTTCAAACCACAGAATTTATTCCTTTTGTCATTTATTACAACCAAGAGGATCATTTATTAGCTGCATTAGTGCGACAAGATGGTCCTTGTTATCATAATGCTTTAAACATCTTAATGTGATTAACTTGGTAGACTTTGGGTTTCTACTCTGGAGAGCAGAGCACGTTACATTTGCAGCTTGGAGCTTTTCCCACCGAATGAAGAACCATGTGCAGGTTGCAGTTTCAACAGTGCCAAGCTCATAAATCACAGCTAACAGCTTATTTAACAACCTTAGGCTCTATTTTTGTGATTGCAAGTTTTCTATAGCTGCTTATTGTTTGCATAATTTTTTGTTATTCAAAATTATTCCTTGAACAATTCCTGGCTATAATAGTAGCTTGTTAATTGTTCATAAACATTTTTATGGCAAATATTCAGTCTACAAGGGATGTTGTTTAATTGGATTAGATTATAATGTTATTATAGCACACTGTGTGATATTACTTTTATCCCCTGACTGGTTGAGTAGAACATTTCAGATAGCATTTGCAGTCTAAATACTGACATTCTTGAGCTGCCTCACAAATACTCTCCAATATATTAATTTAAGGTTTGTGGGTTTCAAGAATTCCTGGCAGGAAACATCATTACCAGGATGCTCACAGGGAGCAGGTGCAAAAGGTGGCTCCAATGTAGAATTGGTGTCCAGCTTACTACTCAAATGAATTTCCCCCAGAAAATGGTTTGAGGCATTTTGCTTTAAATAATATACTTAAGAAATAAAACACATCTGAGCTGTAAGCCAAAAGAAGCAGCCATGCCTTTGCAGAGAGGAGACTGCAAGGAATGGTCCGCATGATAACTGAGAGCACTCTGCCAGCCTTCAGTGCGCTCGAGTGAGCTGAGTTCATACATTACCTGGCCCTTTTCAAACTTGTTGAGGTTATTGGACCTTTTCAGCTGGCGCTCACCCGTGTCTCCTCTTCCTATGCCATAGATGCTCAGGAAGACATTAGCATCTGTCCCAGCCCCCCACACATTCCCAGTGAGAACATGGACTTCGTATGTATTCTCTGCAAGTAAAATTGCAAAGACAGATCAGGAGGAGTCCAGAAATAGCAGTATTTCAGCAGATCCATGGCTCACCATGAAAGCATGTAGCCCAAGAATGCCAGCTGGCACCATCAGCTTTAAGAAAGACTTTTGTCTATAGTTTGTTTGCATTTGTCTCAAAACATGAGCAGCTTCATTTTCCTCCAGCCCTTGTCACTGACGATATAAATAGTTACAGCTTGTTAAAACTCTGAGCCACAGCTGTAACTCATGGAACTAGTGACCTAAGTGCCCCAGACAAGCCTTGGAGAATCTCAAAGAAGCCCTTCAGGGTACCCCCATTTCAGGCTGTCTCCTCAACCCTCTGCTTTACTTTAACCACTGTCCTCCTCCTCTCCAAAGCTGATCAACCAAACCACAAACCCACACTGCAGGTCTGGGGCAATGGGATGGCTGGTGGGCCATAAACAGTCCTGCAAAGCACCCCCAGTATATTTGTTACTCTTCATAGAACTGTTGTATCCACATACACATACACATTGCCTCTGATATTTACCCTCCAGGGCAGATTCTCCATCAGGCACCAGCTCTACCACAAGCTCCTTATCTCCTTCATCTTTAGCCAACCAGCGGTGTGCCACAAATGTATAGACATCCATTCCTTCTTCCACATTGGTCTCCTCTTCTTCCTCCTCCTCAGACTTCTTCTTTTTCTTCTTCTTCTTTTTATCAGACTCCTTTGTCTTTGTGGCAAGCCGCTTCAGGGTGACACTTTCCAGGAACCAGCCATCCCCAATGCCTTTCCCATCATGGCCTATCCGAATCTTATATATCTTGCCAACATCTGCAGCCTCTCTCTGCCACCAAGGGAAAGTCAGGACCCAGAAGGATGTAAGACATCTTAACTTCAAAAACCACATTGTTAAAAATGAGGAGCATCTCCTCTATCACCCAAAGCATCTAAGCAAGGATAAGATCAATATTTTTATGCGTATTAACCTTTACTTTTTTCTTCCTTGTTCATTCCTTTGTCCTTCCCACCACCAACTCTTGTTGAAACAGACAGAACTGGAAACATTCAGAACAACCAAGGGCAAAGACTGAAGCTGAATTTGTATTTCCTGGGCTCCCTTCTTCACCATTCCTCTCCTCATCAATATTGTCTCTATGTTAGCATTATGGGTCAAAAATGTCATACTAGTTTATTAGATTCTCAGTGCCTGGGTTCTTTTTTAAAAAGAATAATAGGATACATTTCCCTCAGGGCTCAGTCCTGGATCCAGTTTTATTCAGCATTTTTATCAATGACCTTAATGAAGGGATTGAGTGTTCCCTCAGTAAATTTGCAGATGACACTAAACTGGGAGGAAGTGTTGATCTGCCTGAGGGTGGGGAGGCTCTTCAGAGGGATCTGGACAGGCTGGACTGATGGGCTGAGACCAATGGGATGAAGTTTAACAAGGCCAAGTGTAGAGTGCTGCACATGGACACAACAACCCCATGCAGCGCTACAGGCTGGGGGAGAGCGGCTGGAGAGCTGTCAGGGAGAGGAGGACCTGGGGGTGTTGGGTGACTGCAGGATGAACATGAGCCAGCAGTGTGCCCAGGGGGCCAGGAAGGCCAGTGGCATCCTGGCTTGTGTCAGACACAGTGTGGCCAGTAGGTCTGGGGAGGAGGTTGTGGCCCTGGACTCAGCATTGGTGAGGCTGCACCTCGAGTGCTGGGATCAGGTCTGGGATCCTCACCATCAGAAGGACATTGAGGTCCTGGAGTGTGTCCAGAGCAGGGCAACCAGGCTGGGGAAGGGGCTGGAGGTCAAATCCTCTGAGGAGCAGCTGAGGGAGCTGGGGGTGTTCAGCCTGGAGAAGAGGAGGCTGAGGGGAGGCCTTATCACTGCCTACACTGACCTGACAGGAGGGTGCAGAGAGGTGGGCGCTGGTCTCTTCGGCCAGGGGACAGGAGATGGGACAAGGGGAAGTGGCACAAAGCTGCACCAGGGCAGGTTTAGATTAGATATTAGAAAAAAATTTTTACTGAAAGAGTTGTCGGGGCCTGGCACAGGCTGCCCAGGGAGGGGCCTGAGTCACCTTCTCTGGACGTGTTTAAAAAAAGGGTAGATCGGGTACTTAGGGATATGGTTTAGCATCGGACAGGAATGGTTGGACTTGATGATCTTAAAGGTCTTTTCCAACCTTGTAATTCTGTGATTCTGTGATTTAATACTCAGCATGAATCATGGACCAAGCAAGAAGCAATATGGGAATAGTGAAAAGTCAGTAAACCTGGACTCAGATAACCTGAACTCTGGTGTGGGCCTGTGGGCTTGGACTGCCCTTCTCCTTACTTCCCATCTGCAAAATTAGAAGATTATCTTCTCACTTTGCCAGTGTGCAGTGAGGACACAATCATTAGTAGCATCAGTGGCAGTGGGCTGTACCAGTACAAAGACTTCCATCTCCCTAGTCGATACAGCAGGTACAAAACTTTGTTGATTTAGATTGTTTATCTGGAATGCTACCTAATGAAGTTGGATAGAATGTTTTACTCCGCTCAGTCTTTCAACAACCAGTGACTTGTTTTTGATGATTGCTTATGCTGTTAGGCAGTGTTTATGTTATAAAACTTGCAAACATTTGCTTCAGGCTGAAGTCTGGCAACTTGACATATAAGGTTTCAGCCTAGAAGCAATTTTTTTCTATAGTAGATTAAAACAAAATCAATTGCACATAAGATGCTTATCAGAAAACTAAAATTGATCCAGCTGTCCTGGCATAAAGAACATGTCTTTCTTTACACCGCTTTACCCTTAGATTTTCTATAATCATCCTGCATGCTCTGTCTATAACTGAGGGCATTTCCTATTACCATGTAGCTCACAGAGCCCTACTCCTGCCCATATCTCTCTGAAAATATTAATTTCATGAAAGAGTTAGAGGATCTGTCTATTAATGTTTCAGAGCTTCTGCCTTGCGTGTTTAAAAATAAATAATCACAGAAAACAGGCAGAACTTTAAAGTCTGGAGATAAACATCTAAGAGAGGATATAAGCATGGCTATGTAAACAGAACACTGTACATGTGGCTTTATTATAAATCTGATATTGGCTAATAGCTGTTAGTCATAGATTTTGGAAAGCTTATTTCCTTTAAAGTAAGAGAAACCTAACCTTAAAATATAGACAGTCCTAAAAAGCAAGCATTTATAGGGTGCTAGCCATCTTAAATCCAAAAGGATTCATTAAAAATGGATAAACATCACTAAATCCATTCTATAAAGCAAGAAACTGAGGCAGGAGGAGGTGAACTGATCTCAAAAATACACAGAAAAAACTGTGGCAGAATTCTGGATAAAGGCACTTGACCAGTGACAGTGGGAAGGATACCTTAGTCTTGATGATTTAGGGTAGATTCCATTACTAGCTCCAAGTAGGTGCTTAACTATGTGATAAAGTGGATCTCACCTCTGAGAGATACAGGCATCACAGTGATGAGCCTCATATTGTGATCATATGGAACAGATGTGCCTTAAATTCTGGTTCCATCTGGACTTTGTGCTTTACTGTCCAGATGCTGGTGATTCCTGAGGTTACTTCAGTACAGAAGGATGTGGCTCTGAGATGGCCTAACAGTGCATCCTGATCCCACTCTGACCCCACATCAGGGCAACAACTAAGACCATTTCTCTCCCCCAGACCTTTTCTTCTTTGGACAGACAACCCAAGAAACCAAGCCAGAAGAGGATTGGGGCCAACACCATCAGGCCCAGCTCAGGAGAGGATGCCCAACCATACTGTGGTGCAGACCTGTTGCTCAGCTTTGTCCATCCAGGACTTCTTGCTGGATTAGCTATGTTTGAGTTCTGCCTGAGTGAGGCTTTTCACCCCTGCAAATACTCTGCTTACTGTTGGGTTGCTCAGAAAGAGGAGTGGACTCTGCAGGATCAGTCTAAGTGCTGGTCAGATCCGTAGCTTGAGGAGTGTGCCTTGAGCATGGTGTCTGTGCAGTGCTGGACTAGTGCTACAGGCAGTAAAATCCTTGGGGCACTCACTTGTTCACAGAACTTACAGCAGCAAACCTCTGCAGAGTTGGGCTAAAAACTTGGAATCATCAAATCATTAAGGTTGGAAAAGACCTCTAAGATCATCAAGTCCAACTGTCTGTCCAATGCCACCATGTCAACTAAACCATGTCCTGGAGTGCCACGTCTACACATTTTTTGAACATCTCCAGGGATGGTGACTCCACCACCTCCCTTGGCAGCCTGTTTAATGTCTGACCACTCTTTCAGTAAAGAACCTTTTCCTCATCTCCAATCTAAACTTCCCCATATGTAACTTGAGACCATTTCCTCTTGTCCTATTGCTAGTTATCTGTGAGAAGAGACCATCCCCCACTTCACTACAATCCCCTTTCAGGTAGCTGTGGAGAATGATCCGGTCTCCCTTCAGCCACCTCTTCTCCACAGTAAACACCCCCAGGTCCCTCAGCTGCTCCTCACCAGACTTGTGCTCCACACCTTTTGCCACTCCATTGCCCTTCTCTGGACACTCTCCAGGACCTCAATGTCTTTCTTGTAATGAGGGGCCAAAACTTGAACCCAGCACTCAAGTCTAGGGGAGCCTCACTAGTGCCCAGTACAGGGAACTATCCTTGCCCTGGTCCTTTCACCACTGCTGACACAAGCCAGGATGCTGTTGGTCTTCTTGGCCACCTGGGCACACTGATGGATCACAGTGAGCTGGATGTCAGCCAACACCCCCAGGTCCTTTTCCACCAGGCAGCTTTCCAGCCACTCTGCCCCAAGCCTGTAGCACTGCTGGTGGGTGTTGTGATTCAAGTGCAGGACCTGGCACTTGGCTTTGTTGAACCTCATAAAATTGATCTCAGCCAAAAAAGTACAGCCTGTTCAGGTTCCTCTGCAGATCCTTTTGTCAGGGCCCAGCTGACAGGGTGAAAGCTGCAGCAGCAGCAAGGACTGTGAGGGAGGCAGGGGAGAGGTTTGGGTTTAGAGCAGTTACACCAGTTGTTGCCCAAAATCTGCCCTGCTCTTCAGCCAGGGCAGCAGTACTCATGGGCAGTCATTGGAACAGGCTGCCCAGGGAAGTGGTGGAGTCACCATCCCTGGAGGCATATAGATGTTATGCTTGAGGACATGGTCTAGAGGTGGATTAGGCAGGGTTAGGCTGCGGTTGGACTCTGTGATCTTAGAGGTCTCTTCCAACCTAAGTGATTCTATGATTCCTATCCTCAGAGCAGATGGACACCCCCACCCAATTTGGTGTCACCTGCAAACTTACTGAGAGTGCACTCTATTCCCTCATCCAGGTCATCAATGATAAAGATATCAAACAAGACTGGCCCCAAGACTAAGCCCTGGGGGACATCACTTGTGACCCATTGCCAACTGGATTTAACTCTGTTCACCACAACTCTCTGGGCTCAGCCTTCCAGACAGATTTTTACCCAGCAAGTGCACTGGTGCAAGCCATGAGCTAGAATGCTGTGGGAGAAATGCTGTGGGAGTCAGTATTGAAGGCTTTGCTGAACTTGTGCCAGTGATCAAAGGTGCATGTGACTGAAGGCAAAGCCTGGATTCCTTGAGTTTTATACAGGCTTTCTCCTTCCCCAGCTAGAAAAAGAAGATGGACAATAGCATGTGTTCAAGTCTTTTGAGGTCTAATGTGAGTACCTCCTTTTGAAAGCAAAAGGAAACATAAGATGTTATTAGACCATATTCTTCCATCACCCCATTGTTACCAGTCCCTCAGAAAGCAAAAGTCACTCCACAAGATGTCCTTCAATAGATACAAAACTTTTGTAGGACTTAAAAATTTCCTGCAGAAATGCAAAAATATGGATAGAGGCCAACAGATACCAACAGACCTGGTAATTTTCTTTCTGTATGGTTAGGCCAATTATTCTGTTCATGTCTCAGTTTTGGCTGGCCACTTTTTTACCCTCATAGAATTGGCAACGACTGCTTTCATCATACCTTGAAGATATCTGTGGCTCCCCGTTCAAAGTTGTTCGATCTGTTTTCTAAGATGATCAATTCAGTTTTTCCAGTCTCACCGTAAATCTGCATGAAGACTTTGGCATTGGTGCCTGCGGCCCTCATATCTCCAGTAACTACAGACACCTCGTAGTTTATCACTGGTCCAAAAAATAAAGCAATTAAATCAGCAGAGAAGCTCAGATAATAACACTCCTGAGGGCTCAGGTTCAAAATTAAATTACCTTGTCTTAACAAAGGACCGCACAGCCAACCATTTGCTCTCATCCAAACCAAATGTGAGTTAACACAACTCCTCACTGAGGACTAATGTAGTATTTTTCCCTTTTACAAGTCTTAAACCAGTGTGAGTGGGGTGCAAAACAGAGCCTTGAAAGGGAATTTCATTTCAATATTAATGGTAGAGCAGTTAAATGAGCTCCTTGATACAATATGAGAGAGAGTTGCACAGAGCAGAGGAAAAACAAATCTTCTGTCAGGATCCCAAGGTAAATTTTAACTGTAGGCTTAAAGGAAAACAGATCTACTGATAGAAGTCAAATAGACAGTAGGGATTTGGTCCTTAATTATCAAACATCCTCTCTCTTGAAGACAATGGGGTAACACAGGTGGGATGGTACTGATGCCTGTGCAGGACTGGGGCACTTGGGGCAGGTAATAGGGGGAAAAAGCAAAACCCACTGATATTGTAATGAGGCAGCACCGTGCCTTGTGCTGTGTTACACTGCCCAGGACATAAATTTTTCATGCAATCTCAGGAAATGTAGATGGAAAACCCTTTAATGTTTTTCCAACTGTTCTAGAAAACAAAACAAAAGCAGAATAATTTACTTTCCTACACTCTTTGGGACGGGGCATTTTGGTTTTGGCATCTAACCTGGCCCTTAACAATGTGAGTAAAATAAATTCAGCACCAGATATGACAAAGCACGCATTTCTCATTGTGTTCCATCTCACATTTCTCAATAGGCACAATCTCACTTGGGTAGACCTCCACCTCCACCCTGCCATCAGCCTCATCTTTGTCGAGCCATCGGTTGCAGGGGAACATGTACTGCCTTCCCTGGACTGGAACCGTGATCTGGACACTGGCCAGGAACCAGCCAGACCGGAGACCCACGTTATCATGTCCAATCAGTATTCGGTTGATCTTTAAAAATAACACACACAAAAAAATGAAGAGGGCAGGAAAAAACCACAACCACAACAGGATTTACTTAGTATGTAAAAATCTCTTTCCCCTCTCACCCTGTTCTACCACCATGTTCATGTAATATAATTTATATATCTAAGTACAAACTTAAAACTCTCTTCATGTGCCAACGTGCAGGCTAGACGTAATAGTCTATACAGAATATACCTACTGTAAAGGTCAGAGATTCTTACATTACATTGAAACCTGAGCCTTATATTGATTCTGCATTCAGATACTTGCACAAAGTACGGAGCCACCTGCAATTTATTCTTACCTTCCCAATATCCATCGTATCTAGAGTAAACTCATCCACTCGACCACGTTCAAAGTAATTGCCTAGATCATTATCGGAGACTAAGAGAGGCTCTTTGCTGGAGTCTGCTTTTTCACCGTAGAGTTTGATGAAAACTTTGGAGTCTGAGCTGGCACCGGGGATATCTCCTGTCTTCACACTGATGTGATAACTGACATCTACAAGCGAGATCAATGTACAAAACACAGACACGTGAGTGGCATTGCCAGGGCCCAGCCAAGCAATTGGCTTCAAACAGATGTAGGGGAGAGGGTTCCAGCCAGAAGACATAGGAAGGGCTTTGCTCTTCCAATGCTGCATCCAGCATCTTATGTCCACACTGGATAAGCTGTCTCACCTTGGAGCTATTCACCAGAACATAAAAGATGCAACAGCTACACTAACAAGAAGAAATTATTCTGTACTCCTCCCTCTCACTGCTAGATGATTGCCAAGCAACAAAAATGAGCTAAGGCAAGTGAGGTGATTTAACTTTTTTAATACTTACAATTTAATTCAATAGCTTTGACATTTAAAAAAAACCCAAAACAGAACAACAGCAACAGAAAAAGAAAACCCCACTAAAGAAAAACCATCTCAATTTGAATTCTGCAAGCTGTTTTCCGAAGAAAATTGTATTGGAGCTCTGGTTCACCAGAAAAAGACAGTGTAATCTTTTTTGGTGGTTTTCTTCTGGAACAACACAATATTATTTGATGGAATTTGCTCTACTAGAGCAGTGGCAATTCAAGATCTTTCAGAGAAATCTATACAAGAAAGCAATTCTTACACAAATCACGACATTAAAAAAAAAATAAATCTGAGTTTCTCTCCACATATATAACATTGCAATTATTCTCTTTTATACAAACTAATTCATTCAGAAACCAGTATTTAAGGGTCAGGGGCATTTCCTCCCCAGGTGACCTACTGCAGTTCCTTGCATAAGAATGGCAAGAAAAGCCCAGTAGATTCACCGAGAACTGACATGGATTCTTAAGGAGATCAAAGTAAGGAAATATGTGCATGCAGAGCTCAAACCCACATCCTTCTTTTTTCCCAAGCTAAACTCACTTTTTAGCATTGGTGACTCCCCAGCAGGCACTAATTCTCGGACAATCTGACCATCATCCTCATTTTTGTCAAGCCATCTGGTTTACAAAGAGAAGTAAGTTATCTTTGAATAATTAGGACCCATTAGACTTTGAAAATCTAGGCTGGCTGTACACACAGTAAAAATCCACACCACAGCCAAAAAATTGCAGGGCTCTACGTGTCTGTTAAGTTTGCAGGAGCTTGGCCAGACCCTACATCAGTCACACTTTTAACTTCCATTTTTCCACAAAGAGAGATGATGAGAGCCCTGCTCACAGTAGATAAGTGTCTGTTGTGGTGTCCATTGGTCTGGCAAGCACAGACTCCATAGCCACAAGTTATCCCTGTAAATGGGCAGCCTCAAGTCCCTTGAACGCACTGACCTGCAGTGACCACAAACTACTTGCAGACTTTATTACTAGCTACCTTGGTTACAATCTTTACAGCATTTAAGTTACTATACCCCACATTTTTTCCCCCAATTTTTGCTTACTCTGCTTTATTAGCACTTTTCCCTTCCTTATGGATAAGAAGGTAACCTTTTTCCTCCATCAGGAAGGGGATGAATTCGTTGTGGGGTATGTGTCTGGAGGCTGCTAGCACACCAGTGAAAGGAAGGGTTTCCTTTTGTTTCTCAACATTAATCTAGTGATCTAACTAGACTAATTAAGAAGAGTTGGGCACAAACCACAGCATAGCACAAACTCAAGGGGGAAAAAAAGAATCTGAAAGGAAAATAGAGGGGAACCAATCACTAATCTGGTGACCTTCACAGCCGCTCCTTCAGCCTCAGGGATGAGGGAATTGCAGCCCAACTCCATCACACACCACACAGCAACTGTTGTACAACAACAGCATGGGCCCTGGCAGAGGTTCTTCTCTGTGTCAAAGCCAGACTGCTGCAGCACTCAGGATATTCCTCTAAACATCTGCTTAAGGTCAGGTTTCCCATAGCAGTACCCCGCAGCAGTTCCAGTTCCCCAACATTGCAGTTTCCCAGGATGCCCATTGTTCCCAGGTAAGAAGCTACCCACAGCAGCATCTTTTGCAGTTAAAAATACTGCCTAAAACCAGTGGGGATGATCCAAGGACAAGCGAGCAAGCTCTGGCAGGTCATGCAGGGTATTTAAATTGCTATAATAATTCCCAGAACTAGAAAGAGAAAAACAAATCCCCAGAAACTGCCTCTTTTTAAAGGCGGCCACACAGCTCTGTGAGTGACACCAGATCACAGAAGACCTGCTCTTGCACAAACACATGCAGCACAGATGTACTGCAGGCTTCCTGCCACGTCGCTGCGTCACACATGTTCTCCTTGGCTGACCCTCACACCAAAAAGGAGGGGCTTCTCACTTGGGGGTTGGACCCAGTGATCTCTTGAGGTCCCTTCCAACCCCAATGACCCTGTGATTCTGTGATTCCCATTTAGGTTTCCACCTTTGATTTTGTTGATGAGCTGGCACACATGGAAACCAGCAAATGACCCTCAGAAGAGGGATTTGGGGATATCGAAATGCCCACAGAGAGCTGGATCAAACCTATGGTATCTGGCTGGTAATAAGCCAGCAGAGTCTACAGTCATGACAGTTGGACTTGCCATGGTGACCAAGAAGTAACCAGAGATTTTAGAAGACCAGTGATAATAGGTCTCCATTTCATCCATCTGAAGGAACACTAACTTTTTAGTCTCCTCCTCTCTCTTCCCAAACAGAGAAAAATGATCAACACAGAGAAACCATGCAGAAAATCAGCACGAGGAAAGAATTCCAAACATGAGCTAGAGCCAGCCAGTCCCAGAAGCACTAACAGCAAAGTGACCATGCAAAAGTGGTACATACAGCCCCACCACACAGACACACATCTCCACTCCCAGCTCCCCTCTAAGCTTTGGCGGGTTGTCGGGTACGCAGCCTACCCTGTATTCTTCCCTTTCACTCTGTAAAGCAGGTGGCTATGTGTAGGTGGCTTGAAAAGGGCTAAAACCTGGGTGGGGGGAGCATGAAAGGGATGAACATGTGAATATGTGATGATCACACAAACACCATGTGAGGGCATGAGATGCGGTGTTGTGCCTCAATGGCACCTGAGAGGTGTAGTGGGGATAGAGGAGCAGAAAGACCTGTGGGGAAGACCATAAAATTGATGTCAAGAATTGAGCAAGGGCAGAGCAAAAGGAAGGCAGAAGAGGAACATGCTATGACATTATGTTGTCTAAAGAATGGAAGCCTTTATTGATGCTATGGAGTTGATGGATTGTGGTTTTTTACCTGTTAAAACTGGTCCTTAAATACCTTCGTACCATGTAGTTCTTGATGCTGCCTCAGGATTCACGTCCTTGGACAGGTATCCAATGGCTAGGGGATCCCATCATCCCAAAAGTCAAGATGCTTCTGTGTACCTGGATGTTAACTGGGAGGACCCACAAAGTTCAAGACTGAACTCCACCACCCCAGGACCACTGAATTTGGCACGGTCTTCAGGAAGGCAGAAGCTCTCCAGACAGACACACTTCTGCTCTTGTGTTGTTGCTGAGTTTTGTGTCCTGCAAGCTGCTGTTTCTGCTGCCAGTGTACATGCTGCTGTTTTTCTGTCACCTTCACCATTGCTGATGCTTTAGGCAAATGTGTGGGGTGAATCTGTGTGAACTGCTTCTGCGCCGAGGTGTCAGGATGAAAATACATCCCACAAGAAACAGATCTCTGTGTGCAGCAGGGCAAATGCTGCTTCGACAGTGAAGACAGAGGAGGAAAAAATAACCAAAAAAGGAGAACACACCCCTAGATAAAGAAATCCCCTCCTCCAGTGCTGGTAGCTGCTGATGGCAAGAGGAGGAGTGTGTCCTGGACTGGAAGAGGAAGGTTTTTCAGTAGATGTGGCTTAAGGCTCTAATGGCCAGATGACGCAGGAGTACTGTTTTCTCAAGACGACTTTAATGACATCAATACATTAATAAGTACTTGGATGGGCAATGCCACTGTGTTCTTTCCCTTCAGCATGTACATGGCAATACCCTACTTTTACTTCAGCGTGATTCCAATGGCATATCACTGAGCAGCACCTCACAGCCAGGGGTTTGTCACCTGGCACTGACCACAAACGGACTGACGCACTATGAACACCTCAGGCTGCAGAAAATAGAATTTTTCAGGATACTGCCATAATTTTCCTAGTACAAAAGACCTTTTCTGATCTTTATTTGCTCAGGCCATTCATATGGTTTCAGTGCATGCAACATGCCAATGTGTGTTTTCCAAGGGTGGAGCTGTGTTCGAAAGAGATACTGGTTCTAAAAGATTCTTGGTTCTAAAGAGGTATTTTATGTCCAATACTTACAGAGGCACAATTTGGGTTGGAAGGACTACAAAGCTCCTGCAATCCCACCTCCTGCCATGGGCAAGGACACCTTTCACTAGTTCAGGTTACCCAAAGCTCCATCCAACCTGGCCTTGAACCCTGACAGAGATCCAGGGGCAGCCACAGCTTCTCTGGGCACCCTGTGCCAGGGCTTCCCCACCCTCACAGGGAAGGATTTCTGCCTCATATCTAATCTAATCTCCCCTCTTTTATCTTAAACTCAATCCCATATTACTCCCTGATAAGCAGCCCCTCTCCAGCTTCCCCATAGCCCCTTTAGGTACTGGAAAGCTGCTATAGGGTCTTCCTGGAGCCTTCTCTTCTCCAGGCTGAAGAAGCCCAAATCTCTCAGCCTGTCTTCACAGGAGAAGGGTTCCAGCCCTCTTCTAGCCTTGCTTCAACAGCTCCATTTCCTTCTTACGTTAGGTACCCCAGAGCTGAATGCAGCACTGCAGGTGGGGTCTCAACAGAGCAGAGCAGAGGGGCAGAATCCCCTCCCTTGACCTGCTGGTTGCGCTGGATTTGATGCAGCCCAGGACATGGTTGGCTTTCTGGGCTGCAGGCACACATTGCTGGCTCATGTTGGGCTTTTTATCAACCAACAGCCCCAAGTCCTTCTCCTCAGGGCTGCTCTCAATTCATTCTCCACCCAGCCTGTAGCTGTGCTTGGGATTGTCCAACCCGTGTGCAGGACCTTGCACTTGGCCTTGTTGAACTTCATGCAGTTCGCACAGTCCCACCTCTTCAGCCAGTGCAGGTCCATCTGCATGACATCCCTTCCCTCCAGCGTGTCAATCACACCATACAGATTGATGTCATCATCAAATGTGTTGGTGAAGAGGGCTTTAAACTAAGTTGCCAGTAGACAGAAACCTCAATCCATTTCACTACTACCAGTTTGGTGCTTAGTGCCAGCAGTAGATGCCCAGAACTGAGGGAAGGATCACAGGTTAGCAGGAGAGCATCTGAAATGCAGGACAGAGCAACTCCAGCCACTCCAGACAGTCAGCTTCATCGGAGGCCCAACTTAAATGCCTTTATGTAAACACACGTAGAATGGGGAATAAAGAAGAGTTTTGATGTCTTCACTTTGACCAGGAGGACTGATGGCAAAGCTACCTGTGCTCCAGAATCCCTTACCACCATTCCTAGTGCTCTGTAATCCTTCTCAATGCTCCTCAGACTACTCCTGACTGTATGACTGGTGCCCATGAGACAACCAAAGCAATCACAGCTCTGACATTAAAGTCCCTTGAGCGAGAATTTCCGAAGGATCAAAGAGTCAGGAAAGCACTGGAAAAAATACAGTATGATATCATCATTTAAAATCCAACAGATAGCCTGTGTGCAATTAGAATGATTAGCACATCCATACATTTAAATGATCCAAGGGCTGGAGCACCTCTCCTATGGAGACAGGCTGAGAGAGTTGGGCTTGTTCAGTCTGGAGAAGAGAAGGCTCTGGGGGGAACCTTATAGCAGCCTTCCAATCCCTGAAAGGTGCCTGTAAGAAAGCTGGGGAAGGACTGTTCATGAGGGCATGGAGCAATAGGACAAGGGTTGCTGGTTTTAAACTAGAAAAGGGGAGATTTTGGTTGGATATTAGGAAAAAATTCTTCAATAAGAATGTAGCAGATCACTGGCACAGGTTGCCCAGAGACACAGTAGAGGGCCCATCCCTGAAGACATTCAAGGTCGGGCATGATGGGCCTCTGACCTGATGTAGTGAAGATGTCCCTGCTCACTGCAGGGAGTTGGACTAGATGGCCTTTAAAAGGTCCCTTCCAACCCAACACATTCTATGATTCTATGATTCTATATTCAGAGATACATATGTATTTATGTGTGTCTTCAAATATAACATATATATATATAATTAAAAATATATTTCAGTCTATTTTTAGGCCACAAAAGGACATTTCTCTGGATCCTTTGTACGATGAACACTTTTGGCATTTGATTGAACAAACCTTCTTTCACAGTAGCCTCCTGGCGCATCATCCCATTCATGGTCTGTCTGTTGTTTTGAGAGAATGAACGATGTTCCCTTATGCTTATGCTGAAGAAAAATTAGGATGCTGCAGTCCATATGCTTTGAAATAAAAAGTAATGAAGTATCATTGAGGATTTCAGTGGTGCTGTAATGATTTATAGCATATAAAATTCTATCCTATCACGAATTCACGACTTTGCCTGATTGAAAATTCATTTCTGTCTGGGATATAAATATTATGAAAAATAGGCTATTTTAGAGAATGTCAGCTAGTCCATTCCTGGACTTCCACAGAGCCTTGAGGAGAAAATGAAATCTGAAATGCTCACTTGTGAGCTTCAAAAAGGTCTGGCTCTGGTTCTGGGGCAAAAGGTGAACTCCTCGATTTTGAATTTTCTAGCAGTATGCATAATCACAATACCTAAACCACACCAGGCATTAAAAGGTATAAATTGTTTAGTTGTGCCACTGAATGATTCTAAAAGCACAGGTATTATAATGTCATGTGGCCATAGGGGAGGAATCATACTGCAGTGCATCCAAGTGATGTGCTAGTAATTCTGCAAATAATGCCTGGAGAAGTTACTTGCATTTCCTTCTTGCAAGCACAGATCGAATGACCATTTTAAAAATCACTGACTCTAGGAAGAGCTACAAGCCATTCCCTTTACAGCCAAGTTTTCTAAGAGTTGAAAGCACATGCCTGGGAGTCATTATTTCTCGGTGCTCTTCCTGAATCTGACACAAACTCACAATTAATCCACTTAGCTTTTCTTTATCTCTGCTGGCTCCCTTGTACAGCAAAGACAGTTCTTCTCATAGAGCTTTTGTGGCTGTTAGGCAATAGCTGTTCCAATAGAGCTGGTTTTCTTTCATAAAAAAAAGCTTTCAAATTAAAAGACAAAACATAGCCATGTATATGAATATGTAAAGAGCAAGAACACAGATTTCAATGAATTGTATGCCATCAAGATGCATAAGAACATCCTACTGACACCAGTTACAGTGGAAGCTGCTTAGCCAGCTCTTTGCTGTAGTAACTGCCCTCCCCATGTTAGTACAGCCCAGTTTTTACAGAGGTAAGAAGCGTGTGAAGCTTTCTGCACAGGTGAGATGTGTTTCTGCTGGAAGGCATTTTTTCCTCCAGCTGCCTCACAGTAGCAGCTAAGAGCAGAAAGTCAGCTTGCAGCAAGGACACAGCAGCAGCAGTTGTTTTCTCCAGACTGCTCAATTGTGCTGTGTAGAAGAGTGGAAGTTAGTCAATTCTTACAGAAGGTGGCAATGAGAACATCAGCATGTCCACTGGCTGGCCACAGACTGGCCAAGCAGAAATGGAAGCTTCCCCATGTCCCCAGGAGGGAATCTCTAATTAACCTCGCTTGCATTGGCTCACTGAAAGAAGGCTACTCCTCTTGGCCAAGTCTTCTTCAACATCTTGGCTCTGAAGAAGCAGGTGAAGCAAGCCTCTCCAAGCACCTGCCCAAGCAGGACGTAAGCTGTCCTTGGCCTACAGGACTGGAGGGGAACATCCAAACGCTGCAGGTCATGGAGATGTTTATCCCTCACGTGGAGGATGCAGTGGGTGAGCACCTTCGCTCTCAGATATCTCCAGACTCCATGACGACACCCGTATACTGCGATGATGCCTCAGTCTCCCAAGAGACACGGGCACCAAAGATAGTGGGAGGGATCAGCTGTCCCTGTGCTTGGAGGTGATCAGTCATGTTACCTTCTCAATCTGAGAGGAAGAGATAATGCTGGCACAAGGACAGCAAACAAAGCTGCACGTAAAGCACTGATACCACTTGGAAAAAGAGACATTAAGAAAGGTAAGAAGAGTGGAATTCCATCATTTTGTGACTTAAAGCCTAAATGTACCACATCAGTATTTTGGGCATAAGGTCTTGGGTTTTATTTCTTCTTCCTTTTTCAGTCCCTGGCCTGAGAGTGTCCCACTGGACTCTGATTCTTCTGACCACAGATGTAAACCTGAGGGGAGTGGGTCATCACCCCAATCTAAGACACTCAGAATTGTCAAGGAGACAATTCAGAAGGAAATCTTTAAAATGAGCCAGCTGCACAGTGCAGTTAGGCACAGAAGTGTCTCTGAGGAGCCTAAGCAAAACAGCTCTTCACGTGGACATTTCATGCCCAACGAACAACCTGTATAGTTTCTTGCTTAACTCAGTAAAACATATGGTTGTTAAATATGTATCAAAAGGCAGCGATGACAACATGGCGGTTTGTTCTTTGAACAGGGAGAGTACTGGCTTGCGTTTCGCAGCCAAGATGACATTGCATCTGCTGCTCCGTGCTGCCTCCCTGATGAGCTCGCTTGTCTGATGTGACGTGGCTTTAGCAATGCAGAGAGGCTGGGGCTTGGCTCCTGTTTTGTATTTGGCTGACTCCCTCGTTACAGTGGAGTTCTCCCTGATTTGCAGTGACAAGGGACAAGTAACCAGCTTAGCGTCTCACCTTTGCACACAATTTAAAAACAATTGTGTTTGTGTTTTACAATTCCACTGGTCCCCCAGGAAATGGCTTTTTAGAATGGGTATTTGATGTTGTTAAGTGGAGCTCAGTGGACTTCCATCTTACAGGGTGGACATCCTGAGAGGGCATGTGGGACTTTACTGGGCACTGAACTACACTACAGTTAGTCTCTTTATGTTTTCACCCAGTTCCCTCTCGTTTTTGCTGTGATGTTGAGGCTGACCCTAGTTAGTGCCAGGACAGATGGTACATCTTGTTCCCCATGGGTAGCCTCACTACAGCACATTTCTTGTGGCCACTTTATTGCCTAGGAAAGAGAAGAATACATTTTAAACCCATCCAACAGGGGTAAGCTACAGCCCTCTGCTCTGCCACTATCTCTATCTGCATGGTATGCACTTCCCATCATGCAAGTTGCTCTAAAGATGGCAGCAAAACGATTTTGCATTCTCCCAACACGATAAAAACATCCCATTGCTCCTGGAAAGATGGGATGTGCATGTGAAGGACCAGAACCTCATCCCACACATGCAGTAAAGCTAGCAGATTGCAGTGCATTGCAGGGTGTGTTTCTGCAGCAGGCAATTGCAGTGACACTGGATGTGGTACTGGAAGGTTGCGTTTTACCTTTTGGAAATTATTTGTGTTACTGAGCTAATTGCTGAGAAGTTTGCAATTCAGATTGCTGTTTGTTTGGCAAAGGGGAGTTAATGATATCTCAAACCTCCCAATCCACACTCTTAGCTTTCAGGCTTTGCAAGAATAAATGAATGAATAAATAAAAAGGATTAAGCTGTGCTCAGAAAATTTCCAGTCTAGGAACTACAGCTAGGCTCTTCAAAGTCTGGCAAATGCACATAGATGGAGGCAAAATTTGCAAGCATTGTTTCCAGTACCTGTAGCAGGGGAATTCCACTGCCTCACTTTCTGGCTGTCCTTCTTCCCTCACTATCACTTTGGCAAGGTACCAGCCACTGCTTCCTCCTTTGCCATCATGCCCTATCCTCACCCTTCTCACCTGCTTCAGTGTTACTGCTTCAACGAAGAATTCATCAGCCTTTGAGAAGGAGAAGAAAAATGGTAAGGCAATATCTCTCCTTGAAAACAAACAAGCCAACCAAATTTATTATCGCAATCAAAGCGAAATCATCGGCATGCTGCAAGATAATTCTTCACAAGACGAAGGGGAAAGTGCAAATTAATTTTACCAAAGAATGAAAGCTTGAGTATTTGTGCTAGATGTATAACATTAGATTTACAAATATATGATCTGCCAGCATTTTAAATCTCCCACATCACTGTGTGCCCTCCACAACTGCAAGGGGAAAACAAAAAAAAAGTAATTTGATTATTAACAAGTTCATACAGAGAGGCAGGAAATCCAAGTTCAAACCCCAGCTCAGACACCAGCTTTCAGGGAAACCTGGGGGCAGATCACTTCAGACCAAGTCCACAGAGGTTTAGAGCTACATTTAAAGAGAGCAGACATGGACTTTTAAGAAAAACATTAACCCCAGCCATTTGCTGACCTGGAGGCATCAGGCATGGCTTGCCCAGGGGTGGTTCCAGCTGCTCAGTGAGTTCTGTTCAGAGGTCGATGTGAGCCTTACCTGGCAGCTAAATACCTTTAGTTCCCCACAAGTGACCTGAATATTACATCTTCCCCCTCCCTGGAAAAGGGCCCAAATTACCAACCAACAGGTCAGCCCAAGTGATGGCCCCTCAGAACCAGAGCTGTTACCCAGGGGGGCAGCAGTTCCCGATGGCTGAAGAGAGGTCTGTTAAAAATCCCCTCCTCTGGGAATCAGGCCAGGCCAGTGTCCTTGCTACATGCACAGATGCACACACGTGTATGGTAAATACCGGTGCAAACACACATCATGTAGACCAACAGGCATGACTGCTATGATTACCATCTGGTTGAGATGCCTCATTAGGTAAGAGAAAGCTAACTAAATACTGATTAATTTGTTCTGCACATCCCAAAAGCCTGTGAAGCACATACAGAAGTAGTGTGTGTCCAGCTAGCTCGCAGAAATTGTGGAGCGAGGCAATATTTATTTAAGTATTCAAATTTATTTGAATGACCCTATCTTTTTCCTACTGTTCATGATTCTAAACTGACTTTTAAAATAAAGAAAAACTAAACACACTACCAATGCTTTAAGTGTTAATGGTGGGCTTATGTGCATGAACAAGTGTTACTTAACATACCCAAAACTGCTGAATTGAGTATTTAAGTTCCTAAAACCTCACTGAGTCAAAGTCAATGAAGTTTAATTCATTAAGCCTGATGTTCGTCTTACTTATTAACGACTGATACAAGTTAATGAGTAAGGAACTAAATGGAAATGCAGCAGGTCAAACACCTAATTTAGAGGCATCTTTAAATTTTACCTTGTATACAGGCTGTTAGTTTGCATCTGCAAGCAAGTTACTACTATTGGTCTAAGTGCCTGTAGATTAGACACCATGCTGACTTAGCTACATTTCTTTTTAACAGGGTATCTGAGTTAATCACTGTAGATATAATCATTCGGTCTCTTCAATATACAAGCTCTGAGTTTGTCAGGATCAATCCTTAAACAACTTCCAATTCATTCACCAGCTTTCAGCTCCTCATGCCAAAACAGCAGCTTTTCATTATCAAATCCCAGTTTGGTTTATGTCATATGGATACTATAAAACACATGACTTGATTTCCAAAATTATTTTTCTTTTTTTTTTTTTTTCTTTCTCACATTACCCTCTAATTCATTTTTGTTAGTGAAAATGAAATAGTCATCATCTGTGTTTAAAATGCTTCTCTATTCTGTAAACCAAACATCTTCTTTAGGGACTTCATCGAAACAGTCTTCAAGCCACCACCCTAACATGACTCATTTAGCCACCATTTTGACAAAACAAGACTTCTCCAAATGACAAAATTCTGTCTTTACAGCTTGGACCTTCCTTTTAAAAGTAAAAAAATCTGTAATGTAAGTGTAGAAACAATAATAGGATATTTGCAATTTCCATGTCTGCAAAACTTCATATCATTTAGAAGCTGAATGAACTTTCCTGATATGTAAATGTCATGCCTTTCTACGGGCAGGCCTTACAGGCACAAGAAAACTGACGGGAGTTCTTTTACAGTCTAAAAACTTGGTGATTTCAGCAAAGCATTGGAAATTCTGGCCACTTACAGGGAAATCCAAAGAGTTAATGAATATTTCAGAAGCCTACATTCAATGGACAATTTTGAAATGTGACCCTCTATCCTCCTTTTCTTTCTGTTTCAACTCTTCAACCCAGTAGTGACACAAAAGAGGGGAAATCTGCAGAGTTCTGTGATCAGATTCTCAAAATCTCCTCCAGGACATACTGATAACGTTTTATAAGTCTAAGGTAGACTCTAGAGATCCGAAATGTGTCTCATAATTGAATACTTATTAAGCAGGTTGACACCTCCCCACCAAGATCAGAGCAGCTTTAACTACATTTTGACCTCTTCGTTTTCTCCAGCTTTCCATGGAATGAGCTCAGTTTTCAGTTTGGGTCCTTTCCACCCCTCTCCCACATGGGCATACAAAACCATGTTGGAAAACAGATTGAAAATAAGACATAAAAATTGAGAGCAGCACAGTTGAAGGGAATCTAAAAGGAAACTTGCTAGGCTTTTGGTCCAAATTTTCACATTAAATAAGATGCTTTTTCTTCCTTTGCCCTGGGAGTCAATTTTTTGCCTTACTTGAGCAAGGGAAAAAGGCTCCCTTTCCTGGAAGCCTTCCCCAGTCTGAAGATGCAACTTCAACAGTCAGTACCAAGCTGGGGAGCGAGCCAAGGAGCTCTCTTATCAACACACCAATGTCAAGCAAGGGCACGCTGTCCTTTACCTAAACCTCCCTCCAACTGCAACCTCTTAGGATGCTCCGTGCGGCGTGATTTATTTCTCCCCACTCCCGAAGAGGCAGGGAAAATCAGCCAAGTTTGCAAACACACCTCTAGAAAAAAGACTTAAAAAAAGAAATCTAGGAACCGCCACGCACACGCTTAAAAAAACCCATCTGAAGGAGAGAACTTACGTTGCCTTTTTCAAATTTATTGACAGTGTTGATGCAGTTGTAGAGGACGCGGTCTCCCGTGTCCCCCTGGTCGCCGATGAGGCAGACAAAGACGTTGGCGTCCGTGCCGCTCCCACTTACCGTCCCAGTGCAAACTGTCACCCGGTATTTTATCACTGCAGGGACATAAATTAATAAAACAATTTCAGCCACGCTGTTAATTGCCACCGAAATTTACTGCGTTTCCCGCTGACTTGCAATTAATTTTGAGTGTTCATACTCCTTCGTCAGTGCTTCTGCTGGTGTATTGACTTTTATACCTCTGTGTTATCACTAGGAAAAGAAAAAAAAACAACCCCACAATAAGGGGAAGTCCTGAAATGTTAAAAAAAAACCCCATAAAACCTCTCCAGAGAGAGCTTTTACCCTTCAGGTAAAAGCACATGAATTGGAGTCCATAGCCTCCTTGGACTCTAGCCCTCCTACCTCTGCTCCTGCCTTCCCAAGAGGGTCCTGGTGCCACGGGACCTTGTAACAATGTGTTTGGGGTAACAAAATGTTGGGGTTTTTTTCAGGGACATGACAGGCAGATGGAAAGAGGTAAAAAGGGCTGAGTGCACAGCGTGAGGAATGGACTCTTCATGTTGGCTTCATGGGTCAGGATAAGCCCAGTTGGCCCCATCTCCACGGGATCCTCAGTGTGCAGGAGGATGGATTGCATCTTGTCTCCTTGTCACCTTCGAGATCTTTATTTGGGATTTTGCTGGATGGGTTTTGAGCTGCTGCCTTCCTCCCCTCACCCTGCCTTCATCTCTTCTCTCCCATCCCACTGAGGAAGGATTTCCAGAGTAAATTCCACAACAAAGAACCAGCCTGCTGGCTGGGACAGAGACCTTTATCTCCAGCATGGAGAAGGGACAAGCAATTCTCTCACCTGCAAGCAAAACACACAGGTGCTGCATCTCACCCCTGCTCAGCACAACTGCTCCTCACAGGAAAGTGTCTGCATATGAACTCAAGCAGCCCTCTCCACAGTTGATTAAAAATACATTTCAAAAACAGGTTTATTTACATTTTAATAACATCTGCAATTACAATTACTCTTCCTCTTCTGAGGAACTGCTCAGCTGCATGCCGATCACTGAGTTCGTTGGAAATTTCAGGAAACAGGGGACTCATGGTTTACTGATTGTGGATTCTCATTGGGTGCTTGAGTGGAAATAAGAGACATCCCAATGGCCACCCTGCAATATCCTGCTCTTCGGAGTCCCTCCTCCAAGTTCATCTAATTCTTGTGACACAAGGTCAAGACAGAGGTGATTGCTAAAGGAAGCAATTGCAAGCTCTGCATCTTTCCTTAATTAACCCCCAGTTCAACCCTAGTTAACCCAATGAGTATTTCAGATCGCTCACACATACAGGAAGGTGCCTACGCTGTTGTAGGATTGTTCTGTGCATCTTCCTGTACATTTCTAAGTACAACTGCATAAGCGTGCATATTGCTAAAGCCCAAAAATGGTTTAACTTTAGATTCCATTTCAGTTAAGCATGATTTCTGTGAGCATCCCTTCAAACCTGGCACTTCACATTTTAAGGGGGACTGGGAAAAAATAAGACCTTAGGGGAAAAAGAAAAATATCTCTGGAAGCAATTGTGCTGTGGCCAGATCTCTCCTGTCTCCCACCGCAGAGAAATCCACTCAGAACAGCCTGGGATTTCTGAGGCTTCATGCAGCTAATGATGCACACAAAAAATACTGCAGAGAGAAAGAGCCAGAAAGGGAAGCTTAACTGAATTGCATCGGTCTGCCTGCACATCCCTTTCACAAAGAGGGTTTCTTTCCTTTCAGGTCCTAAGCAAGCCTCTGCACAGAGCCCGTGGCCCTCACCTGGCATGACTTCAGTCACTAGCGATCCCTCCGCAGGGAGCTCCCGCACAATCTCATTGTCGTCTTCATTTATATCTAGCCAGCGGCCGCAGTTGAATGAGTATTTTTCTTTTGTCAGCGTTTTCAGGAGAGTTACCTTCATTAAACCAAAACACCGCGTGAGTTCAGAGGCTTCAAGACAATAAAGCAACAAACTCCTGATGTTTTTTTGGGGTTTTTTTGCCTGAGAAGCAGGAGTAGGTAGGAGCAGAGAAACAGCACACGTTAATAATGGGACCGTCAGCCGGGTTCGCACACCACAGCGACGCATGGAGAGAAGCTTGTCATAGCTGAGGGTTTTCATTCTTTCCTTCTCCAACCACTCCACGGTGTTGTGAAGGCTTTGATGGATACCATGGCTGTTAGTAATCACTCATCGTATGCCAGCGTATAGATCCAGAGAGCAAATCGCGGATAGCACTGGCACTGCTGGGCCCTGCAGCTCGCAACCAGCGCATGGCACCTTTAGAAAACACCCGGGTAACAGCAACGAGAGCGATCAGAGCTCTGCAGTGGATTCAGAGGGGGTAAAGAGCAAGTGAGGTGGGACTCTGCAGAAAGCTGGAGCAGCAGGTAAAGCGAGGTTATGATCAAGGCCTACAGACTGACTGGTGGCAAACAGAATGCAGAGGGAGGTCAACTATCCATCTCTGCTGCAAGAATGAGGGTGCATCAAATGAAGCCTGTAGAGCAAAGTTCAAAGCAAACAAAACCTCACAATCAACCTGTTGAGTCTTTTGCAAACGTCGTTAGAAGTTTAATTGTTCAACGGGGGAGACTGGAACTTTTAAACAAACAAATGGGAGAGAAACCTATTAAATTCTTCCTGTTTAACAGATCTGTTCAGGATGCCTCCAATGGGAAATATTTGAAAACTGGAAGAGAAACATCACGAGTGCTTATCTTCTTCATACTGTTCTCTAATCATGTATGTATGTTACACAGGAGAGAGGATGCTGGGCTAGATGGACTTTTGTCCTGACCAGTATGGCTGTGCTTGTGTTCTTGCAATACAAAATGGAAGCCTGCCCTGACATGAAGGAAACTGGGCATGAAATGTGTGAGGACTGGAACAAAGCACTTTTAAGGCTTCATCTAAGTTCGTAGATGTTAAGATGGATGTACATGTGCCATGAGCCTGACGCATCCAGAAAACAAGCTGCACGCAGTCAGATTGATTTAATATACCTTCACAAGGTTTGCTTAGACAGTTTGGCCCATAGTGAACCCTAGACACACTGTCAGATCCCTCTTGTTCTCCCTGAACACAGTTTCTGTGCAGGAAAAGAGGATAGCCCAAGGAAACATATAGTTATGCAAGATCTAAGCATTCTTGCTCATCATCTGTGAACAAGCCAATAGAGATGATTGCAGTGGCCCAAGGTCTGACCAGCGCTTTCTTTTTGATAAGGATGACAGCCAGACACCTTCTACCACCATACAGTGAGGACAGCAGTACTTGATGACCTCAGGGTATTTGGCTACATATGCTTTCAAGGTTTCCTGACAATGCAGGAGAGCAGAATCTGTCAAAGCACGTTAGAGGCACATGTGAAACATCTCCAAGAGGTAAACTGTTATTTATTATCACAGTTAGGTATGGCAGCACAGCAAAAAATGCATTTTTTGTTAAGAGCATCTTCCAAGCTCTGCAGCAGCATGGGTGAAACTTAGAGATGAACTTGCTCTCTTCCAGACTCTGGTGAGGGCTGACAGCACAGTAATCATTGCTGGTAGAACAAAGGACATAGGACTGAAGACCAAGCAAATCACCCTCTTCATTCCCCAGACAGCAGAGTCTGGTCTCTTCTGCAAAATCTCCATGGGCTCCCCCAGTCTGCAAGCACTCATCTCCTGCCACAGGGCTCTCAGCACTTCAGGGCAGGTTATGCTCCACCATACAACAGATCTCTACCTTAATCAGATTTTTGTTATGACCAGCCTAAACAGGCCGTAGGAGTGGGTCTGCCTCCCTGTACGGTAATGATGTCTATGAGTAGGAAGCTTTCTGAAGAGCAAGGGAAAAAAATGCTGACTGCAGTGAGGGGGGCTACAGTGTTGGAAGTACAAGGAAATGTGCTTTTCACCATTGCTGGGGCTCTTGGGAGCCACCACTTCCCATGCTCATTTTCCATGCATCACTGGGCTGAACTGAGAAGGACAGGAAGGAGAAGGAATTCCCTCCAAATCCTCTCCCCACATATTTTTGAAAATGCTGCAATCCATTCTCATCACATCCCATTTTCATGTAGGATTTCCACTTCCACCCCTCAGCCAGCCCACCTGCAAAAGTAGGCACCTCTGACCACTGCACATCAAACTCAGCTGCCAGCTGAGGAATGCAGCAGTCCAGGACAGACAGTGCACACCTCTATGAACAATCTGACTCTCCAGGTCTACCTTCCCCTTACTGTCCTCTCACCTTATTCAGGTGCCAGCCAGCAAAGGGATTTCTTTCTCGTGCCATATCCGAAGCTTATAAAATGTTCCCAGATCAGGGAGCTCAATCTATAGAGGAGGGGAAAAAGTGCATTATCCATTTCTGTAAGTCAGCAAAGCATGCACAGAAAGCACCCCACTTAAGAGCCAAATCAGAGAGGAGTAAAAAAATGAAGTGAAAAAACAATGTTCTTTAAAAGCAATGAACCCTGCTCTGCAAAAATAGCTCCATGCCTCTCTTTTCAGGAGAGGAGAACTTACAGGTTGAACCCAGACACTTTTGAACATGAGAGATCCTTGAAACAGTTCTTCCCTGTAAGTACTAAAGTCTATTCTTAAGCTTCAGCTCTTTCTCAGGGTCTATGAAGCACGGCCACTCTTCCTTAAAAGGCATCTACTGGTGTAAAGGGGGTACAGGCTTTGACTATAGACAGGCATTAAAATCCTTTGTTTCTCAATTGTTTTTTCTCTGACTAGTCCATAGTTAACTTTTAAACTCATTTGCTCCTAAATTCAACACACTGCTGAGCTCAGCCCCTTAACTTCATGGAGGCTCCACATCCTCCAAGGAAGCTGATCACCAAGACCAGAGAGCCAAGGAGAGGAAACACCACTGCTAATTCTCCTGTAAATGGCTCGTGACCACTTAGGCACTGGGAGAAATATAGATAAATTATTAATTTTAGAGGGGCATGGTCTAAACAAGTGGAGCAGTCTATAATAGGAGTGGGGCTTTGCCAGTAGGGGACACTTTCATCTTCAGGACCCAAAAGGAGATGTGGCACTCAGTACCACCATGACTAGAGGTCATCACCACCTGAGCACCTAGGAACACCAGCCTAGTACCAGTTTGAAGAAGACAAACCAGAGTCACACATAGGGAAACCATTTACATCATCATCAAGCTGAATGTCTTCTCCTTTACTTCAGAAAAATCTATTGAGGTAAAGATCTCATACCACAGGTTTTCAGTACAGGGATAAAGCTTGTGCCCCAGAAAAGAAATACCAAGGCAAATTTACCACTAGCATGCGATTCATACCATGAACTTGTCAGTCTGTCCAGTTTCAAAGTTGTCGGAATTGTTGTCCAGCTTCATCTCATCTGACTTCCCCTTGTCTCCATAAATCTGGAAGAAGATGGTGGCATCTGTCCCTGCATTCTTAATGTCACTTGTCCAGATCCACAGAGACCAGGGGCTTTCTACAAATAAAGGTTCAAGGCATTTTGTTTAAAAAGTAATTTTTAAAGGTGTCCTGGTAAAAAACATTATCACTCATTCTCCTGGGTGGTAGAGAGGGTAGGATGGTACAAAGGAAGACTGGGACATTTTATCATTTTCTGCACAAATATAATTGGCTCCTACATAATGTACAGGAATCAGACTGTCTGGAAATACAATTCTGTGTTTCTATTTAAAATAAAAAAAACCACAAGTCACTGCTTTCCAGGTAAACCATACTCTTATAGAATGGTCTGGGTTGGAAGGGACCCCAAGAATCATACAGATCTAACCCCCGGCTGCAGGCAGGGCCACCAACCTCCAGGCCTGGATCTACATGAAGTTCACCAGGGCCCCAGCCAACCTGGCCTAGAACACTTCCAGGGACGGGGCATCCACCAGCTTTTTGAGCAGCCCGTTCCAGCCCCTCACCACTCTCTCTGGAAAGAACTTCCCCTAATATCTCATTTAAACCTTCCTTCCTTTAGCTTCACTCCATCCCCCTTGTCCTGACAGTCTCTGCCCTTTTAATAAGCTTATTCCCCTCCTGTTTCTCTACTCCCTTTAGGGACTGGCAGGCTGCAATGAGGTCCCCCCGTAGCCTTCTCTTCTCCAGGCTGAACAAGCCCAGCTCCCTCAACCTCTCTTCGTAGGGGAGGTGCTCCAGCCCTGTGATCGTCTTTGTGGCCTCCTCTGACCCCTCTCCAGCAGTCCCACATCTTTCTTGTATTGAGGCCCTAGCTCTGGACACAGGACTCCAGCTGGGGCCTCAGGAGGGCAGAGCAGAGAGGGACAGTCCCCTCCCTGTCCCTGCTGGCCACCGCTCTTCTGATGGAGCCCAGGATACTATTCAATGCTATACATTACTAACAGGGTTATCCAGAGGTGTGCTCCACCTCTATGGTTTCAGTATAATCCTCCAACACCTACAGCTCTATCTTCAAGGACCATTTTAAAGCCAGGGAAATACTGTCCCCGCTAAAGGTATGTTTCAAAAGTTTTAAAATTATTTAAATGCCCAAATCCTTCCTGAGTTAGCACTTGTGTTACTCTCAGCGACATCCCCAAAGATCGGGGCTAAACTTCCTCTCTTATGTCTTCACCCAGCATCTTAACTGTAAGAGCTGCCACTTCTCGCTGGTGTTCATACCAGAGGATGGTCACACATACCGAGGTGATGCTATATCCTCTAAAGAGCCCCTCATCTGCATTCGTTACTGATAATGAGGTGTTTGGTTTCTGCAGGCCTTGCGGCACCTGCAGGAGAGGAAGCAGCTTTCCTCCCGGACTCAGGCGTCAACTGAATTATTAACAAATCGTAATGAAAGAATTGCTAACCCTTTCGGGATGCCTGAGCCCACATGAGCGGTGGCTCGACCTTCAGAGCCCAGAATGGAATATAAAAATAAGATGACATGCATATAAATTAGATTCTCACTGATCCAATCAGCACTGGGCTGTAGAACACAGGCGACACATACTCACAGAATTAGGGTGGAGAGGCAGTGCTCTTTTAGATAAAGTTTTCCCCTTGTTTTAATAATATCCAAAATGTTGATGGCCACTCCCCTTTGAAAAGCACCAGCAAGCTTTATCTGAGCAGAAATTAAGATAAGGCAAGTCTGCATACAGCATGCAATGCTCTCCCTGGGGAAAAGAGCAAGGGCAATCCAGACACCAGAGGCTTCTCTCATCTGTCTGTTTTGGCCTCCTTAACCTCTTGCTGAAGGGAGGAAGAGCAGTGATGCATGCAGGGAGAGAGGAAAGGGGAACTTGTACCAGAATTAAATGCTGGTACAGGGATGTCAGGGAGAAACCACACAGGGAGAAACGTGGGTGAGCTGGGTCTGCAGCTGCCAGAGGGGACCAGGCTGCTCCCCAAATGCCCATCATCATCTTTCCAAGGCTCGCTGGGCACATTCCCCCATTTCCTATCCGCTCACATCAGGGGATCCAGGCAGTTTGGAAATTCTGAGTGCCTGAGCAAATATTCCCCGGGATGCAAACACCAGGGAGGGCTAGACCTGACACAACAGCTTCCAGGATCACGTTCAAGGTGGGGGGAAGGGGTGCTAAAAAAAATACTGAGAATAAACACAAGCTGCACATCCGCTGGGGAAACAGCTTGCAAACGCTGCACAGGGAGCCGTTTCACCATGGATACCCAAAGTGAGATTGAACCAAGCTTTGATCAGCTCTACAGAAAGGGATGGTCCTGCATGCACAGGGAGATAGGCAAGATGACATAATAGGTCTTTTCTAACTTCAAGTCTTACACTTCTATAATCTGGCAGCTAAAGGTCACAGATTTCTCAAGGCTAATGCTCTCTGTCTATCTCCTGCACTGCGGCACCAGGGGAATTAGCCTGTCAATAACAATCAGAGCTGATAATAGAGGGTTAAAGGTTGAAGATGCTTTAGTCAAACGGACCTAGTTGGAGGTGCAACGTGGTTATAACACTGACTAACATTTAGATAAAGCTTATTTAAATGAACTGCTGCTTAAGCAGGAGCCCACCCGAAAGCTTTTGGATTAAACTGTATCTATTATCCTAATTAAAACATTCTGCTCTTACCCATACATGCTGGCACAGGCGAGACAGCAGTGATCCACTCTGCTTGGTGCAAAAAGGTTGTAGAGAGGTGGGTGATGGTCTCTTCAGCCAGGGGACAGGAGATAGGACAAGGGTAAATAGTCTTAAGCTGTGCCAGGGCAGGGTCAGATCAGATGGGAGGGAAAAGTTCTTCCCTGAAAGAGCTGTCAGGGCCTGGAACAGGCTGCCCAGGGAGGGGGCTGAGTCACCTTCCCTGGGTGTGTTTAACAGAGGGGTAGATGAGGTGCTCAGGGATCTGGTTTAGCACAGGACAGGAATGGTTGGGCTCGATGATCTTAAAGGTCTTTTCCAACCTTGTGATTCTGTGAAAACGCAGCCAGTGAGGCTGGGTGCTGGAGCCGTGTGTGGATGGATGAACACACTGGTACCCTGTCCTGTGCAACAGGGAGCAGCACCTCCCCGCAAACATGGGTGATTGCCTCCCTCTAGGGAAGAGGCCTCAGACACTGTGCTTGCGTACCTCCTTGGCAGCTGGACAAGTGGGAAGAGATGGTTTTCCTTCAAGGCCTTCAAGTTTAAGTTGGTGGGAAGAGTTTGGGTGTTCTTCCTGCTTTCCCCTAGGTTTGTCTTTTTCTTACATTGACAGTCTGTATCCATCTGTAATAGGCAGGTTTTGCTTCTGTAGTAAGAAATGTAGCCTTGCTTGTCTGCAAAGGAGAGTTGGTGGCTGAGGCAGCCCTAAGCCCAGTGAACCTAGGAAGGCTACCAGGTCCAACTCCATCCCTTAAGAAAGTGAGCACAGTTCTTAAAAATATTTTAAGAGTTTAATTTGAAACTCCTCAAATTAGGATGAAGGGCCCTACAAGCAAGCTGGGGAGGTGCTTTTTAGAAAGGCTTGTAGTGATAGGACAAGGGGGATGGTTTTAAATTGGAAGGGAGTAGATTTAGACTGGATATTAGGAAGAAATTCTTCATTACGAGGGTGGTGAGGCCCTGGCACAGGGTGCCCAGGAAGGTGTTAGCTGCCTCCTCCCTGGCAGTGTTCAAGGCTGGGTTGGATGGGGCCTTGAGCAGCCTGGTCTAGTGAGAGGTGTCCCTACCCATGGCAGGGAGTTGGAACTAGGTGATCTTTCAGGTCCCTTCCAACCCAAACCATTCTATGATTCTATGTTTACAGCTGAAACTCATGCAGGATTCAACTCACTCGAACCTCTACTTGATCCCTCTCATATTGCATGGGTGACACTCAGGGTGTGTGGCAGGGGGAGGGGGTGCTTTGGGTTTGAGTCACAAGGGGGGCAGGAAGGGGAGGGCCTTCAGGCCTCCTTCTGTGAGAAGCTGTTAGAACCTTCCCCCAGGTCCAGCAGAGCGTACACCAACACCAACTGGATGAAGGTTGGACCCACCGCTGGCCAAACAGTGATAACATCTCTGGGGTAACATTTAAGAAGGGAAAAAACCCAACACAAGTGGCAGGTTTCTGCTGCCAGAGAAAGGAGTGAGAAGATGTGAGGAACTGTGCAGACACCAAGGCCAGTGAAGAAAGAGGTGGAGGAAGTGCTGCAGGAGCCGGAGCAGAGATTCCTCTCCAGCCCATGCAGAAGACCATGGTGAGGCAGGCTGTGCCCCTGCAGCCCATGGAAGATGATGGGGAGCAGAGATCCCACCTGCAGCCTGTGGAGGACCCCCTAGCCAAGCAGATGGATGCACGTGAAGGAGGCTGTGACCTGGTGGGAAGCCTGTGCTGGAGCAAGCCACCACAGGTAGCTGCTGGGAGCTTGTACCTACTTTTCAATCTTCTCTGGCGCAGGGAAACCATTTCGTAGAGCTCCCGTTCTATGAGACCATCTCCTTCATCTTCATCCAGCCACTTCCCACATGGGAAGGTTTGCTCAATACCAGTGAAAGGGCAATAAACCACCACCTAGGAAAAAAAAGACAGGGAAGGTGTGTTTGAATTTTCTGTTACTGGCAGCACACAGGACTTTGATACTGACAACGTAAGTAACTGAAGCAAAGACAGAGCTGGAGATCTCAGTTCTGCTCTCAAAATCAGGTTTTATGGACCAACATGAACTGGACTGGTTGCACAATTCTGTCTGTTATTCCCACTTTGCCACAAGTATACCACAATGGGTCAACCCAGAAGCAGGAAAACACCAATGGGAATGGGAATATGCGGTGTGGCTGCAGGAATCTGTGCTGTGTCAGTTTGCAGCACATGTCCTGCACCACACCAATGCACAGTAGGAAACACAAGATAAAACATCCTTCAAATACATCTTAAGATCATTTTGGTTTCCAGGAAAACTCATTTCCTCCCAGGCAGTGGCCTCCCTCTTCACCTTCCTGCTGATCTGGTACAAGATCTCACATCACATATTGCTCCATTGCTTGCCAGTAAGAGCTGTGGCCAGCCACTGGTTGGGTTTTTTTATTTGGTTTTTTTAATTATTTTTTTTTCCAAAGCCACATCAAAAAACTTGAGGAAAAGATGATAACTTTGAATTGCTCAGCACAATCCAAGAGTGTTTGGCCCCTTGGGCAAACATCTGAAGGTGCTTTTGGCTCTGAGCAGACAATAATCTCTATCGTTGTGACTGCAAAGGGGCAATCAACCCAATTATCAAGTGATTGACTTACCTAACTAATGTGCCTTTGAGGCAATCAGCTACTACCATGCATTATGTATAATATTGACTTGTTAAACAGGGGATATTGTCATCCAAATAACAGCAGGGGTTCTTTTTGCTCGCTGGGTTCAAGTTATAAATAGGAAACAGTCTACAGACAACTGAGTCTCACCTTCTCACAAAACCAACCAGAACTGACACCGCAATTATCATGCCCAATGGTGACTCTGCTGAGAGGGCTGAGAAGAGCTGCTATCTCCACGTTAAAGAGATCTGTTCTGGCACGCTCAAATTCACCTCCTTCCAAGAAAATCTTCCCACTGTTCTTTAAGCCTTTGGAGCCATGGAGGATCACGTGGATCTTGGAGTTTGTGCCAGCTCCTCTGATGTCTCCGGTCACCACAGCAACGTTGTACACAATACCTGAAGGAATCAGGAATTTGGTTAGGAAGAAAAGAAGGGAGGAAGAAAGGTTGACAATACGTTTTTATTGGATTGTCATTGGGTTCTGTTTCTCATTAATCTTTTCAGCTCCTGACTTACACATGGTGTTATCCTCTGTTCTTTGTCTCACACATACTCTCTGAGAAACACACCACTACCTTCAGACTGTCCAAGAGAAACAGGTTTGTGGTTACAAACTCACTCAAAAAAACCCATGGTGTTTTTTTTTTAATCATAATCTGGTGATGTTTACATGAAGAATGCTAAAAAGTTGAATAGGCAACTAGGCCAGTCCCTTGATTTTGAGAGGTACCAAGCACCAGACCTGTCAGAGGATGCTGAGAGGTGCTGCTTTGAAAGGTGGTGCCAAAACCTGTAGCCCCACAAAACTGACAACATGGGGTCAGCAGCCTGTAGTTGCTGAAGAAGCCCAAAAGGAATCTCATTGCCACTTCAGTGAGCTAAGGATCTCAGGAAAGCAAGACCTGGGAGAGGTATTGGCCCAGCTGGAACTGAGAAAAATGTTTGTGAAAAGAAGTCTGGATCCATAAAAGTTTCTTTGGTTTTTTTTTCTAGCTCTGTTGATCTAAGGAAGATAACACTTCCCCATACAAGCTTTACTTCTCAGAAAGGTTAATTAACAGGCTTATCTTGGGACTGTATCATGGCATCAAATAAGACTACTGTGACATTGTTTTAGGGAGCAAGCATTAAACAGTTGGGGCTCAATCCAAGTTCTTCCTTTGTTTAAATCACCAGGAAATTTCAGTTGGGACTTTGCACAAAGTAGAAATTTCAGAACTCACTGTCTTCCAAACAACTCTCTCTTTCTTTAAGGTTTACATCAAAAATTGTATTCAGGCATGTTTTACTGTGCATATATCCTGAACGAAACTCTTGGAGGCAGGAAGAAAAGCACGGTGATGAATGGTAAATGACTAAGGGAACCTCTTGGTAAACAACTTACATTTTCTTAAGATTTTTTTTTTTGCCTCACTCTAATTTTTCCCAACACATACCCTGCAGTCAGATCTATCCACTCAGACCGCTTTCCCTTGCAGATGCAGGGAGGAGTATGAGCACTGCAGATGTTGAAGACCACACAGCCAAATGAAGAACAGCTGTGATATGCATAGTTGAAGTGTTTACCTCTGTGCTAATAAATAAATAAATAGAGGCAGAACACTGCCCAAGTAATCCTCTGCCTCGTAGTAACTTGTTTTATTGACTTTATAACTGGGTTTCTTTTAACAGAGATATAACTTTTGGTTGTCTCTGCTATAACCATATTGGATGACCAAAAAGCCAGTTTTAGGGCTTGGCACCACCCTTCTTCTTTTCTAAAGTGACACATAATTCCCCAGCCCAGAAACTGAAGTCAAAATGATCAGAGGGCTGGAGCACCTCTGCTCTGAAGACAGGCTGGGAGAGTTGGGGTGGTTCAGCCTGGGGAAGCGAAGGGTGCAGGGAGACCTTAGAGGAGACTTCCAGTACCTAAAGGGGCTACAGGGAAGATAACCAGGGATATCAGGGACAGGTCATCAGGGACTGTGGTGATAGGACAAGGAGGAATGGGCTTCAGCTGTAGGAAGGGGGATTTAGATTGGCATAAGGACATATGGAAGAAATTCTTCCCAGGGAGGGTGGTGGGGCCCTGGAACAGGTTGCCCAGAGAAGCTGTGGCTGTCCCTGGATCCCTGGCAGGGTTCAAGGCCAGGTTAGATGGGGCTTTAGGCACCCAGGGCTAGTGGAGGGTATCCCTGTCCATGGCAGGGGGTTGGGACTAGATGGATCTGATGTCCCTTCCCACCCAAACCATTCTATGATTCTATGGTTCTATATGCATTACTGTGTGGCATGTTGGTGACTGCAGAAATAGCAGTCCACTTTCTGAAAGGTGGTGAGTGACTTGCTGAAGTAAAAGCCAGATCTTTCATCCTTTGCCCATCAGCTCCTTTTCTAGGTGCATCACATAATAAATCAACATGTAGGTACTGCACAGCTTCACCAGGGAGATGTGGCGGTGGGGAAATATGATGGTAGTTCAGGGATCCCCACACAAAAGTGCCTGTCACCAGCAGATGGTCCACAGCAGGAATCCCTGAGCACAAGGCATTCAATCCTCTAAAAACCCCATGGGTACGAGTATGTATTAGGCCTTTGTACTTTTGCATTTCCCACCTTGGATTCAGCTCGTGACGTTACCTGTGGCCTCCGTGCCTCCAACAAGAATGTCCCTCTGGATTTTTCCATCATCTTCATCTAAAGCAAACCAGCGCCCAACTGGGAACTGGTACATACATTTATTGCCAATGTCTTCAATGATCACCTAAGAGAAAAGAAGCAGCACTTCATGAAATACACATGGAAAAAGCAAAGGTGTTAGGAGAGGTGTGACAGAAGAGTAGAAGCCTAACGTCTCACCTGATACGTAATATAATCAATACCCAAGCAGATCCCTCTCTGCTCTCTAATTAGTACTCACAGAATTTCAGACAATCAGCTAGCAAAAAAACAGACTTCATTCTTTTCTTTTTTTTTTATCCAGTGAACTCAATCTGTATCTCTCACAGTGTACGAGACCAGATGTCTCTGCTAGCAAGACCAGCTGGCTGGCCTGTCTTCCTTGTCTCCAGAGCCCGTTTGCTGGCTACTCTTCTCCATCAGCTGAACGACAGCTCTTTGTTCTGCTCTGGGAACAGGCTGTCTTCTTTCTCTCTCAGCTTTAGAGCCTTGTTATTAAACAATATTGAGGAATTTCAGGACAAATCAAGACCATTGGATCAGCTTGATCTAGTAACGTCATGTTATCTCACTCAGATACTGCAGGATGGAACCTTTGCAAAGACAGACATGAAACCCTGTGGAAGGAAGTTCCTAACTTGGAAGGATTTGGCTCTTGGCCCCCCTCTAGAGACATTTCTACTGACACAAACCAGGGAACAATCTTCCTCTTTAAGCCAGTGTAAGTTACCCACTTGAAGTTTCTTGCACGTGATGCTGAAGCATTTCCTATCAACAATCTGAAGCCTGCTACAGAGGCCCTGCAGTATTTTAAACAAGGAGTGAAGAGTACTAGAGATTTTTAGGCAGAAAAGAAGAAATCTAAGTCTACTTGCTTGCACAGCTTGTAGATCAGAGAAAGAAAACTCACTAATAGGAATAGAAAGCCATTCCCACTTTTTCTCTGCCTTCACAGTGACCAGGGAGGATCTGAAGTTTGTCCTTTCTGACAGATTTGTAAAAACTCTCTTTGGGAAACAGAGCTTCCCCTCCTGTCACTAATCCCACATCATGCTGTTGCCTGTAGCATCATTGATTCTCCTTGTGACTCCACAGACATGGACAGCAGTGTCTGCCAGGGCTGGGATTGTCACCATGGGAGAGCACTTCTGTGCTGGAGTGTTAGTGACTAAAATATGTGAGGTCAGGAGCAATATCAACACTCAGATTCTCCTCTACCCGCTAATCTTCTTTGGGTTCCTGTTAATGTCTTTTTTTTTTTACATATATTTAGAGGCAGAAAACCAGCTCTGAGCATAAGCGACACTGAAAGCTCAGAAAATGTGAGAAGAACTTCTAATGATGCTTAGAAGATTTATCTAGGAGTGACAGTGCTACAGTCCCCAAAGATTGAAGCCAATTAGAGAAAAACATCTACCAACAGTAGAAGATAACTGGGCTATGGCTTTGCTCATTCCTCCAAGCTGTCAGTTGAACTTGCAAGGAAAAAAAATTGCCTTTTAATCACAAACATCTCACCAGTTCCTGTGGTAGAACATAGGAGTAATGTGTTGGGGGCGCAACTAGTCACTACTTCAGATGTTGGGATTTAAACAACCTAACCAACATCAAAAACCACATCATGCAGACTTCATAGCATCATCAAATGTGTGAGGTTGGAAGGGACCTTTAATGGTCATCTAGTCCAACCCCCCTGCAGTTAGCAGGGACATCTTCACTAGGTCAGGTTGCTCAGAGCCCCATCAAGACTGACCTTGAATGTCTCCAGGGATGGGGCCTCCACCACCTTTCTGTGCCAGTGACTCACCACCCTCAGAGTGAAGAACTTCTTCCTAATGTCTCATCTAAACCTGCCCTGCTCTAGTTTAAAGCCATCACCCCTCGTCCTACTGCTCCATGTCCTTACAAACAGTCCTTCCCAGCTTTCCTGTCAGTCCCTTCAAGGACTCACATCTGCAATGTGAGAATAAGGTTCCTTTTCTGTGGGGTCGTTCACCCTATTTATCACAGGGAACACAACAGCTCTGGTTTTAATTTTCTGCTCTGTACATGGACAACCAAAACAGTAACTTTTAGTGCAGCATATGGTGACAGTGGAAAAGCATGTGCTAATATTTGTGTTTGTAACACGTCAAACCACCCCGTTATCTGGGATTTACAAATTCGGGGTCAGATCTTCAGTGGATTAAAGCCAGATGTGTTCAACACCACCAGCAGAGGAAAGAAAATTATATCAGAGGAAAAAAATTGTATCAGAGGAAAGAGTCACAGAGTTCTCCTCCTAAAATATTCCTTCAGCCTCGTCACTAAAAGCTGCAATACCTTCACACCTTAGAGCAGGAGATTAAAATGAGAAGGAAAGTGGGAATGGAAGAAAAGGATCTTTGTGGCAAGTATATCCTTTTTGCTGTGCCAATGATAAATCACTTAAATTTGGCCAAGCTATAAGTCTTCCCAGCATGAACAGACTCAATAGCTATTTCTTAAGACTCTGGTATCTTTACTGTCTCAGTAATGAGTTAAGTCAACAGAGTGTGGGGGGAGTGGGGTTTGGAGGACCCAGCTTGAGAACTCCCTCTCATTTGTCAAAGAAACTGCAGTGACTGAGACAGAGAAATATTATTAGTGCAGGCAAATTCAAGTCGTAACAACTGGATTTTCTCACTGCCACGAAGTTGCCTGAGACGCTCAACAAATTACCTGATCCCAGAGTGCTCCTCGTTTTCTATCTACCCAATTTAGGTCTGCAGCAGCTGATTGAGATGCACCACACTGGCACACGCCAGGCTGCTGCCAGCACTCCATCAGCACCCCTTTGATCTGCAGAAAAAGCCAGTGCTGGACAGGACACTTCTGGGAAGGGGAAAACTTGATTTGAGCCTTTCTCAGTAAACCAGGCACCTGTACTGCCAGCGAACATCCTCATGTTTCCCGGAGTCAGGCCACCGATCCCACACCATGCTTACATTGAACACCTCAGGAGTAACTAACCTTCGCAAGGAACCAACCAGCAGAGCCACCCTTGTTATTATGACCTATATTAATTTTCCTTAGCCTTCCCAAATTCGGAGCATCAAGCGTGAACTTGTCCTCCGCTCCCTTTTCGAAGTTGTCTTTGTCATTGTCCAGTTTCCTCACGCCTGAGGGGAAAAAAAAAACCAACAAAGGAGAAGTGTTACTGGCATGTATGTGTTTGTAGGTGAAGAAATACTTGGGAATGCTGCCACTGACTGAATCAAATATTCTCCAGGTACCAGCTCTCTGCAACCAGGATTCAAGGTGAAGGTGGAGGACTTTATTTTCTAATAAAAAATGTACCTTGTCTTGAGCACACAAAAGACCAGGATTTTCATTCTAATGTCACAGTTAGTTACAGCTCTCAAACTTTTCAGAAATATATATCCAGATGGCTCTGGCATTTTTGGTTTTTTTTATACCACCACGTCTCTTTTTTACTTTTAATGTCTTTAAAAACGTCTCCAAACTGTTTAAAAAAAGGCTTTGGTCACAAGCAGCAGATTTTGACATTTCAGGACATAGGACTCTCTGCAGCATCACACAGGAAGGATTTACTTTCAAATTAGGACCCATCCAAGGATATTGCCTTTTCCTAATCTCACAGGAGCTCGCCTTTATGAAAAGCATTAAAGCACTGAACCCAGTTGCAACCAACACTGTCCCTGTTCAAGCAATGCTGCCAGTGGGATTGAATCTGCCCGAGACACCAGTGCAGGGAAAGGTGTCAGAGGGCAATTCATCCCACTTACCTTAGAAAAGGATGAATCGTTTTCTAGCGGTGTTATTTCTCTGTGGAGATATGACAGAGTGCTGAGACAACCAGCTTAGATTTAGACTCCCACTTTCAGACGTCTCCAGTGAGATCAGATGAATCTCCTTGTATAAGCCTGGAGAATTAATCAAGGATGAGACCTATCCACTATGTTTCATAATCTGCTCAAGGACACTTGGCAGACATCACATCTTTTTTTTTTTTTTTTCCTTGAATTTGACAGGATAGGTGCAATACAGAAGCAAGATTATTTTCTAGCTGGTTCTCTAGGAATTTCTGCCCACCTTTCTCCATGGCATGACACAGGGAGTTTAGTATTATTCAGTAAAAAAAAAAAAAATTAATTTAAGTTCCTAGACCACTTTCATGGTACAACCTACATTTCAAAGAAGAAAAGACACCAGCATTAATTTAAACCCAGCTAATATAAACCCGGGCTAGATTATCTTTCTAAAAGGCCAGCCAGGCTCAGCCACTACCTGTGCCACACTAAAAGGACAGCACTACCCATTCAGAGCCAGAGAAAGAGGGGACAGACAGCTCTCGCTGCAAAACCCCCTTGGTGTAGGATCCCTCAGCAGACAAGCACTTATTGCTCTGTTTTATGATGGGCTAATCCGCATTTTCCCAGGGTTTAGGGTTGTGGTTTTTTTCTCATGGTAGGTAACTACAGCCACGCTCGCAGCCCGGCTATGACTGCTGCTCTGCAAATGCAGCTTCCAGAAGCCGTGGATGTGAGAAACCCCAGCGCTAACAACACCATTTGTTCTGCCTTTCACTCAGCCAAATTATTCTGCATTTGCCAGATTGCTGCTGTGTGTTGTTCACATCGCAGGCCTGCGGAGAGGGAAGAAATATTTTAGGAAGTGATTTGCATTTGAATACCTGTGTCTCCTTTCTCACCGAAGATATTAATGAAGACATCCGCATCTGTTCCACTGCCGCTCACTTCACCAGTAAAAACTCGGACCACGTATTTGTTGACTGCAAGGAGAGAGGCAGAAATCCCAGTATGTTAATAATTCAATGGCTTGATACAAAACGTAATTGTATGGACCAACGGAGGCTGTGCTGGGGCTGTCGTGAAAGCATGTCTGAACCACGGCTCCAGGTAGACTGAGCGTCCCTCTCCTCCATAAGAGGAACAAAATCTCTAGGCAGAGCTCTGACCTGGAGTACTCACTACTCCGGGCAGGGCGAGCAGATCACTCAGTTCCTGGCCTTGATGTTGAAAGTTGAAATCAGTGAGAAGAAGGTGCAAATTTTGATGGTGATATATGGTCATTAAAGGGATTTGGACCTACACACCAGCCTTGCTCTTTCAGAACATCAGTGAGTTACGGAGCCAGCCACCTGCCAAAGCTCAGACCTGACCCCTCTGGTCTGAATGCTGTCCTAGAGCTATTTTTGCAGCTTAGTTTACGTTGAGCTTGTCTGGTAACAACAAGCATTTTAAGGAAAGGTCAATCACACTGAACGAGCACAAAAATTCGAAGGTGATCACCCCACTACTCTGAAGTAGTTTTTAAAAACCCCAAACTAGTCCTTTCCATTTAATGGAGAAACAGCAGTAAAACCCAGGAACTGTGACGCTACACAGCTACATCATGTGGGGCACCAAGAAATGCAAAAATAACGTGGATGAGCCCCACCATGAACATTTCACGTGTTCTCTGTCAATGAGTTTGAGAAGCAAGTTCTTCAGATGGATCAGGATGTGTCTAACCTGGCTCTGAAGGACACATCAACGGTGGGCTCCGCTTCTTCTAAAACCAAAGAGAAAACTTCCATGGTCTTCTGTGTCTCTATACTTGGGGCAAACAAGAGAAACATCTCAAAGCTACCTCCAAAGTCCACCTGACTACCTTACTCCTGCAGGCAAACTCAACTGTGACATGCATCTAGTGCCATATCCTCTGTGCAGAAGCACTGCTGAAGAGAGATAGCAAGACACAAACCAAAACTCATAAAGACTGATGCACTCATGGAGATTGAATCTACTATCCTGTATTACTGAGTCCTAGGCATGATGATTCTGCAAAATGGACAAATGCACAACTCATGCCACACGTATCTCCCTTGCAGAAATAAAACTTTCTATACCACAACTGATGGTGAGAAACTGTTTTGGGTTTGCAGGGCACGGTTTTGGTAGTAGAGGGTGCTACAGAGGTGGATTCTGTGAGAAAATGCTAGAAGCTTCCCCCATGTTTAATAGAGCCAATGCCAGCCTGCTCCAAGATGGACCTGCTGCTGGCCAAGGCCAAACCTATCAGTGATGGTGGTAGTGCCTCTGGGATAACAGAGTTAAGCAGTGAAAAAAACCAACTGTGCAAGTGCAGCTGAAGAGACTAGATAGAATATGTGAGAGGAACAAGCATTGAGGCTGATGGTTGAGCAGATATCCACCAGCAGCCCATGGAGGAGCCCACAGTGGAGCAGGTGGAGACACCTGAAGGACACTGTGGCTGGGTGGGAAGCCCGTGCTGGAGCAAGCTCCTGGCAGGACCTGCAGCCTGTGTGCAGAGAGGGGACGAGGCTGGAGCAGTGTGGGCCTGAAGATCTGCACGCCATGGAAGGGACCCACACTGGGGCAGCTGGTGAAGAACTGAAAGATTCATGTTAGAAAAGTTCATGGAGGCCTGTCTGCTGTGGGAGGGACCCCACACTGGAGCAGGGGCAGAGGGTGAGGAGTCCTCCCCTGAGGAGGAAGGAGCAGCAGAGACAGTGTGTGATGGACTGACCCCAGCCCCCATCCCCATCCCCCTGTGCTGCTGGGGGAGGAGGGAGAGAAATGGGGAGTGAAGTTGAGCCCAGGAAGAAAGCGGAGGGTGGGGAGGGGTTAAGGCTTGGTTTTATTTCTCATTACTTGACTCTGATAAATGAGATTAATTTTATTCCAAGATGAGTCAGTTCTGCCCATGACAGTCACTGCTAAGTGGTCTCTCCTGTCCTAATCCTGACCCAGCATCCTTTCATTCTATCATCTCCTCTCCCCTGCCCAGCTGAGGAGGGCAGTGATCGAGTGGCTTTGGGGGCACCTGGGCCCCAGCCTGGGTTAACACACCACAGTAACTTTTCCCCTTTGGGCACATACAAAGTTAGGGAAGAAGCTTGTCTCAGCTTCCCAGCCTGCACCAGAAATTAATTCCCTCAGGAATATCACCACAAACCCTGGGTAACCACGCCCAGAGCAGGTCACCTGCCTCCTCCTCCTCCATAATCAGTGTATATTAAAAATTATTGTAAAAGACGGCAGACACTTTGGTGCACATGCTTCCCCTGAGGCGGAGGATGTGAGAGCAAGCGTATGAGAAGCGGTTGTTGGGCCATTCCCTGAATCATAACGATGCGCTCAGCTCCCCGGGTGAGGAGCGCAAGGGCAGAGCCCCAACAGAAGGGAAAATCACCTGTCATGGTTTAATGAATGCGCTCTGAGAAGGCTAAAAATTGAGCTGACATTCTTGGTGCCCCATCACAAAACACGCCATTACAAATAAAATAATAATGATAAAAGTGCAATAAATACTAAATAACAAGATAGAGGAGGACAGAGCCAAACTCAGACAAAGGAGAAAATGCCTCAGTGCTTCTTTTTAACTCTTCTGCTTCAGTTCATAGAGCTCCAACCACCTGCTAGAGACAATGCCAACACCAGAGGATTTCATCTGCATTAGCCCAGGGAAGAGATGGTGGGTGCAATTTACGGCTCTCATTTGGCCACTAAACCGCCCTAACTAAAAATGACCCATTGTAACACAGCGTCTTTAATCACAGGGCACATTTATCAAGCAGCTATCTTCCTTGCACCTCCCGTAGAATATTTATTCTGATGTCAGTGATTAATTGCCCACTCCATTTTCAGGGGCCAGAACCTGACGGGATGAAAGGATCCACAAAAGGACAAGCATCAGCAGCTGAAGTCTGACGACCCTTACAGGATCAGGCTCTATGCCTCTGAAGTACTGACCAGAAGTATGCCTGAACACACAGAGAGCACTGAAGATGTGTAAAGAACATGTCAATGAAGAGCTGCCAGCATCAGTGACCAAAACAGGGCAGGAAGGGCACCTTGTACAGGTTCTACAGAAATACATCTGGTCACCAAGCAAAACCCTGGTAAAATTATTTGCTAGATCAAATGCCCTGAAAGGTTTTTCACTGACACTGTATTTCAAATGTAAGGTTTATAATGATATCATTTGACAACCTGTCTAGAACACCAAGTGCTCCCAAGAGCTCTCTACACACAGAAAGTTGCTGTCAGAGTGTCATTACCTTGACAGGGCTGATTCCTGAGCCTGTAGAGATGGGCAATAAGTTGGGTTATCATTTTTGGCTGGTGGCAATCAGAGGGCACTGCCCTTCAAGGGGTTAATGTTGTCTCATAAAATATAAGCAAGGTCAGGGTGTATGGCATGGGCTTGCATGCCTCTTCTCCATGCTCCTTGCTGATGTGTGTCCACAGGCAAAACTACTCCAAGACCATCACTAGTGGTCTTTGACTTAGGTCTGGGCACATCTCTGCTTCCTGCACCACAGGATCACACCCAGTGTGTGCTCACCAGGGTTCCCCCTAAATTTTTTCCCTATGTTCCCAGTTCTGAAGGTGTGTGAACTCCAGCCAGCCCCCACTATCTGCCCCACTCATCTCTGTGTGCAGGACAATTTTAGTTCCTTCAGGAAGCAAATGGGATCAATCCTGAGCCGTGCTGAATTCTTGCCAGCATTCTCTCCCTCTCCAAGCAATTCAGCTCTCATCTGCGGCAGCGAAAGGCGCTCTTCATTCTGTTCAGGGGTCCTTCTGTGCTTCATACATCAGCATATCTTACAGAATTACATGGTGGATGTGCAAATTTAAATAGAAAGGGATGCGACATCTCAAATAGACAGCCAGGATTCAGCTGCTTAGAAGCACGCAGGCAAAAGCTCTCATTGCAGCCAGGCAGAGATCTGGCTGAAGTCAAGCACTCTTCATTTTAAGCATGGGTGGATGTTGTTCCCGCTTCTGTAAGCCCTTAATCATGCATTATTTAAAAGAGTAACATCATCTTTTCAAAAATACCCACTTGGCTTTTTTTTTTTTTCTCTAAATCTCAATCTATGGCTCTGAGTTCATCTGTGAAACAGAGATCAAGATGTTGCCTGGGTATTTTGTTGTTGTTGTTGTTGTTGTTTTCTGAATGCTTCTCCAAGCTCTGGGAACACGCGAAATGTAGGGCTGTTAAAAGCTGTGACTCCATCGAGCAGTGGGGGCTCGCTGCAGCACCGGCACGGAGAGGGGATCTTTCCTAGAAGCGAAATTAGCAGCTTCAGAGCCACACACTGCAAGATGCCAAGAGCAGAACAGCTAGCAACAATCTAGTAGCAAGAGCAGTTAGCTATTTTCTGCTTTCTTTCCCCTTCCCGTTGCAACACATAAGCACAAACGTCCTGTGTGGTTACAGCACATTCTTTTTCTGTACAGCTGGGTGCCTGCTCCATCAGAGACAGCCCAGCTCCCCCTGACATCTCTCATTGAGCACACTGACGCACACAAAGCTGTCCCAGGAAGGCATTTGGGAGACGTTGCTGGGATGCCATCTCTGGGAAGCAGTGGGGTGGCACTGACTGATACGACCCCACTGCACTGATTTAGTGGAGGTGTGACAGTTGAGCAGCTTGCTGCTACTAATCAACTCAGCCACAGTGCTCAGTGGCTGAGAGGGAAGATGGATACTGCACTGTGGGCTAGAGCCAGGCTCTTTCCGATGAGAATCAAGGGGTTTGTTTAAATGAAGGGCTGTGATGCTACAGGCACTCCTGACACTGCTCCTGGGGGACGAAGAGCGTGGAGCTGCAGCCCTTCCACCTCCTGTGTACCCCATCTAGACTGGCCTCACTGCCATCTCCACCCCCAGGACCTAGAGGTGCAGCACCATCCTGACGCATTGCTCAGTGTTTGGTTTTATTCCAGCCCCAGAACCACCTCTTTCCATGGAAGACAAAGCACAGAAACATCACAGGCAAATCCGTCTACCTGCTCAGCCATGTGATGCTCATCTGTTCATGCTGTTTATTTAGCAATGTGATATCATGGTCACCTGAAACACCACAGGATGGAATTGCCTAGCAAAATCTTGTCACTAATATTATTTGGGGCACTAGACAAGGTGTTTGCCTATGAGCCGCTGAGTTTGCAGAAGTAGGTGCACAAGATGTTGGTAAGGAAACAACGTCAACCACGCTTCGTTACCTCGAGTTGCCACATCCCAGAAGGCACAGTGAATTCTCTGCTAGACATCCCTGCCCTATTTCCCTGTGCATGACCCACCTGCAGAGCAGGGCAGTGGCACAGGATCCAACAGCTAAGACATGTCACAGCCTTCAGAAACGAGGTCTGCTGGGTTAAAAGCAGAGAGCTAATCACAGAATCATAGAATCATAGAATGGCATGGGTTGGAAGGCACCCCAAGGATCACAGAGCTCCAACCCCCTGCCATAGGCAGGGCCACCAACCTCCAGGCCTGGAGCTTCACAAGGTTGCTCAGGGCCCCATCCAACCTGGCCTTGAATACTTCCAGGGACGGGGCATCCACCCCCTCTCTGGGCAGTCTGTTCCAGCCCCTCACCACTCTCTCTGTAAAGAACTTCCCCCTAATATCTAATCTAAACCTTCCCTCCTTTAGCTTTAGTCCATTCCCCCTTGTCCTGCCATTGTCTGCCCTTTTAAAGAGTTGATTCCCCTCCTGTTTGTATGCTCCCTTCAGGGACTGGGAGGCTGCAATGAGGTCCCCCCGCAGGCTTCTCTTCTCCAGGCTGAACAAGCCCAGCTCCTGTAACCTCTCTTCATAGGTGAAGTCATAGGCAGCGGCAGGTTCTCCTCAGGAGGTGACTTCCTGTTTTCGCAGTGCTCCCAAGGCTGGCACTGCTCAGGATCCAGCCTGCACGGCTCACAGCCAGCAGGCAGACTTCAGAAGGGAGAAGGGGAGGGCCAAGGAGAGGCACTGCTTCTGCTTCTGAACTGCTGCTGGCAAAGAAAGGCATCTGTGGTTAGCATGGGAAGCGAAAAGATTTGCCAGCTAGGGAGCTGCAGGGGGAAACAGGTCTGCGGGCAAGGCTCCGTTTCAACCTCGGCCTGCCACAGCCCATGTGCGTGTGCGCAGGAAGGTGGTGTAAGGTCCATATGCCTCAGTTGCCAGGATGAATCCCTCATCCCAGCCCATCAGAAACTGCCTGACAAAATCTCTCCTGGACAGGGAGAGCTGGCTTGCTGAAATGGAAGCTCCTGTATACCACTTGGTGCAGAGTACCCCTCAGTGACACCTAGGCCTCATGGTCAGAGCGAGTTTACAAGGTCAGCCAGCCTCTGGTTAAGGCATCGAGCTGGGATCTGGCCTCCCAACACGTTCAACTCACAGCAGACATTTGAATTTAGAGGGAGAGAGACCATCCCACCCCGCTAACACCCCCTTTTTCCACATGAGTTTCCCTCTGCCTTCTGGTGGAGATGCCTTTACCGCATTTCACAGAACTACCTTGGGAGTCTCTGCAAATGCTGCAGAGAAGAAAACTCACCCAGCCCTAATCATTACACCTCTCTCTACTGCAGTAGCAGGGACCCTGGAGATAGCTATGCAGAGCAAGACGTAATGAGAACCTGCCCTGTAAGAGCAGAGAAGTCCTGCTGAGCTCACTGGGGGCAAGCTCTGCCTCCAAAGCACGGCCTGTTCTTGTACAAAGCAGCCGCGCACAGTAAAAGATGAGTTGGTTTTTTTCCCCCATCCAGGAAAGGGTTGAGTTTAAAAGGTTGGTTTAGAGCTTGAAAATAAATAATCTCTGTCAAGAGTGATTGACAACTATCTTTCTTAATGAGCTTCTTAATGAGCTCCTTAAGCCAAGGGTCCAAATTAGAAACGCAGATTACAAGCATGATTGGAGTGCAGGGGGTGTTGATGAACAAAGAGTTTCACGTTGCTTTCGGCCAGGGGCACCCCTGCCAAAACATGGCATTAACTGGGGAGCAGTGCTGAAGAGCCTTTGCATGGCTTTGGGATGTGTGTTGTTAGGGGCAGCACCAAGGATGCAAAGGCTGGTGCCGCCCAAGATCAGCATCTCATTAGTCTCAGAAGACCTCTCTGAAAGCATCTTCCTAATGAAGAGATGTGATTGCTGCCACCCGAGGAGGCATAGCACATGGAAAAAAATGAAATTATTATGTTTTCTCTTCTGAATATTTCATTATCCTCAGCCGCTGCCTCATGACTCTCCTGTAAAGAATTCGGCCACTTGGTCTCCCCATCAGACCCCACAAAATTCAGTCGGATTTCTTGCAGGTTTTACGTGAAATTAAAGCATGCTTCAAAACAGTTAATAATCAGAGAATCACAGAAGGGTTTGAGTTGGAAGGGACCTTTGAGATCATCCAGCTCCAACCCCCTGCCATGGTGTGTGGAGGAATCCTATATTAGGATTCAGCCCAGATCATCCCTCTGCAAGCCTGTGAGAGGCAATCTACCACATGCAGGAACCTTTGCTTGTAGGGTATGCTAAACTGATGTTCCTACCGAGACTTCAAAGCAGGAATGACATTCTGAAGTGAGCTTTAAATGACCTTGCTCAAGAGACAATAGCGGTTTAGTTGCAGAGGCATGAAGCTTAGCACAGGGCAACCCACCTTGTGACAGCTGTGTGGAAATCTTTGTTCCTCTAATTTTCCAAGATTTCTCATTATTTTTCATCAGTTCAGCCCTAGTGTAGGAGCCCACAAAAAATTAAAAAAAGAAACCAAAACAACAATCCACCACAGATATTTCACAAAAGAAACATCTGTTTCCTATAGCCATAGATCTTGTCTTATCAGAATTGGGGAAATAGCTGAAAAAACCTCTTGGGTAAAATTTTTCTGCTCTTAATGAAGAGTGAAGTAATTTTACTGTATTGTTTAAAATCATACCAGTTTCACCATGTTTCAGTCTTGTTCTGTATTAATAAGATATTTAAATGAAGTTGATTTATTTTGAGACTGATAGTTGAAACACTTAGAGTATCTAGACATAATTTGTCAAAATTATCCCAGACATGCTGTGCTACATGTTTTCTGTTGGACACATACACATCTATATACCAGCCACACATGGAGACGTCTCATGCCCCTCCAAAATTGTTTCTCTCAGAACGTGAGGTTCTGTATGGGAGTTACAAATCTCTTGTTTCCATCCCATTTCTGAGCTCTGTGCATCTTGTTTTCCTCATGTTTTACAAGTCACGCAGTTCTTCTTTCTGTTTCTCACCACCTTTACCCATATTTAGAGGCAAAACAACAAACCAAAATTACGTTACAAGTAAAATGTCCATAGCTGCCTCATTTTAGATCTGGTGCTGTAAGATGGGAAAAGTTTGCAGGGAGAGTAAAATTCTTATTAGACCACCTGAAGTATTTTTTTTGAAAAAACAAACAAACAAAAAAGATTACATTTTTGGATACTCAGTGTGCCAGATAGCATGACAGGGTTTTTTTTTTTTTCCCCAGTGTTATCAGTTGGGTAGTAAAAAATATTACAACCTCTACAAACCTTGTTTATTGAATATCTCTGCATGCAGCAAGGCCTTGTCTTTAATACAGGGGGTATTCACCATATTTCAAAAGTAAACAACTTCCATTTATTTCATCAATATATTTAGCTAGATTTTTGTGTGCTGATTATACACTTCTAATTCCTGGAGTAAATAAAGAGGATTTTTTGTAAGCAGCTAACACCTATTAATATTTCACCTGTCACTGGCATCCTCAGAAATAGTATCTTTTTGGTGTTCTGAGTATGAATGTTTCCAAAATTTAACACATCATTTTGAATCATGGCCCAGGGGAGACTGGAGAGGGACCAATCCCACTCTCCATATCTGGTTCTTTATAAAATGAGGCTGCAGAACCTGCGGGGCATCATCAACCAGTGCCACGCATATGAAATGCTGGTCCTTATCAGAGCTTCTAGTGCCAGTACATTATTGAGAAATATTGGCCACAACATCAGTTCGGATCCAGTCCAACCCTTTGGAACACACACACATCCAGTTGGGACAAGAGGGATTTAGCCACTGACTCAAAGTCAAGCATGTGCATCAATACCTGCTGTCTCAAGGGTTTCCTCAAGCCACAGCCAGGTCGGTGCCTCCTAAGTGTTAAGTCAGCCAACATTAAAACTCGGGACAATGAACCACAAAATCTTAACACAAACCTCCTTCACCGAGGAAAGAAATAACATAGCCCCCATCCCCAGCTCAAATATATGGGGTTTAGGTCTGAGTGGATCTAAAACCCTCAGAGAGCATTTAGGGCACTGTAATTCAAGGTGTGCTTGTGCAGATGCTCTCGAAAACACAGCAGGCGAAGTCTAGCATGGGCTGCTTCTTCATGTGCCTTCACAATGCCTGCACAGATGCCTTTCCTGACTTGGAGGGAAACAGTTCCATGGCTCTCTCTGCCTGTGGTCTTCTCCTCTGACCCACCATGAACACAAACTGTCCAAGTCTCTTCAGGTGATCTCATTAACCCTGGCCCAGATGAGGACAGACAGATGATTCACAGAAACTTGTGAAAGACTAATGGATCAGGCCTGACCTGCCACTTGATCAGCTGAACTTCTCTCATTTGTAATTATAATAAATATTGTTCTCATTTTTTAAAGGCCAGGCTATCCTCTGCATGCACGGGCACATGGCACGCATCACCACCCAGATGGCCTTTACAGGAATCCAGTTCCTGATTGCTCAGCGTGACCTTACAGCCATTACTCCTTAGGACATACCCATCCAGACTCTCAGACACACAATCAATCAACCCCAAATCAGGCCAGAGCTGACACAACCATTGACCTTCCAGTTCAGAGCTGGTTCTTCTCTCAGCAAGGCAGAAAATGTATGTCTGACTGCAAAAGACAATGCAGACTTAGCCCTAGATACAGCACAGGTCTTGCAATCCATTTTTTACACAATAGTAGCAAAACCCACTAAGTGCTCAATGCCCAGTACTTTTAAGTATGAAAAAAAGTAAAGGCAATGTAATTATGTCGGATGCTTATCATCCAAATCAGACTAAACTTCACCTGGCAAAAGTAAAGAATGGAGGAGTTCTAGTTTGAGGTCACACACTGTGAATATGTAGTTGTGAGTAAGCAGTTGTGAGCTGCTGTCCCACGCACATTTATAGCCCGTTTTGCCCAGACTTAAACAATTTCACCATGCTGATGGACAAAAAGCCAGTTGGAAATCAGTCCTTGGCTCTGAAACTCATCTGCAACAGGCAGGTTGGCAAGACTTGACCAAAATTTGACAGGTAAGCATTAATTGCAATTGCACAGAGGTCTGAATTAATTTTCTCTCTGCTCTTGAACGTGGTTTTAATGACCAAGAGAGAAGAGGAATTTCAAATTAATATCCCTGCTTTCTCCCAATAAAAGAGCAAGTACAGATAGTTGTTTTGATTAAGAGGAGATTTTGAGCAAACCCAAGAACAGTTGATATGCCTTGGTGATACCTAACCTAGCTTTTTCACTCGTTCTGAGGAAAACTGGAAGTCACACTGTGGAGATCCTAAACTAACCTCAACCAGATAGATAGTCATGACAGCCCCAGAGAGAATTCTTGTATGAATGAGAAAAAAATGTAGCTTTGCAAATATATTAACATATGTCACCATTCAATCCACCTGAAGAGCAAACCTTAGGACTACCTGTCTTACTGCGATGTGTTAAAAGTTGTGCCCATTACACACAGAGGGTTGGAGAAAGACATGTTCCTGGTGTCCCACCTGCAGCAGGCTCCCATGGCAGTGTTGTGCCTGGCTTCAAGTGCTCTCTTTTTCCCCAACTGGTGCTCATGCCATGTACTGGTCTCCGACTGGGGCTGTAGAGCAGCTTGGGAGCTGCAAACTCCCAGGGAAAGCAAAATGAAGCCCAACCAAATGAGGGTCATCCTGGGCTGGGAGACACAATGGTCTATCCAGAGCATGGCATGAAGTCCAACCAAATGAGTCACCACGGGCTGGGAGACACAAGGGTCTATCCACAGAGTGGCATGAGTGATTAGTGACCAGTATGGAGGTATGAAACAACGGGCTGGAACCTGCCTCCCAAATGCTGTTTGCTTTTGCGTCTCTGATGGGTCAGTAGTTCTTGTTACTGCAGCTACAAGCTCTTATGAAATGCTCTCCTCCCCCACCGCTTTGTAGGACATCAGACACCCTCAGAGCGATCCAAAACGTGAAACACTCAAATGAAAAACACCTCCTGACTTCAGCTGAGAGCCGGTCCCTTGCATAAAGGCTCAGCCACAGTCATACAATCCTAAGGCTTCATAAATTCAAGCGAGGCAGCATAAGGCCGAACAATAGCCCTTCCTTGTAATTAATACCTGTAATGTAAATTAATCCAGGCTGCCAATAGCAGCTGCTGGGTAAATAAGAATCTGTGGCACTATCACTGTCAAAAGGCGAGGGGCATTCGATGCCATGGATGTGAATACAGGGAATAGAGAATCATTCAAGCAGGAACACTTAAAAAGTAACCTGTTCTGCTGGAGAAATGTGTGGCACTTGAGAGGGACCCCGGCAGGAGCCTTTTTATTCAGATAACTAAGTGCAGTCACTCAGGCATCTGCAATCACTAAGCATTCCTGATATCCTCAGTACCTCTGTTTGGATCAAGAAAAGAGCTGTAATTTTTATTTGTTTCAAGGGGGGTGTGTGTGTGTGTGTGTGTGTGTGCCCAATTTTTCAATTATAAGCTATTATTTGGAACACAGTCTTTTCTGTGTTTTCTAATATTGCGTCAGTTTTTTTCTTTCCTTTAAACTAACCCCTTCAAAGCTCGTAGCCCTGCAGGGCTTCTGTGGCTGGCCCGAGCTCCTCACCAAGAAAGAGGCTGAGTCTCCCCATAGCTTTGGTAGGTTTTGGTCCAAGCACCAGCAACTCCCTTCAAAATACACTTCAAATGGCTTTTCAGAAGTATCACCCAAAAAGTAATTTAATTCTTCTCCAGCCCACATCCCACACATAGCACAGAGAAGATGCACACCCCAGCAGTGACCTCCAGTTCAAGAGAGGAAGATAAATCCTCGTGAAAAAGATGAGAAAGCTCTCCAGGAGAAGATCAAAAGCTGAAGACATTTTGGGAGATGGAATGTAGAGGAAACTTGTTTGGTTACATCGAAAAACATACCAGGCTGTGGCAGCAAATGGAGCATGAAAGCAAAGCACAAAACCAACGTCTGTAACAACAGTGGTTTTCAAAGAATTGAAGAAAATAGGGCCAACAGTGATCAGAAAGACATGACTGAAAACACTGTCTAATGTATGGCACTGAACACTGCTAATGGGCACACAGATTAAAGAGGGAGTAACTAAACTTTCTTTACAGGCACATGAAATCACCAAACCACATAATTATTCATTTGTCTAGTAGAAAAACAGAAAATGGACCAAATTTAGGGCAAATGACTTGTGTGTGCAAAGCAAATCATATCACAATCTTGTTTCAGACCTCTACAGATCCAGAGGGAGACAAATGAATTCAGATAAATTTACATTTGCAGTTGACAGGCCACCTCGGCAGCCTGGGAATGTTTATCTTTCATTAATTATGGTTCAAGGGGAACTGCAACCTGAGATAGCTGAGCTAACCCTCTCCTCTTAGAGATTCAAAGCTGACACCTGGAAGGCATCCAACCCTTCACCCGTGCCGCTGGCCTCAGCCCAGCTCCCTTCAAATTATACAGACCGCTGTAGAGCATCCAGCCTGTGCCACTCAGAAGTGGGCTTTTCTGTCCAATAAAGGCGATGAGAACAGATGCATTTTTGACAAATGCCTGATTAAATCTCTTCTTTCATACTCTTCAGACAGGAGACAATCTTATTCATGGTTGTCCTGGGCCAAACACACAGCGAGCAGTTGATCTACAACCCGAAACCACTTCTGCAGAGGAGCAGGTGCTTGGGACTAGCTCTACAGCTGGTGAAACACGAAGTTGCTCCAGCAATTTCACTGGGGCCACACTGATTTTTACCAGCTGAGGGTTTAACCCACAAATCTTTTCCTGCTGAGAAACAGGTGTTGAGCAGGATGGGGGAAGTCACATTCCTTTGAACCAGCTCTCCCAGGCAGGAGTGGTAATAAATTCAGATAAACTGTTGTGTCATTTAAAGATCTATTAAGATTGAATGGTTGACGTGCTCCTCCAGGGAACCTCTCCTTAATTGTGTATTGCTTTGACTCATCCACTACTTTCTCCAGACCTTTCACTCCCCCTTGAGCGTCCTTAACTCTTCCATTTCACAAGCTGAACGCATAAAAGAGCAGCAAAGGACTTTGGCACACACAGTCCCAGCAATCACTAGGTGGGGTTTTGGCAGAGCATCTCCAGACATTATCTCATTCCCCTGTGGCAGCCACCCTGGAGGGTTCTGCATTTATAAAACGCTCCCACATACATTTCTTGTCAATGGGTATTACTTGTCCATGATAACTCACATGCAGTATCCTTTAATATTTACATCTTCAACATGTCTGAACTATTTTAGGTCGTTATTTCTTAATAAAGTAAAGTTATTTAACAAGCCAGGAACAAACAGTGTGGTGGTGTGTTGTTCCACTGTTAACTTTAAACAGGATCTCAATAAAAATAACAATACTTGACTCTTCTAGGACGTCTGTCAATGCTCACAGCACTGCATTAAGGCTGGCAATAAACTATTTTTACCAAAGTAAGTCTCCTCAGCGATCATGTCAACAACAACAGCGCAACAAGTTTACTACTTACTCTCAAGAAGATGTGATACTAGCGAAAGCCACAAGTTTCCCCTCTTTTGCGCCAAACTATGCCTCTCCTTTCCCTCTGGTCTGTGCCTAGTAGCAGGCCTACTACACTTTCCATACCCACAGCTCCCAGAAAAGGACTGCTGCGCTGGTGAGGTCATCAGGGAAACGCAACTCAGTTTCCTCATTAGCACTTGCAGATAAACTGCTGACATACCACCTGAGGCTGGTTCGCTGGCTCCGCTTTCACATCTCGATCCTCTTCCCACTCACGTTACATGCACTATACATCACCACATGGCCTACACGCTGATATCAATTTGGGAGTACATGTCTGGTTTGCAAGCTGTCCTGGCTTCGTTTCAACATCATTAGCTTAAAACCACTCTGAAAAATAGGCACCAGTTCAATATGGATATCATACACATACAGCTAACCAGGATAGAATTACAGCAAGAGGGTTGGCTTGTTTATGGAAATTTCCTGTGGGTCATCACCAGAGCCTGGAAACACTTAACGTTATACACAAGACTGCAACCATGCTGCCTCTTCTGATAGAACACCATGATACCAGCTACATCTTCCAGGGTGGGATGCCTCTCATCTATATCCAGACATTTATTCCAATTTAAAGTCATCATTGAGGATCCTTCAGTACTCAACCGATGAGCAGAGCATCTCAAAACAGTGATTTATCCCACCCTAAGACATCAGGTCTGACATTGGAAGAAGGAATTACCCTATGGAGGCACCTTGCATCTTCCTATTTCTCCCTCCACTGACTACAAAGAAAACTCAAACTAGCCTAGGCTACGCGATTACTGTTCACACAGCTGAAGATGCCTGAAATCCACCCTGTCCTTTCTGACAAGGCACCAGAAAGCCAAGCATTTTGGAAAAACCTTACTTTTGGGCACATCCATGGGATTCAGGCTGCCAATGAGGTCTCTGACATACAGTCCATCCCCGTCCTCCTTGCTCAGCCAGTTGTTGCAGGGGAAATAAAACCGGAGGTGAGGTCTGTTCATGTCGGTCACGATAACGCGGTCGAGGAACCAGCCCGCATTCAGTCCAGTGTTATCGTGCTCAATCCTAGAGGAAAAAGGAACCAAACAAATTTGATTTGATATTTTGATTAATCCTGGCTGATAGAACTGCCATTTTGCAGAATGTTTTATATTAGGCCTGTTTATACCTGTTACACAAAGTATTTCATAGGACCTAGGGGGTTTTGAAAATAGCAAACTGCTAAATATTTATGGGAAGATAATGTAGGTGCATATGTGGGCTGTCATCTGCAAAGGCATGCCCACAAGCACACATGCACACACCCCTGTGTCCACTCAACGTGTGCTTTCATTCTGTTTACACTGCATATTTAAAACATGGCTTGCCTCTTGCCCTGCATCCCTCCCTCCCTGCTCTTTTCCTGCTTGGCTTTACACAAATTTTTCCATTTTCCATTTCGTACTACTTAACTGATTTTTAATTTTATATAGGTCAGTCAGGTGGTGGCTAAACATAATAGTTATCATTTACATTACACTAATTTAGCTAAACGGGATAGTGAACCTCGTTTATCTCTGTCAGAATGTAAAAACAGTTCTAAATGCCCTCCATGATTACATAGGACAGAAATACAACTCTTGGTGGGGAGCGTGGATAGTTATAAGTAATACCGTAGGTGATTTCACGCTTCAGCTAAAATCTTAGGCAGTAAACAAGCTTTTACCACCCCTTTACTTCACCTTGATAAGAGCATGTTAATGAATAATGAATAAAACATGTCAATGCCTAAGCCTCTGCTTGCCTGCCAGTCAATTAGAACCTCACAGAGCAGGTACCATGGTGGTAATGTTGGCCACGTACCTTATTTTCTTTATTTGTCCAACGTTGTTGGTTTTTACTCGGAACACATCTGTTTTGCTCCTCTCAAAAGCCGTGCTGCTCCTGTAATACACACGCACCAAAAGCTGTGGTAAGAACGTAACGACCTTGTCAGCAAGCATACCTCGTGGCCTGACAGAGTGGTAGATTTTAAGGGTGAAGGAATGTCATTTCTAGCAGTGGGAAAAACCTACTTCTTAATGCCCTCTTTCCCGTGACAAGTTTCAGATAGCTCTAGGCTCTAACCAGTGACATTTAACAGGGTTTTCCCCTTCTCAGGCTCTAAGAGTCCTTCCAGAAACGGAGATGGAAGCTTTGGGGGAAATGCAATGCTGGCCCAAGCAGATGCAAACCTTGGATCACATTCCATATTGCCTCCAAGAATAAAAAAATGACAAAAGGTTTTTAAAATTCCTCGGCTAAATTGACCTTAGAGGTAAGAGCTAGGGGAGCCTGTAAGACTTTCCCATTGACAAGTGGCTTTCAGAGGTGTCTGAAAATAATCTTCAGTGAAGATACTTCGAGACAGCACCAATGAAGCAAAACTTACATGAAGAACTCCAACTCTTAGGTAACACCTTTTCTGTGGTCCCTCAACTGCATCAGTTGCTAAAACATAGAAGTGACAGCAAAAGACATGGGGATGTTTCAGCTGTTCCCCTCCAGGGTGTCTGGGAAGCACTCATTAGGGATGGTCAAGTCAGAACTTTGTTTGCCCTCAGAGACCAGTCCTTTTCGGACAACCAACACAGAAGACCTTGGTGAATCTGGACCCCTGCAAGTCCAGCTCAGTTGCTTTACAGGACCTCAATATGCTTTTCAACTTTGCCACTCACAGAGGTGTTCTCTCCTGCCTTCCTAGCTCCTGGGCAGCTAGTGGAACTGCTCTTGGGGATGGAGCGAAGGGGTTCCAAAGCCTGGAGGGTTCCTTGCAGAGCTGCAGATCTGCCCAAGGCTCAGACAGAAATAAAAGCATCCAAATACTTCAAAGGTTTCTTTCCACGCCCATCTTCAGACATTCTTATAATGGCCACTGAAACTTCCTTTGCAGCTTTCTCCTGATTTGTATTGCATCCAAAGCAAAACAAATGTAGGGCAGGCACTAGTTTGATTCTTCTGTGACATGTTAAGCATGCAGTTTGTATTTCACCAGTGTAGCTGGAAGGCAATATAAAGTATATTGGCCTGGGTCAGGGGATGTAGAATTTAGTTCTCAGTTCTGGCTCCAGACTGTGGTGTAGACTTTGGCAACCACCTCCATCCATCCTTTTCAAGCTCATATTTTCCACAAAACCGTTATGAATAACATCAATGCAAAAGCCATCACTGCTCTGAAGGGACAGCCTCTCCCACCTGCCCTCCCTGAAGGGCCCTGCTTTCACCTGGGCCACTAAGCATCACTACAGATGATTAAACACAGCAAAATCCACAAGTCATATTAGAGTGAACAAGAAACCACAGTACTTCAGCAGCATAATGCCGCAGTGACAAGCAGCTTGTTCTCAGAAAGTTAATGAATATTAATATTCTGAGCAGGGGGATTCATTTTTGCTCGGCTCTCTTCTCCGCATCGTTGAAGGATCTGCATGTGCCTTTGTTGAAAGGTTATTTTGTGTGTTCTGCAAATGCACAGGCAGCCCTCCTCCTCTGTTCTGCTATTTCAGATACTGCACCAGGAGCACCATCGCTACAGGAAAAGGCTAAAATGGTTAACCTTGTCGTGAAGACAAGAGACAATTAAATCCAGCCCAGCCTCCCCCAACCTGGCTGCCAGAGAGAAAAAGTCAGTGAGTGCGAGGCAATTAGTTTGTCAGGCTTGAGTGAGCATCATAACGACAGCGGCTTCTCCCTGCATCAGCTCCAGAGATTGATGCAGTGCTGCATGCCGCTACAGAGGTAGCACACCAGTATTAAGGGAGACTAATTAGCCCAAAGCTTTTGGTGTACTGGTCCTGGTGGCTGCTGGATTATGTCAGCCCCACCAGCCTGCTGGTCTGTGCTGGTTGATCGGATGGTGTGGGGGTAGTGAGGAGGAAACCCAGCGTTGGAGGAGCACCAAGAAGGCATCCAAAAGTGCCTGTTGAGCAGATGCTTCACGCATCTCAAAAGAGCTTGCAGAAGTATTGGGAAACACGACTGTGACCCGGGAGTCAAACTCGTGGGAAGTCTTGCTATCGAAAGGTAGGAAGAAGCTGACAAGTCTCTTCCCTTGAGGTGGATATGCAGCATCAAGACTATAAAAAAGGGGAATGCTTTAAGGAAAAAATCCAATCCTTACTTCTAGCTTTAAGTGGGAGGAGAGAGAGTGAGGGAATATCCCATGGTGAATGGCTATACTGTAGTTTACCCAAAAAAAAGAAGGAAGGAGAAGTTACGGCTGGGCTGTGTCAGAGTCTGGTCCAGGCTGGGATAAGAAATTCATAGCCTGATTACCATAAGGAACTCGTTACACACTGCCTTGCACAGCTCTGGTGACAAATAAAGCAGGGAAGAATCTGACTTGGAAATTGCAGCACTAAATTTCTAATGTTCAGGCTTGTCTGGTTGCAGGCTGTGGGACTAGGTATGGCTGGCCTTAAGCAAACACTTAAAGACCAGCAGATTTCCACTTCCAGACCAATCATTCCACTGTGATATGAGGCCTGGGCAACTTCAGAAGTATGCTTTATCCTGGTTTTATACTTTTCTCATATTTAATTTGCTCTGGTTACTCTATTTTTCTAGTCTCTGGTAATGCTTTACTGCCCTGCTTAGTAAGAAACATCCAGGGAACTTCGCCAAAGATTGGTATATTTATTTCTCAAACATTTTTTGTTTCTGAAGTTTTTCTCAGGTTCTTTTTGGTTGAATGATTGCCTTCAGGTTACTCTCTTTGTGGTACTGTAAATATGCAGAGATTTAGAGACTCATGTCCCCTGGTCTGGAAAACTACGTTGCTAAAAAGCACAGGGACTGGTGCATGTTTGAGCATGGAATTTATAAATCCCTGCATCTGTCTTTTCTGTAGGCCATTGGCATAGACAACAGAGCCAGTGCCACAAGAGCTTTGCTGCTACTTGGTATGTTGACAGCATGAAACTCTCAGTGATGCAGTTTTAAATGCAGAAGTCCATAAAATAAACATTTGCATTGGTAAATCACTTTTTTTTTTTAAATAAAGGGGAATTAACAGGACCTAATACCAGCATCTAAATGAAATTCAAATTTGAAATAGAAATTTTGAATATTTGTAGAAAACAGTTTTCCCCTCTGACAGCACAGGTTCCAGAGCTGAGCTCTTAGGAAGAGAGGAAGAAAAACCTGGGTACCGATCACAGCAGAGGCATAAAAATAATAACCTTTAGCAGTGATGCAGTAACCTGAACCAATTTAGCTTTGAATCACCACATTAGCGATCACTTCAATTGCCTTTCTATTAAGTATTTCATCTGGCAATGTTTTGCATGCACAGGACCACCTGCAGAAGCACCATGGATGAAGGGCTGCCCAGAAGCACAGGGTGTTTACCTGGCAGGGATGTCAGCTCAGACAAAATTTTGAAGATGGTCCCTTAAATCATCAGAAAGAGCCAGGTCATGGTGGTGTCTCCCTGCAACCCTGCCTGCAGGTCTGCCTGCTCCTGCTGCTAATGCTTAGCAGCAGCAGGAGGGAGCTGGGTACCAGGGAGGATTTCAGAAGGTCGCACAGCAAAAACCATCCTACAGCCTGTCGCTCTCTTGGGGAAAAATAAACGCCATTTGTTTACCCTGCTAATTCACTGGGGGTGAGTTTCTCATGGAGTCAGGGTGGGCAGGGTAGTTCTAACATATGTAGGTGCCGTGGATAAGCACATATCCATCCCTGTAGTTTTCCTGGTTTGAAAGCACAGACAGCTTTGCTCATCCTCCTATTATCCAATATACATTACAGGATGGGTGTGTCTAACTGCAAAAGCCAGCTTATGTTTGGAGCATATTTACTCTTAATGCAGAACTCCAATAGCACCATCATTAACCACCTTCTTGGAGCAAGGAATACTCCAGGCAGTTTGGTCTGCAAATATTTTGCCTAGACTGTTGTCATGAAGCTGACAACATCAGTTAACGGGCAGCTGGAAATACTGCATAAGGCAGCATGCATCCAAAAATACTCCAGATAGGAAAGAAACCAGCTGAAGAGCACAGGGGCTGCAAATGCCTCTGGACCCAGGGTATTACTTCCTTTTTTTCCTACCAATAACCTGACCAGCAGATCCAATCCTGCTTAAACAAGCATAGGAGAATTGCTAAATAATAACAATTAAAAAAGGTCCCACTTGAAAGGTTTTAATCAAATGAAATATATCACTCAGGGTTGTAGCAGCATGATGACCCCCAAGGAGCCAAACATGAACCCGCAACCATGACAGCCTGTGTCTGATCTTACCTTGAAACTTTACAGGGCGCCATCAGGCACTCTGAAGCAGACCTGCCAGGTTTCAATGGCCTTGTTGGCAGGCTCTGGATTTTTGCTCCCTCTCTCTGTACTGCATGGAGCAGCAGCCTCTTAGTATCAGTTTTTCATCTTTGGCGGCACGGTTAACGTAAATAAAATGGAGCAGTGGTGTTTCACTTGGATAATCTCAGGTGTGTTTTGTGCCTTTGGCATCTGCAGCCTGGTTGTTATTTTCTGGAGAAACTATATCCCAGAATCACAGAATCACAAGGTAGGAAAAGACCTTTAAGATCATCGAGCCCAACCATTCCTGTCCTGTGCTAAACCAGATCCCAGAGCACCTCATCTACCCGTCTATTAAATACACCCATGGACAGTGACTCAGCCCCCTCCCTGAGCAGCCTGTTCCAGGCCATGACAACTCTTTCAGTAAAAAATCAGTTTCTAACATCTAAACTGAACCTGCCCTGGCACAGCTCTTTTCCATATGAAGCAAATAGTGCCATCGATAACAACGCGAAGGTGGCTCAGCCTTTCCCAACACTACGTTAGCGTTTTTGTTTGCATCTACTTTACCAAATTTGGGGGGAAATTTTACTCCACTGGAAATTTCTGTCCCGTTCAAATGGAGAAATACGTTTGGAAAATTCATTGAGAGTGAGCTCAGACATATTTAATACTGAGGTAAATGAGTCTGGATAGGGGCAGGATTTTGAGCAATTCAGAAAGGGTGAGTTTGTTCCAGAATTTTCATCCCACAAAGGAAATCGGGCATGTTTTACAGTTTGAAAAATGCTGCTGACACTTGTGCAGCTAAATCCCTAGACCAGGGACCTGGTCTAGCAGTTAAATTCCCTTAAAGGTCTGCCTGTTTTGAGTAGATTCCGTTTTCTCCCCCAAAGGCTTGACCTTTCTTGTAGTTGCACCACCAGCTGCTGCGGGCGTAGCTGCAGGTGGATGGTAACGTATACATAGGCCAATTCTGTGGGCTCTTATCTTTGTGTTCCTCAGCACTGCTGTCTAAGCATCCTCTCAGGTGGTTTTGCTCTTTGCTCCTGAAACGCTAGACCTAGGGTAGCAAATAAATCTGAGCAAGAGAGAGAAGTTTCCTACTCTTTCAGAAGCCAACACAGACTCTGAAGCTGCCCCAGACCATTAAGCTTGCAGGGCATGGTGTAAATGCTACAGAGCTGCACAGACATCAACCAGAGTACAGTTAGATACCAGAGCAGCTTTAAAACAGGAGACATCTCTTGTCATTAAAGGCATAGCAACTCATCTCTTGGGGTTCATTTACTTCCTAGCCTGAACAGCCCTTTCTATACCAACTTTCTAGCACTTCCTAATTTATTATATCAACTACTAAGAGTAAATAAGCTTGCTTCCCTGTATTTGCTTATACCAGGGCAGTTAAACAACAAAAATGACATCTTCTGCAACTCTGTATGGTTTTAGCTGTAGTAGAACTAAAACCATTAACATCCTGTAAAGACCATCACGAGCACGCTCTGCAGTTCCTATGTATTTGCTGCCATTAGGAGCAGGAAAAGCTTATAGGAACTCAGGACCAGGTAGAAGAGACAGCCAATTAAAGGTATTCAGCATAGGAAATTAAAAAAAAAAAAAAAAAAAGAAATTAAATCCACTGCATGGCCCTCAAATTCAGTAAGACACCAGCTGTCACTTCCCAACTGTTTGATCTTTCTTTCAGATTGCCGACGCTGTAAATGTTTTCTCTCTCTTTCATTATTATATTTTTGATGGGAAAAAGTAAATCTCCCCATAAATATTTATTGCAGTTGTCACATGCTGGACCAGGTAAGCCTGGCAAGTGGATTCATTTACACTAACAACAAAAAAATAAATAAATTTGCTACTAAGTGCTGTGAATTAGCTGGCAGCAGCGTTCCCAGCTGAGTTTTGTTATCTGTCCTCAGCCCCAGCTTGGTGGAAAGCACATGAGCCAAGAGAAGTGAAACACTGTGGAGGGTCAGTACTGTTTGTTTGGTGTTGGGCCTTGGAGAAGCAACTAGTGCCTGGAGAGCAGGTCTCAGCGACAGCCGCAATGCCACCAGGTTATGCCTTGGTGTCCACCCAAGATGGAGCCCGTGGAAAGAAAGTTACTTGTGGGAGTGCTTTTAGCTTCTGACTGAGCTGTGGCGTGTGCAGGTCTGCAGGCAGGGATCTGGAGAGCTCTGTGAGCTGGGGTTTGAAGCGGGGTTTTGCCAAGAGGGGATGGAGCAATGCAGCAGCTTGCCAGCACCCATCCACCGTGTCCAGCACCGGTGGGGAGGTGTTACCATCCCCCAAAACTGGCAGACAGCGTCTGCAAAGAAAGATTCGTCCCAGTCCCTCCTAAACCCAAACACTTCTCAGCTAAACCCTGCCTAAATAAATGTACCTTTTGGGGGCAGAATTTGGGCACTGCCACTTCCCAAACTGATGTTTCTCCTGACAAGTCAGGATGAAGATTCGTGCCTGTTTCCCCACAGTTACCTTATTGTTGGCCAGCGTTAGAAGCACAGGAGATTTCATCAGCTTGACATGTCTTCCCTTTACCGCGCACGACAAAAAGATCCCAAATGTCATGTATTTCACTACCAGCACACAATCACAAAAGACATAAGGAAAAAAAAAAATAAAACCCAACCTATTCTAACCAGAAGCTGAAATGGTAGTACCATCTTTAGGCAATGCATGATATTTTAGCTTTCTGTCATACACAGGGAAATGTAAACACCTATAAAATGTCATGCATTTGCAGTCATAAGTGAACTCTTGTAAACATTTAGTTGAAAGATGCATGAGATTCCATCCTTTTGCCATATTCACAAAGCTGCATAATAAATTTGGGGGCAAACTGACTATTCCAGGGACAGCTATCAGTTAAGCAGATCTGCAGACACTCCTACACTGGCACTGGGTTTTTTTCCTCACTGTTCCTCGATAAAGCGCTGTAAAGTGCCAGACTTTGCTTAGAGAGGCAGAAATTCCTCTGATGTTTGGGAAACCCCTGATTGGAAAACCATAGTTGCAGTTCTAGGGGTGACCTCGGTTTTTAAGACCCCTGAAGTGCAGAAGGTTGGCTTCCCATGCCTTTCATCCTTCCTTACTGACAACTCAGCCATCTGCTCTCTGCAGCAATGGGGACCAAGCCCAAAATGCTAACCCAGGTCTGAACAAGCTCAGACTGCCGCTGCAGCCTGAAATAATCTCTGTATGTCTCTTCTTTCTTTCAAAAAAAACCCAGCCCAGTGGTAATATAACAATTGCTGAGTCCAGGAGGAAAGACCAGGTATTAACCAGAGTGCCAGCACAGTTGACTTGTATAATGCATAGCTTGTTTAAGGCCACAGCTTATTAAGAGATCTATTGTGGGGATCTCTCAACTTCTCCTCTAGAGGCCATAAGGCATTTTATTATTTCTTTTTAATGTAATATTTGGATTCTTCCTATAGCCAGGTGCAGAACACTTTCATGATGAAAGGGCTCTTTATGTAAATGCTGACCACAAGAAACTCCCTGAAAAGCAGCTGCTGCTTTGATGGCTTTGCCAAAAACAATGGGGCAGGTTTGGGTGTTAGAAACCCTTCCCCCATCAGATGCACTGCTGCTCCTCCAGCTCTGCCACTGACCGGCTATGGGACCATGTCGTCTTCCATCTCCTTGCCTCGGCTTCCTACTCTGTTAAATCAAGAGAAATGGTGTTCAGCTTCAAACTACCATGGGGGATTCTGGTTGGAAATCAAGAACAGAGACAAAACATTTTGCATAGATATACAATATGCAATCAGCAAGTTCTCCCTGCTTTTTTCTGGGATAATAATAAAACTCCTTTTTGTAGCTCTGATTTCTGAATTTCAAATATGGCAAACAGGGCTGAAATTTCATGTATTTTCTTTACCATTCCCATATCATTTTCTTTACAGACTCTCATGTTTGAGTTGCCTCACTGGGAAGAGAAGCTCTTTTGAGGGTAAAATTTAAAATAGCTGCAGGTACCTCTTGTCGGTGCTGTAGAAATGGAGAAAATGTGAAGTTACCGTGTGACATTAGGACAGGATCAATAATTCTGAAGCACATTTTCAAGGAAACCGAAACTATAAGAATGCCAAAAAACAGAGACACGCAACCTCTCCTAGACCCCACGGAGAAGCGATTTCTGCTTTGTCTTAGTGCATTTGTCTGAGAAATTAGTACATGCAGAACTGAGACTTTGTTAAAAGTCACCTTGCTTTCATGGCAGCTGAGCATCTGCTGGCCCTGATGCTTGCTTTTTCTCTTTTTTCTTTTTTTTTTTCTTTTTTTCTTTCTTTTTTTTTTTTTGGAAAGCTCTTGATACAGCCAAAAACTTCATAGTAGGTTCTTAACTTATAAAATACAGTTTCCACTAGCTTCAATATAGCGATAAGAACAGAGAAACTGCGTCCATGGGGTGTCATTGGAATCAGCTGGAGGAAAACAGAACAATGCCACCCCAGCAGAGCGACCAGAGTTGCAACCAGAGCGGTGTGCAACCAAGCACACGGCAGATGGGATGGAACCAGTCTAAGTTAGGAAGCATCTTAAATTATTCCATTTCTGCTTGCCTCAGATTTCCTGTGGCCGGGTGTGGGTGGTTACCCATCAACAACATTTCTTCAAGCCCACTGAGTTACTCTTTAGAAGCATTCAAAGACACTTATCTCTGTACCTGACTTAGCATGGAGACCTCGGTGGGCTTAAGGCATGTGAACATGGGCCACCATGCCCACTCCAACAACCAATGAATAGTCTCAGCTCCTAAATAGGGAGCTCCAAATTCAAGCTTTAAGAAAAGCAAGTATCCCTGCACCTTGCAAGTGCGAGCCTTATATAATATCGATCTGAGCATACATTTCCACCTACAGAAAGGAACGCAGGTTTGCAAGGGATTTGGAACAGCAACGGCAAAAAATTCAGATTTCCCTGGTGATTTCAAAATACCTTTTAGATTTACTCCCTCCGCATCCATCAGCACAGTATTACATTTCATCAAACGGCAATAAAAGTTGCTGAGGAACAGGCCTCAAGGATACAGATTTCCTTCCAGATACTCACTTGCTTGTGAGATGAGTCTTGGGAGTAATCCCAAGCTCTCCAAAGAGAGTAACAAAGACGTTGGCGTCTGTTCCTGCTCCCCGGACATCTCCCGTCACTGTCACCACCTCATAAACTGTGGAAGGAGAAAAGAAAGATCAGGACAACAGGAGAAATCCCTCAAGCTATGCATTATAGATCCAAGTAGTCCCCAAACCCGCAGATCTCTGCACCCAACCACCAAAGCCAACCCATCTCTTGGACAGGGCATCCTCTGCTAAGGATGAGCATAATTAGTGCAGATCGTCACAACAGATTAGGGCGGCTGGAGACACTTTACAGAGAGGGATTGAGTTAGGGCAGATTTTGCTGAAAATCAAGCATGACTCCGTGAACACATCGCCTCCCCCACCATAATGAATGTGCATGTATTACATATAACAGATGAATTTATGTGAAGTGATAGAGTAAAGCTGTTGAGCCATTTTTCATTTATGCACATGTCAACGGAAAGCACACTTTCCTGTTCGCTCAGATAAAATATTTCTATTGAAGCTGAGAAATCACTACAGCCAGAAAGTTTGTGTTTCAGTTGTTCTGGAGGCTTTACCAAAGACCAAATGGTAAATCATAATGAGAATAAGGTAGGGAAACACTGAAATTATGCTCTCAGAGCTCTATCTATTTATCTTTCCAAGAGGTATGTTGAGTGGTGACTTCATTACCGTGCATCAGTATGCTCTTGGGAGACACACAAGTTAAAAAGAGCCTTTTAGTCAAGTGGAGAAAGGCATGACGAGAGCCAATGGCCAGAAGGTAAATTTTCAAATTACAGTCAGACACACATTTCTTAGGCAGGATGATGAGTGAAGTTAGAACAAGACTTAAGGCTTGGAAACAGATTACCTTTCTGAAGGACATGTCTTGGTTGGCTCAGTACAGAAGGAATTGGAGGAAATTATAAAAAGTTGCCTATGGCCAGACCAAGCATCCTGATGGCCTTTTCTTAGCTTTAGACCACGTAACGTTCACAGTGTAAGAACGGTATTTCAGGCTCAGACCTATAGGCTGGGGAAGAGGCTGAACTTCTGTAGTTTCATCTTGCACAAGCTGACTAAGTATGTGATTCCTCAGAACCTGTGCTGTGAAGACATCCTTCTTTGCAGGTGCATCAGAACTGCTACATATTTTGTTAATGCCCACCTTTTCCTCACTACATCACAAAGAGATTCGAAAGAGACAAAGGAACCTATTGGGACTCTCCAAGCACCAAGATTTTCCTAATAAGATTTTCCTAAAAGCACCACAGAGAAGAAACTAAATCTCTCTTTCCACTGAAAAGCCTGGGGATAGAGTGCTAGAGCAAAACCCAGGCCACTCATGTAAAAGTGATTAGAAACTGCTCCCCGTTTCCAGCAACCTTCTTGCACTGAGGCAGTAAAAACCCACTGCAATAGTTTTTTAAGCTAACATTTCCATGAATATGAATAGGAGAGGAAGGGGACATTGTTGTAATAAATAGAGTAAGTTATGATCTATGCTTGGCTAAATTTTAAGAATCCCTTGGCTTGGCATATTTCATTTACAGGCTCAAAGGAGGAGGAGATTTCTTTGACAAAAAAAAAAAAAAAAAGAGAAAACCACAGCTTGTATATGAGTAATATGTACGAATGATGTTTTCATTTCACCTTCCTCCTGTCAGCACTCACACATGCCAACAGGAGGTGCTTGGCATAGCGCGGGGAGACAGACGACATCCTCGCTTTAGCCATTAACAGGAGGAAGGCTTGCAATCCACCCTGCCCCAGTGATTCACTGCTGATTGCTTCATGGTTTTCAGCTCTGTGATCAACTCTGCTTTGGAAACAGCGAGCTTACGTCATTAAGTTACAATATTGCTGCACTCGTTTATAGCAGCCTTTTATGTCTGGCCATCTAAAAGCATATTGCAACTTATCTGTAACAGGGAAGTACTTATCCCTGTCAGAGCATCCTATAGGCATTGCCAAAGTAGCAGCTACAACCGAGCATCCCTCTGCAAGCTTTCATTCAGGAAAAGGGCCTAAAATGCGCCTTCCCCTCCCCGCTCTCCCCACAGAGGCTTAGCAAAATTTGGCCCTGTTTCTGTTTTCAAGGGGTGAGGTCAAGTTGTGCCAAGCTTCATGCCAGCATTCATATGGCTAAAGACACTTTTCCCATGAAAAGGGAGGGGAGAAAAAAGTCATCACAAGACTCCAAAGTTCCCAGACAGCTTTCAAAAGCTTGGGCAGGTGTTCTAGTGAGGTTTGGGGTGGGAGGTCATCACTGCTAGTGAAGCACTAGGACATATAAGTGGATGGAACCAGGCTCTTCTCAGCAATGGCCAGTGATAGGACAAGGGGCAGTGGGCACAAGCTGGAGCAGAGGAAGTTCCACGGGAATGTCAGGAGAAACTTTTTCCCCATGAGGGTAACAGAGCCCTGGGACAGGCTGCCCAGAGACAGTGTGGATTCTCCTTCTCTGAAGACATTCAAACCTGCCTGGATGCATTCCTGTGTGATTTAGTCTGGGTGATCCTGCTCTGGCAGGGGAGTTGGACTAGTTGATCTTTCGAGGTCCCTTCCAACCCCTTACATTTTGTGCTAATGCTAGCTCTTTCTGGAAAAGGCACCTGGAGACAAACACAACTTATCTGGTTACATCCTTCAAAGGCATGGAAGTCCAGCGGTCTGAATACAGGATCATTATTCTTCCTTTAATTTCTTTTATTTTTGAGCATCCAGTGACAGATGATGGGTGTCACCTTTTCTGGGAACATCTCTGCCGCTTTTCTGGGAGCACCTCAGCAAGCGGGAAAGGATACCATGCTGGGGCGTGGGAGGAAGCAGCACAGTCTACCCTGGGCCCCTTCACTGGGAACAGTGGCTGTGATTTGGGACAACAAGAACTGTACACTAATGACTTTTCTGAACCACCCCAGGAGCATGCTCCTGAATAATTGGATGTTCTGGCTTTTAGAGAACATGTCCAACCTTAGCAAATCCCAAGCATAAACATCTTGCACTTCATGATCTGGGACAACAAAGCTGAATTAGCTGAAAAGCTTGAAATTGGATTTCTCCAGAAGTCACACTTCTAACAAAAAGAACATGGGCTAGAAAGATCAGTTTTGCTCTTTCAGTGCCCCAGCTGTGAAGGGGAAGATTGAGAAAACACAGAAGTTAAATATCTAAAGTATAATATCTGTTTCATCACGCAAGCTAGGTTTTTTTCTCTTCCACCAAGTTCCTTCCTTTCTTTTAGGATGTTCTCATGGGATTTCCAGTCTTCTCCTCACCTTGAGTCCCTGTGTTTCAATCATCTCTCCACCACTCAAGAGGTCTGAATTGCCCAATGAGGATTCACCTCCATTACTGCTCTGAATATTCTCAGGACTGTGGGCTGTAATCCTCAACAGAAGTTTGTCTCTGTGTTGCAAAGATGCCAGGCCTTAAAACCTCTCTGCTGATAGAAAATATCTACCCAAATCATCCAGAGTCTCACAATTAATTTTTAACAGGTGTGGTGTGTAGATAAGTTTGGCGACCTGCTTATTCTTTTTTCTTATCCTTCACCTGCATAAGTCTCATGTGGAATAATGGCTTATTACCAGGCAAAATTAAAAAAAAAAAAAGAAAAAAATTAAAATCAAATCCATGTAGTTTATAACATTGAATGGAAAGGTAAAAGAAGTCCCACAACTAAATTGAATGTTTCCAGTTTCCCATCCCTTGACGCTGATGCACACAGTCAGTTCAGGAATTCTTTTAGAGTTTTTACTTCGTTCAACAGCGAAAGACAAATTATGGCAGGTTTTCAGAAGAGAACAAGGTCTCAGTGTGTTGCTCCCAATTTGACTGTATCCTGGTATTTAGACTCCCCCTCAATGGAAGCAATCCCTGGATGCAAATAAAGAGAGCATCTGCAGAGATTTTTATGGATACCCTCAAAGTTTCCAAGTGCATCCACAAAGGCTTCCTCCTCCCTTACTAATTTATGGGATGTTAGGGTTTAGCAGCTTTGCTTTTAGCTATCCTACACCAGTGAGAGTTACACTGGGGAACCTTCAAACTTGTCAAAGGGATCTCCTCTTGAAGAGGAGCCCTCTTTAGGAGGGCTGATTCAACCCCGTTGACATCGCCTCCAGAGAGTCAGGTGAAAGAACTGTTTTTAAACAGACACTGGCAAGTTACAGTAACCTACAGCGTTAGTAGGGAATGCTTGAGTTTCAGCCCAGCTTTCAAATCTTGCTTTCCTCCCAGTGAGCTACACAGAGCCAATACGAAAGTTTTAATACAATCACTGATACAGACTCTTTTGTTCCAAATATCGCCTCAATCGAGTGGAATTTGGTTCACTTCTCCCATCTGGTAGATGTTGAATCCCCAGCTGACTCCATCGTTCAGTGATCCAGCACGAAGCCTTCGGAAACTGGCAGAAAGTTTCAGCAAGCTAAACAGAACTGATTTGCTACGGGCTGCAAACCTATTGCTGCTTTTCATGGGCATATAGGAACTCAATAAAGGAAATAATAGGCACTGGCTTCTTTGCTGAAAATAAGCATTCAGAAACAAGAGTTTCCAGCACAAGATACAGACAACATAAAATCAGTCAATGTCTGGTTGCTTTGCAGTGTTGCTGTAAGAATTTACATCCATTTCCTTGTCTTACAGAAAGAGTGGATACTATAAACCCATCCATTCCATGGCCAGAGTAGATAAATGCTTGCTTCAAGATGGTTGCTGAAATGATTGTCAGGCTGTAAAGACTGGTAAGGGGAGCCTGAGAGCCTCTGGCTAAGAGCATGCAGAATTCCCTTAGCTCTACAAGGAAGGAATATCTTCAGGGTAGAAGAGGACCTTAGCTGATAAATCCAGGTCTTTCTGACTCCAGCAAACTGGGACTGCTTAGCACCAGTTGTGGCAGTGACTGCACATCCCTTCAGGTCACGTTCTCATACAGTGAATACGGAGAACTGAACTGGAGCTCATGGCAGTATCTAACTTACCTTGCAAGAGGGGCTTACCTAGGAAGAGGGTAGAAAGAAGTCAAGGGTTATGCCACAAGAATGATAGAACAAGTGGAAAAAGCCAGCAAAGGTAGTGCTAGGCCACTATCCATCATCTTTGCTAAGTCCTGGGAAATGGGAGAGGTGCCTGAGGACTGGAGGAAAGCAAATGCTACTCCGGTCTCCAAAAAGGGCAAGAAGGAGGACCCAGGTAACTACAGACTGATCAGACTCACATTCCTGGAAATGACTTATCCTCGGTGCTGCCTCTGAACACATCAAGGATAAGAGGGTTGTTAGGAGCAGTCAGTGTGGTTTTACCAAGGGGAAGGCCTGTTTGACTAATCTAATAGCCTTTTTTGAGGCTATAACCAGGTGGATAGATGGTGGTAGGGCAGTAGATGTGATCTACCTTGACCTCAGTAAAGCATCTGACACCATCTCCCACAGCATCCTCGTGGTTAAACTGAGGAAGCATGGTCTGGAAGGTCCAGCAGTGAGCTGGATTGAAGCTGTTTGAAGGAAAAAAGCCAGCCAGTTTGATCAATGGGAGAGAGTCTGGCTGGAGGCCTGTATCTAGTGGAGTCCCTCTGGGGTCGGTACTGGGACCTGTACTATTCAATATATTCATTGGTGACCTGGATGAGGGAATAGAGTGCACAGGCATAAGTTTGCTGAGGACACAACCCTGGGAGGGGTGGCTGACACCCCAGAGGGCTGTGCTGCCATCCAGTGAGACTGAGACAGGCTGGAGAGCTGTGGGGGGAGAAGTTTAATGAGATTTAACAAGGGCAAATGTAGGGTCTGGCATCTGGGGAAGAACAACCCCAGGCACCAGTATAGGTTGGGGATGAACCTGTTGGAGAGCAGTGTAGGTGAGAGGGAGCTGGGGATCCTGAGGGACAGCAGGGTGACCATGACCAGCAATGTGCCCTTGTGGCTAAGAAGGCCAATGGCATCCTGGGGTGTGTTAGAAGAGGGTGGTTAGTAGGTCAAGAGAGGTACTTCTCCCCCTCTGCTCTGTCCTGGTGAGACCCCACCTGGAATATTGTCTCCAGTTCTGGGCCCCTCAGTTCAAGAAGGACAGGGAACTCCTTGAAAGAGCCCAGCACAGGGGCACCAAGGTGATGGAGGGAGTGGAACCCCTTCCTTATGAGGAGAGTCTGAGGGAGCTGGGCCTCTTTAGCCTGGAGGAGACTGAGGGGTGACCTTACTAAAGTTTATAAATATGTAAAGGGTGAGAGTCAGGAAGATGGAACCAGGCTCTTCTCAGCAATGGCCAGCGACAGGACAAGGGGCAACAGGTGCAAGCTGGAGCAGAGGAAGTTCCATGGGAATGTCAGGAGGAACTTTTTCCCTGTGAGGGTGACAGAGCCCTGGGACAGGCTGCCCAGAGAGAGTGTGGAATCTCCTCTGGAGACATTCAAACCTGCCTAGATGTGTTCCTGTGTGATTTAGTCTGGGTGATCCTGCTCTGGCAGGGGGTTGGACTAGATGTTCTCTCGAGGTCCCTTCCAACTCCTAACGTTCTGTGACTCTGAGGAGTCATCCAAGAGTTTGGGTAAGGAAGTGGGAGAGCAGAAAGAAGAGCTGGACCATGCTGTGAGCACAGGCAGGGAAACAGAGGGTATGGAAGCTCCAATCTGACTGCAGACATAAAACATCCCCTTGTCCACAGAAGCACAGATGTCCTGGAGGCAACCTGCAGTGCACTGCCACCCTCCAGTATCTCTGCCTTTTGCTTCTTCTGAGTCAATCTATCACATACCGCCACACACGACATCTCCCTCACCGCCTCAGGCTTCCTCACAGAGACCTGCAAGCCCACACCTCCAAGTTGCGTGCACAAGGTGAGCAAGAGCCAACCCCCCCACACCACAGCAGCAGCAGAAGCCAGCAAGATGCCATCTTCACCTTGAAGATAAACCCAGACCAACACAAGCTGATCTGAAGTCACGGCTATCAGAGCTACCTTCAGACGCTGCGTTTACAGCAGCAGTAGTAATGGTTGTTTGCACTTGACCGTATTTGCAGTTGGGAATTTGCTGATTATTCTCAATATTCACTTCATGTTGATTCACGCAAACCACCAATCACTCTGGCTCCTGCTGAAGCACTTTCAGTGTGTGTTTATCTTGGAGCACCTGAAGAGTACCTTGACATTTATGCAAAATACTTGGAAGTTCTTCAGGGCCTGTGACAAGTTACGTTCGCCAAATTGATGTTCTGTGTGCATGAACACACCAGCTAAATCCTCCACACCAGGGAGGTGGTGGAGTCTCCTTCTCTGGAAATATTCAAGACCTGTCTGGACGCCGACCTGCGCAACAGGAGTTGGGGAGCTGCTTTGGCAGCCTGATGATCTCTCGAGGTCCCTTCCAACCCCTATGATTCTATGATTCTATGATTCTATGATTCTATGATTCTATGATTCTATGATTCTATGACTCTATGATTCTATGATTCTATGATTAAACGTGGTTACAGTTCCAGCAGGACCATCCTTTACCAACCAGCCTTGGAAATCAGCACTTGTTTGTTTTTCATCGGGCAACAATTTGAGTCATATGCAGAATGAGTCAAATTCTTCTCTCATTCACTCTGGGGCAAATCCTGCCTAAATCCATTGACTTGAGCACAATAACTTTGGATTCATATTGGCAAAACTGCTAACAGATTTGGGCCTCACACACTACAAGAGATCGCTTGCTCTTTATATGCTTTAGTGAAAGCAGCTTTTGAGTCCGGCACGGATGCCAAATTAATTATTCAGAGCAAAAGAGATGTGGGTTGGTTTTTTTTTTTCCATTAGTATTTGGACTGTCTGCACATTTTATTATTCATAGATAATATAAAGACTTGCAGAATTAATAGTCTTGCATTTTGAGACACTTCACAGACATGGATTAGGGGAGTTTCCTGCAAATTTACCACTTGTACACACATGTAGTGTTATCTTGAGCTCTGAAACATCATTTATCTCTTAAAATATAAATCCAAAGCTGAACAGTGTCCTGCCTTCTCCCACAGCCAGAGCAGTTGTGTTTCAGAGTTTGTTTTACTTCATCAACTATTGCAAAATCAACATCTGATTCTCATGCACCATAGGAAGCCAAACGGGATTCATCTGGTGCTCCAGCTATCACTTAAAAGTGCTTTTGCCTCAGCACCACCAGAAAAAAAGAAAACCCACATCTTGTTTCCTTGCTGGAACAGCAAAGTAGAATTAGCTTAGCAATCGAAATCTTTGTTATTCAAGTTTAGATTGGTTGGAAGAAAACACTGTGTCTCAGGGGAGAGAAATGATTGCAAGAAAAAGCTGTTCCATTGCTTCCCTTCTCTTTCAGGGACAAGGAGGGCCTGCCAGGAGATGGGTCTCTGAATCACAACTGTGAATAAGAGCACTGGCTGCTGCTGTCCAATGGGAAGTATATAATGCAGCCTGGGTAAAATATGATGTTGATGTTACCTGCAGCACTGAGTAAAGTCTATGGTGGAGCTACATGTCTGAAGAACACAACTGGGAGTAACTCCCTGCCGTCTAACACATCACTCTAGGACCAGGTTCCAGCAAGAGCCTCACTTTCTTCTAGTTGTGCAGGCAGCAGGATAATGGAGACCACAGAGAGATGTTCTTTCTGCCATCTGTGGCCTCCATACCCAGGTAGCAGGAAGAGCAATGTCACCAAAGGTCTTTTTTTTTGCTTTGCTGACACCCTCCCACCTGCAGTTTGGAGGCACTGCAGGTGTCAAGTGCTGGACATTACCTGACGTGAGCAATGCACAACTTTAAGGATCGTCTGGCTTGGAGTTCCACAAGCAGGTTTCAGTGACATCCAGTGCACCAGGAGACTCATGGGGGGCTGTGAAAGTGACTCAGCCTTGGGCTGCCTTGAGACCCCATCTCCACAGAGACAACCCATGGGGAGCAGTGTATGTAGCTCAAGCTTGAGCTGTCCTGTAAGCCCAGACTAAACAGGTCAGCGCTGCATAATTCAAGGAACTGAAACCTGGGTTGAGCCTTGAATTCCTTCAACAAACAACATGCCCTGAATCCAAATCCAGCCACTACTCAGCTGCTCAGCAGTAAGATAAAGGCAAGCCAGAGGGTCCCCATTTGGCTTCAGTGGGCCCAGACAAAGATGTGCAACAGATCAGGCATAAGATAAGGGGGAACACAGATAATGACACACATGGAAGCTGGCATCGTCCACTCCCAGCACAGTCTTGCCCACTGTCACATAGATCAAAGACATAAAACCAAATAAAATCCCTCAAATTTGGCCTGAGAGGGGTGGAGCTGCTTCTCCAACTCTGTGAGGAGACTCTTCCCCTTGGCCAGGATAGTGGCTAAGGGAACATACTGAGAACCTTTACCTGGAGAGATGGGTGAGTGAGTATTTGATAGGCTTTAAGTTTGTAGCCTCGGGTGATTGACTAACACACCTGTGGTATTTAGTGTGCTCATGAGCTGTGATCCTGTGATCCCTGAATCTGCTGTGGGTGTGATAGTGAATCTTGTGAATTGCCTGTGGGTGGTAGCAGGGCCTGTTTTGGGCTGTAACACCGCACTTCGTGACTCTGCCGTGCTGGCAGTAGCGCGTTTTGTGGTTCTCTTGTGGTTGTGACAAGGCTGGTCACACTTCTAGCCTGCAGTAGTGCATTTCTCCACTGCATCCATATCACCTGCAGTATTGAATCTGCACATGGGTTTTAAATAAATTATCATTACAATTTTTTTAAACCCTGCAGTCAAGTGTCTTTCTGTCACAACATCTCTTCTAGCTTGTTTTTGGGGGGTGGGGGAGATTGCGGAAGGGACTGTGTTGTTCTTGCAGAGAAAATCATAATGTGTTTCAAAACCATTTGCCCTGAGGCAGTGATTCCATGAGGACTCTGCTTGGGAATCAACAGCTGGCAAAGCCACCAAGTCAACAGCTGGCAAAGCCACCAAGAGGTGAGGGCCAGATGATGCTGTGAGCGGGGACATTCACCCCACAGCAGACACACCATCTGCAAGCCAGAGGGTGACACTGCACCCTTTGCAGCTCCCAGCTGAGGACGAGCGCCTTTTGCTCCTGAGACCTGATCTCTAGCTGCATGTCAGGTGGATGCTTGGCATAAGCTGGGACTGATGTCTGTCAGAAGCACGTTATAAGTTACGTGTGTTACCTGTATTTACACGCACATTGCTAGGCGCCAATATGAATTAATCATAGCTCCACAACTCAATCATTCATCACAGCTGCAACTACCCAACTAACTCCTTAGAGAAGATTTTAAAAAAGTAGACAAGTATAAATGGTTGTGAACTATGGCCTTACACCTCCTGCCTCTTCCTTCTTAGCAGATATCTCCTGATTCACACCTGCAGCTCCTAGAGCAAGACTGACAGAGGTACCACTGTGATACAGACATCTGAAGAATGGAGGGCATCAAAGTGATGTGGAAAAAATACAGTGGACCTGAAGATCAAGGGGTGAAGTGTGAAAAAGACCAAGAGTTTCTACCAGCCACATCTGACAGTAGCAACAGTGAGCAACTATTTTGCAGTATGTGTCCAGTGAGCCTAGCAATGGATATAAATTCATCCACAGAAGCCAATTACTTTTTTTTGAGGCTGTTTTTAAGTGCTGCCACTCAGACACTCGTGACATTGCATTGGACAGCAGTGTCCAGGAAAGAAGAAGAATCCAAGGCAGAAGAAAAACTCTGAGACTGCCTGGGGAAACATCTGAGCCCACAGGGCACTGAGAATAAGCAAATGTTTGTCAGAGCAGCAACAGTCAGACAAGAGGAGTATTTAACTAGACAAAAACTTACGTCCTGGTTGCAGCCTCAACAGCTGACACAGAAGTCCCAGGCATATCATAGCTTGATGGCAGCAGTCAGATGCTCTCAACACCAACCCCATTGAGAAGTTATGCTTTCCTGGGCTCAGATGGATAAACCACCTCACCCGAGACTGTGCAGGCGATTGGCTCAACTTGGAATGAAAATCCGACTTGCCCTGCTTCCCTTTCTGTCCTTAGTCCCACACAGCTCATATGATCTCCTGCCCAGGATTTCCAGCTGGATGGAGGTGATTCTGTTGGTTTAATGGCACTGCTTGTCCACATACCCAGGGACATGATGATAAACAGGTTCATGGAGGGCCTGGAGGGCATATATTTAACAAAGTGTAAATGTGAACAAAACCCAATGATCCTTAAAATAGCAAGGCCATCTGAAACTGGGAATTTAGTCCACCACTGGAGGGAACTGCTGTACTTGTGGGCAAAATCAGCTCCTCAGTTTTCTGTCTGCAACCAGAGAATGAAAAATATCTGGCCAGACAAAGTCCGGGTTTTCAAAAAACATGAGAGTCACAATCAGTTTCTGAAGAGTTAGTCAAAACATGAGAAAGGAAAGAAGTAAAAATCACTGAGTTTTCTTCCAGTGGAATCAGGTTATAGTCCTGCATCCTCTAAAGGTCACCTTCCTCAGAAAGGACACTTTGCCCTACACCTTGGATGCCACAGATTATTAAATACAGGGCAATGGGACACGTGGTTTAGGGGAAAATATCCAGCCTTGAATACATCGCTCTGAATTTAACATCTGCTTCTCAGTGGAATCTTGTTTGGTTTCTCTTCAAGAACTCTCAGACATTTTCTGCTCAAGTCCCAAAGCCAAACATTCAGACAATTAAGGATATAAAACAGAACTTGACGTTCCGTTCAGATTTAAGTATTTTGGGTGTGAGGAGAGCAGCAGTGCTGGAAAACTGCGTTCCTCTCAGGTGGGGGTTTTAAGGGTGGTCAGCCAGCACATCAGCTGCACCGTGCATTTGGCAGCCCAGCACCTACAGCTGTTTGTTGATGATGTTTTCGGTGCTGCCAGATGGGCTGAGCCTTCCCAAACAGCTTGTTTGTGCAGAACAAGGATGGCTTCTATATATGCTTGGGGCTGCTGGGTCCTGCCCTGAAGATGCAAAAGTTGGGGGCACAGAAGCCCTTGCTTCCCACCCTGACCCATTCCTGGCTCAACACACACCTGTAAGTGAAAGGAGACATCTGCAAGGGCCTAAACTTTCAGATCCATGTGAAGGCTTGCACTGAAAGCCTTATTACATAGAATCACAGAATCATCTGGATTGGAAGGAACATTAAAGATCATCCAGTCCCACCCCCTGCCATGGGCAGGGACACCCTGCACTAGACCAGGTTGCCCAAAGCCCCACCCAACATGGTCTTGAACAACTCCAGGGATGAGGCATCCACACTTTCTCTCTGGGAAACCTCTTCCAGTGCCTCGCCACCTTCATCTTGAAGAATTTCTTCCCAATAGCTAATCTAAATCCACCCTCTTTCAGTCTGAACCCATTGCCTTTTGGCCTGTCACTCCATGCCCTTGTAAACAGTTCCTCCACAGCTTTCAGTTTGCACTCATCTGCTTTACCATGATGACTTGCCATACCAATGACCCTTCTGCAAGTCAACAGTCAGCTGATCATGGAGGTGAAAGAGAAAGAACCACTGCAATTCTCTACAAAGCCCCATCTGCCATACTGCAGCTACTCATCTCCAATTGGTAGGACCCCATTTCAGCCTGACACCTCCAAGCATCTGTAACTTTCCAGTGGGACTATACAAGTGTGCTGGGGGTTTTTCAGTGCCTACGTAAAAGTATTAGCAGATACTCCTGTAATTTAATCAACACTTTAACACCACAGGCAGTTTAGCGTTGCCTTGTTCTATCTCACAAGATTATAGTTCTTGGGTACACTCATCTAACAAACTCTAAAACTGACCTAAACTTTTAAAAATTCATATTTCATGCAGTCATTTGTAACTATGGAAAATGCTGAGATGCAAGCAGGTGTGATCCATCATATCTTCAAGGCAGGTGTGGCACCTCCTCCTCTCAGTAGCATGCTATGCATGTCCCACCAGATCACAAGACTGGTACAAAACTCTTCTCTAAATGTTTTATGCTTAAACTCATCTTAATGGTGAAGGGGGCAGGGGGGAACCCAAACCAAACACCCAGCCTTCCAAAGAGGACTCCTTGTTCGTTCTAATTTGGAGTATTAATCAAAGCCTCAGCTCTGGAAGATCAGTGGGTGCAGGGCACAGATGAGGTGAGTTTGCAGTTGGTGATCATCTGTCACAGAAGTATGTGATACATTTCCAGTCCTCACAGTGAGAGAGCTGGGGCCCATACAGCACTTGCTCTCCCCCTCCATTCCACTGCTAAATTACATTAGAACTTAGAGATAAACTCAGCATGTCCTGAATGTTTTTTCCTTCTTAACCCTTTGCTGCAGTTGTTGAAGGAACAGGATGTGATAAATGTAACACAATAAAATGGATGGTGCACATTAAAAGAAGTGATGAGCGGCTTGTTTATCTGTTTACAAATCAACAGTGGCCATTCCCTCCCTCAATTCAACACAGGAGACATTATGTTAACAGAAAAATGCATTTCTTGAGTATCTTTCTTCCTTTTATATTTATTATCAGTACTGCCGAGGTCACTCCAGTCCAGCTTCACCCATTGTGCAGTATCGACAAACCAGCAGTGATGCATACAGAGTGCTCAGCATCCGTCCCTGGAAGAGATGACTCCAACCACAAAACACTGCATCTTCTGGAAGCTAATCCAAGCTTTGCTGCCTGGTATGGGAGGCATTTTCTTTCCTCTTACCAACCCAGAGGATACCCACGGTGTTGGCGGAAGTTACCCAGAGAACAGATAGGGATGCTTGGTCCGTTCCTTCATGGTTTTCTGACCCCAGGCCTGAGCAGGAGGATAACTAACCATGCCAGTCTCTCTATTCCCTATCATGGACAAGACTCTGGAGATATCAAGAGAAAAATATGGAGAAAGAGCGAGCTGGAGTTACTGCAAAGAGCTGTTTTCAGGTTGGAGACATCCACTCTGAACCTCAGCTAGCTGGTACCTATAGAAGCTTTAATGACTGGATATAGAAGGGGTGATATATAGCTAGGGTGCTGTATAAGCACTCGCTGGATGCCTAGAGCACTTTATAGCTACAGATTCTACCAATCAAGTTTGCATTATTATAGGCAATTCAAGATCAAGGAATCCCAGGATGGTTTGGGTGGGAAGGGACCTCAGAGCCCATCTAGTCCCAACCCCCTGCCACAGGCAGGGACACACTCCACAACCCCAGGGTGCCCAAAGCCCCATACAGCCTGGCCTTGAACCCTGCCAGGTATCCAGGGGCAGCCCCAGCTTCTCTGGGCAATCAGTCACTTGATAACTTTTGTTACCCTATCCCCAGAAGCTGAATTTGCTTTGTTCTTCAGTCATTGATCAAATGTGATGGCTAATACAATAGGATAAAGAGGACATAAGATGACACAGGCACCACTGACTCCCTGATTATAAAACATTTAGAACATCTCTTCACAGCCAAAGGAATCACAGCTTATGAACTGAAATATATCTCCACTGTATATTCCCTAGTACCAAAGGCAACTGACATCCCCAAAGCTTCTGAGTGGCTTTTTGCAGAGTTTACAGGCCCCAAAAGCCTGACCAACAGCAATCACTTCACTGAAAGGTCCTTGGGAAGAAAAGCAGCAGTGGCCTCTGACTAAATCACAACAAAATAAAAACGAATCTGCTGTTTGGCATCACAGTAGAAAGAGCAGCAGCACAGTGCCTGCAAGAGGATAGAGCACCTGGAGTTTGCTCCTGAGCTTTTGCTTTTTGGTGCTGGATGACCCAATAGCAGGTTTTCACTGGTGGAAAACCTCAGTGGTTCACTGATTGTGTATGTCATAGACTCACAGAATGGTTTGGGTTGGAAGGAACCCAACATCCTTCATTCCCTTGCCCGCTGTTCCTTCCCTCACACGTGTGTACAGTCACTTGCATGAATATCTGGAAACTAAGGGTGCAAAAAATACTGAGACACAGCTCAAGGAGGAGAATCCCTGATCCAAGGCGGGGGGCAAAGGGTTTTTCACCCTTGAGACTTTTGGCCATACAAGAGGTTTCTTGGAGGTCCTGGGGCTGTCATGGTAGTAAACATTGCAAATTTTGAATGAAGATTTTAATTTCTGATAGAGACTGTAAGAATCAAGTCCCTGCTTAATTCACTCCCCAATGTTTCACCCACAAGCTGTCACCTTCCCTGCAGACATTGCTGACAAACTAAGCAGAAGAGGGCACGGTGATTATCACAAATGGTTCCTGGAAGCAAGCCTCATTGAAAAGTGCAACAGTTATTATTCCTCTGCTGTACAAATCTGTGGTATCTGGGGAAAAAAATCTCTTTGCCCTCAAGAGCCACCACAAATGAAGTGGGTTATGTCCATGATCTAAACATGGTGTATCAAGGAGGGCCTTCCTTCTCCTGCATCAGGGCAGCTGAATCATTTTTCTTCTCCCAGTACAGCCATATGGCACCATTACAGATGTCATCAGTTACACTTCACCTCTAACCACACCACGTGTATGATGCTTTACAATATTCCTTAGGAAGGCTCAGTCATTCACATACTGGACACGTTACTACTCTACTGAACTCATTGGGAAACCACAGTGGTGAGAGGTTAAGTCTCTTGCCCCAGTCATGCCAAGATCCAGTTGCACAGCTAATGGGTGGCTGGTGTCACCCCTGGGCAACCCATTACCTCCTTGCCGCCCACCTCTCTGATAAGGAGATAACTTCACTGTGCTTGGGAGCAGCTTCCTACTTCTGGAGGGTTTTTTTTCTTTTAACCATGGAGCTACAGCAAATGTCTTTGCTGCAAGCCTTGCAGTTTCCTCCCCTCTCTACCAGAGCGCTGCCTGGTTTTTGGGGAGGGAGAGGATCACTAGCTCCCCCCAGCAGATAAAAAAATGCCAAAGTAATCCTTTTCCACAAGCTGTGTAGATGTTGCCAGGCGGATGGCTGCCATCCTTCACCAGCCCACAGTCTTCCAATGAAACCGAGTGCATCATCTAAAACCCTCAGTCACTGCACAGCTCACCTTGCACTGAATAAAGCACCCTGTGTGTGCAAAAGGAGTGAGCTGTTCATTGTACCGACCTGGTATTAAGATTTAAGAGCCAAGTAGCAACATTTCACCGGTCTATTTGGTTACTTACAAGAGCCAGAGGGATGGTGTGCTGGAACTTCTACTTCTACATCAACCCTAAGTGGTGCCCTGCCTGCTCATCTGATTGCCGTAATCACCGGCACGCTCCTGCTGCATATGCTTGAGCAGGAGTGTGCATCTCTGCTACGTATCCTGCTTACACAAGGGGAGCCTGCTGATTGCAGCTTCTAAGCAGCACCACAATGCAAATATTAATTAGGAGAATGTAATTACAACAGTACCATGCTCACCACAAAGTGGTTTCATAAACTGAAGAGCTAATACTGACACAATCTGTCAGCACTATCCCACATAGTAAAAAGATCTTATTTTACCAGAAATATATCCCACAGAGGAGAGACGAGCACCTGCACCCCCAGGAAGGGTCCTGAGGTGGGCACTGGAAGGACCAACAGTGTAACTGCCTGCTTGAGAGGGGAGATGAGAAACGATGGGGCTGACCTTTTTTTTTGTTGTACTCATCTTCTGTCGCGTTGGAGGCGTCCGAATGATAGTCCCGAAGCTCCTGTTCATACATCTCCAAAAAATTCTCATCTATCTTTCCTTTCTTGGACTTGTCCCCTTTCTTCTTCTTCTTCTCTTTGCCTTTTTTGCCTTTTTTCTTCTTTTTCTTTCTGCGCTCATAGTCATCCTCATCCTCACTGCTATACTCCCTTCGCTTGGCTTTTTTCTTTTTCTTTTTCTTCACTTCCCCATCAACCTCTGAGTCCTCAGACTTTGATTTCTTTTTGGTTTTTTTCTCCTGGCTTTCATCTTCCACATGTTCCTCAACTACCTCCTCAGCTGCCTCTTCAACTACCTCCTCTTCCTCCTCCTCCTCCTCCTCCTCCTCGTCCTCCTCCTCTTCTACTTTGTTATTTTTGGTCTTTTCTTTCATGTCATTGTTTTTCACCCCTACACTTTTAACAACACTCTACAATCGCCTTAACCTCACTTCTGCCACCAACCCTGGCTCCTTTACCTATTGTCAAAGTCCTTTAGTCCTCCTCTCGCTGCCTAGGGCTGGGCATCCCTCATTTCACAGTGTCCTTCCTCCACGCTGGCTCAGCATAGGTTATGTCCTGGAGTCTCTTGTCCTTCCCAACCCACGAGTGCTGGCAGCTCACCTCGTCCTGACTCTTCCTACCTTCCTTCACCTCCCTGCCTGAGGCACCTTTCTCTCTCTTCTGTCTCTTCTGGTCTTTGGGCTTTCTCCTTTTCGTTATTATTTATTCATTGGTAGTGCTGAGAACTTTCTCTTTTTTTCAAAGCTGCCTCAGCCTCCACTCAGGGTCAGTTGACAATCCAGGTCTACAGTATCAGGACATGCCAATCAATGCTGTAGCTCCCTGGAAAATCAGTCGGATGAGGGCACATGGTCAAGTCACTTCTTGTCCTTCACATGCCTGCTCAGGACAGGATAAAACGGGGCAGTTCTCTTCCTCATAACACACAGCAAGCCTCAGAAACTTCATGAAAAATTACTTAGTGCTATCCAGTCATGTGGTTCTAAGACAGATGGGCAAGTGAAAAAGGAGACCCACCAAGCAACCATATCGCACTGGTCTGCATTTCCTCTCCATTATTCATGGTGTCAGGATCACCTTACTGATAACAAAGGTCTCAACTTTACATGTTTTTTGTTTTGGGTGGTTGGGGTTTTTTTGGACCAGCCAGGCCAGTGACCATAAAAAGCAAACACCTCCAGGATCCCTGTCTGGAGACCTTTGGAGCATCAACAGTGAACTGCTGTACCCAGCTCCTCTGTCCCCCAGCTATTGCTACTTCCAACTAAATGGAAGATCAAATGCTCAATAAATAAATACAACTGTCAGAAGAAGACACTGCATGTGATTCACACAAGGTGCATTTATAAAAGCCCATCTTGGTCAACCAAAGACAAAGCACAGATGGACACCTGAGGACAAGCACAACTAAACCCATCTGACAGGTCTCACAGGAGAACAGTGGGGTGAGGTAGGTGGACAAGGGGAAAAATGAGTGATGTAACATCGTGGTTGGAAGGACATGGCAACATGAAGCATGCCCAGCACCCAGCATGTGCACAGGGATGTTAGCATGAGGCTTATTCAATGTCTGGTACATGCCACTTCCATGCCCAGAGGTAGATTTGCCAGCAGGAGATAGGAAGGGACCGAGAGTCCTTCAATGTCTCTTCCCACCTAAGCCACCAGTGCAGCTGCAGTCCAAGTCCCATGATGGTGTGAGTGTACAGTCCAACCGTTCAGCCTGGGCTGACATCCAGCCCTGCAGAGACTCCAGCAGGTTCTCATGGCTGGTAAGGGAACAACAAATACCACCAGACTGGGTCAATCTCAGCTGTGGTCAGGAGCAGGTGATTTAAAGTCTAAGAACAGGGAGAGAAAAGAAGAAAAATCATCTCTCCTTCTTCAGAGGTGTTATTATGGGTGTTGTCAGACCTGAGAAAAGAAGACTGAGAGGGGATCTTATTAATGTTTATAAAAATCTCAAGTGTGGGACACAGGGGAACATGGCCAGCCTCTTCTCAGTGGGCTGTGGGGACAGGACAAGGGGCAATAGCCTCAAGTTGGAGCACAGGAAGTTCCACACCAATATTCAGAAGAACTTCTTCCCAGTGAGGGTGAGGGAGCCCTGGGACAGGCTGCCCAGGGGGGTGTGGAGTCTCCTTCTCTGGAGAGATTCCAGCCCCGTCTGGACACCAACCTGTGTGCCCTGTCCTAGGGACCGTGCTTTGGCAGGGGGTTGGACCTGATGATCTCTGGAGCTCCCTTCCAACCCCTACAGCTCTGTGATTCTGTCACAGAAAATGAAGTTCAATTGAAAACTGTGCTGTAGAAAACCATACTGGATTTCTCTGGCGCGGCTCAAGTGCGTGTGAACCAAGCGGAGCTGTCAGCCTGGCACTAAATCACACTGATGGAAGAAGTGAGAGCTGAATTTATGGCAGGGCTGGAGGATGACGATAGAGAGCCTCCCACCACCACCCACCCTGACTGTGGGCTAACTCAGCCCACAGCTTCCTCAAACGATGGATTCAGTGTGACTTGCTCGATGGATGTTGTCCGAGTTAATGACACCTTAAGTATCATGTGGCACCTCAGAGGGTTCAGCCACGCTTAGTCTTTAAGACACGTGATTTAAAACTCTTCCTAGATTAAACTGGGAGTTCCTCAAGAGACTGACTGGAAGGGAGGATGGCAGGTGGCAGGATGGCAGGTGGCAGGTTATCAGGAACACAAGGAACAGATGTTTTGATGGCAGGATGTGCAGCCAGAGAAAGATGTCAGCAGCATTGCCCCAAGCAGGAGTGGCTGAAGAGCACCAAGCCCAGAGTTTTCAGGGTTGGTGGGCATCTGTCCCACCCTCCTTAGCAGGTATTTGGCGCCAGTCTCCAACAGTTTAGCATGAATAATAAAGAAATTTTACAAAGCACTGTTTTTATTGTGGCCTGTGATGCTGACTAGAAACATTTCTATTAAACATCATACAGTGATTTATTCAGGGACAGCTTCCAAGTAGGTTAAAGCACAGGTTTGGGATGCAACACAAGGGCTTTTCCAAGGTCTTAAAACCATAAAGGGAAAAAAAAACTCAAAAAAGACAACATCACTGTCTTTGCTTATGATACAGCTCTTGCTTGCCAAACTCCTGGGACATCAGCACCACAAGACTGCATCGTGCTCAAAATCCCCTGTTTACTCTCAGGTCTTTATTTTCTGGAGAGCAGCAGAAAGGCACAAAGTGTGTCTGTACACCTCGCTTCTGAGAGAGCTCAGGGCGGTTAGCTCAGCAGGCACCAAGGGCACAGCGCTCCGAAGGGAATTGCCCAGGCACCTGGATGCTGCCAGTCCCAAGGAGCTCAGGGATCCTGCAGAGGTATTTGATGATGCAGCACATTTCCCCAGACAGGAGCTTTGCAGTGCAGCGTGTTCACAACTGTTACGCTTCCCCTCTCTAGGACAGCCACCAACCCACAGCAGAAACCGTGGGCACAAACATCTCAGCTTAAAGCTGGGAACTGGATTTAGATCTTGGCCCCACACACAAAATTTTTAAAAAATCCTACAGAACAGAACAAAAAGAATGGCTTTGGGGAAAGCAAAATCATGCAGTCCCTCAGAAAAGCAAAGCTCATATCTTTGTTATGCTTTCTCAAGGGAAACACTTCATTAAGCTGAGTCCCTGAGCGCTGCTGCTCCAAACAGCTCTAAGCTCTGTGCAGCAAACTGCTGACAGTCTAAGGCCAATCACTCAGAACAAGTCACCCAGGTCCAAGAGTGGCTCCTTCTAGACCTAAAAGAGCTCTCCTAGTATCTGCTTACTCTTCCCCAATATTAAGTTCTCTGCCCTTGACTGCAGCGCTGCTGGGATAGAATAAATGCTTTTCCTTTCCCCCTGTGCTGGGAGAGTCAGTTTTAGGATGCTCAGGGCACCCCTGGGAGTGGTCCCAGGCTGATGCAGCCCCAGCAGAGGCTGAGGCCATGCATCAGCCCCAGCCACATTTGCAGAAATACCCCAATTAACGAGTCATGCTCAAGCAGAAACATCTGAGGCACTGAAAGCACCAGTGGGACGCCGGGTAGTTGCCCTGATGAGAACCATCCTTAGGAGCTACTTCTAGCATCGAGCTTTGCTTTCTCCCACAGCAGCAATGCTGGACCTCAGGCACGAGCCAGGAAAAATAAATAAATAAGTAGATAAATAAATAACCCACTCCTATCAGATGGGTGAAAAATTGTTTGGGGGGGGGAGGAGGTATTTGCTGTGCCTCATTCAGGCTTTGCTCCATACACTTCCTTCGTTTGTTGCTTTAATTAAAAAGAAATGTGCCGAGGAGAGCGCTCCAGCTTGCTTTTGTTCTTTTTGTGAATAACAGCTGGGAGAAGAACAATGGGGTTTACTGGTGCATAAAGAACTACCGGGAAAGCAACCAAGCCATTGGTGAGAACCACTAGTTAAAACTGTCAGCAGCATTTATATGGGTTTATGTGCTTACCCTCCATCCAGAGAGAGATTCCCCCAAATCCTCCCACCCACAAAGACTCGGGCCAGAACCCACCAGTGCCCCATGAGCCCAGGGTGACCTCTTAAAGTGTAACAGCCTTGGTGTTGTACAACATGTCAGAATTTGGCTTTCTGAGGTCCTAGCTCACCTGTAACTTTTTCCCTCCCCGTCCTCCCCCAGGATGCTAGAAGTTGTACAGTGTTTAACCTGGAATTGTTAGGAATTAAGATCATAATTGTTACTTATTACTATTATTATTATAAGAAGAAGGACATTGAGGTCCTGGAGCGAGTCCAGAGAAGGGCAACCAGGCTGGGGAAGGGGCTGGAGGGCAAATCCTCTGAGGAGCAGCTGAGAGAGCTGGGGGTGTTCAGCCTGGAGAAGAGGAGGCTGAGGGGAGACCTTATCCCCACCTCCACTGCCCTGACAGGAGGGTGCAGAGAGGTGGGCGCTGGTCTTTTCAGCCAGGGGACAGGAGATGGGACAAGGGGCAATGGGCTCAAGCTGCCCCAGGGCAGGGTCAGCTCAGATGGGAGGGAAAAGTTCTTCCCTGGCAGAGCTGTCAGGGCCTGGCACAGGCTGCCCAGGGAGGGGGCTGAGTCCCCACCCCTGGGTGTGTTTAACAGAGGGGTAGATGAGGTGCTCAGGGATCTGGTTTAGCACAGGACAGGGACGGTTGGACTTGATGATCTTAAAGGTCTTTTCCAACCTTGTGATTCTGTGATTATTGGGTAAATATTATGCAAGGCATGAATACACCTTTTCTTTTGTTCATTCTCCTCTGTGTGTTTCCCATCTTGCACGTATTGCCATAAACCCCAGATGTCCTGTACCCAGGAGCCATGTGACACAGCTGACATATCCCAGAGAAACATTTGTTCTAGCCTCCTTCCCCAGGCAGATGCAATGAAGCCTCTTGTTTCAGGGAGGCTGTTTTTCAGCACACGCTGCTCAGAGAAATCCCTAATCCTCGTTGCACAGCCTGGGAGCTATTCAAAGAAAAACCCTTGTGTCCACATGTGTGGTCAGTATTAAGATGCTCTTTTGGTGACCAGCACGCCCCATGGAGATGAGGGTAAAGTATATACAGGCCAGATATAGGCAAGGCAGTTTTTCAGATGTTTTATGAACCAGCTGTTTGAGTGTCTCCCCCACACACACCCCCAACTGCTCCCATGAGGTTTGGGTTGGGATATAATCCAGAAAAAAAAAAAAGGCATCCTTGAATTCCAGTTGAATTACCAGAGGTAGCAGAGCTTCAGGGGGCTTCAAAACACAAGGCGCTATGTCCAGGGCACCTTCTAGACTGTGAGACACAGCAGGGTCAGCAGCCACTGCCTCAGCTTTAGTATTACAAAGGTTTATGTTTTTTTATACATAAACTTGGCAGTAAGACAGGATCTGCTGCCAGGGGCAGGGTAGTTCCTCAGGAACACTCCCTGCAGCCCAGTATGCCATACACTTAAAATATACAGAGGCAGCCCACCTCCTTTGGAAAACAAATGTCTTTAATGCCACAGGAATAAGCACCAAATGATTCCTTTAGCAGAGCTGTACACCCACACACAGGAGTAGGACACAAGGTTACACCAGGCTGGGCAAAGGCGATGCCCGGGGAGCTGCTTGTTGGTGTTGCAGCACCAGCCCTTACAGAGGTAATCACACCTCACCGACTAAGAGCTTCCCTTTTCCTTCCAGGCCCCGCTGACCACTCATTACTTAAAAAAATTAAAGTAAATTAAAAGCAATTAAAGTAAAATAAAATAAAAATTTTAAAAGTCTTTATCTGCATTGTAACCCCATCAGTCCAAGAGCTCAGTGAGAGGCAGCTGGGGACATGGGGGTAAGAAATCCAATCCATCTCAAAGACAGGCTGGAAAGGTTTGATACATCCATGGGCTTCAGTGGGAGCTCGCTGCCTTCAAGTGTATGGGCATGACGGCCTCTGCTGGTAAAATGGGGTTGAGCCAAGAAAAATATTTCCCTAGCAAGTGCTGGGAGAGATGCTCAATCTATCTCCCACAAGCAGGTGAGCAGCAGTCCCTGGTCCCCAGGAGTGGCAGGTGTCCATCAGTGGGTACACGGTTGTAGACCCTGAGCCTTCAGAGGCATTGAAAGAGCAGCTGGTGCAGCCAGCTCAAACTCGGGTCTGGGGAAGCTGCTTGACTCGAGGTTGCATGAGAAAAGGGATAAAGCATGAGGGCTCTTATGCCTGGAAAACCAAACAAACCAACCCCTCCAAAAAAACAAACAAAAAACCAAACAAAAACCCCAACAAACAAGAATCTTCACCCCCCCCAAACAAAAAAAAACAACCCACCCCATCTCTTTCAAGAACATGTGACTGGAGTTGGGGGTTTTCAATCCCTGCCAAGATCAGGATCATTCTTCCACAGTGCAGAATGATGTCTCTCTCACTGCCCAAACAAGCAAGCACCAGAGCACATACCCCACCAGCATCGCTGGCACCTCCTGCAGCTCACCCACACCTCAGAGGACACAGCCCAGCAGGCGTTGCACATCACCTGCCTGGCTTCAGGTGCCGAAGGAGCTGCGGGAGCAGAGCTCAGTGTAGATTCAACACCCAAGTATTTCCCAGAGGTTTTCACCTGGATGACACTTCTGACTGAAATAAGGAGGTGCCGGGAGAGTGCAACGCACCCGCCAAGGATTCCCTGGGGCTGTGGTACGTCTGATTTGAGGGCTGTTGCCAGACATGTAGGATCTGCTCCAGATGCCCACAGCTGTAAGTAATCCATTCAGGTATAGTCACAGCCATGATTTCTTTTAAAAGCCAAAAGCCTGGGAAGAAACAGCATCTTCATGCTGCTAGCACAAAACAGATCCCCTACATGAACAAGGCAGGAGGAAGAGGTGCTCTTCTTTTTCCATTGATTTAATTCACAAGGTTTAAGCACTGCTAAGAATCAATTAGCAACAATTAAAAATAGATTGAACTGTGATTATGGCTGTGATTATGTGTCCTTACAAAGTCAAGCTGAGCCCACACGTACTCAGCAAATAGCAAGCAAAAAAAAGTATCTCTATTTGCAGCATTTTTTCATAAAGGGAGGGGTCTGGAAGATGAGAAGTCAAACCAAAGGAGCTGGGCAACATAGGTTTGGGAAGCATGTATCCAAGCCTCCTTACTCAAGGGAGTTCTACAACACGACAAAGAAGTGTTTGGGAAAGCGATAAGAAAGACCCACAGAGTTGAGGAATTTCAGGTGTATGTAGATACACTTGAATGCATAAGGCACTAAACAACTTAAAACATATTATTTCTGTTTAAACCAGCAGTGCAGCCAGCCCTGATGAAGGCATTAGCTACAACTACTAGTACCGCACACGGTTTCCTATCAAACAGGCTTCTTTGCTTAAAGACTAACAGTTTGTGTCTTGTTGGTTGCAGGGCAACGAGAGGTTCAGCCCCAAGACTGTCAATCACCTATTCCTTTTGATCAGGACAAACATTAGTCCCACCGCCAGAAGTGGGAAGAGGGATTGAGGACACCAGCCACTTCCGTACCGAGCACGGAGCAGCCCCACAGACCCCCAGGCTCCCTCATCGCCTGGCGCAGGAGCTATTTTAAGTTTCACCCAGGGGGCATCAAGCTACCTCCTCGCATCCTAAAACTTTCTGACATCTCTGTTCTGCCAGAGGGCTATGAAAGACATTGTTTCTTAAAAAGACCGTGACTCACAGCAGCTTTAAGTATTTCAAAGGACACTGTTCTTACCCCTCCCCTCTCCCAAAGATGAATGCCACAGATCACAATGAGAGGCAGCAGCAGAAGTGACTAAGCAGCAGGGATATGAGGAGAAAAGCAGCTATTTTCAGGCACTGCAGCAGGGGTAAAGAACAAAAAGCGTTCAGTTTTGCAAGGTGTAGAGCATGGTGAGGTTTCAAGCATGGGCAGAAACACTGAAATCAAAGGGATCAATCTACACTTGAAGCCCCACCTGGATCAGAGTACATCCAAGCAAACCCAAAAGCTTTGCTCCCACCACAGTGGCACAGAGCACATCACTGCTGCAGGTTCTCCCTGTGGAGCAGAAGCACAGCTCTGCTTGCTCCATACCCACCTCCTATGGCTCAAGAAACAAGCTATAGCACCAGGCACTACCTTCAGCCAGCCTCTCCCTTGACAAGGCACCTGGAAGGATCCAGGAGTGGGAATCTGAGCCTCTATCAAGCCACCTCATACCACCTTGATTACACCATCCCAGGCCCACAAGTCCACCATCCTGAGCTTCCTGCTTCTCAATCCACTACCACCTTCAGCAAGGACAGATGGACACCATGACCAACCCATCACCCATTTTCCCAGGCCTGATCTTTTTCAGCAGCATGGACCAAAAGATCCAGTGCACCCTCAGTAACTCTGCTGATGACACCAAGGTGCACAGTGCAGTCATCATGCTGGAAGGAAGAGATGCTATCCTGGACAGACTGGAGAGGTGGGCCTGTGTGAACTGCATGAAGTTCAGTAAGGCCAAGTGCAAGGTCCTGCACATGGTTTGGGCAATCCCAAGCACAGCTACAAGCTAGGTGGAAAACAGGAGGGGAGATTTAGATTACATATTGGCAAGAAATTATTCCTGGAGATGGTGGTGAAGCCCTGGCACAGGTTGCCCAGAGAAGCTGTGGCTGCCCCTGGATCCCTGGCAAGGTTCAAGGCCAGGTTGGATGAGGCTTTGGGCACCCTGGGCTAGTGGAGAGTGTCTCTGCTCATGGCAGGGAGTGGGACTAGATGGGATTTGAGGTCCCTTCCAACCCAAACAAGTCTGAGATTCCTACCGAAAGACCAGGCTGCATATTGACCCACCTTCTATCTACATCATGAGCAAAAGTGCTATAAAACAAGTTAGAAGCCAAAAGGGATGTTTAGGGAGCACTGAGTTGAACAAGCCTTCTGCCCATCATGTCACCTGAACTTGCCTTCTCTTTTAATGGTTGGAGGAGAATCCAAGAGGAAATGGGGACAGCACTGTGTAGCAGCATTAGCCAAGATGCACAAAAAGAGGATTTTTAAGGTTGGCTAGGAACAACAGTAAGATCGAGAGGGCAGGAAAGTAGACTGTCTGCTGTCGTTGCTTGGGCAGTGGTTCCTCAAAGAGGACTAGAGACTGATGCAGAAAAGATGGGAAAGGGAGGGGGAATTACCACCTCCACTTCAGCAAATCTCTCTTTTCCATGTCTCCACGTGGCATTTCCCCAGGGAATGGAGCCTTGTGCACAAGCCTACAGGACATTGTGGGGCAGAGCCAACCGCAGAGGAACTTGACCTCCCACATGTGCAAACACACTGCTCACAGTTGGCCAAGGAAAGAGATTCTCTCATGAATTAAGAGTAAAAACACCTCCTCCTTTGAAAAACATATTAATTAATGGCATTCATTAGGGAGCTAGCCAGGAAAGTAGGTAATTTAATTTCTCAAGTAGACAATGTCAGGAAAGATAATGGGCCAAAAGCCAGTGTTGCCAACAAGGTGAAACCTCTTTCATTTATTATCTGAGAGGTGGAGAAGTCAAGCGTGAATGTCAGAGTGTCACTAGAGAAACCAGATACACTGAGCAAGTACTAAATTACCCAAATGAGTCCATCATATCTATTACTGTCACACACCACCCGAGGGAGATGGGAAAAGTCTCCCAGCTCACCAGTGATGCCATGGGCCACTGATCTCTTGCAGGTGAGAGCCTTTGCTGGGCTAAACACCACACAGAGCTACTCAATGCTTTTAGAGAGAAGAAAAGCATACCAGCTAGCAATTTGCCCTGGGCAATCATAAGCCAATAAAAATTCATGCAACATTCCTCTAGAAGATGTTGATGCCCATGAAATTCTGATTTGACCAAGAGCTACAGAAATGATTTTAAATCCCCAGACTAGTTTACAGCATTAAGCGTCTGGGGAGGCTGGATCAGTTGTCCCTGCCAAGAGGTGACCCATCTGGGCTGTATTTGAGGAAAACAGTGGAAATATCAGGCCAGGTGACTCTCTTGCCATCTACATAAAAAGTGATGGAAACAATCAAGATTAAACATTTTGTCCTGCTTCTCTGGTTTTCTTCAAAACATACCGGGAAGATTAAATACAAATCAATCCTCACAGCAAGTAGTCAAGCCAGAAAGCTCTCCCAGACTCTGAACAGGTAACTTGGGACTTATAGAGATGATGGATTTTTTACAGCACTTGCCACAGCTGGTTTGTCAAAACAAGGATAGAGACAGAAGGATCTCAATGGCATCCCCTTCCTTGGGACAAGAGTTGAGTGTTTTCACCTTGGGCTGATGTAGCTTTCCCCTTCCAGAGACCAGAAGACTCCAAAGCACCAGATTTATCAGAGGGAGGCACCTGGACAGAATTAGAAGGTTCATTTTAACTTAGCAAGGCATGGTCTCAGCTCCAGAACTGCTTTATGGGAAGAAATTATTTTAAAATTTGGTTTTTTTCAAATTACAAACTTAGAAATGGCCAAAGACCACCAACAGAATCAGTCTAGGACACCATGGCACTTCAAAAAGACTTGGGGCTCTGGGGGAGAAGAAATAACCCACCACCCCCCAGATTTTAGAGGGTGTAAGACCAGTATGCATCTACTGGTTCACAGGCCACGCTGAGGTGTCCAAGACGATGCTCTTGCGGAGCTCAGAGCACATCCTCCTATGGACAGCAGAAGTAGACTGCCTCAAAACAAGCAAGTACAGGGCAGTTCACATTTCTTTCCCACCCCTAGAGAAATTTGAACATTTCTTCCCCCTCCCTCCCCTGCCACTCTGTTCAAGGTCACTCACACATTATTTTTTGCAATTAACGTGACAGTGCACCATTAAATTCTCCTAATTCATGAAAAGGACTGCACTATCGCGCTATATCCACCTGGGGAAACGTATTCTTTCATTTAGGACAGGTTTGAAATTACTTTTGGATACATCTAACACCTTTAAAATTGGAATTCAAGCAATTTCAATGAAACCCTGTTTGTTTTTTATATCCAGGAACGGAAACCCTATTCAGTACGTACCTCCAAGGGAAAACATTACTGTTATCCAAAATGGCATTAAGATTTAATACAAACAACACAGTAATTCAGCCTTTTAGAATTCAATAATGGCTCCTCTGATTTGACACATAGTGGAGCTGATTGCAAAACTACCATTAACTTCAGTGATTTGGCTGCAAGCTTCCTGACAAATTCAAAATTACATCCAAATCACACAACATCATTTATTATGATGTAAGCTATTATGCAGTAAATTAAAAATCAAACCTAACAGATGTTCCTACAGCTCTGTTTACTTAAAAGTTGCACAACTAAAGAACGTTATTTTTAATTTTTTTATTTAAACCTATGCTCAGGCTACCAGCTCCAAGTACACTTAATATTTCACAGAATCACAGAATGACTTGGTTGGAAAAGACCTTTAAGATCATCAGGTCCAACCACTCCTGTTCTGTGCTAAACCAGATCCCTGAGCACCTCATCTACCCCTCTGTTAAACACACCCAGGGGTGGGGACTCAGCCCCCTCCCTAGGCAGCCTGGGCCAGGCCCTGACAACTCTTGCAGGGAAGAACTTTTCCCTCCCATCTGAGCTGACCCTGCCCTGGGGCAGCTTGAGCCCATTGCCCCTTGTCCCATTTCAAGCACCCTCCTGTCAGGGCAGTGCAGGCGGTGATAAGGTCTCCCCTCAGCCTCCTCTTCTCCAGGCTGAACCCCCCAGCTCCCTCAGCTGCTCCTCAGAGGATTTGCCCTCCAGCCCCTTCCCCAGCCTGGCTGCCCTTCTCTGGATTCACTTGAGGACCTCAATGAAGGGCCCAGCATTGCACACATCACTCAAGGTGCAGCCTCACCAATGCCGAGTACAGGGGCAGAATCACCTCCCTATTTCAGCATATTTAATGAAGAAAATTGCATATTTAATGCAGATGGTATGATCCCTAAGAGAATTTAGGGCTGACAGCAAAGCCAGTACCACTGCTGGCATTGGAGAGCAGGAGTGTTTGCGGAGTTCAGGCCCACGTTGAGATGATGACCATAAACACACAGACCCCCATGCATGCCCCCCAACTTGAGCAGAGTTAAGCTTCCAAGAGCATTCCTCTGTGAGATCCTCATATGCAAGACCAGAAAAGCAGCAACAATGAAGTCCTGCAGTACAGAGCTCGTGGTTGAATTCAGAGACACTTGCAGCAAACGTGCCCTCACCTCCCTCAGTAAGAGATAAGGACCTAATTCAGTGAGCCCAGAAGGGCTCAAGTGCTCAGCTCTTCAGATGCTGCCAAATTGTCTCTGCAGCCATCACTGACTTCCTCTCCTGCACACCCACAACCTCCAGGAAGACTGCAGCAGGACTGCCAAAATACTGCTCAGCATCCCCACACTGCCTCTGACCCTCCTGCCCCAGGGCATGAAGAAGCTGCACAGCCCAAGGGGTCCGAGCACATGCCCTGGCAGTAATGCCAGAGACAACTGTGGTTTATACCTTCAATACAACAACACAAACCCTCTTTTAAGAGAGTCATTAGAGATCTAATCAGAACCAGAGAATCCTGTGCACTCTGGTCCCCAGATAATGGTGGTGGAGGAAACGTTTCTATTTGTTGTTTCATATCTGCTCTGCAGTTACTGATCAGAGTTCCCAGCTGAGACAGAGCCATTGCTGTGCTGTACACTGCAATAACCACATGCAGAGGAAAAGCCCTTGCCCCAGGGGCTCTGGGTAGGCAGGAGAGACACAGAGCCAATAGGAAAAGATTAAGAGCATGGACACAATCACTGTGCAGGGCACCACAGCCCAGCTGGGGGTATCTCCTGACTCCATCACCTGCCCTGCTCCAGTAATCACAGCATCACCAGCAACAACGTGTACCAAAACCCCAAAGTTTACCATGCCTGCATCTTCCTGCTCATGTGCATCCACCCATGGATGCTCTTCACAAACAACTCAAGAAGTACTCAAGAAGTGGTGGCTCACAGACAAGCTGATCACAATGACCTGTAAGGCTTCCAACATCAGAGCAGGAAGATTCTCAGCCCACCCCAAACAGTAGTGGGAAGAAACCCACAGCTGGATTTGTCATGGACTTGGAGACTGAGTGGGTTAAGCTGGGACTAGACTTGCTGAAGACTCTGGTGTCTTTCAACCCTCCATTCTCAAAAATAATCATTTTGAGAAGGTGATGAATACAGTGGCGTGTCACAGAACAAGTCATCAATGGCCCAGAGCACATCATCCTGGCATCAACTTCTCAGTGTTGTCTGGCTTGATGACACTTAACCATTCCCAGAGCCTGATCCAGCAATTTTAATTTTTTTTTTTTTTTTAAACACAAACAGTGTAGCAGCACTTGCCCCACCAGCAGGCTTGTCCCCACCCTGGACCTGGTCACAGAAGGGTTTGTATTGGAAGGGGCCCCTAAAGGTCATTAGTCCAAGCCCCACCACCATGAGCAGGGACATCCTCAACTAGATCTGTTTGCTCAGAGATACATCCAGCCTGACTTTGAATATTTCCTGGTGACAGAATGAGATGTTCACACAGACCAGTGGCACAGCTCACCTACCACTAGCCAGAGCCGTGCAGGTGAACACTTTGATGCAGATGCAGGCCTTTCACATCAGCAGCTCACCTAGCAAGCTGCAAGTCCTCCTTTTCCTGCAGGCCCAGCTGCTGCCCTGTGACACACATGTCCATGCACCTAACAGGGCTGCCCATATGGGGATTATCTCACCTTAATGTGTGCTATAGGTGTCCACACACCAGCAACCCGCCCCATATCTTTGCCAGGGTTGTTGGATGACTGCTGAGACATCTCCATACACAGGGATGAATCCTACACAAGAAAATATGAGAGCAACCCTGGATTTCCCAAATCCAGGGCATGCAGGAGTGCTAATGAAGAAATTGTGATGCCATGGTCATCTAAATAAGGGATTGCTTTCTGCCCATCACACATCTCCACACTGTTCTCCAACCTAACAGTTGCTGTACAAATTGGTTCCTTTTCCTCACAGACAGGGTGACAGCCCATCACAGATACAAGGCTGGCAGCTTAGAGTAGCTGCTCTGGTCACAGCCAGGCACAGCCAGCAAACCTAGTAAACAAAGAAAGCCAAAAATTCTACAAATACTTTGCACACATCTGCTAGCACCCACTGGAGGACCCGTAGTGACACAGCTACTTTCAATCTCTAAGTCCCAGAAAGCATAATTAACAGCTCTTGGCAGACAGGACCTCGAAGAGGGAAGGTCAAATGTCTTGCCAAAAGTCTGAGGTAAAAACAAGGTCCTTTTTTCAGTGTGTGACACTGTCTCAGCTGTTAAAGACAACTGTTTGTTGGCACAGCACCGTGGAAGTGAAGCACACCAAATATCTGGCATCTTCCATTCCAGGTTTGGGTCTTTAGCACAATGCATCAGCCATTGATCAAGCACAGATGAAAGTCCTGTGCATTAACCCTGGTCTAGGAGAGATCGGAGAGGATGGGCAGCTGAGAACAGCTGCAAAACTTCTGGGTTTTTACTTCCTTTTAAAAGAAAATGTAAAAAAAATAATCAAACTGTGGGGTTTTTTTGCAGTCCTGTATAAACTTCAAACACTAATCATCTGCAGAAACTTTATGACATGGGTAAGAGTTGAATTTCTGAGACATGTTGACTGGCAGCAACCAAAGAAAGCCTTTTGCATTGTGTTTGTAGACTTCTACAAACCCCATCTAAACCATGATACGGGTTTTCAAGTGGTAATTGAGTCTCTTTACATACACATGGGCTGAATGACTTTATTTTTCTCTTTTTTTTTTTTTTTTTATTCCCACCAAATCTCTGAGTCACCCCGGTAGCATTGCCTACCTCTCATAATGCCAACATCATCCTCTTCCCAAGGATCTTTATCTTGAAGGAGAACTAAGGCTTTGCAGCACACAAACTGCTCAAGACAGGCCCTGAAAGAATGTCAGCTTCTGGCCAAAGTTTCTTCACTCAGATGGGGTTTTTTTTTGCTTCGATTCTTGTATCAGCAATAAAATTATCACTTTTTTTTCTCTCTCTCTAAGAGAATTAGTTTAGAAGACTTCTGCCTGGGAGGATTAGAGAGATTGTTGCAAGCTGCCAAGAAACAAGAGTGGAAGTGTATATACGTGTGTCTGGGAAAGGGTAAAAGTAAAATAATTGAGGCTGAACTTGCCCAGATAACACCAAATAAATACAAAACTTTCTATTAAGCTGACATAAAAATAGAAAAGCTCTCAGAGTTACAGGGATCCAGACCTAACCCAAGAAATATTAATACCCCTTATCTGTCTGGGCCATGGATTTAGTCTCAGGCTGTCAGAGCTGATCTAGTTATTTCCTGCAGGACTCACTGCTTGCTGTGCCTTATCTGAACACGGCTGTAAGCATGCAAATAACTTCCCCAAAATGCACCACACCAGTTTCCTCCCCAGATATCTGCTATGTTATGTGTTCATAGGTCACTCTGTCACAGCAGCACAAGTGTCCTCCCTCTCATGATGGTGAGCAAGCATCAAATGCTCAGGTACATAAGGAACATCAGGGAAACGGGCACTTGGCCCACCCTGAGCTTTATCTCTGAGCCTGACTGATTCCCTGCCCTCTCTGAAACCAAACCACCCTCACCATTACAAATCTAATGCGCCACACAGAGATAAAGTCCTGCATCAAGACTAAACACGCTTGGCCACCTCCTGCCAGCAGGGCAACTAATAAATGGTATTACAGGACAGGTGAACAGCAGTCCAAGTTTGACTCCTATTTGCACCATCAAGTCTACCTCTCATGGTGAACAGATGGATTTTGGTCTAGAAATCCCAGGTCCTGCTGCTCATACCAGGTTGGGACTGGTCAGACTGTATGTCAGCATTCACGCCTGTAGTTAAATCTTTGGGTTTCAACAACAAAGCTTCCAATATTGGAGAATTCAGCACAACCACAATAACAATTCTTCATCTCCCTCGTGATTATCTCCCATGCCTGACTTCAGCTTCCAACAACATCCTTTCTATTGATGCCTACAAGACTGGAGCAAGGCTGACTCCCTGGGTGCCCAGGAAAGCACGAACACATAGAGACCATGCTGAGATAAACTAACATGCATGACTTGCTGTTTTTCAGGCACATTCCCAAGCTTTTCACTATTCTTGTTTCAACTCTCAGCATTTCATGCACTTAACACTGAGACTATTACAGGGGTGTTATGTCAGAGCCACATGGGGGGTTGTTCCCACTCAGGGACTCCTATTTCCACAGGAACCCTTCCCACCACAGTAGGAGTTCATGCTGAACCTCTTCTCATGACTGTGGGCTTGTTTCATGCTACTGCAGGTATTGAAGATCAGCAGAGGTTTTTTTCCCTCATATTATAAAATGTAAATTGAGAGTCAGAAGTATCTACCCAGCAGCCTAAACTCAAAACACAACCTGCTGAACCTCCTGAGGTGGTTTTGTGACAGCCCTGACATACTTTGTACATGGAAACACCTGGGCAGAAATCCCCACTGCTCCATGACATAGCATCAGGTACACAGCTGTTAAGAAGCAAGCAAGCAAGCAATGGTTTTCATTTTTCCATGTCATTAGCTTCAAAATTAGATTCCTGGGAATGCTGCATTAAACCAAATCCTCAAAACCCACCTACATAATCATAAATACATATTGTGTTCCTACACAGCTAGCTCCAAGAACAAGAGGGTGACAGTTACTTGTATATTCTGTTGTTGCAGTTTTGCGTAGTTGGCTACTGAGAGAGGGCCAGGTCTGGCAGAAAATGGCTGCTGGTATCCTCTGCAGGCCTGCTTATAGCGCCTCTGAGAATCACATATAGGAGACAAAGACTCCACCAGTACATGCAGTGCCAAGAAGGCTGCAAAGTTTGGCCCATTAAGGGCATTGGGATGTATATTTGCATATAAATGTAAGCAGTTGACAGACACAAAAGGCCAAGAAGGCTGGGGGAGGAGTAGGCGCCCAGGTACCCGAGAGAGAGTTTGCTCCTGCAGCCCGAGCTGAAGCACGTAGCAGGTGGAGAGGACCCATGGAGAAGGCAGAGACCCGACCTGCCCGGTGGAGAGGCTCCACGCTGGATGGAGCCAGCGGAGACATAGAGAAGATGCCGTGACTGACGTTGGGATGAGCCCCTGCCAGCACAGGCGACCTACAGAGATGAGCCAAACAGGTTTGCTGGAGGAGGCATCATAGCCCTGTGGAGGACTGGGACTGAGAGACACTGGGATTTGTTGCTGCCAGCCAGAGCAGAGATGAAGCCCGGTGGGAAGAGAAAGTTCCTGGAGGACTGGCTCTCGTGGGTGAGATCCTAGGGTGCAGCAGGGGGAGGCTGTGTGGGATGGATGCCCCCATCCCGGCCGAGAAGGAAACCATCTTGCAAGGGACTGACCGAAGCCCCCATCTCCTAGTCCCTGCCCCCCTGTCCTGTGCTGCGAGCAGGAGAGGGGAAGAAGGGAGCAAAATCATGGCTGAAAGGGAAGTCTGCTTTAGAATGGAGGGGTGGGGGGAAGGTGTTACGGAGACCCCCATTTCCCCAGTCCCTGCCCCTCCTGGGCTGCGACTGGGAGGGAAGAAGGGAGCAAACTTCTAACTCAAGCCTGCTAAGGAGGGAGTGGTGGGGGGAAAAGTGTTTGCCTGGTTTGCATTTGTTTCAAGATTGTTGGTTGCACTCCTGACTCTGGTTCTTTCACTGTTTCTCTTTAGCGCAGTGTAATAAATTAGATCACTTTCTCTCCTGCACTCTGTGTTGAGTCTGTTTTGCCCGTGTCAGTAACGAGTTTGCCTCTTGAGCCGCCCAATTATATTTTTTCTCCCCTGTCCAACTAAGAAGGGGAGTAATAGACTGATTTTGGTGGGCGTCTGGCCTTTGGCTAGGGCTCAACCACCACATCTGTCTGTTAGGAGAAAGGGATGCAGAAAAGAAAGCTTTCTATGTACCTATACATGTAAGCATATTTTGGTGGTTTGACACTGACTGGAGGCCAGATGCCCACCAAAGCTGCTCTGTCACTCCCCTTTTCAGCCAAAAAGGAGAGAAAATAAATATTCAGAGACTCAGTAGCTGAGAAAAGGACAGGGAAAGATCATTCCACAATCAGCATCACAGGCAGAACAGACTCAGCATGGAATAAGAAAACTCTCTAATTGATGACACTGCCCTGCACCCCCAGTGACACTAGAGTTGGGTGATGAGAAGTACAACCAGGTTGTAAAGTGTAAAGCACCTCCCCCCATCCCTCCCTTCTTCCCAGACTTCACTTCAGTCAGGAATTCACTCCCTCCTTCTTCCCCCCATTGTGGCATGGGAGGGGCAGGGACTGGGGGAATGGGGGTTTCAGTCAGTTCCTCACCAGTTGTTTTCCTTCTTAGCTGGGGGGAATTCTTGGGGGAGGGGAGATTCCTTACACCCTTCCCTTGCTGCACCATGGGGTGCAGTCCTTTCTTGTCAGGGTGTCAGCTCCTCAACAATTGCCTCAGCACAGCTCCCTTCCATGGGGTGCTGACCTTCAGGTCCAGACTGCTCCAGCCACAAGTCACAAGTCCCGCAGCACACCTGCTCCAGCATGGGTTGGTCTCTCCACAGGCTGCAGGTTTTGCTGCCAGGAGCTTGCTCCAACACGGGCTTCCCACAGAGTCACAGTGTCCTTCAGGTGTCTCCACCCACTCTGGCGTGGGGTTGTCCGCACATGGGATCTCTGCTCCCCATCATCATCCATGGGCTGCAGGGGGACAGCCTGCTTCACCATGGTCTTCTCCACAGGCTGCAGGTGGGGTCTGGGCCTTTTCCATGGGCTGTGGGGACACACCCGCTCCACCATGGGTTTCTTCAGGGGCTCAGGGGCATCTTTCTCTCCCCCTGGGGCGCCTCCTCTCCCCTTCCCTGCCCTTGGTGCCTGCACAGTCTCTCACCCCTTCTCACTCCCTTCTCTGGGGCACAAAGCAGCTGCTTGGGGTTGTTTCTCCTCAGGGTGATTCCCAGAGGCCCTGTGACCGTCACTGATGGGCTCGGCCTTGGTCAGCAACAACTCCAGCCTTGAGCCAGCTGGTGTTTGCTCTGTGGGGCCTGGGGGAAGGCTCTCTCTGCTGCTTGCAGAAGCTGCCCCTGCAGCCCCCTCCTCCACCAGAACCCAGCCACACAAAACTAAAACACATATACAACACACATATATGCACACGGTGAGTATACAAGCAACTGAAGCACATACACACGTAGAAGGGAGACTAAAAGTGCCCCAACCCAGCCAGCACTGTCTTTGCAATTGGCTACAGCTCATGAAGGATGGATATGAACCAGCAAGGCAGACATACAGCATCTTGCATGTGAAACAATCAGCTACAAAATAAAAAAGAGCCACAGAGGGCCCCATTATGAGAAGGGATGAGGAGGGAAGTGTTACTACCAAATGTCCTCAGTCTGGGAGTTATGAGTCATAACCCGCCCAAGATCAGCTCTGCCCACTAATTGAACTGAAAAGCCAACAGAAAGCTCTCTAATTCCCAGCCTTTTCTAGGGTCAAAGGCTCAGTTCAGGAGGCACTTCTGCAGTGACCAACTCTAAGCATGTAATTAGACCCACAGGGTAAAATCCCAGCCTCGGTGCCAAGCTCTTACTGAACTCACCTGAGGCCAGGGTTTCTCCTCTTGGACTTTGTGGGCACTTGGAGGCTTCCCTGAAATCAGACAGGAATTCCAGCTTTGTGCAGAGGAACCGTTTCCACAACTTCTTTCCATTCTCTTCGCAAAGAAGCTGCACAAAGTTTCCAAATGTTGGCGTCCTAAACTGAGGCATGTTTTGCGCTGTTTTCACCAGGGCTGAGACAACTCCAGCTCCCACCTTTCAGACCCATCCTGCCACAAGCCAGAACCATTGCAGCCAGGTGTGGATCTCAGCCTTAGCATCTCAGGGGTGGCTTCTTGTGATTTGATTCCAGACTTAATGTCATCAACCTATCAGAATAATTATCGCCTTCACCCTAAACCTGTCAGCAGTCTCACCAGAGCTAGCATGTGCCAAACTAAGCAGCCCTTTAAATGCTATGAAGTTTGCTGCTGCCTCCTTCACAGGGAGCACGATGCTCTTCTTAGCACAAAAGATACATAGACACTTGATGCTTTCAACTGTTTGACTACAAGGCAAAAAGCTTTCCCTCTTTTATTTAAGCTCTTCAAGTCAGAAAGTTTTCTGGGAAAACTCCCCAGGACAACTCTGGCTGATGTTTTCTTCAAAGGGCATCAGCGCCTGGCAGGGCAGCCTGTGCATTCCCAAAGGGCTCTACACAGAGCTGAGGATGCACCTCCCCTTCATCATCCGTTGCCGTGACACGGAACAGTCACCAAGATATTTAAAACCCATTAAAAACAATAAAATCCCTGCCTTGGGGTCATCAAGCAACAAGTGATATTTTGTGGAATCCTAATTTCTGCCACACATCTAATCTAACCTATCATCAAAGGGTGATTTTATCCTACCTGGACCACAGCACGTCGGTGACTAGGACAATACAACACTCTTCTTCTTCCACTCATTTCTTGTGTTCCAGGCCAGCACCATACCTTTAAGCCTCAGGCCACAAATCCAAATTAGGGGTTACAGTAGTGACATGAGAGCTGTGCAAGAAAGAAGGCACTGCTCCAAAATGCAGCACTATGTGGTCTCCAAGATAAAGTTGTACATAAAGTACAAATCATGCCTTTATTTGAAAGACAGATGATATGAGAAGCTACAAAGTGGAATAATTCAAATATATAGCTAATAAAGAGCTTCTGAAAGTGTAACTCTTCTTGGTCTTTTGACAGAGATTTTTAAGATTCACCAGCACACTGGGTCACATGGAAATAAATAAAAAGAAGTGAAGCAGGGAAAGCACAAAAGGCTCCTCACCTTGTACCACCATGATTTTATGCATTTCAGCCCTTATTGCCTGGATCACATCATAGAATGATTTAGGTTGGAAGGAACCCTTAAAGACCATAGAACCATAGAATGGATTAGGTTGGAAGGGACCTTTAAGGGTCATCTAATGCAACACCCCTGCAGTGATCAGGGACATCTTCACTAGATCAGGTTGGTCAGAGCCCCATCAAGCCTGACCTTGAATGTCTCCAGGGCTGGGGCCTCCACCACCTCTCTGGGCAACCTGTGCCAGTGATCTACCACCATGCTATTGAAGAATTTTTTCCTAATATCCAACTTAAATCTCTCCTTTTCTAGTTTAAAACCATCACCCCTTGTCCTGTTGCTGCATATCCTTGGGAACAATTCTTAAGATCATCAACTCCAACCCTCAACAGTCCATATTATTTAATTTCAAATATCAAACATTAAACCTCTTGCTTCATACTGCAGAAGTTTCACCTACATACCACCACCCCCTCAACCACATAGATTTAAGAAAGCTTATTATAACCATAATCTATCAAGTCATCAAGTAAGTTTTGGTTTCCCACTTATTAATTTGTATAAATTCAGTTCCCTTAACGGTGAAGATGTGGAAGGGGATTGAACTTGTGTGAAGGCCACTCTGCTACAATTTTACCCAATTTACACATATTCTTACCGATATCCTCCACCTATACTAAAAAGCAGCACTAATTTCTGATCACATCTTCCCTCTTGTAGAGGGCAAGGTTGGGAGGCTTCAAAAAATTGGCCCCGCTTTAGATTTTCTACCTGACTGCCAAATACTCGTATCTGGCTCAAAGTAAACAGGAGGTGTTGTGGTATTTCTCTGCTTCAAGAGTTTTTGTCTGCATGTTTTAACAGAGATAAAAAAAATACTCAAGGTAACATTTTTTCTTTTTCTCTGCAATTACGGCAGAGGAAAAAAAAGTCACAGCACAACTTTTAGGTATACCTCTTCCACTTTGTGGAAGAAGGGAAAAAGGAGTCTGTGTGCATCTAGATTTCAGGGTGTAGAAGACAGAAAGGTGAAGATCATTACCGTACCAGCACACCCACCAGCAGACTGGAACGTCTTCCCCCACCACATGGTGACTTCTCTTGCTCAAGTTGTGATCAGGCTATTCCCTTCTTCAGCTGCTGGTTGCAGAGGACTTGCTTCCCAAGGTCTCAGGGGTCCTCCAGCAGATGGACTGGCCCAAAGCAGGCAGGAGGGGAATGAGGGTATTTATGTGCCAAAGGCCGTCAACTGAGAGCCCTGCTAGAGTTAATGAGGGCTTTAAAAAAATATGAAGCCAGCAAGGACCTATCGACCTCTGAGAGATGGTGGAGAGATGAGAACATGAGGAGAACAAAAGGAAAAATAAAAGAATAACTAATTGCGCATTAGGCGGATGCTCTGTCATTGCAAGCTTCACCTGTAATTTCATTTCTGCTGTTTAACCCACCTTGACTTTCTCAGTATGCTACAGACCAGGTCCATTTTATCCTTCTGCACTACGGAGGAAAAACCCTCCAGCTTCTGACTTTTAACATCAGACCAAACCACAGTAAAATCCCTTTCTCAAGGCAGAGGCCAGCTTGATTTGATGGAGTCTATCCCATATAACTGAGAATATCTCCAGTCCCAAAGTTAAATGGCCCTTAGGTTTTTATTTTGCTTCTCAGTATTCAGACTTGAGCACAGATTTCCTCCCTCTTTCACAGGCATGTTCTACTTGGGCAAAGGAACAAGGGGTGGCAGGGAAGAGCCATGGACAATGTCCAGCTTCACCTCTGCTTGGTGAAAGGGCAGGTCACCACTGCTTTCAAATGGAAACAAAGATCAGTAGTGCAGAAGCCTTAGGAAGATGTGATCCAGAAACCCTGGTTTGAAGACACCATCTGCAGTTCCTAACTCACGTTGCAATTCACCAGAGGCACTTTCTTTTGAAAAAGGAGAAGTTTTCACTGTAATTAAAATACTACATAAAGAGTTACGGAGCTGGTTTCGCAAAGATCTGGCCATGGCTGCAGGCCAACAGCAAACTAGAGCAAGCCATGTCTCATGAAGTCTCTTTGGAACATTTTAAGACTTAATGTTGAGCTTCAAAGACATTGATCATCTCAGTGCTCCATTGAGATGGTGGTATGGGGGTTGCTGGGGGAGTTTCAGACCAAGCACTGCAGGTTTGCAATGCAGGGTGGACCAGCAGGTCCCACCCAGGAAAGGTCACCCACAGCAGAGCATACCTTAGAGAGAAAATACTGAATTAAGGCCTTGTTTCAGTTTACTTATTGTGAGGGCAAAGCACTTTCCCACAAGTGGTTGTTTATGAACAGGCCATGGGTTTTCTGAGCTTGTGTATAGGCGAGCAGGTACCGACGTTGTATTTGCTTTATCAGCTTTTGTAAACTCAAAAAGACCAACCTTGAAACAAATAAAGAAGCCAGTTAGTGAACTCAGCCTCTCCAAAGAGCTAAAAGAACCAAAAGTTTGTTGTTGTTTTAATTTTTAATCACAAGTTCAAAGCCTAATGAATTCACAAGTTAAAGGACAGATGGGAGGCATGTTCCAAAATCCAATCTGAGCTAGGCTTTGGAGGTTAGAAAAAGTAAGATATACCACAACATAGACTTTCTAGAGAAATGGTGCCTGGATAACCTGAATCCTCTCTCTGATTACTGACCATTTTTAAAGGCACGAAAATGTGACAACTCTCATATCAGCAAGTTAGTTTGTCACAGAATAAGTTGTCAAATGGAAATAAACTTAATTCAGCTACAGAAAGTATGGATTATTCAAACATCATTGTGCAGAGAAGGGGAAACACATTTTTTTCTGAAAGGAGAATAAATGAGATGGAATCAGATGGAATCCCAGGGTGCAGGGGGTGTGTGAGAGAAAGACATGGAACTTACAAAAAAATTTAAAATTACAAGTTTAATCAATATGAAGGAAAAGTCTTTCCATTCCTTCAGAGTGAAACTATGAAGCTATAAGGAACACCTTCCTTCTGGGGAGAGGCTGAGGGAGCTGGGCCTCTTTAGCTTAGAGAAGAGGAGACTCAGGTGTGACCTTCTTAATGTTTATAAATATGTAAAGGGCAAGAGTCAGGACAACAGAGCCAGGCTGTTCTCAGTGATGGTAGTGATACGAAAAGGGGCAGTGGGCACAAGCTGAAGCAGAGGAAGTTCCATGGGAACATAAGGAGGAACTTTTTCCCTGTGAGGGTGATGGAGCCCTGGGACAGGCTGCCCAGAGAGAGTGTGTAGTGTCCTACTCTGGTGACATTCAAACCTGCCTGGATGTGTTCCTGTGTGATTTAGTCTGGGTGATCCTGTTCTGGCAGGGGTGGGTCCTGCCAGGACTATGCTCCAGGCATAAGGAGCAGCTTAAAGTACATGTACTTAGTCTCTCCACATCATCCTTCTCACAGACTTCCTGTCTGACCATCAGGTCGGGTTAGGTTCTTTTGCTTTTTCAGGTGTTTTTCATATCAGTCCACTGCAGGTGATAATGACAGGAAAAAAGCTACTCAGGTGCTACATTAATATCCTCATTGAACAAAAAATTCATGCTTGGGAAAGTTTTAAACACAATTCATTTATCATCCCTTTATGCTGGCAACATTTATGTCTCCTAGATACATCCCAATTAGCAGAGGAAACTCCTGAAAACCAAAAGAGCCTACAGACTACTCTTGTTCAATCCAGAAAGCAAGGTAATGGTGGGGTGGTGGTTGACTGTGTGAGCATCAACACTGTTGCAATCTTGAGCTGTTGAATTCAGCAAGGAGCAGAGGACCTGTGCTGCACCACCCTCATTTACACAGAGCACCCACCTAAATCCAGTACATCCAAAGCTGTTTCACACACAACCAGCACTGGGCTCCATCAAACACAAGCACCAGTTTCTTCAAGCTGTAATCAAACAGCTGTAACGGTGATTGAGGTGATTGCCCTTATGGGCCTCAGGGCTTCCTGATGAGCACAGGAAGAGATACAGAAAAGTCAAGGACATGTCACTGGAAAGATGAAGGAAGGGAAGACATGCTTAGAGCAAGGAAAACAATGCAAGGGTGGTGAGCAGGAACACCATCAGCCTCAAACACAGGGAAAGTTACAAATCATGACCAGAAACTTCTCTGCACTGCACTCTGCTGTTTCCCTTCCCATGGCTTTTCTCAGCCTGGGCCTTGCTTCCTCACACCAGAGGCAGTGGAGACCTTGCTACTGATTCAATGCAATATAATAATGCTGAATAGATCAATGTAGATGTAGCTTGAGACAAATAATATAACTTTAATTTGTGTATTTTAAGAATATATTTGTTTTGGAATATGGCTGTAACTGTGTGAGCTGTTTCGTGAAAGCAGCTACAAAACTGAGCCATAACAGTGCAACAGGAGGAGATAGGGAAGTCATAAATAATGAGACTAACGACCAATTAGGAGATAGAGTATATCTTGTTTTCTGCGAAAAGGAAAGTGTTTTTGAGCTCAGATAACCACAGAGAAGAAACATAAAGAGCATGTGCTGAGAGCAAGGAAGACATCCAGCCTTCATCCCTGAAGACCACCAGAAGACCCCCTAAGTGTCACTGAGCATGCTCTATCTGGGAGGAATTAATATAAATGACTTCCTGGAAATAATTTGCATAACCCTGCCTTTTCTTAGAAATTACAATGAATATATATAGTTAATCTGTATAAATAGGAGAAATTTGGCTTTAATCGGATCACACATTTGGAGGAGCGATCCCCTGTGTGCCCAGTGCTGCAGTAAAGAATACCTGCTTAATAGTCAGCAAGGCTACTGAGTCTTTATTACAGCTTTCCAAGGCATCACTACACTGATATTTGGAGTTAGACTTCAAGCCAATGATGCTCCCACGCTCCCCACAGCCTATTCCAGCCTGTAATTTCACTTTGAAGAAAATCAGAGTAATCAAGTCTCACACCAACAGGTTTCTTCGGGTGATTATATATATATAATTCATATATATATGATTTCTGGACTGTGTATTTCAAAGGTATTAACAAACTCCAGTGGGAGTTTGAAGATTAACGTTGCCTCAGCCACTGTTGATCCGATCGCCTTTGGTGTGAGTGTCTTCCCCTGTTTTCCCTTCAAGTCCTTCTGAAGAAATCCCTAGGAAACATGTAAGACATATCTCTGCGTTATAAATAAAGCAGCAGCATTAATACTTAAAGTACTTAATAACCATCTATCTAGCTATGGCAATAGAGCAAACTAACACTCCAAAGTCCTGATTTGGATCTCGCTTACACTGGTGTTACAGCACTAAAACTATTGGTTTCAGTTGGGTCGTTTACAGGCGAAGAGCTGAGGTTGGCCTGACCTTGCAACGCTCTGGTAAGTACATGGCAGTAACAACAGATCTGGAGTCAAAAGGAGTTTGCCACCGGTTGCAACAGTAGCATAGTGTAAATAATACATGGATATTAGAAAAGCAATTACGTCCCAATATCAGAGCCCATATCATGCACGCATACAGCTCTGCAACTCAAGCTGGCTCTGTGGGGATGAATGCCCTTTCTAAATTACAGCGTTACAGACCAATGAGATACTCACTTTGCTTCTGTAGTTATGCAAAACAGGAGACTGCTACGAGTTTCAGGTCATCTGGATTTTTAATTTTTTTTTTTTTTAATAGACCTTTAAGGGCATGAGTTCATCCTTCAGAGAACACAAGGCCTGGCCTTGGCCTTGGCCTTGGCCGTGACCTTAGCCTTGGCCTTGGTCTTGGCCTTGGCCTTGGTCTTGGCCAAGCACAGTATGTTTTTGCTCTAGTCTCCCGGGGTGATGCAGAGGAGGGAGAAGAAAAGCAGGAAGACAAACGCTCAGGAAATCTGTGATTATTATGATGGTATTTTGGTGGAACAAAATACATACCTGGACTAAGATGGTAAATCTGGGATGTGTTTTTGCAAATGGCCCTGGCAAGGGGCTCACCCATAGGCTCTACGCTGGAGATGCTTCAATTTAGGAGACATTATTTTCCTGCTAAGTACTGTTGCCTTGTATTTGCAGGATGTGCAGGCTCAACTTTTCTCTGTCTCTGTTTTTCCACCTATAAACTGTGAATATAATTAATATACAGCTAAGTTCGTTAATGATACCCAGGTAGTTGGACATCAACAGCCAAAAGAGTGCTCACCTCTTCATTTGCCAGGGCTTTCCCACTTGTGTTTGTTTCTCAAAGGGTTAACAAGCAAGACCTTGACCTCAGCTTTGGGCAAAGCCATTTGCTACTTGGCTGAGATCTCATTTGCCACTCGAAGATGATGACAGATGACATAGCCCTCTGAGATGAGACACACGGAGTCTTCTTGTGTAAAGAATTGGGCTTAAAAAGAGATGGTTGAAGGTAACAACCCAACCAGATCCACCTGAGTCTATGTGATTCATGGTTAGATTGACCTAATCAAATACCCGTGCCTCATAGCAAGCCCCTTTAAAAAGCCAAAATCGCAAAATCGTGGTATAACATTATGCCACAGAAAACAATAAGATTTTCTATCAAAATAACATTGGCTAGGTTAAGGAGGCAATTTACTGTCTTCTGAAGCATCCACTGTAAAAACATGCATTTGTTTGCTCATGGAATGTGTGGCATTCACTTTATCTGCTGGTTATTAGTATAAAATTAATGATCAACAGACTAATAGATGAAAAAGTTCTTAAGGCACAGGTTAATTAATGTATAGGTTAATTAATCTTTTGCTCATGCAGCTACATAGTTTGCTTATCATAAAAAGTATATTTTTCAAGCAAAAGTTTAGCAATACTTGCTAAAACTTTACACTGGGGGTGGTCAAAAAATACTCTGTGCAGAAGGCAGAAATGAGCTGTGCCACAAAGACCACAGCTGATTGAGAGCTCCGTGGATTCAAGACCTTGCAGAAGCCCTTCAGCATCTGGTGGGCAGGTTGAAAAATCACCCAAAAGCTTTAATAAGAGCTTATAGAGTCAGACATGCTTGCTGCTTTTCCAACCGAATCACTGAGTCACATTCATATGTGTCTTACCAGCTTCTTCTCTGTGACCGACTGTTTATCATCAGCCTGGCAAAGTGTCTGCAGATCCACTTGGATAAAAAGAAATAAACACAGCAGAGCAGCTGATGGGGAAATACTCAATATTTTGAGGTCAACAGTGCCGGTTGATATGACTCTCTATGGAAAGGGTTGTGCAAGTGCCTGCCCACACCTGTCTGCCGGCCTCTCCCTTCTGCCTTCCCACTCCTGTGCAAAATTTCCATCAAGGCTGAGATCCGTTGGGAATAGTGCACATACACTTGTGCTTTCGTTGGACTCGAGAACTTGCAAATGGGAGAAATCCCAACCATGGAGGGGTGTCTCTGATGCCTAATGTGGCAGAAAATCTGATTTAACCTCTTCTGTTCATGCAAGCATTCATAGCATCTCTATGCTGGGTCAGTTCTGTAAGGTCTAACACAGGATAAACCCACTGCTTGCACTTAATGTAAAAAAATAAAAATAATCTGCCCGGCATGATCTGTAAATCCAGAAGGTCATTTTCCTCAGCTTCACTGCTCACAGAACTGTCCTGGATGTGTTTTAGATGTTTTCAGCCTGTGGACATGTGTGGTTGGTCCTGTGGTGATGTATAATCATCTAACTCTGCTAGCAGGCCAAATAAAGTGATGCCAGTGGGTTTATTTTAGAGAGTAACCAGCCTGCGCAGACAGATAGTCAAGATCTTCTCCCTATACAACATTGTATAGATTGATTTTTATTAACTATTCTTTATTCAGACAAGTGAGGTAGCACTGAACAGATATAGTAATATAAACAGAACCAGATTGTTGGTGACAGTGGATAAAGAAATTCTGAAAGGTAAAAGGTGTTTTTCTGCCCATGTTAACAGGTCTGTCATCTGAGATGAAACAACTCAAGCTCATCCTGAGCTGGCAGTGTGAGCTGGCAGCTCCGCAGGCCAAGTGTGTCCTGGGCTGCATCAAGAACAGAGTGATCAGCAGGTTGAGGGAGGGGATTCTGTCCCTCTGCTCTGCTCTGGTGAGACCCCACTTGCGCAAATACTACATCCAGCTCTGAGGTCCCCAGTACAGGAAAGACATGGAGCTGTTGGGGTGAGTCCAGAGGAGGCCATGAAGATGGTCAGAGGGCTGGAGCACCTCTCATATGAAGACAGGCTGAAAGAGTTGGGCTTGTTCAGCCTGGAGAAGAGAAGGTTCCAAGGAGACTGAATTGCTGCGTACCAACACTTAAAGGGATCCTACAGGAAAGTGAGAGAGGGGCTGTTCACCAGGGAGTGCAGGGACAGGAAAGGGGCAATGGCTTCAAACTGAAAGAGGGCAGGGTTAATTTAGATGTTAGGAGGAAAATCCTTTACTCTGGTGGTGAGGCCCTGGCACAGGGTGCCCGGAGAGGCTGTGGAAGCCCCATCCCTGGAAATGTTTAAGGCCAGGTTGGATGGGGCTTTGAGCAACCTGGTCTACTGAGGAGTGTCCTTGCCCATGTCAGGGCTTGGAACCTGATGATGCTTCAGGTCCCTCCCAACTCAAACCATTCTGTGATTCTGTAACTCCCAGCCTCCAGTTAAAGCAGCTACTAGATATGAGCTAGTCATTATGGTTATCCTTCTTTATCCCTAAGAGTTTGTAATAAATAAGAATGTCAAATCAGCATACAGCTCTAGGAGAAGCGAGTGGTTTGTGGAAATAAACCTGGGTGAGCTGGAGAGGCACCTTGAGGGGAGCCCTGCAGCCTAGATGTGCAAGGGGACAACCCTCAACCATAGAATTCAGGATCAGTTGTAGTACTGGCTTATGTAGTGTTGCTGCAGATGATCCTGAAGCAACAGGGACAGTGGGACATCTCTGAGCTTTTCAGAGCCCTTGTCCTGGTTTCAGGAAGGGGTTAACATGATGGGCTCGGGACAGGTGACTCAAATTAGCCAATAGGATCATTCCATGCCAGTTACGTCATGCTGAGTATAAAAGCAGGGGGCGTTGTGAGTTTTGGCACGCGGTTCGGGACGCGGGCAGCTGCGGCAGGGCTCGCGCTTCCGACTCGGGTCTGTGTGCTCGCGGCGGGGCTCGACGCGGGGCTTTTGTAGCGGCTGTGAGTCGGCGCGCGGTCCGGTCCGGGAGGCGCGCGCGATCTGAGCTGTTCATCCCGGCAAAGGTTGTGTTGTTTATTGTTATCCCTGTTATATTTTAGTAAAGTTACCCTTATCCCAACCTGTGTTTTCCTTTTCTCCGGAGGAGGGCTGAACACGTGGTCCCCAGTTTTTCTTTTGCTGTGAAACCACAACATCTTTTGGCGCCCAACGTGGGGCACGAGAGGTTGGGATAACGGTAGATCTGACCCGGTTGCATTTAGAGTTAAAGTTGTCAGAATGCTGTTCAAGGTGCTGTGGTTTTTATTTACAAAGATGTGGTCTGGGATATGGCAGCACAGCCACGGCAGGCTGTATGCAATCCTGGCAGGATTGTTTACTATCTCGGGGCTGCAGCTTCCATACCTGTTCCCGTACTTTGTTCTGGTGTACTTCATGATAACGGTTTATGATACAGTTATTTCGGTGACCATGAGTTTTATCTGGCATGTGTATGAGGTTTTGCTGTCCTGTCCATTCCCTGGGCAGAGAGGGGCTGGTGGTGGCGGCCATTTTGGTGAGAGCACAGAGGGAGAGAACTACACTGGTTTTTTCCTTTCTGGGCTAAACATAACAGCTCTTATGAAAGTTTTTGAAAATCTCCACCACTACCTTGACATGCAAACTACCGCTACACTGCTGGAAGTTCTACTGCACTTGATCCTGTTCTCATTGTATATTAAGAGCAGGTTTATGAATACTGCTCAAGAGTCTCCCCAAAGGCAGGATAACCACAAGTGGCAGGGCATGTGGCAGAACATGGGCCAGTACCTACGTACCCTCTCACCCCCAGTGACTTGGAGTTTCACTCCTGAGCAGCTGCAGAACCCTAATAAAATGGCCGCATTTCTGAAAAACAGTTGCTGTAGGTTTCCCAAGGATGTGCAAAGCACTGCACTGTGCTGGGCTCTGGCCACTTGGGCTCAAACACTGTTTGATAGCAGGCGGTGCTGTCAACGTTGTCAGCACTGTCAGGGGGAAGGGGAAGAAAAGATAATTCAAATCCTCTTAAAGGCTGGCTTTGCCATAAAACAAAGTAAAGTCAAGGGTCCTGCACAAGAGATCCAGTTTTTAGGAATAAAATGGCAGGATGGACGTCGTCAGATCCCCATGGACATCATTAATAAAATAGCAGCGATGTCTCCACCAAGCAATAAAAAGGAAACACAGGCTTTCTTAGGCGTTATCGGGTTTTGGCGAATGCATGTGCCAAATTACAGCTTTATTGTGAGCCCACTCTACCATGTAACTCGAAAGAAGAATGACTTCCAATGGGGCCCTGAGCAGCAGCAAGCTTTTGAACAGACCTAGCGTGAGATAGTCCATGCAGTAGCCCTTGGACCTGTCCGGACAGGGACAGATGTTAAAAATGTACTCTACACTGCAGCCGGGGAGAATGGCCCTACCTGGAGTCTCTGGCAGAAAGCACAAGGGGAGACTCGGGGTCGACCGCTGGGGTTTTGGAGTCGGGCCTACAAAGGATCTGAGGCCAATTACACTCCAACAGAAAAAGAAATACTGGCCGCCTATGAAGGGGTTCGAGCCGCTTCAGAAGTGATTGGAACTGAAGCCCAGCTCCTCCTGGCACCCCGACTGCCAGTGCTGGGCTGGATGTTCAAAGGGAAGGTCCCTTCTACGCATCACGCCACTGATGCTACATGGAGCAAGTGGGTTGCATTAATTACACAGCAAGCTCGAATAGGAAATCCCAATCACCCCGGAATCGTGGAAGTAATCACGGATTGGCCAGAAGGCAAAGATTTTGGAATGTCACCAGAGGACGAGGAGGTAGCACGTGCTGAAGAAGCCCCACCTTACAATACACTGCCAGAAAATGAGAAGCAATATGCTCTCTTCACCGATGGCTCCTGTCGCCTTGTGGGAAAGCATCGCATGTGGAAAGCTGCTGTATGGAGTCCCACAAGACGAGTAGCAGAAGCTACTGAAGGAAAAGGCGAATCAAGCCAGTTCGCTGAGGTTAAGGCTATTCAGCTAGCCCTGGACATTGCTGAAAGAGAAAAGTGGCCAATGCTCTACCTTTATACTGATTCATGGATGGTGGCCAATGCCCTGTGGGGGTGGTTGCAGCAATGGAAAAAGAACAACTGGCAACGGAGAGGCAAACCCATATGGGCTGCTGACTTATGGCAAGACATTGCTGCTCGGGTAGAGAAGCTTGCTGTGAAGGTACGTCATGTTGATGCCCATGTACCTAAGAGTCGGGCCACGGAAGAACATCAAAACAACCATCAGGTGGACAAGGCTGCGAGGATTGGAGCGGCTCAGGTAGATCTGGACTGGCAACGTAAGGGTGAGCTATTCATAGCTCGATGGGCTCATGATACTTCAGGTCATCAGGGGAGAGATGCAACATATAGATGGGCTCGTGATCGAGGGGTGGATTTGACCATGGATGCTATTGCACAAGTCATCCATGAATGTGAGACATGTGCTGTAATTAAACAAGCCAAGCGGTTAAAGCCCCTTTGGTATGGAGGACGGTGGATGAAATATAAATATGGGGAGGCCTGGCAGATTGATTACATCACTCTCCCACAAACCCGCCAGGGTAAACGTTATGTACTCACAATGGTGGAGGCAACAACTGGCTGGCTAGAGACATACCCCGTGCCCCATGCTACTGCCCGGAATACAATCCTGGGCCTTGAAAGGCAAATCCTGTGGCGACATGGTACTCCAGAGAGAATTGAATCTGACAACGGGACTCATTTCTGAAACGCCCTAATAGACACTTGGGCCAAAGAGCATGGCATTGAGTGGGTGTACCACATTCCGTACCATGCACCAGCCTCTGGGAAAATTGAGCGATATAATGGACTTTTAAAAGCCACACTGAAAGCAATGGGTGGTGGAACATTTAAGCATTGGGACACTAACTTAGCCAAAGCCACATGGTTAGTGAACTCTAGAGGATCCACCAATCGGGATGGCCCTGTCCAAACAAAATTTCCACATACTGTAGATGGAAATAGAGTCCCAGTAGTGCACATGAAGAGCATATTGGGAAAGACAGTCTGGGTCATCCCTGTTTCAGGCAAAGACAAACCCATATCTGGAGTTGTTTTTGCACAAGGACCTGGTTGTACCTGGTGGGTAATGCAGGCAGATGGAGAAGTTCGCTGTGTACCTCAACGGGATTTGATTTTGGGGGAGAATAATCAATATAATTAATAAGTAGAAATTGTATTATAATGACTGTTAAATAACTTGTTGTTGTATGTTCATTATTACCATAGTTATAATCGTTATATGTTGTATAAAGGATTTTGCTGGTTTTGGTTATGACGTAAATGGCATGGAATGAGGGGCGCGATCTGAGCTGTTCATCCCGGCAAAGGTCGTATTGTTTATTGTTATCCCTGTTATATTTTAGTAAAATTACCCTTATCCCAACCTGTGTATTAGTTCCTTTTCCTCCTTTTTTTTTCCTTTTCTCCGGAGGAAGGCTGAACACGTGGTCCCCAGTTTTTTTTTTGCTGTGAAACCACAACAGTCCTGGGACAGGCTGCCCAGGGGGATGTGGAGTCTCCTTCTCTGGAGATATTCCAGTCCCCTCTGGACACCGACCTGTGCAGCCTGTCCTAGGGAGCCTGCTTTGGCAGGGGGGTTGAACTAGATGATCTCTGGAGGTCCCTTCCAACCCCTACAGTTCTGTGATTCTGTGATTCAGTGATTCTACTGCCATGATTATGGAAAATCCAGGGGAATCCGTCTAATCCCAACATCTGTATTGCTGCATATAAATCACTGGACACAGCTGCAAGGAAAGAGAGATTAAAGAACCACGAACCTGTGCATGTTAAGGGAAAGAAGAATTGTATTAGAAAAATGCATCTTCATTAGAAAAGAAGGCAAGACCAGGAACCTCCTGAGGTAGGTTGCAAAGGTGCCAGGGGAGATTGGCTTTTAAGTTTTCGCAGTGGCAAGCAACAAAGCAGAAGGTCAGACCAAGCCTGGTTATGGAGGGAGCTGGGCTGGTTCAGCCTGGAGAAGAGAAGGCTGTGGGGGGACCTCATTGCAGCCTTCCAGTCCCTGAAGGGAGCAGAGGAACAGGAAGGGAATCAGCTTGTTAAAAGGGCAGAGACTGGCAGGACAAAGGGGATGGAGTGAAGATGAAGTAAGGAAGGTTTAGATTAAATATTAGGGGGAAGTTCTTTCCAGAGAGAGAGGTGAGGGGCTGGAACAGGCTGCCCAGAGAAGTGGTGGATGCCCCATCCCTGGGGGTGTTGAAGGCCAAGTTGTCTGGGGCCCTGGGCAACCTTGTGTAGCTCCAGGCCTGGAGGTTGGTGTCCCTGCCTGTGGCAGGGGCTTGGAGCTCTGTGATCCTTGGGGTCCATTCCAACCCAGACCAGTCTATGATTCTGTGATTCTATGATTTTGCAGAAGCTCTGCAGCAACCTCCTGCCTCCCTTTGGCTGCTGGGAAAAAAAAGAAGCAGAGAGATGCCCCAGGCCATAAACAGCAGCCTGAGGATTGTAGCGGACCAAAGTTCTTCTAGAGTTGTGTGAAAAAAGGGAGGAGGAAGTGTGAGACTCATCCCACCTCAGCAAGGGAAGGTAAGTGGTGGACAACGCAGCAGCCACACTGATACTTCCTTCAAAGGGTTGTGGCTGCACATGTCACCCAGCCTAAAACTCAGCAGGAGAGAGGGCACGGATATGTAGAACCACCTGGTTATGGGGGTCCCCACACTCTGCAGGTGGAAAATGCCATCATCACCCTCTGGGGTCTCCACACATAGGTGGCAAATCTGGGTCCCACCACCCACAGGACCTTCAGCAGAGGCAAGTTGGTCCTAAAATGGGCGTGCCATGTAAACAGAGAAGGCTGTTCAGCCAAACATCGTTGCTGCTCTAGAGGCATGCCTATCCTTTCTCCAAAATGTGATTAATTTAATCAGCTTTATCTGTAGAATACTTGAACCATCAGAGTTTGAGGGGAAAAGGACACCACCTCCTCTGGTTGCAAGGGCAGCACAGGTTCTGCAGATGTAACTGGTACTCCAGAAAGGAGGAAGGGAAATAACTGATGACCATTAATTCTCATTCTCACCACCATTCAGAGATCAATTTTCCACACAGTGAGATACAGAAATCCATCACCATTGAATTGCCAGGTGAAAAAAAAAGTTTCTGAGAGATTTATTAAGGACATGATTGAGGAGACACTTCTGAAACAAACAAAAAAAACCCAGTCTCAGCACACAGTACTTCAAGAAGCACCTACACAGGAACTCAGAAATGCCATTAATCTCTCCAGTGAAAGGGATGTGTATTCCATATTTATCACCCTGCACTACATGTTGACGGACACACCTGAGGAACACGGTACTAGGGACTCAAGTATTTTATTCCATTGCATTTGTATTGGGCACCAGAGATGGCTAATTACTTGCACAATTATCAGCCTCCCTCAGCACCTCTGTGCTTCTCCAGGGGAATAGCACACTTAGGAACATGGATGTTGCCAAGGTTAACTTCCACTGGCTGAAAGGTATGTCCCTGTCTGCCCTGACCACAGCCCACAGTTTTATCAAGTGCTGCCAAGCAAACAGGCAGTGAGAGGAAAACACTCCCCTGAATCTCCCAGCACTGGCTCAGATGCCTCAGTGGTTTTTCACTCACCCTGTCTGGGAAGAAGGATGAACTTCGTTTTTCAAAAGCTGACTCTAAGCCCAGCAAGGCAGAGAAGCTGCTGAAGCTGACAGCATGGCAGTCCTGGCTCTTGGTATATCTGACAAAATCTATTCCCTGCAAAAATAAGTGTGACCTGTGAAAGGGAAGCAACAGGTTTGTGTCCTTTCTTTTCTTTCAAAAGATGCAAAAACTGCCATGAAAAACTTATTTTTGATGATTAATTCCATCATTCTGTATCAGAGCAGTTAAACGCAGACAGGCAGCAAACTCTGCATCTGGGAGACTGTCTGGAGGTCTCAAAAAGCAGTACCAAATCACAGGAAATGGGATAGACAGGTGCAAGAGCTCCTTGTCCTTCCCCTGCCAGACCAGCTACTCCAACAGCAAGGGCCTCAGTGGAACCGGATTTCTGACCCAGAAACCCCCATTCTGGGATTACACAGAATTCAGTGGCTCATCAGGAAATAATTCCGGTGCCAAAACTATCTGCCTGCTAATTCCCTGCCAGGTGCTGCCAGAGGAGGGGTTGAGGGCAAGTGATGGAGAGGGCATTGGCCCTAAGGTGTGGGAGGATGCAGGCAGAGAGATGTGGGTGCCCACAGTGATACTGTCAGCAGGGATGCAAGACGTTCATGCCATGGTGTTTTTTTTCACAGAATCACAGAACGTTAGGGGTTGGAAGGGACCTCAAAAGATCAGCTAGTCCAACCCCCTGCCAGAGCAGGATCACCCAGACTAAATCCCACAGGAATGCATCCAGGCAGGGTTTGAATGTCACCAGAGAAGGAGACTCCACAACCTGTCTGGGCAGCCTGTCCCAGGGCTCTGTCACACTCACAGGGAAAAAGTTTTTTCTACAGTTCTGGATAGGAAAGAGCGGGTGAGTGGTTTCTGGACCTCGGATTTCACCTCCGCGAGTTGCAATGAAATGCAAAATAAAGCTGGTGATGATGAGCTGAAATAACTGCCCATAGATTTCACATCTCTTTAAATGATACCCAACACATCTAAGAGAGAAAAAGACCATACCACATACCGGGTAAAACTGTGGGCTTAGGTGATAAGAACAATCTGAGTGTGTTGGAGAATGTGTACATCACTCATTCACGAGCAGAGCTAGAAAAGGATTATTTTGTTAAATATTTCAGAGTTCTGTTTCACATCTCTGCCTTGTGCTGCCTACTGATGTCTGCTTGGGGCGATCCCAGTTACTAGCAGACATCTAATGAGAAACCCTACTGTAGCATTTCTGTTGATTGAGCGGTAGGGTTTGAAGCCTATGTTATTGTACCCGAGGGCTACGCAGCCATCAGTTTCCTACACCTCACCTCCAACAAATTACTCTTCCCATGCTCCCAACCCTTGGTTAAGACCCGAACATGCTAACTCAACAGTTTTCAGGTTGTCGCGGTTGTGCAGAGTTGGCTACTGAAAGAGAGAGAGAGGGCCAGGGCTTACAGAAAATGGCTGCTGGAATCCTCTGCCAGCCTGCTGATAGCACCTCTGAGAATCACATATAGGAGAGAAAGGCTCCATCAGGGAATGGAGTGCCAAGAAGACTGCAATCTTGGCCCATTAAGGGCATTGGGATGTATATTTGCATATAAATGTAAGCAGTTGACAGACACAAAAGGCCAAGAAGGCTGGGGGAGGAGGCACCCCAAGTGCCGGTGCTAGAGAGAGATGCCCCTGCAGCCCGAGCTGAAGCACATGGAGTAGCCGGTGGAGAGGACCCATGGAGGAGGCAGAGACCCGACCTGCCCGGTGGAGAGGCTCCACGCTGGATGGAGCCGGGGCAGACATAGAGAAGATGCCGTGACTGATGTTGGGATGAGCCCCTGCCAGCACAAGCGACCTACAGAGATGAGCCAAACAGGTTTGCTGGAGGAGGCATCATAGCCCCGTGGAGGACTGGGACTGAGAGACACTGTGATTTGTTGCTGCCTGCCAGAGCAGAGATGAAGCCCGGTGGGAAAAGATTTGCCTTGTTGAAAGTTCCTGGAGGACTGGCTCTTATGGGTGAGATCCTACGGTGCAGCAGGGGGAGGGTGTGTGGGATGGATGCCCCCATCCCGGCCAAGAAGGAAACCATCTTGCAAGGGACTGACCGGAGCCCCCATCTCCTAGTCCCTGCCCCCCTGTCCTGTGCTGCGAGCAGGAGAGGGGAAGAAGGGAGCAAAATCATGGCTGAAAGGGAAGTCTGCTTTAGAATGGAGGGGTGGGGGGAAGGTGTTACCGAGACCCCCATTTTCCCCAGTCCCTGCCCCTCCTGGGCTGCGACCGGGAGGGAAGAAGGGAGCAAACTTCTAACTCAAGCCTGCTAAGGAGGGAGTGGTGGGGGAAAAGTGTTTGCCTGGTTTGCATTTGTTTCAAGATTGTTGGTTGCACTCCTGACTCTGGTTTTTCACTGTTTCTCTTTAGCGCAGTGTAATAAATTAGATCACTTTCTCTCCTGCACTCTGTGTTGAGTCTGTTTTGCCCGTGTCAGTAACGAGTTTGCCTCTTGAGCCGCCCAATTATATTTTTTCTCCCCTGTCCAACTAAGAAGGGGAGTAACAGACTGATTTTGGTGGGCGTCTGGCCTTTGGCCAGGGCTCAACCACCACACAGGTATATAAAAAGATTAGTGGGTATTGTGGCTTTGCATGTCTGGGTTCTGGAGGAGGAGGGGGCTGCAGGGGTGGCTTCTGCAAGGAGCAGCCAGAAGCTTCCCCCAGGCCCCACAGAGCAAACACCAGCTGGCTCAAGCCTGGAGTCATTGCTGACCAAGGCCGAGCCCGTCAGTGATGGTCACAGGGCCTCTGGGAATCACCCTGAGGAGAAACAACCACAAGCAGCTGCTTTTTGCTGCCAGAGAAGGGAGTGAGAAGGTGTGAGAGACTGTGCAAGCACCAAGGGCAGGGAAAGGGGGAGGACGTGCCCCAGGTGCCAGAGAGAAAGATGCCCCTGTAGCCTGTGGAGAAACCCATGGTGGAGCGGGTGTGTCCCCCCACAGCGCATGGAAAAGGCCCAGACCCCACCTGCAGCCTGTGGAGAGGCCCCATGCTGGAGCAGGGGGAGACATGCAGGAGATGCTGTGACCCACGTTGGAGCAAGCCCCTGCCAACACTGGAAACCCATGAAGAGAAACAGACACAGAGATGAATGAGAGAGAGAGACCCACACCAGAGCAGGTTTGCTGGGGGGACTTGTGACCCCATGGGGGACCAGGCTGGAGCAGTCTGGGCCTGAAAGACTGGGAGATATTCTGTGATTTCTGACTGCACCCATAGCAGTGACCCACGCTGGGGCAGCTGGGGAAGAGCTGAAGCCCTGTGTGTAAGGGCTCCCGTTGGAGAAGTTGGTGGAGGACTGTCTGGTGTGGTTGGGACCCCATGGTGCAGCAGGGGAAGGGGGTGAGGAATACCCCCCATCCCGGCTAAGAAGGAAACAAGTGGTGACTAACTGACCGAAACCCCCATTCCTCCAGTCCCTGCCCCTCCCTGTGCCACAGTGAGGAGCAGAAGGGAGTGAAATCCTGACTAAATGGACGTCTGGGAAGAGGGAAGAGTGGGGGGAGGTGCTTTAAGATCTGCTTGCACTTCTCATTACCCGACTCTGGTGTCACTGGGGGTGCAGGACAGTGCCATCAATTAGATTTTTGTTTCCTTTATTCTGTGCTGAGTCTGTTCTGCCCGTGATGCTGATTGTGGAATGATCTCTCCCTGTCCTTATCTCCACTCCTGAGCCCCTTTCTCCCCTGTCCAGCTGAGAAGGGGAGTGATAGAGAGGCTTTGGTGGGTGTCTGGCCTCCAGCCAGGCTGAAACCACCACAGTGGGGTCTGAGTTTCCACGAGGAGGAAGCTTTATCACTGCCGCCCTTGCAACCTGGGTGTCTTCTCCACCTGAAAAGATGCCCATGGCAAAAGTTATATACACTTCATGGAATATTTTCCCTCCCCTTGATGGAAAATATCTCCTTTATGGATTTAAATGGTTTATATTCCTCCATCTAAATCCACTGGAGGGGCTTGAGCCTTAGAGCGAGAAAACAAACTAAGTGATAAAAGTTACCTGACAGCTAGCACTTCACCACCCAGGCGCACATCGTGGCTAGAAGTGCTCATCACTTCTCTACAGCTGGTTGAAAAAAGAAAAGGAAAAGATAAATGGAGATTAATTTTATTCCAAGAGGCGATGCCTGTCATGCCTGTGATGGATGAAGCGAGGTCAGTACACACCCTGGTCCCACCTGGCAGGTCCCACAACCCAAAGGCTTCTTTCTCAGTACCCTTGTATCATGGAGTCTCCTGGGCACTGTCAGAAAGTGTCAGTGGTGAAATGTTTCTGTAATTCACTCTGGCTTTTTATTGAGACTTTCTCAGAGGAAAGGCTGCAAATGCCACTAAGGGAAGTGATGGATGCTGCAGTCCTTAGGAAATGAACCATTCTTTGATTGCTTGTTTAGCTGAGCAATTTGCAATGTGATAGACAGCAATTATATCATCCAGTGTCAATTTGTCTATTCATTTTTCCCTCTCCACATGTTTCCTCTTCTTGATTGAATAATCACTAACACACAAGCAGCTGGGGGAAGGAAGTGCATCCATCAGTTTTAATGTCAGGAAGAATGAGAACTGATTCCTCCAGCATTCACCACAGCCCTGCATCTTCAAAGTCATTTACATTTTCCTTACACCAGTGCTAATGCTAAGATGGTATCTTTTCTACTACCTGCTCCTCTTTCAGTTTATCATCTAGGAGCAATAGAGCACCACAGGAAAACAACCAATTTTTAAAAAAAAAAAGAAAGAAAGGTTGATGCATCTGCTATTCAATATTCCCACAAATATTTTTACATTTACATTTCAATTCTCCTTAAACTGACAACATTGGTGGAAGTGTAAGCCTAAAGACTGCAGCTAAGTAAAACAGACCAGACCCAAGGAAGATGAGTTTATGTAAAGGATGAGGGCAGTAAAGGAATCAGATGTTTGGAAGGTATTAGGAGGCAAACCCCGGGTATTGCAGAGGCTTTTCAAAGTGTGTCTGTGCACAGATCACTACTTCTAGCAATAAACTACCTTACTGTGCCCATGTATCTTGTAGGTTACCTTCCTGGATGTAACACTGAACGTCCAGCGACCTGGGGGGCATCAAAAGGAGCGTGGCCAGCAGGTCACAGGAGGGGATCCTCCCCTCTGCTCTGCCCTGGTCAGGCCCCACCTGGAGTGTCGTGTCCAGTTCTGGGCTCCCTGGGATAACAAAGACAGGGATCTCCTGGAGAGAGTCCAGAGGAGGCTACAGAGATGATTAAGGGCCTGGAGCATCTCCCCTATGAGAAAAGGCTGAGTGAGCTGGGGCTGTTCAGCCTGGAGAAAAGAAGATTGAGAGGGGATCTGATCAATGGGGATCAATATCTGAAGTGTGGGACACAGGGGGACATGGGCAGCCTCTTCTCAGTGTCTGTGGGGACAGGACAAGGGGCGATGGCCTCAAGTTGGAGCATGGGAAGTTCCACACCAGAAGAACTTCTTCCCAGTGAGGGTGAGGGAGCCCTGGGACAGGCTACCCAGGGGGTGTGGAGTCTCCTTCTCTGGAGAGATTCCAGCCCCGTCTGGACGCCAACCTGTGTGACCTGTCCTAGGGACTCTGCTTTGGCAGGGGGGTTGGACCTGATGGGCTCTGGAGCTCCCTTCCAACCTCTACAATTCCATTAATTCTGTGAAAATACCAAATTCTCAATTTATATCATCATATGATATAAAGATACATAAAAGCATATACATGCATACGTATGTGTTGTACCATCATATAATCCTGCAGTGGTATTGCCTAGTTATACGAACCAATTTCTGTCAGCTGAGCCCCCAACTCTCTCTGCTCAGAGACGCACGACAGCAGAAAATACAGAAACGAGTCTGAAAGAACAGAGAGGGGCCTGAAGGTTGCATTTGCCATAAAACTCTTAAAGTGGTTTATTCAAGAGAATTAGATCATCTTTCAAACACAGTGACACAGACCAAAAGAAAAAAAATAATACCCTGATTACTGTTTTAGTTATGGCTTACATCGATTGATAGGCTTTCTATTACAACCATAATACAGCTACAGAAATGATAAGCAAAAATTACAGGGTGAAAGGTTGGAAGAAAGAAAGGTGAGTCAATGGACACAAGGGATTAACGTCAGCATGAAACTACCGTTGACTCCACGTGGATTTCTCCACACCCTCCCCCCACCGTCACAGCCTTACAGAAACAACAAACATTAAAAACAAGCTTTATTTTTTTTTGCAATAGCCCAAGCTCCCTGGCATGAAGACACACGGCTTTGCTCCAGCATTTTCAAACCTTGTTTTCCACCAAGTGAAAATGGGGGACACTGCTCAACAGGCAGCAGCTGTTCAATACGACTTACATGGGCTGGACCCAGAGGTCTGACCAGAGACCTCACGGTTGATAATGAGGAGGACCCAGAAGCACAGGGAAAACCACCACATCCTGTGCCAGGTAGAGCAGGCACAGGCAGTGCTCCTCATCTCTAAAGGGGACAGGCTCTAGTGTCACTCTTAGGCGTGTATCCCTTGACCAGCGCAAGGTTCGATTCCACTTGCTCCCCACTGCTAAAACTGGGAATAACCAGATCTGCCGCTGGGAGAAACGCCAGCGCCTTGCTCCCCCAGACAGCTTCAGGTGGGACAGGCGTTCTGAGAACCAGCCAACACCCCATCCAATTTTACCATCTCCCCTTGCCACCACTCTGCATGCTAACACATTTTACAGCTAAGAACGTACATCGACTTACCATGAGACCAAACACCAAGAACATTTATGGCTTCTAAAGGGAAAAGGTCAGACACGTCAGTAAGATATTTACAGCTTTCAATCCTTGAAGCGCTGAGGCAGGTTTGTCTTTCTCCACGTTCCCCACCGTGGCCCAGTCCCACATTTCTGACGCTTGGCAGATGCTCGGGGCTTCAGAGAGCACTGGAGGTGCCTGGGACTCCGGCTCCCTCACTCAACGCCAGCATACGTTTGGATTTCCCTTGAATTTGTTTTAAAAAAGCACTTAAGTACAATTGCTTGTGGATTTTGAAGTACCATGCAGACAACACCGGGATGCCCAGCAGCCTTACCCACGTGGGACAGCATGATAATAAGTCATAAAAGTGATAATAAGGTTTTTGGGGAGGTGCAGGTGATTGGTTTGACTCACAAGCATCAGACCCAATGGTTTTGTGGGGTTTTTTTCTGCTGAAGCCAAATGTGGATGTTGGGATGGCTTCTGAGGTTATGGGCTCAATCCTGCCTTGAATACATCCGTATCACCGATGAATTCCACACTGGTATTTTAAAGCAGGCAGAAAAAAAAGTCCCTTTTCTCAAGGCATGTGATTTGTATGCACACAGTTGGGTACAGAGGGTTCACTTGTGATTTGCTAGGGCGATTTACACCACCGTGATGGAATGCTTTGCATAGATGAGTTTGAAAGGATGAAAAGTGTTGAAATCTGGGAGAGTGGCAGTCACAACATTTCTGTTTCCAGATAAATTTGTTCTTTACACACACTATTAAAAACACAGTGTTGCTACTGCACTCTATCTACAGTATTTTTTTAAAATGTGTCTGAAACCAAGCGAGTGAGGAACTGGAGGCTGTTCTTCCTGCTCACAGCAAGAGCTTGTGTCTGAAGTCTTCCTCTGAAACAGTGAACTTTCCACAGGCTTTACCAGACTTTGGAAAAGCCCCTAAGCATAAATATCGACTCCTTTATTCCTAAAACCTCAGCTCACCCCAGAATTTCCCAGGAATTCAGCCCCTGGTTGTTGTGGAAGTTTGCTCTGTTTCCTTTTTCACATATGTGTCAAAGCTCCAAAGTTCCCTGGGTGTGTGGATGCCAGGGAGGTGGGGGACACAGGGTCATCTCTGACCTCTCTGTTTTCACTGCCCAAGCTTGAACACTCCACAGTCAGAGATCTGCTGACAAGGCACCAGGCCTCAGAAGATTAAAAGGGAGAGACTCGGTGTTTGATCCACCCCAGTTTGCCTCACTCACAAACCAGAGAGTGCTCCTTCCAGCCAGGCCACACCAAGGAGGTCTGCCTGCCTCCCTGCACCAACACCAGTGGTTTTGCTTTCAAGCTCTCCTGATTCACCAGACCCACACGGGGAGCTATTCTTAGAGAAGGTTACAACATCTAATGAACATTGGCTTTAACTTACCATCAGTAGAGCCTGCGTGCGGGCAGGTTTAGTCAGGGGCTAGAGGAGCTGCTCCTGGACCTCACAAGCTGTGAAGCTTCATCTGTCATTACTATGATGTTACTCCATGGTGTTAAAGGTTCCAGACTAGAGTGGCGGTTGCAATCTCCAGTACTACATTTATGTGATGGTATCAGGTACCTGCTTGCTCAGGAGGAGCTGCCACATCATGGCTCTCCCTTTGCAATTCAAGAGCTGGCTCTGACAGCTCCGTTGCAATCACAGACAACACACTAAAACGTTATATTGGCCCCGTCACCGTTATAATCCAACCTTGCTGTTGGATTCCATAAACCAAAAGCAAGTAGTTAAAACTATTTTGACTAAATACTTCCTTCCCTTTGATGAGAGCCCTGGCAGATTCATAAGCCTCCTCTGCTGACCTGACAGTAAAGGAGGAGCAGTCCTAGCGATGCTTTTCCAACTGAATTTGCATTGCTGGTATATGCATATCTCAGGAACTTCTTAAGAGATTCTCCTAAACAATACAGGGAGTTGGTGATTAAACCCTAATACTATGATTTTCTCTTTCCCTGTCTTAGATTTCATATCCTCGGCAACCGAGCCAGGATTACAGACTGAGCTGAGGATGTGAAACCAGACAGCTGGCAGTGTTTCTTCTTGGACAGATCAGGTTTTCATACTGGGGGATTTCTCTGGAGCTTGCATCCTTTCCTGTGGGAAAGCACAATGTGCTATGAACACCCTTTACTTGCTGTAACAGCATGCAGCACCCACACATGGCTTCCTGACAGCCACTTCCTGTCAATCAGGTATCCTAAGGAGGTTAAAACTGGACATTTTGGAGCTTTGACTGCATGGGAGAAAGGAAAACAGAACACCCTTGAACTCTGAAATATTCTCAATGGCAAAAGAGTATTTTCTTACTCTCAGTACACAAAAGAATGATCTCAGAAAACAAGGAGGGTCCTTCTTTCTGCAAAAAGCCCTGCCTTTCCATCTCTTTATCAGGACAAGGCAGAAGAAGTAGTGTCCATCCTCAGACTCTGCCCCTGCAAGCTGCCACCAACCCATTTCCACTGAGGCCCACAGACAACAGCGATACAGCAGCAGGAATCTCATTTTTCCAGCGCTCAGTGCAAGGAAAAGAAGCCAAAAAATCTCAGCAAGCTTCTGCATATGGCATTCCTGACAAATGCCATAGGTTTTCAATCATTTTTTTCTTTGAGCAACACCTGCAAAAATGAATCAGGAAGTAAATGTGTTGCAACATGCATTTCATCTCAAGGACTAATTTTTATATATATATTTCTGTAAGCATCTTTCTGGCTTGCAAATCACTTCTTATATCTAACTATACACCTATGTACACCTTCACAGACGTGTCTGGGCCTGTTTCTGCACTCCCCACACAAATAAAACACCCATCCACTCGAATGGGAAGCTCTTTTCAGATAAATGTGGCAAGATTGGGCCTTTGGTGCATACGCGCGAGTATCCTGCACACACGTTTTAAAATCACTAAAAAAATAGAGGAGCTATAGGTTTGTAGCAGATCAAAGTCTAAACACAGTAAAACTGCACTTATTACAGTACAGCCTAGGTGAATTTACATCGCTCATTTAGATGAAGCAAACAAAGGAAAGGAAGTATCTGCAACCCTATAATCACAGGCGAACTGTAATCACAGTTTTGCTTATCCTTTTGGCTGTCCAGAAAGTCCAAAAGGATACTTGCAACTAAAAAAAGAGGGATTTGCACCATTTCTTTTCCAACATACGGATGCTTCTCAAGTGCTTTCCCATCTTTTTTCCAAGTGTCTTTCACAACATACCCGGACTCCTTTCGGTTACTTTTGTTAGCTTCAACCACCATAGTAAAGAAAAACCCCTTGCTAAAAGTAAACTTAGCAAAGCAGCAGCAGCAAAGCAATACTGAAGTCACTACTAGTCCCATACTCAGGCAGAATAAGGAGCAAGGGTTCTAGATGCCAGCTTCAGCATCGTTCCTGTTATCATAAAGCTTAATGCACAGCAAGATGGCCTAACCCACAGGGTCACGTTGCTCTCCAAACAGCATTTTCATTACAGCACTTCGTTATCAAAGCCCTTTGCACATAAATTTATAAAACACAGCAAAGAAAAAGATCCCTTTTGCATATTAAATCAAGAGAAACATCTCACCTACAAGTTCAGTTCTCAGCGTGCCGCGTGTTTCACAGCTAGCCGATGTGAGGTGGTGCTCACTAAAACACAGGGCATAACTCTAAGGCCAAAAGCACGACACCACAAATACATAAAGCTTAAGCACAGGTCCTTCACCTACCCCCTGGCTGGTATTTCCCACGTGAGCTCGGGCACCTTTGTCAAGGTTTTTAGAGTAACACAACCTCTGGAGTCTATAGTTAAGTTGAAGGAATGTGTTTCTCACAGACCCTCCAGGTCACTGCGGGTCAGTAGGGACTTCTGCAGTGGTGACCATCGTGCTTCACTTCCTTCTCCAACACTTTATCTGTAGTGTGAGCAACTTCCACGGCTTTCAGCACAGCACAGAGGCTTTTAAAAGAACCTTTGTGCGTTGGTGCATCACAAATTCAAAATCCAAGTCAAGATTTGGATTTAAATCCTCTCCCTCCCCCCTTTCTACACCCCCGCCAAAAAAAAAAAAAGTATCACTCACAGAACTAGCACTTTAAACTCCAAATCCTTGATCAAAAATCCTGTACTCTAAGTAAGACAAGGCATCGGACCACAGTCCAAGTGCTTCAGACCAAGAACTTAGACAAGAAAACTCTGTTTAACAATCCCAGCACAGCTGAAACAGCAAACCTCTCCGCCCTGTGAGTGCAGTCATGCCAGTATGAAGGAGCATATAGCAGCAGCCTTCCACACAGCTCAGCAGCCAAAATAAACTCCAGCAACATGTGGCATGTTTTCTGCATCAGGGTTTTGCCAATTTTACTGTATCAGGTGAAAAATTAAGCTTGGCATAACAGTTACACCAGTAACTTTTTTAAGGATACACCAGCCCTTTTACTATCCTAACAACATTCTCAACACACAAAAAAATACCACGTTAAGACGTCTGACATCTTGAGATGCATAAGCAGCACCCAAGCCACAAAGTATCTTTGCTGTATTTTAACTTCCCTTCCTGCCAGTATTTATCACAGATACCTGAAAGTATTTAACTCGACCTGCACAACAGTGAATCAACATTCAGATATTTTTACAGAGTCTTTAATAAAAACCGAAGAGGAAATGCCTTTTTCTATCCTATGGTGTGATATTTGAAACAAAAGAAAACCAACTCAGAAAATATAACTACATTATCCCCTTTCTATTTGTCTCTAGAAAAGCTTGCACAAGTGTGAAGGTACATGTTTCTTCAGGAAGGACTCCAATCTGAAGCTGAGATGGCCACTGTAGGAGGAAATACACACGTTGCTCACATGTCAGCTAGAAGGAAAGCAGTACAGACAATGAGATAGAAAACAAGATCAGCAGAGGAGACCAGAAATATAAGACACAAGAAGGAAGAAGAAAGAAACTCTAGAACAACTGCACACCATAATCAACACAATTACCTGTTGCTGTGAATGGGAGTTTTAACATTCTCTTCTATCCTGGCTGAAAGATTTCATAAAGTGATCTTGGTTTTTTTCCTATCACATATATCTGCTATTTTTCACCAATACTTTGTGACTTTATAGAACAAATACCTCAAGTTACATACTTACCCTTAAAACTACAGTGCTAAAGAATATTTTCAGAAGGCCAAATGCCAGAGAACAGTGCTTTCAATAAAATCTGGCGATGCCCCAAGGTACTCGATTCAGAAACCTATGTGAAGTCATACAGTCTATGCTAAAATTCTCCACCACTGATTCTCCTCAAAGGTTTGGTGCTTTTCTTCATAGTGGAATTGTAGCTATAGTGATGTGCTCTGCTTATCCCTAAGCCTACTGAAAATGTGCTTCTTATCTGACTTGCTTTCCAGGGCAGTGGATACCCTGGGACAGAGGAGTTCTGCTTCTCCCACATTACTACGGACCCAACTCTACTATCAGGAAAGATGCTGGTATCCTAGATCTTATGGGATGCAATGCCTTGAGGAAATTTATATCAAACAATTATTGCATAATCTCAGGGTGTAATAAAATCTCCTACACCATATACAGGCATCAAGCTCCTGTTATAATTGTGTGTCAGAGGAAACCTCCCTGTCAACAGCAGCTGCAGGTCCCTGTATGGACCCGCAATATCCCCTTGCTGTGCATGTGGAGGAAGTTGAAGATTTCTGAGGGCATAGCATGAAAACCAGGGCGAGGTTTCACATTGTCATAGTAGTGGTGAGTTATAAAAATCCCTGAGGGGTTCATGGGGAAGGCCCAAAAGCCAAAAAGGTGGACCTCTTCGCAGAGCTCCAGGGCAGCAGTCACCAGGATCAATCCAGTGCTAATCCGCTTCGCCCGCACCCCTTGGCCAAGCCAGTAGCGTGAGACATTGATGAGATACTGGGGGTGAAAGTAATAAACAGCTTGCTGGGATTCAAAGTCATCCAGGACGTATTTGACACGGATTGAGACGTCCGTGTTGCGAGTGTTGTAGAAAGCTGGCAGCAGCACAGAAGCATTCTCGTAGACCTGGAGCACGTCGTAGAAGGGTTTCCTCCATTTTTCCAGCTTATGGAATCTACAGGAGAAAAGGATGTGAGGGATGGTCAGACCAGCACAGACCCAGTCTGGACAGAGCAGGCAGGACACCTTCCGAATGGGATTTTATGGAAACATTTCTGGTACAGAGATAATTGGAATGATGTTTCAGTTAACAAGGGGAATATATTTAGCTGCAGCATCTGTGTGAAATGTAGGGCAAAAATGCAGTGGATAAAAAAATACATATTCCTCCCTCTTTTGGCAATATAGTCATTAAAGAGTGGGCAAACTTTGTGGGTTTTTCTAATTATGTCTCAGTCACATTATAAGGAACATGTAATTTTTCCAAGGTTTGTCCAGCTGTTTTACAGAATCACAGAGTGTCAGGGGTTGGAAGGGACCTCAAAATATCATCTAGTCCAACCCCCTGCCAGAGCAGGATCACCCAGACTAAATCACACTCATCTAGGTGGGGTATGGATGTCTCCAGAGAAGGAGACTCCACAACCTCTCAGGGCAGCCTGTCCCAGGGCTCCCTCACTCTTTCAGGGAAAGGGAAAAATTTTCTCCTTATATTCACATGGAGCTTCCTCTGCTCCAGCTTGCACCCGCTGCCCCTTGTCCTGTCACTGCCATCACTGAGCAGAGCCTGGCTCTGTCCTCCTGACTCTCACCCTTTAGATATTTATAAACATTAATAGGGTCACCCCTCAGTCTCCTCTTCTCCAAGCTAAAGAGGCTCAGCTCCCTCAGCCTCTCCTCATAAGGAAGATGCTCCACTCCATCACCTTGGTGGCCCTGTGCTGGGCTCTTTCAAGGAGTTCTGTGTCCTTCTTAAACTGAGGGGCCCAGAACTGGACACAATATATCAGGTGCACCATGCAGTGCAGAACTGTATAAGAAAGTGGCAAATCCCCAAAAAAAGCAAAAACATTCCTAAAATTATTAAAACATTATTAAAATTATTCCTAAAATTCCTAAAATTATTAAAATTATTAAAAACATTCCAAAAATTAAAAAGTATCCACAATGCAATCAATGATTTTATATTGCTCGAGGACAGGAAGAGATTTTCCCCCAGCAACAAAGTAAAGCACAAATTAGCTCCAGGTACCCCAAACCTCTCAGCAAGGCAGCATTAAGATATGAGCAAACATAAAATTAAAATCGTTAATTAGACCCTGACAACAAAGTTTAACTGCCATTTTTTAAAAAAGTGTATGACAAAGTGTGTTGCTTTCCTTGAGCACTTAGACTGGGAATCTGTTGCTTCTACCCTGGTATGTCTATTACTTTTCCCTGGGGCTTTCTAGCCCAGTCCTAGAGTTCCAGAGGAAGGACAGCTCTGCTGTTATGATTTTAGCTCATCACCTCCCCACTTTGTGCTACTAATGAGCAGGTGTAAGTTTTGAGCACATTTCTATACATCGTTATGGATTCCATAGTCTTAATAACTTCAATTCAGACTGAAGTGTAGGATTTGAAGTGTCAGTTTAAAGTAATATTGGGGAGGGGGGGAATTCTCTGTAACAGAATTTAGTGAAAGGTAGATTTGGAAAAGCAATAAGAAATTAAAATTAAAAAATAAAACCCAGAAATGACCTCTCAGTAATTATGCTGGGATTGACAGTCACGACGTCCGTCTTTACCCCAACGTCCGTGAAGTATTTCTCAGATATAGGAGGCAAATTGCATCTGTAAAGGAAAAAAAAAAAATTTGTAAGAAAGTTAAAAAAATCCTTTTCAGGACGAGAAAGCAGAATTGATTCAAGCATTTCTTCCAAGCAAAAAGTCTAGAAAAGGATTGAGAATTTAAAGTTGTATCTAAACGTGTTGATACCCAAGATGTGCATTAAGGCAATAAGTTCTCAGAGGCTGTGTGGAGACCTCTCTTCTTCCCTGAGTCTGAGAGAGGTAACTGCTTTTGCAGATGCAGCCAATGCTCACTCCTTTTGCTTCTTTAATAGGGGTTCTGCTATTTACTTTGATGGTTTAGGATGAGAAATAGGAGGAAGCCCCAAGGACAATCAGCCCATAAAAATCAAAGACTTCCTCAGCAATAGCTGAGCTGTATTCAATAATTAATAGACAAACTACATCTATAACATTGCCTTTAATATGCTTTGGTTTATACCCAAGAGAATTTACAGGAAATGGCCCACAAAAGACCTACCAGTTCAATCCTAATTAATCCAAGACTATCAGCTTCCCTTTATAAGTTACCTCCCAGCGTGGTTTAAGAGCAGCGATTCTGACTACAGACTCACCAGAAGCTGTCAAAACTATTGGGAGCAAATGTGTGAAGATTTGCAAACCCTGATTTTGCCCAGCTCCCACTCACCTTGGCCTTGACATAGATTCATCATCTCACAAAATTTAGAGCGTCCCTCAAGAGATGCTAAAGATACAGACAAGATATCACACAGTCTTCACTTCCAAGGGCCACTAAACAACAAAAGCTTCAGTGCATGTTGTCAGCGTAAGTGGCCTTGCAACTAGTTTTACTCTCAGTTTAAGCTAACATTAGATATTTGCTGACATTTTAAAAACTTTTTGAAGTGATCTACAAACCTCAATAAAAGGCATCACTGTTCAGATGCCCACATCTCAAAAACACTGCTGTGCCTAAGTTCCAAATATCTCCATTGAATGCCGGACTGATTTGGGTGGGAAGGGACCTCAAAGCATGCACATCTAGTCCTGCCCCTGTCATTGGCAGGGACACCCTCCACCAGCTCAGGGTGCCCAAAGCCCCATCCAACCTGGCCTTGAACCCTGCCAGGGATGCAGGGGCAGCCCCAGCTTCTCTGGGAACCCTGTGCCAGTGCCTCACCACCCTCACAGGGAAGGATTTCTTCCTAATATCTAACCAAAATCTACCCTCTCTCAGCTTAATATTCAGCTTCTGTGTTTCTGAAGATCAGGGTTGAACAGGAGAAAACTGTGAAGGTATTTAGGGTAAGCAATGCTTAGTGTTTTCACAGTACTACTGTTCAGCTGCTGGCACAATTTCTCAGTCCCAGGGAGAGAGGGAGTGGGGGAGCAGAAGAAAGCACAAAAATCTTTCAAAGTCCTTCTCAAACTCAGGATGTTCACAGTGACCTTCCAGATGGTCCCCCTTTACCAGGTCAGAGAACCTTTCTTTTAGCCACCTCATCCTTCTCACAGGCAGTGTTATTTCCAGCACTTTCCTAGGTGATGCAACATCCTTCTGATGTCCTCTAGCATCACTAGTTCCACTGAGCACTGGGCACTGTTCTCATTAGATTATATTTGAAAAAAGCTTTTCAAATACTCAGCTTCAATATTTTTGAACAGTCAACTTCCACCAGGTTAAATACTGGACTTGTTGAAAGGGGTAATTCCTTATAAAAGTGCTTCTGTACTTTTGCCACAGGACTCCAAAAACTCATCTCTGCAAAGAGAGTAGTCATCCCATCCCTAAATACACCAGATCTTTCGTCAGAGATCTGTCCTCTGGCCAGTAGATGGAGATAGACAATAACAACTAGTAAATGCAGTCTGTCTCTGTGTGTGTATTTTATGCATTCTATTGTACTACAACTGATTGCCATGAGAGTTTATTTCATAGAAAACTCTTGGCTGCATCCTGCTGGCCACAAGCTTCCTGACAAAAGATTTTCCCAGGTGTCCCAAAGGTATCACTGAACATTACCAGTGCTTCATAGATAGTTTTTGAAATATTTTAAAGAATTATTTTTTGGGGACCAAGATAGTGATTCCTGACAGTCTGGTGAACTGGTGTGAGGCTGGAAAGCAGCTGTGTTCACACCTGACCTTATGTTAAAATTGATGTCAGCAGACCTTAATGTCTGTGTGTGTCACACCAGCCAAACATGTTTTGGAGATGGTGAACCAAGGGTTTCTTTTGCACAAGTGCTGATGTATTGATTCATATTTCAGTTCTACTTAAGCCTCTATTTAATTAATTACTGGTACCAAAAGCAAGTTTTAGTATAAGTTCTATATTGATAAGATCTGCTCTTTTTTATCACTTTTGGTACAGTTCAAGAACAGGTGAGCTGGCTTTGCTGGGGATAGAGTCCATTTTCTTCATAGGAGTTATTGTGGGGCTAATTATGTGAAGTCTGGACTGTTTCACAGATTAAAAAGTTTTCTATAACGTCAGCACAAGAGGCAGACACAAGGGTCTGAAAATAATGAATAGTGAAGGTAGGACCTGTAAAATTTCATTTTTCATTTAAATTAAGAATGTAATGAGCAAAAATCTGATATAAAATTTGCTGGTGTGAGATCAGAGAAAGTAATTGATTTCTGTAGTTATTCTAAACTGGCAGCAGTATACCCAGGATAAGAAAACAGGCAAACAGCAGTAAAGAGATTCTACTTTACTATAGAACAGGTCATGAATCTACAAGCTAGCTGTCATACACCATGACCCAGGCAAAGAGCTTAACGGGATTTAGAGAGGGATTAGTCATGCATATGAATAATAAAGTCTTTCCCATATATATTAAGGATAAAAGTGCTGCTAAACTCCATTATCCAGGGACAAAAGTTGTGGGACCTCCCAATCTATACGAAACCTGGATAACCTGCTCCTCCACACATGGTGGTGAGCACAATAGGAAGACACTCAACCTTCAAAGTTATTTGGGTGTCTCTGCACACCCTGGAGTTCACACTAATTGTTACTGTAACTCCCATTATCCGGCAGTTGGGCTCTGCACTGCTTCAGCAGCATGCCTCCAAGGCAGGTGAGCTATTTACATCTGGCCAAGCTACTTGTCAAGCAGCAGAGGTTGTGCCTCTGGTTTAGAACCGCCCCAGAAAATCATGACCCCATTCGCAGCGCACTGCTCCTGGGCTCCTGCCTGCAGAAGGATAAATCCACAACCTGAGCAGCAAAGGGTGTCCTGACGTGTGCCAGTAAGTCAATGATTAGCGTCATTAAAACAGAAAAGAAGCGAGAAATGGTGCTTTTGGGATTACCTGAACACGAAATCCGCACTGTCAATCTCCCGGCCGCACCGGCTGTTCTTCAGGATTCCTCCATTTCCAACCACAGCACATTTCTTAAACTGGGAGCGGTGGTAGGGCATGTCCTGCAACGTCACAGCAAAGAAACAGTTAAATATTCTGAAACATGGAGCCAGCAAGTCTCTTTTTTTTACTTTTTTTTCTCTTTTTTTTACTTTTTTTCTCTTTTTTTTAACTTTTTTCTCTTTTTTTTACTTTTTTTCCTTTTTTTTTTTTTTTTTGTGAAGCTGCATCTTGCTGTGGATGCAGTAATCATAGCAAGTTGACACTGGCTCTGGCTCGCAGTAATTAATTACTGGTACCAAAAGCAAATTAATTTCTAGGTTCTATATTGATATGATCTGCTCATCCCATGTACACCATCCCCATGGTGTTTATAAACGGGTGGGATTGTTTTCTGTGAAATTAGAGATGCCATGGACAAGCATGGAGAGGAGAGGGAGGGGGAAAAAAAAAGCAATAAACTGTTTTTGTCCAGGCTTAATAATTGAAGAAGTAATTTTAGAAACTTGCTTTCCTCCTGATTTCCACATGAGGGCAGGAACCATAAAATTAGTGTGAAGTGCTCTTTCCTCAGGCTCAGATGTCCTGCTTTTGAGAAGCTGGCATATGCAGTCCCAGAGCAGCTAGTAAAGCCCAGGAAGCCTCTCTAAATCAGACAGCACGTTACAGCTATTTATCAGAACCTAGCACAAATTTCAGTACTTGCTACCACTAACTGTATTAATAGTATTGATGATTATTGATTAGTACTCATACTACCAGTGATGCTTAGAACCTCTGCTCAGGCACCATTCTGGACCTGTGTAGGACACGTCCTCCTGTGATCATTGGGGAAAAACTCTGTCCTCCTAAGCAGGCATGCAGCTGCTTGCCAAAGCCAGAGAGAGAGTGAAAACCACATCTCTGAGAACAGAACTGGGCCGTTAGGGTGAGAGGGCTGTGACGCAGAGCTGAGTCGCGCTACACCTTATAAATATGTAGAGATGTGCTTATATAAGCATGAGAGTGCTCGTTTTGGTACATACATATTTTATCAATAATTTGCTACCGTGAACTACAGAGAGAGAGAGAGAGCAGTGGCATGACATTTCTAGGTGAGTATTCCCAGGATCTCTCCACAGCACTCATGAGCCATGAGGCGAAAGGGCATGTGATTACACCTGTTTAAAAAAAGCAGCAGCTGTCTGACAGAGAGGCATTATAGAGTTGTCTGTGTTTATCCATTGATTTCCTAATGCAAAATGCCTTGACAGTCCCTTTCAGGGAGAAAAGAAGCCAGGTCCCTGCACACAGAACAAAGCTCTTGCTCTTACAGTCTTGCTCCCATGCTTTTTTTAGTCCTTTATCTGCTATGCTTGCCATGCTGCAGCCCTGCTCCTATGCAGAGGGTGACTTTGGCCTCACAGGTGCTGCCCAGTGAATCCCAAAGGTACTTTAGCATGGGATAGAGCCTTCAAAGCATCCTCAAGGCACACCTGGATAAACACAACAGCAGCTACAGGACATTCCTTTTAAGAGCACAGGCATCTAGTCTTTCATGTATTCATCCACGCAATCAGGTAGGGTTTTGAGGATTATACTCCTGGATTTAGATGTACCCATTCTTTGCATGTCTCTAGATGCCAAAGTGCTTTCCTGGATCTCAGCCTTTCCCCTGCTCTGCCCTGGTTTCCCTTGTGCACGTTTAGATAACAGCACCACCCTTTCCCCTAGCAGTCCTGGAAAAGCAAATGGATTAAAAGTGGTTAGACCCTGAAGGGCAACGTTAGTGGCACAAATCTAAACACTTTAATATTTTTCTGACTTTCTGAAAAGGATAAAATTCAGTTACACCCTCCAAACATGCAATTTTAAAGTCATGAGGTGTTCCCCGTGATAAACCAGTAGTCACATGAGGCCATTTCTGCACATCAGTCGCTATGGACAATGGGAATTGCCCACTGGTTCTAACTTTGAATGACCCTCAGGTCAAGGATTTTTTGCTGAAAAGATTCTGAATAATCATTATAGTGAATATATTTTAAAATTGTGCAGCCTGTTCACAGATAAACTGCAAACAGAAATAGGCATGAAAATGGTCACTGTGAGCATGAATTATAAAGTAATCGTGTCCCTAAAAAGCAGACCTTCCCCAAATGTTGGATTTATTGCTCGTGAGCATTGTGCTTTTTTCAAAGTTCTGATCAGTAAGTGCCCCTTTTATTCAGCTTTCTTAAGTTATTTCACTGGTCACTTTCCTGCTAGGTCAGTAATATTCTGCACATTTTATATATTTATATATATATACACACACACAGGTATGTTTTGCATACTAGAGCAGATGACCACTAGAAAATAAGATAATCAGCTAAAATATCACCAAAAAACCCAAAACATTTCAAAAGTATAAACAATGAAGCATGTAGAAATGTCAAACGACCAAAGGCTTGGCTATAGGACAGCATGTAACGCAGCAAGGAGAGAGAAGTTGATTCTGCAAATGGACAGAGACATGAGGCACCTTGGGAAACATTTTGAAGATTTCTTGGTTGATGTGGAAGATTCCACTAGTGTCCACTTCATATTTCAGTTTAGTTCCCAAGGGAGTATTTTTCTGGGTGGTGAAAAGAAAGGCAGGGGCATTGCAACACCTTGACAAAGTTGACCTGTAAAATGAAAAAGAGAGAAATGAGGTCAAGGAGCTGATAGCTTGCTTTAGGATTTGCAATTGCTATCACTCTTCAGGCATTCTTTGTTTAGAAAATTTCAGAGTCAATTATATTTTCCTTGACTGAGGAACATATGGTTCAAAAAAACCAAAAAAACCCCACAAAAAACCCCAAAAAAAATTACATCCCTGTACCTGCCTCTTCTAGGCTACAGGAAATACATGTGCAAATTCTGCCCTGCTCCAGGCCCCAAGGCTAAGCTTCTGTCCCCAGCATCCTGGGGAAAACACCCTACTGAGTTAGTGTCTCTCTGCTTTAGAGGTATTCCACTTCTTGTAAACTATTTTCTCATCACTGAGCAGGAAACGCAGAGGTTGAAGTCTTCACCTGGGGATGTGGAAGCTTGGCAGAGCAGGGACTTAAACACAGCAATGCCTAAAGACAGAGCTACCCCACTTTTTAGCGGACTACCATGGAGGAGGAGACATTTTGATTACAAAAAGACTTTTAAAGGTCTTAGTTTTGCATTTGTCCTTGCATATGTGCATCAGGAAGATGACACGTCCCCAACAGATGGGTGCCAGGCAGAGTGGTCATGGCTGCAACTCCAAAACCTTAGAGAAATGGCCAAAAATTTCTTAATTGCTGGGACAAAATGGGAGGTATTGCAATGTAAACAAGAACTGTTTTTAAATCTCAAAAATAGGATTCTTGGCATGAGAGTAAAACCTATTCAGCTCTGATATGAAATTTAGATAGGAAACAGAGGTACATTCCTTAGCTCCCATCTTTCCCTGAATGCTTTTGCCCTGTTACCAGTGGAACTGAAAACCCTGCCTTCAGCTTACTCTCACTCCAGAGGCAATTTGTTTCTCAGTCAATGCATCTTTTACTTTTAATGAAAAATAGGTGGCATGACAAATGCAGAAACATGAAGACAAAGCCAAATGGCTCTCCAATAACCTAGATTAAATACCTTGCCTCTGGGGGATGTGGCCTCATTACGAGTAGGAAGAAGACAACAGTCTTCTTTACGGGTTTTATTACAAGCACCAGAAAGCAAGCACAGGATTATGCAAACATTTCAGTGACGTCCAAATCACTATCACCTATTTGACTCATGCAAAATGACACAGTATGATGATCAGATCAAGGCAGCAACTGGAACTGAGTAAGTCAAATAATTTCTAATAAGAAAATTGTTAAATAATTACAAGCGGGTAGAGGGATTGAATTGTGATATGAAAGAAGCTATTCATTAGTTCTGCATTAAGGAATTGAAAGAGATGTTGTGCTTTAATCTAATGACCAAATGGCTTTTCTTAATATAAATGTCTAATACCTGATGGAAGAAGACTGTTGAAGTAATCGCTTTCCTTATTCTCCTTACAAAAGCTCATGTGATCTGTGTGCTTCCTCCCTCCCTGCTGCTTAAGCAACCACCATTTGACTTTGTCTGGATTGTCCCCATCTCACCTGATGGCTCATAACTGGCAAAGTTCAAAAGCCCACAAGCCAGTGTTGCTAGACCACCTCCTTTTACCCTCCTACTAGTCTATGTCCAAACTCAGACTCTGGTCTGCTTTTCAGGGACCACAGTTTCCCCACACATCCAACACACTAAAGTCTCTTTTCCATAAGACAACACTGAAACAAACTTTGAAACTTTATTTTGGGGGGGTCATTTCTGTCATGATTATTGCTCCTGGAACCACTAACAAAAGTTAGTCAAAAGGATGGTACTCCAGCAGTAACAGTGTTATAAAGCCTACTCTTGCTATCCATATGGAGATTTGATCTCTTTACAGGACGCTGAACTCAAACTGAAGTAATTCTTACTCAGTCTCATTAATGGGGATGATTCTTACTTGAATAAATTAGCTTCTGTGACATTCATCTCCCATTTGCACATCTGCAGGCTCTTCCATCGGTCAAACAACTCAGTTTGTTTCACCCTAAAAGATGAAAAGAAAGAAAACAAAAAGTCACTGAGTTACAGGGGCTTCATTTCCTAAAACAGCTGCAGCCAGGGTGCCATGCAGTTGGCTTTTGGTAGGGCAAGCCCCTCAGTCCACTCAGTGCAAAGTTTATCATTCTTATCTCTCTTTCTGCTCAGAGAAAGCAACTCTAAGCCATGTATATAAGCTCTGATGGAGCTCTTCAGATGTTTTGGGGATGATTTCTACTCTCTGATAGGCATTCTCCATTTCTTCCGGATAAAAACTGCAATACCAAGCAAGAAGCATCTACTGCATCAAAGTTTGTTCATGGTTTGCAGGGAAACTAAAGAGTGTCTGGCAGCCACAGAAGCTCTGGGGAGAAAAGGTGCACCTAGCAGAAGGCCCCAGCAGAGAGGTATGTGAAGAGATGGTGTTACCATTATATTTTGGTGAGGTTATTTTAATATGTGAAATCCTACCAACAGCACTGTTGGTACATCCATTTATAAGAGGATGTGAAAAGCTTTTTACAAAAGGATATCACACACCCCCCAACCCCTTCCCCATTAATAAATATACTTTTATTATATACTTTTAGTCTTTCTATGAGGCTGATTCAGGGTGACATGTGTTTGGTGATATCACCAATTCCAACCAATTCCACCTTAGAATTCACACTAACACTGCTGTGTTCAGACAACAGAGATAACAAAGGCCTTGCAAATATCTATAGCTGGGGAGCAATGCTATAATCTGGCTGGGAAATTTTGAAATCTGAGATCTCTTCGTGACTGATAGGTCTTAATGAGTTCTCTTCAGGCTTGAGGGCTTTGTGTGTTGGAATAAAGAGAAGACTTTTAAGATAATTATATATTTAAAGCGAGTAGAACTTCGGATTTCCCAGGCTGTGGAAGGTACAGAAAGGAATTAGGTCATCCTGTACTTTCTGTAGCCCACCAGAGCACATTAACTTGGAAATCTTCCATTGCTGTAAGGGCTGGCTTAGGAAACGTAGCACGTTGGAAGCGAGCGGATCAGAAGAACCCAGCCTAGCTACACAGTTTAATGTCAAACGTCATCTGTCGTAGAAGTAAAGCTTACTCCACCCAGCTGAGCAGGAGTCCACTACCTCCCGTGTGCCGTTGAATGAGATGAAGAGAAATGAGTAATTCTCTGTGCCATCTGATAAGTATGCAGGAAAGCAACTCAAAACTCCCCGTCTTCAGCAGAACACTGGCAGAAGCGCCACATTCTCACCCCTTCTCTTTATTTTTAAGCACTGCCAGTCAGCAAGCAGTGCAGAGCTGTTACTCGTGTATCCTTCATCCAGTACCAAATACAGAAGGCAAGGACACAACCTACATTTTCCTGTGGCAAAGTCAGTGAGGGAGACAAGCTCAGAAATTCAGGCAGACCTGGAGCAACGAGTTGTATTTGCTGTAGGCTGGGTTGCTCAATGCCGTGCACTTGTAGAGGTGTGCTTCCAATTGAGATTCACTTCACTTACCTTAATAAAACCTTGTGGGTTGTCAGAAGGATTACTGAAGCGCTGGGTTTAGGTATGGGAGGGGATTAGGCATAATCTAAGCACCTAAACTCAGTGCTACGCTGAAAATGTGAAAGGAAACCACAAATATCTTTTTTTGCTCTGTCCAGTGAGCTGCAACTTCACTTTTTTGCCGATTCCATCTCTGTGGCTTCACAAATACAACTCACTCAGCTCACTGGTTTTCTCATGTGTGTACAGGGCCATGAAGACAAAATATAGATACTTTATTATTTCTCAGATTTGCATTTTCCTACTTTTAAGAGAGTGTTGTTACCTTGTGAATCTCACTGCCGCTAAAAGTTGTGAAAGTCACAAGTACAAGTGGGCTCAGAAATGACCTAGGCAAACTAACAGTCAGATCTGTTGTCCTCTCTCACTACTCCACTCTTGTCAGCACCTACCCCTCAGCAAGTCCCCATGCCAGTTTTCAGGAAAGGATAACTTTCAGCTTAATTTCTAAGCCTGTGCTGCTGGCCACTATCAACGATACAGACTTAGGTGAGATGGACACTTCCTACGACTCAGTCTGGCTGTTGTTACTCTTCAATTACCCTCAGTAGGGGACATGGAATATGACATTACAGGTAATAATATTACACTGTATTTCATTCTAAACAGTGATACTGCACCTGACCAACATTCCTTGATGTATGTGAAATGCCTGCATTTTTTTCAGACAGACCTGAGGTGAAGTTCAAATGTGACAACTTGCATGTATGAGAGAACATCAGGAATCCCTGATGGGACCCCTACTGATGGGATCTCTTAAACCTCGCATCTATGACAACATTTTTTGTAAGTTATCATTTAATCCTGCCCCCCTAGCAAACACACACTCATACTTACATAGACAGAACTTTCACCTCAATGATGTCCTGCCGTAGTTCCAGGCATTTGGTAGAGTTGTATTCCAAAGGCCCTTCATAAAACTCAAAATACCTGAAGAAGGACAAGGGAAAAAAAAAATTAAATAAGCTTTAGAGTGGAATATTTGTCAACATAAGTTTGCTTAAAGTTGACATTTATTATTTCTTCCTAACTTGAGACTGTACTGTGGGCAGCTTATTACATCACAGGAAAACACAAATGCCATTGTTGATTGTAGAAAAGCCACCCATGTCCAGTTTGTCCATCTCTGCAAGAGTTATTCTCTTGTAGGCACCAAAAAGGAACAGCTATCTCAGGCTCCCAGCAGTCATCACATGGTAGCTGCCACTGAAAGTCAGGGGAAAAGCATTGTTCCCATCCTTTGGGTGTCTAAATGTGATAAGAGTTTAAAAATTAGTCCCTTAGATTTTGCTCTTAGATGGAAAGTAAAGTGCTGGAGGATGTGTCCTGCCTGTGAACACTGCTGCCTAACTGTGTAATTGAGCTTTACATGGCAATTTAATCTTTTGGTATATTTCAAGGGAAAGGGAAGCTATGGTTTTCTTCTCAAAAAAAATTGCAATGGTTTTAAGTACAAAAGGATTTAAATGCCCAGACAAAGCACAAACAGCAGTGATATCCTTAATTAAAATGTAGACATAAACATTTACTTTTTTTTTGTTAAATTCCCCCACCTTAGCCATCAGACTGGAGGGAAAACAAAAACACAATGTGAGAGGTGGGCTACTGAGAGAAAGCCCAGGCTGCCCAGTGAATTAAATGAGACTGTATTGAAACGACAAAAAAAAAGGCTTAGGCTTTAAACCAAGCTCTGTGTCATTTTCACCACTTACCATCAGGAGTCTGTACTAAAACCTAAGAACTGCACTTACCCACAGGATGGGTGCATAAAGAAAAAATATGAGGAGACAACCTGGAGGAACAGGCATTATGTCCAAGCATAAAGCAAGTTATTTTTATGGGTCCTTTAAAATCTCAGAATTCATGAAGCTGCAACTATCTTTTGAATTTTCAATATGAAAAAAAACAACAAACCCATAGAAGATTCCAGGAGTTTTATTTAATCTGTCATTGGAGATGGAATGTTTGACCTGAAATTCTGTTCAGGTTTGAAATATATAATCCTTAAGTAGGAAAGTCTCCTTAGTAGTTCATGTTTATAGTTAATAGCACGGTTTTGGGGGGATCCAAAATTGATGTGTTCTACTGAAGTGTTAACTGTTCACACCTTCCAGAGGAACTGTAGGGAGGGAAAGTGTCCAGAAAAAAACATCTCCAACTGGAGCCCCAAAGGCTAGAAGCATCTTAAAAACAAATAGCTTCTGGATTTTGCTGTGTAAGTGGATCCAGAAATCAATCTGACAAAGCAGGAAAGAGAGGAACCTATAGAAGGGAGAAAGGGACCATAGCATGTGACTGGAAAAAGCCCAAGAGTTTCTCAAAGGAAAACCAACTGGAAATGTTTCTGTCCTCTCAAAGGCTGCTCTAGGATGTGCCTCCTGCACCTCTCCCTGAGTTTTTCACCACCTCAGCTTTGCCAAACCCCAAACCCATCAGATCTGTGATCCAATGAGAGGCACAAATCTTGAAACTGAAAGGATGAAGGCCATGCCTCAAAGGTGGCAGGAGAACACCATAAATTTCTAATGAAGTAAACTGTTTACTGTCAGCAATCATTTAAAAATGTGACCATGTGGAAATGTGCCTACAATCTTCAAAGCAACAAATATATTTTTATGAGTTTTGTAGAGGAAATTATGTATTTAAAGTGACAAATCTGAGAAGATACTTCCTTGGCCTCCAGAAGGGAGATAAATCTTATGTAATGGGAATGTTCATCTGTCCTCTCACCAAAAGACTTGGGCTCGTGGAGCTGGTGCTGAGCATCTTTGAAAGCTGCCCCAGCTGAAACGGGATGAAGAGCTCAGCTGTTTGCACCAGGCCAAAGCCCTGTGTGGATGTACTCCAGATATCCCACACTAAACTGAAATCTCTCTCTGTGGGGCCAACACCACAGGATTTATCACTGGTCACAGAATTTTACAAGAGTGAAAGAAGCCCTCTGGCTACCAGTCCAGACAACTGGTCTTTCTGACATACTAATTAGTATATGTCTTTCTGACATACTGATTTTTCTTACTGCATTTTGTGGTGCATATATTCTTTACTTAGGTTCTTTGTGACAGACAAGACTGGGCCCCTGAACATGCATGTTCTACACAATATCTAGAGACAGGTATACAGACCCATGTAACACTCATCACGTTACACATGATTCCAGCCTCTTTGGATGAGAGAATACTAATGGCTATCGGCTTCATCTTCACCCTTCACCTAGCATTGGATTTGATGCACATAATACCTTCTATGTGCATCAGAACATACAAGAGTGGCAAAAATCTAGATGAACACGTACTTTTTTCTTTCCTGTGCACTTCTGACTCTACTGCTAAGCTAGAGAACCGCAGCTCAGATGTCAAACAGCACATGCTATCACATGCAAATGACACAGTAGGGAAAAGCTGGCTTTGGACCATGGCACTGGATACAAAGATGCCATTTTATGAAACAGAGATGAAATTTCCTGAGTCCCAGAGATTCCCTTTGATCACTGCCTGTTTACCCAACCCAGAAACTGAAAATAGAAATGTTAAAACATGTGTTACCAGAGAGGCAGAAGGTTGAGGAGGAAAGGAATGCATTTAAAAACAAATTGAGATTGAGATGAGGTTCTCAATCTGAAAGGAAATGCACAAGGCAGCACTGCATTCGTAACAGACTTATTCCATTAGCCTACAATTTTCTAAAGCATAGGACTGTCCTGCAAGTCTCTTTCTTACTCCAGCAACAGCTCCAGCTTTTCCAGCAGAGTCATTGGGAGTGGTAAAAATCACTGCCTGGCACCTTGTGGAAGCGGAGAGGGAGGATCTGTGAAACAGGCCAGATGACAAACTTCCAGTGAGACACCTACATGCCTCCCCCAGCAAAGGCAGCAGTGGAGAAGATGTTACTGTCCATGGGGTAAGCTTGAATGAAACTGAGTATCCTAAAGTGTTACAGTACCGATGCTGTAGGAGACAGGCTGCAGGTGTTAATGGCAATACAACAGCATTAAGGAATTTGCAAGACCCCACAAAACCCATTTTTCTTCCTTTTCTCCCAGGGGTGTTCATGCTATTTATTTGCTTCACAGCAATTCACCTCCTGCTATACAGACATGGAGCCAAATTAGCGGAGGCAGGTCCCTGGAGCACTGGCCAACCTCCTTCTGCCGAAGTGTTCCATGCTGTACTTTCCCAGGATACAGGTTCTGCACAACACCAGGCTCCATCACAAGGAACATGGGTTGCCTCAACCCCCGCGGATGTCCTTTAAACACAACTCCTCCGCTCAGCGGGGCCTGGTCCTGCTGGGAGTGTTTGGAGACCATCCCCCTGCGCTCTCTCAGAGGAAGCATCAGTCTCACCCACTCCCTGGGCTCTGAGTGCTGCTTCTGCCTTTTAACTCCCACTCTAAACCATGTAGTTCCCTGTGAATGAAAATACATTTGCCTGTCAGAGAGCTTAATTAGCACAAATGGAAACTGTCCTCCCCATCATCTTCCTCAGTCTGATACCCAGCTAAGAAGCAAGGGTGCAGTGCAGTTTGTTTTGATTTATGCTCTGTATTAGTGACAAGTGACAAACCTGACTACACTACTCGTTTTCCTATGGAAAAGGGCTGTGTTACAGCTTTACAAGAATGACACTGCTGGTTTATATCCATAAAACAGAGTTGGCATCTCCCCACACAAATGTCCTCTCCCTGCATTGCCTTCACTTCCCCTGCTGAAATCTAAACTTATCCCTCAAGGGTCACAATTCTACAGGAAAGCCAACACAAGAATCCATGACACTTTACAACAGGAAATACAACTACAACTGAATCACAACAAACCGTGCAGTTCCATTGTTGTAATTGTGCATGTCTGTGTTCTGGAGGAGGAGGGGGCTGCAGGGGTGGCTTCTGCAAGCAGCAACCAGAAGCTTCCCCCAGGCCTCACAGAGCAGACACCAGCCGGCTCAAGCCCGGTGTCATTGCTGACCAAGGCCGAGCCCGTCAGTGACGGTCACAGGGCCTCTGGGAAAAACACACTAGAAGCTGTTTTTTGCCCCGGAGAAGGGAGTGAGAAGGGGTGAGAGACTGTGTAGGCGCCAAGAGCAAGGAAGGGGGAGCAGGCGCCCCAGGTGCCAGGGAGAAAGATGCCCCTGCAGAAACCCATGGTGGAGCGGGTGTGTCCCCACAGCCCATGGAAAAGGCCCAGACCCCACCTGCAGCCTGTGGAGAGGCCCCATGCTGGAGCAGGGGGAGACATGCAGGAGATGCTGTGACCCACGTTGGAGCAAGCCCCTGCCAGCACTTGCAGCCCGTGGAGAGAGACAGACACACAGAGATGAGTGAGAGAGAGAGACCCACACCAGAGCAGGTTTGCTGGGGGGCTTGTGACCCCGTGGGGGACCAGGCTGGAGCAGTCTGGGCCTGAGAGACTGAGAGACATTCTGTGATTTATGACTGCACCCATAGCAGTGACCCACGCTGGGGCAGCTGGGGAAGAGCTGACCCTGTGTGTAAGGGCTCCCGTTGGAGAAGTTGGTGGAGGACTGTCTGGTATGGGTGGGACCCCACGGTGCAGCAGGGGAAGGGGGTGAGGAATGCCCCACCCCCCATCCTGGCTCAGAAGGAACACAACTCATGAGGAACTGACCGAAACCCCCATTCCTCCAGTCCCTGCCCCTCCCTGTGTCACAATGGGGGGGAAGAAGGGAGTGAAATCCTGACTAAATGGAAGTCTGGGAATAAGGGGGTGTGATGGGAGGTGCTTTAAGATCTGGCTGCACTTCTCATCACCCGACTCTGGTGTCACTGGGGGTGCAGGGCAGTGCCATCAATTAGAGAGTTTTCTTTCCTTTATTCCGTGCTGAGTCTGTTCTGCCCATGATGCTGATTGTGGAATGATCTTTCCCTGTCCTTATCTTGACTCCTGAGTCTCTCAATATTTTTCTCCCCTGCCCAGCTGAAAAGGGGAGTGATAGAGCGGCTTTGGTGGGCATTTGGCCTCCAGCTGGGGCCAAACTACCACATGCACTCTGCACTGCATTTTCTCAGGCTACCGGGCACTACACACAACTCACTGCCCTATGTCCATTTTGGTCAACTGTAGCTTTCAAATCTACATTTTTTCAGGATCAAATCTTGCAGCTGGATACAACCCCAGCTGCAAACATTCAGAGAAGACTCTTTTTCATCTATCTCAGTAATGAATGCCCGGAAATGAGATGCTATTCACTCTGTAATTTTCTGTTTCTGAGTGAGACTTTCTTCTTTTCTAACCATGACATCTCCCTTTGCCACCTCACTCCCAGCTGAGCAGCTTACTGAGCTCACTAGTGAGAGACAGATTTGGTTTCCCCACTACACCAGCTCTCTGGTCTTTGATCATCTGCAGTTGGCCTGCTCCTGCTTTGATCAAAGGTAAGCTTTCCATGATCATGCTACATAAATTAAAAAGCCCGATACTTCAACACTGCCTTCAAGTGACACTTGGATCGAGGCACTGATTTGTCTGATACACTGAACAAAGGTTTTAAAATATAATTGAGTGTATTTAAACCGGAAAACACCATCCCACTCCGCTCCTTCCTGCAGTGCCAGTTCTGCACTGTTTGCAGTGAGGCTGCAGCACTTAACCCTGCAAGAGAGCAGAGTATCACAGGAAGGATTCCACCTACCCTCCAGGAAAAACAAAGATCTTTCCAAAAAAATACATTGTGCAACGACTAAGGAATGAGAATAAATCAACCAAGCCCTGCAGGCTTCTACTGAATACTTAGTAAGAGAACTATCCAATTAGCAGTGCCTGCACTCATCAGTATGGGCAGATCCATGCCTAAACTCAGGTCTAGATTCACCTTCCTTACTCAGGAACCTTGCAAGGGTGCCAGAGCACGGTCCCCAGGGTAGACAGAGACTCACATCCATTTGACAGGACCAGCATGGGATCATCAGGCCCTTGCATCAAAAGTACTGCTGAGGTATAACAAACATATCATGATTACAAGAGCTCTGGACAATTCATCCAGAGCACAGTGAGCTTGATCAAGCACTGACTTCATCAGAGAGCCCATTGTGAGTGAGTGACCACATCCCACTAGCCTTTCCTTCTATTGACATTTCTATGTGGCCACATCAAAAGCTACAATATTTGGTGAAAAGATTTGAGAGCCTGACATCAAAGACTGCATCCTAACACTTCACATGGCATATTGTCCTAAGATTATTTTGACCTCATTTGCCAGGCACAATCCCCACTTGGAAGACAAAGCAGCTGACTGACAGGTAATTCCATGGCAGAAAGAACAGGGACCTTAGGCTCTGATCTCACAGACACTGCCTAGACTACACAATTACCACCAAGAACAAGAGCAGCCTCTGAAGTTGATGGAAATCATAATGCTCTTTCATATTACACCTTGCAAAAGAAAACACCTCTGGACGTATGGATGTTAAATGAGATCCCCCTGCTCTGAGGACTGGCCAGTGAAGCAGAAATGTTTGGTGCCCTTTGATTAATTTACACTTCACTAGGGTTGTGGCACCAAAAAACAATCACATAGCTGCTTGTGATGTTTCTGCCATTTGACAGCCTGACTTGTCCACAACAGGATGGCTCTTGGAAGACTGAACTGAGAGAGGAGATGCTGTGGGCACAAAGGAGGAGGCTGGAGGAGCAACAGGCTTCTCTTACCGCAGAATTGTAGGGGTTGGAAAGGACCTTGAGAGATCATCAGGTCCAACCCCCAAATCAGCTTGATGAAACTATTTGACTACGTCCTCTGTGGGGACAGGACACTAAAAAAAGGATCGTTCACATTCCTCCTAGATACCACCTGCTGATGTCCATGTCACTGGCCTTCACTGGTTTAAAACTTTTGTCATCCTCATCTCTAATGCTGCTAGGTGTAGTATGTGTCTAACTGATCATGAACTTACAGTATGTGGCTGTACTTGGGTAGAAAACATGTCACTATAAACTGCCATGTAAAAAAAAAAAGGAAAAAACAAGCAAGAGAAAATCCTCATACACCTTTATATTCATCATGTGGTCACAGCTCTTCTGAATTACCATGTCCCATTCTCATATTTCATCTTTGAGCGTTTTAGACCCTGGCAAGAGTTACAGAAGGACCTGCAGAAATTATTTGAGTTCTAAAAAGTATGAGAGCCATGTGAAACTTAATCTAAACATATGGTGACTGAGACACTGCACCAGGAAGCAATTACTAGTGGCAGAAAGCTTTTATAGCAAGAAAAAAAAAATATTATCCAATGCCTGGGAGTTAAACATAGAAATGGCATCTTTAGTTCAAAGCTGGGTTTCTTCCTAGAAAAAACAGAATAATCACACAAGATTCAGGAGCTGGGATTCTTGTACAGGGACTTGTGCTTCCCAGGAGATTCAAGTAGCTGAGGTTAAAGTTATTAATTACAAGCCTTCCGATTGTCCACCTAGGGTATTTTGAAATGTTTGGCTAGATTTGTCTCTTTAAAGTGTCACAAGTTTTTCTGGGTTTTGATAATAGATGACATCAGAAATATCCATCCACCAGGACAGGGGCAGTTTCCTGCCTATTTTCCAAATTAAAGACTTTTATTTTAAAAAAAAAATCAAAACAAACCAAAAGTGCTTCCACGAACCAGGTCTAAAATCATAAATTTAATCTTCCACAGGAGTGGCTTTTCTATTTCTGCCCTTTAAAAGTAGTTTATTGATAGGTCTATGTACCTCCTAAGTAACCTCAGACAAGCACATGCACCCATCTGCCGTCACTCAGGGACGCCCCTTCTCTGGATTCCTTATTTGATCTGGTCCTGTGGCTCTGCAGAATGTTTACACATCTGTACAGTTAAGATGATAGCTGTGATATCCTGAGGACATGTTTTTCAACATGTTTATGAAAGCTCCTGGCAAACCAGCACTGGCTGCTCACTGACATTCTGATTTTGATCTCCTGTCTTCATGTCTCAGCACACAGACTGGGATTGTTTGGCTCCACTTCCCAATACCACATTAACAGTGTGAATTGACCAAACATCCACACCAGTCATTGCCACATCCTTCTCTCCTCATCTGGCCACTTATCCAAGAGCCAAGTGTCTCCAAAATTTCAGTCTGATACGTTACCCACTGCAGTTCTACCACAAGAGCAGGAGCTAAAGCAGGAACAGCCCTACAATGTGTCAAAACCAGAATGACTTATTGGAGTGTATATTGAATTTTGGGGGGAGTTGTGGGGAGACCTTGGCGTTTCTTTCCTTTCAGTCACCGTTTTAAAGCATCAGCTCCTGAGAAGCAGCAGTGGAATATGCTGCAGGGACTCCAATTTTACCAATGTCATTTCAGAACTCTTCCCTTTAATAAACTGCTGTTGGGCTATTTTAATCAAGCCTGCTCCCATCACTCTGACTGAAATATCTGATGGTTTTGTAAACCGTATGGCCACCCAGGAGGCATAACAAAACACATAACAACACTTACACATCAATAACATCTCAAAAACCACATCTCAGTTTATCATTGCAAGAAATAGCATTTTTTTATTAGTTTATTTTATAGGTTTTTAATATTTTTTTTTTTTTGATTCTCAAGATTTCAGTATCTGTTTAAGAAGCTCAGCACTATGACTTAAGGAACATCCTCAGCTACTGTCCCAGGCAATGAGATCTGTTTTCTCAAGGCCTCCATTCATTCTTGTAAAATGTGTAATTAATGAGGCCAACTGATTATAGTTTCTATTCTGTAGCCACTGGGGACAAAACCCCGGTTTTGTTGTACTAAAGAATTCAGTGTACAAACTGACAGCCCCAAAAAAAGTAAAGCTCATGACTTGGCTTCTGTGCTCTCACCACCAAAGTCCTACATTAAACCTCACCTTCAGCTCAGGTGGACTGAAGGTGGCAAAAAACACCATAACCCAACTAATATGGCAGACAGATCATCACACCATGAAGGCAGATATATGGCAATAAAACATGCTTTAATCATTAAGACTTACAATCCCAGTCAGTTACAAAACATACTAAAAGGAGGGTCTAGGAAGTTGTTTCATATATTACTTCTCATAGCCAGTATCAGATAGAAAACTTTTCCTGATTCCCCGCAAGGATGTTGTAAGATTTATAATGCTTAGCACAAGGTAAAAAGCAAAAGGTAGAAATCTAAGCAATGGTTGATACGTAAGAACAAAAATCAAGCCAGCATCTGACAACTGGTTGACATTGCACCTGAGTGGATGTTTTCAAAAGCCAATGTAGTCCTCCTTAAGCTGAAAGCACACATCTCTATGGCTTTGGGGAGACATCCAGAACTTCATTTTTACTCCTTGCAAGCATCCACAGCTTTTTCACTACCTAGAAGAGCTGCATCAGTGCAATGTGTGTCATAATGAAGCTTTTGGTGCCCAGAAAGGCCCAGCAAATAGAGATCTCTATCAGGTGTCAACCTACAGCTGTATTGGAGGCTACAAAAATGATCCACGCTTTCAGTTACACCACCTACTGAGCTGGCCTCCTGGTACTTTTATCTCCATGGATGGGTTCTACACAATCTGAAGAAGTGTCCAGTGCACTGGGGTGAAAAGCTTTAGTTAGCTTGGCTACCCTGGCACCATGGAGCTGTCTGCACACAAGAGTAGGGCTCGTTTTCTGAACCTGTGCAATGAATTCCCCCAAAGGGTGAAAAACATTCTAATTGCAATCCAGGCTTTAACTTTGTCAATTAGTTCAGGTCTGAATCAGTTTCTACTGAAATCAGATAATACGACATTCTTTGTTTGTGTCCTACTTGATCCTTTTCATGTGATGTTTAATCTTCACTGCTCGTTGGTTTTGACACGGCTGCTACTCTGATGGAGGCTGGCTGTCTTGCAAATCTAATGCAAATCTCAGCGTGTCTTTGCTTTGGAAGTCCTTCATTTTCATCTAATAAATCCTACAGAGTGAGTTGTCAAAGGCTCTACACCATCCATTAAGCTACATGATTAAAAGACAAAGAGTAGTTATAGACTATACATGGCTTAGTAACACGTATGTATGAATACACGTGTATCTATAGAGAGAGAAGTATATAAATGATGCAGGTTAGTGAAAAACACTATTTCAGTTAATATCTTTAAACACCAAACTTTTCACAAAGAGGTGGTAACACACAATAAACTGCAGAGCCATGCAGTGAAATGCATTTACTCTGCATATCCTGACATATAGTTGGTTTTGTGCACTTCAGACATGTCTCTGGAGATATATATATACACACATACAAGTAAAATCAGGTCAGTAAAAGGCAGTCTGCAAAGTTTTCCATTTGGTGGAAAGAATTATCCATTAGAAGAAGGCTTGTTTCCAATTGATATCAACAGCCTGAAGCTAGGTGTCAGATTAAGTCTCTCAGGAGTTGCTTACTGATAATACAGTAAGAAAGGTGATCAAAGGTAAACAATAAACAATTTATTATATAACTCTTCAGTTATTCACACAGTCTTGCCTCCACATTTATACAGTTCTTTTTTTTACTTGGCTACACTCTCAGCTTTCAGACAGTACACAAATGGATAAGTAACATCTCTCGTGCACTTACATGCACAACATACATTGCAGCTAGAATCCTTAACTCAAAATCCCTATCTTTCAGCTCCACAGTCATTAACTTGACATAGGCTTTGAAATTTTCACCTTTTAATGATACAACAACCTTTGAAATTTATACCTAATTTATGTCTGCTTGTATACAGAACACTTGTACCCTGAACTTCATCTTTGACGGGGCCAAACAGATTGAGAATAGCACTATGATTCAGTGCCTCCCAACTAGCATGTGAAGGGTTAGTTCCCCATCCTGCAATCAATGATGGTTCAATTGTCTCTGTGAAGGGTGCCTAGAGGGGGAAATCTGTATTTATTAGTTGCCTTATGTCTTCAAGAAGATCTCTATCTGTCTTTGTGCCACATTCAGTTCCTTTACATGCCAAGTGCCTGAACTGGAGACTATACAGATTACAGACACTTACATAGATAAGGCAACAAAAGAAGAGACAGACAGACAGACAGACAGACAGACACAGATATACATATATACATAAAATGAATCATTTTTCCCTTGCTCTGAGTGAAAAACCCGCAGCTCAAGCTGGTTCTTTTTATAAAGATCCTTTCCAGTTACACCAGCCAAATGGTGGGCAGCGTTGATGCAGGATCACATTACAGCAAAGAGCCATAGCAGGAATTGCAGCATTGCTGCAGTTCAGTGAGACTGGGTGATTTTTGGCAGGTCAGACTCCCCACTTCCGCTTGCCTTTGAAACGCTATCAGCTCCACAGCTGCAGTGGTGTCTGGTTACCAAACGACACTTTGACCATATTTTAAACCAAATATGTTAATTTATACCTGTGTATCAAATGTAATCTTCCTTTATTTTTCTCTTTTTTTTTTTTTTTTAAAAAAACTTAAGGTCTTTCTAAGATCTCCTTGCTATTTACTGAACATGATACTATACACGGCTCACAGTTTTTAACCTCTACAACAGAGGTTCCCAGATTAATACAGACAGCCTACAATATCCATGGAGCTCTTCAGGCACAACTGCAGCCAGCTTCCTGGCTATGCACATGGCTCTTTGGGACCCATGTCAGTCAAGGGGATTTAACTACAAATCAGTAAGTACAAAAAGTGCAGCAGCACACAGTGCTTCTTATAGAATCATCGAATCATAGGGTATCCTGAGTTGGAAGAACCCATAAGGGTCATTGAATCCAACGCCTGGCTTCAAAACAGCACCAGTCAAGTTTCAAAACAGTGGAAATAAAGGAAATATTCTCATCTTATCCTGACAGAACACATCTCCCCTACTAAGCCCTGGAAACATTTTAAGTTAAACTTACTGTTTACATATCATATTATAAAGAAAGCCCTGGGCCAAATTCTTCAGTGTGCTTCATGTGCATCAATATTGTCATGTTGGGACATTACTCACCCATGTCCCATTCTCCCACATTGCCACATATAAACATATAGCATTGATGGGAAATAGAAATAGGAGAGGCCAGGACACAGAAGTCACCATCCTGTGCACTGCATAGATGCTGATGGCATATTCCAAAATGGCCCCAAAGCCTCCAGGGGTGAAACAGTACCATCCTTGGGCATGCCTGGCACCTTCTGTGTCATGGGGAGCAGTACCAAGTAGCCAAAGCAAACTGCAAATCTCATTTATCATACAGCCTGTGCTCACATTTGTGGTCCACAGATAGCAGTCATTCCCTCGGGTGTTGTACCTGGTGCCTGTGTCACTGCCACTCTTCACTGCTCCGTCATCCGTGAAATTAAAGGTGCCGCTCCAATTTGCCAATTCCTCTCCATTCTGCCAGCTAAACTGCAGCCCTCTAGCAAGAAAACGAGGCAGTTGATATTTGATATAATTCATTAAGTTAAGTCTATCAGCATGAGTTCTCATGTCCCTTTTCTTAACAGAAAAATTAGACTACGACACATTCATCATACACAATAAAAAGATCCCAAGAACCACAGGACAGCATCTGACTGGTGGAAACAAATCCCACTTCCCACAGACTCTTCAAGTCCTTGGCTGAAAATGCCAGGCTCCCCAGATAAAGGGATGGATGTGTGCAGCAAGGTGGAAATTTCGTTCCCAGAGACACAGGGGCAAAAACCTGGACACTTATGTGAAAAACTGCACGGCCAAAGAAGTAAGCCCTCCTTACATCTGCAATAGTTGTTAAAGGTGGTGGGTATCAGGCCCTTCCTCTCACTGGCTGGCCATACTAGTAAAGGATTTGTCATTTGATGGCTTCTCTAAGCGACACTGTATTGCTTCTTTGCCCTGTTTGGGAAGATGACATTTTTTAAGCCAATGCGTATCAGAGTCATCACAACTCCCTGTTTTCCAAACTTTCACAAATTCGCTCCAAGACCCACAATGCCTGTAATTTTCTGTAAACTCCACCTGTAGTTGGGTGGAAATTTCACATGTATTTAAAAAATCTGGGTCTGGGGAAACATTTGACATCACAAGTCAAATCCTATCCTTAGCTCAGAAGTCAACGAAAAAGAATCTCATGGAGTGCTATCTCTAACCTTCTCCAATTTAACCCAGTTTCATGATTGCAGAAGCCTGGCAGCTGAGTTGGTGAACATTTGGTGCTGTGCAATAATGAAAGTTAACTTCCCAACTGGGCTGGGTGAGGACAGCCAGGAGTAATCTGCCAGCTGCTTTGCCTAAAGGAAAAGGCATCCCAGATCCCACTAGTTTTCATGGTCAGCTTGGACCTTGAGAATTATAAGGCTTAGTACAAGGACCAGAGAATCTCCCAGATAACATCCATCCTCTAGTCTCATTGGCAGAAGGTATAAGCATAGAAAATTAAGAGGGAACAAATTGGGGTGTTTAAATAAGGCCTCTTTGCTTCCTGTCCCAGAAAAGGGAGTAGCTCTAAACAGCCCCAAAACATATAATAGGAGTATATTTGTTCTCTATTGTGGAAATGTGGGCACACAACCTCTTGCTGTCATAGCTAAGACAACCATGTCTAACTTCCAAGTATCTGATGTTCAGGCATTTCTATATGAGCTATTGGTGCTTAGAAATCATTAGGGACTGGTTAGTTAGTCTGTTAACTGGTTAGTTAGTTTACAGAAAGATTCATCAGATAAAAGGCTGGCCTTCACCCTAGGGTCAACGGATCCCCCAAACTCTTCCTCCATCAGCAGTACAAAGAGCCTGTAGCTTGTAACATGGGTACACGTGACAGTATCCCACCACCCAAGTAAAGTGCAGTGTATGTCACCACAAATGTTTCTTTTCTGACATAAACCCAAGATATTTTGAAAGAATTTAAGAAGATTATTCTTGTATGCCTTTTGCCTTTTAATCTTCGGGTTTGGCTTGGGGGTGGAGTGTGTGTGGGTTTGGTTTGGGTGGGTTTTTTATTGAAAACAGACTATTTGTAAAAGCATTTTGAGGGAGAAGGAATTCTGAAGAAAGTAGGGAGCCATTTTAAAACTGAATTCCAGAAAGAGCTGGGACCCTAAACTACCCCCTTCCCTCCAAAGCTCCTTCCCACCAGAAAAGGTGGGAGAAAAGCACTACAAATCTCTGAACCTTTCAAATGTATTTTCATGACTTGCACGTTCTCTGGCAGTCATATTTTGCTTTTTTCCAAGAAAAACCTGTTCTGTATAAAATACCAAATAAACATTTGTATAACATTTCAGATTTTAAAAAAGTAACATTTTTGCTCATGGGAGACCCACTCTGGTCACTTCTTAGTTAAATACATCAATGCAGTTCTCCTGTTTTCCAAAACAATCAGAACAGGTGGATTGTTGCCGCCCAGTTGTTGCAGGTGATTGTTGCTTGCCATAAGCAAAACAAGATGGTACCACACACCTAAATCCTAAGTCCAGCTTGGGGAGAGCCACTTTGGCTCCGAATCTGGAGGATCACATCAAAGGGTCTATAGGTTATGCTGTCACGGCTGTAGGGTAACGGGGGTGCTATACCTTTTACGTTGCTTTGAGAGCTTTTTAATCAGCTGAGTCGGCCCAAGGTAGAACTGCTGAGAAGAACATTGGTGAGAAGAAAATCTGAGAAAATCCTTGCTTTTACTAAGACACCTTCACTTGTTGAAATAAACACTTGTGATTCTCTACCATGTCTAACACATTTCTTTGCCACACTTTAACCGGTATGGAAACATGTTTCTTTTGGATGTGTATGTTCTGGCAAAAGGCAATTCGTGAAAGCAGGGCAGAATTCTGTCCTAAAATGTGCATGGGGAGCTATCATTAAGATGTAATGTTAGGGGTTGGACTTGATGATCCTCATGGGTCCCTTCCAACTCAGTATATTCTATGATTCTATTCTGTGATCTAAATATATGGCCCTAAAAACACATTTGAACTGCTAAAGGCAGCACTGAATGATACAGGGAACTCTACTTTTAAATTTCACTTAAATTAGGTATTTTGGCTTAGATATTTACTTTGAAACTGAAAGAGAGAGCATTAATCTAGACAAATCGCTGGTGTCAGTGTGTCCTTCAGAGGTGAACTCTCCTAAAGCATAGCCAATATTTGGGCAGATGAAATAAAGAATTAAAACATTCAGTAAAGTCTTTTCCCTTTGTACATCTTCACTCCACATGTAACAGCTGGAAGGAAAGCTAAGTAAATGCTCAAAGGCAGAGGGGGGTGAATCTGTCCATAAAGCAAAAGAAATTACAAAACCACTCTTTAATGCCCTTCTCTCATCAAGTCTTTTTTGGGAACAGTGTGTACTGCAGCTGAGACACCAAGTTTAAAGGAGGACATGTACATTTTGGGTAAGATCCAAGAGGAGATCAGGAAGACTAACACTGAGGAATGGTAGACATGTCTTACGATGAACAGCTTAAAATACTTAGCTTTGAAATGGCAGAATAGAAGATCTAATTGAGGTACAAAAATATCTAATGAGGGCATGCAAGGGTCTGGGTATGACACTTCTACGTGGTAAGGACTAAGCTGTGAGCTGAGCTTAGGGTCAGCAGCAAGATAAGTGTCTGATCTTGAACCAGACAGGAAAAGGGGGACCACACAGTGCTCTTCTTCAAACGAGCTGGTACTCAGGAGTTCAATAACACGTAGACTTACACATATTCAAAGCACAACACTGAAGAAGCATTACACAGGTCATAGGACTGAGAGTCTGCAAGACTGAGACCAAGCTGTGGCTCTGCATCTTCTGGAGAGGTAGTACAATAAACCTGTTCCACCTGGTAGGAACAAATCCCACAGATCATGGTTTGTGGTACTAGGACTGAGCAGAAATCAAAGATGAGACATTTAAAAACACTGACCTGAAATAATTCTGTTCCTTACAAGATTATTGAGAGTTTTATCATTTATTTCAATTAGTCTTGAGTTGGCAGATTTCCATTTCAAAATTAAAAACATTTCTAATCTTCTACATTGTAAGCCTTAAGCATTCATAAAAGCTGTCTGGCTGAATATGCAAACAGCCTGAGAAAATAGGGAAGAAACGTAACCTGCTCCATAAGGATATTTCTTTGGCCTGTTATGGTAACTAAATTCTGCCATGTTCAGTCTCACCACTAACTACGCTTTGATAGGTAAACAAAGAAGAGGTAAATTAAGCTTCTGTGAACCCAGAACTGCAAAAGGAAGCACATGCAGAAAGGAAACACAGAAAAGGAAGAGAAAAAGAAAGATTAAAAGAAAGGAAGGGGAGAAAATTACTTAGACACAGAGGTAGGAGAGTTTGGGTTTGGGTTCGTTGTTTTTGGTTTTTTTTAAATGCTAATTTTAGGCCTGGGATCATTACCAATGATTACCAATGATGGAACTTTGCCATTTGCTCAATTTGCCTTAATGTTACTTCCTTCTAAATTTAGTACAACTCCCTAATGTGTGATGCAGATGATGACAAGGGAAAACTTTATAAAAGATGTAATAACAAGAAACATTCATAGTGCAGAAGTGCTATGTTTTGCCCATCCACAGTGAGCACACTTCCCATTAAGGTTTAAGGACATAATTAATCACAAGAAGTACATACCTCTAGCAAGAGTATGAGCAACGTTGCACCTTGTGTTAGAGAAACTCTGTTAAGTTGGATGTCTTAGTAATAAAGACCTTGAGTTTCAGGTAAATGTCAAAGCAATATTTTGATCCTAATTGGCAACTGTAAATGTTGAATCAGTATGTGGTCAAACAAACACTGGCATAATGTAAGAATAGCAGGAGGGGGTGAAAAAAACCAGAAAATTAACAAAGCAGCAGTAATTCTGAAGGGTTTGTCAAGACCTGCTGTCAAGAAGCAGCAGGAAGCAAAGCAAAAAGCCTGTTGCCTCAATCTAAACAACTCCTGTACAAGCAGAGGTTTTAATGCCAGAGGACGTCAAACACTTTTGTGAGGTTTTTTTTGAACTATAAGGTGAGAATGAGCAAGTGGGTAGATTGCAGCAAGGAGCTTTGTATCCATGCCACCACCAAACCGAGATCCCACCTCAGGGGTGTCTCGTTCCCTTTCTGAAACAGGAAGGCAAGGTGAAAATTAAGCTGAGACAAGAAAGCAAGGCTTTTAAAAGGGAGCTATTCTACAGATAAATGGAGAAGACCTAAAAGGCTTTAAGCACAGCTGGCAGTCCTGTTGGGACTCTAAGCAGAGAGCAAGCCACAGCCGTGTATGCAGCAGAATTTATTCAGGGGAGACCCATGTGCTTTCAAGGCATAAAAGCAGCTTGGAGCAAGTGGCTGAGTAACTAGTGATCAGCTCTTATGAGTAACAAGGACTGAGTAGCAATGGAAGTGTCATGCGGGAGTGGGCATGGACGAGTACCTGCTACTCCAATGCCAACCCACTCCCCAAAAACCACTGGCTGACCTCATTTAATCCCACCCATCACGCTATTTCCACTCATCGTTCAAGGTGAGAGCTACCACTGTCCCCATCCTGCATCTACCAGAGGCAGACTAACCCTGAAAGGAAACAAAACCAGACAGAAACCAAAGTCATTCTGTATGGGTGAAGCTAAGCCAAAACCTGACTCAGCTTCCTGGCCTACCACAGATGGTCAAGCAAAGGGAAGCAGGGGAGCCTATAGACTCCTTTTCTGAAGGAGTGAAAAGAACATTCCCATGATCAAGGCAAGTCGCTTTCTGAGCTCCCCCACTTATTTCTCTACACTTTTCCTGCTCTTTCTTTCCAGCAGTTGTCATATTCCTTCTCTGTATGTGTTCTCCCTAGCAAAGAGGCCTCTAGAAGATGACAGCAAGCCCAGCTTTTGTGACTCTGGCTCCAGTTTAAGTTACAAGCCAACAGTTTATACATTAATGCCATACACACCACTGATAATTTTATAATCATATTTCGACAGGCCTGGTCATGGTGCTGCCCTACACCATTACATACTGCCCAAACACAGAAGCCACTCAGAGTCCCTGCTCTGACAAACAGACAGTCCAGGCAACGTACAGGCTGCCTAAAATTAGTGGAACACCACTTATTTTCACTGTACCTCAGTTTCCCTGTTTCATAATTCTTGTGCAGTTGAGGAACTGAAGACTTCAGTATCAAACGATCACGCTACTGCCTTTGAAAATGGAAAGGGATGCCCCCAGCTTACTAACAGGGATGTCAGGGAGATGTTGGAGACTCAGATGGTTAATCTTTCTGAATTATGCAAAACAAGGAAACTGTGACTCACCGTGTCCACAGGGTGTATGGAAAATAAAATGAAAACAGTGGCATGCATGAATGACCTGCAGCTATGAGTGACTGAAAACACTCTCACTGAAATGGATCAGAGAGGAGGAGGAGGTTGGGTAAAGAAGGGGAATTTTAGGAGTCTCCAGCATGACAGACTGCTACACAAGTGAAGACAAGCATAGCAGCCAACAGAGATAACAATGAGAAGAGTTTTGGAGAAAACACAAGGATCCAGATTATTTTGGTGTGGGCCAGAAAAGGTTGATTTACACTGCACTTGAAAAGACATCAGAGGGGCTCGAAAGGAGTAAAGCATCCACTAACAATGAGATGCTGAGATCAAACCCAAGCCAGCAGAGACAAGGCAGGCTAGACTCAGTGTCCAAAAACTCCCTTTTCCTGACAAATGGGCTAGATTTGGTCTCTGAAGACAATGAAATTAGATGACAGAATAAAGGCAAATGATTACTTGAATAGTTTAATATCACTTCAAATACTCTGATTGATTTAAAAATAAAGTTTGAAGGCACAGCAATCTAAAAATTTCAGCATACATGAAAGAAAGAAATGCAAATCTGCCTGTAGCAGTCCTGGCCCAATTCACCCGTGCTGTAACAGCAGAAAAGTACCATGTGTTGTTTGGCTTCTTTAAGTGGACAATCTGTGGGAATAACCCTCGTACCCACACAAAACATTTCTGGGGCCAATTTGTGTAGGTGAGAAGGATGTTCCCCTTATTATTAGAGTCCATAATAAGACTCATCTCTGCACTCAGTGGAAGCAGAGGTGAATCTCACCAGACAGGTTTAGAAAAATGCTTGTTTCTCTAGTAAAACTAACAAAATACAAGTTTTAATATGGATACATTCACATACGTACTCTGCTCACTACATTGATAGAGACCAACCTTTGCCTCAACAACCTATAGCTTTGCAAGTGAAAAGGCAGTGGGTAACTGCTAAGCTGATTGCTTGCTATCTTTTTGGGAGAAAACCCTAAGAAAAGGTTTTGAAAATGCATAGAAAACATGTGGGAGAGCAGGAATGGTATATTCATAACAAAAGGAGGAGATGAAATAATAACACGTTCTATGAAAAGCAAATCACAGACGGAGGATGTGGGAAAGGGGCACATCTGGTTACACCACACACTTGGCCATACAGCATTATACCAGGGACACTCTTGGCTTTACGTCTTAGAGGGAAATGGTAGCAATGAAATGGTGGAGGAGTATATTTTGACTAGCACAAAGAGCAGAATTGAAAACATAGGTGGGAAGTTTCTGGATTATAACCACTATTATACAGAAAAGAGGTGTGGGTTTGTTGGGTTTTTTTTTCCTGGATTAACCTTGTATCAGATATTCACATGCAACATCTGAAAAACCTGATCTAAAATCACTTCCCAAGAAAGATAAAATAGAATCAGCACCAACTCTGGACTAGTCTGCTTAAAAGGGATGAAGAGTTGACTGGGACATAAAGGACATTAAAGGATACCTTTCAAAATAAAACAATCTTTCCTTTTTTCATCCATGGTGGAAGACAGACATCCAAGGAGTAATAGATAATGAGTAGAAATTCATTCTTAATAATCGTTCATAATTAAAATGTATTTTACTTGTGGTGATTAGGAACAACAGAAAGCACACAACAGAATGAGATGACAGTAAAAGAGTTTGTTTTCTTTCCCAGTCAAAAGGCCAACCAAGTCCTGAGCACAGAGACTCACAGAAAACCCCAAATATTTTAAAATACCAGGAAATTCTGACTTTTGAGATCATAATTCATCCTGAAGCAGTGTGGGTACCATCAGCACATGCACCACAGCATCAGAGATCTGACTGAGCTAACTGCTTTGCATCTCATGTTTCCAAAACTAACATGTTTATTGCCTAATCAGGCATGCCTACACTGCTCTATATTCTTGTGTGTAAACATACCCATGAAGCCCCAACTGCACTGAGGACTCGTGCTGAAGACAATGAGCAAAATGCCATTTGGAGTCAATGTGTCCGTATGTGGTATCAGTGGCCAATATTCCCTCTCTCCATGCCCACGAGCAGGCAACACAAACTCCTCTTACCATTTTTTTCAAGCCTTCCAAACTGTTGACTGCTCAAGATTTTCAGCTAAGGACTGTGAAAAGCCTAGCTTTGGCTGTATTTGCTCTTATGGGAAGCGTCATGAAACTGCTAGTGACAGAGACTGCTTTTAAGGTTTCCATCAGGAGAACTAAAGCATAAAACTAACTAAATAAAGAAGATGTGGAAGGGCAGTGACTATCTGCAGGGCTGATGAAGAAGCAAAATGGATGCAAGCAATGGAGGGCAAGGATGCCTCAAAGAAATGAGGGTAAGTCCACGGTTTGCCTGAGGGAGGCATGGACTGCTGAACAATGAATACACTTGAATTAAAAAATGAGAAATGAAATGAAAAAGCAATCAAGGGTAAGAATGAAGCACAGTGAAAGTAAGAAAATACAAAGCTTTGAACAATGATTATGTCTGAACCAAATTCAGCAAGTGTAAGAACCATCAGGAAACTCCAATCAGGTCAAAAATAAAAGACCAGGAGGTCTGCAACACTGGCCAAGGAGGACTTTGCCCATACACAGAGAAGGCAGGCAGCTGATTTTTTTTTTCAGAATTACATAAAACAAGTTGTTGGCAAGTCGTAACACAGGTGTTTTTGAAAGAAAGGTCATGAGGTCTAAACCAATTTGGATGAAAGGGCTTTGAGTCACAGCTGTTGAACGCTGGGAAGTGGTAAAACTCAACCATCTGAGGCAATAGATCTGTGTGAAGTGCAGAAAGAAGAGTTTAGTCTAGATATTCAGCCAAATACTCAAAAAGAGCTGTTTGCATGGACAGAAGTAGGCCTAGATTCCCACACAACTCAGCTAGACTGAAGCAAGATGCTACCAGGTATTATGTGAACTAGAATTAGGATTTGTCTCTCTATTCATCAGGGGAGATAATGGCCTTCTTTTGGCTGGTAAACAGGCCACCTATAACTCACCACTCCAGGGCAAGAAGCTTCTGAAGAGCTCCTACAGCCCAACATGATGCAAACCCAAGGCAAACCAACCACTTCTGTGTAGGCTGGGCTTGTGGGAGCTGCTTTAGAGGCTGCCGGGTAACCACAGCCCCAGCCACAGCAAAAGGGACAAGTGCCTGTAGGTCACTGCTCTGTAGTGAGTCCCCCACGGTTTGACCTCAGGAAGGACCAGAGTGTGGCATGCACAGGATAAGGCAATTTGCATATGTAAAATACTGAAGTAACAGATTTTCATTACGTTAATTTACTGTTATCTGGGGAATGGAGAAGGACTGGCAATTCGCAGATCAGCGAGTGGTTCTGCTATCTTAAGAGCAGAGGTGCAACACCAGCAAAAGGCCAGAAATAACACAAGTCTAGAGGGAGCAGGGATTCAAACCCTGTCTGTTTTCTGCATCAGAGCCACAGAGAGCACTGCCAGGGAGCACAAGAGTGGAAATAACATGTCCTCATGGTCTGGTACTAAAACTTCAGCCACTTTTCTTTAAAGGCAAATCAAAATTACAGGTCAGAAAAAAACCTCCAAGTAGCAGAAGGTAAAATTTTCACAGTAAAAGTCTGTGACAGCCTGTGACAGAGCTGTAATTGATTGCAGATTCCTGCAGCTTTAATTCACATGCCATGTACTTGTGAGGACTCTCTTTTATTTGATGTGGGGATATAGCAGCATTATATAAGGCAACAAACAGCAGCAGTGAGAAAGGGAAAGGAATGACCAGACATTGATGACTTTGCAGGCAGCTGAGTTAAACGATCAGCTCACTGTTTTCTCTGCCTCCTCCATCCCACTGCCATCTCTACCCTGAGCACAGGCTCCAGTGGGCCTCCGACCTCTCGGGAGCTCATTCAGCTCCTTGTGTTTGCAAGGTCAGTTCGGCACAACAGGGATACCAGCGCTCCAGTCCCCATCCCCTTGAAATGCTCTTGGGAATACCCTGTAGCAATTATAGCACGGATGGAGTTTTGGTTGCTCCTGCTATGACAGACTGGATCCAGTCATTTTAAGGTGATGGCCATATCCCAAATACACACAAACTGGTCTCCTCAAGTTTCCAGTGTTTCTCTGAAGAAAATCAACAAAGAGCAAGAGCTGCTCTGCAGCGCCATCAGGGACTCAGAGAGGTGACTCATGGGTTGCATGTGACTTCAACGGGATAATGTTTCAGACTGGTTAGAAATGGAGGGGGCACAGACCTCTGTGTAGAGAGGTGACTCACTAGGTGACCTTCATCTGACATCTCTTGAGAAAAATATTTAAATGGGAATAGATTTTTAACACTGGAATAGACACTCTTAGGTAGTGGTTAACATCTTCACAGGGTGAAAGGAAAAGGCCAGAGAAGCAAACGTCCAGTATGGGTCAGACACTTTAAACTGAGTTAGCTATAGGTCCTCGAGAGCCCATCTTAGACAAAGAAATATAGCTCGGGCCACATGCAGCCTCTGTGACTAGACTGCAACTACTGTATAAATGTTGTAGCTCTGCGTGGTGAGGTTCTGGTGGAGAAGGGGAATGCAGGGGTGGCTTCTGCAAGGAGCAAACAGAAGCTTCCCCCAGGCCCCACAGAGCAAACACCAGCCAGCTCAGGCCCGGTGTCATTGCTGACCAAGGCCGAGCCCATCAGCGACGGTCACAGCGCCTCTGGGAATCACCTTTAGGAGGAAAAAACACAAGTGGCCACTTTGTGCCCCAGAGAAGGGAGTGAGAAGGGGTGAGAGACTGTGCAGGCACCAAGGGCAGGGAAGGAGGGGAGTAGAGGAGGTGCCTCAGGGGATGGAGAGAAAGATGCCCCTGAGCCCCTGGAGAAACCCATGGTGGAGCGGGTGTGTCCCCACAGCCCATGGAAAAGGCCCAGACCTCACCTGCAGCCTGTGGAGAGGCCCCATGCTGGAGCAGGGGGAGACATGCAGGAGATGCTGTGACCCACGTTGGAGCAAGCCCCTGCCAGCACTTGAAGCCCATGAAGCGAGACAGAGACACAGAGGTGAGTGAGGGAGAGAGACCCAACCAGAGGAGGTTTGCTGGAGGGGGGCTTGTGACCCCATGGGGGACCAGACTGGAGCAGTCTGGGCCTGAGAGACTGGGAGACATTCTATGATTTTATGACTGCACCCATAGCAGTGACCCACACTGGGGCAGCTGGGGAAGAGCTGAAGCCCTGTGTGTAAAGGCTCCCGTTGGAGAAGTTGGTGGAGGACTGTCTGGTGTGGGTGGGAACCCACAGTGCAGCAGGGGAAGGGTGTGAGGAATGCCCGCCCCCATCCTGGCTCAGAAGGAGAACAACTCATGAGGAACTGACTGAAATCCCCATTTCCGCAGTCCCTGCCCTTCCCTGTGTCACAGTGTGGCAAAGAAGCGAGCAAAATCCTGACTAAAGGAAAGTCTGGGAAGAAAGAAGGGGTGAGGGGAGGTGCTTTAAGATCTGGCCACACTTCTCATCATCTCTGGTGCACTAGGGTTGCAGGCCAGGGCCATCAATTAGACAGTTTTCTTTCCTTTATTCTGTGCTGAGTCTGTTCTGCCCGTGACACTGATTGTGGAATGATCTTTCCCTGTCCTTATCTCCACTCCTGAGCCTCTCAATATTTTTCTCCCCTGTCCAGCTGAAAAGGGGAGTGATAGAGCAACTTCAGTGGGTGTCTGGCCTCCAGCCAGGGCCAAACCACCACATGCTTTAAGTAAGATACGATCTTGCCTTACAGCATGGCACAAACTAAAGGCTTTCTCAAGGGGTAGGCCAGATTTCTTTTCTGTGGGTTTATACTTTGTTTGCCCACGGTGTGCGAAGTATGATCATAAGCATTCTTTCTTTTGTGGGTAAGGAAAGGAGTAAGGATGTCTGGGGACTGATTTGCAGCTGTTGGATAAAAGCTGCTTCAGAAATACCAAAATGGCGGTATAACCTCACGTTCCAAGAGTTTGATGTTAATTATAGGGTACACACACGGAGGAGTGATGTTTTATTCTAGTTTAACAGATGTAAAACTTTCAAATAATGCAGGCTCTCTGCATGGAAAGGTTTGCTGTTTCTTGATGTGTGATTTTTTGAGTTATTGCACAGGACCCCTCTGACAGACCCCAGGGGCAAACTATGTTTAAAGACTTCCATAGCTTTGAAAATGTGTTCTTACATGGCTGGAAAATGGTATTTTTAAAGGTGCAGACTCCCTTCTTCAGATGACTCTCACCCTGTGCAGAAATCAGGCTTAAAAAAAAAAAAGTATTTTGTGAATTCCCTGCCAATAAATTACCAGTATATAGCAATGTATTGCTCTGATACTTTTCCCTTACCAAAGCAGACAAGGACCGTCCTATTGATCTCTCCCATGCTACAGGTTCGGAGATGAAGACATTTTTTACTGTAGTGGCAGTTTTCTGATGTAATCCAGGATTATTCCCTGCTGGCCAAACAAGAGCTCACAAAAAAAGGCCAGCCCTCAGCTGAGCATCTGATTCAAAAGAAAATTCAGCTGAAAGCTGAGCACTGGAAGGATGAGTCAATACAAAGGCAAGTGGCAGCTCTGGATTTAAGCAGAAGTCCACAGCATTTAACCTACTTTAGCAGATCAATGCAGCGGGTTTTTAATCATCACATTAATCCTAAAATAAAAATAATTACCCCAGAGATCCGTATTAAAGTCCCTTAATTATATCTCATTTCATCATCCTTTTCACTCAGGATCAGGAGCTAGAGAGACCGGAGCTTCCCGATGTCGTTCTCCTGCTTGCAGTTAGCTCTCTGGTTAGGACTCTGGCTGCTGCTGTGGGCACTGGCCTTGCTGGGAGTGCTCACGTCCATCCCACTTGGGGGAAAGGGGAAAAAAAAGTGGGCAAGATTCTGCTTTCCAGTGACACGGTACAAAACTTCAGGGGGAGGAGCAGAGAATGCTGCATGGTGGGTGGAAAAGGCGCAAATACATTGAAATTTGATCTCCACATTCTCCCCTTCTTCCGGCAGTGCCAGGAGCTTATTAATATCTCATTAAGGGGAAAGAGAGGACTTGACTGGAGGGTGGGCCCCTTATCACATGTCACTGAGCATCCTCTCAAATGTCTTGGAGCGTCCTCTCCCACCCACTGTCCTGCCATCCCCACAGCCACACTCTGGGAGCATGGCCAAGGGCAAATGCAGGACCACAAGCCTCCATGGCACCCTCCATGGAGAGCTTAAGGTGGGTTTTCATGGTAATAGAAACACTGCCTGTAAGGGTAAGTGGCATGGCACAGCTTACAGCCATCCATACAGCTAGCTCTTCCATCTTCTGGAAAAGGGGGCCTTTGTCTTCATCATTCATTGGGACCAGTCCCTAAGTCTGTGTTGTCCTGTGTTGTGCCCGCAGTGCTTGTTTTACATCAGATGCCCCCTGCCTTGCTGGCATTTACCTATTTCCACCATCTTCTTGCAGAGAAACGAGTTAGCCCCATGTTACACTTAGGCTTAAAAGCACTGTACGGGCAATTTTCCCTAAATACACCAGAGCATTTCTTCCCACTGCCATGGGAAGAGGCCCAGAGGCCTGTTACTGTTGCAGATGTTGGGATGCAATCACAGGCTATCATAAAACAAGCAGCACGTCGAATTCTAGCGAGTAAAAGGCTTTAGGTTTAGGCAGCATCCCCAAGCTCCAGCTTGGCAAGCAGCACCCAAGCTATAAATATCCCACTTCCCCTTTGCAAGGATGCTCTCCAAAACCACCAGCTCCACCGTGGTCCCTGGAGGTGCAAGCTAAAATGTGTCCAAGGAACCTGACAGCCAACATCAGCTCCGAACAGGGTACTTAACACAGGAGGTTTGTGAAAGAGAAGACGAATTAAAGGTTACAGCTACCCCTGCGTGAAGCAGATTGGCAATCAAACTGCCTGGGAACAGTGACCATAGCATAGTGCAGGGCAAGATAGTGGGAAAGGGAAAGAAACAATGAAGAAGTACCTTCATGATAATATTATGGCAATGGTGTAGGCCATTATGTAAATCACCTTTCTGTCATTAATAACTGACAGCCTGAGACTGCCACATCCTGCATTTTTATTTCCGTGAAAGATGGGAACTATGAAAGGAGCTAAAGTGCTTTTTCCCTGCACTGAGTGTGGCTGGAGGAGCCCCTCTTTGAGACTCTTTCATGTCACCAGAGAGGAAAAAAAAAAAAAAAGGAAAAGAAACAAATCATTACAGGCTGGAATTTAAAAAAAAAATTAAACAATTTAAATAAACAGTATTTTCCACTCCAAGTGACAAAATGTATGCACATTTCCCTTCTCATGCCCATCTGATGGTAGAGTGCTCAAAAAACAGACTGTCTTCTAGCAAGCCTGGGAATTGAACATCACCCTTTTTTCATTCCCTGCATCCTGCTGATGACAGGAGAGGGTCCCAGACCACAAGGCAGCACAGAGACTGACCACAGACATCACTCACTGGAGGAGTTTACCTGCATCTTCTCATCATTTTGTCTTTATTTTGCCCTTTTTTTTCATTTGAATTTATACTTGGAATTTATTTTTCATCACTGTAGCCCTGTGGCAGTCATTGTCATTTCAACTTGGAAAAGGAATTATTGGTAAGGCTGCAAGGCCTCAAGGATAAATGGGAAAAAGTGGGAAAATAAGGAAAGATGAGGCCTCGACTGGTCATAAAGTTATCCTCTCAACACCACAGCAACTTGGTACTACCCTTGTCTACCTAACAGGTTCCTGAAGCCCCCAAAGATGGAGTATAGCCTTTTTCATGGTTAAATCCAAATTTTCCCTGCTGCAACTTAAGTCCATGACTTCTTGTCATGTCGTGAATCTTCAGAGAGACGTGTTTGTTGCCTTCCTCTTAGCAAAAATGTTGTGAGTATTTCAACTCAGTTATCATATCTTCCCACAATTTGCTCCAAGCCAAACACACGTTTTCTACACCTCTGCTCATTCTTGCTCCTTTCCTTTGGATCCTTCCGACTTTCTGGAAGCGAGGTGCTCAAAAGCACACAAAGCCTCCCAGCCCAGACCTCCCTGCTAAGCAAGGCACACCAATTGCTCTGTGGGTAAACTGCAATACTCCTGTCTATACATATTAATGTCAGGCTTTGCTGTTCCCCACCCCCACTGAGAAACATTTGCTGATTTGTCAGCACTTTGCTTGCTTTCGGCACAAGGCAAACAACTCCGTGAGTTGCAAACCAGGCAAGAACTAAACCGTTGATCTCTTCTGGCAAAAAGCAGCTAAATTCCAATAAAAAAAATTCCACGGCGCTTGCCTAAACTACTGAAACCCACTTACCTCAAAGCACGTAAGAGAAACATTTCCTCTTGTAAAATAATAGAAGACATAACACCTGAAACTAGATTTAAGTGAAACAAAGTCTGCAGGGGTCAAGGTTAAACATTTGAAGATCCCCACTGGTGTTTGCTGTAAAAGGATCAAAGACTAATGTGCTCTGCAACGCAGGAGTCTCAGCAGTAATTCATGAGAATACAGCAACAACAACCACAACAATAAAAAAAGAAAACAAAGTGCTCTTGCTGTTACTTGGAACATCAGTGTTGCCACTTTGATTTTAGGAATTGCATCCATATGTTTGTTTCTGAAGACATTTAGGCTGGGATCACGCTACCTTATTTCAACTTCTCAAGCCCTCTCAGCTTGAACATTGGGTAGAGAACCCTTATATAGCAGGGTTTGATCAGGGGCAAATACTCAGCTGGTACAAGTGAGTCTAGCTTAAGTCAGACCTTGATTCTTACAACAGCTGTGCACTAAAACACAATCTAAGACACACACAAATCATTATGTTCTGCCCAGCATTCTCCCTTCTCATTGATTTAACAGACATTACAGATGCTGGGTGCACCTTCCCAGACGGACAAGATATTAATATTTCCAGCACAACACCCAGAAGTGGTTTGAACTGCTCTAATGGGATGGCTGGATCCCTGTCTCCATTCAGTCTGATCAACTTTTCCTATTCTCCCAAATCCCCCCTTACCTTTTGAGATAGTTTCTTCCATAGAGGATCTGCTGCAGCAAGGTGACCACGGCAAAGGCGCAGATGAATATGAAGAACAAAGTTCTGTTTCCCAGCAAATCCCTGCTTGATGAAGGGTCAGTGTATCCCATCCTTCCTAAAAGCCACTGGAGCTCTGCTGGGTAAAATTCAGTTCATCGTTGCTTTCATGCTGATTTTGCCGGGAAGCGGAGGGGAACGCTCGCTGGCTTTTCTGTGAGCAATCCAAGGACAAGGTATCCCATTGTTTGGTCCTGCTGCCCCTTCCTTTGCCCCTTTTTGGATGTTAGCTCCAGGATTGTGCGCAATGGCTTGCTTCCACAGTAAAGTTTCCAGGAGATTCAGACGTGGATAACATCTAAAATCATCTCTCAGAGCTCCTTCAGCGCCGGCAGCCTGCACTGCACGAGAGGCATTCTGTTCCCTCTAAGCCTCTCTCAAAAACCCGCTGCTAGCAATTATCTACTTCAATCCCATTTTCATATTCCAGATGGGGGAAGCTGCAAATAAACCAGGAAACCGCAGCCAATGGCACACACAGGGCTCCGTCGACCTGCGTTGGAAACACATAGTCGTCAGCTCTTCTGTGCTTCTGCTCAGCGATTCCAGCGCAATGTGCTTTGCGAGGAGACGTGACTGGGGTGTGCTATTATTGAACAAGCATGTTAACGATCATGAGGATTTCATTCAGTCCCCTGCAAAGGGTAAAAAAAAAAACCCCACAACAAACCACACAACAGAGGCAATCTGGTCAGGCTATCAGGAAAGCTGCATTCTGTGTGGCAGCTTGCCGTCCGTACCGGGCTGTCGGTACCGCAGCGTCTGCGAGCAGAATGCGGTGCCTTCAGTCATACCCTGCTCACTGTTCGGGCTCCTGTATTCATTCCCCCTAGTTATTCCTCCGGAGTAAGCACGAGCAAGGTCACTGTGCATCCCTTCAAGGACAGAGCTCTCAGCTCCTGCATGCTGATTTACTGGAGGCTGTGAGTAGCCTCACAGCCGCAGAGAGGGAGACTGCCTCTCAGTGCAGGCTCTAAGAGCCATTCATTTAAAGAGACAAATGTTGCGATTGTTCCTCCACCAGAAACAGTTCTCTTTTGAAAGGGCAAAGCAACAAGACCTTGTCCACAGCCACCCTAACTCCTCTAAAAATCTCCCCGTTGTCAGGAGAGGCTCAGGTCAGGTCACTGGGAAAAATCAGTGGGAGTTTTGTTGATGATTTTACTGGGAGCAAAATCTGCCCCGAAACCCTAGCTTCTTAAGGTAAGTCCCAGTGAAAGCTTTATCCATGAATGAAACATCCTGGCTAGGAGATTGTTTTCCTCCAATAACAGATGAGAAAATTATTTTGACAACAAAACATGGAGGGGTGGGGGGAGGAATCCTTTGTCTAAGAAAATGGGAAGATTTTTGTGTGAATAAATTTTCCAACAGTTAAATCAGTCTATGCAAAATGTTCAAGTGTGCCAGCAACCCAGCTGTGCAAAGCAGCGAACAAGGACTGTCTCTGGACTTCATCTCAGCTGTAATCGGTGCTGCATGGGAAAAAGGGTCAAAGGTAACTTTGTGCAACCCTTTCAGCACAGTTCCAGATGCCAGGACCTGTCCTCAGCATGACGTGTGACAACTGAGGTAAGACAATCAAGGGCTAAAGCAGGTTTTTCCCCTACCTAATTTTAAGCAACAATAGTATTAAAAAGGGTGACCTGGTCACTTTGAATTCCTGCAGGCAGGGAGATCTCCCCAGGGAAGACCCAGCCCTTCAGACACCCTTAACTTTGTGGAGCTGTGTAGGGATCCAGCCTCTGACATGTCCTCCTTCAGTCCCTTCCACAGCTCCCACACATGCGCTTGCGAACCCTGCTAAGTGCTTCAGTTAATACTTCTGTGTATAAAAAGACTGGTCACACCAAAGATTATCCATCCCAGTGCCTTGTCCCCGACACTGGTCGGTGGTGGGTACACAGAAGATGGCAAGAACATACGGAGACTTCCTTGGAAACACTCTACTACCATTTTGTAGTGAACTGTGAGAGGAAAATGTATATTATGCTTACAAAAATAACTGAGTTGGATGCACTAATTTGTCCTGTACTGGGAATAATAGACATTCCAGGGGACTGCAAATGAGATAGCAAAAGTTTGATTCCCTCAAGTCAAAATCATCAGCTCCAGGGACAGATATGTTTCTTTTAATGATCAGCTCACATAACCCTGTATCATAGGAGAGTGTTCCCATATAGGAACCATACCAATTAGATGGATCTAACCACACACCATTCTCAGTAAGAGGAAAGGCAGCATGGCCATCAGAAATCCCAGGCTGGGACCCCACAAGGTACTACACAGACACATTTGTATGGGGAGGATGACAGGTAAGGTGGGAAAGGGAAGGTGTGAAGGAGAATGTACTTAATGCTTTGATTTATTGCATTTTTACTGATAGGTTTGCAGATTTGTCTGAGTTGGTTCAGGAGTTGTAACAGCAAAGTGTCAGAGAGCAGAAATCTGGCTCCTTATGACCTTCCATGGGTGTGATGGCAGTTTTGCAGATTCTGTTATCATCTAGGCTTTGGTGAAAACACTTTCAGCTTTTCTTAACTATATTCCACTCTGTTCAAAGTGATTTTTTTTTCTAGAGATATCTGTGCTGTAGTGCATCAAACTAAGGAGCCTAGCAGCTCTCCTTTCTTTTGGACTGGTGGTTAGCCCAAGCTGCAGCAAAACAGTCCAGGAGCACCCTGTCAGCCTTTGATTTTCTCTGTCTCCTCATCCTTTTCTGCTATATCAGAGATGGACAGAAGGTAGGCACCTGAGATGCCTACGTGCAGGAGAGTTGCAAGCCCAAAGCAAAAAGCAAAGCACAAAGATACATATTACAAGCAGAGAGTTTTCTGTGCCAGATCTTGCACAGACACTGTTCCTGATGTCACATGTAAAAGAAATCTGTTTGCTGCCTTAAGCCCAGCACTACAATAAGACTGCAGAACTGGAAGCAGAACAGATCTGTGCAAGCATAAAGAAATAGGATGTCTGCTGACAGATTTTCAGAGGATACTCAGAGGTTGCCTGCAATATTTGTTGAGTGAAAATAGTCATATACTGCACGCAGAAGGGCTGGATGAGCAATGCCAGCTCTCATTCCCATGGGCCCTTTGAGAGTTTGACTTGTCAACCACAGGCCTCCCTGAAAGCATCTGGCCTTTGCAGAGACCAAATTTATGGGTTTTTTTTTTTAAATGATTTTACATCTGACACTTAAGCAAGCCATGGGAAACAATTCAGATTTGGAGATGGGTTTGGGGAAAAGGACCCTATAGTAAACTGTGTTGTAAACACAGATTTGCTGGGTGTCACGGGGCCTTGGGTGCTGTGTGCACAGTAGGCATTGAGCCTGCAACGGGCAGTGTAGCCACAGTGGCACTGGTAACATACCAGCAATCAAGGCAGCATCACACTATACTCCAGTCAGCGTCATGCCAGAGCACAGGAACCCAGTAAATAAGATCTCTTCCATCACCAGAGAGTTGAGTGTCACTTAATTCAGCTACTCAAAATACCTCTTACTAGACGGTGAGGGAGAGATGGATGAACTGCATGACACACAGGAGCTCAGAAAGGATATTCTTACATTGTTTATGAGTACAGACTGAAGTACAGACTTCAGAGGCTAAAGCAAAAGTAGCAAAATGGAAGTGCTTATAGCCTATCATAACATGAAGCTGCCAGAAGCAGTCTGTCTTACATGTTGCCGGCCTTCCTTTGTTGTGAGCTGCTTGCTATGTATTGTCAGAGATAATCTATCATAAGAAACTTCCCCAGCCTGAGCCATGTAACACAAACACACTCCAGACAGTAACACCCTCCAATGAGGGCTCCTCATCTGCTCAGAAGTTCAAATGAAGCAGAAGTTATTATTTTTTTTAAAAAAAAACAGTTAACGTTGAATCTCAAAGACAAAGAAATCTTGGCTAACCACCAGCACCCTGTTTCTGAAGCTCCACAGAATGAAAGCTGAATTAGCAAAAGCACAGAACCTGGTAGCAGTCAGTCTCTGCTCTCCTGGTGCAGGGAACAAGCACATCACAAAAAAGCCCTTATTTCTAAGGTGATGTTTCTTTTTTTAAATGCAAATGGAACAGAGAAATTAACTTCTGATGGGCAGGGTCTGATTGGGAATTTCCCCAATTACCTTTCACTAAACCTGTCATTTGAATCAGCATTTGACTGATTAGGCATTCTAAATTCAGTTGAAAGCCAGGACATTTAGTCTCTCAGATGATAGCAGGATCTGCCTGTTGGTTGTTTAAATCATGGTATATACATAACTCAGTATGTTAAACTCACAGTACCGTACAGGTTCAGAGTAAAGCAAAACAAGCTTCATTTCCCTCTTTGTGATTTTTTTCTCTCCCTGCCTGTACAGTTACTCTCCACTCCTCTTCATGCCTGTTATGTGCATTAAAGAACTTCACACGCAGCACAGAAAAATACTATGGGCTGTAAAAGGTTTAAGCAGAACACTTCTTACGTCTCATTTTAGTATCTTTTTATTTTTTTTTTTGCCTCTAAATTAAAATTAAATCAAGTCTTTTTACAGTTTTTATGATGCCTGTGTCAACTGCTAGATCCCTGATTTTGCAAAGCACTGGCACATTAGGTATATGCCTGGAAGGTTCTGCTGAATAAGAAATTCATAAACATATGCTTATCAATATTAATTCTTTTGCAGATATAAAACATGAATTTATTAGCATAGTATAGTAGTGAACGCAATGTCTAGTCCCCCATCACTGCCACAAGTCCATGTATCTCAAACTGGGAAGAAAGCTGATAGATTTGGCTAAGCTGTAAACATTTATTTCCTCTTGAACTGGGCTAAGCCACAAGAAGATGACAACAGCTACATTGGCACCAGGCCTTCTACCTGTGGAGCTGCCCGAGTTGGAGGAAGTTTCCTGAAGATAACATATGGTCTGCACACTGGATATACATTACATCATCTATTGAATCATCACCAGTTTCCTTCCAACTATAGGTCAAATATGCACTGGAGGATAAACCACCCAGTACATAAAATACCCCTTTTTACAGTGTTCACACCAACTCCATTGGAAAAGGAGCACTGTCTTCTTTTCTCTAATGCAGAAGCTGTCACAGCTATCATAGAATCACAGAATGTTGTGAGATCCTGACTCTCACCCTTTACATATTTATAAACATCAATAAGGTCACCCCTCAGTCTCCTCCAAGCTAAAGAGGCCCAGCTCCCTCAGCCTCTCCTCATCAGGAAGGGGTTCCACTCCCTCCATCACCTTGGTGGCCCTGTGCTGGGCTCTTTCAAGGAGTTCCCTGTCCTTCTTGAACTGAGGGGCCCAGAACTGGAGACAATATTCCAGGTGGGGTCTCACCAGGACAGAGCAGAGGGGGAGAAGGACCTCTCTTGACCTATTAACCACCCCCCTTCTAACACACCCCAGGATGCCATTGGCCTTCTTAGCCACAAGGGCACAGTGCTGGTCATGGTCATCCCGCTGTCCCCCAGGACCCCCAGCTCCCTCTCCCCTACACTGCTCTCCAACAGGTTCATCCCCAACCTATACTGGTGCCTGGGATTGTTCTTCCCCAGATGCCAGACCCTACATTTGCCCTTGTTAAATCTCATTAAACTTCTCCCCCCACAGCTCTCCAGCCTGTCTCAGTCTCACTGGACGGCAGCACAGCCCTCTGGGGTGTCAGCCACCCCTCCCAGGGTTGTGTCCTCAGCAAACTTATGCCTGTGCACTTTATTCCCTCATCCAGGTGACCAATGAATATACTGAATAGTACAGGTCCCAGTACCGACCCCTGAGGGACTCCACCAGATACAGGCCTCCAGCCAGACTCTGTCCCATTGATCAAACTGGCTGGCTTTTTTCCTTCAAACAGCTTCAATCCAGCTCACTGCTGGACCTTCCAGACCATGCTTCCTCAGTTTAGCCACGAGGATGCTGTGGGAGATGGTGTCAGATGCTTTACTGAGGTCAAGGTAGATCACATCTACTGCCCTACCATCATCTATCCACCTGGTTATAGCCTCAAAAAGGCTATTAGATTAGTCAAACAGGCCTTCCCCTTGGTAAAACCACATTGACTGCTCCTAACAACCCTCTTATCCTTGATGCCCCTGTGCAGAGACAGCAAGAAGGATAAGTCTTTCCATCACCTTTCCAGGAATGGAGGTGAGTCCGACCAGTCTGTAGTTACCCGGGTCCTTCTTGCCTTTTTTGGAGACTGGAGTAACATCTTCTTTCCTCCAGCCCTTGGGCACCTCTCCTGTTTCCCAGGACATAGAAAAGATGATGGATAGTGGCCTAGCAATGACTTTCACCAGCTCCCTCAGCACCCTCAGGTGCATCCCATCAGGACCCATGGATTTATGGATGTCCAGACAGCTTAATTCATCCCTGACCCAGTCCTCATCAGCTGAGGCAGACTCATCGTTTATTCTAACTTCTCCAGGGGCTTCAGCCATCTGAGGCTCCTGCAGAGAGTCTCTGGCAGTGTAGACAGAGGTACAGAAGGCATTCAGTAACTCCACCTTCTTACTGCCCTCAGTCACCAGGGCACCCACACTGCCTCTATTGTTTTGTCTGAAATGTATTTGGAGAAGCCCTTTCTGTTGTCCTTGACCTCCCTTGCAAGGTTTAATTCCAAAGAGGCCTTAGCTTTCCTAGGTCCTACCCTCCATACTCTGACAACAGTCTTACATTCCTCCCACATGGCCACCCCTCCTTCCATGACCATTAGGGTCTCTTTTTCCACTTGGGTTTTCCCAGCAGTCCCCTGTTTATCCATGCAGGTCTTCTGCCTCCCTTTCTTGATTTCTTTCCCATTGGGATGCTCTGATCTTGAGCTTGGAAGAAGTGGTCCTTGAATATGGACCAACTGTCTTGAGCCCCTTTTCCTTCCAGCACCCTGTCCCATGAGATTTTCCACAGTAATTGCTTGAAGAGGCCAAAATCGGCCCTGCTGAAGTCCAGGGTTGCAGTCTTACTTAACGTTCTCTTCCTACCACGTAAGATCCTGAATGCCACCATTTCATGGTCGCTGCAGCTAAGCCTGCCTTCAACCTTCACCACTTCAGCCAGTCCCTCCTTGTTAGTGAGTTTAAGATCCAGCAGCACTCTTCTCCTGGTAGGCTCATCCACTATTTGCACTAGGAAGTTACCGCCGATGCGCTGGAGGAACCTCCTGGACTGTGAGCAGCTGGCTGTGCAGGCCTTCCAGAAAATACCTGAGTAGTTACAATCCCCCACAAGAACAAGGGCCTGTGACTGCAAGGCTCCTATCAGCTGCCTCTGGAAGGCCTCATCAACTTCCTCATCCTGATCAGGCAGCCTCTAAGAGGCACCCACAACAGTATCCCCCCACGCTCGCCTGACCTGTAATTCTCACCCACAAACTCTCGACCCGTTCCTCGCCTGCCCCTGGACAGAACTCAATACATTCTAGCTGATCTTTTTTCTACAGTGAGGCACATTTACTCTTAACAGTTCCTTACAGCAGGGCTTGCTGAAACGCATAGCAGTGCAAAACTAAGCTGGGCTCAATGCTAGGCACAGACTCCCATTCCCAGACATGTTTCCAGGTTCCTAGAAAATACAGGAAGTTCCCTGCAAATAATTGAGAATGATGGGAGCTGTTTCTCTGCAGGGGAAAAGAAACAGGACCAATGTATTTTTTTTTGCAGGAGTCACCTGTTAAAAGCCCTAGTTTGACTTCAGAGCACTGCATGGGAGCCCTGTATTTAGCACCGAACCAACAGGACTGGGATGTTAGCAGAACCACAGAGGGGGATCAAAGTATTTCCATGTCCAATCTTTTCTCTAGAATAGCAGCATGATCCTGCCTCTATCCCAAGCAAGTCATAAATCCCACCTAGTTCATCAAAACTGACTTAAAACCTTCTAGTGAAAGCCTGGAAGGTGCTGGAGCCAGTAGAACTCACTTTAAAAGTTTAATGGCAGTTGAAAGCTTTGGCACTAATACAATGAACAAATATTTCCTCTGGTCAAAATAAGGATCACAAATTATTTAATGCTGAAAAACACAATCATTAAATCTTTCAATATTTTGACACATTTTTGCAGCACAAACAAAAATACATAGTTGAGATATTAAAAAAATCCTTATAATATGGCATATAAAGTTAGTCCATGCTCACCCATGCTCACTTCAGCCCATGACAAAAATTAAAATAAGAAAAAACCCCCCACAGATGGCTTATGCAGTCTTCAAAAATCCCCACTCCTGAAATATATCTTATTTCGGTCACTCTTCTGGTACTGTGCAAGTCTCACTGGAAATCTGGACAACCAACCCTAAATAGAGAAATCTCTATCCCCACAGTGCTGTGACTAGGCACATGTTCCTACACCTCCGATGATAGTGTGGATTCAGCTTGTAAGCTCTGCACAGTGTCTGGTCTGACCTGCATGTGGTTACAGAGATGGCTATTAATAAAACCAGCGATCCTTTCAAATTCCTTCCTTTGGATCAGAGATCTGCCATGAATTCCTGTGTCATGTTTATCTGTCTTAGGGTAGAGACCATTCCTGGAACAGGACTGTATTAGACACTGAGGTTGGGCATTAGCAGTTCTTGCTGTGAGAATTTATAATTTAAGCAGGCAAGGTGAAAGAGGGATTTATGATTTAGGACTGTGATTTAGAGGTGGTGTTTGATACCATGCAGCTTGCTCAACTTGCAAACACATACCAGCATGCAAAGCCAAGGTGATGATGATCCATTTTGCTGACAACCAAGTCTGGAGGTCCCAAAGGAACAGCTAGCTACACAGACCCAGAGACTCATCTGTAGACAGGGCCTGAATCACCCCTACCCTCCACCAGCAGAAGGAGCTTTGCCAGTTCTGTGATCATAAATGTCACTGCACTGTCACAGGCAGTGCTGATGTGGGCAGGGAGATTGAGGGCTGGAGCCAAAAGAGTATTTAAGCATTTTCCACCTCTTGAAATTTTGAAAGATAAAAAAAACCCCTTGTTTGGCTCTTGGCTGCAGTGGATTGTTCAGGGCTACGATTCAGATAAGGACTCACAGCAAGATCTTAAACCCAACTGAAGCTTGAGGAGTTGTTCTGATCTGAACATGGCATAGCCCACAGGGAAGCTGGAGCTACCCAGGACCCATGAGCCAGATTATAATGGCATGAGTCTAAAAACACTCCCCAGGCTGAAGGTAGTGACCAGTGCTTTCCCCACCTGCACACCTAAACACACCACAAGCATGGCTAGCTTACTTTTGAGTATCACTAGTTATCTCTAATAGGCGTGTGACCAGATTTCCATCCTCCACAGCACACTGCCAAGGAGAAATCCTGTGACTGACCCCACTGGCATTTGCTTTATTCCACTTACTTCCAGTGCTCACTTCTCTCTAGCAAAGGACCACCAGTACAGCCTCCTTTCCATCAGCCAGCGAGTTTTCTGTGTTTATCAGCCAACCTTGGTGCTGGTGCTGACCTTCTGCAGAAAAGCCTGCCAGAAGCCATGTGTTTAAGTAGCTCAGTACAGCCACTCAGTTGTGTTTTTTCTTTAAAAACCTAAAACGGGGAAGACAGAGTGGTAGTTTATCCACAGCCTGCTATTAATCTCCAGCACAGGGAGATAGGACAGCATCTGGCCTACGGGATCCAGTACTCTACAAGTGAGCATTAAGGAAATGCCTTTGACAGGGAGAGACATCCCCTGGAAAGCTCTCCTCTGAGGAGAGGGAAGCACACTGTGGCATTTAGCCAGAATAGGGATTTTTTTTCCCCTTGCAGAACATTTCCATCACCACCACCACCTTTATTTAACCTTCACTTTCAATCAGCATCTTTTATTTTCTTCCAGGTGTATCCAGCAGCTCCTCTGGAGCTAAGAAGTTTGTGCGTGGGGTTTTTTTCATGCAGTGTGGGTAGGAAGGTATGTGGGAACTGTAATTCAGTCACTTTAAATCACACAAAGCTGAAGCTTGAAAGGAAAAATAATAATAAATGGCTGAGATTGTCAGGCTCGGTGCAATTCTCAATCAATTAAAGCTTATTTTAGCATCAGGGCAGTTTATTTTTAAAGAGTTCTCCTGGCACTTTGATGCTTTTATGTTACTGTGTAGCTGGAAAGGTCTTGCTGGGAACAAATTATTCTTTGTAAAGCATTTTCTGAACCACATTTTTAGTTTCTGTCAGATGACAATAAATAATATCTACATGAACAAGCAGCAACAAAATAGCTAGTGGCAGTGGGAGAGTGAGGCTTTGGTCCTGGGTAAAGGAAGGAAATAAATCTGGGGCTCAAGCACAGCAGAAATTTTGGTTGTTTGGGTTCAGAGTCTACAAATGCATCTAACTTTCAATCGTGCTTCAGTATGTTGGGACATCAAGCAACAAAAAGTCACCAGTGAGGATATTCTACATTGCATTGTTAGGGCTTTTTTTTTCACTATCAGTTTAAAATTAAATATTGTGTCTACAATTTGGATCTTTGTTTTGTGACATCATCTCGGTTCACCTTTCACAGATGTGGGTGACACAGGAACAGCCAAAATCAGTGCTCCTCCTCTGCAATCCACACAGCACTGAAGATAATGAAGAGCAGTTCCAGATCCACAGGCCCAAAAATTGGCTAACTGATGAGGAAAACTCTTCCTTGGTGCGATAACAAAAGTTGCAGCTAGTCTGTGAGTTCTTGCAGTCTATGAGGGTGGGTGGCAAACAAGAACAATGCTGTTCTGAAATCACAACAAAATATTTGCTTAGTAAAAGGGGCAATAATCACATTAATATTTTTTTCTTCTTTTTACTGTGGCAAAGGCAGAGATTCTGGAGGATATATGCCATACTGTTGCATACTGTCATTATAAACCCATTACACTTTTTGGTCCAAGGTTTAACAGACAAGGAAAGTAAAATGAAGGTTCAAAGTGTGTGTGAAGACTGTCCCTTACTCCCTTTTTTAACTTACAACTTTCTAAGGAACTATGGCATGGTCATCAATCTGCCTCTGACAGCTCAAGTTCAGGTGCTGTCCCCTCGCCTTGGATACCACTACAAGTTTGCCTTGGAAATCCAGGGAAGCTGGAGTTCAGATCTATACATACAGCATGCATCTGCTTTGTGCAAAGGGAGGATGTGCCTTCTTCCTCAGCATTGCACCTTCCAGTTGATGAAGCAGAGGGATTGGCTGGCACTGCAAAAATCAGTGCTTCATGATGAACATTGTTCTGTGGCAGATGATCTCAGTTCAGATGGTCGGCAACTTCACAGGAATTCATGCTTTGGTCTGGGCCACACATCTGATAAATCCCTGCAAGCTCAGACCAGCCCTACACATAGCAGGGCTTGACTTTCAATGTTAAATATATCATTGAATTTAGACGCTTCTGTCTGGGACCAGCGTATCACCCTTCCCTAAAATATGCAGGAAATCCATTAACTCTGCATTTCATGTCTGCTGCCCTTCCTTGCTATCCCCACTCTCTCCTCAGAGTATGCCTGTGCTCCAAAACGTATGTGTTCCTGTTAAAAGTATTCTCTTCCCAGCTGCTAGTGTAAAGGTATAGAGCTACAAAAGAGTTACAGTTCAACAATACCCATCCTATCTGACTTAAGGCATCAGCTCCAAGTGTTTCAGACCCCACTGGTTTTAATAGGTTATTAATATTAAAGAGATACAATTACACATACACACAAAACAAACAAAAACCTCAAACTATTCCTTAGTTTGCTATTTTTGTAGAACTATCCAGTCCTTTTTTAACATAACCCCCTAAGCTTCTTCCCAGCAGGCCAAAAGCCACATTCATCCTTACTCCTTATCCTGGGGAGACAACAGCCCTAACCATTGTTTGCTCACTAGGAGTAGGTTTGGGCTCAGCTCCATGTGTCTCCAGGCTTCCTTTGTGACTTCAGGCACAGCTGTGCCACAGTGCTGAGATGTCCAAGCTGGCTTGGGAAGGCAAGAACACCACTTCAGTGGCAGCACAGATGCTTCCAGCACTTTAGCTGTTATTTCTACATGGCACAGTGGTATCATCCACCACTTAGTCACCTCACCTAACGCTCCACATGCCATGCAGATGAATATCTTTACCCTCCTCAGCATCTCTTCGCTTATTCCTGAACTAGCAGTCATAGCTGTTCTTGGCCTTGCAGGTGTACTGTGAGGGGAACAAGGATGAACATACGAAGCTTTCCACTGCATAGGACAAAAACCTCTTCTGCCTTTTAAGGCAGGACTTTGTCAGCCTGAGGACTACAGGATCCACCTGATTTGGAACAGGATTCAGTTCCCTCAACCCTGCTACCCTGAACTACTTGACAGGCCCCAGGATCATCTGGTTAAGAGAGATGCTCACGGGAAGCTGGAAATCTAGGTGTTAATAGCACTAAACACAGAGAAGGGCTAGGAAGATGATGAAGGGCCTGGAGCATCTCCCCTGTGAGGAAAGGCTGAATGAGCTGGGACTGTTCAGCCTTGAGAAGAGAAGACTAAGGGGGACCTAATTAATGTTTATAAATATCTTAAGTATGGGATGCAGGGGAATTGGACAGCCCCTTTTCAGTGTCTGTGGGGACAGGACAAGGGGCGATGGCTGCAAGTTGGAGCACAGGAAGTTCCACACCAATATGCAGAAGAACTTTTCTCCAGTGAGGGTGAGGGAGCCCTGGGACAGGCTGCACAGGGGGTGTGGAGTCTCCTTCTCTGGAGATATTGCAGCCCTGTCTGCCGACCCGTGCAATATGAGCTGGGGAGCTGCTTAGGCAGGGGGTTGGACCTGATGAGCTCTCAAGGTCCCTTCCAACCCCTACGACTCTGTGATTCTGTGGTGTGCCTGACTTCCACCATAAATGCAGGTGCAGCCAGCTGAAGCCCTCCATGCAGCTAGCCAAGACTGAGCGAACACACTCTGTGGAGACTACCAGTTCTTTTCACCTTAAAGTAAATTTCTAAGCTGTGTCAAATGAACCACATCCTAAAAATGCCTTTGTCTTTTCTGACTGCGATGGGAGTTTGGGATGGCCAGTTCAGCTGCAGGCATCTGCATAGTGGATGCTTAAATTTTGGTGAGAGGGACAAGTGTGAAAACATCATGAAAACAAGTCACAGTTAATGCAAAATAAATAACACAAGGAAGTGAGCCATGCACGTTTCCCCTTTAATAGTTAAGCCACTGAAAGCACCTCTATTAATTTCAGTGAATCATGGACACTCACATTTCCTGCAGCCACCTACCATTGAGAGGGGAGGAAGCTACAGAACTTCACCTCCATCTCCAGTAATATCTTGGTCCTCCTTTTTGTCTCTCAGCTACTGTAGATAATCATCAGCAAATGAATAAAACATACTTTCATGCAAATGAAACAACACATGCCAGCTTTGGTGCTGGCATTCTTGCCCACATGACTAGCACTCCCTTTGCTAACTCTTCTTCCCATTTCTGCCATTAACCCTCCTGTCACAGTCAAAAGGAAGGCAAATCTGGGAGTTGTGATAGTTCTTTCTCCCAGTAACATCCTAAAATGGGAGGGGGAGGGGGAGTTCCATTTCCAGACAATATAAGAAAATCAGATACATTCAAATACCATTTCTGCTACAACTGAAAGAATTTTAAAAGCAACAAAAATGGAGTAATTTGATATTATTTAAAAGAAATCTGCAGTTAAATAGAACATAGCTTTTGGAAGTCCCTGCCCCATGGCAAAGTGTTTACTGACACTCACAGACTCCTTTGATGACCCATGCAAAAGCTAAGAGCAGTGACAGCTTCACAGATAGCGTACTAACACCCCAGAATCCCTGCCTGAGCCACTCAGAATGTCCTCAGCTAGGCTATTCTGTAATCTTCTGTCAGGAAGGTGGGAGATAGGAACAGCTTATATGATCTGAAGCATTTGTTACTCAACATCCCCCTATTTTCACACCCTTTGCTAAGATGCCTGACCTTCAGGTTCCCCCAGAGGGGTGGCAGGGAATGGCAACAGGAATATAAAACGAATATATACTCTTGTTTGCATAATTTGGCTCTTGGATGAAGTTTGAGAGTTAAATCAGGGAAGCTAAGGACTAGTAAGAGAATCTGCCCTGGTTTTTATGTTATATTTCACCCTGTGGTCATCTTCTTTGGCTGCAGAATAAATACCACCTGCTATGGCAATAACAAATACAGCTTACTGGGGCTACAGCTCCTGGAATACTGCTTTATATTTGCTGTGAACACTTCAGGAAAAGGGAATAAAAGTGCCCACAAAAGAAACCTTCACTTGCTGCACCATTTGAAGGTTAGCAGAGAACTCCTCGAACAAAAAGGCAGCTAACAGTTGGGTAAGAGCCAGGTTTCACTGCATTGAGCCAGGGATGTATTTGGCCATGTGTTTCCCACTCGTGCATCCCCCATAAGTTTGAATCATCGGTCAAATTCTGCTTAATCAGAGCCTGAGCCAGTACATGCTTCAATCAATGGGAGGTGGTTTTGATTTCCAAGGGAGGAAGCGGTATCTAAATGACTTTATTACCAATTCAGACTCTTCTTTTTTGTTCTCACAGCAAAGCCTACTCTGTAAGTGACTGTCACCTACCTCTGTTACCATCAAGGAGATCTGCAGGGATCCTTCATCCAGCAACTGGCTAGGCACCCACAAGCTCTCTTAAAGCCCTAGGGAAAGCTTAGAGTAATCCTGGGAAAAATCCAATATCCTATTGGACTGATATGTAGAATAGCTATTTCAAGCTATGTTTTTTCCCTTATTTTTTACTGTGTCAGGAAAAAAAAAAAAAGGCATTAACTAATTATTTTAATTGCACTTTTTGTAGTGTTTCTCATGGGACCTGCACTGCAGCTGCCTCAGCTTGATCCCATCTGGCTGGGGGATGGGAAACTACTATAAAATGTGTTTTCCCCAGAGTGAATAGGACTTTCTGCTGCAGCTGTCTTTATGGAGGTGGGGAAGTTATTGGAAGCAGGTGTACTGCCCATAAATGCTCCCTGGATTGAAACTATCTAATAGAATCCAGCAGGAAAACTTCAATCAACTCCACAGGATCAAAACCAGCCCAACTCTCATCCTCCCTTTTTTGTGGAGGAACAAAACACAATGATTACTTTTAAAAGAACAAGTATCTTGGTAGGGCTGATGTCTTGAAAATGTATTTATGGCTTTCCAAAGCAAATTTTATTTGTTTCTGATGGCAAAATATTGCAACTTCTTTTGAGCAGTCATGATCTTGCAGGCAATGAATTATCTGCACTGAGATTAAGATCACTTATGGAAAAATACACTGTTAGGGATGGAGTGAAGGAAAACACCCACACACAAACCTGATTAATCAAGTACAATTGGCAGCAAGCATAGAAGAGAGTGTTCTTTAGGAGGCATTTTTTAGTGCAGATGAGTTTTTGCTTGGCTCCAAGTGATGTTGTCGTGTTTTCCCTACTCCCATTCCTGTTTCACACCTTGTCAAAGGCTCTGTCGGTAGGTGGGTTGATGAAGGTGCTGAGGCCCTGGCTCAGGGTGCCCAGAGAAGCTGTGGCTGCACCTGGATCCCTGGCAGGGTTCAAGACCAGGTTGAATGGGGCTTTGGGCACCCTGGGCTTGTGGGGGTGTCCCTGCCCATGGCAGGGGGTGAGACTAGATGGGCTTTAAGGTCCCTTCCAACCCAAATGATTCTATGATTCTAGGTTCTGACTCATTTTGCTTGGGCTCCAGTCTCTGGCTGCTAGAAATCTCCATTTCCCCCTGAAAATCCTGCTTATGTGAAAGATGAGCTGCACTGGTATAACCAGCACTGAGATGGGTATAAGGCATTCCCAGGAGCTGGTCAGACCCCATTCTGCAGAGTAGCCATGACAATGTAACCTCCTGACATGCTACTGGGAACCTCTTTGAGCCCAACTCTTCTGGGGGTAGGCTAGAGGGTGAAGTGTCCCCCCCTCAGTGAGAATTTGATTGCCAGAAGTGGATATCGCTCCTTCTCCATGTCTGATTTGAGGGAGTTAACTTTCTTCTCCTTGTGTTATTTTTAATTCCTTTCCTGAACATGTAACAGATGTGCCCAGAGTGCAGAGAAGGAGCTTTGGGAAACATTTCTGTTTTTTCACTAAACAAATTCTGACAAGTCGAACATCCAGAGTACAACTCCCTTCTCCTCTGACCTCTGGCTCCCAGCTTGGGGAGGCTGTCAAAGGCCTTTTCCTCCCCTCACACTTTCTGTGTCCTCAGACTGGTCTGCACACTGTTACTGCTTGCATGCTACCCTGAGGGGACACAGCATCTCCTGACTCTGAAAGAGACTAAATTACATCATTTTGGGTAGAGAAAGGGCTTTTTTTGACTCTCTCTACATCTGCACAGTGAGTTAATAGAAGTGCAGCATCTGGTCTAACAGGCTCTAATTTAAAAAAACCAACCAACTAACCCAAAAATCCACCACTTTCTCAAACATTTCCAACTAGCTGTTCCAAACTACGCTATTTTATGGAAATGTTTATGGTGTGCCAGGAGATAATGTCTTTTTAAAAATGGTAGATGAGGTGCTCAGGGATATGGTTCAGCACAGGATGGGAATGGTTGGACTTGATGATCTTAAAGGTCTTTTCCAACCTTGTGATCCTGTGTGAATTTCTTTTAACGGCTGAAGATAACTTGAAGCTGAAGCAGTACAAGTCCTACAGTCTGTCCCAGGCTGGTATTACCAACAGGAAAAACAAACTTCACCTGCTCTCAGCTTCCTTGCTGTTGCACCGCTCTTTCCTTTGTGCAGTGCTAGTGTTTGTATGGATGTGTTGTGACCATCAGAGAGGTGATCCAGTTTAGAATAAACCCAGCAGAAAAGGAATTAAAAATGCTAGTTTTCATGTGGATCAACCTCCCAGTCCAGATTCACTGCACAAGCACACGAACACTCCAGAAAACAGAAGAAAGCATGTTACACGGGGGGCATGGGTAGGGAGGATGGAGGTGAAGGGATGGGAAGGACAGACTGTTTCAGTAACTGTGTTGGATTTTGTCACCTGAAAGCGTTTGCAAAATGATAACAAGTGATCTGTGGCACTCTAAAGCAAGCCCTGCTGAAATCATTGGGCAACATCATGTCATGCCTCTCTATTTTCATGCAGCACAGGCTGATTTTCCAACAAGTCCAGTCTGTTCAAGTGGGAAGAAGGATAAAGGCATGCCACGCAAGTGGCCAGCACAAGAAAAACCACAAAAGCCACGTGGAGATGGGTGATTTTAACTGCAGGAGAGCTACTGCCTCACTGTGTGACCTTGGGAGAGGCGTATGACCTCAATTTGCCTTAGCTGGAAAGCTGGCGGGGAGGGATGCGGGGGCGCACAGGTCTGACAACGTGATGTTGTGGCTGAGCTGGGCTTTGCTGGATGTTGTGTAGCTGCTCGTGGGCAATTGCATGCAAAATCACAACAGTGATGCTAGAAAGCTCCAGGCATCCTCACCAGACTTTGCTGGCCACAAATCCAGCAGAAGGCTGCTAATGGCATCTGATCGCTTTCTTTGTGCTACTGCCTTTTAAGGTCACTGAAGGACACAAACTCTTGTGTATTTTACAGCGTGAGATTCAGGCAAAGTAATAACCATGGATTTCAGAGAATGAGCTCTCAAAATGACAATAAGCTAAGGAGATGTGAATTTTATTTTTTAAGTCTGCAGCCATGAACCAAAATGGAAAGAACTCTTGAAAAGCAAGGATCTCTGGTGATAAATGAACCACCACCTATTAACAGCAGCTGAAGAACTAATCCGTGAGGCTTTTGCTACTAAAAACATTTAGAACAAGCCTCTGATTATGAATCCCAGCCACTGGGTGCACTGCAGCTCCTGCCTGTCCACCTGGCATCACTGCACATGGAGAGGTACACGCAATCCACTGGGGAGTTCACAGCCTTCCACTGTGCAGCAGAGAATTTCAGTATGGGTCACAGAGGGATGTACCAGCACAGGAGTAAGGGAGGAGTAAGTTCTTCACATCACCCACAGGATCAGACGTGCCGGCTCTAGCTGGGCAAACTTGCAACACCAGGAGTTGCTATCAAGCTTAAGAGTATTTTCACAGAATCACAAGGTTGGAAAAGTCCTTTAAGACCATCAAGTCCAACCATTCCTGTCCTGTGCTAAACCAGATCCCTGAGCACCTCATCTACCCCTCTGTTAAACACACCCAGGGGTGGGGACTCAGCTCCCTCCCTGGGCAGCCTGGGCCAGGCCCTGACAACTCTGCCAGGGAAGAACTTTTCCCTCCCAGCTGAGCTGACCCTGCCCTGGGGCAGCTTGAGCCCATTGCCCCTTGTCCCAGCTCCTGTCCCCTGGCTGAAGAGACCAGTGCCCACCTCTCTGCACCCTCCTGGCAGGGGAGGGGAGGTGGGGAGAAGGTCTCCCCTCAGCCTCCTCTTCTCCAGGCTGAACACCCCCAGCTCCCTCAGCTGCTCCTCAGAGGATTTGTCCTCCAGCCCCTTCCCCAGCCTGGTTGCCCTTCTCTGGAGTCACTCCAAGACCTCGATGTCCTTCTGATGGTGAGAGGCCCAGGTCCAGTCTTTGGTCCAGTCTTTGGGAGATGACTTTTAGTCAGCGTGGTTATGCACTGGTTAGCACTCACTATGGCAGTTTATTGTGATTTGTTCCTTCCCAGCAAAGACAACAGGCATATCATTCACTGCCTGATTTGAAAAGCACCACAACCCTGAGCCATTGACCTAAACTGTTTCTCAGGGATTACCCTAATATCAAAGGGTAACATCTCGGTCTCAGAGTCTGGAGAGTCAACTACCATGTGCAAAAAGAGCAAAACCAGAGCCAAGCTAGAGGGAGAAAAGAGAGACAAGACCCTGCCTATCTCGACACATCAGCAGTTCCTTACAGCCTCAAAGAAAGAGTTAAACTGACCCAGAATGGATGGTGAGCATCACCACAGGGGCTAGTTTGCAAAGAGATGTAGCTTCCCTGTAGCTAAAGACAGTGATAATGAGATTGTGCCACTCAGCAAGTGTACCACTGCCTGCCTTCCTGCCTGTTCCCAGGAGGTGCTAAGCTAGAAACCCAGTATGACCTCCCTGCCTTGTGTAAGGAAAACTAAGGGAGGAAGCATAAAAAGCATGGAGAATACCTGAAAATCAGAGGAAACAGCTAAATGGTATTAACCAGCCAGACTGAAAAATCCCATATCCCATGAAACAGTTCTAATACAGGACTAGATTAGGGACAAACACTCATCTTTGCCCAGATGTCTCAAAAACACATTGAAAACACATTTTTAAACACATCTTAAAACACTTTAAAAATGGTTTTTGTGTTTATTATGAACAAATGAATATCCAAAGGGAAAACTAACCAGTTTGTGTAGCAAATGAGTCTCACAATTTAAGTGAAATACAATCTTTTTCTATGACTTGTAGTCCAAGGAGTATCTAAATGGGGAATTGAAACCCACCTTCACTAGTGCATGGGACAGCAGGGTAGCTGAGAGCAAAATCTGATTGGAAAAAAGGAGTGCTGTAAGCATTCCTGACTGATAAACCACAGCTGATGGGCTTAGAACAGTGGGTCTGAGGGTTAAAGCATTATGTAAGCTGAAAACAGCATGTCACAGCTTTTAAAATTGCTGTGCCTTGTATCATTTAATATTGTGCATGCTCTTAGGATCAGTTCTTGGGTCCCCGTTCACGAACGGGAACCCCCACCTGGAATGCAGATAATGTTTCGGGTTACTCACTCATTCTCAGGGGCTTTTATTAGAGATTTTGCCTCCAACCCTGCTGTATTTTATTTCCTCATTTGTACTCTTCAAATCCTACCTTAATGGTTTCCCAGGGAACCAATGAACATCCCACATGTAGAAAAAGGAGAACTACAACCCCTGTCTTTTCTTTACACAGAGAGTTTTTAACACAAAATAGTAATGCATTGTCCATTCACAGAATATCTTACCTGTAAATAATATACCAGGCAATCAGATATAACAGTGTACTCAGCTCCTAAAGTTCATAATCCACAAGTCCTCAATGTACAAGTCCCACTTCCAGATTTCAGGCACTAGACTACTTTACCTGTGGGATTTCACTCTGTTTCATGCAGATAATAGAAACTAAATTTTCTGCATGTCACATTATACAGAGAGAGAAAAAAAGCATATCTGTTAAATGTGGCAAATGAAAATCCTGATTGATGTTTAATCTTGATAGCATTAATTACATCTACATCTAATTGAGGTTATGTATTGTGCCTTTTCTGAACTTTAATTTTTTAAAAAATAAATCCAATTTGCTTTCTGGAGAAAACTTGCAACAGTTCTTCCTATGGACCTGCCCAGGACACGTGCCTGGTATATAAAATGCAGAATTAATTTGATTGAATGTTAGCTCTCTCACTGATAGATCTCTAGAAGAGCTGTTCAGCAGACTCCTACTACAGTCAAAAGATGAAAACAGGCATCTCCAGAAATGTTTAATTGTTTTTTTAAGGTAAACAGACGGGCAAATCAGCCACAGGGTCTGCTTTTCTCTCCCCACTGGATACAGAAGGTGTTTAAAGAACTAGCTTAGGCTACAGATTTAGTTTATTTACAGTTAAATGAGATTAATCCCAACTTGACTGAAATCTCATGAGAGATGATGTAGAAACTTCTATTAACAATCTCAAGCTCTTGGTCTTTACATTACTGAGAAGTGAACAAGGCCTCACTCACTGCTTTCTGACACCTCTGTACCAACTTTAGCTCCTTCTTAATATCAAAATGAGGCACCATGAGTTTACACTATGACGCAGAAAGCATATACATATATATATATATACCCATGTATATATATATATACATGGCTAAAGGAAATACATTGCAGCCTCCTACATTGCAATGTGCCAGGATTTGCTCAGCGTGCCGCTGTCTTTGTAGCCTGATGACTGGACTGAGCTCAGTCCTTTGGCAAGTGAACTCCCATGCCCCTGACCTCTGAGGTGGCTCGGTGCCCACAGTACAAATTTATCCTTAGAAAGTTTCCTTCCCAAGCCACAGGCAGGTAAAGGTATCTAGAGACTTGCTCAAGAACCACAGAATCACAAGGTTGGAAAAGATCTTTGAGATCATATAGTTCAACTGTACCCATCCTCTACTAAACCAGATCCCTGAGCACCTCATCTACCCCTCTGTTAAACACACCCAGGGGTGGGGACTCAGCCCCCTCCCTGGGCAGCCTGGGCCAGGCCCCAACAACTCTTTCAGGGAAGAACTTTTCCCTCCCAGCTGAGCTGACCCTGCCCTTGGGCAGCTTGAGCCCATTGCCCCTTGTCCCATTTCCTGTCCCCTGGCTGAAGAGACCAGCTCCCACCTCTCTGCACCCTCCTGTCAGGTCAGTGTAGGTGGGGGGAGGTCCCTTCAGCCTCCTTTTCTCCAGGCTGAACACCCCCAGCTCCCTCAGCTGCTTAAGATTTGTTCTCCAGCCCCTTCCCCAGCCTGGTTGCCCTTCTCTGGACTCGCTCCAGGGCCTCAATGTCTTTCTTGTAGTGAGAGGCCCAAAACTGAACACAGTATTCAAGGTGTGGCCTTGCTGAGTACAGGAGCACAGTTGCAGTGCCAAGACTTCCACATCTAAGGTGGATTAAACAGATTTGCAGATGACACCCATCTAAACCACATTCCTTCTTATAACTTTGTTTTCATTTCTTTCCTCTTTTAAAACACATTCTAGTCATTGTTGGTAGTGAAAGAAATCAAGAAAATGGGATGCTTTCTTCTAAATGTCATAGTTTAATTTAAATGTCATCATTTAGAAGTTCATCATCACCCAAAAGTTCCAGTAAGAAAGGGGAGGTATCAAGCTGGAGAAGTTTATGGAAACAATGTGAACACAGGACCGACTTGGAGCATCAATCCTGGCCAAATACACTCAGAATAGCAACTAAGATCAGAGTGGCACATCTACCTAGCTCAAACTACGAGATTCCATGGCTAAACTGGATCTTAAACTCTCATACATGGAGTCCAAAACTCACACAATCGCAGATCAATTTATGATGGAAGGACCTTCTGGAGATCCTCTACTCCAAGCTGACACCCAGAGCAAGGCCTACTCTGAAACTCTGATGGGTTGCTCAGGGCCTTCTCCAGTGACGTTTCAAGTATCTCCAAGGATGGCTGTCTCCTAGCAGCCTCTTGTAATGCCTGAATGAATGCTCCCAGGAGCCCACTTAATAAATTGGCTTTGAAATTCTACAAAACTTTAGTAATTTGTCTCAGGGTAGATTTTCTTTCCTCTCTTAACTATGCAGTGCTGTCAGAAAATAATCTGCAGTGAAAAAAAAATTATTTAAGAAATAATATGCTTCATGGCCCAGAAAATCTGATGAGTTTGGAGGTTCAGGACCACAAGCAATTTCCTTTCACTCCTAACTGAAACCTGTTGGGTTTTTTTTTGTCAGATAATGAAAAGTACTGCAGGTGGGATTCATTTACCTGACTAATAATGCCTCTCACTCTGTTCTAAGCCTTAAGAGATGTCAAAAACTTAGATGAAAAGCAACAGAAACTACGTTGCTTTCATGAGCTCAAACTGTTTTGCAAGAAACATAAGAAATTGTACCAAAAAAAAAAAAGAAACACAAAAAACTGCCTAGCTGTCTGGCAATTTTAATTTCAGAGCACAGGCCACTAAAATCTGTGGATTACTCCAACATACAGCATAGCATATTTTTGGATTTCATCATAAGGAGTACAAGACTTCTCACAAAATTGATCTACTAAGGTCTGAAGATGATAGGTAACTACAGCACTTTGAATCTGCTCTTTGAAACCAGTGTTTTTATTATTAGCTGTCTAACTGGGAAGCATAGCAATTTCAGCTGCAGGTGTAGGAAGCTGCACATGCTAAGAAAACTCTGCTGGTTGTAGTCCTATTTCCAAAAATTACATATCCACCGACCTGGAGGTTCTTAATATGCATATAGTTACCTTTACATCAATAAGTACAAACATAGAGATCCACTAAAACAGCATGATACTTGTCTTTTGTTTCAGGACAGAAGGCTGCACTCTGGAAATGTCATTAACTATGCAATTTAAGCAAGGAAATAATATTGATAGATTCCCTTTACGAGGATAGTAAAAAACACATCAGAGTTGAAATGTTAAAAAAGTAATAGAATTTTAAAATTAACTTTAAAATAAATATTATTTTAAAAATAAGAAATTGCCTTAAAAGAGGAGGTAGCAGTTAACAGATCAGAAGCTACGAATGGTTGCCAGGATCACACAGAACATACAAAGCCTCCAACAAAGGTGATCACAGACAATTTTTACATGTAAAATCACTTATGGGGAATTGACAGGAGCAGCAGCAAAACAGACTAGATAACGGGAGTACAAAGTCCTCACGTTGCCAGTAAAAACAGGCCAACCATTGCTTCTTAGTCAGATCTCAAGCCAGGATATATATATATATATAAAAATATATATACATAACCGAGTTCTCAAATTGGGACTGCTGATTCGACCAGTGTTAGAGGTTCAAAAAGGGGCATTTTGCTAAGGCCACAAAAGCAGCTAAGAATGCAGAAGCCCTGTCAGTCTTTACACATGTCGCACAGAGATGCTCATCTAACTTGGCATTCATGGGCAGAGACCGTAGTGTGAGATTTCACTTCAGAAGTTGTACTTCTCTCTCTCTCTTCTTGAAAAAGAGAGCTAAAAGCTCCTCAGTGAGTCTACATCCTTGCTGGTAAGACCTGGAGAGACCCAGTGAGATTTTTAGTATGCTATTTTTCTTGTACTAATTAAAACTAATTTTCCTAACAGAAACTATAATGACATTTATGAGCAGTAAATGTAAATATTTTGCAACAATCCTCTTCACATCCTAATAACCATACAGTAAGAATCACACTCTGGAGAGTTTCGTAGGGCAAATGCATTCAATTCTTTAGGGAATTGCTGGAAAGGTGATAAATGAACACTGAGGGTTGGTTATCACTGATGAAGAGGAGCAACTGCAATAAAAGCAGTTTCTGTGGCCTGTGACCCTGAGTTAAGTTACAGCATCTCACCTGACGTGCAGCACCTCCTCTGGCACTCTCTTTCCCAGCTATGGACCACTGATCAGGTTTCTAGCCTGCCATTTCTCAGTGACCTAATAAGCCTCCCACATCCCAATTTAAAAAATATTTTCCAAGTAAAAAACTGAGCTGAAAAGAAGCTACTGGTAAAATTAGCAACCCAACATTCCCAGAATTCAATAAAAAAGGGGTTATTCTGATTAAATCCTATACCAATACTGTCTGTGCTACCAAAGCTATTCTGATATAATTGTCAAAGCTCTAGACAGTTAGGCTTGAGCTCTAAAAGCTACCTGCCAACTTTGCAAAAGCTTAAGGCTGTCCTTTCTTCATGCATGCCTCTGAAGGTATCACCCAGAGTATATCACTCCTCTGAGTCAGAGCACGAACAGCAGAACTATTTAATGGCATGGGCTCTTTTCCATTTTCCCAAGCTTCCTTTCCCACATAAGTCCTGGAGGTCAGACTTTCATGGCTGTATCTCTGTCCCATTAAAGTGTAGTCTGTGATAAGATTTGCAAATTTCACACGATCTTTTACTGAAAATTCCACAGATCTTGTGCAACTTAGTGTTTTCACAGGGTGTCTATATCCTTTGAGAGAAGATATTATATAGATGCTATACTGACCACTCCCATTTTATCACTTTCCCTAACAAGAAAACACTGCTGTTTTTCAATACTCTAGAAATACAGAGTTGTGCTAAAAAAAGAAATAATAATAATTAAGTGGACTTCTAAAAAAAAGTTAATATTACAGCAAATAGGATAACAGCCAAGAATAAAATCAATCTGCAGAAGCAGATGTTTTCTTTGCACAACCTTTAAGAATTTAGGTCTGGTAGAAACCAACACTAGTGGTCAAAAATGCCTGTATCTTGAGATACCTTAGATAAAAATAGACGCCATCTTTCAAAACCATGATGCATCCACATATTCATGTGCTTTAGAAATCTTAGAACTAATCTAGGAATAGGTTTAGGTGCTTCTGTATGTTGATCCTAAACCAATCTTAATTTGGCCCTGTCCATTACAAAGTTTGGATCATTTGTGAGCAGAAATCAAGTGGCTTGGTTGCTGTCAGTTTAAAATACAACACCTAATTATCCATCAGACACCTCATTCTGATCTGCCTGTGAAAAAGTGTTTCAAGAAGGTAGCTCTGTGCATAAGCACCCTGGCCTTCTTCCCAGAGTCCTGATGTGAACCAAGGCTGAGCCACGGGGCTGAATGAGTGGCCGGAGAGCCATTTAGCTCTTCAGCGGTAGGACATGGGTGATGCATCATGCCTCTGCAGAGCAATTAACTGCAACTATTGCAGCCTGTGTTTGTGGTTGCTGCATTCCTGCAGGAATACCTAAGCATTGTGGGGCTTTGCCCATGAGTCAAGCACAAAATGAACCAAGCTGTGTTTTCTCTGGAGTTGGAGTGCACGTCAGAAGTCCTTTTTTTTTTTTTTTTTTTTAATCTTGGCTTTTATCTTTTTCTCTTTTCCATAATATTTCAGCACTCTTAAAAGCTTTGCATGTAATTAGAGCATGTTATGTCAGAGAGGTGCCGTGCTGCTAGCAGCCTGCCCTGGATGTGATGGAAAGACTTATTGTTGCCATCAAAATATTGGTGGATGGTGGATACTGGATTTCTACAGAAACAGGAAGTAAGTTCTTAAATCTCTTCCTTCAAGGTCAGAACCAATGCCACTTTTGTAGGGTCAGATGCTAAGACACAGGTTCCTTTCTTCTCTCATTCTCATCCACACAGTGGATAGTCTTCACTGCTGTTTATTTTCATGGGGTTCTGTATGACCTGCAGCCTGGATCGAACGCCCTGATCACTCCTCCCCAAAACTCATACTCAAGTGACTATTTACTTGATTAACTTAGCAGCACCTGAAAATGCTCAAATACCATTCAGGTAACACAAGGAAAAACACCCTGCAACCCCACAGAAGTCAAGTTGAGACAAATCAAATCTGAGTCAGATTTAATAGGACTTAATTTGACTTCTGATTTGTTTACACTCCATCACACAGTCGGTTTCCATTACGACTGCTCTTTATTTCCTACTTCTATAATTCCACGTCCGTCTCCTAAGGTAGGAGACCATTACTAGAGTTACTTAAACACTCCAAGATTTTTGGCAACTATGCTCAATGCAGCTGCTAGCAGTTTGCCAACACATCTAAAATAAGCAATCTAAAGGACATAGGAAGTTCATATGTAATTTCAACTGATCTTTAGCTTGCAAACCCCCCCTCCCATAACACACATGCATTTTACAGATGTGCTATGCCTGTCTCATTTTCTTCTATGCAAATGTATTTTACTTTTTAAAAAAAAGAAAAAAAAAAAAAAACCAACAAAACCCAAAAAGCACCATTTGGAAACTAATTATTTCATGTTTGGAGTTGATTCAGAATGTTTAACAAAGGCTTTAGATTAATGCAGATCACTGTGGAGCTGGGTTTCCAGCAGAGGCTGGCATGAATATATCACAAATACGCTGTAGAGAGAACAGCACATACCATCTGCAGGCAATCCAGCCAGACAAGGAGAGCAGCAGCAATCAGACGTTTTCCAGTGAAATCACCCCTTATTTTACTGTGATTACCTATTTACCTTCTGCACGTGCTGGGGCTGCCCTCCCATTATGCCAGATTGCCCTTTTCTCTGTTCCTCCTTCACTGCCACTCGTGGACTCCTGCTTCTTTCGCCCTTTGAATCGCGGGCTGCCCCCTCTTTCACCTCCCCTAAACGTCAGGCCAGATCCAGCCTTCACCTTTGCATCACAGACAGCTTCCACCAATGCCAGCTTTCAGTTTACTTCTGATGTCAAATTTCAGCCCAGCCCATGAAACCCACCCCCTGCCTTTGCTCTTGCATCACAAGCTGGAAAGCCTCCCTGTGCTCCAGACCTTGTACAGGGTATTTGTAAGGAAGCAGTGGTTTTATTCACTCTGCACTTTATGCCCTGCTTGTTTTACAGCTTTTTTTCTTCTTTGGTTTGGGTTTCTTTGTTTTTTGGTGAGAAAAAGCAGCTGTTTGTGTTGGGGGAAGCCTCTTTCCTGTGCTAAATCCTTGCTTTTGCTGGAAACAGCTCTTTCAGTTGCTCCAGAGGCACTGAAATTCCCTGGAGTCAATAAAACTTTTCTGAGGAGCAGCTCTACTACCAATCTTTACTTTTCTGTCTAAAAGAAGCACTTAGATACATAGAAACATAGAGGAGTTTAGGTTGGAAAAGACCTTCAAGATCAAGTCCAACTGTTAACCTAACACTGCCAAACCTACCACTAAACCACATCCCTAAGTTATTTAAAGTATTTAGATGGTCTTTAAAGAGACTTATTTCTATCAAAACATGAAAAAGATTTTAAATCTAAGATTCTAAATCAATGCATTTTTTTACAGGTATGACTCCTGAAAAGGAAAAAAAGGGCAGAAGGCTTCTTTCCTGCATCATTTTGAGTTAAACACTCAATCTGCAGGTTAAGCCTGCAACCTGTCTCATGAGCAACTCGTCTCAAACACTGACCTGTTTGGGGCCACTCTCATGAGTACAGTGGTAACACAAAATAGGTTAAAATTTGCGGAATCTGGGCTATTAGAGAAATAGCTAATTGAGGCCAGGACTGCCTGACACTGCTCGTTTGACACTCAGCCACGTGGCAGCTTTCTGTTCCTGCTAAAAGCCTCCAGGTAGATCTCCAGCTAAGACTGAGCGGTAACAACAGATTGCTGATGACATCTGGAGAAACACACCTGCCTGATCAACTCTCCATCACGTCTTACACCTCAGATCAGGTCTGAAGTTTTAAAGCTGGATAACCAAGTGCAGATTAACCAAGCTTGGTTAGATACACTCACGTAGGTAGGATAATGGGGAAGAAGTTACATTTCAGGATTTATCAATTCCTGGTACAACTTGCCATCTCTCTAATTGTCATAATTTATCAGTTTATGTGACATTCCCACTTAGGAAGCACTTTTCCCAAGCTCTGGGCTTGTTTCTGTTTAAAACACACCACCACTAAATCTAGACTCTTAACACAATTATGCCAACATTCCCATTGTCAGACTGAACTCCCAAACCAGGTATGTTTTCAGGATTCCCTGGGAGAAAAAAGGAATAGGAGGGGATAAAATGTTTCTTTGGCCACATTTGTTTCTTTGTATGCACTCAACGGAGAAGAGTTGCTGGTCTTAAGGAGCTCCCAGCACCTCAGGTCCCAAAATAAACTGACTTCAGAGCCCCACAGTTTATGGGAATGATTCTCAAAACTTCTCATCAGAGAGCTGTTTTTTATCCGAATTGTGAAAGTTTGCTACGTATGTTTCTCCCTGCATTTTTACTACTGTGTTTACAGAAATATGACTTCATCCTTTATTTACCACCATCAACACCACCAGATGACAGTGGGACAGCAGAAGGTGGGCACAAAGGAGTATAAGCTCTTTTTAAGGCAATATTTTAAATTTTTAAGAATTTTGTTTCCTCCCACAGAAAATGAAAGGGAGAGCAATGTTTTCATCAGATCCTGTGGATTAAGGATAAATGGCAAGTTCAGGCAGAGTATCTCAAGAGTAATTATTCACAGAGAGATATGCCTCAAAAAAAGCAAAGGAGATTAAAAGACATCAGTGTTTAAAATTATGTAAAAGTGCATACACAGGCATGAGATCTGGTGTTCAGGAGGACTGGATGAGGCACCAGGGCTTCCAAGGGATATTGTGCTGCTTACCATTAGAAAGCCTTGCTACCTTCTTTTGCCCAGTTGTGGAGGATCCTGGCCACAGAGAAAAACATTAAAATACCAAATACAACAGAATTATCTGCTCAGCAGATGGAGCATGCTAATAGAGCTTGCTGGGAAAACAAGGTGATGCTGTGTTCTGCCATTAATGATGCAAATGACAATCCCATAAATGTTTCCAACTCTGCTCAACACTTCTGAGGTAGAAGTATATTTTCTAGCACACAGTGATGATGATGATGATGATGATGAGGTTGTGCAATTCATTCAAACAGTATAGATACAGGTGTCGACAAGGGCACTGCAGCAGGGCAAATAAACGCTCTGATGAATGCTCTGTGTGCTACTGCCAAGTCACATCTGGGGACAAGTGACTGCCTGGAAGTGGAAATCAGAAAGATTTATAACAGATCTGCAATAATTATTCTGCATCTATTGTGTGCAAGTTTGAGTTAGTTTGCATTGCTTCATATTTTCAGTTTGGGGGGGGGGGTCAACAGGCAAGAGGAAGATAAGGCAAGGCAAAGGAGAGAGATGGAAGCACACCTAGATTTCAAACATAGAGAACAACTCGGTATTTCAGCCCTGTTACTCACAGCTGTACTACAACCACACTGCTTAACTGGCAGGTTACACTCTCACCCAAATATGTGCCCACACCCCCCTTTCAGCCCCACTGGCAAGCACAGCTCCAGGTGGCTAACTGTTTGGCCACCACAACGCAGAAAGCCTGTGGTGTAGAAATCCCTCAGTGGCACATGAGCAGGGAGCTTTGTAAGGGGTTAATTGTGCTCAAAGGGATTTAGTGCAGATAGAAATCATAGAGGTCAAAAGCCCAATAGGATTTTTAAAAGGATTGGGCAATGCAAATATCAACAGTTATACACTGGAGATAATAGCTCTAGAGATAATAATGATATGTTTTAGGAGACATAAAAACCCCTCCAGCCTCAGAATACAAGCCAGCCATTAAAGTGCTTATGATAACAGACAAACAACCCCTCATGGGCTTCCTATTTCAAAGCTGTGAAGAGCCTAAGATATATGCCTTTTTCCTCAGCCAGAAGCAACAGCCTCACTAACAAACTGTACTGCACGCTGACAGGATACTGAAGCAAACACAACTACTTGTGTTTTCTCCTGTAATCTCTGATCACACACACATCTGAGGCCTTTCACTGGAATCCACACAAATGGAGGCCCTGGAGATGTGAAGCTCCCTGTGTAGCTGTAGACGTGCACGGGCCAAGCCCAGGAGAGCAAGATGATAGGAACTTTGGTTTTGCTAACACTTCTGCAGCTTCACATGAGCCTTGAAGAGCGCACTGTGAAAGCTAAACAGTAAATAATAAACTCTGAAATGCTATACTTCCCATGGAGTCACCTCCAAGGCCAGGAAAGAAGCCTGAGATCAAACCAACCACCGCTCAGGTGCACAAAAACAGACTGAGCACCAACACTGCTTTCCTAAGGAGCCTCCACCACTTCCAGATGGGGAGAGATTCCTTCTTCTAGAATTCCATCATCCTAAATCTCCATTAAAGCCATTGAAATCCAAGCCTCCATAATATTATAAAGATGGTTCAGACAATTAGTGAGGAAATTTTTCATACCTCTTCTCTGTTTCTTCTCTCTGAAGTGGGACCTGATCTACTAGACAGTTTTTAAGATGGAGGAGCACTCTCTTCCTAAGCATGAACTGAATAGTTGGAATATAAATCAGAAAGATCATATTTGCTAGAGAAGACAAGAGAAGGAAAATTCACAGTCAGAGCTGGAATATTATTGCACCATATGCTTTCCAACAGCCAAGCACAACAGGGTCCCCCTACAATCCTTGTCTTACTGCACCCTGTTGTATTTCCACCTGGAAAGACATATGGCAGTGCCTAAGAGCAAAACTCTTCCTTTTTCTTTTTTTTCCCTAATTTTAATGCAATTTCCCAGCTTTAAAGGAACATTTGGTTCTGAAACACACTCTGGCCAAGGTTAAAAAAAAAAGGATCCTATCTGCTGCCATTAATGACAAAAACAGGTTTGTTGACCTGTTAGTATTGTGACCAAATACAAACTTGAAAGAATGGCTTGGATGCTACTTTGTCTCATGCATCGCTGACAAAAATTGTCTGCCCTGCAGAAACCTGATGCCTTGCAGTTATCTCAGGGACACTAAATAGTACAAATTTTATTTTTCAGCTCTCAGGGAGCACTGGGGGAGAGAGGCATTATAAAAATCATCCTTCTGCTTGTAAAGTGAAAAAGCGCTGCTTTATAAAGAACTTACCATGAACAAATGTTCAGCACCACAACAGATGCTCTTACCCCTGATTACAGTCAGTTTTTATAATGACATCATTCACTGTGAGCACATTCATTACTACAGTAAACTGCTCATGACTGCTGCTAGATGACGGAAGAAATTATGTTAGAAGATGGGAGTCCCTGGAAGAACAAGAAACTACACAAAAATCTCTTAGAACTACCCTATCATCACTCAGACAAGCAGAAATATTTAACAGTGGTGTTATTTTAGTGGTAATGCTTTTCACCTTCCCACAGTATCCCTAAGTGAGTTAGCTGAGTTCACTTCTGCTTGAAGAGGACTATACTGAGTCACCCTTTCCAAAAAATGCTGCATAAAGCCTATTACTACAAGTCTCACATTAGTTGTGGTATGAGAGGCAGATGGCCTCTCTAGATTAATATGATCGTTGTGGAGGGTTGTTGCACCTCCCTTTAGTGAGGATGCCCTTTCTCTGGTTGTCTAACGCTGTGCCTAAGCCCTGTGATATCCACTGCCTGCAAGGAGCACATCTGCTTTGGCCTGGTGTAAGGGGAGAGAAAGTCTGAATGCCCCAGGCAGCTGATCCAACTGGGTTTTGAAGTGTCAACTCCTCCACTCCAGACTTCAAAGCGCCCACAGTGGCTTTACCAATGAAGGAACCTGGCTGCCAGGCCTGGCTCAAGCTTGGAGCTCTCACTCTTCATGTTTTTACCTCTTGAGTAATAAAGATGCAGATATTCCCTTAGAGACTCCAAACCTTGCACTCGTGGGCTCACCGAGACTGCTGGTTCCTGATAGACTCTCTTGAAACTGTGTTTACTTCCTCATGGTCTTTGCTCAGGGCAGCCTTATTGCATTGCTGCTTGGCCTATGCCATTCTTTTCAATCAATTACAAAACATATCCTGTTCCCAGATAAACAGATGTGAGCTTTTCAGTGCAATTTGGCAGAAGTTCTCAATGTAGCCAAGTTATCAGAAAGCTGAGTGGTAGCCCTTAATTAATTCACTGTAGAAAATCTGCCTGCATTCTTCCTGAACCAGAAAAATACTTCATTCCTTCATTCCCTGTGCTTGTTTTCCCTTTCTTTTCATTCTGTTTTACAATCAGAATGGAATGAACACTATGACTGAAATTTCTTGAATCTTCAATAAAACATAACTACTTCTACATCCATGTCACTATATTCAATATTACAGAATCATAGAATCACAGACTGGTCTGAGTTGGAAGGGACCCAAAGGATCACAGAGCTCCAACCCCCTGCCACAGGCAGGGACACCAACCTCCAGGCCTGGAGCTACACAAGGTTGCCCAGGGACCCAGCCAACCTGGCCTTGAACACCCCCAGGGATGGGGCATCCACCCCCTCTCTGGGCAGCCTGTTCCAGCCCCTCACCACTCTCTCTGCAAAGAACTTCCCCTGATATCTCATCTAAACCTTCCCTCCTCCAGCTTCACTCCAGCCCCCTTGTCCTGCCAGTGATTGACCTTTAACAAGCCGATTCCCCTCCTGTTTCTCTGCTCCCTTCAGGGACTGGAAGGCTGCAATGAGGTCCCCCCACAGCCTTCTCTTCTCCAGGCTGACCCAGCCCAGCTCCCTCAGCCTCTCTTCATAGGGGAGCTGCTCCAGCCCTCTGAGCATCTTCATGCCGCTCCTCCTTATCATTTAAAATAAACATAAGTTGCATCAGTATAATAAATTATGATAAGGCACATTCATTCACAAGGAGGCCCCTCATGGCAAAGAGATCATGCTATTTGTTTCAGCATTCACTTCCCTGAGCAAGTCAGGTGCCTTATCTACCAAACCCACCCTCAGCTTGAAACAAACAGGTTCAGTTATGTTGGTGTTCGTTAGGCACACATCAACAAACAAGTGTGTTTCAGCAGCACAAGTGATCACACACACGATCCATTTCAAACTCACACATCCTAGTCATGGCTAAATGCTGGTTTTTAAACCCTTGCTTTTTTTCAAAACCGGTCATTTTGAGCCAAACTATTTCAAACCAATGGCAGCAGTGATCTCACTGATCTAAGGAGAACAGGGAGAAAAAGGCAACACAGAGGCAGCACTTCTGAAAAATCACATGCACTGCTTCTATGTGTTAGTATCAATACCAGATATTCTTGCAAACCATCCAGTGAAGGAGCAGAAATAATATCATGTGGCATATTCTAACAGTCATTCAGTCACAACAAATCACAGGCCAACAGAAAGCTGAAATGCCTTCCTGAAACGCCTGTCTCTCTTCATTGCTAAGTAAGGCCTGCAGTGTAGATATCTCTGTTAAATGCTTAATATTTTGTGAGAAGGACCCAGGCACTTCTGAGGTGTGGGCAAAATCTGAAGAGATTGCTTGGCTGTAGGCAAGACAACATAATTTTTAAAAAAAACAATCAAAAATCAACAACTCATCACCTTTCTGATTAAAACTTTTTAAGGAATTCCATGCCACTATGAAAAAATGCCCATGAGGGAAAGAAAAGTCACATTCGGTATGTAACTGGATACCCTTGATTGCCTGAATTTCAAGATGAATTTAAGTTTAGTTGAACAGTCAAGTGTTCAAACCCACAGGCTGCTTGAGATGAGAGGTTACACAGTTTTTAAAAAAAAACAAACCTGTGGCAACAGATTAAAGAAACTTTCAGCTTTAAAAGCAGTGCTACCCTGGAAAATCCAAAGAGCTTGTAGAAAATTTGTTCACTGCCTTTCAAAGATTACTATCCCACATAGCTTCAACTTATAACTAATAAGATTTTCTTTTCACAGTCTTGAAAATCAAAAATTTTAGATTTTTTCTGCTCTTTGCGAGGTTTACTGGTACCAGTTTCACGGATTTTCTAATGCTGTATTAGTCAGGTGCCTTTCTGCTGCCATAAATGCAGGCATCATAGGCTTTTATTCAAACAGAAATACTGTAAAGCAGAAGGTTCACAGTGATATTTTGAGATAAATGGTCCACTGCTTCCTTGATGAAAACGCTGCAGGACTGGTCCCTGTTAGTGGTCCAAAAATTATGTGAATCATCATCTGTAAAGAAACAGTTGCCCCATCAGGCATCTTACATCAGTAAAAGCTTTGTTGTGGAGTGGCTTAGTAATAAAGTTGCATATTTTTTTCTCCTCATGCATCATTACTAGAAATCAGATCCAAATAGTTAATCTACTGAAACGTGGATAAATCTGCAGTCTCCAGAGGTTCCCCTCAGAGGTGTTAATGGTAGGTTTAGAGAAGTGAGATTGGTAAATAAAACAAATAGGCTGCAGCCCAACCTCATTTGTGTGGTGTCTTAACAGTAATAATACTGCAAATGAGAAAACATTTCAGTCAGTACATTTGAACAGCACACCAATAAGATCCTGGATTTACAAAAGAAGATAAGCTGTTGGTGAAGGCAGCATCATTCTTACCCATGCAGGGTTCAAATGTGAACTGTTCTGGGAACAATATACCTCTCTCTATATATATACACATACATACATACTTATGTGTGTGTATATATATATATATATATGAAAAATATGCATATATATAGGCAGAAGGCAGAGTTGAGCTCTTCCCTCACTGCTGTGGAAGCTGTACAGCAATGACAATGGAGTGCCACCCCTGAATTAACACATTCCCCTAAGGAACGGCAGACATCAAAGGTGAAAATATATATTAGGTCAAAACCAGACCATGCTATCAAAATCAATTTGTACAGACAAATGGGACAGTTCATCTTAGTTACTGCCATGGAAAACCAAGTGTTTCGTGCACTACAGAGCAAGCCAAATGTACCAGAATCTAACACAAAGCAGAATGTACCCCAAAGTGCATCAGGCACTACATAGGGAAAACCTTTGCATGTGGATCTGGAGCAAAACAGGGCAAGTGAAAATGGATTAATTGCTGTGAGAAACACTGGAAACAGAAAAATGGCTTCTCTTGTTCCATCACAGCTTCTCCTGCCACACAGTTTTTAGCTAGCAGAGCCATCTTCTCCCCGTTCCAGTACATCTTACTGAATAAGGACTCTGGCTCTCATGACCTCAATAAAACAGTGGAGCAATACTGGGTACAGGTTGGACCAACTTCTTTTCATGAAGCCTCAGACAGAAATTTCTCAAAGTTTTTAAAAGCCTGCAAAATTTGCTACAATATACTCCTAATTACACTGCTCTGCACACAGAACTATTAATCATTTACATGAGATTATTTTAGATTCTCCTAGGCATATCACAGTGTATTAAAAAACAAGTCAGTACAGGAGACAGGCACAAAAATACAAAAACAATATATCGCTTCAATTTCACTTATGCCTTTAAAATGTGTGCCAAATATCACACAGTCCTTGGGCTGAGATATTTCTATCAGTACAACTTTCATTCTACAGGCACAGCTTAGTTGACTTGTCTCACTGAAGATGCAACCAAAATGGGTTTAGGAGAGCACTGTCCATACCCATGGCTGAAGGTGATGATGTGGAAGAGAGAATAAAGACACTCATTGCTTCAGAAAGGCAAAAGAAGGATGTGTTCTCAGTTTAAAAACTAAAAAAAAAACCTAAAAAGAGAAATACAGTTAGCACCTGTAGGTAGTCTACAGGTTGAAAGATACTTTGCGACTTTGGACAAATAAATTATTCAGTGTACTAAGCTTCTGGCTGGAAGATGTTTGGAGCTCTCATATCCAGCTTTTCCTCCATTAAAGTATCACAGGACAAGGGGCAAAGGCTTCAAGCTGGAGCATAGGAAGTTCTGCACCAATATGGGGAAGAACTTCTTCAGGGTGAGGGTGACAGAGCCCTGGGACAGGCTGCCCAGGGGGGTGTGGAGTCTCCTTCTCTGGAGATATTCCAGACCCATCTGGACACTGACCTGTGTGACCTGTCCTAGGGCCCCTGCTTTGGCAGGGGGTTGGACTGGATGATCTCTGGAGGTCCCTTCCACCCTCTACAAGTCTGTGATTATGACTTTGAAAAGTATGGTGCACTAATACCTGATCTCCAACAAAGTGAGTAATACACTTGAGGCAAGGTGTAATTCTGAACTCCTGTTAGCCATTTGTAACCACTGAAATTGCTGTTTAATAGAAAGAAACCCCAGTCCAGAATTTCCTCATCACATTCCCGCTTTGGCTCCTCCCTGAGTGCTTGCTCTGGCTATTTTGAGATCTTAAACGTATTAGATTGCGTTAAACTTTACCTAAATGAGTGAAATCCTGTGAAGTCTCCTTGGGCAGAAGCTCTGTTGAAAAGTAACAGGACAGTATTTTTCCATGCCTGAGGCAAGAGCCATTCATTCCATATGGCTGATAGGGCTATTTAATCCACCCGAAGAGCTGCATATCACACACACACAGAATCACAAGGTTGGAAAATAACTTAAACATCATCAAGTCCAACCATTCCCATCCTAAGTTAAACCATATCCCTATGTACCTCATCTACCCTTTTTTTAAATGCATCCAGGGAAGGTGACTCAACCCCCTCCCTGGGCAGCCTGGGCCAGGCCCTGACAACTCTGCCAGGGAAGAACTTTTCCCTCCCAGCTGAGCTGACCCTGCCCTGGGGCAGCTTGAGCCCATTGCCCCTTGTCCCATCTCCTGTCCCCTGGCTGAAGAGACCAGCTCCCACCTCTCTGCACCCTCCTGGCAGGGCAGTGGAGGTGGGGAGAAGGTCTCCCCTCAGCCTCCTCTTCTCCAGGCTGAACCCCCCAGCTCCCTCAGCTGCTCCTCAGAGGATTTGCCCTCCAGCCCCTTCCCCAGCCTGGTTGCCCTGCTCTGGACTCACTCCAGGACCTCAATGTCCTTCTGAAGCTGAGGAGCCCAGAACTGGACACAGCCCTTGAGGTGCAGTCTCACAAACGCCAACTACAGGGATATGCTTGTGTAATAGTTTGTTATTCTTCTTTTCTGATCTTCTGCTCTCGGGAAGTATTACTGTGCAAATTTGCCTGTAGTTTGATCCCAGGAGTTGGTGCTTTCAGCGAAGACACTCACATACTCACCCTGCGCCTGACAATTTAATTACCTAATATTTCTAAAAGACGTTTTTGTGTGGAAGCCTGTATTAGAAACGTGAAGCGCTGTTATTACTTTAGCTGCCTTCAGCGAGTTATTTTTAAGGGGACGCGATGTCATCCTTGCATTTCAACAGGGAACGGATCAGTCATTTAGCCTATTTTTAAAAGTAACTAATGAGGGGACGCCTGACTACCTGTTCAAAGCAAGCAAGCAATCAAATCTGCCACGAAATATCCTGAGAGGAAAAACCAGCCGGGGCTGTGTACACCACCACGGCCGGCTCGGCATCGCCAGCCCCCGCCTCCCCGCCAGCAGGTCCCGCTTGAGGGGAAGGGACCGGGCTCCATCTAACGTCTCGCTGCGAGCTCACGGAGCCTGAACGACCGGCGGAGAGTCAGTGCCATGGCCGGAGCCGGGAGTCGCCTTACATCCATCCCCACACCGCTGGCAGGAACCTGGAGTTCGCAGCCTGTCAGGGAGGGGAATTAACGAACCCAGGGGCCACCATAACGCTCTACGGTGGCGGGGGGATGCCTGCGCCCAGCCTGTCACCGCCTCCCCGCGCCCTCCATGGGCTCCCGTTCCCTCCCGGTACGCCGGGAGCTGCCGCCCCTCTGAGGGACGGGCAATGTCTAAGGTCTACAGGGGGGCTGAGGGGCCCCGGTTACCGCTGAGAAAGAGCTCCAGGGCGGAGCAGCAGGGAGGATCGCGGCAGGAGCGGGCGGCTCACCTCCGCGGAAGGGCCATGGGCGGCAGCCAAGCGTGGCTGGGGACATCCAGCCCCGTCTCGGCCGGCGTGTGGGGGAGAACCGCCCACCCCTCTGCGCACCAGGGGCGTCGGTGGGCCGAGATGAGGAGCGCTCGGCGGGGCGAGGGGGAGGCGAGCCCAGCAACCGCGGATCTCGGCTCGTTCCCGCCTCCCGCCTGAGGTGACAGGTGAGATCCGGAGCCATCCGCCTCTATGGTGAGTGCTCCCGCGGGCAGAGGGCCAGGCCAGGCGTGGGGACGGCGGGAGGGCGGACAAACCACCGACCCACAGCGGTGCTCTGAGGCAGCTGGGCTCTACCCGCGCCGTATCAGAGGGCAGCTACCGGGGACGGGGGCGCGGCCGCCATCTTCCTCGCCATACCTGTCACAGCGCTGCCTGCCAAGCATAGTGGGCTGGGAGAGAGGTGGCTGGTCGGAGTAACCCAGCTGACCCTCGCCGGAGCCTGATACTTTTCAGTAGTTTCTTAATTCTTCTTCAATCCCGGCGGGCTGGGCAAAAGAGGAGGGGAAGGAGGTGGTTACTACCCTCCCGGGTACTGACAGGAGCCTGGGGAGGCGGCAGCGCTGAGGCGGACCTGGCCTCATCCTTTTATCCTGCCTGTGATACTCGGGCACCGCTGAGCTTATTTACTTGTTTTTATCCGTGTATATCTTTACACACATACACACGCCACCTATACTCTTTTACTAGAGGTTGTATGGGGATGGTTGCGTTCCCTCGTTCTCCTTCGGCAGGTGTGGGGAGCGCACCTTGTCACAAGTCTGAACACTTCCAGCACGTGCCAGCATATGCAGTGAATTAAGCCATAAGCTTTGGGGTTGGGTTCTGATCATTAGCATCCATCAGGATAGGAAATAAAAGCCTTGCTTCTAAGGAGACTGGAGACAGACTATGCATATGCGTGAATGTGCGGGTTATACAGCGCTACACTGTGTGAAGCTTTGAGGAAGAGCGGTCTGACCTGACGCAGGTCAGTGTTTTCTCAGGGAAATCAGTCTGTTAGAAACACTGTGTGGTGGGTTGTGTTGGTTTGTTTTTAATTTATTTTTCCCCTTAGTACGCCTCCACCATTACTTTAAAGTGCTGTGGTCCTGGAAATGTGTTTAACCTCTTTTGAGTCCCTTTTTTATTGTAGTAAGAATTTTACCAGCCTGTTTCTGTGATAAACAGGTGCTTGCACATCTTTGCCTTTCTTGATAACTAATGCTAGTGGAATGCTATCCTTTTTTTTTTCCTTTTTTTTTTTAAATCTTTGTAATCTTTCATTGTATAATTACTATTATTTACTGAAGTGGATGTTCTAGTTACCTATCACAGCTTCAGTAAGTGTTTTCATTCCTCTTTGGATTTAGAATATATATTTCTGAATTGAAGTGGTTCCTTAAGATAAGAATTTGAACATTTTAAAGAGCAACAGATGCCCTGCAGAATTGGAAATCAGTCTACTCTAGAGAGATTACTGATAGGCAACACTATCAGCCCATACACTGCAGTATGGGCTACCCAAGGAATATGATGCATTAGTTAAAAGGAGTAAGGCCAATGTCTGGCTGTAGTTGCCACAAAACTTCAGAGTTTTGGCAAAAGTGATGTTCCTTTTGTAGTAAAACTGATGTTTCTCCCTTCTACAAATACGGCTTTCATCTTCTTTGTTTTTTGCTTGCTGTTGCATTCAGAAGACCTTAAGTCCTCTGCAGGAAGCATTTCTTAGTAAGATAGCATTGATCTGGTTGCTATCACAGTAGGACAGAAATTCTGTAATAGTTCTTAATTGGAAAACATTTTAAATTAAAATTAATTTTTAATTACTTTTCATCTGATTTTGTGCTTTTACTTGTATTTTTGACCAAAAAAATTGTGATGCCAGGGCCTCTCTCTGCTAGAGAAGAGCACATAACAGTAAACCTTGTTTTGTCATTTGTGTAAATTAAGTGGTAAACGAGATGTTTGGAGGTGGGTAGCATTTATTAACATGGAACGCTGAAGTTCCTGCCAGGAGGCCTGATACCACGTTAATATTAATGCTTGAATTGAGCTCTACCTTTTTTAATATACTACATTTTACTAGCAAGCTAAGTAGCAAAAACTTAAGAATGGTTTACCCAGTTGCATTAACAAGAACGTCTGCTATGATATAACAGAATTAAAAGTGAGCCAACAGTGTTAAGCTCTTAAAAATAGTTATTTAGGCCAAGGGATGAAATAAACAGCAGTAAAGGAGGGCCACTTACCTCAAGATGGCTCTCAGTGTTAACTGCCTAGAAACTGAAAGCTTCATGCTCAGTATTATATTGTTCTAGGAAAAAGTACTAATGCAGTAATATCTACATCATTCAGTTTCTGGGAAGGGATGCAGTCTTGTAGTTGAGCAAGAGGCTGGCAAGTTTGAAATAAAATTGTTATTGTTGTTTGCATTGACTTGCAAGAGGGCAGAGACTTTGAAGCTTTGAGGTTACTTATGGAGAGACCTGCCTCTTTACCTCCTTGACTGCCATGACTTCTTTTGAGGTCTAATACTGTAGAGCTTTGAGTCCCACAATTCATCTAGTCCCTTAAAATTGGTTGTAGATTTCCCTTGTCATTTGCCTTACCCCCCCACCCCAGTACTGTCTGACTCCTCTCATGGTGCTTCTTAACTCTCCTTTTCTTCACTGTGACTTACTGTTTCCTTTCCTTCTCAAAACTAAGTTGCTCCAGATATTAATGAGATGTTGAAACACCAAGCAACTAAACCAATAAACCTTTTTTTTTTTTTTTTTTTAATATACCCACATCTTGTATAATGGCCACTCTGTGTATCTCTCTTCATTCTGCTGTGTTACCAGTGGGACATAATTCTCCCAGTTGGAGATGAAGGCTCAGTGTTTTTAGGCACAAATGAGGGGTTTTACAACTCTGGTACTATCCTTTCTCAGATTAAATGAATAGCTTCAGCACTCCACAGGAGAGCATCCAGCTCTGTCAGAGGAAAACGCACACAAAGTTTACATTTAGAATTAATATAAAGGATGGTTCAGAGGAGGCCACAAAGATGATCAGAGGGCTGGAGCAGCTCCCCTATGAAGAGAGGCTGGGGGAGCTGGGCTGGGTCAGCCTGGAGAAGAGAAGGCTGTGGGGGGACCTCATTGCAGCCTTCCAGTCCCAGAAGGGAGCAGAGAAACAGGAGGGGAATCAGCTTGTTAAAGGTCAGTCACTGGCAGGACAAGGGGGAGTGGATTGAAACTAAAGGAAGGAAGGTTTAGAGTAGATCTTAGGGTGAAGTTCTTTCCAGGGAGAGTGGTGAGGGGCTGGAACAGGCTGCCCAGAGAGTGGGTGGGTGCCCCGTCCCTGGGGGTGTTCAAGGCCAGGTTGTCTGGGTCCCTGGGCAACCTTGTGTAGCTCCAGGCCTGGAGGTTGGTGTCCCTGCCTGTGGCAGGGGGTTGGAGCTCTGTGATCCTTGGGGTCCCTTCCAACCCATGCCATTCTATGATGTGTGCTGAAGGTCTGTGTGCTTAAAATATGAGGAAGAAATAAATTGTCACAGGTATTGCTGCTTCTTGCCCTAAAAGATAGCTACAGTTTAGGCTGTGTATCAAAATGTGTTGGAAACTTGGAGACAATGGAAAAAACCCCACAGGTGTCAGTTGAATATGTGATATCTGTGATAGTTAAGTATTTATCAGAAGCAAATTTCACCTATTTCATTAAGAATGTGTATAATTAGCAAGTGCAAAGACCTGGTAGATAAGCTTCTCAACACTTTATAAAATAAGAGTGCGTAGCACAGCTCTAGCACTAAATTCTCAGTGGGACTGCTGATTCTTCAAAGCACAGCACAATTTAAAAACAGGGAAAATGATAAAGGGAGAAAAACAGTGGAGTTAATTCCTTTAAGTGGAAAAGAAAGAAAAAAATGTTTTAGGGTCTCAGAAGAAGTGTGTAAATTTTGTTTGAGTGAAACTTTTGAATGCTGGCACACCCTAGAACATTCATAGAAAAAAAATACCATTGGATTTTATTAAACTGAGGAATAAATTCAGAAAATAAGTGTTTTCACTTGAGGTGGATCACTGACATAACTATAATCACAGTTTTAAAATTTTCTTGTTTGTAGTAAATTTCCTTTAGCAGAAAAAAAAAGATGGGGGCCTTGAGTTGTCCTTTTTTTTTCTCCATTGCAGACTTTGAGGTAGGAAGGAATTTATAGATGAAGAGGAGAGTGGAGAAATAATGCATTTTGGCAGAAGAGGCCAGGCTGCTGCTTAGTTTGAAGATTTCTTATCACTAAAAATATCTTGGTTATTCTAATTAGAGTATTCCTTTTTTAATGAGAATCTGGTTCTTCAGAAAATGTAAAATTAAACAGTTGAATTGAAAATTCAAAGTTAGTATGAGAATATACAGTAATAAGATATATATCTCAGAAGGATATCTGTTTGTGTTAAAAAAAAGTATCCTGTTTTGTCTCCTACATATCATTTTATTTTTAGCTGGGCAGGATTGGGGTATTTTTTTAATTAGTATCTTATCTTTGCAAGCAGCCAGGTTCCCATTGTTCAGATGTACTCATTAAGACCCAACTGTGTAAGAAACCTTTGTTAGTGTAGAGATAGGAAAGCATGTTTTGTTATTTGTGTGTCATTTCACATTCAAAACCAGACAAGGAACATATTTAAGTGTTTTCTTCACTTGAATAACTAGTATAAACTGCTGTTGTGGGATGTGACTTTTGTATATTTTTGTTTAATATTCCCCATCACTTTATTCTTCCCAATTCTGTCTTTTTCTGTGTCCCTGAAAAGCACTTCATGTATTAAAGGGATTTGCAAGAACAACCAGGTTAACTGCAATCCTGTGACCTACAGGTGACTCATTACAGAATGAGACAGGCTGAGATTAGTAAAGATCTCATCTTCCTTTGCTAGGCTGCCCTGTGTTTAATAGCTAATTATGAGGGCTTCTGAGAGGCAACATGTATTTTTTTTTCCCTGCAAATTGGAGCAGGGGGTAAATTGTTCTTAGCAAGAGATAGAAAGATTATGGAAATGAGTTGTGGGAGGGGCTCTAAAAACGTTGCTTTTTGGTAGTTAAATATTTAAAGAGCCTTTTTGGCCGAGCCAAATTCCAATTCCAAACTGCCAGTTCCTAGAGCTGGTGTGTTGGCTACAAAAGGAGAAAACCCAGCCTCTTCTCAAAACCAGGAAGAGTGGTTCACTTGGAAAGCCCTGGGAGCTGGAGAGTAGGTGTGGGAGGAAGACTTGGCAAAGTGAGGGGCGGTGGTGGGAGGGGAGGAGAAGGATGTGTGTGGAAACTCTGATGCGAGCTGCAGCTTGCAGCTGTGCGCACTAATCCCCAAGTATCGTTTCACAGGGGTGAGCTGTTCTGTCTCCACAGGTGGACTCTTCATTTCTGTGGTGGTTGACCTTTTGTGGTACCAGGTCTGAGCTTTTTTCAAGTTCTGCCTCTACTCTTTGTACTCATAAAACCATGACCAAAAAACCCATGACATGAACAACTGTTTGTAATACTAATCTTAATTTCTTCTTTAGAATGTGAATTTAATAACAAATACTAAAATTTCACTTGGACAGTTGTGTACCTTGAAAGGAAAAAAAAACTGGGTGGTTTTTTTTTCCCCTTGTTCTCCCCCATCCAGGTGAATTTCACAGCAGCCCAGATCAGAGCAATCATGGCCAAAAAGTTCTGTATTAGGAATCTGTCTGTGCTAGTTCATACCAATCATGGCAAATCAACCTTGACAGACCCCTTGGTGTGTAGAGTGGGCATCCTTGCTTCAACCAGAGGCGGAGGACCGTGACTCACAGGAAGATGTATCACAAGCCTATGTAAGAGTTTGTTTGTGTGTTTCTTTCTTTTTTTCTTTTCAGTCTGAAGGCAGAAAGATGGTTTGCTCAAAGCCTTGCATCTCATCAGATCTTTTTTTAAGCTGACATATGAATCAAGCTGTGAATCGCAGAACAGAAGTTCACAGTCTTCTGAGTGCAATCTGGGCAATATCGGAGTAGAGCTTTTAAATGCTATCTAGCAACCACTCTTACTGTCCTCTCACTGTGGAGGAAGATGCTTTCAGAAAGACACTTAGTAGTAACCTTTGCTTTTTACTGGATTGCTTACAGACTAATACCCTGTTTCTCCAAGCCACTGTTGTGGGCTGTCTTGTTATTATTACCTCTGTCTTTGACAGCTGCAGAGTTAACGAGTTGTAAAGTGATTTGCAGCATGACTCTACAAGTGTCTGACAGTCATATTGCTTTATTACTACTGTCTGGATGTGCTGATATTTAATAAGGATAAAAATTAATTACACACAAAGGAAATACAAGATCCCAAGGACTTAGGAATTGCAATACCAAAGTCTTCCTGTGGTTTTGCCTTTAGGTATATAAAGAAATACTGGCGCTTCAACAGAGTGGCTATAAGTGGCTGACCAATGCAAAGTTTAAAATTAGCAAATTATGAAAGATCATTACATTATTAAAATTGTTTTTCTTCTCTTACAGGGCAATTTCTATGTATTATGAACTCTCAGACAGCGACTTGGCCTGCATCAAAAAGTGTATGAGGGATTCAAGTTTTCTTATTAACTGATTCACCCGGTGTCCTGGTTTTAGCTGAGATGGAGTTAATCTCCTTCCTAGTGAAAGCTAGCCTCTGGTATGGGTCTATGTTTTGGATTTGTGCTGAAAAGAGTGTTGATAATATAGAGATGTTTTTGTTATACAGAGGTGGGCTTTGTTATGGTTGAGCAGTGACACTTTCTCTAAACCAGCTACTCAGTGTAATTCAGATATCAAACATCAGGCATTTGCCTAGGGCAAACTGCTAAAGGGAAGCAGTAGCCTAAAGTTTAAGGTAAAGGATCAGAAGCCAAGAGATTAGCTTTCTATGCCCAACTTTGCTGCTTATGTCACTTACACAACAAAAAGCACGTCCTTTCTGCTACTGCTCACTGGTAAGATATTTAATTTGCTCTTTTCTGATCTAAAAATGCAGGTGTCTGTTATTCTACCAATAACTATATTGTAATATGCTGGATACCTCTGACAGGATGGTTTGAAAGTAGAAAGACAAATATTAAAAAAGCCATGTAGTAAAAAGAAGTAGAAATCGTATTTCCTGTGTTGCAGCTGAGAACTGTAAAGTAAAAAAACCCAAGTCAACTGGAAGTCGTCTCTGGTGGTCCAACTGTTAGAGTAAGGGATTGTTAGAATCAGGCTGTTCCAGATAGTTTTTCCACTAATTACAAGACAGATCTTCTAACCAGAGTTTACAGACCTGCTTCCCTTTGTTTAGATGTGATCATCCTGTACTAGCTTGCTTTATGGTTAAAATTCAGTGCAGCTTACTGGAATTACTGGAACAAAATACCCTCAGCTTGGACTGTATTCTGATTCAGACCAGTTTTATATGTGTGGCAGGAATCACAGAATCATTTGGGTTGGAAGGGATTTCAATGATCATGTAGTTCCAAACCCCATACCATGGGCAGGGACACCTTCCACTAGACCACCTGTATTTTTATTTCCAGAATGGCCTACCTATATTTCAATTTCCAGAGAAATTTCACTAAGAATTCATATATATTCCTTACAAAATCATAATCCACTGTATTCTACTTGGCACTTTCAAAATCGATTTCTAAAGTTTTATCTTATCCTTGGTTATAAATATTGCCACTATCTGGGACAAAGTAAGGCACTTGCTCCAAAGTAATATTCATTACAGCCATTTTAGGGGAAATATTTCCTTGTTCTATATTGCAGAAAATAGTTGGCATCTTTACTGATCCCACCTGTCACTGAAACTAAATTACACATTTCAGATCAGTGTTTTGTGAAGTGTATTCACTTTTTTCCCCTCTTTTTTAAAGGTTGATCCAGTTATTGGCACTGTTGTGTTTGGCTCTGGTCTGAATGGCTGGGCATTTACTCTGAACCAGTCTGCTGAGGTATAAGTAACCAAATTTGCAGCCAAAGGTGAAGAAGTGCACAGCTCCCCCCAGCTGAGGGTTCAAAGAAAGTAGAAGATATGACGTGATAAGTGATAAGCGATAAGTAAGTAACACGTTGCGCTTGGACTGAACGCTGATACCTGCTTAGGTACCAGAGTGACAGTCTAAGGATGTCAGTGGTGTGTCACAGAGCGTGTTGAGTTTGTGCTGCTCTAAGTCTAAGCTTTCAGGGGCGGCTTAGAAAGTTAGAGACACGAGTTTGTACCTCTTAAAACAAAAATATGTTTGTATCAGTTGCTTGTAATGTGGATAACCTGTTGTGTGGTGTATGTGGTGTGTTCTGATTACCTGCTCAGAGAGAGAAGATTCACTCTCAGAACTTCAGAACATAAATGATTTTACTGAACTGCATAGGTAAAATTAATCCACAACACAACAATATGGGCCAAATACAGTCTTTTGGTACCAGTATTTCTGTGATTTTAATGAACCTTAAATTATATCCCAGACAATGGACTTAATTTCCTGTTAGATGGGTACACAACTTGCTGAATGCTTTATTCATCTGTGAAATGTCTTTCCTTATCTCCTGATGCCTTATAACAAACTGACCTACCTTGACTCATTTAGCTCATAGAGTTCTCCAAGAACTTGTATGGCATATAAATTACTTGAGTGCGGCTTCAAAAGACAGAGATATCAGGGTGGGGTGAGGGAATTCTTGGCAACAGATTTGCTTACAGTGCCTAGTTCCCTGTGAAAGCCTAAAAAAGCATGTTGATGTCAGTGTATTTAAATGTAGTAAAAAAACTCATAAACCTAAACAAACAAGGAGCCATACCATGGCTCTCCAAACATGTGATGGTAGTTGCAACATTCAAATAAGGATTAGACACTCTTCTACTCTTTTAACCTCTCCTTAAATGTGAAACTTCACAAATTTCCTTTTAAAAATAACTAAGTCAAAACTTTTAGGAAATGTGGTTGCTCCTCAAAGTAAAACTGAATGATTAAATACAAATATATATATTTTTTTAATATAAATATGAATATACTTATATATGCAATTTTTAAAATATGTTTTTATTTTATTCCAGCAACTGGAAAATTCAGCAAATCAGCCACCAGCCCATTTGAAAGGAAGTTGCCAGGAACATTTTTCCAGCTATGTCTGGATACTATCTTTAACATAAACATCATTTAGTCTTGCAGGGGTGTAAGAGGAGACTTTTTAGTTTAGCAGATTACCTCTAAGGAAAGTCATTTCTCTTATAAAGTAGGTCCACACTTCCCATGGAGACTGCATTTTTTTCTGGATTTGTGTAGATTTATCACTTCCCTCACAAATCCACAAATGTTGAAATAAATCATCTTTAAAGTACTTTTGACATCCAGTATTAGCAGAAGAGAAGCCTGTCTGTGAGAGCACACATGTTTAATCCTCTAACAAGCTGTTAAATCTTCCTCACAAAACCACAACAGGACTTTGGGTTGTTTGAGGTCCTGCTTCTGCTCGTACACTCCTTATGATCACTGAGGACACAAACTTCTAGCACGGAATTGTCTCTTCTTGTTTCTAAAGGTTTTTGTCAGTTTTCATCCCCCTGTTCAAAACTTTTCCTGTGACGAGGTCATCTCAGTACAGATTCAGTGATACCGTGGAACCTGCTACTAGGAGAAGGAAGCTTGGGCAGACAGGAAATAAGTACTGCCAGAGATCTCAGTATTGAAAGAAACAAGTGGTGATGATTTGTTACCTAACAAAGAATCTTTGATAGCTATTGTAACTATAATTCTGTCCTCATACATTTGTCCTTTAATAACTGTGAAAGAGAGGAGCTGCCAATAAAGGTCACTGGAAGTCTCACTGAAAATGTGCCTGATGCAGATACATACTTCATTGCAGGTTTCAAAACCTGTGATCATAAAGACCCTCTGGTGATGGATGTTTACAACATGGTCCCCAATTTTCATAAGGGCTGTTTCTGAAGTGATTAGAGATAGTTTTTTGATCAGTGCTTTTCCTTATGCTTATTTTGATGTTCGGGTGCCTCTGAAGGACACGAACTGTGGTTAACATGAGAACTCCTGGTTTTGTTGATGAGGAGATTCATGCAGGGGCAACTCCCAGAAACAATATATGGAGAGAAGAATTTGTGAAACTGTGAAATACTTGTGTTTGAGCAGTTTGGGGATCTGATACTTTCCTGATTTGGTCTGTGTGTGGTTTTGCTAATACTAATAAATTACTAAAATGTTTACTCCCTATTATTTTCTCTTTTAGTGTATTATTGAAGGGTCTGATGGGCCAATCATTGCTGGATCAGGGGAGCAGCACCTAGAAATTTGCCTGGATCTGGAAGATCACGCTTGCCTTCCAGTTAAGGTATTCAAGATTTCTTTGTGGACTGCAGTGTATGGAATATGAGGAAATACTAACTTTTGAAAGTATAATCTTAATCTGCTGTTGTTGATTTCCGTAGACCAACTGTCAATACCTGATAAGGATGACAAATTGGTTGGAATTTGTCCCCACTGAAGCACGTACGTCACACAGCCTATGCAATGAACACAGTGCTGTCTGTGCACATTTAAGTGTTTGTTCTGGGTGTTTGTTCTCAGTTACTAAAGAATTTAAGTCCTTTCTAGAAAGACTTTGCTGCATGTATAGTGTACACTTCCTGGACCAAATATAACTGCTCAGCATCAGCATGTGTGACTTCAATCAGGCCAGAATCCTGCTAAGCGAGGGTGTGTATCTTAGAAACTCCTGAGTTGTATCACACCTTTGTTCTTCCTCTTCTAATGCTGTGGGGTTTCTTGTGTGAGGGGAACATGAGAGGTGTTTGTTTTGTTATCCATGATGCCACTCTGCACGCTGATGCTGTTCACTGTGGTGGCAAGTAAATAGTTCACACAGTGAGGAGGGTCCTGTGTGCCTCTGCTCTTAGGGCACAGCCCAGGTTAATGGAGCCCATATGTCTGGCAGAAATACAGGTATGCAACAGGGTGTGATACATGAGACCACAGGATCATTTAGGCTGAGAAAGACCCTTAAGATCGAGTCCAGCATTATGTCTGTTCAAACAGATGCAATCGTGCTTCCACATTCTCCTCCAGGTAACCGTGACAGCTCTGTTCTGTGTCCTTTAGATCTGTGATGCAAAGACTTTGAGGACAGGGGGGTTTTTATTACAAGTTTAGGAAAAGTTTAAATTGTAACAGCAATATTCAGGTGGGGAGGTGAATTACGCTGTTCTTCACGAATTGCCAGTACTGTGAGGCAGTTACGATTTGGGTTTTTTTTTCCCCCTGTCACTGTAAATGTTCAGGAGACCAAACAACAGGTATCCTAATTGACAAGGAAGAACAGCAAGGATTATTTTTTTAATAAGACTCTTTTTTGATCTGTTTAAACGTTAACTTCTGTCCTTTGAATAACTGGATTTTCTTGGCAAATTAAATTCTTCCATGAAATTCCCTGGAGAATATATAAATATATTTACTTACCACCAAGTAAGTGCAGCTTATTCACACACCAGTTTGTCTTCACCCTCTTAAAAGCAATTGGAAGATTTAAAACCTGGTATAAAAGTGAATTCCAGGCTCTGGCACTGGGTGGTGGTAGGAAGTCTCCTGGTGCAGTTGCTTTAAAGGTGTCTTTGCCACAGGGGCTGAAGTTGGTAAGGGCAAGTAAGGACCAAACAGCAAAACCAAAGGTTTCATTACCTTGATGACTCATGAGACCAACCATGACAAAGCAGAGTTTTGCAGCTTTGGTGGTATGTTTCTAAGCCAATGCTGGGTTTCTAAGTAGTTTTTATCAGAGTGTTTGTTAACTTCTAAGATAAGGTATGGTGAGATCCTCTTCTGTATAAAATTTCCATCCTGTTCTAAACATGCTTATTAAGAAGCACCAGACGGCTTTGTTTTCTTGTGCCCAAAAACTGCTGAAGGGAATTCACCAAGTGTATGCACTTTTGTGATGTAAACCATAACCCAGTCCAACTAGTGTATACAGTAATGGGAAACTTCAGTCATGTGAAGCAGAGAAGGCAGGAAGAGCTTCTGAAAGATGTCTTGGAAGAGAGAGCGAAGCCACCTGTTACATGAGTGAGGAGCTATATTGAGAAAAACATCAAGAGAACTGCCTGGAGGGACTGCCTAATGCCGCCTGGCTGTGTTTTAATAACTGGTGATCTCCTTTTATGTAGCTTTTGATAGAATTACATTTTTTTATAGTCCCTGGCATTAGTGGTTGGCGGGATGGGTTGTGTGCTGAGCAGGAAAAGAGGGTTTTGAAAAACCCCAAGCAGCAGGAGCTCCAGTGTTTGTGACCAAGGGGTACCTACCTGTAAAAGAATCATCTGGAAAGACAACACTTTCTTTATTACCCACATGCAATTAAAGACAGACCTCTGCAGGATGAAAGGGACTTAAGAATTCCCATTTATTAGCTCCAACCTTCCTTCTGTTGTCTCCACATCTTCAGTCCATTGGTTTAGCACAAATAGCTCACTGCTTTCTCTCCCGGTGGCTGCTCCATTGGGCTTTCGTGCCAGCAGAGCAGGCCAGAAGGACATGTACACCAGATTCAGTTTCCATCATCTTAAATCAAGGTCTTCCTTTGAAGCAAGCCTTGAAGAAAGAATTGGGCTTCAAGAGCAGCAGGATAGAAAATTTGGTACCAGCTTTACTCTTTAGAGTGCCAGCTTGAGTAGTAATGCCTGCTTAAATGGGGTTGCACCCTCTTGCCAATCTTAAGACAACCTTTAATATAATCATTTTACAATTCTTATGCTGCCCTTGAAACTGTGTCTTCTCAGCATGGTACAGAGTCCTCTCTTTGGTATTGTGGCTTCTTTGAGTGTCCCATTTCCTGCCTCCCCCCATTTAGAAATGCACTTCAGGAGTATCCTGTGGCATTGTCACAGAAAATTAACAAGTTTTGTGGGGCATGTCTGGAACTCCTCATACAGTAAAACTGAAGGAAAGGTCACGTTTTGTTTTGGAGAGGGCTTCTTTGCCAGGGTGCATTAGTGTCACACCTACTAAAATAATCAGAGATTCTCAAGACATGCTTAACTTTTGAGGACTAAACTAGCAATTTGACTTCTTAAAAGAACAATTTATATGTGTTTGTGTGGCTAGGCTTTGAGTATTTTGATGGGAGTTTTTTTCACCTTCTCCAAGATTCCATAAAGCTTAAAACAACTCAGTAAAAAGACACATTTTCCAAAAATGGGGAGAAAAAAGAAGCATAAGCTCAGACTCCATAGGATGTGTATTACACTGGGCTCTCAGCACATCAATATCCATATTCTGCAAAACTCCCTCTCTGGTTCCTTGCCAAAGCTGCCATTGAATCTTGCTAAAGCAGTGATCTAAAAATGTGGGGAAATACCAATATTCCTATAAACTAGTGGTTAGAAGTGCCTCTGCAGTAACAAAGTCTCAGTTCCAGGGCAGCAGCTCTTCAGAGGAGAGAAGGGGATGACACTGCTATCAAGCTGAGGAAATGGCAAAGGAAACACCAATGTATCTTCTGTTACATTTCAAGTTCCTTCCCTAACAGGTACTAGCACTTGGTTTCTCCTTTTGACTGCTTTAGAACCATGAACTAACACTTCTGTACCCCTTACCATAACCCCTAGATCTCACACTGAGTGGCAGAGATTGGCTCATGTCTGAGACCTAATTTTCCACATATACTTTTATATTTAATTTTGTTTGCCTTTTTATTGCCTATTCACTTGGTCAGACAACATCTTTCTGCAGGTCTTTGGCATTTTTATCTGCCTCATTTTTATCTGCTTGAAAGAATTGCCTGCAAAGTAGCTGTAATTTCCAAGCAGTGCTGTACCATCCTTTTGGCTTTGTCTGTGCAGAAACTAATGATAAACCAGGTTTATTTTTTTTTCCCTTAATTTTCTTGTTTTCCTTCCCACTAGGTTTTACCAACAACTTGAGATCCAACACTGGTGGCCAGGCTTTTCTGCAATGCATCTTTGATCACTGGCAGATTTTGATTGGAGATCCTCACGATGCGAATTCTCATCCTTCACAGAATCAGCAGGTTGGGAAAGACCTTTAAGATCATCAAGTCCTGTCCTCTACCAAACCAGATCCCTGAGCATCCCATCTACCCATCTGTTAAACACACCCAGGGAAGATGACTCAACCCCCTCCCTGGGCAGCCTGGGCCAGGCCCTGACAACTCTTTCAGGGAAGAACTTTTCCCTCCCAGCTGAGCTGACCCTGCCCTGGGGCAGCTTGAGGCCATTGCCCCTTGTCCCATCTCCTGTCCCCTGGCTGAAGAGACCAGCGCCCACCTCCCTGCACCCTCCTGGCAGGGCAGTGGAGGTGGGGAGAAGGTCTCCCCTCAGCCTCCTCTTCTCCAGGCTCAACACCCCCAGCTCCCTCAGCTGCTCCTCGGAAGGTTAGCTCACCAGCCCCTTCCCCAAGGGCAAGCTGTGGCTGAAACATAAACACAAAAGGTTGAAGGCGGGTATTCCACTTCTGGATAACTTCCTAGTTAAGTTATAGTCACATCCTTTTTGTGTTGTGTGATACAATACCTAGTTTTCCTCTGATTGAGTTTCCCCATGGAACCAGGACGGAAATGGAACATTTCTAAGAGTGTCACACTGAGTACCCGCAGAGTCTCAACGTGCTGTGATGATGGCACGATCACCTACTAAGAAAAGAAATAAACATTATGTGCTAGTTTGACTCAGGGGGTAGTTGTTGCCTGTATCTTTTCTGTGGTGACTGATGCTGTGTCAATAACACATTTTAAAAGAAAAAAATTGTCTAGGACTAACGGTGTCCTTTACAGTTTGCCTAGTCCACAGCTGTCTCCTAACATAGAAAGCAAATCTCTTTAATTGTTGCTCTTGCAGACATTTGTGTTGAGCTGTCAGGTTCTGTCCTCTCAGGCAGAAGACACGTTCTTTCATTTCTGAACTTGAATCCTCTGTGATCTTGATGTCAGGAAAAGCTGTGCAGTTGTAGGTAACCATTCTAGCATCCAGCACAGATTTAAAGGCAGATCTAGAACTCCTCTGACATTGGAATTGCATGAATTCTTGCTGCTGGACAGGTAGAACTCCCTAGTGTGTATGTCCTGCCTCCCCGGCTCATGATTGTTTCAGCCAGCCTTATCTGGCCTGGAAGCATGCAAAACAGAAGCTGGCTTAGCCTAATAGGCTTCAGGCATGTGGGTGTAGCCTGTCTGTAACTGGTGTTTGAGGGGGGTTTGCTTCTGGAAAGTGCAGAAAAAGATGCAGCAAATGGATGAGTGGAGAGAAGAAAGCCTGGCTCTTTGGTGCTTCCTTTGCCTGCCCGTTACCTGTGCAAGCAGTGGGACTTTGTGTTGTCTCGTAAGCTTTACTTTCCTTCTGCAGTTGGTTTGAAGGTAGCTGTGGTGTGGTCAACTCAAAGCAGTAAGCAGGTATTTCTGTAGTGGAAACAGAGGTAAGCAGCGATCTAACCTTTTTCTTCTAGACTTCTCTCACGTTAGAAGTTCTGGGATAGGTATCCTGGTGCATTTTAGAACTTGTTGAAAGGAGAATGAACCCAAAACTCCTCTAGCTGCAATGGGCTGGCTCGATCAGAGCTGAGGTGGTGCAGGCCTTGATTGAGCTGTATCCCCCAATCCCCTCTACGCCTGCCACTGCTTAAGTGGCTTGAGTGGGAGACATGACTGCACCACAGTACTCCAGCCCCTTGACACACATCCTCCATGCAGTCAAGCAAATTAAAGGATTTAAGCATTACCCAAGCCTAGAGTCATGTCAAGGGTGTTTGTGTGGCTGAGAGCGCCCTCCTGTTGAGCCATGAAGTTCAGGAAGGACCCCCTTGCTTTCCAAGCTTACCAAGAGGAGACTAGGTACAACTAGGTACAGTCTCATCCCAGATTTCATCAGTTCACATCTAAGGGATTTCACAGCTTCACATTTGGCTGTCAGAGACCCCAGAGGACTTCATGGGGAAAGCTCTGCAAAGCTGAGACTAACAGAAAGTCTATCAAAGCAAGACATAGAGTTTGGGAGTGCTGTTGATAGACATGCTTACTGTGATGTCACAGATTAGCACTACAATGCCAGAAAAATGCTACCCTAGGTATTCTTCAGCAAAAGGTGAAGTCATGGCATTTACCAAGCAGGTGTCCTCTCTTGTGTGGAGGAAGAAGAGCACAGCCCATCACCTGCATCTTCACTGGGTCATCAGTGTCTTCTTTCCACACCCCTGAGGGTAGCTTCCTCAATGCCATTTATACCCACCCCAGCTGTCCCCTCCCTGGAGTGAAGAGTCAAGTACTATAGTTGCATATGATTACTGTGGACTTTTTAGCTCATTAGCATATTTAGAGCTATCAACTCTAATATTTAAGAGAGATAATGAAGCAAAAGGTCTCTCTCTAGCCACTGTGGCCTCCAAGCCTGTCTATAGAAAGTGCTCCATAGTCTCTAGCCGAAAAAGGGACATCCTGCACCCCGTAAGACTCCTTGGGCTCCCTCTCATGCCAGACTTTCAGATCCCCATCTGCAATGTTTGGATGAGATAAGCAGACAGCAGTGCTTCTAACCTCTCAGGTGCCCTTCCCAGACCTAGGAATTACCTCAGTCAGCACAGAGGAGAAACTACTGTTGGGCTGAACACGTAAGGCATCTGGCTCACTGCTGAACCAGTACAGCTCAAGTGCCTTAAGTCTGCATTTGACATTGCTGTTGCAGGTCTACAAGGTTGAGGTAACTACAGCTGCAACACTCCTGCCCAGAACAGCTGGAAAACACAACCACCTCAGCCCCAATAACAGGGCACAGTAATGTAACAATATTCCAGCCACAGTTTATGAAGCTATGACTGTTTCAGAGCACATGTCCTCAAAACAGCACTCACCCTTACTTCTCTGACGTACACAAGATGTTTACATCCTGTCATCCAGTTCAGCAATTGCCTGAATCACACTTCAGCTTGGTACTAAGAGCACAAACAGCACCTTCAGCAACAGCTACCAGTTTCAAACACTTTATTCAGAACAATGCTGGAACCCCTCTCCACACTCTACGTATAGCTCAAGTCGCTGTGATGCGGAAAGCGCTGTTCTGCTGCAGGCCATTGGAAAAAAACCCTTCATGAGCAGCATGGCTTTATTGGAAACAAATCATGCTAAGAACTGATCCGTAACACGTACAAAAAACTCAACAGGTAAGCAAAGAGCAGTATTAAGACCAGTGTGTGAATTGAAGACTGCTTTGAAAGATCATACGAAAAGGCGATGAGGAATAGTAAGGGCAGACAAGAGTTACAATACATCCTTCTTCAATATTTCTTATCCATGTACTTTGTTCATTCTATGAAATACTGTAACAGTAATGGAAGGCAAGAACCACCAGACATCTGACTAAAGAAAAAGCAACACAAGATTAGGAAAAAGTGAAAGCTGGTAATTAGGGAAGGAATAATCTCAATAGTTACTCAACAGAAATGCACTCAGAAAAGTTGCTATGTCGACATATATAGACAATTCCATTGTTCCAGCTCTATGGAAATGACTTGACGTTCCTGGTCTGTAACCTCTTCCCCATACAGCGCTGCTGAGGTTGAGTCACAGAACCATCAGGGCTGGCAGGGACCTCTGGAGATCATCCAGTCCAACTCCCCTGCCAGAGCAGGATCACCTCGAGCAGGCTGCACAGGACAGCATCCAGGCAGGTTTGAATGTCTCCAGAGATGGAGACTCCCCAACCTCTCTGGGCAGCCTGGCCCAGGGCTCTGACACCCTCACAGCAAAGAAGTTCCTCCTCAGGGTTAGGTGGAACTTCCTCTAGTCCAGTTTGTGCCCATCACCCCTTGTCCTGTCCCTGGGCACCCCTGGACAAAGACTGACCCCACCCTCCTGACCCCACCCCTCAAGTATTTATCAGCATTGATAAGATCCCCTTTAAGTCTTCCCTTCTCTGGGCTATCCTCAGAGATGTGCAGGGAGACGTTACATAGAAAGCAGCAGATTCATCAGAGGAGTAAAACAGGAGGAAGTTATATACCCATTGAATTAGAAAAGTTATTATTAGGAAGCCACGTAATAATGCGGGACAAAGCATCACTGAGCCCTACAACATGTAATTCCAGTTAGGTGGGCACGCTGCAGCTACAGCTTTTATCTTCCAAAAAGCCAAACCTCCCCCCAGCAAGTCAGAGTGTGGCATTCCCAAACTGTACAGCAGCTACTGCACTGAGAGAAGCCACAGGCAGGAGATCCTAGAAAATCATGCACTGGAGAACGTAACTCCTGCTTTTCCTTCTTAAGCTGTCACAGAAAGCTTATGCTTCGCTTGAACACGTTGAGGGGTGACAGTTTCAAAGGGCCACCAAGGACTTTGTGGTGTAAGTTTGAGGTTAAAGGCTTGCTTTCGGTCACCTCTTAAAGTTACCAAACCAGAAATTCAACTGTAGCTCAACTGTGCCTTAGTTTGCAGCTTTTGTTGGTAGGGAGGTGTCCTGATCCTAACATGACAGCACAGATTGTGTAATGCAAGGTTTGCATAGATAGTTTGTCCCCTCTGCAGCCCAAAGAACAGTAAGAGGAAGTCACAGCTTAGGATTTTGTTGCCTTTGTGAAAAGCATGAAATTTGAAAAAAAGACAAAAGGTCCCATTTGCAGAGGCTACAAGTCATGGCTATTTCACAAAGCTTCAGTGTCTTAAATGGAGTCATTACAGGCCCCAGTGAAAAATACTAAAAATTCACCAATGGACATAATTATGCACCTTTTTCCGGGGGGGAGGGGGGAAATTAAGTGCCTTTTTTTTTTAATTAAAAAAGTTCTTGTTTGTTTTTACATTATTGCTGTGTTTTACAACAAAATTAGAAAGGACTGGAGGAATCCGCTCAGCAAGAGAAACTCAGTTTCCCCAGGACAAACCCAAAGCATAAAAGCATGTTTTGAAGGGGCCTTTTCTATACCATCTACTTAAACAAGGAAAAAAAAAATTAGTTAAAAAAAAATCTCTTCTGTTCCTGGTGTAGATGTTTCTCCATTTTCCAGAAGGCAAATCCTTTCCAATAAATACCAGAGTAACTTCAGGAATGCTGAAGTTCCAGAGATAGAAGCATCAGCAATGTGCAATTTCTCCTGGAGTCCCCTGCTGCCCCTTGTCTCAGTCCAGTGAGATGATGTCAGGAGCGCTGCCGCCGCTGCTGGTTATCACTCCGGTCTCGCTCCTGCTGGAGGAACTAACGTGTGTGCTGCTCTCGTGGTGACTGGTTGACGTGATGATGCTGCCAGGCGTGCTGCTTGTTAAGGTTGAGGTGAGACTATCCAAAAACATAGGAGGACAGTACTGTTTGAAACAAACAACGAAGAATGAAGAGACTAACTGCACGAGGGAAATGTATGCTCTGAAGATACATCTTCCCTACAACAGGCACAAAACACGTTACTAGCAGAACCTCCTTGATGCATGCATAGGCAAGAGCTGTAGTTCTGCGAAACAGCAGGTAAGCAAGCAGAGGTGGCAGTTGTAACCCTTCTCCCTTATCCCCCTGCTATTTTTCTTACTAACTGGTTAGCTGAAGCATTCACTAGTGCATTAAATAAACCCACTGTCATGACCACACAATCACAAAAAAACCAGCCAACACCCTTTAGTGTTTGGAGACCGTTCACCACCTGTAGCTACTGGGTATAACTGCACATTTCAGGCTCCTTTCATCACAAAAATGTAGAAGAATACTTTTTGCTACTTTGATGAAGATTAGAATAAATTTCATCCCCTCAAATGGCAGCAGCTGCACTAATCAACATTTTCAAACTATATACCTGCAACGACATGTGCAAGCCTATAATATTTTAGCAGTAAGAAACAAGCCCTTGAGCTGATCTAAAATTCCTGAAGTAGAAGACAAGCAGAGCTCAACATCTGAAGCATTCAGAAACAGAACAGGGTTGCCAGATGTCAAAGGACAACACACTGTAAGACACCCACATGAACATCGTTCAACACACCTTTCTCTTCTCTTACCCTCTGGATTTCAATCTCGTTTGGAACTCAGCCTGAACTATCTGAGCTGTCTGAAGCAGACACTCAGCAGCAGCGTCCCTGCTTCCAGCCTCCCACATGAACATGAACTTCTGTAATTCCCGCTTCTGGCAGTTCAGATCTCAAGGTCAGGGACAGAGTATTGCAAGGTGCAGTAAGTGGAAGGACAAGGAGGAAGTTCATCCCTTGTTTTTAAGGCACCAGAAAGTCAACTCTACAGCAGAGTCCCATTGCTGTCATCTGTTAGTGACAAGAGATGTAACAGAGGATCTGCTTCAGATCCTCTTGTCTTCACAAGGGACCCAGTGTTCCCCCACACTCCAGGCTGCAGTCTAAGAATCACTCCCTCTAACTGCGCCAGGTTTAGTTTCCAGGGAAGGAAAAGCACCACTTAGTTACTTCTGACCTACGAAGCTTCCACATAATCCAAACCCAATGGGATTTGGGTGTTACACGGGGGGACTTCAGTGTTGGGTCATGTGCCCATCAAATTAGTGAAGGTACTTCCTTTGAACTTTATCTCCTTATATCAAAACAAACAGAAACAGCAACTGGTGAAGTGTATGTACAGAGCTGAATCTGGACTGCAGGTGTAGGGTATGAACTAAGAGCCTGAAGTACATGGTGGGGGTATTCAAGATCGTGCTGTGCAGGTGTCCGCTTTAGAAAGGCGAGGTATCAACAACGAGTGGATATGTTATCATGGACTCAGCTAATCCTCCTCTAAAGCATCTTCATCACCACCTTGTTGGGAAAACAATTTCCCTGGTCTGCAGTTAGGTCTCAGCAAGCAGACTGTGAAGATGGTACGGATGGTGAGAGCACCCTGACAGTTACTGGAGCAGTATGGCACAAAAGACAGACTTGGAAATAAACCCCACAGCAATTCAGAAACATACCTGTGAATCAACTGGGATTAGCGAAAGAAAATCCAGACCTAGAAAGAAGAGAAGGATAATAAATCAGTGTGTCTGTCTTTTCTTCATACACAACAAATTTAAGGAACTTTTTTGTGGTTGTTGAACAGATTTTGCAATTGTTACAGAGTTTCTAAATGGAATATACCACTGTGACACCACTCTCAACGACTACTTCAGGCAGCAGCTAAACGAGTTACCGAGTACAAGTGGCTCTCTCAAGAATGAGAATGATGTAATGATGTATTATTCTCTGGATATTGCAGGGTGGTTCAATGTGGTTGCTTAGATGGAGGTTGCCATTTGGAGCTGTTGGTTCACAATGCAAGTTTCACTGCATATTGTACCTGACTTGGCCAAACTGGGACATGAAGAGTGTCATCACATTAAAGATGCTGGAATGAAGTAAAGTCACAACATGCACAAGTCCAAAAACAAGCAGCAGGTCTCTTCCTCCACCCACGGGCAGCCAATAAGGAAACATTTCTAATATCATCCCCGTTTTGTGTCTAGACAAATAAAAGGAACGAAGAAGAGGAAACTACAAGTAGTTCAACGTATATCCTCCAAGAGCAGTGACAACTAGCGTCCGTCTTATACACCACTAGTGTGCAAGCATTTAAGGCAAGATGTTTAAAGTTATTAAACCAATGAGAAATTACAGCCTTTTTTTTTTTGTTTTGTTTCTAAATATTGGCCTTGTGTTTGCTATGTCAACAGAAACAAATGGTAAACTTACTCCCTCCCTCTTCCCTCACCTCCGAATCTGTTCAGGCCAGTGGCATCTCTCCTCCATTAGAGGGGAATTTTGAAGGCCGTTTTAAGATCAGCTGCTTTTACAGAATTGGCAGCTTCCTGTCTTGCACGTTTCTAGAACTTCAGCTGGCAGAAATGGACAACAGTTCTAGATGCCCATTCTCACACCTTACTCTTCCTATCCCAATTTGGGAAGCAATGGATTTCTTAACGAGGGAGACGTGGAGGGAGGGAGCAGTAAGAGAACCAAAATGGACAGAGAAACAAGAGGAATGATATCCATCCCATTGCCAAACTAGTGCTGAAAGAAGAGGAAAAAACCCAGAGATGTCGCAGGAGAGAAATGGAGACAGGCAATGGAGGGGGAGAGAGAAGTACAGGGGGCCAGTGTGACACCTGTCACCACAAGTCACCATTTCCTGGGCTCTGGGTTCGTTACAGCTGGCAAAGAGAACCCCAGAGTCCCTACATATAGTGTTCTTTTCAAGGAGCCAGGATAGAAAACAATCAGTATCCCCACCTTTTGTCTGATATTTAGCGGCAGTGTTGAAGAATACATCATAGGCATTTAGGGTCTAGGTAAAGAAAGTCGATAGAGGTCAGCTTACATATTGTAGCTCACCTTAACCGTTTTCATACAGTCTAGACAAAGCACCACTAGAATCAGGTAACAGTTATCTCTACATCTAGGGTTGGGATGAGTCAGTGCCATCGCACGTCTACCACTTAAACAGGCAGCCACTCTCCCTCGCATCTACAACACGTAACAACCGGATGTTTACGCAAAGTGTAACTGAATACAGCGAGAAGAGTTTCTGGCTGCCGTTCCAGAGTGCCAGTCTGAGGGCGTACCCCAGGAGCAATGCTCTTCGCATCACTGGGACTGGAAAGCACTAGGCTTGTCTAGACATCGCATCAGGGCGATACTGAAATAGTCTTGTTTCATTTTAAAAAAAGAAAAATGAAACAGAAAGGTTGATCAATTCTCCAATTTTTACCCACCCCAAAGATTAATAAAACTGTCAGAATCAACGTTAAAAATAGCCACCGCCTACCTGGCAAGTCTGACGAGATACTGGATATCGGTGGGTGGTGGAATGGTACAGGGTAGTCAGTTAGGGAAGGAGGAATCGCAGCAGCATCGACCGTTGTCACGCTGGGCACTCTGACAGTAGATGGCTGATACATGAGAACCCTGTTTTAACAGCAGGGAAATTACAGACAACCTGGCCGTTAGTTACAGAAGAGAAACGAGGCACCGCCGTGCACGCTCACTCACAAGGTCACTACATTACAACACAACTATAGCATGGCTACTCACTACACAGTATTCCACTCTAATTTCCTCTTTCATAACAGTCTTCACAACAACATGACCGTATCTTGCCTCTCAACAGCAGCTGTGACATAAGAGCAAGTTGGCATTAAAACAAAGGGCAGTGCTGGAGTCATTCATTCAGAGACAGAAATGGAAGTCTGTATCTCTGGAGCACCCCACGAGGGACGTGCAGGAAGCCAGAGCCAGGAGGAGAGCGCCTGCTTCCGCTTCTCCACAGAACCGTTCCTGGTGCTACCCACCAGGGCACACCACCGGCACGGCTGGATGTTACTCAGCCCCTGCAGCACAGATTATACGTGTGAGAGTTAAATACCAAACCCATCTTTACTCACAGCCTGAGCCCAAGCCAAGTTCAGCTCTCTGGGAGCATGTAACCAGTTAAAACCCACCTGTGTCCCCATCTTCTGCCTGTTTACATCGCAGCATCGGTAGAATTCAAGATCACAGGCTGCACAAAACCCTTCGAAAGCACTGGGGCAGGTGGGAATACCCAGGGTCCCACATCACTCCCAGCAGCCATGAGCGTTACTCAAGTCTTCCTCCTCAGACCGCTGCACTGGTGTGTTTATGTTATTTCTGATGGCAGAAGGTCGGATTTCAGACCCTCCCTTCCCAAGCACCTCTTAAGACATCAGCCTACATTGCCTCTGTCTACAGGAAGATACCCCACAGTTTTGCTAGAACTAGCATTTTGACTTGGATTAAGGATGAAAACAGGCTGTTTCCAGACCCAAACAGTAAGGAAAGTACATGTCACAGATGATAAAACTCAGTACTTCTACAATTATGGTTTCAAGTGGCCATCTCAAACACAGGAGCATAGAAGGAAGTCTTGGTGCCTTCTGAAACTTCATTAAGAGATGTATTTGTAGCTACTTTTCCTTCTAAAATAAGAAAACAAACCTCCTGCAGAGTCTTCCCCACATCCCTCACAAAAAACTGTTTCAGTATCACTGCTGAAAGTTGAAGATTAGCAGCTGTTTGCTCGCAGAAGACCCATAGGCTGGAGGTACAGTACACCTGCTTATCACTTCAAAAGCTGGCAGAACGGGAGGAGTCTGGTTTTATTACCCATAGTACAAGGCATATGCCAGTACCCTGAGACACACAGGCACACACCTCACACGTGCAGCAACACTAATATGCCACTACTACAAGCTGACACTTCAAATCACCTCAGAGCAGCAACTGCTGGTGAGCCTGACCAGTGCCCCTCTCTCCCCGTAGGTCCCCCCAAGAGCAAGAGCTGGACAGAAGCCACAGAGAAGCTGCACAGACTGGGACAGACAGGAAGAGCCACAAGAGTAAAGAGGAGAGTTAAGTCTGCACTGAGATCACGCACAATTACAAAGGTGGAGCAGCTGACAAAGAGGACTTGGGAAGTTGTTGGTTGTGCTAACAAAGGTGTAAGATGACTGATAACCACAGCCAACAACAGCTTCCAAGACATCCCAGACAGAGAGATGGAGGAAAAGCTTGTCTTGATTCACAAAAGCAGAGCACCTCCCTTCCAAGACTGATAGGACGGATGAAAGACTTGTTTCCTGGGCACCAGAGCAGACTAGATCACCAGGGCACCAGACAGGCAGCGAGAGAAAAGCCTTTACAAGACACTAACTTAATACAAATGCATAAAGCTCCTCCACTCGGCATTATCTGCTTTCCTGTTCTCTAGCTTAATCAGTATCCTTTTCTAAGGAGTAATATCCCTGCAGACACAGCAACAGTCAGTGCAAGATGTAAAACTATTTAATTGTGGGTTTGCCTGTACAAAGGTACCGTTACAACAGAACCTTCTGCAAGGAGAGGCCTACAGATTCTCTGGAAGAGTGGAGCTGGATCCCAGAGGGAGATTACAAATCCGTTTCTCTACACATCAGTTTATCTGAGACATTACAGAAAACATCTAACTTTAAAATAGACAAACCCTTTGGTTGGGTTTCCTTGTGTTTCAGACATAAATATGTACTTCCTTTTGGGAGGAGGATCTTCCTCTTCATCAGAAGAGCTTTCTATTGTCAAGTCAATAACGTCAACTTTCTTGTTTACGTCGCTGGCCACTGTCACAGAACACGGTTTGCTAACAACACTGGAACCTAAACAAGAAAATAAAACACCACTGTGTTTTAAACGCTGTTGACATCAGCAGTTTCTATTTGCAACAGAACCAGGAACTCAAATCCTGCTTCGGCTCATCTTCCTGGCCACTACAGAGAATGTTACAGCCCAGGAACTGTGTCACAGAAGCTTTAACCTTCCCTTACCAATTTAAGGACCTGAGACAACAACCACCTTTCGCTTCCTTAACCGCTATAGTGAAGAGCAAGGACACAGCTCAAAAATGCACACTTCCAGAGATGCACCCCTCTGTTTCAGTTTAAATGACAAGGCTGTTAGAAACATGAAGCCCTCCACAAAACAAACAACAACCACACACATTACCCAAGCTACAACCACGTCTCCGAGACCTTTTGTCAGTTTACAGCCGGTGCCCAGGTGTACCTACTTTCTATTTTTGTGCACTGCGGACTTGAGACTTTCACAGCTTCTTTCTTTGGCCTCATGGGGCACCAGGAGCCATCTTCTTGGAATTTGATCTCATCCACATCTGAACATTCATTAAGTATTTCCATGAAGAGCCTGAAAAATAAAATTGAGGGTTTTCCATTTCGATTCCAAGTGATACTTTCATTCTAAGTGAAAAGGAGACAGAGTTGAAGAGCGAATTACAATCCCCTTCAGCCTACCCCACGTCCTAGTTCATCCTACCCAAATGCCTTGAGTTACAGCCCTTGCAGATTTCCGTACAGAAGCACAAATCAACATCCTTGACACTTGCTTAGGAGTTAAACTTATTCAAAAGCTAACAGCTTCAGAGACAGAGTCATGTAAAAAGGAGACCTATCCTCAGGCATCATGTTCATATTGCTCCAGCGGAAATATCCTGAGGCTGGAGAGTTTGATGACACATTTAGGAGCTAACCTTAGGCAGATCATCACAAAGGATTAGAAGTCAGCAGAGCCCAACGGTTCTGCCCAGTCTAGAATATTTTGACGAAGAAAATAGCATGAGACAGCTAAACATCAAATCACAAAATCAGCCAACAAGTACATAGTGAAAAACTTGAAGTAATTGCTCAATCTGCAAACCCAGCCTCTTACCCATCTAAGATGAGGCTCTCATAAGCTGCCTTTTTGTCACAGACAGGGCAGATCCAGGTAGGCTTCCTCTCATTCATTTGAAGATAGAGAGCAGCATCAAAACATTGCAGGTGTGTGCAAGTAACAGCCCGGCATGGGATTGTCAGTCTCATTTTTCCCAGCTGCAGGAGATGCATTTGAAGAGTGTCAGAACAGAAGGCAGCACAGTACGCCTGGGTGGCTAACAATGAGATCAGAGGCAGGCAGGGAAGTCGCACTCTCGTCTCTCTACAGAGGTGCCCAGCACTAGTGTTGCTGCAGGCAAATCCACCCTATCAAGGGTGCACATACAGTGCACTTCAAGGGACAGTAAAGAAAGCCTCAACATCTTCACTGGACAGAAAACAAGGGTTTCTAATGGACCTGCATCAACGTTATTTCTAAAAGACCCACTGGAGCACTCGCTTTCATCCAGCACTCACTTCACCTGTTTCATCTGGAGAAGAGGAGGCTGAGGGGGAGACCTTACTGCTGTCTCCAACTCCCTGACAGGAGGTTGTGGGGAGCTGGTTCTCAGCCTCCTCTCACCAGTGACAGGACAAAAGGGAATGGCTGCAAGTTGCACCAGAGGAGGTTCAGGTTAGAAATGGGGAGACATTTCTTCTCCCAAAGAGCGGTTGGGCATTGGAAGGGGCTGCCCAGGGAGGTGGTGGAGTCACCGTCCCTCAGGGTGTTCAAGGAAAGGTTGGATGGGGGCACTTAGGGACGTGGGATAGTTAGTAATAGAGGTGGTAGGGGGACAGTTGGACTAGATGATCTTGGAGGTCTCTGACAGCCTTCACAATTCTATGATAAGCAATATCACCAAGATGAGGAGATACAAAGTTTTATTCATTACTACATGCTTTATTTGTTCTGCCACCCTAACTGGTCTCAATGCCACAATGTAGGAGACGACTCTGTCTAAATGCCTCCCTATATGCACACAAGGAGCAATGTGATTCTGACCGCATGCACGTTTCTAAGCCACACTTGGATGAACGCTGCTACAACCAGATGCTTGTAGATGCACCCTTCTCCCCTCTATCTGATGTTAATTTTACCTTAATGAGTGAGTATATAACAATACCCAGTGTCGTTTCTAAATCAGGGCCATTTAAAAGCAGCCCAACTCTGCAATAAAAATGAAAACACAGATCTGTCCATGTTAATTTCCAGCCATACTTACAGGACACATCAGAGATACCCGCAGACTGGTTGTGGCAATCTCGCTATCCGGATCTGCAGTTAGTTTTTCTTTAACTATTAAAATAAATTAAGATGTTATACACAGACATAATTCTTTAAAACGCTCAACTTGATTTTCCAGTACCCATACTTTATTTCCAGGCATCTAAAAAACACCAGGCATCCAGCAAACTAGTTCACAGTCATACCAAAGAGTGACAGGCAAACACTGCACAGCACTGTCTGAAGTGCAGCAGATGCACCAGCAGTGAGAGCGGTTAGTAGAGCAAACTCAAACTGACACACAACGAGCTAAATACAATCATCGCCAGTGGGCATGGGCTGCCTGTTCAAAAGGCTGCAAATCCCCCAAGCATTACCCCTTCTAGTTCTAAACAGTCTCTCCCCACCCTCAAAGTCAAGGCAAGCAAACTGATGTGACTTACTCAGTGCTCTGGAATGGTCGGGGTTTCTTATACCTTTCATTTTTAACCTCTGCAAAAGCATAGCTGAAGTAAGCTGACGAACGAGATACACAGACATGGAGTAATTCTACAAAAAGAGTAATTAAAGGTTATTGATTTCATACAGTACTCCTGCTATGACAACAGATTACTCTTTACACCAGTTGTAGCATACAGTAAAACAAAAACATGCTGATTTTTTGCTCAATAGACATGAAAAGCATTGACAGGCGACTTCATCACCGTGAAAGAGTCCAAGACTCCAACATAATTCCCCTGCCAATCAAGTCCAGTTGCCCTACTCCAGTTGGGACTTAACTAAGAATTAACTCTACAACCAGGAGACAAATCTGTGCTTTTTATTCTGAGAGATGATTTAAACTGGCGACACACCTCCTCAAACACGTAGTCATTAAGAACTTCTTGTATGTATCTCCTAAATCTTCCAGTTTTCCCAGTCTCTTGCTGGGCAGCTCAAAGACAATCACATGACAGAAAACCAAAACACAAATGCTCTTTCAGGTGCAAAACCAACACTTTCGCCACTCTCTTGGTGTCACCTCTTTAGCTTGCTCTGCACTTTCAAGCCAAGCCTCATTACACCATCCCACAGCTCTGAGGCTGGCCATAGTCCACAGCATTTACTACTCATTTACTACTCTTCCCTAACTCACGCCACTTGCCAGCTTTTGTTCAGGGTTCACTCCTCCTTCAAGGTCACCAATGAAGTTGGAGTTCTGCAAATCCCACTGCTGCAGAATTGTAATGGTTTCACCTCTATAACAAACACAATCAGAGATCTCATTTCTACTCCCTGCCAACCACCTTCTTCTGCCAGCACTGCAGAAGAATTTTAAACACCACCACCTGCTGACCTACTCCTTCTTTACCACCTATAGAAAAAACAGCTCTTACTCAGGTGAGCAGATGGCATCTAAATGCATTCAAAAACACTTAAGGCCAGAAACTAATGCAAGGCTGGAACACCTCTCCTATGAGGACAGGCTGAGAGAGTTGGGCTTGTTCAGCTTGGAGAAGAGAAGGCTCTGGGGGACTTTATAGCAACCTTACAGTACCTGAAAGGTGCCTATAAGAAAGGTGGGGAAGAACTGTTCCCAAGGCCATGAAGTGATAGGACACAGGGTGATGGGTTTAAACTCAAAAAGGGGAGATTTAGGTTGGATATTAGGAAAAAGTTCTTCACTCTGAGGGTAGCAGATCCTTGGAACAGGTTGCCCAGGGATGTAGTGGAGGCCCCAGCCCTGGAGACATTCATGGTCAGACTCGATGGGGCTCTGAGCAACCTGATCTAATGAAGATGTCCCTGCTCACTGCAGGGGGCTGGACTAGATGGCCTTTAAAGATCCCTTCCAACCTTACACATTCTATGATTCTGAGAAAAAATTCTCATCCTTTCCCCTTAACAAAAGGCCCCACCCCACACTGTTCACCACCTACAGGAAAAATTCTACCAGCTCAAGACTGACCGCCTCTGCGGGGTTAATGCCTCCTTTGCTCAGAAGGCTTCCGCTCTCAGTCAAGTGGACACCAGTAAGCCCCTGCAAGGTAAGCCCTGCTGACACTCCCACTGTCCCCAAGGGTCTCGTTTAGAGGATGAGTAGCAACAGCTTGCTTTGCAAGCTCCTACACTTCCAGCTTTCACATGTTTCACTTTGAAACATGTCCTGTCTCTGGTCCACCAGTTTTGATTCTGATGAGAAAAGTAAGAGGCAAGCTACTTTGATAACTGAATCCAGAATGATTTACACAGCTAGCCACAGGTACAGGAATCAGTAGTTCTTAACTAACTAACAAATGAAGGGCTGCTGCAACAGGTATTTAAATCTAGGAAGAATTCAGAAATTCCTCACACTCTCCCTTTTTTCCTTCAGTAAATCCACAGGGGTGTTTCCAAACAGCCATGCAGACACCTCGAAAGCTAGCTGCCTTTTCAACTGTGATTAATGACCACAGGCACTAGAAAGCAACAGGTACCACACTTCAGTCATCACCCCTTGAGCTCCTGCCACCTGAAATCTAACAAGCTTTCCCCTCTGTTGTGGGTTTGTGTGGCAAGGTTTGGGAGAGGGAAGAGGGGGAGGGCTGCAGGGGTGACTTCTGGAGAAGCAACTACAGAGAAAACACCAGCTGGGCTCAAAGTCAGACCTGCTACTGACCAAGGCCGAGCCCATCAGCGGTGGGCGGGTGGCAGCACTTCTGGGGAACAGCAGTTAAAAACGGAGAAAAACAAACAAACAAAAACCAAAAAACCCACAAGCAGGCGCTTTTTGCCCCCCAGAGAAGGAAGTGAGAACATGTGAGAAAGACGGTGTGATGCAGGCACCAAGGTCAGTGGCGCAGCTGGTGAACAGCTGAAGCCCCGTGGGAATGGGGTCACAGTGGAGTCCATGGAGGCCTGTCTGCCGTGGGAGGGACCCCACAGTGTAGCAGGGGCAGAGTGTGAGGAGTCCTCCCCTGAGGAGGAAGGAGCAGCAGAGACAGTGTGTGATGGACTTACCCCAACACCCATTCCTGTCCCTCTGGGGGGGGTGGGGGGTGGAAAGGGGGTATGGGTGGGGCAGGCAGAGGGAGGAAGTTTCAGATTTGGTTTTGTTTCTCATTATCCTACTCTGTTTTCATTGGGTGCCTTCTTGGCGGAGGGGGGTGGAGAGAGGCAGTAATACATTAGATGCTTTTTTTATTCTGTGCTGAGTCTGTTCTGCCCATGACACTGACTGTGGAATGGTCTCTCCCTGTCCTTATCTCCACTCCTGAGCCTCTCAGTATCTATTTTCTCCCTTGTCCAGCTGAAAGAACTGCATCATGAAGAGGTTTCAGGTTTTTTCCCACCCCCAGCCCCCGCAGCTCTCTGTCCTCCTCAACACTGAGTCACTTCTCCCTCAAGTCATCCAAACTTCCAGGAACACTCCTCATTTGTAAGAGAACACACACTGCTCACATATCCTGTATTACAAACAGGCACTGGACAAGTATGGTCCAACCAAGTGTGTTTGAGATCCATCAAGCCCCAAAACAGCTGACACCAGCAGCCTGACACATCCCAGTAAACCCTTCTCAGCAACCTGCCATCTAAGAGCTTTCTCAACTGGAAATAAACCAAAATCGGGGTTGAATTTGGAAGTACAATTTTAAATCAACTCAGAAAGGCCATTTTCATGTGAAAAAGGAGTCTTAAAAGAACAGAGGTGGAAATACACATTAACCAGCTTTTACTATGAAGAAAAAAGTGCTTTTGTTAACTACTCAGTAGTAACTGGTTACAAAATACAGCAGCAACAGGACACACTCACCGGTGTACGCCTGGCCATCCGCAAGGGGTGGTGGTAACACCAGGTGAGGCTATTCAGTGTCCCACAGAACACAGAACTTACCTTTCCAATTTCAGAAGCCCAGGAGATGGAAATCTGGTTTGGCACTGCTGATGACAACCGAACCAGAGATGTTATGTTCAAGGGACGCCCAGGTCGCTTCTGTTCAATTCCATTTTTGGGCGGTGGAGCGTACCCCTGTGGGAAGGAAGGACAAGGGAGGTGACGCCAAGTGTCATCACAGAACTCTGAAACAGACCCGGTAAAAGATTTATGGGAAGCAGGTCAACCTGGAGGCTCCAAACCAGAGACTAATGCAGAACTTACTCTGAGAGATCAGTCTTTGACAGTCTAACACTGTCAAGTCAACCGTATCTCTAAAGAATTTCGTATTTTAAAGTGGTTTTACAGAAATGGTGAGAGGGTGGAAAAGAATGTGCTTCACCAAAGTATAAAAAAATTATATTGATGCTTTGCCCATTTCTTCCCCCACCCCACTGAAAGAGTGGAACATAGCAAGGGCAGGGCCTCAGTGACAAACACAGCAAGTCATAGAGTGAATTCAGCATTTCACACCCAGAAAACACTTCACTGGTTCTAAGAAGCAAGAAACCTTGTTCCAAGAGCTCTGTATCTCCTCGGTCTGCAGCTGCTGGAAGCTTCCCCTAAGTCTGACAGAGACAACACCAGCCAGATCCAAGATTGTTCTGCCGCTGGCCAAGGCCACACCCCTCAGCAATGGTGGTAGCGCCTCTGGAATAACAGCATTAAGAAAAAAACAAACCCACAGGCAGCAGCTTTTGCAGCCAGATGAATAAGGAGGAGTAAGAAGCTCTGCAGACACCAAGGTCAGTGAAGAAAGAAGGGGAGGAGGCGCTCCAGGCACCAGAGCAGAGATTCCTCTGCAGCCTGTGGAGACTGTAGTGGAGCGAGTGTCCCCTGCAGCCCATGGAAGATGATGGGGAGTAGAGATCTACCTACAGTCCATGAAGGACCCCACACTGGAGCAGGTGGAGTCATCCCATGGGAAGCCCGTGCTCCTGGAAGGACCAATAGCCCATGGAGAGAAGCCCACACTGGACCAGGTATGCTGGGGGGATTTGTGACCCCATGGGAGACCAAACTGGAACAGTGAGGGACTGCACCCATAGAAGTGACCCATGCTGGGACAGCTGGTGAAGAACCACAGCCTGTGTGAAGGACTCACGCTGGAGAAGTCCATGGCGGACTGTCTGTCATGGGAGGGACCCCACGCCGGAGCAGGGGCAGAGTGTGAGGAGTCCTCCCCTGAGGAGGAAGGAGCAGCAGAGACAGCGTGTGATGGACTGACCCCAACCACCCTCCCCATCCCCCTGTGCTGCTGGAGGGGGAGGGAGAGAAATGGGGGATGAAGTTGAGCCCACGAAGAAGGGAGGGGTGGGGGGAGGTGTTTAAGATTTGGGTTTATTTCTCATTATCCTCCTCTCGGTTTTACTGGGTAATAATTTTTTTCTATGCTGAGTCAGTTCTGCCCGTCACTGCTGAGTGATCTCTTCTGCCCTTATCCTGACCCTGGAGCCTTTCACTCCACCTCCTCTCCCCTGCCCAGCTGAGGAGGGCAGTGATAGAGCAGCTTTGGGGGGACACCTTGACCCCAGCCTGGGTCCACCCATCACATCTTCAAGGCCCCCGAAGAAGGGCTGTACCTGGAGTATCAGCAGCATTTAAGAGCTGTCAGGCTTTGCTGCTGTCTGCACAAACTAAATTTGGTATCGTGTGCTCAGCTTTGATGAAAAATTTCATACCCTGGGCAGCTTTTCTCTGTCAATTTACTTCCTGTATGATGCCTGCAAATTGCATCAGGATCCAGCCTGTTCCCTCTTGCTTCTAGGCAAGCATGTTGTCCTAGGCTTAATGTGAGCACAAAATACTGGGGCAACATGAAGGAGCACATGGCATAACTGCAGCTTACTCATCTCACCCTGCCTCTGTCACCACAGAAGTGACAGCCAAACAGGAACTCCGGGAACCCCTGTTTTCAGCTCACACAGCCTGCAGTCCACTCATCTCAAAAACTCATCCTGCACCAAAAGGTGCCAATAAAAAGACTGCAGCCCTGTCTTGTGCAGAACTGACTGCCAGATCTCATTTGGTTCAGGTCAGTGGTGTCCTAGGAGCGTGAGTCTCTGTATAGAAAGGATATGCTGGATAAACACACCCACGAGTATTTCTTTACCCAGTGAAGCACACACATTCACAGTCTAGTGCTTGGAAAATGAGTTAGTTTGAAAGATGTTAAGTCTGAAAATAAATTCTGAAAAAAAAAAAATAATCAAAAAGCCAGCCTCTTCCACTCTCAAGCCAAGTGCAGCATATGATGATCGCTGCCTGTAATCCATGAGGACTCAATAGCTGCTACATCATTTCCTAGGTGTCCAAAGCAGCTCTATCGCTAGTCCACACATTTCACCTGACTGCCAAGCACTGGCTGTGCCCCACCAGCACCCTTTATTAGACAGGGCTCACGCCTGCAGAGAGTGAAGAGGGACTCCAAGCTTCTACAGGCAGGTCTGCCAAGCCAGAGCAGCAGGCAGCTATTGCTGAAGAACTCCAAAATAGCTCTCACAGCAGATGAGCTATTGGGAGCCTTATCACTCATGCTATATTGCAGAACACAGAGGCAGCAGATGTACTGGGGGACTGGTGACCATTTCACATCTAACAGAAGAAATGATTTCCCCTTTCTTTAGTCAGATGTAACAGCTGCAGCCATTTATGGAGCATATACTTCAACTGGTTTGATGCAGTAGGCCTTTCTCTGCTACAACAACTTTACACTGAGCTTACACTGAGAGGTGATCTAATCAATACTGATCAGTACCTAGAGGGAGGGTGCCTGGAGGATAGGGCCAGACTCTTCTCAGTGGTGCCCAGTGACAGGACAATAGGCAGTGGGCACAAACTGGAACATAGGAAGTTCCAGCTAAACATGAGGAGAGCTTCTTTGCTCTAAGGGTGGCACAGCCCTGGCACAGGCTGCCCAGAGAGGCTGTGGAGTCTCCATCTCTGGAGACATTCAAGACCTGCCTGGATGCTGCCCTGTGCAGCCTGCTCGAGGGGATCCTGTTCTTGCCAGGGGTTGGATGAGAGGTCTCCAGAAGTCCCTGCCAGCCCCTGCTGTTCTGTGATCCTGCAGATGAACACACCATCCCTGCAATACTGAGGACAGTATTTCCACACATTCCATATGAGCCACAACTAATCCTGGTGGTCTCAAACCTGAAGTCACAGAATCATAGAAGGGTTTGGTTTTGACATGGTTTGTGGTGGCAACTGCAAGAGAAGAGGTTTGCTACAGAAGGCTGAAACAATTAATCTATGCAGTAGCTCTAACACAATTAATAGCAGTAATGGCTCTCTCACAGAGCAAGAGTACCAACCATACGCCTCATGTAAGTAACTAGAGAAATGTCAGTGAAAACAGACAGCTTGATTATTTTAGCAAGCTAAAGTTACAGAAAAAACCACACACACCCACCCCTCTCCCCAAGTCACAGAGGCCAGAAAAACATACACACACGCTTACCGGCAATGGAAACAGCTTCCCATTTACTTTAATACACAAGCTATTAGGGTAATTATCTTCTTGAGGACAGCTTGTCTCTGCTAGGCACAACCTACATTCCCAAAGAGAGAAAGAGTTATTTTCAAGTGTCACCACATTCCTGTGTCCCCACAAATACCCGGACTTGTGTTACGTTAGACAAGTAAGAAGTTACAGGAGAACACTATGAAGGAGGTACCTTAGCTGAACTTGGACTGTGTAATCTCTCCTGCCGCCCGGCAAGAAGTCCCTGTGACAAACAGAAAGGGAAGCACTTATTTAGGGTAGAGGGAATCTCATATTCCAGTCATATGCAGAAAGAACTAGCACACCTGCCCCAACATTACTAAATTCTGCTCTTATTTTCCTTTTAATGAGCTATGAACAAGTCTTAACGAGCAACACCCCTGTAACACACTTCTTTAGGATCACCATCCTGCCAAGAGTTTATAGTAGCAGTGAAGTACAATGTTGCCAGAGAGGGAGAAACACTATGAATTCTCTTGGCTTGCACCACAGCTCTTGCAATATGAACACTGGGACAGAAGGTAAAAGCAGCCTTCCATACCTGCAGCCAGGAAGCATGCAGGGAGGAAAAAGCTCACCACCCCTCTAAATTGTCGTAATTATTTGGATACAAGTAATTGCTAACTCTTTAGTGGTGTGGGATTTATCCCAGCTGCACATAAATTCTGTGCACAGTATTTCCTGAAGAAAACAGAACAGATAAACTAGCATAACTTTGGGGAGAATTGTAACTCTGCATCTGCAAGCTTACATAGAGCAGAGAGTGAACCAAAAACTCCCACACTTTCTCCTAAAATTTTGTAAAGTTTTACCTGCCGTGCTGCTTCTTACCTGGAAATACAGATTTCTCTGACCTGCTGAGGTGTTAAAGCGAAGATAAAAAACTTCTCTTGGAATCTCTGAATGCCACTCTGTACTAGAAAAAAAAAAAAAAAAAAAAAGACCGACACAAAAGGGGTTTAACCATGGTGATTAGAGTCATTGATTAAAACAGGATCTGCAAATTAGTTTTTCCTGGAACAAGGCATAAGTCACTTAATATATTCAAACTGTGGCTGAACTGCATGTAACTGTCAACAGGAAAGCAATGGAACAAATCATTCGTTCAACTATATTCAGATGGCTTAATATCACATTACGCTTCAGCACTGAAGCGGCTTGGCAAGGCCCGTTATAATCCCTTCTCCCAAGGGAGAGAGGTTCAGACAAACACCCAACAAAATGTAACACTGGATAGGAGTACACTGACAAAAGCAGTGCCACGAATAAGATGTTTACAGTACATTAATGTACTACAAGAGGAGAACATTCACCAGAAGTTATTAATGGACAGATGGAAAATTACTCAATTGAGAACCAGTTAAAAGTAACAAAGCCTTTGGGGAGGAAGGGAGGAAGCACAACCCCGAATGCCAGGGAAGCAAGTTAGACCTCATGTCTGGGAATATCCCCTCAATCACACTTGGCAAGAAGAATATATATACAATTTTCATATCAGAATTATTCTTGTCTGTTAGTGACAGGAAGGAATAATTTCAGCATTGAGGGTCCACAGTGCGTACATGTCAGTTTTCTACTTCATTTTGATTTGAGAAGTGACCAATCTTGACCTGAAATAAAAGTACATTGCACTTGTCCAACAGTTTAAAGTAACCAGAAAGGAGTACAAATGCAAATAGAGTACAGCCAAGCCAGGCAGATTTGGAAGAGGTAGGCTGTCTTGTACACTGTGACATTCAGAGATCATCACCTCTATATCCAGAAAAACACACACAATCATGGAATAGAAGCCAGTGGAGCAAACACACACACCAAGTTCCTCAAACAAGGCAGAACAGCTACATTGTCCACACAAGTACCACAAACAGCATTCTTATTTTAAAATAATACTTGGGCACATGTGAAAAAGATCATGGAAATATTCTGTCATTTAATGGTGTGTTAAAACAAAGCCCCACACCTACACCCGCTACTGTGCTCTCCTATTAGTGCAAAAGTATGCCTACCCTCACCCTGCTTAGAGTCGTAGTGAAGGGGACCACAATCCCAGCTCTCTGACTTACCTGCAGATTTGGTTTCTGAATCTTTAGTTTTCCAACACACAAAACTTGTTTCTTCCCATGTGCCAATCACCCAGGTCTACTAACTGGGACTATAAACTGCGCATATCAATCTGATACAAGACAGAGTGACTAAGTGGCTGACAACTGAACTGGTTAGCTGTGAGCCAAGAGCTGTCCCGTTACACGGAATCACTCAGGAAGGCAGCTAAGATACTCAGCATTTGCCAGGACATCGCAGCACTGACAGATCGTCTCCACCAAGGTTAACGGCAGCTCAAGCCATAGAGCCTTCCAACACCAGAGCAGCTATGGTACCAATGCACAGCTTCAGTACTAAATTCTTCACTAACCCATGTCAGGACACACAAACAGAAGTGATGACAGGCACTGCAAATAATGCTGGTTAGTGATGTTTGCTGCTTGAAGGACTAGAAGGTGAGCAGTGATCAGGATATGCCTTGCTGAGGCACAGGTCAAAGCCTGAAAGACTACTATCAGCTAGAAACTAAAATGTTTTGTTGGCTGCAAACACCTTGAAAAATGCCTAAGTGTTTCTAAACAATATTGTTAATTAGTTAGCGAACAGCCTACCATGTAGGTAAGACAGGCTCAATCTCCAGACAGAAAACAACTATTTCCAAATAATTCAATATCTTTAAGAGTGAGACAACTGAGGAAGATAAACTGAGGAAGCCTTTATTAACTTGGAGGAAGGGGGCTCAAACACTGGAATCACCAAATGGTTTGGATGGGAAGGGACCTCAAAGCCCCCTCAGTGCCACCCCTGCCATTGGCAGGGTCACCCTCCACTAGCCCAGGTTGCTCAGAGCACTGCCCAACCTGGTCTTGAACACTGCCAGGCATGGAGCATTTACCACCTCTGTGGGCACCCTGTGTCAGTGGTTCACCACCCTCAGTGTAAAACATTTCTTCCCTATCCCCAGTCTGAATCTCCCCTCCTTTGGTTTAAGCCCATTTCTACCCATCCTATCACAACACTCCCAGATAACCAGTCCCACTCCATCTCTCCTGTAGCCCCTTCAGTGACTGGAAGGTGCTCTTAAGGTCTCCTTGGAGCACCTCTTCTCCAGGCTGAACCAGTCCAACTCTCTCAGCCTGTCTTCATAGGAGAGGTGCTCCAGTCCTCTGAGCATCTTTGTGGCCTCCTCTGGACAGAACTGACACAGAGCTGTTGGAGCAAGTCCAGAGCTGGATGCAGCACTGCAGGTGGGGGTCTCATCAAAGCTGAGGGGCAGAATCCTCAGCCTGCTGACCACCCTGGTTTTGATGCAGCCCAGGACATGGTTGGTATTCTAGGTTGCAGATGCACACTGCTGGGTCATGCTGAGCTCTTCATCAGTCAACCCCTCAGAGGCCTTTTCCATTCCCTGCCCAGCCTGCAGCTGTGATTGGGATTGCTCATGCAGGACCTTGCACTTGGCCTTACTGAACTTCATGTGGTTCACATGGGCCCACCTCTCCAGCCTGTCCAGGTCCCTCTGGATGCTTTTGCCCTCAGTGCAGCCACGTAGGCTGTCTCAAATCACCTCTGTACTTTCCATGTGCCTGAGCAGTCTCCAGGAGGATCTGCTCCATGATCTTTCCAGGCACAGAGGTGACACTGACTGGCCTGTAGTTCCCCAGGTCTTCCTTTTTTCCCCCTTTTCAAAATGGGGTTTACATTTCTCCTTTTCTAGTCATTAGGAACTTCACCAGACTGCCATCAAATCTGATGGAGAGTGGCTGCCAGTTCCTTCAGGACCCAGGAATGTGTGTCCCATGGACTTGTGCACCTTCAGGTTCCTTAGATGGTCTTGAACCTGATCTTCTCCTACAGTGGGGATTTCTTCATTCTCCCAGTCTTTTGCCTTTTGTGACTTGAGCAGCATGACTAGAGCCCTTGCTGGTGAAGACTGAGCCTTCTCCATATCCTATGTAACCAGGTCTCCTGCTTCCTTCCAGAGAAGGCCCACATTTTCCTATCTTCTCCTTATCACTGACAAACCTTTTGAAGTTTTTCCTGTAGCCCTTGATATCCCTGGCCACATTTAACCCCATCAGGGCTTTAGCTTTCCTAACTTGACCCCTGGATGCTCGTTTTCTCTGTATTCCTCCCAAGCTATTTGCCTGCCCTTGCTTCTACCTTCCATAAGCAGCACACCTCTTCAGAGAGTACATCAGGTCAGGAGACGGGTGCCTCTGCACCTCTCAAAAGATTCACCTGCCACTGTCCCCCATCACCTTTCCTTAGTTGTACTGGTTGCTATACAGGGACCACACCAGGCTGCCTTACTCAGCTCCAGCATCACTCCTGATATGGCAGGTCTTCCCTCTTCGGTCTGTAGACTGGTGAAGTGGTTCTGCAAGAGCACCTTCACCTTCATGGGAAATCTCTCCTTCCTACTGGTCCTTCCCATCACCAGATTCCATTCTTCTGCATTATTGGCTCCATGTGTGCCAGCTGGGGAGTTTTTGGTTGTCTGGCCACAGGCCATGGGACCACTGCAAACTATGCTTGGAACTAGCTATTTGCCTCCTTCTCAGCCTCCCTGATGTTACAAAGCCTTCTCACCACCTCCCGCAGCTCAGCCACCTGCTGCAGGTCCTCCACCTGGGCATACCTTTTGCAGGCAGGTCTCCTTGCTCCAGGAGACAGGTGCAGGCACTTCCTGCAATCTGAAGGATGGATACCCTTGACCTGTCACAGAACAATGCCCAGTTTCTGGGTTATGTGTACTTTGTGTCCCCACTCAGCCAGCGTAACGCCCTCTTTTGAAGAGGTACCCTCTGTGCATACCTTCCCAGGCAGCTTGCCACACCACGCTCTGTTTGCCCGTTACGGGCCACCTGTGCTCCCCAGGGCTGCATTCTGCAGGTGTGGGGGTGACAGGTGTTGCTCCAGGAACTAGTTTCCTAGAGACATGGCCAGTGCCCCAAGCCTCTCAGTGTTTAAGAAGCATTTGGACAATACCTTTAACTATTACTCTTCAACTTTTAGTCCGCCATGAAGTGGTCAGTTAATTAGATGATCCCCGTAGGTACCAAATGAACCATTCACAGAATCACAGAATGCTTTGGGTTGGAAGAGACCTCAAGGATCATCTAGTTCTAACTCCCCTGCCATGGGCAGGGATACCTTCACTAGATCAGGCTGCCCAAAGCCCCATCCAACCCGGCTTTACACACTTCCAGGGAGGGGGTATCAACCACCTCCCTGGGCAACTTGTTCCAGTACTTCACCACCCTTGTAGTGAAGAGTTTCTTCCTAACATCTAATCTAAACCTACCCTCTTCAGCTAGAAGCTATCGTCCCTTGTCCTATTCTACTGCATTACTTATTATTCAAAAGACAAAAATCTTTAATCATACAATATTTACAAAAGTGAATGATATTTTCTAAAGTGTGGCTTGGCACTTCTGAGGACAAGCAGTGAAGAGAGGAAAAAGGTAAAGATGAGAAGGAAAGGGAGCTCCCAGCTGCAAAAAGGCATGTAAGCCTGGACTTAGCACTGTTACAAGCAACACGTATTTAATGAATTAAGTGACCTGCAGAGCTATTAAAACACTTACCTAGACTTGTAGGTTTTATGAGCACATCAAGCACATCGTAAAAAGGTAGGCTCTTCAGCTGAACATCAGGATGAACGGGTGGAATCGGAGGGGAAGGCTGCTGCATCTCAAAGTGGCCCTTAGTGTCTTGGAGGAGCACTGAACTGACAGGCGAGGAAGGAGACTGAGGTGTGACCGAAGTGGAAGGGAGCGGGTGAATGCCAGCAACAGCCAGGTCAGGCTCCACAGGAGAGGAGCTATTGTCCAGGTTGAAAACCGCAGGTTTTATAGCCGTTAAGTCCGAAAGTCCCTCAATTGTCCTTGGGTACCGGCGCCTATAGAGCTCCCGGATCTTTATCTGCACTGCTGGGCTACAGCCGCTCTTCAGTAAGTGCAGTGCCCTCATCAGGAGGTCATGCTTCCGCCCACTTTTGTTACGTCCAGCAAACCCCAACAAGACTTGTAGCTCAGAAACCCGAAAACTTGATATCATATTCTAGGGAAAAAACAAAATAAATAAGCACAGGTGAACCAAGGGGACCTTATTTAGGCTTTTTGAGGAGCACGGTGGAGCACCTGAACTTCCATCATTCTCGTTTCAGGTTTACCTTAGGAACTAACTTAATCAACAAAAGAATTAGTTCAAAAAGAAGTAACAAAACGTCCAGGATGAAGGCTAAGTCTTTGAAGTCTTTAACACAACCAGACTTCTAATTGTTTGCACCCTCAAACAACAGCGGCAACAAAACCCAAATGCAACCTGTGCCGTGCTACCTTAAATTCACAGGCAGAAGAAGCATACGCTCCAACACAGAGTCTGTTTGTTTGTTTCACTAAGACAAAGAAAAAAAAAAATCAGATGCATCAGCCTAATCACCTGTCTTCCAACACATTTTAAGAAATAAAATAAGGAAGTACCTAATTTCTGCATAGTTTATTCTGAAGCATCCTTTATTTTGGGCAGCAAGTTAAACGCATGCCTGACAGACAAGACACACACATTGGGCTTTACTCTTGAAGGATGGCACAGCAAGGTGGACACACTTCAAAAGCTACATTTCATCATAGTCACAAACTCTTTAACCAATGTGACTGATTCTCCCAGACCAGCACAGGAAACTTCCTGCCCTTTTCAGATCATCTTCTGGTACAAGATCTCTTCAAAGAGATAATACTATTCACTTACCTGAGATAGTTCAACCCTCAGTCTTCCAAAGCTATTAAGTTCATAAAGATTCTCATCCTAAAAAAGACAAAGCCCACAACAAAGGGGAAGCGATCTTCTCCTCCCTTTACTAAGAACTAGTAACTTCACATAGGTGCACCACCTCACATTTTTGTGAGCAAATTCTCTTTCCAGATATATAAAACTGCCAGGATCATTCTAAGTCATTTCCTTCCCATTTCTGTGGGTTTTCCACTGTAAGACAAAGGTTACATTTTAAAGATGAAAGAACTTCTGACTTTATGCTGAGGTGCTGTACCACATCAACTACAGACTCAAGGACTGGCAGATTAAGTCCCTAACAGAAGTTATGAAGCAGTAGACATCTGGGATAATAAAAGATATTTTTAAAATTAACAGTTCAAAAGTGCACTACTAACTTTTAAAAACAGCAATCCAATATGCAGCATTTAAAGCTTTGGGCATTGATTTCAAAAGGGGTACAAGTCCGTGCTTTGGGTTTACCCTCCCTAATTTTTACTACACAGTTACAGATTACACATCTATGCTACAACCAGAGACACCAAAAAGACAGAACTCTCCCTGTGCCCCTATCTGCTCACTCCCTATTCTCTGGCAAATCTTGAGAAGAATCATTTTTACCGTAAGACAGATGAGGAAACTGAGCCAGGTGAAAACTGAACTTGTGCCGTTACAAGACAGCAGGAGCAAGCAGCCAGGACCTGCCTTTTCAAGGGCCACATTATTTGTGCATATCAAAACCACCTAAAATGCTATGTCAGCAGTCTCATCAGGCACAACCTTTCCTCACCGCTGAGGGGATGAGGGTATCCTATTTCAGACACGGAATTTCAACATCTCTACGCGGCCCATTTGGGTATAGTGATGCTTCTATCAAGTAGCCATCAGGACGTTTAACCCAGCAGTCTTCAAGCTGGTGTTCCTCCAATGTCCTGTCTACAAATGCACCGCGATGCCAGAGAATGCAGCATCACAGGAGGTGCTGAGTGGCTCACCCTAACCTCCGAGACCAACAGCATGTGTCTCCTTAATTCCATCCCAGAATCTTCTCTCAACAGCAAAATGATACAAGAGGAGATGGAGGCATTACTCCATCCATCCACTCCAGCAAGCCACTGGAGGAGTTTAGTTTCTGCCTGTCCTTCCCTTGCTGTGTTCTTGTAGCCTCAGTCAAGAAGACAAAGTGCTTCACTATTCATAGCACATAGCTTGAAGTACTACAACAGCTTTATAGTCGTGCCACATAAAAGAGAAAGTGTTAATTGTAGAAGATAATACTGATATTCAAGAATTTACCCAGAACGTCATGTTGGGTGCTTCCATAGACAATTGCATAAGCTCGGTAGCAATGTCAGCTCCTTTTATTTCAGACACAGGCAGTAAGCATGATGCTGGATTCCATCATCAGGATACAAATGAATAAAGTAATCCTTTACACTGAGATTAAGGAAACAGCATGTATTGCAAAATGCTGTCTATTACGCTGTCTTCTGCACATTCCTGTGAGCTAATCAAGGTGAAATGTGCAGTCAATCAGCCAACGCTTTATGCGGGAATTCTACAAACCAGCGCTTTGTTACAAGATGGATTTAATTTTGTCAGAACACACAGACGGGCTTCAATGCCACAGTCAGCAAGATTTTAAATCGACACCTCCATTAAAAACTCTTGGGAGTATAAAATAGCTAAGTTTTGTCCATCAAGGCAAGAAAACACCTCAAAAAACCTGAATCTGCTTTTGAAAAAAAAGTCTTGCAGAAGTGAGTTTTACTGGAAGTAATTAAACTATGGCTTTTGCAACCTTTTCCCCCTAAAGCCGACTCTACATTCCCTTCAAGGCAACAACAATCAAGCACATGGGAACACAGCTAGTCTGAGCTACACGTTTTAGCTTATTACTTCATTTACAGATACACTGAAGTGGACACTTGTAATCAACAAGGTTTTACAGAGGCGTAACATATGCTGGACCATTTATAATCATGGTGCAAGACTGACAGTACTTCTGACAAACCCCACCAAGTTATTTTCTTTTGGGGTCCCAGCAATATTGCAGAAGACTGCAGCCTAGCCATTAACATGCTTTTCACATCACTGAATTAAGATTAGACATTCAAGTTGTGTCATGTAAATGCCATCAATTTTCTCTTAAGAGAAGTTCTTTACAGCTGCACAGCCAAATAAAAAGCTTTTTCACCAGAAGACCAAAGCCACTTTATCTTTAATGTTTCTCCATGAACACAAAGAGTAGTTTGACAGAACTTTAAGGAAGGAAATTAGACTGGATAATTCAAGTACTTTTATATTCCAGAAACATTTTTTCCCCCTGAAATTCATACTTGAAGGTCATAAGGAGTTTCACAGGGTTTTTTTGTTTCTTAAACTATAGCAACCATGATTCATAGGCAGAAATATTGTTCTAAAGCATTAAGCCGTAGGTGTATCTGGAACAGCATTCATTTCACAGGGACGATGGTGTTAAGGAGTCCAGGAAACGCTGACACGCCACTGCAATTACAGGCAGGCATGTTCCACCTCCCTCAAACAAGAGGTACAGCTCTCCAACACTGCCCCTGCCAAAGCTACCTGCTAGTTTAACAGTCACTGCACTTAACATATGCATGAATGACAGGTAACCAAGAACACCTGTGAAATTCCTGACAGATGCCTACAGTAATTACCAGTGGCTATAGCTGCTAGAGCAACCACAACTGCTCAAGCAGCAAGCCCTACCCTTGAACCTGCAGAAGCAATCCAAGCCGACACGAAGTCTAGTCTCCACCCAAAAGCTCTGCCTTCAGCCCCACTGGCTTCCAGGCATTTTCTGAAAGTTTTTTAGGGAGCAAATGCACCAGGAACCAACACCATAAATCCTCACTCCTGACTTTACATCTTTTTCTGCACACTAAGAGCTGAGAAGCATATCTGTGACATCTTTTGCAATACATCTGCTGATTAATGGCAGGCTAGAAATGTGTCATACTGTAAGAAGGAGCAGCTTGTGTCTTGGGGTGGTGAAAGACCTCTATGCTGACTAAATGCAAATATAAATGTATGCTGGAAATGGATGTAACTATAGATAAAAACCACAAGTCCTGGGAAAGAACCAAGACATCACTAGTTAAAACAGTGTGTACAGCACAGCAAGAGCAGCTCTAAACAACACACTTGGTCCAAACAGTATGATCATCAATCCCTCAATATTATTAAGATGTTTTATTTGGACTAGCTCTAGCCTGGCTCCTAAATTAGGTATGAGTTGTCAAAGTTGTATGCGCTTAACACAACTGGAAATCCTAAATCAATTAATTGTATTCACTTCACATAAGGTGCTCAAAACAAAGCCTGACCCATGTCATTGCAGCCTCATGTTTTAAGTACCATAAACTACATTATTTCCTTCCCCATGACAATCTCAGCACAGTAATTAGCTACTAATTAGTCTAGATAGAAGAAGTTTTAAGGTACCACAATAAGCCTCACTGGTCTACAGAAGTGACTGTGCATCTAGGAGTATCAGGGAATTAACACACTGACATAAGTTAACAGTATTTTATCAGAGGTTATCTTATTTAATACACCCAGTGTTAACTGCAACCTAAAAATCACTACATCACCAACAAAATTTTTAGTATCTCTTGTGGCCATCACATTAAGTTCACCCCAGATCAACACACAGAATTTGATTTCTGTACTAAGCCTCCAAACTGGTCAGCACATATGGTACAATATTACTATCAGAGATAAAACAGTACAACAGAGTCTTTGGCAAGGAGCTTGAAGAGGACAAGTGAAAACAGCTCTCTGTTTTCAACTTGGCTAACAATTTAGCATTTGGCACTGCTTCATCTGGTGAACGCCGTCCATTGCAACTGGAAAAATAAAGCAAGAAGACAGGAAAGATACTGAATCTGATATCAATGACATCTCCAGTAAGCACAAGAATGAGACTTTGATTTCTGTGTTTTAATGTGGCATCTGAATCACTTGGCTTCACTACTGGGTGCAGAAGAGCAAAAATTGAAAGCGTGACTTACTTTCAGCATTTATAAACCCTGGTTTTTCCAGCAAATTTTGTGCAATCTCCCATTCCACACAGGACATCAGGGCACACTTCCATCTCTTATCACCAAAATGATTTTGCTTTTCCCCAAACAGCCATGAAACCGACAGCAAGAGTCAGGCAAATTAGTTTTAGCACAGGCGCATTCATTTGCCTATAAAGTGCTGCTTTTTTCCCTCCCCCATGAAGACAAAAGTAACACATTACTTCAAAACCCAATTAAATACAGGCTGTGAGACTGAAGCTGTTCTCTTCCAAACTAGGTATCTGCAACATTTCAGCGATAGCATGCATTCTGTATTATTTGTTTCCAAATTAGAGCCAGGATGCCAGCAGAAACTTAGGGGACTCAAGAGATGTTTTTTCTGAGTAATGATATATCTATGTATCCAACCCTCTTATCTGCAGTACTTTAGCTGGGATGCAAACCATAGTTTCCAGCCAAATCTCTGCGAGTTCAGAATTTGTTGGGAGCTGGAATCGTTTCCTCACAGATGGCTCTCAGAAGGAGCTGTAGTTCCCCCATGCCTGGGCCAACTCTGTCCAAAAATGTGTTCCCATGCCATCTCTGGCCTCCACACCAGACTGCTGACTTCTGTTCCCCATCCATCTGTGGGTGTGTAATCCCCCTGACACCCACCAGACTGCTGGCCAGTGAGCGTTAGGGATAAAGGTATGAGCCATGTTTAAAAGCACATCTGAACAGCGGGTCTGGAAATCGTATCTCAGAATACGAGGAGGGGGCAGTCGTGCTCACATCATCACCTCAGCAACTCTCTAGTATACCAGAAACTGGTAACCCACAGAATTCAGTAAACATAATTAAGGGTTAATCTGAGTGTCTGGAAGGGTAAACCTTGTACTGGCTATTTTCATCATTACCTTAAAAAGTAGCGACTGTGGCTACAGCTACTTCTAAATCCTTCAACAAAACTGAAGGTTACCGAAAGGCTGATGTAGCAGCAGGTTCCTTTGAGCCTGTTTTCTTTCACTACAGACCCTTTGGTCAAAGCTCCCCAGAACTTTCCCTCTGAAGAGCCAGAGGATTGTAAGGATGGTACTCACAAACATTAAAATGATCCTTTGCCCTGAGAATAAAAAAAAACACTGCCCCTGCATGTTTACCTCAAAAAAAGAATTTAAGAGGGAACACTGACCTCCTGCCTTTAGTTAGTCCTTAATTTATTTACTAAAATAAATTCAACTCTCCAAATTGCCTTAGTGGCCTTTTATGAAGCAGGTAGAGATCACAGGCTACAGGAAACTGCAATCAAGAAGAGAACAGCAAACAATACTGGCATTAAAGTGTCCCATACGTCAATCCATAAAGCAGCAGTTTAAGATCCTGAAGGTGAATTCAGGAAATCTACTGTGGGTAGGGTTAGGAGGTGTCCCTCTTCTATGGCCAAAATCAGAAAGAATTAATTGCCTGAAAAACAACTTAAACCTGCAAACCAAGGGCCTAGTATTCAAGCAGACACGCTGAAATGTATCCTCTTTTTTAAAAAATAAATAATTTTTAAAAGGTAGTAAAGGCCTTGGAGACATGAGGCAGCCTACTACAGCCTTTTAAAAAAGAATATAATCTAGATATTACACAAAACAGACCACAAATTATTATCATCTGGATGTTGAACATTTAGAGAAGCTCAGACTAACAGATTCATTTCACAGGCACTCCATTAAAAAAAAAAAATGTAAAGACCACAAGACACTTTTTCAGACTAGGATTATTTTACCTTTTTTTTTTTTTTTTTAAATAACCTACTGATACCTATTCCTCTCTCTGAGTGACCAAAGGACAGCAGTCCTGTAGTCTGTTCAATTCACAGAGTCTATCAATACTTCTCTATATCTACAGAATTATAGCACTTCGGAAAACATGTACCACAGATCCAGCTCAAGCCTGAAGAAGAGGAGCTACACAGAGTTATCTCCGCTACAAAGTCTACACTAGAGGTTCAGCCACCACCTATATAGCTACACCCTTTGGAGGACCTTTGAAAGAGGGCTGAAAATGAGTCAGGGCACTAAATGAGAAAATACATAAGCACAAAATAGAATTTTAAAAAACCAAAACATTAAACTTATGGGGAAAAGAAGTGCCAACCCTTCTTAAACCTGAGATTGATAGAGCACTATTGTCTTCAAATAGAGGAACTCGGTTCTTTCCCCTAAGATTTTTATAACCAAGCCCCTCAGCTACACCACAGACACATCAACCAAAGCAGTGTTAGTGCTGGAAGAAGTCTCAGGATAGGAAATTCTCTGTCGATTGCAGAATATTTCCCACTGTTGGTCAGACTACAGTCGGTTCAGCCATCAGATCTTTCTGCACACTAAAGCCTCAGTAACGGCAGGTCCTGTTTAACTGACTTTTGTTCCTTCTGCAGGAGGGTCTCGTTTTGGGGGTAGAGGTGGGGGAAGGTGTCAGTGTGCATGCAGGGTTCCCGGCATAGCACTTCTGCAGGTGTGGATGCTGCAGAAGGACAACGTTCTCCTTCCAAACAAAGGTACTCGCCGGCTGTTCGAGAAACTCAAGGACAAGCACAAACAGTGTAGTCAGCCCTCTGTATACGCTCCTTGAAACACGAAAGGCCACCCGCACCCCTACTCGCCCCCCCCCCCAAAATCTGCTACAGAAAGCACACAAGTGCAATACAGAAGGCATTCAACAGAAGCCAAAACGGGGATGAAAAGGAATACTACATTTCACCCCTCACAAGCACAGCTTTCTCGGTTAGAAGGCGGTTAGTGACTCTTTAAAATGAGCAAAAAACAAACAAACAAAATACCCTAAACCCCCCCCCCCCAGTATTTTTAGAACATCGGTTATTGTTCGGCATCCCCCCTTGGCTTCGCAGCGAGGGCCCTCCCGAGGGCTTGAGCCCCACCAGGCGAGCCCCCAGCTCCAGGCCGGGGCCCGGCTTCTCTCCCGGTCGGGCCGCACGGCGTTTAAAATGTCGGGAGAGGAGGGAGAACCCCACCAGCAGCACGACCCACACGGCGCAGATGGAAAGCCGGCCCCGCCAGCACACACACACCCACCCCCTACCCCGGGGAAGTGACAGGGAGCCTCTGCCCGAGGCAGAGCCGGCAGCGCCGCCGGCTCCCACCGGCCCCCGACCGCGTTTCAGGGCGGCCCAGCTTCCTGCCCGGGGAAGGCTCAAGCGGCCGCGGGGGCCCGATGGCTTCCGGCCTGCCGTTCGGAGCTGCCGCCTCAGCGAGAAGGGCTGACGGCTCACCGCCCGCCTCCCGCGGCGAGGCGTGCGGCGGGGGGCTCCCCGTGAGAGAAAGACCGGGGGACGCGGGTGAGGCGAGGGCTTCCCCCGCCGCAGCAGCAGCGGCGGCGGCGGCGGCCAAGCGAACGCCTACGGCCCTCGCCGCTCCCGCCACCGCCTCTTTCCCCGCTCACCCGCAGCTCCTCGAAATCCGCCATTTTCTACCCGCCGCCGCTAGTGCTGCCGGCGTCCCCGGGCCTCGCCGCCACCATCGTGCACCTTGTGCGCGCCCCCGGCACGTGACGGAGGAGGGCGGCTCCGGCGGGCCGGGCGGGGCGAGGCGGGGCGGGGGGTGAGGAAGATCCGCCTCGCGGGGGCGGCCGTGAGGCGACGGGCCCCGGGCGGCCGACCCTCCCGCCTTCCCCCTTACCGAGCCCGCTCCCTCCGCGGTCCCGAGGGGGAAGAGGGTCAGGGCCTGGTAGGGCAGCCAGCCCAGCGCGTCCCGAGGAGGGAGTGCCCGGCGGGATAGCAGCTCTCGGAGCTGCCGCCTTCCCCCTCTCCGCATTAACCCCGCAGAGCATGGATGTGGCAGCTAAACATCATCATTAATAATAATAATTATTAATAATTATTATTTAGTATTAGTATTAAAATTAAAATGATTATTGTTATTATTATTATTATTTCTGGGGAAAGGGAGAGTAGCCTTGTCATTTAGGTGCAGTACATGCAAAGGCCGGGCCCATGCACACACGGTGAGACTGGAGAGCTTTATTAGCTTTATCCCTCCCATCAAAAACATTTTCATAATTTGTGCCGTAATGGTGATATGACACGTTTTTATTAATAAAAAATGAAGGGAAAATGTCACTGGCAGCAAGCCTCAAAACGGGATAATGGGTTTCCTGCTGTAAGGGAAATGCTGAGACATTTACAGAAAAATAAACATCGAGGTGCAGCTGGGAATATTATTTGCAAAAGCAGCCAGAGATCGTTACCCAGTCACAATAATTACCCAGTCACAATACTCAGTTTCATTGGCAACTGCGCCATTAAACCAAACAAATGGTTTATTGCAATAAAAAAAAAGAAAAAAGGCAAAGACCGAGCCAACAAGCAGTCCGGCAGCCAAAACGACTCCAAGGAGAAGTTGGAAGAGAGACACTGAGGGGAAAAACATGAACCAGATGAAAAAAACAGGCTGAAATACAAAGTATATTTGCCTGTATTAACAAAAAGGCAGCAGTTTTTGCATGACTGATGGGTTCAGAGCACTAACTAACAGCTGTAAGGGACCCAGAACAAATGAAACGGGCCACAGCAGCAGCAAGCTGTGCTGGGAGGGATTCTGGCCAGCAATGATGTAGGGTGGACAAAGATGAGCTCTTATGAGGGTGCTGACACCCACCATACACACTGGCTACCATCACTCAATGGCGATACTAGATGTGGAAACCTAGAAACTTAGTAACTCACATTAATAGTAGTAATTTTGCAATAGTCTTTTAAGGCAGGCTTCCCTTTATGTTTACAATAAGCTAGTCCAAGACAAAGCCTTAACCCTGCTGAAGTTTTTTAACCAGAACCACAGCTAGATAACCCTTCTCTCAGTAAGCTGGTTCTGTGCTTGGTCTTAGAGGAGTAATTTCCTTGAAGACACAAGGCCTTTACTAATTTCAAACCTCCTTTGTTAGTCAAAACCAGGAACCTGCAGTCGAATGAAGCACGCTGCCTGCTATGCTGCTGCGCCAGTTCAACTCCAAACTCCATCAAACATTTCTTTTTTCCTTGCAATCCAATACCAGACTAAAGGGGCAAGCTGCAGGTTAGGATCTCTTAGATCATTAAAGTACACACCAGTACGGGCCAGACCAAAGCCTTCTTTCTTCTTCTTTCAACACACCCCCTCACATGTTTCTTCTTTCAAGTACACTGGGAAATACATCAACATTCAAACTCACGCTGCAGATAGGCTTTCTTTTTCTTACATACACTTACCTCTTACAGCATAACCACATCTTTCAATCTCCCTATTCATCTCATCCCCAGTATCTGCTGAGGTAACAGCAAAAAGATTATAGCTTGTGTAAGATAATAAGCTTATCTTAAATTTTTTCTTTAAAAAAAAAATAATTCCTTGGAGCACTTCTCTTCATTATATTTTGTTTCCCCCAGTTCTCCCTCACAGCCTTTCTCCTACTCATCGGTAGGGCCATGCCCTTGGAGAAACCCAAGTACTCCATAATTCTTGTTGTCCTCAAGCTTTTTCTTAGCCCTGCTCCACAAAAACACTGACACCCTGTTATTTTACACCAAGGTTTCTCTCAAATCCCCCTCTTCTGTTTTTTCCTATAGCTAGAAGCAGTTTCACCTTTTGTTCCAATTCTTCAATATCCTACTGGTTTTTCAAAACTCCTCATGCACACGAATCAACTCTAGACTTAACTCTGCAGACAGAAGGCCAACTTAGCAGCTTAACATAGTTTCAAACTTTCCAACATTTCTCTTCCCATCAAAATTTTAAGTGTCAGACATTTTTCCAGCTCCTGATAATTCTGTTGCTTCTTCTTGTACCTCAGCTTCCAATACTTCTTTCTCCCTCTCCTCTTTCTCTTTTCAGAGCCCCCTGCTGCGACTCCTGAAACACTCCCCACACTCTCTGCTCTTTCTGATTTTGCAATGAAATTAAAACTACACCCAGCACTGACCACTGGAGGAACAACCCACCTGTTCTTAAAGGCAGCTATCTAGTCCTCCCATCTGAGAGGATGTCACTGAAGCAGTTGCTGGTTTTCGTAACAGGCTCACATTAACGTACAAAGGGATAGAATCATAGACTCATAGAATTGTCTTGTTTGGAAGGGACCCTTTAGATCATCAAGTCCAACCATCACCCTAACCTGCCACCCACTGCTAAACCATGTCCCTCAGCACCACATCTAACTGTCTTTTAAATACCTCCAGGGATGGAGACTCCACCACTTCCCTGGGCAGCCTGTTCTGGTAAGTTTTTCCTAATAACAAATATAAACCTCCCCTGGCATAACTTGACACCATTTCCTCTTGTCCTATCACTTGTCACTAGGGAGAAAAGGTCAGCCCCCACCTCTCCACAACCTCCTTTCAGGTAGCTGTAGATAGCAATTAGATGTTCCCTGAGCCTCCCCTTCTCCAGACTAAACACCCCCAGGTCCCTCAGCCTTATGCTCCTCATAGCATTCTCTCTCCAGTCCCCTCACCAGCCTCGCTCCCCTTCTCTGGACACTCCCCAGCGCCTCGGTATGAGGGGCCCAAACCTGAACACAGGACTCAAGGTGGGGCCTCACCAGCGCTAGGACAGGGGGACAATGGCTTCCCAAGTCCTGCTTACCACACTGTTCTTAATACAAGCCAGGATGCTGTTGGCCTTCTTGGCCACCTGGGCACACTGCTGGCTCATGTTCAGCTGGGCATCACCCCACACCCCCAGGTCCTTCTCTGCCAGGCAGCTTTCCAGCCATTCTTCCCCATCTCTGTAGTGCTGCTTGGGGTTATTATGACCCAGATGCAAAGCCTGGCACCTGGCTTTGTTGAACCTCATGCCATTGGCCTTGGCCCATCAGTCCAGATCCCCTGCAGAGCCTTCCTACTCTCCAGCAGGTCAACACTCCCACCCTAGTGTAATCTGCGAATTTACTGAGGGTGCACTCAAACCCCTGCCCAGGTCATTAATAAAGATATTAAAGAGAACTGGCCCCAGCACAGAGCCCTGAGGAACACTGCTGGTGACTGGCCATCATCTGGATTTAACTCCATTCACCTCCACTATCTGGGCCCAGCCATCCAGCCAGTTTTTTACTCAGAGAAGAGTATACCCATCCAGGCCAAGAGCAGCCAGTTTCTCTAGGAGAACGCTGTGGGAAACCATGTCAGAAGCTTTGCTAAAATACAGACAGACAATATCCACAGCTTTACCCTCATCCACCAAGCAGACCATCTGGTCATAGAAGGAGATCAGGTTGGTCAAACACGACATGCCTTTCATGAACCCATGCTGACTGGACCTGTGTCCTGGTTTCAGTCAGGATAGAGTTAATTTCATTTGTAGCAGCTGATGGAATGCTGTGTTTGGGAGTTAAAATGAAAGCAGTGCTGATAACACCCTAATGTTCTTAGTTGCAGTCAGACAGTCAAGGACTTTCTTCAGCTTCTTTGTATTTCTCTATTCTTGAGAAAGGAGGGGCGAAGCCAGGACAGGTGACCCAGATGGGCCAAAGAGAGTATTCCATGCCAATTACGTCCTGCCTAGGAAAACGGGGGGACTGTTGGGAAGAAGAAGAGGGGCGGTTTCGGGATGCGTGCTTCCTCTCGGGACGCGTGCTTCTTGGGGGGACGGTCGGTTCCGGGACAGCTCTGGGTGGTACCTGAGTTGTGTGGTTCGGTGAGAAACTGCATTGTGTATCAATAGTTTTATATTCTTTTGCTCTAAAGTCCTGTTAGCATTGTTATATTTTATTTTTCTGTTATCTTAGTAAACTATCCTTATCCCAACCCACGGGCCTCCTAGTTTCTTGGTTTTGGAGTTATTTGCCCCTTCCTTTTCCCTTCCCTTGTTTCCCTTTCCCTTTTTCCCTTTTCCCCTGCTCTTTTACTTTAAGGAGCAGGCAACTGCGTGGATCTCGGCCCACAGCCGGGGGGAAACCACGACAACCTGATGGCTTGCTTTTGCTGCACGTGCCTCATAATGACTCTCAAGATGATTTGCTCCATAGTCTTTACAGGCAGCAAGGTCACACTGACAGACCTATAGCTCCTCAGGTCTTCCTTCTAGCCCTTCTTAGGGATGCACATCACATTTGCTAATCTCCAGTCAACTGGGACCTCCCCAGTCAGCCAGGACTGCTTAGAGAAGATGGAAAGAAACCTGGTGAGCACTTCTGCCAACTCCCATAGTACCTTCAGGTGGATCTCACCTGCCCCCATAGACTTGCATACATCTAGGTGCTGAAGCAAACCCCTCGCTGTTTCCCCTTGGATTATGGGGACTGCATTATGCTCCCCATCCCTATCTTCTGGCTCATGGGGCTGGGCACTCAGGAAACAACTGGTCTTGCTGTTAAAGGCTGAAGCAAAGGCAGCATTCAGTACCTCAGCCTTATCTTCTGTCTATGTTACCAGACCCATCTACTAGAGAACAGAGGTTGTCCTTAGTCCTCTTTTTATTCCTAATATATTTATAGAAACATTTTTTGTATTCAACATCCCAGGCCAGGCTGAGCTCTAGCTGTACTTTCTCCCTTCTGATTTTTAACCTGCATAGCCTCAATATTTTTCTGTAATCTTGACGAGTGGCCTGCGCTTTGTGTCAAAGGCTGTATATCCTCTTTTTCTCCTTGAGTTGCAGCTTCTGCTCTCTGTTCAGGCAGGGTGGTCGTTTTCTCTGATGGCTTGTCTTCCAGCACATGGGGACAGCCTACTCCTGTGCCTTTAAGACTACTTTCTTGAGAAACATCCAGGCTTCCTGGACTCCTTTTGCCCAAAGGAGATTTATCAACCAGGCTACTGAAAAGACTGAAGTCCGCCCTCCTCAAGTCCAAGGTAGCGGTTCTGCTCTCTGTCCTTGCTTCTTCCAGAATCAAAAAACTCTTATAATTTCATGGTTGCTGTGCCCAAGGCGACCTCCAGCCATCACAACCCCCACCAGCCTTTCTTTCTTTTTCACAGGGAGGGTGAGGGAGCCCTGGGACAGGCTGTCCAGGAGGGTTGTGGAGCCTCCTTCTCTGGAGAGATTCAAGACCCATCTGGACACCGACCTGTGTGACCTGTCCTAGGGACCCTGCTTTGGCAGGGGGTTGGACCTGATGACCTCTGGAGGTCCCTTCCAACCCCTAGAGTTCTGTGATTCTGTGATTATTTGCAAACAGCAGGCCCAGCAGGGCTCCTGCCCTAGTCGGCTTCCTCACCAGCTGTGTTAGGAAGGTACCCCCAACAAACTCCAGGAACCTCCAAGACTGTTCCCTGTCGCAGTTGTGCATAGTTGGGTGCTGAGAGAGAGAGGGCCAGAGGCTGCAGAAAATGGCTGCTGGAATCTTCTACCAGCCTGCTGATAGTGCCTCTGAGAATCACATAGAGGAGAGAAAGACTCCATCAGGGAATGGAGTGCTTAGAAGACCGCAATGTTGGCCCGTTAAGGGCACTGTGATATATATTTGCATATAAATGTAAGCAGTTGACAGACACAAAAGGCCGGGAAGGCTGGGTGTCCTGGTTTCAGTCAGGATAGAATTAACTTCATTTGTAACAGCTGATGGGATGCTGTGTTTGGGAGTTACAATGAAAGCAGTGCTGAGAACACCCTGATGTTCTTAGTTGCAGTCAGGCAGTCAAGGACTTTCTCAGCTTCTCCATTCATGAGAAAGGAGGGGCAAAGCCAGGACAGGTGACCCAGATGGGCCAAAGAGTGTATTCCATGCCAATGACGTCCTGCCCAGGATAACGGGGGGGCTGAGGGGAGGAAGAAGAGGGGCGGTGGCGGGACGCGTGCTGCTTGGGGGGACAGTCGGGTTCCGGGACAGCTCTGGGTGGTACGGCCTGAGTTGTGTGGGTCGGGGAGAAACTGCATTGGGGATCAAGAGTTTCATATTCTTTTGCTCTAAAGTCCTGTTAGCATTGTTATATTTTATCTTTCTGTTCTCTTAGTAAACTCTCCTTATCCCAACCCACGGGCCTCTTAGTTTCTTGGTTTTGGAGTTATTTGCCCCTTCCTTTTCCCTTCCCTTGTTCCCCCCCTTTTTTCCCTCTTGCCCTGCTCTTTTACTTTAAGGAGCAGGCAGCTGCGTGGATCTCGGCCCACAGCCGGGGGAAACCACGACACTGGGGAAGGAGGCGCCCCAAGTGCCCGAGAGAGAGATGCCCCTGCAGCCCGAGCAGAAGCACATGGAGTAGCCGGTGGAGAGGACCCATGGAGGAGGCAGAGACCCGACCTGCCCGGTGGAGAGGCTCCACGCTGGATGGAGCCGGTGGAGACATAGAGAAGATGCCGTGACTGACGTTGGGATGAGCCCCTGCCAGCACAAGCGACCTACAGAGATGAGCCAAACAGGTTTGCTGGGGGAGGCATCATAGCCCCGTGGAGGACTGGGACTGAGAGACACTGGGATTTGTTGCTGCCTGCCAGAGCAGAGATGAAGCCCGGTGGGAAGAGATTTGCCTTGGAGAAAGTTCGTGGAGGACTGGCTCTTGTGGGTGAGATCCTACGGTGCAGCAGGGGGAGGGTGTGTGGGATGGATGCCCCCATCCCGGCCGAGAAGGAAACCATCTTGCAAGGGACTGACCGAAGCCCCCATCTCCTAGTCCCTGCCCCCCTGTCCTGTGCTGCGAGCAGGAGAGGGGAAGAAGGGAGCAAAATCATGGCTAAAGGGAAGTCTGCTTTAGAATGGAGGGGTGGGGGAAGGTGTTACCCAGACCCCCATTTCCCCAGTCCCTGCCCCTCCTGGGCTGCGACCGGGAGGGAAGAAGGGAGCAAACTTCTAACTAAAGCCTGCTAAGGAGGGAGTGGTGGGGGAAAGTGTTTGCCTGGTTGCATTTGTTTCAAGATTGTTGGTTGCACTCCTGACTCTGGTTTTTCACTGTTTCTCTTTAGCGCAGTGTAATAAATTAGATCACTTTCTCTCCTGCACTCTGTGTTGAGTCTGTTTTGCCCGCATCAGTAACGAGTTTGCCTCTTGAGCCGCCCAATTATATTTTTTCTCCCCTGTCCAACTAAGAAGGGGAGTAATAGACTGATTTTGGTGGGCATCTGGCCTTTAGCCAGGGCTCAACCACCACATTCCCTCTCTGCTATATTGTATTTTCCAGAAGATATCTGTCAGGTTGAAGTCCCCTACAAGGACAGTGGGTCAGGATTTTGGAACCTCTAGCTGTTTGTTGAATGTTTTGTCTGCCTCCTCATCCTGATTGGGAGGCCTATAACAGACTCACAGAATCACAGAATTACAAGGCTGGAAAAGACCTTTAAGATCATCGAGTCCAACCATTCCTGTCCTGTGCTAAACCAGATCCCTGAGTACCTCATCTACCCCTCTGTTAAACACACCCAGGGTCGGTGACTCAACCCCCTCCCTGGGCAGCTTGTTCCAGGCCCTGACAACTCTTTCAGTAAAAAATGTTTTCCTAACTCCCACCATGACATCTGCCTTGCTGACCTTTCCCTTGATTCTTGCCCATAAACACTCAACACTACTGTCACCCTCACTATGTTCTAGGCATTTATAACACTCCCTGACATACAAGGCCAGCCCACCAACTCTCCTTGCTTGCCTATCCTTCCTGAAGAGTCTATATCCATCCATGGCAGCACTCCAGTCATGAGAGCCTCCCCACCCTGTTTCCGTAATGGCGACTACATCATAGTTTTCCTGCTGCACAATGGCTTCCAGTCCTCCTGTTTGTTGCCCATGCTGTGCACAATAATGTACAGGCACTTCAGCTGGCCTACTGCTCCCTCTACCTGTTTCCCAGGTGTTTCCCTGTTGACTCTGACTACCACAGGAGTCCCTGCCTTGTCTCTGTAAGGCTCTGACTTTTGATTGAGGATCCCCTCCCCCAGCAACTTTAGTTTAAAGCCCTCCTGACTAAGTTGGAAAGGTGCTAGGTGCTAAGCATCCTAAATTCAGTTAGGCTTGATTACAAAAAAAAATCAACAACAACCTGGCCTTGAACCCTGCCAGGGATCCAGGGGCAGCCACAGCTTCTCTGGGCATCCTGTGCCAGAGCCTTCCCACCCGCTCCAGGATGGATTTCTGCCTCAGATCTCATCCAAATCTCCTCTCTTTTAGTTTAAATCCATTACCCCTTGTCCTATCACTACAGTAATCTGTGATAAAATTTGTACAAGTTAATTAGTTTTGCTTGTCTATCCTAGTATACCAGGGTGGTACATTCATTTTGGTTAAAAGCACAGCAAGGAAATATTTACTTGTTTGCTATAAAGTTGTTTACCTGATGGTTCTGGTTTTGGCAGGGATAGACTTAATTTTCCTTCCAGTAGCTGGTGCAGTGCTTCGTTTGGGAGTGAGGATGAGAATCATGTTGATAACACACTGATGTTTTTAGTTGTTGCCAAACACTAAAGGGCTTTTCAGCTTCTCATGCTGCCCTTCCCTGCTAATGGAAAGGTGGGGGGACACCCAGGAACCTGAGAGGGGACACTGTCAGGAGAGTTGACCCAAGCTAACCAAAGGAGGTGTTCCATACGATGACACTGTGCTCAGTATAAGGGGAAGGCTAGTGTGCAGGGGTGTGTGACTTCAGGTTCTGTGGCTCGGGGACAGTTCAGTTTTGGGACAGGGCTGAGCTGTACGCTCTGAGCTGTGCGGTTCAGTGAGAAACTGCATTGTGTATCACCAGTTTTGCATATTTTGCTGTAAGTCCTGTTATTTCTCCCTCTCTCTGCTGTTCCAGTTAGCTGTCCTTTTCCCAACACACAAGGTCTGCCTTTGTCTCCTCATTCTCTCTCCCCCGGCCATGGAGGGGAAGCAAGCAGCCGCATAGTGCTCAGTTGCTGGCTGGTGCTAAACCATGACAGTAACCATTATTGTTATCATTTTTGAGTTATTTATGTAGTGTTATATTGTTATAAATTGTTAAGTGTTATTATTGAAGTACGTCTGTTGAATGTATGGCCCTAGCAAGGTTTCTCTGTGAGCTGTGGGGACACCTTGATCCTGCCAACCAGCACTGTCTACCTGCAGAAGCCAGCCCTTGCAGATTTAACTGCCCAAGTTTCAGGGATGGGGGGCAGATTCCACAGGCCTGAACACTGCCTCCCTCTCTGTGAGTGTGTGTTTGAGTCCAAGGGAAGCTCAAAAGCCTTATTCACAGCCATACAGTGAAAATTACCTCTGTTTGTGGTCTGAGGATTAAAGATTATCTCTCTACCCATCAAAACAGTAGCTAACCATATGTAAGATATCATTACCCCTTTAAAAGACATGGTAGAAAACTTTCTACAGTTGAGCAAAGCCAAGAATCCAGGCTATTGTCTCAACATTAACGATACGATCTTGGAAACCTAATTGGGGTGGCTTGAATCTTAACTTCAATTACAGGAACTTCTCTTTCAGAGCTGTAAAACAGAAGTACCCAGTAATGGAAAATTAATGCATTGCCTACTCTACTACCACATTAAGGCCACCAAATTAAACACAAAGTCTAGTAGGAGAGGACCTAAGTTGGATGGAGGAACATTAATCAGAACCACTTTGAAAACTTCATGATTTATGGGACAAATTTAATAAAAAAATAAATGTATTGAATTACATTCTCAAGAGGATTAAAGTACATTACATTTGCAGCACAACAACCTGCGCAGTTAATGTACGCTGAAGTCGTGTTTTTGCTTAGGACATCTTTGAGAATAGGAAGTACTGAAAGGAGAGGGAGAATGGCTCTAATGAGAGGTATGTGTGACTGGAGATATTTAGGAAGGGGAGCTTGAGGGAACAAAAAGTTTGTGTTGTATATTGGATTGGGAAGGTGTAAGAAATGGGCTCAGGGCACACTGAGGGTTGCACTGAAAGAATAAGACCTTTTTGAGCATTGACAGTTGTACTGAGGAGACTGTCTTTGAAGGAATATCTGGATGCCTGGAGAGCATGGGTATGAGGATGCTAAGCAAGAAGTAGCATGGGATGGCAGTGAAGAATCTGGTAGCTACGCTGCCCAAGAACAGCTGGTGGAACTAAGTAGATACTGGTCTCCAATGGGAAGGACTTGGGGAGAGTTTGCACCTGCAGCTGCCTTGGCTGGGAAGTGCTCATGTAGCAGAGGACAGAGCGCTCCAAAAGATCATTCTTCCTCATTTTGACCATCGCTATCCTGCTTTGTACCCTGTTGTGGCTGCCACTGAGCAAGCTGAGGTAGCCAGTGACTCTTTTGCCTTCAGTCTTCTTTGGCAAGAGCTGTAGACACACCACCCAGCTCACAAAAGGCAAATGCAGGGACTGTGAGTATGAAGAAATCCCCACAGTAGGAGAAGATCAGATTCGAGAACACCTAAGGAACCTGAAGGCGCACGAGTCCAAGGGTCATGCATCCCTGGGTCCTGGAGGAACTGGCAGACAAAGTGACTCAGCCACTCTCTATCAGATTTGAGAGGTCCTGGCATTCTGGTGAAGTTCCCACAGGCTGGAAAAGGGGAAATGTAAACCCCACCTTGAAAAAGGGTAAAAAGAAAGACCCAGAAACTACATGCCAGTCAGTGTCACCTCTGTGCCTGGCAAGATCATGAAGCAGATCCTCCTGGAAACTATGCTTAGGCAGATAGAGAATAAGGAGGTGATTGGTGATAGCCAACATGGCTTCACTAAGGGCAAATTGTGCCTGACAAATCTGGTGGCCTTGAGGAGAAAGACTTGGGGGTGTTGATCAATGAACAGCTCAACATGAGCTGGCAATGGGTGCTAGCAGCTCAGAAGGCCAACCACGTCCTGGGCTGCATCAAGAACAGTGTGGTCAGCAGGTCGAGGGAAGTGATTGCGCCCACTACTCTGCTCTGGTGAGACCCCATGACAAGTACTACATCCAGCACTGAGGTCCCCAGTACAGGAAAGACATGGAGCTGTTAGAGTGAGTCTAGAGCAGGCCACAAAGATGATAAGGGAGCTAAAGTACGTCTTGTATGAAGACAGGCTGAAAGAGTTGGGCTTGTTCAGCCTAGAGAAAAGAAGACTGCAAAGAGACCTAATTGCAGTGTACCAACACTTAAAGACTTAAAGGGATCCTACAGGAAAGTGGGAGAGGGGCTGTTCACCAGGGAGTGTAGGGACAGGGCAATGGCTTCAAGCTGAAAGAGGGCAGGGTTAGGTTAGACGTTAGGAAGAAATTCTTTACTCTGAAGGTGGTGAGGCCCTGGCACAGGGTGCCCAGAGAGGCTGTGGAAGTCCCATCCCTGGAAGTGTTTAAGGTCAGGTTGGATGGGGCTTTGGGCAACCTGATCTAGTGGAGGTTGTCCCTGCCCATGGCAGGGGGTTGGAACTAGATGATCTTTGAATTTCCTCCTGCCCAAACCATTCTGTGGTTCTATGATTCTGTGACTCTACGCTCTAACCTCCCTTCCATGTATTTTCAGGTTTGGTTGTGGGTTTTTCTTTTAATGTTTTCCTCCAGCTAGATCAAGAACAGCTTCCAGCAGGCAAATTATCAGTAATCAATATCCTCAACCCCAAAGGCTGAAGCAATCAGTCATGCTTGGCAGTGGCTTCCATGTGCTCTGGAGACCATCCTTTTCACTGACATGCATTCCCTCAACGCCAGCAAATCATCCACCACCATTTTAAGGCCCACCATGATGAGATGGGCCGACCACACTTTGCTTCTTCTCAGGTGCATTTCACCTGTCTGGGTGAGGTGGACATGTTTAACGACGGTTATACTGGGCAGGGCTGGTTTGGCTTGGCTTGGCTTGGTTTGGTCTGGTTTGGTGGTGTGGGTGGGTTGGGTCTGGACCACCCCCAGCCCTTCAGCCGTCTATCCCGCCCCCTCCTCCTCTCAGTCCCGCCTCCCGCCTCAGGTGAGCCCACACGCCATTGGCCCACACTGCTACGGAGCTCCGCCGCTGCTCCGCGTCGTGATTGGCCCATCCTCTAAACAGCCTGCTCTGGCTCCACTTTCAATTGGCTACTTCCGGCAATCTCTCTCTCTCCGGCATCTCGATTGACTGTGTCAGGGAGGCGGGGCGGGTCTCTCTCCCTCACGGCGCCTGCTGGCCTCCGCGGGCTGCGGGGCCGGGTGTTGCTGTGAGTCCGCCGTGACTTTCCCCGCGGGCTGTGCCCACCCGCGGCCGGGCCCGGTGCCCGCCCCGATGGAGCTCTCCTGCCGGACTCTCCGAACCACGTCCCAGGCGAGGGAGGCGGTAAGAGCTGACAGGCCGCGCGTACCCGTTGCTATGGAAACAGCGTGAGGGCGCTACTGCGCAGGCGCGAGAGAGCAGCGGTGTCATGGCGGCGGGGACGCAGGTGGCCGTGCCCGGGCTCAACGGTGTGAGAGAGGCCCTGGCTCCCATTAGGGCGGGGGCTTCCCACGGGACCCGTTCCGCCCGCCTTTTCGCTTAGCGGGAAGAAAGTGCTTCTTGTCCTTAGGGCAGGCTACCCGCAGCCCCCGTCCGCTGAGCGGGCGCGGCAGCAGCCGGCGCGGCGAAAAGACGACGAGCCTTCCTTCCCCTTCTCCTTCCCCCTTCCCCTTTCCCTCCTTCCTGCCCCCAGCTCCCTCCTCTGCAGGTGGGGGCTGTGCAATCCCATCCTGTCTCCGCCCAGAAGGAGCGGGAGTCTGCTCAATGTCTTAACCTGTTCTTTTGCTTCCATCTGCTGGTCAGATTCGCCCGGAGCGGGAGAGATTTCAGGGTCCGCACTGCAAGGACTGCTAAAAACTGCTCTCTGTACCTCTACGTGTGTGAGGGGGGCAGGGTTGCTCACAAAAGGGCGGCCTTGGGAGCTGTAGGTCACGGCAACCTGTTGGATGAGTGGATTGTGTTTACCTAGGAACCGGGAGCCTCTGGCACAGGCTCTTGGTAAGCCTGAGAGCAGGCTCAGATCCCAGCCACTGGGAATGGCACCCAGAGATGAGGTATCTAAACAGTGTTAATGCACAGAAGGAAAACTAGGAAACAAAAGAGTGTAATTTGTACCCTCAGCAGTAGGGATTTGCATGGCCCTGCTCCCAGGGCTGGTTTTGACTGTTAAATGCAGAAACATTTGGACTTGAAGATCGGGAACTCTTCCCCTTGAGCTGTAACCACTGTGTTGGGGTTGTTTTGCTTGATAAACTGACTTTTCCAGTGCCTTTTGGCAGGATGGATGTGAGGATCAGAGTTTATATTTTGGATACAAGGTAGAGGGAGGTGTCATGTTCACAGAGGGGCAGGAGTTTGGAGCCTAATTTTCTTAAGTGAGTCCATGACTACAGGACAACCTGAAGTTGCCAAAAGAACTTTCTATTTCTTGCTCTAAGGGTCTTGACCTCTGTGAAGGAAGCCTAGCCACTTTGTTTCTGTTTTATGAATTCCAGTATTCCAACACCATATCAAAAAGTAAGGCTGCTACATCTTTCTTTTGTAGCACTAAATAGTTCCTAGCTCCCCAGTCCCATCCATACTGGTATTGCATTTTCCCCATTAATTGGTTCTATAGAACGGAAATTACTGTTTTCTTGCAATTTAAACATTAAGCATTTAAAACAATAAATTCCTATATGCATTACAATTCTATGGCTGTTCACAGCTACCCCATGTAGTCTCAAAATCAAATAAATTTGTTTTGCAAGGCATTTCATTGGGTTTAATTGTTAAATATGCCCTGTGCTTGTTCTGTAAATCTCTCTTGAGAAGCAATACTATCGTAACCTGCAGTAGAACTTTATACAAATGAGTAGGAGAATTAATGCTTATTAATTAGTTTGTCAATTCAGCATCCATAATTTGTCCTGTTTAATAATTTACCATAGAATCCCAGACTGGTTTGGGTTAGAAGGGACCTCAAAGCCCATCTAGTCCCACCCCCTGCCATGGGCAGGGACATCCTTCACTAGTTTAGGGTGCCCAAAACCCCATCCAACCTGGCCTTGAGCACTTCCAGGGAGGGGGCATCTGCAGCTTCTCTGGGACACGTACTTTGTGTCCACTCATTTTTGTACATTCATAATACAGATGACTTGAAAGCAGTGAAATCTTGGCAGCGTTAAGCCAGGCTTCAGCAATCTTCCTGTTAAAAGAGGGAGGGAATAGTGGCCTGTGAGTGTCCCTGACTGTCAGAGCATGAATTGTCAAAAGAAGGCATATAGCTATTGCAAGGGATGGGGTTGTGGGGAGGGGGTGGTGAAGAAATCAGGTGGTTTCTATTTCCAGTGCACCCAGCTCAAATTGTAAAACATCTTTAGCTTTTAAACGTCACACCTCTCGAATACAGTCTGGTGTTTACTCCTTGGGCAGCCATAACTTCTGTGGTGAACTCGCTGTGTGCCTTTAATTATGAAAGCTATTCATAATCCTCCATGAGAAACTTTGCCAACTCTATTGTCTGCAGCAGGCTTGTAGAATTTGGAAAAGAGAAGAGAGTAAAGAAGCGCCTTTGTGTGAAGAAATTCTATTCAGTGGCAGCCAAGTTATATGTTGTTTAAAACTCACCATTTCCTTCTCTGCTTGTGTTCCTCAGAAACTGTCAGCAAGCCAAAAGAATGTCTGAACATCAGTGTTCTGTAAAGCCTGGCAAGGCTGCAAATACAGCACGCAAAGGGCTAGGGAAGAGGGAAATCTGTGGGGATACAAGATGATGGGGAGGAAAAAAACCAGCCAAAAACTGGGCAAATCCATCATGCCTCATCTGCTCTCTCTGTCCTGGCACATGGATCCCAGTATGATCTTGAAGAACCCCATAGTTGGCAACTGCCCTTGTATCCCAAAGGAAAAAGAGGGAAGGGACAATGTGTATTACAGTAATATCTTTCCTTATGTGATTACAGAGCTAACCACTTGCCTCCTGTACAAATCCCTGATCGCAGACCCCCCTGAACTCATCTTACTGACTGCCCTAGCTGGATGTACAAGGGCACAATATTACACCAGTATAGTTCTTATTTCCCAGCTCCCCAGGCTGTAGTTTTCTCTGTAACTTTTTTCCTCACTATATCAACTATATTCATGCAGAAATATGAGGTCAAACAGTAACAAAACATTATGGGGTTAAATTAATCTTTCAGCAGGTCCATTAATTCGATGGAATTACACAAGAGCCTAGGTTGATTTATAATGTAAATGTGTTTTACTAAAAGGTATGGAAATAACTAAATGAACAACTGCTTTTAAAGATGCATGAATCTAATAGAGTTTAATTTTAAACGGCTGCAAAGAAAGGAATACGTACCACTCTTTTGTTTAGCTAGAAATAAATAGAATGCACTATAAGGGTTGGAGCTAATTAGTTAAGTGCTCAACTATTTAGTTTTTAAAACAAGATCATGCTTAAGTGCCTTAAGCTTTTATTAATTGCATGGACCCCAAAATCCCCTATAGTAATTGAAAATTTAATTACATACATTTTTTCTTCTTTTAAGAATGGAATCTTATTAAACTTTAAACACTTAAACATCTATTGAAATACCAGTGGCTATAAACAACATGCAATTCTAAATACTAATTAAACAGGAAGGCTAAATCACTATAAAGCTAAACTGAATTTTAAGTAACTTTGCACTTGTAAGTGCTCCTGTTTTTTCATGCTGTATAAGATTTACCATTTCCTGTGTAAACACAGAGGAGTCCTGGGCAATGTTGGCATCTGTTTGTCCTGTGGCAGGCACATTGTTCTGTGGGCATGTTTGCAGCAGGGAGGTCAGTCCCTAGAGAATAAGCTGGAGTTCAGGAATGGAGGCCAGCATGGGCAGAGAGCTCTTTCAAGTGGAGAGCTAAAGCTGTTGGTGGCACTGATGTGCAGGTGTCCGTGTATCTCATGGAGAAGGTTCAGGGTAGGCTAAGACTGGTGAGAGGTCAGGAGACATGGCTTTGTGGGGTTGGTACAGAAAGCTGTACACTACTGACTGGCAAGATTTGCATTTTGGTAACAGTTACGTGTTGAAAGGTCTTTCAGTTTTCTTTCTTTCATAGAAACATCACAGAACAGGGAGCAGAGATATCAGTATCTCTGTTCTGATTTTCAGATCCAATCTAGTGCAAACCTTTGTCAGTTGATCAGCTGATTAACATCTTAGTTAATTTACTTGATGATCTTAAAGATCTTTTCCAACCTTGTGATTCTGTAATTCTTTGGACAGATACCTGACTTCTCAAAGTCAGCCACTGCTGTTGCATTCTTGGTAACACAAGGTACAGACAGAACAAAGCTCTGTCTTCTTCAATGTAAAGGCTCGCTTCTGCTTGGGTAACACAAGAACTCAACTATGTTAATGTGGAAGTGGGTTGCTTATACATAGACACAGTGTTATACTATACTGCTTAAAGCAAGTCTACCTAGAAGAGTATTTGAGATACTGCCCATCACTGCAATGCCATTTATACTGGGACTTAAAATGTTATCCTTAAAATGCTACAACCTCTGAGGATAGCAAGAGTAACCTGGTGGGATTAACAACAGCCAGAGACACAGCAGAATACAAATTCTTTTCAAGGAAAGTTCCAAGCATGGGTTGCAAGCCCTGCCAGGTTTTTCAGGCAGATAAATTCTCAGTTCCTCTGTCCTCAGAGTATTCCTGTAAATACTTGAACATGGGAGAATGTGCTTGTTTTCTGTGGCAATCCCTGTGTTTTCATAATGTGTTTAAACATTCAGAGGTGGCAGTGTTCCTTTTTTGCCTTTTGATGTGCAGGCAAACACAATGGTTACTTTTTCTCATCATACAGCAGCTGTTGCCTTTAGAAGAACGTACTTGTGGGACTCTCAGCAAGTAATGACTCCAGCTTCCTTCTTGCACCTCCAACCCTGTTTCAGAAGATTCACATAATCCAGGAAAAAATGGTAAATGGACCACAATTCAAAATCTGTTTTCCAAACACCAGCACCTCAAAATAAGAAGAAAAAGATCCTTTCATCCCAGGGTGTCAGTGGTTTCTGTTTTCATAACAGAAGGGGTTCATTTCTTACTGCAGCACCTCTCAAGAACTGATCTGCTTGATTCAAGAGTTACTGATCTACCAAGTTTTTACACCACACTTTTCTCCCTAAAATGGTCTAGAAAAATCATCAGATACCACAAATGGTTTTGTAGCATTCTTACAGGGTCAGAGTAGCTGCGTGACTTCATCAAGACAATAAAAAGTAGTACAGACTTCAAGTGGGATATGGCTTCTTCCTTTTCTCCCCAGTCAGTTTGATTCTTTTCTGTAGAAAACCAGAAAGAAGACAATACCAATCTTTTCTTCATATGCAAAGTACAAATACACCTTCAACCCAACGGTTGCGTGATTAAAAGCACATCCATCCTCTTCCCAGATGTGTCACTAGATGGCCCCACGTCTGAAGCTAACATCCCAGAAAATACCTGCCAAACAGTTTGCTCTAATACATAATGATGCTTCCTGCCAAGGGACTGGGAAGCACGGGATAATTGTCTTTCCATGTGGATATTCCTTTTATGCATCTTTTGGGACTTAAGAACATAAGGCTTGGGCAGTAGTAATTACTTGGTGCATGTGTGTGCCAGGCAGTGGCAGAGAGCTGTACGAATCTTTGCTACAGACACTGGGCTTCTGCTGCCAGTATGAAGAGGAAAAAGATTTGTGGGTTTGTCTCTCTCAGGTCCCTCACACTTGGTCAAGGCTTTTTCTCAGGGGGGATGCAGAAGAAGGAAACTGGGGGTGGGAGTCTGTATATGCATTTCTGCCAAGTATCACCAGGAATGCACACATGCTGTGCAAGCAGTATATAAACCACTGCTCTTTCCCCATGCACTAAAGAGGTGCCAGGATTTCATGCTCACACTGGGTCCTTATCAAACATGCTGCAACGCCAGCATCCTGAAAGAAAAAAAAAAAAAAAGTAATTTATTTGCCTAATTGTGGGTTTGGCCATACCTGCTGCTTCTGTGGCCCCAGGTTCAGATCCCAGGGAGACAGACCAGAGTCAGTATGCTGATTTCTAGAGCTTTCCTTGTACCAACATCTGGTATGACTCTAAAGTCTCAGGGTTTCTCTGCAGGCACTCGGTGCAGATGGTATATTACGTCAGAGTAAGTCTTCATTCCAGTATCTTAAGAGATTTCTGTTTCCAGTGTCCCTTTTGCCACATTTGATACTGCACTGTATGCTCCCCTGGGTGTAGCTTTACTGAATGATGGCAAAGATGGTTTGTGCTGCCTTGTTACTGCTGAGCCATTTGTGAAGGCCTTTTTGCTCTCCAACCTGTGTGAAGAAATCCATGGGACTGACTCCATGTTTACATTTCTGCCTGTGTGGACCTGACTTTGGTCCCTCCTGTGTTACAATCAAAGAAGTCTGGTCTTAACCCAAAATACTAATTCTACAACTGCTGTGTATTTCATTTGTTATTTTTATATATCAAGGTCCATTAAATGGGAGGTGCCAGCAGTGTACAGCTGGTCTTTGTAGCGTAGTCATGCAGATCTGAGACCTGTTCATGGAATCACAGAATCACAAGGTTGGAAAAGACCTTTGAGATCATAAAGTCTAACTGTTCTGTCCTGTGCTAAACCATATCCCTAAGTACCTCACCTACCTGTCTGTTAAACACACACAGGGTTGGTGACTCAACACCCTCCCTGGGCAGCCTGTGCCAGGCCCCAACAACTCTTTCAGTGAAGAACTTTTCCCTCACATCTGATCTTCTTATGGTGAGGAGCCCAGAGCTGGACCCAGCACTCAAGGTGCAGCCTCACCAATGCTGAGTCCAGGGGCACAATCCCCTCCCCAGACCTACTGGCCACACTGTGTCTGACACAAGCCAGGATGCCATTGGCCTTCCTGGCCACCCAGGCACACTGCTGGCTCATGTTCATCCTGCAGTCACCCAACACCCCCAGGTCCTTCTCTGCCTGACAGCTCTCCAGCCAGTCTCCCCCAGCCTGTAGCACTGCATGGGGTTGTTGTGTCCCACGTGCAGCACTCTGCACTTGGCATTGTTAAACCTCATCCCATTGGTCTCAGTGGTGTTCCCCATCCTCCCTTCTCCAAGCATTTGGAAAACAGGTTTCTGGTTTCTATAGAGAGGGATTCAGCCACAACGGAGCATGAGATCTCCTTGCATAACCCTTGGAGATGCTGTGCATGAAGTTTGCAAGAGTCCTCCCCTGAAATTCACAGCAGCCTGAGTATGTTGGAGATCCATAACCATTGTAAGGGAAGTAAGTTAATTCTTCAGCCTCAGAGTAATTTTCTCTTCTCTAGGTTTCTACCCATCCAGTAGCCCTGATCATGTGTAAGAAAAATTATGTTGGAAACCACTTTACTTCTTTTTATTAACAGTGAGTTGTTTTACAGTTCTTACATGCTGTTGTCTTAATTTGTTTGTTTCCACAGGCTACATTTAGATGCTGTTTACAGCAATAAAGAGAATATTACATTTGATCTAGAGTTCTGTCTTAATTCACAGGATGAGATGCGAACAGAAGCTCGCCGAAAAAATCTCCTCATTCTAATTTTGCATTATTTAATGGAGGAAGGGTATGTTTTTTTACATAATAGTGCTCTACATTTGTGGAATTGTGCATGTCTGACATCTTGGAGTGTGTCCTCCTGTCCTCTGTTGGGTGCATGGACAGCAGGGCCCTTTGGTTTGATGTAAGGAAGAGGTAAACTAGTGTTACATATATTATCAGTTTACTTGGCTAAATTGTATTGATTTCTGGAACACAGTTTTCTTATATAATTTAAAAATAGATCAATCAGAAAAGGTCTTTTAAATATACTTTATGCTTTTATAATAAATAGAGTTGTGGAGAGGTTAAAAATACTGTATACTTACTAATGATATAGTTTGCTTTTTCTCTTAAAAATCAGAATAATGGCTTTCTCAGGTTTTTGTTGGTTGGGGTTTTTGTGTGTTTGGATGCTGTTCTGTTTGTTTGTTTGTTTGTTTGTTTCAATTACCAGGTACGTTGATGCTGCAAATGCTTTGGAACAAGAGACAAAATTAAGTTTACGTGGTTTTGAAGTTTGTGACAACATTGATCTTGACACAATTTTGATGGAATATGAAAGCTACTACTTCGTGAAATTCCAAAAGTATCCTAAAATTACCAAAAGAGTCCTTGGCACTGGTATGTGTCTGTTTTCCATAATAACTTTTGCTTCTCAAAGCCTAAAATGTGTATATTTGCCTGATATACTCACCATGGTTTTTGTATATGTTGTTGTTTAATGTTTGAACTCTCTTACAGAAAGAGCACTCTAGTTCTAGCACATAGGGCATAAGAATTGAGACATGAGGCTTCAAGTCCTTTTCCTCTCTCTCTTTATGTAAAGGAATGGGAAGGTGATATTTTTCTGTCTTTTAAAAGCTGCTGTGATATTGGAAAGTGCCATTCAAGTGCAAAATGTTATGGCATAGATATATCAACTTTCTTCTTATTGGGGGAGAATAATAAGTCTGTTCTATTTTGGATTTAATTTTTAAATTAAAATAAATTAAATATTCTATCTTAGTTCACCCAGGCTACTGCTTAGAAGTTTATCACCACTAGTCTCATTAACCATTTATCTTGCACATTTTCATATACTAAAGATGGTGTGCCAAACAAAGAGTAGGTTTATTTGCTCCAAAGTACTTAAAGTCTGAGCTATAAATCAATGATATAGAATCATAATGTGAGCATGTTGTTGTGACCCTGAGAGACAAAATGGTTTTGGACTTGAGCACAAAATGTAACCTTTAGAACGTGTAAGAATCAGTTATGAGGAGCTTGGAGGGCACAGAAAGCTCCAACTTGTTTGTCTGGTAAGAAAAATACAATCATCAGAGGAGGGGGTGATTGGCCAGGGAACATCTCTCAGCAGTTGACATTATTTCATATGGCTGCCAGTGACTTTGAAATCACAGGTAAATGAAACATATCGATATAATAAAATTGCTATATAGTGAAATGTGCTAAAGCTACTAGTCTTCATTACATTAACAGTGATGTAGCAGATCAGTACTAGCTGGGAGCAAACATCATCTGCATGAAGAAGAGATTTAGGACTGGAACCTATTGATTGGTGTTGATACAAAGGGAAGCAGCCTTGCAGGACAAGACAGAAGCGATTTGTTATGAATCAAGAAGGGAAATGTATTACAAAGCATTTGTCACATCATACTTAGCCAAACTGAGTGGTAGGCAAGGGAGGTCTGTGAACTTAGATCCATGTGAGCTATTCCCAAAAAGCCAGTCAATCTCTTGGGCTCTCAGTACCTGTGCTCTGGTCAGTAAAGCCAGTCAGACACGGGGTACTCAGCCACTACCCAAGCCCAGAATTCAAACCATGCCAGCAGGGATGTATCATCCTTCTTCTCTGAAGCCTGAACAGCCTCCCTCCTGCACGTGTCTCTGTTGATAACCTGCTGCCTGATGTTTTGCAACCTGCCTGAAACTGTCTGTGCTCAGATCATGGTATGCAGATTCACAGATTTGTTTGGGTTGGCAGGGACCTCTGGAGATTATCTAGTCCAACCTCCCTGCTACAGCGGGATCACCATGAGCAGGTGCCACAGGACTGTGTCCAGACAGGGCTGGAACATCTCCAGAGAAGGAGACTCCACACCTCTCTGGGAGCCTGTCCCAGGGCTCTGCCACCCTCACAATTGAGGAAGTTTTTTTTCATACAGAGATGGAACATCCTGTGTCCCAGTTTGTGCCCCACTGGCCCTCACCCTGTCACTGGGCACTGCTGAGAAGAGTCTGGCCCCTTTAGACACCCACCCTTCCCAATGAATTCTTTGCAATGCTTTCAGCAAGACCTACAGAACCAACTCATCTCCACGCTGAACTGCAGTTGTAGGAGTACCCCAGGATCACAAGGTTCATGTGTAGGCTTCACATACACCACATTCTCCAGTTCTTTCAGAGAAGCAGCTGTTCAGGAAGGATTATTTGACATTAACCATACGAGAAGCTGGGTGCAAGATCATGGTACAGAGAGCACTGGTAGGAGATGTATTTTGAAGCAGCTAGATGTGTGCTAGTGTGATACAAACCCATGGCTTTATGAGGTCACATCTGGGCTTTGTGAGTTTGACATTCTGTGAAATTAAAGCTTTTCCTTGACATGAAATCTTTCAAATTACATAAATGCAAAAAAATAACATAGTTTGATAACTGTTTATATATAACCATTGAAATATGACATTTATGCTCTCTTGGTATATTGAACATGATAAAATTACTATTAAGAGGCATAAGGCAAATTCTTATTTTCCACTTCAGCAATGAAAAAAAATATAGTAGCATTAAATAAGCATTGTGTGTGATATATTAAATTAGCTGATTTGGCTTAATTTAATTTCATTTCTGGTAGAGTCCATTTTACAGTGAAAATGATACTGGTTTTAAAATGTCAGCAAAGAAACCAAAGACTGAATGGGCCTAAAATGTGAAAAGCCTGAAGCCAAGCTGCCCTCTCCAGTGTCAGTTTGTTTTCAGAACATTTTTGCAAGCTTGCACTGCTTATAATCACACTGTTCCTGTTTATGTGTTATTTCCAAGCTCATTAGTGTGTGCTCAGAAATATTTTTGAAAGGGGAAAAAATAGTGTCCCCTTTTATATCCTTATTTATTTTCCATTTTAATATTAATTTTGCCACAGCAGAAAATAAACAACAGCTGAGAACTGGAGGAAGACCAGGAAGGTAAGAGACATATGTGAGGGATTTTCTGGGCAGAAAATTTTCCCATAAAAAAAATATGCAGCATGGTTAAAATAAGGTTGTGATGCTGTAGGAAGACTGAAGACTAAAGCCTAGAGTCACGCTGCTGACTGTGTGGTGCAATTTTCTGTGTCTTTTAGAGGAAAATAGAGACTTATTTCCAAAACAGAGCTGAAAACAATTTACAGAGTTTCTGTAATAATGCACAGTGGCATATTTGAAAGCAGCAAGCATTGAACTTTGCTGTGACTGAGACTGATGCCTTAACTTCAGTGGGAGCAAAGTTAGCCCAAAACTGCTTTATTTGAAAACTCTGCTTTTTAATCTTTTGGAATACTGTAGGGAAAAAAAAAAAAGAAGTTGTGGAAGCCTTTCAAGATACAGGGTTTTTTTAACTCTAGGGCAGCAAGCTCTTCTCAGAATCTCCCAAGGCTCAAACATCAGACAGTGCAACGACCGTTGTCAAAAACTTCACCTGGGAGTGCAGCAGAATTTAAATCGTCCACCAAGGAGACCCCCAAACAGGTTTAAATGTGTTTTATCTTGGCAGCACAACAGTTTAAAACAACATGATTTTATTTTGAGAAGCTACAGGCAGCAAGAGGATGAGAGTTACAAAGTTAATAATGATGTGGCTATTGGAGTTTACTAGTTATGTAGTTTAAGGGGTATTGATGCAAGACTTCAGGAGAATATGCTTTGTGGCTGTGAGCTGGGGAGCAAGTCACAGGCAAGAAGTAGAGGAAGAGGAGTAATATTCTTCAGCCTGCACTGAAAGCAGAGTTTTCCCTTTAACACCAGTAGATTAATCTTCCAGGGCCAGAAAGCCAGACAAACAAACCAAGTAGAAAGTCTGCTGTTAGTCATAAGCATCTCCATTTGCATAAGGTGTTTGAGATTTGGGGGAGGGATTTGGCTATGTAATTTTCAGTTCTGTGAGTCTCCTTTTGGTAAGACTGCTGTCAGGATGACTTTATTGCCATCCCTTTCAGAAGACGGAGCAGAAACAATGGGTTGGTGGGCAAGCATCGAGCCTCCTTTTTCTTTGCCTCTCCTTCCTTCTTTTCCCTTTCTTTTCCTCTCCTTTCCTTTCTTCTCTTCCCTTTCCTCCCCTTCCCCCTCCTCCTGCTCCCCTCCCCCTCCTCCTCCTCCCCTCCCCCTCCTCCTCCCTCTCTCCCTTCCCCTTCCCCTTCCCCTTCCTTTGCCCTCCCCCTCTCCTCCCCTCTCCTCTCCTCTCCTCTCCTCCTTTCTCCCCTTTCCCTTTCCCCTCCCCTTCCCTTTCAAACACATGTTTTAAAGTTGATTTTTTCTTTAGAGTAATGACAGCACAGTTACTTTGGAGCAATCTGACTTGGGCTTAAGCATCTCAGCCATCAGCAGAACTGGAGGAGATGGCCCTCACCTGAGAAGGGTTGGTGGAAACCTGGTACATGCTTTTTTGATAGAAATGTGGATGTAGAAAAAAAACCCCCCACATTTATTTTTTTCACAGATACCAAATGTGAGCTTTATGTATCTATTTTTGTATCATTAGCTTAGGGTCAGTTTTATGATTCAGGCAGTAGTTCTTTGCATAGGAGGCTCTGCTTGCATTAAATAGTATTTCAGCTATTTCTCTTTTTAAAACCCAGTGGTAATAGCTACATTTGAAGGTAAATTTCAAATTCCTGAGTGAGATAAGAGGCTCTTCAGCTCAATTATTGCACTGGCTGACGTGTTTTCTTTTCCCAATGCTACCACAGATTATGGGGTCAGTTTTAGCCATATTTGGAACTCTATGTGCAGCAAGGAACCTCATTGCTGAAATGGCAAGCAAAATTTGACCCAATACTATTTCGACAGCAGGTCTACCATCATGGTAAAGCATATTGCATCACTATTCTCTTCTTCAGGGCCAGGTAATCGACATCCATGGGACAATTCAGGATGCTGCCAAAATATCATTGAATGGAATAGCTTTGAACAGCCTTAACTGTGTTCCTGATCCATCAGTAAGTGTTTCTGTTCATATTCCCATCCAGTGAATGTAAGAATCATTTTTACTAACTGGGAATGAAATAAAGTGAAGCAACAATATTGTCTTTGTTCCTGAGTGCTAAAAAAGGGCTTAGGTTTCCAGGTAGTGTGTTTCCTTCTTGAATGGGCAGTCATCCTTGATAATGGTCTAATTTGTTGACAGTGATTTACTCTCTGAACATGAAAGTGGGGAGCAAATACAAATGACATCTTACAATTGACACCCCCCAAAAAATATAATTGCAGAAACCAAGAGAAGTTCTGAGGGTGAAATTTTGGTTCCTTTGCAGTCAGTACCTTATGTAGTGATCATCTCAGCTGAGACAAGAACAGAGCTCAGGTGGTCAAGAGGGATTTTCTGTAATCATTCCTTGATTCTGTCAACATTCCTTGACACAGCAGTGTCATTTCTTGATTCCATAATCATTCCTTGACACTAGACTGTGCATCCAACTTACTCGGTGCCAACCTGCTCAGCAACTGCTATACTTGAAGAGACTTTCAAAACAGAGTGTGACGATGTGGTGACCCACAGATAGATTTTTCACTCCTCCTAACCTGTGAAGGGCATGTCTAGAACTACATGTGCAGAAAGAGCTGCTCACGTAAATGTTTATTCCCTATTAGATTCTGTCAGATGAAAAGTTACTGCAAATATGGCTTACTTCAAAGTCTTTCTTATTATCCATATTTTTACAGCTTCAGAAGTTGATATTACTGTGATGTACCAACTTTTTTGAAACTATTCCATAATTTGTCTGTTTAAAAATAACTGAAGTCTGACAGGAACTTATGTTTTTAGGAACGATTATTGAAGCCCCTTGGTGCTTTTATTGGCATGACTGAGGAGATGAGAGAACTTGCAACAGTTGTAAGCAAAGTAAGATCAGATCTCTGTTTCAGTTACATAGGGTTATCTTTGTCATCTGAGAATGCTGTTTGTTTCTTTTTACTGTCACTGTGATTGTTCTTCAGTGCAAGCTGTTTTTCTTACCATGCAGCTCCCAGTAAGTCATTTCTTCATGTGTAACAATGTGTCTTTCTGATACACAATCTGAGGAAGTAATTAAGACCATTTTTTTCTGGTGGGGAACATGTAATCTAATCATGCTGTACCCATGAGACTGTCACAGATTTTCCCTTTGTTCTTATTGCTACAGAAAATGTAAATACCTCACTGAAAAAGAGACATTTAAATATATTAGCTAATACTAACTCTTACCTAATGTATTATCTAACTATGATCACATGGTAAGAAAAACCTTGACTGGACTCTGAGTGCTGCTTCCATTTGAAGCACTGGGCTATATTCAGTGTGGATTCTATCACAGCAAGGTTCTGATTCTGAGTGGATCTACTAGGTATCATTAAACCAAATTAATTAGACATTTATATTCCCACATTCTTTTTAATATCAGTCATTTTCAAGACTTTTTTAACACATGGCCAGTGTTGCTCTGCCTGTATGATCTGAACTGCCTGTCTTTTCTCGCTTGGCGCAGTTGAGAGATGCTCTGACTGGAGGCTCTCATCTCAGTACAGAAGCTGCAAGGGCAGCCTCAGTAACCCACTCTATCCCAGGACAAACTGGGAATTCTTCATTTAAATTTCCTCCTGGTTGCTAATTTATGGTGAGCCTTTAAAATAGCGTTGTTCTTCCTGCTACTTTAGCAGAAAGCAATGGGATTGCTTTGGACTCTGTTACAGTGTGCTTTTTTAAATTGTGCTGGTATGTTCCTAGTTGCTATGGTAATCAACACTGTGTAAATCAATAAAAATAAATAGCATGTGGTATCTATTTCACATCACAGTATAATTTAATTTGGAAACAGTTATGGAAGTCTCTACTTAGTATCATAAATCTGATTCATCTTAATTTACTGTTAATAGAAAGGGAAAGTGTAATCTACTCTATCTAGAGAATTTTTCTAATTGTATTAAATCAAATTTTCCCCATGGATATAAGCATGTAATTTTTCTTCAGTCTCTGGGGGCTGCCTGTTTTTATTGGAGAGCAGCATTTATCCCAAGTATTTGTATTGAGGATGTGATACTTTTCTGCAGAATAATTAGCCTCTGGAACACAAAGCCACCAAATATTACTAAGGCAAATGGAAAGATTCACAGAAGATTTGGAAAGTTTGATGAGTTAAATGAAATTAATTTAGTGAGTGCTTCAGGGCATAGACTAATTACCGACTATCTTTTGATAGATGCTTAGGGGGAGATTGTCCTCCTGTTACAGAGTTTCTTGCACCTTTTCTTGCAGCATATAAAATCTTGCATAGCGTGGAGTAAATACTGTTTTTTCACTGTTACTTAGAGCATGAGTAATAACCTAAGTGATAGGTGCAGCCATAAAGTTACAGAGCATTGAGTTTAAAGCAAGCACAAGTATTTTCATGCTACTCATGATTCAGGTGTGGGGCTCACTACTACAGAATGAGCGTGTTCACAAAAGAGGTAAGAGAAATTCAGGAAAGGATGCACGTCAAAAGATGCTTGAACTCAAAGACTAAGATGTAGTTTTAGCTATCAAAGTCCCTTGGTTGAAGATTTTGGTGAATGTAAATGTGAACCCAGGTGTCACTCTTACTGCTTATACTTCTTTAAACATCCAGTACTTGCCATCCCCAGAGAAAAAACATTAGGGTTGCTGAACCTTCACGTCATGATAGCCCTTTGTATGTCAGTTGGGTACTAAAACCAACTAACAGAAAACAGATCTGAGAGGCAGATCTGCTCAACTTACACATTTGGCTGTGTTTGTGCTCTTCAGGAAGCCAGGTACCTGAGGGCAAGCAAGGCACAAAGTAACAGTTCTGTAGAAATGACTGCTGTGTATGCTTTCCTCTTGGGAGGTCCCTAGTGTGTAGGGTTAAATAATAGAGTTTGTACTGCCTAATAGTGCTCTTACTTTATAACTGAGTCGATTCTTTTACTTTGCCAGAGGTCGTTATCCTAGTGCAGAAGATATTTTATTAACAGGATGCTCTGTATGTTGCAGGACATTTATCTCCATAATCCAAATGTGAAGTGGGGTGATATTATTGGACTAGATGCAGCTAAAAGACTAGTCAAGGAAGCAGTTGTTTATCCCATAAGGGTAAGTTGGGCTTATTATTGTTTTCCTTGTAATTACAGTGATACTTTAGAGTTCCCACTATTTCTGTCCTTTTGTAGGCAGTTCATGTTAGACCTGTTCCTGTTTCATCTGACAATGGTGTACACATTCTATAGGAAAATTGCCTTTCAATTTGAAATTCCTGTGTTCTGCCTCCTATTCTTTGTTCCCTTTGATGATGTGAGAGGTGCTGAATTTGGTCTATATTAATTCAATGGGAAATGACTTATAGAAGAGTCATCAAACCAATTGCATTTGAATAATTCACTTATTTTCAGATGGTAAATACAATATTCTTCTCAGTACTCGGATCTTATATATTAGATGGTTTGGGGGAGGGTTTGCCTCTCTTCACATTTCTTACATTTCCTGAATGCAGTGGGAGCAGGTGGGGGCTTAGAGGGCTAAGAATCTTTTGCATTTTGTTATAGATGATACATTTTTAATCCCTGAATCACTTTTTCCTTTACACAGTACCCACAGCTGTTTACAGGGATTCTGTCTCCTTGGAAAGGGTTATTGCTGTATGGGCCACCAGGTATGAAAAGCTTTGTGCCATATCTACTTGTTTGTCACTGCTTCTGGTTTTGTCCCACAGATAAATCATTAATGATAATTAGATCAAACGTGTTGATAAAGGTAATGGTTTTAAACAAAAAGAGCAGAGACTCAGACTAGGTTTAAGGAAGACATTTTTTTACACTGAGGGAGGTGAAGCACCAGCACAGGGTGCCCAGAGAGGAGGTAGATACCCCATGGCTGGAAACATTCAAGGTCAGGTTAGACAGGGCTCTGAGCAGCCTGATCTGGTTGCAGATGTCATTGCCCATGGCAGGGGACTGGACTAGATGGCCTTCAAGGGTCCCTTCCAACCCAAACCCTTCTGTGATTCCATGAATTTTCTAGTGGTTTTATCTGACTGATAGTAGGATGAGAGGAATTATTCAAACATTTGCATTGTATTTCTTTAGAAACTGAGTTTCTTCAATGCTGTTGTTTGCAGGTACTGGAAAAACTTTACTTGCTAAGGCTGTTGCCACAGAATGCAATACAACATTTTTTAACATATCAGCATCCACCATTGTCAGCAAATGGAGGGGTGATTCAGAAAAACTTGTCAGGGTAAGAATTGTTTTATTCATTATAGTTTAACAAACATCAGGTTCCCACTTAAAGAACTGGAGTTTAACACAGTCAGAGTTCCTCTGGTACTCATAATCTTTCCTATCTTGGGCAAATCATTTGACTGTCCAGCTCTTAACATTGGAATCACATCACTTCTGCAGCAGTCTCACAATGGATTCTTGCCATGGAATTTTAGTTCTGTAATGTGAGAGGAAGAAGGTGTCCTGAAGGCAGCAAAGATTTTTGACTCACTGTATAAGAGACAGGCAAGCAGAGTTAGTAACTAAAGTAGTGTGTGCTTAATGACCCCTTCAAAGCACTTCACATCTGCAAGGGATGGCTCCTAGGCTCCCTACAACCTGTTATTTAGATTCCCAAGTTCCTTCCTATTCTTAGCCTTCTAGAATTTTCTTGTCACTAAGATCTTTCAGCCAAACACAAATGTAATGCTTTAAGGAAGGAAGTTTTGATGGCAAATGTATTTTTTAAAAAATACAAGCAGGATGCATGGTTCAGGTATAGCCTCTTCGCCCTAAGGTGCCCGTCCTGATCCCTACAATGTCCCCTGTTTCAGTGTAAGAAATCCACAAGCTTTGGGCCCTCCTTTACTCTCATCTCTTACACTACACCACAGATAGATGGAAGCTCTTGCAAATTAATAATCCTGACAGATTGCACTCAGCAAACAGCATTACAAGCATTGTTAATCTCTCTAGAAATTTAGGCAGTGTCTGCAATGTAATTATTCTCTGTGTGTGTCTTTTAAAATGGTGTATTTTTCTTCTGGCATTCATGTCCTGTGTCATTGATCCTCCTGACATATGTCTCAGTAGCTTGCTAGAAGTTTCCCTTCTGGCAGGAGTAGGGGCAGGAGGGCCTGGTTTTTCACACCACAATCTAGAAGGAGCTTTGTGAACATGCTGCAGCATCTGCAATGACACTGAATTTGTGGCATTTCACCCTTAGTTTAGATTGTGGATTGGGACAGGTCTAAGAAAAGTACTGTGGGAATTTGTATCCTAAAATGATGTGAGGCCAGTGCAGGCTTTTTCTGAGCTTTATGTGGATTTTGTAGTCATTTGGTGGCATGTCTGCTCACCCTGTTTTCCTCAGTTCTTAGCTGTCTTGGTATGATTTTATATTTTAGATTTGTAATAGAAGTGTAGACTGGTCATGAACCGCTTATGACTCTGGGCAAATAATTTAAACTCTGTGCTTCTTATCCAAAGAGCAGAAAATAATCTATATATCTTTAAATTTTTAAGTGTTTGGATTAAAAGGTGCTAGATTAATACATAATGTGAAGGACATTTATTTAAAAACTTAAGGAACTGTTCACTGAAGAAGGCCCAACAATATGTTCTTGCTGCCTCTCCATGTCTACAGAAACACAGATGAAACTTCTTTCTCCCAAGGGCAGACCCAGATTTTTTGTGTCACCTTAATAATCCATTTTTAACCTTGATTGTTCAAGCAGTGCATGCTTATTTTCACCAGGAAAATACCAAAAAAAACCCCAAACAAACCTGCTTGATTCTTATCAAGAGAATCAGCCCATTTTCTTCCTTTCTGGTTCAGCTGAATTTTAAATTTTATTTTCTCAAATCCTTATTTAAAAAACCACAAATGGACCAAGAACAAAAGACGGATGTTTAATCTCTGGTGACAATTTAGGAGTTCCCAGAATCCTCTGATGGATCATTTTCTTGTATCCCATTAGTCACAGGGTACTCTGATAGGATTTAGCCAGAAAAGATTTACATATAAAGACAGGATTACAAGCCTGTGTTCTTTCTATCTCCTTTACAAACCTTTCAGAATTTGAGAGGATTCAGGGACCCTCAGCCTACCCAGAGCTTTTTCCCAGCAGACAGCCCTTTTTTCCCTAGAAGCTTGGAATGTGGCTGCTGTTACTTATCTTCCATGCCAGTAGTCCTTCATGCTTTTTGTGTGTGTGTGAGTTTATCTTTCACATTTACTCTTCTCTCTGAACAGGTGTTATTTGAGCTTGCCCGGTACCATGCTCCTTCCACAATTTTCTTGGATGAGCTGGAGTCAGTTATGAGTCAAAGAGGCAGCATTCCTGGGTAACTGATGAGATCCCTTCTTATGGCTTTAGGAGAGTATTCCTCCCTCTTTTACTGCATCTTTTCAATAGCTGCGTGTTCATGTGCTGACCAACGTTTAACCACACAGTGTCCCCGTTAGAAACCAGCCTCAGCTAAGCTAAAGCCTCAGGCTGTGCTATAAACTTCACTAGGAGTGTGGCTGGGCCCCTGAAAGTATTGTCTGTATGATTTTATTGACTTGATAATTACTTTGAGTGAGAATAGTAATTTTAATGACTTTTTAGCTACTTTTTCTTTAGTTCTGCTGTCAGCTCTAGAAGCCTTGCAGTCTCTTACTGTCAGAATGCCTGTTGGCTCTAAAAGTACTGCTCCATGGCAGTTGTGTACACTGTGGGGATGAAAGAGTGAGATACAGTGATGGTTTTGTTCACAGTAGGTGAGAGCAGCAGAGAAGCAAGTGAGAAAGTCAGGTTGTGTGCAGATCAGCACGGAGTATGGGTCCAGCAAGGCTGTGAGGAGGAGGGAGGTGTGGGACTACAAGCAGCAGTGCTGTCCATTAAAATAAGGGATATGAAGTAGGAATAAAGGCAGTGGCAGGGAAACAACAGATGACCTGTTTGAAATGGGTAAGAAGCAGCTGGTTTTGTGACACTTTGGACAGGCTTAGGTGCAGCAGGGTAAGAGATGGAAGGTACACAGCAGAACATCACTGTCATTAATGGGACAAATTTTGGTGGCGTTGTCAGGGCTTCTGGATATTATTATTGCCATCCCTTGTGTAGACAGTCTGTACTTAAAAACAGACTGAAAAGGTTAGGGATGGGGGAGAAGCAGGAGGGGTATTGAAATGTCATTATAACAATTAGGAGGCCATTAAGGGGGTTTTTTATGTACTATAAATTATATATGCACAAAGATGTATCAATAGAGTACACCATATCATAGAGATTCAACATGTAATCACTATCAGTTAATAGCTGTAAATCAGGGGCCAATTCTTACCTATATATATATATATACATATATATATATATATATATTAAAAGCTCTCATTAACATCAGTGGATTATATAATTTAATAAGGATTTTTTATGTAACATTATGTAATCATCTTTCCATATCCTTACTAAACGTTGACATAGCATGGAAGTGCAGATGCCTCTGCAGAAGCAAGCCATGACATATGGATTTTAGCCCTTGCCATCCAAGGCCCTGACGTTTTCTCTGCGTTTCATCCAGGAGTTTCCAAGAACTCCACATCTAGGACCAAGAATTCAAACTGTTTTCCTGCAAAGTTGGTTACCTGAATCAGGGCCAGAATTCTGAGCATTTTCAGGTTGCCTTCTTGTTTTTGAGGAAGGATCCTTTCCAGGAGGTCTCTGCCCCATCTTTAAATCCCTTTCAGTACAGCACATTTTTCTGTTTTACTTTTGATTGAATGTTTTGCAAAATGCTGAGCTCAGAAGTAGGGGGCATCCTGGTGTGGCCATTTCAGGTTCGCTCACACCAAAGTGACAGTGGTTGCCCCAGACAGGGGTTAGTTATGGAGTGGCAACTATCACACAAAATTTCCCTGTTATAGATCAACCAGTCAAAGCCTTAGCTGCTTTCCAGTAAACGTCAACATTGTGTGGAGATTAATATGAAGAAAAAAATAAAAATGAGTGTTTCCTTTGGATTCAGTAATAGTAAATTCTCCTGACTTTAAAGCACTGAAAAGAGCCCATTTAAGTAATCATTAGAAAGCTTGATTTTAATGCTTAGATGTTAGCTAATGGAGCTTAATCATGCTTCGAACTGGGGCAAAACTGTGACAAGGGCTCAGTTGCTGTGAATGACACTGTATAAATAAAGATGATTACTTTAATGCACTGAGCAAATAATGTTCCTCTGAATCTTGGTAGTGGTGAACACGAAGGAAGTCGGCGGATGAAAACAGAATTACTGGTGCAGATGGATGGCTTGGCCCGATCTGATGATCTTGTATTTGTTTTAGCAGCTTCCAATCTGCCATGGTAAGAGATCCAGAGAGTACGTTTTGAATACATTTGCATGAGCTTCTAAGCACAGATAAAGATTTTATTTAGACTTTTGCAGGAAAAGCCTTGATATTTGGTTAAAGCGTTTAAAGATTAATTTGAAGCTTTTACTTTTAAACTCTGCAATTCTTGCTATTTGTGCCACATGAGAATAATCCATAATAAAGTCAACATATGCTGGGGCTACCAGCTGCTAATATTTAAAATGGAGTATTTGACTTTACAGGCAAGTTATTTACTATGTTTAAGCTAAGAAGGGTTTCAGCCTGGAACTGTAAGGTGCTTAAAACATCTAGTGCTTAGAAGGATACTCCATAAATAGGAAAGTTGGATTTTACTGGCATCAAATGTGATTTTTAAAAGTTGAGGGACAAAATTCTTCTTCTTTCTTCTTTCAAGTTTCTTTAACATAATTTAGAATCAAAAAATAAAACAGTTTAAGATTGGAACTAGGACACTTTGTCATGTTGGTTCTCAAAAGGTCAGGACAGGTATTGAGAATGAGACAGGCAGGAGAGGATGAGGAAGGGGAGTCACCTTTGTAGCATAATGACTGAGGATGTTCTGGGGAATCCAACAGAGCAGAAAACAGCCAGTTCATGGTCTCCTTCAGTATCCTCCCACTGCCTGAGCCAGCACCTTGGTCTGGCTTGGTTGTTCATGTGAACATCTTCTTTCACACAAAACATTATCAAATGGTTGCAGATGATACATGGGGGAAACAAAGGCTGTTGGTTTAGCACAGATATTTTTAACAGTCTGATTTGTAGCTCATTAGTCATTTCCCAGTGACTGTCTCCATGGGGAATTAAAACACATGGATGATGGGCTTGTTTTCAAAGTTAGTTTTCATAGGTCTAGAATTAGTCTGTGGATCTGTTCTGCCTGCCCAGGGATTCCCCCATCCCTGGGCTACCAATCCATGACATCTTCAGTAGAAGAACATCTTTTCCTGCTGAGAAATCTGCATGCTGAAAGCAGAGATGGGAACCTCAGCAGCAAGGTGAGGGGTGGTCACAGAGGCAGATGCCTGCAAAAAACATGCTAGGCACAAGAAGGTTTTGTTTTTTCCTTCCATACATGCTTACTGGTCTCCCTGAAGTGTACATGAAGCAGAGAAATGCAAGGTGTCTGCTAAGGGCAGATTGACTGAATGGCTCATGTTTTTGCAGTTTCCTAGTCATCACAGAGCTGAGGTCTGTCCTGATACCTGTGTCCCCAGAGGCACATAGATCTCATGGCCCTATTCACTGCTCAGGTTAGAGGTGGTCAACCCAGGAGTCTGAGAAGCCAGCAGCAGTCTTGTTTCCAGGGAACAGCAAACCGTGGCCTGGGAAACATTTGGAGGAGCACAATGACAGGTGTTTGCAGGAATGACCTTGTGTGAACAGCAGCTCAGCAGCATTTCAAGTGGTGATGCTTTAAATGTGGCTGAAAGGCACAGAGTTCATTGACCTGACACTTGCCTAGCTCCTGCAGTGTGACAGCCACTGAGCAGGGCATCCAAAAACAGCTGGGAGCAAGAGAGGGCTCTGCACCCACAAAAGCACAAGCTTCATTCCTGGATTGTTTCTCATGATGAGTGATTATTTTTTTTTTGGCTGAATCTCATGAGGTTTCCATAGGGAGATGTCTTGGAAAAGCCTCTCTGTGTGACTGAAGGGCTCTGGGCTGTAGCTGGCTGTAGAGAGTGCCAGTCTGAATTACCCTGTGTATTCACAGCTCATAAAAACCCCTCAGCTCCTCGTGCATTTTTGTTTTCTGTAACATACAAATGCACCTCTTGGTCACAACACACCACCTGACTGACTCTGTGATGCTGATGTTCCCTCACAAAGTTTGTGGTAATGCTTTATTGCTCTCCTCAGCTGATCCCCTTTCTTGGCAGCCCTGGCTGAAAGGCCAGGGGGTCAGGCAAAGATAATCTAACAGGAGTGAGGTGTTACTGAAGGTAATACATCCAGTCAGTCCCACATGGCCTGTAAACCTGGCCCATTTCAAAACACGTTGGTGCTGAGAAGCCAGAGTCCTTTGGAGATGGAGGGGGATATGTGTCCCCAGGTCTCCATGGATGGGTCTGCCATGAGGGATTTCCTGCATGATGAGCAGAGGGTGTTTTACCCCAACCCACCATCTTTTTGGAACTTCATGGGCAACTTTCACATAACCTAGGTTTGGCATCTAAGGTAGAAGGCAGCAAGATTCCCTTGTCTATGAGACAGCCATAGAATCCCAGGCTGGGTTGGGTTGGAAGGGACCTCAAAGATTACCCAACCTGTCCCACCCTCTGCCATGGGCAAGGACACCCTCCACCAGCCCAGGGTGCCCAAAGCCCCATACAACCTGGCCTTGAACCCCGCCAGGGATCCAGGGGCAGCCCCAGCTTCTCTAGGCACCCTGTGCCAGAGCCTCCCCAGGAAGGATTTCTTCCCAATATCTAATCTAAATCTACCTCGCTTCAGTTTAAAGCCATTGAGTTAACAGCAAAAGAACAGATGCAGCAGTTTGGAGCAGTTGGGAGACCCACAGGGGTCACTGCTGTTTGCCCTACTCATCAACAACTTGAACAATGCAGGAGTTTACCCTCAGCAGGTCTGCAGGTGACACAAAGCTGGGAGGGGTTGTTGATAGACCAGAGGCTCATGCTGCCATTCAGAGGGATCTCGACCTGCTGAGGAGTGAGCGGACAGGACTTCCATGAGAGCTCAAGCACAGCTGATCAAACACTGGTGCCAGGTTGCACAGGGAGGCTGTGGAGTCTCCATCTTTTGAGATGCACAAAACTCAACTGCATGTGGCCCTGAGAAACCTGATTTGAGCAGGGGGGTTGACTAAATGATCTTCAGCCATCAAAGCAGGGGCCTAATCTAGGGACTGTGAGAGCAAGTCAAAGGATTTCTTTCATCTGAAGGAGAGAAAGCCTAAGGGGAGCAGTCTCCTAAACTAGGCATGGAGACACAGCTGCTGCATAAAACCAGGGAGCACATTACCCTTCAGTATCCCTCATTAAAATCAGATAAATTGAAATAAATACCTTAAGAACTTGCTTGAGAATGACACGGTTCTTCCCTGATGTAAAAGCTGGAGTTTCTCTCCAGTCCACCTCCTCCTACAAGCCTGTCTTTCTCTCTGCTTTCATCTGCCTCCCACTATGGCCTGCCCAGAGCTGTCAGGCCCTTTAACCAGGAGAACAACTGTGTGAGCAACATAAAGCTTAAGTAGACATCAGGCTGGATCCTAGCCTGGCTCAACAGTTTGAGTACAAAGCCATTGCTGGCTTTTATAGCTGTAATAATAGCAGAGTCTGTGTGTTGGTTTGGGGGATTTATGCCTTGGACAAGCTCATGAATTTAAATCATTGTAAAATCCCCCCATTTTGTGTTGCAGTATCTACATGGCAGGAACTGAACAGAATTTAATTACGTTCTGGTCACCTAAGAAAATTCTGAAAAATAAATGGCTACTCTGTGAGCATTTAAATTTGAAAGATAATTAATACATTAATAACCCATTCGTCTCTTTATGGTTCATTAGTAATATGCTGTAAGTGTTTGTGCTCTTGTAGCATCATAACTCATTTAGAAAGAGAAGCTGAGCAGCATGTTTCACCTTTCTGTGGTCTCTTAAATTGTCCTGCGTGTCGCTAAGCTCCACATGTGATGCTGCAGCATGGGGGTATTGAGAGGGATCAGATCCCTGTCTTTCTACCCTTGTGCACTGGTTTGAAAGGAAAAATTGGGTATTTGAAACCCACTGAGGATGACTTCAGAGACAGCAACTGGTCTGAAGGTCACGAACAGCACAGTTTCTCACCACCTGAAGCTGATGCTCGGCTGCTGCTGGATATAGGGGTCTTGGAGATGTGTTAATCTAAGTTTGAGGTGCTGCTGCAGCTGCAGAGAGATTCCTGTATGTGTCTTGGCACCACGTGTCTGTTGTTTACACAACAGATAAACTCTTTCTGGAAAGTTCTGAGTGTTCTACGTGTTTGATCTTGGATAACTTTCTAATTCAGCTGAATTCTGCAAAATTGCATCTTCAAAACAAAAATGATGCAGCTTTTTAAAAACAGATCCAGAATCACAAGATTTCTGTTTTGGGGGAGCTGCTCCCACACAAAGCTGGCAGTCTCTGTTGGTATGAGGGTGTCAGCTGAGCCATGGGGAGAGGCTGGCCCTCGCTATTGGAAGTTTCATACCTCAGAGCTTGGGGCTTCCTCAAGATGGGCAGGTTGGATCTTGCCCTCTCTTCAGCAAATCCAACCTCTGGGTGTAACACCCAGCGTGGCTGGCAGAAATGTGCTACTGCAGAGAATACAGTTTTAAGGGCTGGCTGAGTGTGTGCTTGGAAAGGTGTTTTAGGGGGATGGAAAGTCAGCGAAAGCTGTGAGCATCTTACACCATCATCAAGGCTCACAGCCTGGTGGAATTCGGGAGTGCCTGCTTCCAGAGACATCTGTGGCATCTGAAACCACTATAAGATCCTGGGTTGGACCTGGTGATGTCTTGAGGTTCCCCCCAGCTCCTACCATTCTGGTTTTGATCTCAACTATATGTTTACAGATTATTTCTATGTATATCAGGCAAGGTTCAGCCCTCCTGCAAGGCTCCAGACTTCAGCCCCATAGGAATGTTTCATAACAAACCTTCCAAATACCTACAACTACAGTCCAAGGTTGGGGCTTCACAGCACAGCCCCATGTTCTTGTAAACATGTGGCATTAAGCTGGATTTCAAGAGATTTGTTTAACTTGGGTATTTATTGATCCTAAAAAAACCCCAACCCTTAGTACCAAGCTGCTTTTAGATGAATGACAAGAAGCCTAAACAAAGCTCTTTACGCTGTCCTAAGCTGCACTGCAGCTATTGATCTTCCTATTCCTGCTGCCCTGCCTCGCTGCCTGCTGCCCATCAGCAAGGCACTTCCTATTGACAAAGTACTTGTTGAAATGATTCAATATAATTAAATAAAATAAAGGCCTCATTAGTGAAGAAATACCAGTGATCCTTAACCATGCAGTGGATGTTTCCTGATGTGTTAGTGCATTTAATTTGACTCCTGTTGCAGTGCTGCTTTCTTCTCCCTCCCCATCCTCGGGGTGGGTGCAGCTTTGGTGCAGGCTGATGGATTCTTCCCTTCTGTCCAAGCTGAGTCATGTCAGAGATGAGAGCTCATGGCCAGTATGGATTCAGGGAGAGGTGGGCTGTGAAGCCCCATCAGATCTGGGATGATCCTGTAGGGAGTCTTTTCCTTTGCTCTCAGCAGTGCACAGCACGTAGGGTGGAGGAGAGCAAGGAAAGAGAGCAGAGGAGAGCAGTGTGGGGAAGCCTGAAGAGGAGCAGAAGGTGACATGGAGTAAGAACAAGCCCTAATCTTGTGGGGGCTCTGCCCAGGCTGTCTGGGAGGTGGGAAGGGCAAGAAGCTTGCTCACTCATGGTGCCTTGTCCTCTAGAGCACCGCAGTGATGATTGCACCAGGCAAGGGTTAGTTACAGACCAGTCAGCCCGTGGTGCTGTCTCTGGGATCACCTATGGAGTTGTTCAGGTCTCATCATCTCTGCCTACACAGCATCTGTTGCTCTTCTGGAATTGAAAATGGGTGTTTATCTTGTTTATCTCAGTGAAACTTGGAGCGATAGCATAGTGTGATGCCTTGTGATGTCAGCCTGGAGGAGCTCTGAAAAGTTCCCCTCTTTCATAGGTCCTGTACAGCTTTGTGCATCTTCTCATGAGCATTTCTTAATGCTCTCATAGGCTGTTAGTTCAACCAAAACTGAATGTTTTGGTTGGCTCGGTGCTTAATGCCCTTAACCTTGCATTTGATGACGAACAAAACAAATCAGCAAAGCACCTAATCCCTTAAGGTAACAAAAATACTGTTTTCCATTGTAGCCACCAAGCAGGGTGACAGTAACCCTTCTGATAAACAGAACAGCTTCTGTCAGGATTTGCTTACAGAACATGGCCTGGGAGCTCACACAACTGTGATCTGCTGGGGTGCTCCAGGAGCGCTTTGGGGCAGGAGGAGTGGTGGAAAATCAACACTTTAGGCAATTCCTAGGGTATTTGCAGAGACTCTGGCTGTGGTTGCCCTTTCCTAGCAAGGGTGGTTTAAGAGTATCAGTGCAGGCACCTCTAAAACCCTGAGAGCTTTTGCCTTGTTTATGCAGATGATGGTAAAATAACAGCCATGGGGTTGGTCAGCCAGAGAGTCATTATTTGCAGCCAAAGAAAACAATTTTGAGGAGAAGCAGACCTGGAAATACCTTTGGAAGGAGACTGGAGACTAAAATGGTTCTTTCTCCATTCTGGGTGGTACCTGTGCCACAGACCAAAATGTTCAACAGCATCTTAAACAGCCCAAAAACTTCAACAGTACTATCAATACACCCACAGCCACTTGATAGAAAACTCTGGTGTTTACTTCTGATTCCTTGATAAGCAGGACTGGGGTGGATCTGAGTGAATTCCTGCTGTCCAGTGGATCCCTATGGATCTGATTTTCTCATCTTTGCTTTCATTGCCCTTGGCTCAGCACACGTGGAACCAGCTCTCCCAAACCCACTGGTCCTTTCTGGGGACAGGGACGCTTCAGTTCCCACTGAGCTGAGAGCCAGCTCTGCCTCCCTGGGAGGCTGTCCTACCTTTCAATGGCTAGGTTCTAGAGGAGAAGGGAGCTGCAAGCAGCAGCCAGAAGCTGCCCCCAGGCCCCACAGAGCAAACACCAGCCGGCTCAAGCCCGGAGTCATTGCTGACCAAGGCCGAGCCCGTCAGTGCCGGTCACAGCGCCTCTGGGAATCCCCCTGAGGAGAAACAACCCCAAGCAGCCGCTTTGTGCCCCAGAGAAGGGAGTGAGAAGGGGTGAGAGACTGTGCAGGCACCAAGGGCAGGGAAGGGGGAGGACATGCCCCAGGTGCCAGAGAGAAAGATGCCCCTGAGCCCCTGGAGAAACCCATGGTGGAGCGGGTGTGTCCCCACAGCCCATGGAAAAGGCCCAGACCCCACCTGCAGCCTGTGGAGAGGCCCCATGCTGGAGCAGGTTTGCTGGGGGGTAGGGGTAGGAGGGGGCCTATAACCCTGTGGGGCACCAGGCTGGAGCAGTCTGGGCCTGAGAGACTGGGAGACATTCTGTGATTTATGACTGCACCCATAGCAGTGACCCACGCTGGGGCAGCTGGGGAAGAGCTGAAGCCCTGTGTGTAAAGGCTCCCGTTGGAGAAGTTGGTGGAGGACTGTCTGGTATGGGTGGGACCCCATGGTGCAGCAGGGGAAGGGGGTGAGGAATGCTCCCCCCCCAGCTAAGAAGGAACACAACTCATGAGGAACTGACTGAAACCCCCATTCCTCCAGTCCCTGCCCCTCCCCGTGCCAGAAGGGAGAAGGGAGTGAAATCATGGGTGAAGTTTGACTGGGGGTGCAGGCCAGGGCCATCAATTAGAAAGTTTCCTTTCCTTTATTCCATGCTGAGTCTGTTCTGCCCATGACACTGATTGTGGAATGATCTCTCCCTGTCCTTATCTCCACTCCTGAGCCTCTCAATATGTATTTTCTCCTCTGTCCAGCTGAAAAGGGGAGTGATAGAGTGACTTTGGTGGGTGTCTGGCCTCCAGCCGGGGTCGAAGCACCACAGAGGCACTGGAGATGTAGAAGTGATTAAATACATTGTGGCAGTTGTTTCCTCTTGAACATTGATCTCTGGAGGTGCCTTCCAACCCCTACAATTCTATGATTCTGTGATTGTCGGGGTGACAATCATAGGTACTTCCAGACGGTAGGTAGGGGATGAACTGGAGTAGGAATTTGTGTCAGTTGTGTTACCATTAGATGCGAACAACTGAAAAGCACTTGGGGAAAAACCTAGATGAAAATGAGCTGTTTGGGTGTGTGCCTGTGGGGATCTGGTGTGCTGGGGCTCCTGACACTTCAGAGGATTGGTGGCAGAGGCAAGAAGGACTATTTCTGGATGGTGATGAAACTCATTGAGAAAGGAACAGGATGAAATTCTTTGAGAAAGGAACAGAAAGAATTGTACAGTTTCCTTTCAGGTTTCCTTTGTGCATCACAAGCCAAGTAAAAATCAAGTCTTTTCTAGACTTCTTTACTTTCTATGTGTGCCAGTGTTGATTTTGACAGCATCGTGGTTATTTTGGCTCACTGACAGGTTTATCAAGCCTGCCCATCTTTCACACGGTCCTTTCCTAAGGGTATTTTCCTTTGTGGCTGTCCAGTTTGTCATCTGCACTGCAGGAGCAGTTTTAGATCAACATCTTGTTCAGCCATAAACATGGACCCTTGCACCCAAGACCTTCAGTCTGCGTTTGGTTGGGGATTTTTTTTACCTACTAATCATCCCTTAAAAGGAGCAATTAATTAGTCCAGACAGTGCCCCAGACAATTTGTAATGTCTCCTTAACAGCAATGGAGAAAGGGAGAGTTGTTACTGATGTGACACGTTGCAGTTGAGTACCAGAGCCAGGGAAGACAGTAACTATCTTCTGATTGTGAAACCTCATTTCTACATGTCAGAGTATTGATAACATACTGGAGAGGAATACACTGGGTAATTTGGGTTTTTCAGTCAGGTTGACAGAGTTACAGGTGGGGGCTGGAAAATGTCAGTTCCCTGCAGCAAGGAGCTGGCTGCCAAAGCCGTGTCGGCACCACGGGATGTGCCCAGACAATCGCTCTTCTTTGCTTGCAGGGAGCTGGACTCTGCCATGCTGCGCCGGCTGGAGAAGAGGATTTTGGTCAAACTCCCTAATAAAGAGGCACGGCAGGCCATGATCCAGCACTGGCTGCCCCCTCTGAGCAACAGCGGAGGAGTGGAGCTGAGAACGGACCTGGACTACAGTTTGCTGAGCCAGGTGAGACAGCGCTGCAGCAGCGACAATGCCCGCCCCGTGCTGGAGCTCTGTCAGGCCTGGGAAATGCTAAGCAGCAGTGACATAACATCACTCACAGGCACAGGGTACACTGAGGTCCAAAGGCTTGGGACAGCACCTCTGTGTGCTGCAGTTGGGACACACAGAGCTGGGGGAGAGACCTCACCTCAGTGGGAGGCTCCTGCCCAAGGGACACCAGCCAGACATGAGGCTGAGCGTTTCACAGGCACAGACCTGGCCCTGGAAATCACCCAGCCCCACGTGCGAAAACGGTGTATTCTGATCTCCTCTGTTGGGCCAACTTTACAGCCTTAAATACAGAGAGACTTCCAGCAGCAGCGTGGTTTATCACTCTTCTCACCAGGCTGGGAGCACTTCCAATTCATCAGGGTAACAAACATTTAATTGTGTGGGGAAGGTTTGTCACAGCAACACTGCTGTGGAAGAAAGGAGCATGCAGGCACCAAGAGATGCACAACATCTCAGGCTCTCTTCATGTAGCACTTTGTCACACCTTAAATTATCTGAAAATACCTTACAGCTTACTCAGTTGGCCCTTCAGAGAGACAATACCACTCAGATTTTGTTTCATGCATGTCAGTACAGACATACAGTTATTAAGAGGAAAGCCATGCACAGACAAAGGTGGGGTTTATTTCCCTATGGGAAATTGCTCCTTAGAAAGAAAATTCATGGTGTTTTCCTTGATCCTACAAAGTACTGTGGGGATTCAGAACGAGAACCAGCAGTGGGGCAGGGTATACACAAAAATATCTACGTGTGTGTGCCTATAAACACACAAAAGCCTTTTATATAAATTGATATAAAACAGATTTGCTTGTGCATGCCATCCCTGTCCTGTTTGCAAGCTGTGTCGTTCTGCTCCTGTCGCAGGAAACAGAGGGGTACTCCGGCTCAGACATTAAACTCGTGTGCAAGGAAGCAGCTATGAGACCCGTGAGGAAAATTTTCGATGCTCTAGAAAATCATCAGCCAGGTACTGCAGCTCCGGGCAGAGAACCGCCCCTGGGAGATGCTGACCTACCGCCGTTAACTGTAGATAAATCACGTTAAACCCAGCAGGTGGAGCTCTGTCATCTGCTTAGAGAAGTTTTAAACGGTGTTTCTAAAACACGTGCCTAAGCTTCCTGAAAACTCGGGCTTATTTTAAAGCTGTCGGTTCCTGTGCTCCAGTGGGCAAACACTGGCTTTTCTTTTATTTTTCTAGGTTCTTTTGTTTTTGCACTAGGCAGGGACACAGCAGAATGTCTTTTTGGTAATTACAAAGGTATTTCATCGTTTTCCTCTCTTTAGGGAACAGTAAGTTACCCGTGATCCGATTAGACACCATCACCACTGTGGATTTCCTGGATGTGATTGCCCACACCAAGCCCTCAGCAAAGAGCCTAAGCGAGAAGTACACAGCCTGGCAGAGAGAGTTTGAGTCAGTTTGAGAAGAAAAAAACTCCAAAAGACTGCAAACTGCCAAGGCTTATGCTATGCAAACTGGCATCGCCTTGCCTCCAGAGGACTGAGAGGTGGTAGGGAAGGAAGCGGAGTTACTTCCAGGGAAGAGGCTGTAGTGACAAAATAGAATAATCTTAACTTTCAGAATTTTTTATTGGCTGTTTTCAGTGGCCATTCACAAAAACATCCTTCATGGAAATGATGTGATGGTGGTTGCTATGTGATGCAGACTCTAGCCTTAATCCTACAAATGAAGATTTAGAAGGTTGTTTGCTTCTCAGTCTTTATTCATGACGCTTGTTTACAGCTTTGGAGCAGAACTGGAGCAAGGAAGCTTGTTAAGAACAGTCAGATGATGATGATGATGATGAGCATAATTCTCCCTTTCCCAGCCTCACTAAAGCATCAGCAGAGCTTTACCAACAAAGACCTGCACCCCTTTTAATGAAACCCAAGGGACTGCTCCCAGTGAAACTCCAGCCCTTAGCAGCACCTTGTCACGCAGTTTTGTCACCCTTCTCAGGTGAGATCCAAGCCCTCATCTACCAAATCTGTCACTTCCCAGTTGGATCGGGGTATTTCCAAGATGGAAAAGGCAAGGGATTAGAGGAATTAGGAGACACTGTAGAAAATCTACAGATTTAGGCTAATCCAACTAGAAACTGGATTAGCAGTCACCCGTTGGTTTGCAACCAGCCATAAAATGTGAGTCTTTGCAGCAGAGGTAAATACTGGCCAAGGCACAGACTTCTTGGGTTACAAACAGGTCAAGTCACCAGCCAGGACTGCGACGTGTCCGTTATTCTTCTAACCAGAAATTCTACTCACTCTTTTTTTCATTACTGCCCCTCTCTTCCCCTCCCTCTCCCCTGGTAAGACCATGATCCTCCTTGCAGCTGTCCAGTGTTTTTCCTTGTGTGCAGCTGCTTTTGGAAGTACCACGGCCTCACAGCACACTCCAGGAAAAAGAAAGTCTCTTTTTTTGTGTGTTCCAACATCACGTAGTCTGAAATGCCTTCTTCACAGGTTTTTACTTGACAGATCCCTCACCTCCTGAACCTGACTGTGGCCAAAGACCTCCCTGATGTACCCCAGGCAGGTTCAGAATCGCTGGCACAAACGCCAGATGTGTGAATTAATTCAAAACCCTGGGGTGTGATTTGTAAGGGCAAAAAAGTAACGTCCAAAGACAGCTGCTGCTCTTCGGGCCAGGTTATTGTTTCTCTTACTTCTACTGCAACGTCCACCCCATGGATGATTAAACAGAGATGAAACCTGGATGTGGGTAACCACCCACCAACAGAGACAGTTCCTCACAGAAGGAGAGTTTCCCACTCACTCATCACACTGATTTTCCTTAACAAGAACGAGGACGGCTCATTAACACAAAACTATGTTTTCAATAAGGTTAATACTCCAGCAATGTATAATTACAATCTAATAATTTAACACTCAAGAGCACTGTAAAACAACTGTAAAGGACTTTGATTATCACAGCTTGCAAATGGACCAGAAAAGCTATTTACCATCATTACAAAGTCGGTTCATATTGGGGGATTTAGTGCATAGGAAAATCACCGTGTACCACAGAATTAAATTTCATTTTACAGCTCTGCTAACCAACTGTGTAAAAACTGCAATCTGTCCCCGTGGCTTGTGAAGGATTTCTCCCTGTAACGTTAAAAAGGAACAAAAAAACCCCAACCCCAACCATAGTGAAATTCTGCAACTGTAGCATTAATAGGACCCCGCTGAGGTCTAATTTCAAAAATTCACCATCTCTAAGGCATTTAGCACCAGATTTTTGTTTCTGTACCATTCTTTTTAATAACAGCATCTAATTAAAACATCTGTAAAATGCTGACAGTTTTAATTTTACGTAGAATTTGAGAAACAAAACCCAGGATCTGTTCTAATGAGAGGAAAGATATCAAGACTAGTTGTTATTAAACAATGGTGGTATTTTAAAAGCCACTTCTAAGTGTGCCTAATGTCTACCTTTAGATTAGAGAAGAGACATCCCCAGAGAATCACCACAGGCTCAGTTAAATCTTTGAGGTGATTCACTTATTTCCAGGTGTGTGGAGGTCAATTTAGCTTATTCAGCAGAGGAACGTGACACCTTTCAGGCAGCGCTTTTACATCAGTTATGCTCTGAAAACAAACAGAACTCTGCCCACTGCCTTTGGTAGAGCAGCTGTGTTGGTTGGAGCCTTTCTGTCTCACCTGCTGGGTACCCATGGACTGCGCCGGGGCGCACACCGATCCTCTGCCCTGTCAAAGCTCGAGTGGCAGGAGCTCACAGCTAGGTTTCTGATGCAAGGCATGCATTGTGACCTTAATTTCTGAAGCTAGTGTAAAAGAAGTTACGTGAAATTGATGTTTCTTCAAACTAACTATTCCCTGTCTCATAGCAGATGCTGTAGGATATGTTCCACTGCCTCTGGGAAACTCTCACAGGTTAAGTAAGGAGCCGGGTTGATTTTGTCTTCATCTGCTGGTCGGTATTTACCTGTAACAGATTAGCAAAAAGATACCCAAATGAGCTTGGTAAGTGAATCTTGGTTTTCCTCCTGGAAATTACAGCCTCCTCAGATTAGCAATAGCCAGGCACAGCAGGAGGAATGCCCATCTCAGGCTCTCCTGCAACAAACACTTCTCTAAACAAACTTTACCCAGGATTCCTCCAGAGGCAGCTCCAGCTCAAAATTTGAGCTGCTGATGCGATGGTTTCACTTGCTGTTCTTTCACTGACTATTCAGATATTCATGCTGTAGGTTCTTGAAATAATAATGCTATCACCTTCCTTCCCTTCTGGTTTTAGTATGATTGTTCGCTTTCATTCTCAATGTAATGGGCTGTGTGGCATAGCAGCTGCCACCTCAGGAAGACCTCACCCAGCCCGTGCTGCCACTGATAACACTCATCAGTCCCTTCAGGTTCTGCTTTTGCCTGATGCAGAATTTCTTCTATTATTTCCAGTGTGATTATTAAGGAGTTCCTGAATGATCAGAAGTGACACTGAGACAAGTGGTTTTGGCAGTCTCAAAATGACACAGCACCAGTTCTCTCTGTTCTTTGATTAGTGCTAAGGATTTTAAGACTCAAAGTAAAAATTCAAACCCACATGATCAACAACCCCCATGCATTACTTCATATCATTCTGCTGTCAGTGCAGGGTCTGTGCTCTAGTGCTGCTGCTGAAACATTAAATGTAACAGCCTATCCTGACTTAACTGCAAACTACTGCTTACCAGGCTGCTGTGCTGCAGCTGGGGAAGTTTATCTGCTGAATTCACCCCAAAATGAATGGGGCGATGGACCCCGGGTCTCCCAGCAGCCAAAGAACCGTGAGAGAAACAACCCAGAGGGATGCTGGGTCTCTACAGAGCAGCAGGGCCAGACTGTGGGCTCAGAGGGCAGGGTCGCTGAAGGCACCGCTGCCTCACGGAACGACTGACCCGCCGAGTACTTACCCGTCCTGACCAAAATCCCACGCATGCCCGCATCCTGGGCACCACCGACATCATCCCTGCAGTCCTGGGACAGAACAGGAGATCAGATCAGCTGGTTAGTGGTCACAGGCACAACACCAAGTGTTTTTCATTCGTCTCAAATTCAGTTACAGGCTGACTCTGCACATCGCTAACCAGCCGCTTAAAAGCGACTGCAGCGAGTCAAATCCTGCAGTGACCAAACTGCCAGGGAAATACTGCCACTGCGTGCTTTCTGCCTGACCAACAGTGAGGCTGTTAGAGAGGACCTCAGAGACAGAGCAAAGCACTTCTGTCAACAGACTGCAGGGGACGGGCAGGGCTTCCCCAGAACCCCTGAAAGTAAGAGAACCACGTGGGCTACACATCAAATCCTGCCAGTTTTGACGGTTCAGTCTTCCCCCTCGTTTAACCACAGAGCACTTTCAGAAAGACCCATCTGTGGATTTGGGAGGCATGACAGGCAAGTGGAGATGAGCCCTGGGTTAACGGGCAGGTGAGGCGGTAGGCGGCCGGCGCGTACATCACCGATCATGACGGCCTCTTCTGGGGCACAGCCCGTTCCCCGCAGCGCCTCCAAGAAGAAGGTTTTCTCTGGCTTCCCCACCACTGTGGCTGTGGTGTCCGTTGCGTATTCCAGCCCAGTTACAAAGGGTCCAGGTCCCAGGGACAAGCCATCTTTTTCTTGAAATACCTGGCTTTATGTATAGCTATGAGAGGAGCGCCATCCAAAATCAACCTAATGAATTAACAGAGAGGAAAGCACAAAAATGATATTACAGGAATTACATTTACTGCTGAAGGCCTCAGCTGGCTAAGTTTAAGCTGATGACAAAACTCTCACTGCCTTTCACCATGCCCCAAATGATAATGCAACCTGGCGTTCATTTGGAGAGTTAAATGAGGTTCCATCCTTCCTTCTCCCCAGGATCAGGCAGTAAAACAAATGCCCCAAACAAAGAATTTATTACCTTGAGAGTTTTATCAGGTATTTTTAACAGAATTTTAACACATAGCTGTTTTTAAATTCAGCCTGTATCTCTAAAGCAATTATGTCCACTACTCTAAGCAACCTCATGTTTCACTACAGCAAACATCCCGATACCAGACCCATCTGATCTCCCCAGGCAAACGTACGAGTCAGTGACCACAAGTGGTGGCTGCAAGTAGCATTTTGATGGCCACAGACTTCATCTTCTTAATCTCTGATGAGACAGTCGTCCTTTCAGGCTGCTGCATCTGCAGCTGAGCAGTTTTTAGGGCTGTTGGTATCACCTCTAACAGCCACACTTGCACCCAGCTGTGTGTATCCTTCAGAGATGGGTATTCAGGGGAATCCTGGGTGGAAGGTGAATCATTTAACCTTAACTTTGTGTTTTAACCTTGGAGGAATTACAATAACATGCCACAAAAAGGCACAAAGATGTCAGGAACATTCATATCCCACTGGATCCCTCGTGTGACAGCCCTATTATTACGTGCACCCTTTGGAAACAGAAGTTGGGTTTGGGACTGGGAACCAAACACTTCACGGGGAGGACAGTTCACGCAGCAAGAGCAGATTCACAGCACTTGTGAGTGCAGCAGGAGGGTCAGAGAGTAAGGGCCACAATGCACAGGTATGGCAGCGCTGCAGGAGGGCACAGCACTCAGAAGCCTCAGGAAGTGAGTGCAGCAGTGGTTTGAGACTGGGAACTGCGCCCTGCCCAAAACTTGAGTTCTCCGCCCCTTCCCTGGTCCCATTTCTGCCAACACAGCAGTGCACACCCTCCTCAGGGTAACACACACACCATCTCTGCCTGCCAGCTCACCCACCTGTTAAAAACCTGCACAGAACTCAGGATTATCTGGAGAAGGTGGAACAACATATGGGAACAAGCAATTAAAAAACTGCTGTTGCTTCAGCAATCTCAGTTGTGTCTCATTAACCTCACAACCCTGTCACCCCGGCCAGGGTGACTGCTTCATGTCTGCTTGAGGGCTCCCCTCTAGAACTCACCTTGTAAAACCCTCCTGGCAGGGAGTGTGTCTTATTAGTGCAGACAGTGCCTGAAGAGCAGGCCCTGCCAGCAAAGCAGTAAGTGAAGAGGAGCTGGCCAGGGCTAGCTTTCATAAAACCCGGACTTGGATTCTTCCACTACCTGCCTGTAGTTGTTCCTTACAGCAGACACAGTGGGTACCTGTCCCTGCAGCAGCTCCTGTGCTAGAGGAATCCTCTGGGTACCACCGAGCACAGCAGCATTATTGCAGTCCTCTTCCTCTCCAGCCTGTTTTGGTGCAACAAAAGCCCTCCAGACAGTGCCTGTGAACTCCAGGTAATGTCTGCCAAGCACCTCCTGATCAGTTTTACAGCACCTTCTTCAGGCACTGCAAGCAACTCCAGTCTTTATCACAACAGGTAGGAATGCGAGTAGGGGACAGAAGGGAAGCATGCTATCTTTAGGGCAGAAAGGATTTATTTGCCTCTGAACCCTGCCTGATTCAAAATAAAAACCTTTAATAAAACAAACAAACAAATTCTTGCTCCTCCACTGCCTTTCCACTGTGGCTTTGCTCCAAGAGGCTGCCCCAGGTGAGCTGTATGATCCTTGGAGGATGCCTGCTTCCCACGTGCTCGCAGAGAAGCCTGGGTACTCCGAGCAACACGTAACCAGTAACGTTTCATCTCACTTAACTCTCATGAAGCCATTCTATGGAATCACTGCATTCCAAAGGCAGCTCAACATGAAGAGAGCTGGCATGCGTGTCTGTGAGCAGCCAGATACACTCACGATGGGAGGATGCCTCTAGGACACAGAAGAATTTAATTTGACAGCAGCAGCAGCAGCACAACCACTTACATTCAGCAGGAACTCATCTGAGAGATTTCTTCTAAACGTGGCATCAAAATCCCCCTCACACAGAAAGAGAAATTTAGTCTCAGCCACTTCAAGTGGTGCCTAGAGAACGGCCCGACTCGGTGTCTCGTTTCGGGACTCGCGCTGGGTTAGATTTACCTAGCCTGATGTTGGGTATCAACTGAGCAGTTGCCTACCAGGTAATTAGTCAGCCTGAGCTCTTCACAGTCAGAGGAAAAAGCACTTCTAGGGCACAGTTCAACTGTCCTATTTTAAGCACTACTAGGGGAAAAATGAATGCTGCCTTACAAGCGCCTCCTCTCTCCCCAGGAGCCCAGGCCACCAGCTCAGATGCAGGCATCAGCACTGCAGATATCTGCATTCCATCAGAGTAACCTTAAAAGTTTTGCTGTGAGCAATGCAAAACCCAAGTGACTGAATTATCTGAGCAGTGAAAGACAAGGAATACAGACGTGAGAAGAAGAGAACGTGGCCAATTGTTAGCGTTTACACTAGACCAAACACAACTGACACCAGCAGAACAGTTTACACTCAAACAGAGGACCAGGGGAAGAACCCAGGAGAGTCAGTGAGACGTTACGGATCAGACGCAGCCCATCACAGGGCCTCTGCTCAGCCTAAACACGAGACCAGAAAACACCAGGCAAATCTAGGACAGCTTCTCAGAGGGTGACAGACAAGCCAGCTGATGGCTGGGAAGGGCAAGGTGAGCTGAAGGACTCAGCCTCGCTCAACACTCAGCCCCACCACCCAGACGGGACTGGATACAGGATGCTCGGGGAGCACGCGCTCAGTGCTACACCCCTGTGCCTGCAGGGCCACAGGACGGCAGGGGCTGGCAGGGACCTCTGGAGATCCTCCAACCCCCTCTACAGCAGGGTGACCTCGAGCAGGCTGCCCAGAATCACATCCAGGCAGGCTTTGAATCTCCCCAGAAAAGGAGACTCCATAACCTCTCTGGGCAGCCTGTCCCAGTGCTCTGTCACCCTCAAGAGTGACAGATGGACCTTCCCGTGTTCCAGTTTGTGCACGCTGTCCCTTGTCCTGTCACTGGGCACCACTGAGAAGAGCCTGGCCCCTTCACTAAACAATCCATCCTTTACATATTTATAGACACTGATGAGGTCACTCCTCAGTCTCCTCCAGGCTGCACAGCCCCAGCTCCCTCAGCCTTTCCTCTTAAGCTCAAGACACGCTCTGGCCCCCTCACTCTCTCCAGTAGCTCCCTGTCTTTCCTGCCCCGGGGTGCCCAAAACTGGACACAGCACTCCAGGTGTGGCCTCACCAGGGCAGAGTAGAGGGGGAGGAGAACCTCCCTCAACCTGCTGGCCACACTCTTCTTAATGCACCCCAGGATGCCACCGGCCTTCTTGGGTGCAGGGCAGAGGGAATATGCTTATTGATGATGCCCAGAATGAGCTGTTCCAATACCTTTCCAAACTGGCTGGCTATGACTTTCCTCCTTGCCCTTTTTGAAGGCCAGAGTGACACTGGCTTTCCTCCCATCCTCAGGCACCTCTCCTGTTCTCTGTGACCTTTCAGAGATGATTGGGAGCAGCCCTGCAGTAACATCTGCCAGCTCCCTGAGCACCTCTGGGTGCATCCCATCAGGGCCCGTGGATCTGTGGGTGTCAAGGTTGCGTAGGTGTTCTGTAGCCTGATACTCCTTGACCAAGGGAAGGTCTTGAGGGCCATGAAGTTAATCAGAGGGCTGGAGCACCTCTCCTGTGAGGACAGGCTGAAAGAGTTGGGGTTGTTCAGCCTGGAGAATAGAAGGCTCAGTAGAGACCTTAGAGCACCTTTCAGTACCAGAAGAGGCTACAGGAAAGATGGACAGGTACTGGTGACAAGGCCAGGGAGGGACAGGACCAGGGGTAATGGGTTCAAACGGAAAGAGGGGAGATTTAGATTAGATACTAGGAAGAAATCCTTCCCTGTGAGGGTGCTGAGGCCCTGGCACAGGGTGCCCAGAGAAGTTGGGGCTGCCCCTGGCTCCCTGGCAGGGTTCAAGGCCGGGCTGGATGGGGCTTTTACCACCTTGGGCTGGTGGGGGTTGTCTCTGCCCATGGCAGGGGATATTTGGACTAGATAATCTGTGAGGTCCCTTCTAACCCAAACCACCCTATGATGCTAGGATTCCTTCCACAAGACTCCCTCTCCTGCCTCCTGGCTCAGTGACTCCTGAGGGCTGGCCCTGGCAGTACAGACTGAAGCAAAGGTGGCACGCAGTAACTCCACTGCCTCTGCACCCTCCATCCCCAGGGCACCCACCTCATTCAGCAGGGGCCCACGCTTTCCCCAGACTTCCTTTTGCTGCTGACACACCTGAAGGAGCCTTTCTTGCTGTCCTTGACATGCCCTGCCAGATTTAATCCCAGGTGGGCCTTAGCCTTCCTTGTGGCATTCCCTCAGTCTCTCACTACATCCCTATATTCCTCACAAGTGGCTGGTCCCTTCTGCACATCCAGGAAGCTTCCTTCTTCCCTCTGAGATTTTCCAGGAGCTCCCTGCTCATCCATGCAGGTCTCCATCCCCCTTTGCTCAGTCTCCTGCCTTCCAGAACGCACCAATCCTGAGGTAGGAGGAAGTGGTGCCTGAACACTGACCAGCTCTCTTGGGCCCCCTTCCCTTCCTAACCCATGGGATTCTCCCCATCAGGCCTTTGAAGAGGCCACAGATGGCTCTCCTCAAGGCCAGGGTTGTGATCCTACTTACTGCCCTGCTCCTTCCACACAGGATCCTGAACTCCACCACCTCATGGTCACTGCAGCCAAGGCTGCCCCCAACCTTCACATCCCCAACCAATCCTTCTTTGTTTGTGTCGTGGTTTCCCCCCGGCTGTGGGCCGAGATCCACGCAGCTGCCTGCTCCTTAAAGTAAAAGAGCAGGGCAAGAGGGAAAAAGGGGGAAACAAGGGAAGGGAAAAGGAAGGGGCAAATAACTCCAAAACCAAGAAACTAAGAGGCCCGTGGGTTGGGATAAGGAGAGTTTACTAAGAGAACAGAAAGATCAAATATCCCAATGCTAACAGGACTTTAGAGCAAAAGAATATGAAACTCTTGATCCCCAATGCAGTTTCTCCCCGAACCACACAACTCAGGCCGGACCACCCAGAGCTGTCCCGGAACCCGACCGTCCCCCCAAGCAGCACGAGTCCCGCCACCGCCCCTCTTCTTCCTCCCCTCAGCCCCCCGTTATCCTGGGCAGGACGTCATTGGCATGGAATACTCTCTTTGGCCCATCTGGGTCACCTGTCCTGGCTTCGCCCCTCCTTTCTCATGAATGGAGAAATACGAAGAAGCTGAGAAAGTCCTTGACTGTCTGACTGCAACTAAGAACATCAGGGTGTTCTCAGCACTGCTTTCATTGTAACTCCCAAACACAGCATCCCATCAGCTGCTACAAATGAAGTTAACTCTATCCTGACTGAAACCAGGACAGTTTGTCAGCACGAGGTCCAGCAGCACCCCTCTCCTCACGGGCTCTTCCACCACCACCTGTGTCACCGAGTTTTCACCGATGCTCTGCAGGAACCCCCTGGGCTGTGTGTGCCTGCCCGTGCTGCCTTTCCAGCACTGGAGTACACCATGGGTTAAGTTCATGCAATGGTGAAATTAAAGTCCACTTATGAGTGCACCACAGAATTCTAAAACCAATGGCACTGGCAGCACCCATCAGTGAGGCTGCCAGAAAATCCCTCCAGGTCAATACACGTTCTTGTGACACAGAACTGGCAGGCAGGTAAGGAGAGCAGTGGCTTCTTACTGCACAGAACCTCTGTAAGATACTGGTGAGCAGTAACTCAGATTTAGCAGTTACAAAGACAGATTAAGATGTTTAACATCTTTTTTTTTTTTTCCAAATTGCAATGTGAAAAATTGTGTGGTAGCCACCATCCAGTGAGCAAAGAGTGAAAAGGACTCATCACAGGCATCACAGCACTGCAGGGAGTTAACCAGTGTTACCAGGTGCCCCCTTGAGCTTTGAGACAGCACCAAAAGCTGGTGACCCGCTGCTGGCAGGGGTTAGTGCTACTGCAGCTGGGATGGGCCATGCAGGCAGGTCCTCCTCCTGTGTTACACGGCCACAATGATCACAGGGAGCTCCCAATGAAAAGAAACTGAGGCCCAGCAGGCTCTGCTGGGGCTCAGGGTAAGGGACAAGCTCACACCACCCTTCTCTGTGCATGTCACAACAGAGAAAAGGCACAACACCAGAGCTAAGAGCCACAACAGGCTCACATTCAAGCCTCTTCATGCTAAATTTTTTATGTTTCTTTCAATCTAAAATAAAGAGTGCTGTTCTGAACTAGCACTAGAGAGAAGTACACATGGCTAGGCACCTGTGCACACATTACAGCAGCTTGGCTCCTGGACAGTCACAAATTTTATCTCATTTAACGTTTCATCCACAGATAAAACAAAAAGCTTTAGAGCTAAGACAGCCTGGATCAGATTCATAGTTCATCTAACACAGCATACTGTGCTGGCCACCTCTGAACACAAGATGCTTCAGAAGAAATTGCTAGAAATCCTGCACAAGGTAGATAAGCAATAATCTGCCCTAAATACTGGATTTCCTTCCCTATACTAACTGACCTGTGAAAGCTGAAGTTTGAACACAGGAATCGTCTCCCAGATATTTATCCTTGTTTGTCTGTATTTCTTCTTGAAGCACTGCTAAATTTCTCATCTCAGTGACAATGATGACCTTACTTCCATTGTTTATTTACAGCCTGACAGCAGTGAACCATAGAATCACAGACTGCTCTGGGTTGGAAGGGACCCCAAGGATCAGAGAGCTCCAACCCCCTGCCACAGGCAGGGACACCAACCTCCAGGCCTGGAGCTACACAAGGTTGCCCAGGAACCTGGCTTTGAACACCCCCAGGGATGGGGCACCCACCCCCTCTCTGGGCAGCCTGTTCCAGCCCCTCACCACTCTCCCTGCAAAGAACTTCCCCCTAAGATCTCATCTCACCCTTCCCTCCTCCAGCTTCACCCCAGCCCCCTTGTCCTGCCAGGCTCTGCCCTTTGAACAAGCTGATTCCCCTCCTGTTTCTCTGCTCCCTTCAGGGACGGGCAGGCTGCAATGAGGTCCCCCCCGCAGCCTTCTCTTCTCCAGGCTGACCCAGCCCAGCTCCCTCAGCCTCTCTCCGTAGGGGAGCTGCTCCAGCCCTCTGAGCATCTCTGGGGCTCCTCTGACCCCTCTCCAACAGTCCCACATCTTTCTTGTGTTGGGGCCCCAGCTCTGGACACAGGACTCCAGCTGGGGCCTCAGGAGGGCAGAGCAGACAGGGAGGTGATTGATGAAAAGCACAGCCGGACTGCCTGAGGCTCATGGTTAAGACCCCAGATTCACCAGGGTTGGTGTCCCTCTCAGACACAGAGGAAGGCACCATAATCACGCTAATTAACGATGACATTGCTACCACCTTCTTCCCACACAAGGATTTCCCTGCCTCTGTGGGTTTTCAGAGCTCAGCACGAGACAGGCACCAGGAAGGTCTGACTCACCGGAACGCTCGGTTCATCATCTCGTAGTGGAAGTGCTCGGGCGCCAGTCCTACCACCACTGCGTTGGGGTCATCAGTGGCTATCCCTGGAAAAACCAAAACGTGGCTCTGAGCAGACAGCATTTTATTCTTCCTTAGCAGTACAGGGTCAACAAATGCAATTAATCACTTTTCAGAAACAGTCCCCCCCCCAAAAAAAAAAAGATTTTCTGACACAGGCACATCACACAGGCAAGTTTTATGGCTTTCAGAAATTAAAACAGCACCTTTGATGATCTATCCAGACTGCCACCCTTTACAGTGAACACAACTCTGTGTTTAGAAAGCCTTAACAGTGCCAGCAGAACAGTGATTCTCTCACTGCCTCCAAGGAAATGCAGCAGACTGCCCAAACGACTTGTTTGTAACTGAATGACTTTGCGTTACCTGAGAATCTCTTTCTACATAAATTCAACTTTGGAGCCACCCAAAGAACAGCAAGGAAGCTGGTGAAGGTTCTGGAGGACAATTCTTGTGTGGGACAGCTGAGGGAACTGGGGTATTCAGCCTGGAGAAGGCTGAGGGCTCTCTACAGCTACCTCAAAGGAGGGTGTGGTGAAGTGGGGCTTGGTCTCTGCACCCAAGTACCACACAATAGGACAAGAGGAAACAGCCTCAAGTTGTGCCAGGGGAGGTTTAGTTAGACTGGAGAGGAGGAAAACTGTCTTCACTCAGAGTGTTGTCAGTCCCTGCAACACGCAGCCCAGGGAAGCAGTGGGGTCACCATCCTTGGGGGGATTTAAAAGACACATAGATGTGGTGCTTAGGGACATGGTTTAGTGGTAGCCCTGGCAGTGCTGGGTTAGAGGTGATGACTTAGTGAACTTAAAGGTCTTTGCCAACTAAAATGACTCTATGACTCTATAATCTGCTTTGTGAGGCTGTAAAGCAGGAAGAATAGTGAATTTTAACAGGTTTTTCTATTCTCCATTTAGGGTAAAGAGCCTGGCTGGTGTTCTACGTAACAGTCTGGTTATGATGGCAAAGCTGGTACTGCAGCATGTCCTAGAACTTGTTACACTAGATTGATATGGCTCTTCTGAAAGGGTTGTTTTGTTTTGTTTTTTTTTTAAGAGCATGACTTTTTACATGGCAACACCACCTCTGAGTGGAATCAACAATGGATACTAGAGAGTCTTGCAACTGGTTGTTGTCAGCTGCATCCTCGACCTGCTGGAGTTTTTGTTCTGCCTTCACAAAGCCTACCCTCTACACCTTTAGTGGGACAGCTACAGCTCCTGGGTCTCCAGAGAGTGTCATCACAACCTGCCAGCTGGTGCCTCCTGTTGTGCACGGCCTCTGGTTAGCTCAGACAGCAAAACACTACATTCAGAGTTGCCATGTGGATTTGTGACACCACCCAAAAGCATCTGGGTCCTTTAACCATGAATGGATTGCATTCATCCATCTGTGGCCAACTTTATAGAGATATTAGCCAAGAACAGCACAAGAGCAGCAGTTAACATGAATATAAAGCATTCTCCATTGTACTTAAATGTTTCAAAAGCAGCACTTTGGAACTGTGAGCCAAACTGCTGGCAGCAAAAAGAAACAGAACAATCCACGCCAGATCCAAGCAGCATGGAAAACGCCACCAATGGACTCCTGCTGACACCTCTATCTTCACCATCTTTTACAAAAATTAGCATCAGCTACTGTAAAACTGATGAAAAGATCCCAAATACATGGGGATTAGACTGATGGAGCCACCTTCAGTGAAACAGCTGCTCTCTCTGCTGTTTCTGACCCAAGAAAGTCTTCCTGAGAACACAAACACAGAGCATTGCTGGGGTCTTATTTCTCTGGATACGAAATGAGGTGTAACAGATTGCCAGGTTTCATTGCTCTCAGAGCCCACAGAGGCTCTTCTCCTCAACACTTACCCATCAGAAGTTAACTGACTAGACTACAGCACTAGAATTTAACAGGAAAAGTCTAGCTTCAAGCAAGATTAGAACCTGCTTCAATTACACAGCTGTAAGGATGTCTGTCCATAAGACACGGGGCAGGGAGCAGTGGAAAGCCACCCACATTTTCCTGCCTTGACTTTAAATGACTTTAAATTACTTTAAATATACAATACAGCCTTTTGATCATGTTAAAAATGTGGGTGTGTCCACTACTCTTAAAACAATATGGTTAAGTCAAGGACTAACAGTCCTAGCTTCAGGCTAGACGTGTCCAAGCCAGACATGTCCAAGCTGGAATATATCACCTTCTACTCCCCATCATGTTGTGGGAAGAAAATGGGAACATGTGAAAGCAAAGCAAGTTTTGAGCAGGTTTTTAGAGGCCACAATCTAGAGAAGGCAGGGTGATGAACCTTCTGTCACAAATTAAAGCACATGGAACAAGACCTGGATGTACAATACAAGCTAAGTAACATTAACTACCTAAAGATTTTACATTTAATGATAATTACAAGATAAATCACCTCCTGCATGTGACTACAGACTGGCTTTTCAGTTCTTTGAGAGCAAGATCTCTATAGAGACACTGAGAGAAACCTGATTGACACCAATTTCACATATCCTTGCTAGGAAACAAATTAGCACTGGTAGGTGTAATGAATTTCCAATGACCTAGTCATAACTATTACTTTTTTCCCCACTGGAAATTAATAAAAACTATCAAGTTTTACCTGCATTTCTGACTATTTGAAGGGTTTTTGGTGGCTATTTCTCCCACTACTCAAGAAGCAGTGACTTCAGACTGCTTCATGTTGATTTAAAAAGAGGAGAGGACTTCTATGATTCTGGAGAATTTCACATTTCAGGCTTCATCATGGCTACTGGTGAATAAATTTTGTAGAATGACTAATGGAGAGCACTATGCTTTCTTAGCTGCTCAGTAACTTTCCCCATCATGTTCCCTGACCACCTCACCTGTGAAATCAGGCAGGGCCTTATTGTCCACTAAGAGCAGAGGCCGCACCTGCTGCTGCTCCAGAAGGTTCCTGGCTGCTGTCAGAGAGGTGAAGATCTCATTCTCTGCTATGTCAAATCCCAGTTTTGTCAGCCTCTCCAGCAGGTCCCTCTTGCACTCCTTCGTTGTGTTGGTCACAAAGCGAATGGCGACCGGGGCGCCGCGCAGCCTGAGGGATGAAGAGCAAAGGCATCCTTTTATTTACACTCTTATATGCCTTTCTGGAACTGAAAATGGACTGTTTGTCTAAAGGCTGCAGATGAAAAGACCATACACATTCCAGAGTACTTCTGTGCTTTAGAGAGCAACGTGAAACAGATGGCAAGAATCACAGCTGCCAGAACAAGGTCAAGCCTCCCCTGCTTCACCTCTAGCTCAAAGTCTGGAGGAAAGCTGTGATTCCAAACCCCACCTTCATAACACTAACAAACACATCTATGATCAACAGTAAGGAGCTTGAAAAGCCTTTCAGTTCTAACTAGGCACTAAATAAACCAACCCCATGTTCTGGACCAACAGCACCCTGAACCAAAACAAATGAACAAAATAACCTTGTTGCTAAATGAATGCATCAAACTCCAGATGGCTGGTGAATCTGAGAACAGCTGTGGGTCACCCAGAGATGCAGGATGCCCTGGGAGCCTCTGTTACCTGTACAGTGATTCTGTGTCAGTTTTCGCAGCCACTTCTCCTTTTACAGAAGAGCACTGATACCACACAGCATCACTTTATTGCCCTACACCGACAGCACATGCTACCAAACAATCAAATAATTTTAAGTGACAATTTCAACAGCGTTTCCTTTAATTACTCCCCCACTATCACTTTCTCTGTTGCTATAGAAACAAACACTGGCATCATGAGTGGCTGGAGAACATCAGAATAAAGTTGGTCAACACTGCAGACTTGCTTGCACCTGCCACTTTCTTCTCTCCTTTGTCAGATACACTAACCCTTCCTAAGCATGAAGTGTTAAACCAGCCCCCACAATGCTAATAATTTAACTTTTTCTTGTTCCTATGGACCTCAGTACAGACAAGTTACACTAATAACTGAATCTATTCATTTGTTCCCCCAGCAAGCTGTACACCAACCACTGCAGCTTCTCTTTAGGAAGGGAAATGACATAGATTAGAGAAGAACAGGAGAAAATAGTAATTTCTTTTTCAAACCTCTAAGCAAAACCTGGCTGTTCTTGGCAGTGAAATTACATCTGGTCTCCACACCTGTGATTTGAGGTTGAAGCTGACAAACAGCACCAGATTCTCTCTGCTCCTTACTCCTTCTCCAAACCCCTCCCTTGCCTAAGCTGGTACAGGGCCTGCATGGGTACGGCTCAGCAGGGATCAAGCAGAAGACAACAGAGAATCTGGCACAAGTTCCTTTTGCAGAATGAAATACCAAGCAGACAAGGCCCAGTGAATGAAATGGTAATGAGGAAGTACCCAATGTTTCAGCAGCTTTTCCTTCTTGGATAGGTTAATTATTTGCACAGATTTCTTTTTTGTGAGAAGAAACACAGAGTTTCCTAATCCCTCTGTGAACTTTTCATCTGAAAAACAGCCTAGCTGTATAAAAATGTGAGCAAGCCACACAACCCCAGTAAAAACACCTTGTCCTTGGTTCAAACCAATTCCTCTCCCCAGGTAACTCTTACTGTCCCAGCACCTTCAGGTGCCCTCCCTCCCTCATCATGATAGGATGTATCACTTTGTCTTGTTCTTCATCCACTGCAAGATGTCTTCTTCAGGAAGAGTATATCACAGTACAAAACCCCCTCTGTATCTGGGGCTTTTTTGCCACTGTTTTCCCAACTGTTTTGCCACTGACCCAGCCAGATCAAATCATTTTGCTATGCCTCAGTTTCTTTAAGCATCCTTCATCAGAAAAAAAAGAGGTACTTAACTTTCATATTTAATAATAAGTTAAAACTCCTACAAAACATGGGCTGGATTATCAAATGTTTCTCAAAATTAAAAAAACAAAACAAAACAAAAAGGGACTGAGGTCATTTACCTAGCAGGAAGAAACATTAAAATTATAAAGAAAAGCCTTGGCTGAAAGATTAGATGAAATGAGAGCTCTGCAAAGAACACCTTGCTCAGGAGGTCAGGTTATTCCCTCTGTTACTCCACTTTAGCTCACCACGGACCTAAGGGCTCAGTCAGATTCCAGTACTGAAAGCAGCACGGAACAGCTCAGCTCAGCTGAAGTGACTTTGGTGTTCACAGGGTAATTCAGGTTAACTGAACTACTTTGCTTAAAGCTGCATTCCCACTTGAATTACCTGAAACAATCTGAATATTAAGTCTTTTTCCACCTAGACAAGACTTAGATAAGACCTGGAGAGCAACTCAGGAGAGCTGCAAGGCAACTAAACCAGCTTTTCAGTATCAAGACCCTCTGCTGATTTCTCTTGGTATTAATACAGCTAATTAATAAAAAATTGGCTGTGTATTTGCTTATCAGCAGTGTGAAAAAAGGCAGAAGCTTCAGGCCCTTTCACATAAAGAAGTGCCTTGGTGCAAACAGTGCTGACATAACCTACCAGAGGAAACAGAAAAAGGTATCTTGCCTTTTAAGAGCTTCCTGAGCGCCGGGCACAGCTGAGTCTTCGACGTGAAGTGTGCCGCTGAGATCCACCAAGACAGCTTTCAGCGCACGCCGAGCTGCCATCCCTCCTTCCCCAGGGAAGCAGCAAATAAATGGAACAACAAAAAACTGGTTAGCAGACAATGGATAATAAAATAAGGAACTCAGTTAAGCGCCTCATTTGTGCCAAGCCCAGTATTACTCAGAACATTACTCGCAGTATTAAATAGGCCCCTTTAGACAGAGACATAAAAGGCAGTGTTAAAAAAAAGTAGGTAATTGATGGGGTGGTGTTTTCCCCAAGACTCTAAATATGGAAATCAGGTGCTATTTGTTTTTTAAGTGCCTTTATTTGTGCATGTCAGGCTCTTGGGAAGAGGATCGTTAGGTCTGGTACTGATGGCTCAAGGCCTCAGCAAGTGCATTTCCACAAGTCCCAACGACACCAATGGCACTGCTGGAAGTAAAAATGAAACCACAACTACTAAGCAGTGACACGGTGCTCTGACTATAAGGCTTGAGACGTTCTGCAAAAGTGGGCATTGCCAATTTTATTTTTGTAAGCAAGATCTACAAAGATCCAGCCCACAAAGGGGACAGTCAAGCAGTTTCTCTGCAGCAAAGCTCCCTGTCACGCCAAGAGGTACAGAACACTCGGCCCGAAGCAGAAGTCAGCAGAGGGTAAAGGCACTGAGAAAGAAATCAGGGAGGTCATGAGCAAGTCACCTGGCTAAAAAAGCTCTTTTCAGAAATTAGGACTTCTCCTTATGTGTCCTGCAAGCACTGAATTTTCCTCCACAAGCCAGTTTCCTGAACTATTTCTTAGCAAATGTGCCGTAACGAAGTTTTTCTGCTGTTTGTTAGGCAATAAGGACGATCTGACCTGTCATCACTAACAAGTCATTACAACCCTACTTTGAGCTGTTCTGATTACAAACAGAACATGTAACGTGTTTGTACTTTTAAAAAACACACAGAGTAGTCAACACCATGATTAAAACCTTCCTTAACGAATTTAATTTCCTATCAGGACAGTTTCATCAATGATCATGTGAGCCTGATGTCTCAGGTACAAGTTACAGAAAATTCTCAGGTTCCACTTTTACTATACCTGCTGGTTCTCTGCAATAAGAAAAAGAGTAATACTTAATGACACACCTGTTGCTACACAGGCCAAGGTTAAATGTCTTATGTTATAAAGCTGGTAACAGAACTCCTAAGGGAACTTCATCAGCTACCCGGGAAAAAGGGGCATCAGGTTTCTAGAGACATCATCTTCTCAGCCTGCAGACAAAGTGCTGGAACACAATGGAATTTGCATGACTCCACACTATCTTCAGGACAGAAAGAATACCTTCTCTTCCCCTCAGGCACCTCGACTCTGGGAATTCCGAGTGCTGAGAGGGATTAAAAAAGAGGACTGAATAAATTGCTATTATATAAATTCTCTAGCCAAAGTCACAGTGACTGCAGAGTGACTGCCTGCATGGACAGCACAGCTATGGACAGGGACATAATATCCTAGCTTATCAGAAATTTGGTTTGTTTGTTTATTTCTCTTTTACCCTGGATCTCCATTAGTTCTCCTATTCACCGAGCATTTATTGAGGGCATACCAAAGCTATTCACAGAGCCAGTTTTCAGCATAGCCTGACTTTAAGTATAAAACACACAGCCTGGCAAGAACGTCCTAAAGAACTTCAGCACCTCGGTTTTCATACTCACACCCCGACACGCCAGGGGAACCTCACCTCTGTGCCGGCATTTACCCCTACAGCAAGGGGACAAAGCCACAGAATAATCCAGGCTGGTCAGGACATGCGGGACCACCTGGTTCAACTCCCCCACCCCGATCTCTGGCGGTCAGCGGGGCCTACACGCCGCACTGAGACGCGGCAAGATGCTCGCAGTCTGCGGGGAATGGGCCTCTTCTCTTTGTGGGGTGGTCTGCAATGGCACAGGCGTGTCGGGGCCGCTGAGGGGCTGCTCTCCAGGCCTGAGGTGCCGCTCACTGCCTGCACTGGGCCGGCCCCACCTGGCCCCGGCGCCTCCTCTCCCCAGAGCCCACCACGGGGCCGACCTGCAAGGCCCACGCACCGCGAAGGTCAGGCCCTTCCCCCGGACGACGGCACGAGCCAGGCAGGGAGCTCCCGGCCAGCCCCAGGACAAGGCACCAGAGCGGCCCAGGCCCCGGCCAGGCCGCACTGAAAGGAGCGGGGGCTCCAGAGGCGGACACCTGCCCAAACCCCGCAGGGAGTCCACACAGCGTCCCCCCATGGGCCTGCCGTCGCCCCCGAGGAACGTCTCGCTGCGGAGCCCCGCGGGCCAGCCCGCTACCCCACACACCGCCTTCAAGGACGGGTGCGCTCCCCTTCCCCAGCCACACGGGAAAGGCGATGGGGACGCAAGTACCTCCCCACCCCCGGCCAAGGAGATGGTACCGCCTCTTTCCTCGGGTTTAGAATGGGCAGGCAGGCCGGTCCATTCTCCGGAGGGGACGCTCTGAAGGCGGTGTGCTCCCCTTTCTAGCAACGCCGGTGGTTCTGCCCGCCCGCTCGCGCCCGCCGAAGGCGGCCAGGCCCACTGACACGGGTGGGGAGAGCAACTTGGCGGCTGCGCCCCGTCCGCCACGCTAACCTGCCTCCGGCCTCCCTGCCGCCGCCCCTGCGGACTGCTGGTCGCCGAGCCGCACCGCCCCCCGCGGGGCCCTTGCGCAGCCGGGGCTGCCCGGCCGGACGCCGGTGCCCTCACGCCGCCGATACGGCAGCGACGGCGGCGGCCAGTCGCGGAACAGGGGCAGAGCTGTTGAGGGCCGGTGTCCCTGGCCGGACTCCGGAATTCGCCGACAGGCAGCGCGGGGGGCAGCCCGAAGCCGCGCGCTGAGGGCCGAAGGGCGCTCGGCGCCTCAGCGAGGAGGGCGGGAAGAGGCGCGTGACGCTGAGGTGGCGGCCGGTCGGTTGGTACCGCGGGAGCCCCGCGCCCCGTTGGGCCTCGTCTTGTGGGGATACGGCCCCGGCGCGCTTCCCGGCTTGAAGCCGTCCGCCAGCGTTCGTGGGTGTTTTGAAGATGGGCTCCCCGCAGCTCTCTCCCGCGTTGGGCTCAGGACACAGAGGACAGGCCGTGCCTCGCCTCAGGCAGCCGCGGGCTGCGGAGGCCGTTTGTTTGCCTTGCGAAGCCCTGTCCGGTGCGGCTATACGACCTCAATCCCTTATTCCTGCGTTTGCAGACTCCGTGAATCGCCCCACAAGCCCCCTTCTTCCCACCCAGGGCTGGTACCACCAGTAAGGATCTTCTGCTTACACAGCATTACCGAAAACGTGGCGTTTATCCCACAGCGGGCAGTCTCCAGTCCTCATCCATGAGCCAGCAGCGTGCCCCAGGGACCAAGAAGGCCAATGGGGTCATGGGGGTCAGTAAAAGGAGCGTGGCCAGCAGGTCAAAGGAGGGGATCCTCTCCCTCTGCTCTGCCCTGGTCAGGCCCCACCTGGAGTGTTGTGTCTTGCTAAAAAAAGGCAGGGATCTCCTGGAGAGAGTCCAGCGGAGGACTACAAAGATGATTAAAGGCCTGGAGCATCTCCCCTGCCAGGAAAGGCTGAGTGACTTGGGGTTGTTCAGCCTTGAGAAGACTGAGAAGGGATCTGATCAGTGTTTATCAGTATCTGAAGTGTGGGACACAGGGGGAAATGGCCAGCCTCTTTTGAATGGTCTGGGGTGACAGGACAAGGGACAATGGCCTCAAGTTGGAGTGCAGGAAGTTCCACACCAATCTAGGGAAAAACTTCCTGGTGAGGGAGCCCTGGGCCAGGCTGCCCAGGGGGTGTGGAGTCTCGTTCACTGGAGATATTCCAGACCCATCTGGACACTGTGCGACCTGCGTGACCTGACCTAGGGACCCTGCTTTGGCAGGGGCATTGGACACGATCTCTTGAGATCCCTTTCAACCCCTACAATTCTGTGATCCTGACCCATAAAGGCATCCCCATTACTGTCATTTCTGGGCCAGGCACGATGCCACTTTCTCATGGTTTGAGGTGCTACTTTGCATGCAGAGTTCTTTGCCCAGGGGAAACTTTTTCTGCACATTCCCTGTTCCCTGAAGAACCAGAGTCCCTTCCATGTTTGAGGTGTTACAACTTGTTCTGCTTGCTGGCTGCCCTTGTGCTCTTTTCCCTACTCATTACCCAGGAGACCTCATTTGCAGCTGCTGCCCCACTTCGAATCACTTCGCATCTGCCAGGAAAAATGGGTGCCAGTTTTGCCTCAAATCCAGGATTCCTGCTGCACAGATCCACTGCTCTTATTTATTGCATGCACCTAAGCCATGCACTGAAGCTTCAGCCTATGTGAAAGGGGGGAAGGTGGATGAAAAATCTCATTTTTAAAGCTGTTGCTTGCAATCTTTACTTCCGGCTTCTACTTTAAAGAACTTGTGTTTTAATAGTCACAAAAAGGGATACTCAAGAGGTGCTTCAAATTATTCAAGACTCCAACACAACAGCAACAGATATATCTATCTGTTGCATCAGCAACAGGAACACCTACCACCCACTTTTTTACAAAAATGTTACAAAACCACAAAAAAAACCCAACCCTTCAGTACTTTATCTGCTCCAGGTACATCCTGCCCAGTTTCCATGGAAGACTGATACCTGAAAATAACTGATGGAGACTGTGCCCTTGTCACCTCTGGATTACACAAAGATTATTATCAAGAAACAGTTTGTAGCAGATCTACCTACTTTATAATTTAAAGGCTAGCACGATCCTGTTCTGCCTCAGGCCAGTGTTACCACGGCTCATTAGGTTTGCTACATAAACCAAAGCGCAGCTTCAAAGCAGCAGTGCCACAGGGATGAGGGAAAAAAATTGTATTTAATCTAAGAACAGCGACTGTCATACCTGGAGCAGGATGAAGCTGAGTTTTGAGACGTTCCCACTGTAACACAGATACAGAGAGAGTTATGAAAGAGAGCAGTTAACTTAGAAATTCAGAATTTATTTACAAGTTTTCACTAAAAGGGAAACAACAACCCCTCCCCCCTCCTGGATATACTCTACTCTGCAAAACACTGCAATTGAAGATGATTAAGTTCATTTACACACTTTACAGGTTTATCTTTGTATGCTTCAGTCATCAAGACCTCAGAAGAAGAGATGATAAGCTAAGTTGCTCTAAAATAATGAAACTCCCAGGTTTCCTTTGGCCCTTTCAAAATAAGCTAAAACACTGCAGCAGGAGAGGCAAGAATTCTAACTTCTCCAAATTGGAACATGAAGATCAGCATTCTTCCATTCAGATCTGCTGCATAACATCAGACCTAACCCAGCCCTCTGAAGTGAGACAGGATCTGCACCAAAGCAATCAGCAGTTGTGACAAAGCTGCAAGATCATTCCCACAGTTTCAATTTCAGTAAGCTGTCGATTTAACAAAGGAAGATGGAGGGTGGGGAACAGGCATCGGTAAATAGAAGAGGCTGCAGATCAGCTGGTTTTTTAACAGAGAATCCCATTTGAAAACAGCTCAGCAGGAATGGTTCCCCACTTCCATCACACGAAGCACCATGCAGAAGTTTAACACCCATTTAGGAAAGCGTTAAGAGTCCTTGACAGAGCAGCAACAAGTGCTAATCACTAGTATCACCTGCTAGTCTAAATTAACAGAGTTGCACAGCTTTATGTACAGCTTTTTCAGAGTTTTGCATAGCAGCTGAGTCTATTATTGATGTACTTCACCACCAGCATGAAACATCCTTGATTTGAAATGCCCAGAGACAAATTCCTGCCCTCAAACAAGCCAGGAGCATCTCATCTAGCTTCACCTCCCTCAACATCACAACTGGTACTTCAGTAATTTGTAACAGGTTTGTAAAGCCTAATTTGTAGTCTCTTAAATAGTACTGTGGTATTAACAGAAATTTAAAAAGACACACAAAAAAAAACCCCCAACAACTAGAACACACTGTTGTTTTTCTCAATTTAAAAATAATCTGGGAGGGATACTGGAGGAAATTAATCCCTGAGTAACGAGACATTTAAAAACTGCATCCTATTGACATCGCTGCAGCACGTGACGACGCACAGTCAACACTGCCAACCAGCAGCAACACAACTTGCCAGAGTCCAATCTATTTGCAGCACTGATCCCAGGATCTTGTTTAATTAAACTGCAAGTGAACATTGGGAAATGGGATAAATAGAAATAAATGTCTTTATTGTTTTAAGTCGAATGCCACATTGACAGCTAAACCGTGCTGGATCCCAGGAAACTCAAGAGCAGAAGAGATGGTTAAGCAAACTTTCTTCTCCAGGTGTCCAAAAGATTTCACAACAGGCATCTTCAACCAAACAACAGGAGGAGAACGATTGTGATGGAGTTCACTGCTATTAATGGCACTGCAGAGAAAGAACAAGAGTTACCTGTGGAAAAATTTTCCTTCCCAACATCACCAAGTGACAGAACTTCGTGTTATCTTGGGAGGCTACCTTTCAAGGAGCAAAATCCATCAGAATTTTAAACATACACTTAATTTTCCTATCCAAAAGTCAGGGTCAGCAGAAGGAGCCAGGACCAAGGCCTATGATACTAAAAAGTAGTAGGAAGGACCAACATAAGTATTTTCCTAAGGCCCATCATGCCTTTAACATGCACAACTTTTCTCCAAACGAAACTAAAACCATCCCAAAGTCAGCTTCAGCTTCTACCCTTGGCTTTATTGTGATTTTTAAATAAAATGTGTTAGTTTTTACTCTGGTGAGCAAGAGAGAGGTACGATCTGTTAATTCCTGTTTACCATCACCTATAAAAGGAACTTTCGCTGTGCTTTATAGTGAAAAGCTGTAGGCAACTTAGAAATTAAAGTTCTTCTGTCTGGGTTTGTTGGGTTGGTTTTTATTCCTTTCTCATCCTTTGAGGCCCATAAGCCTGACTCACCTTTCAGAGTCACAGGAATTACACTTCCCTCACCAGGCACCTCAGACAAAATGATATTTAGCCAAGGTGAAGCCAACTGCACCCTCTGATTATCACTGAGCTTTCCCCCTTAAGTCCCAAACTCCAAGGAAAGACAAGAGGCAGCAGTGGAACTGCAAAACGGAGTCTGGGGATGTTTTACAGGATGTTACCAGGCTTGAAGGCACGAGCTGCTCGTGCTGAGACCTCCTGTGCAGAGCCCACCCTTCAAGGAAGGACAGGTTGGAAATGACAAGGAGAAGTAACAGCTGCTTGGTAACATAGATGAAGCACCCACGTTTCTTCACGAATGCACCAGAACCAAACCCTGCAAACAGTGTTTAAGCACAAGCCTTACCTCTCATTACGGTTCGTACAGATCGAATAAGGTTTGTCAGCTGTGCTTTAATTCCTGGTTCCTCTCCAAACCCTCCAATCCCTTGATCGCTTCCCCAGCCAACTGTGTCACAGAAAAACAGCCAGATGTGTTAGGGGAAAAAAAAAAAAAAACAAACCACAAACAAAACCCAACAACACCAAAACCAGGCAAGCATGTTACCAGCAATATTATCATCAGCATTGGAAAGACACACTATGAGACAATTCACTTTCTTTCAAGGTCAGATTTTAAAACAATATGCTGAAAACCTACAGCTTTTAATGGGTGGGACAGTAATGACGGATCAACCGTTCCCTGCCTTTAAAAATTAAGATACATTGCTACTCCCTGCATGCCAGAGAAACAAGAGCTTATTTGGGCTTCAGAAGAAATACACCCAACCCAAACACAAACAAATAAAACTACAATCTGTTCACTGTGCTTTACCAGAAGATGGAACAGCAAAATAATTGTTGGGTATGAAGCGACTCTTGTGCACTGAAAACAAGCTGTGTGGCAGGATATGGTCAGAGTCGATTCCAAATCAGAGTGACAATCTTTGTAGCTGCTATAGCAAGAAAGAACCACACCCCCCCTCAAAAAAAAAAAAACCAACCAACCCAAAAAAGGACTTGGGAACTTTTCAGAGAGGAACAAAAGTGCTGAGGGTTTATAAAGCCCTGCCCTTCCTGCTTATGGGGTTCTGGGGACACCCAGTGCCACCCATCACAGCCCTGCCCTGTTTGGGGATGAGCAGCAGGAGTGGCAGTATCTGAAGCTGCACTGTGCAACCTACGAGTCTCTTTTCTCCAGGGACTACTTCCAAGTGACTTTGCCTTTTCCTCAGCTCAGATCAGCCTGGAGTTACTCCCCATCCTCCAGAGTCACTTGGCGCCAACAAGTGGCCTGACCCATCAGGAAAGAAGAAAAACCCCAAACCCAAACTGTGCAGGTTCCCTGTGGTGAATCCTACCAGGGAGCGGGAGAAAGGGGTAATTATCTGCACTCCTGCTAAAAATCCTAGCTCAGCCTGACTCGGGAGGAGTTGGGATTCTCCAGATCAGAAAACTGGGAAAGCTTGAATAACAGGCAGCTTTTCTCTGGGGCTGTGCAGACCTTTGTGCTTTTCTGTGCCTCGTGGAGTTTTGTTTTCTTCTAACGGGCACCCAACCGTGGGGATCTTCCTTTGGTACTGATGAATTATGATCAGGAGCGTGCTAAGGCTGAGGATGTGCTAATTCACCTAAGGAAGGCGGGACAAGACGGTGACCTTATTAATGTCTATAAATACGTGGAGTCAGGAGGACGGAGCCAGGCTTTTCTCTGTGATGCCCAGCGATTAGGACACGGGGCAGCGGGCACGACCTGGAGCAGAGGAGCTCCCTGTGAATACAGAGAGGAACTTTTTCCCTGTGAGGGTGACGGAGCCCTGGGACAGGCTGCCCAGAGAAGTTGTGAAGTCTCCTTCTCTGGAGACATTCAAACCCCGCCTGGATGTGTTCCTGTGTGATTCAGTCTGGGTCCCTGGGGGGTTGCACTAGATGGTCTTTCAGGGTCCCTTCCAGCCCCTAACGTCCTATGATTCTGCGAAAGAACCCACCTCGCACGCACACGAGACAGCAGAAACGCGGGGTGGGGCTGAACCCCCGAAACGTTACAGGAACAAAGACCCCGGAGACAAAGCAGCGACAGTAGGGGCGCCGAGTCCAACGCCAGCCAACTCAGCCTGACGGGAACGCCTCCCCCGCAACCCCCGCGCGGGCGAGGCAAGGCCGCAGCACCGGCTCCCACGAAGCCCGGAGGGGCCCCCGCCGCGCTCCGACGCCGGCAGAGCCCGCTACCAGCACCCCCGGTCTCGCCGAGAGGCAGGCGCCCGCGGCCGGATGCCGCCGGCCGGGTTCCGGCGGGTTCCTGCCTTTACGAGGCGGCGCCGGGGCGCGGGGCGGAGGGCCCGTTCCCCGCAGCCGGGCTCGGCCCGGGTTCCCCCGTTCCCCGCGGCGGCCGGGCGGCCTCTGGCGACTCACCGTGCCGGAGGAAGCGCTCCTCATGCAGCACGGCCACGGCGTTGACGACGAGGAGCGCGGCCTGCAGCAGCGAGTATAGCGTGAACGCCATGGCCCGCCACCGCGATGCGCCGCCGGGGCGGGACCCGGCGCCCGGCGGGACGTGGCGGGGCGGGGGGGATGGGAGGGGCGGGGCGGGGCGGGGGCGCGGCCGCCGCAGAGCCGTGGCGCTGGGTCCTACGGTCCGTCCCCTCCCGTCCCCGCCCCGACCCCGCTCGCAGCGTGTCGATCTCGCGCCGGGCCGCGATCCCGCGTGACCGCGCACCCCGCGGCCGAGGAGCCCCCGTGGTTGCCCGTGGGAAGCTCGGCTGCCGATCAGCAAGTGGCCTTTCTCTTCGGCGAGGGTTCCGCGGAGGGGGAAGGTGCATCCTTAACCTCTCTGCTTCCTCATCTGGAGAGACTCCAGCCGCGTCTGGACACCTCCCTGTGTGCCCTGTCCTAGGGACCCTGCTTTGGCAGGGGGTTGGACCCCATGATCTCTGGAGGCCCCTTCCAACCCCTACGATTCTGTGATCCTGTGATTCTGTGATCCCAACGGATCCTTCCAAATGGAATTATAGAATCATCCTGGTTGGAAGACTAGCGGTGTTCCCTAGAGGTCGGTGTTGGGTCTGGTCTCATTTAACATCTTCATCTAGGACCTTGATGAGGGAACAGCATCCACCCTCAGCAAGTGCCGATGATCCAGAGCTGGGAGGAGTGGGTGACACACAGGAACACTGCGCTGCCATCCAGAGAGACCTGGACAGGCTGGAGAGCTGGGCAGGGAGAAACCAGGTGAGGTTCAACAAAAGCAAGTGGAGAGTCTGGCACCTGGGAAGGAATAACTGCTGGAATCAGTACAGGCTGGGGGTGACCTGCTGGAGGGGAGCTCTGCGGGGAAGGACCTGGGGTGACAGGGTGGCCATGAGCCAGCAGTGTGCCTGGGGGGCCAAGAAGGCCAATGGGATCCTGGGGGTCAATAAAAGCAGCACTGCCAACAGGTCAAAGGAGGTGATCCTCCCCCTCTGCTCTGCCCTGGTCAGGCCCCACCTGGAGTATTGTGGCCAGTTCTGGGCTCCCTGGTATAAAATAGACAGGGATCTCCTGGAGAGAGTCCAGAGGAGGCTATGGAGATGATTAAAGGCCTGGAGCATCTCCCCTAGGAGGAAAGGCTGAGTCAGCTGGGACTGTTCAGCCTGCAGAAAAGAAGCCTGAGAGGGGATCTGATCAGTGTTTATCAGTATCTGAAGTGTGGGACACAGGGGGAAATGTCCAGCCTCTTCTCAGTGTCTGTGGGGACAGGACAAGGGGCGATGGCCTCAGGTTGGAGCACAGGGAGTTCTACACAAACGCGCAGAAGAACTTTTTCCCAGTGAGGGTGACAAAGCCCTGGGACAGGCTGCCCAAGGGGTGTGGAGTCTCCTTCTCTGGAGAGATCCAAGACCCATCTGGACATCTCACTGTGCAACCTGTCCTGGGGAACCTGCTTTGGCAGGGGGGTTGGAGCCAATGATCTCTGGAGGTCCCTCCTGACCCTTACGATTCTGTGAAAAGACACTCAAGATCACCAAGTCCAATGTCAGTGCTACACCACTATAACCTCTAAACCATAGCTCTTGGGAAAACAGCATCCCAGCACGGGGGTGAAAAGTGGTCCTCACTGACACCACTTATTACTAAAATAATGTTGGTAGAGTCAGTCCAAAACAAACTACTTCACATGCAAAAATCTCAGGGGTCAATTTTATGGACATTATCTAGGGGGGACAATATCCCCCAAATTCTTTCAATTTATGTTGACTTAGGTTTTTGTTCTAGCAGGAAACCAGCTCAGACCCTAATTGTTGTTTATCCAAAATGTAATGGCTGCAGAAGCTGAGACTTGTAGGGGAATCCAAAATAAAACAATTATATTTTATATCGTATCGATCAGGGCCTCTGGGTACTTCTGCAGTCAAGTAACAAAAATAATAATAACTGGAGCTCAGGGATACTGTATAGTTATTGATGCATAAATACAGGTGGGTTTTTTTCCCCCTTGCATCTCTCAGTCCGATTGGCTGAAGGGGGGTGATTTGCATAATCACTCTGATTTTATTTCTCAGTAATCATACAATATGCAAACCCCTTTAACTCCGGATGGTTGATAGCTTTTTATTACTCAATCAGGATACAGCCATTTGCATAATCACTGCGCTTTGATGGTTATTAGGCTCCCTCGCTGTGATGGAAATGACAACTTTCTGCCTAATGGGGTGGACTGGAGAGACCCCCACCTCGATTCCTTGCCTGGCCACAGACTTCTGACACGATCTGGGTAAATTACTCACAGTTTATCCATGATACATCAGCTCTGGGTTAAGATGCGCTCACCAGCAGGCGCGAGATGATCCGAACTGAGCATCGGGACTACCTGATCAATAGACACTCAGACTCCACGTGAATTATCCATGGAGAAACACACAGACCTTGGCTTTTCCTTGTCTTCAGCTTTCCCTTCCAGTATAGTCAACAAGATAGTACTATGTATGTAAATAAACACTGGTATTAGATTACATTTATAGCAGCTGGAACTGGAAGCCAGAAAAAGCACCCTCCCCCTCATTAGGGCCATAGCGTATCTAGTTACTAACCTACGCCCCTCCACGCCCCCTGGCTAAGATTAAAGAAGGAAGAATAGAACAGAGAACAAAAATCAAACATCTTCATCAGCGTTCTATCATCTGGTCAAAATATCTGTCATTTCATTCCCAAAAAGTGGCCTAGTCTCAATTTGGGGAAGAGAATAAAAAACCCTATTGCACCCCCGGCAACACCGGTGTTATTTAAGTGTGTGCTGAAGTGTTTTGTTACGTGAAAACTCAAAATATACCCAAATGTTGGCTCTGATTCTGCACATGCTTATCTGTGTGACTAACTTCATGTGTGTCAGCAGTAACTGCCACTACCTGGGTGTCCTGGCACACGAGAACACGTACTTGCAAGCTCAGGAATTTCAACATAACTTCTTTATTTCTCATCTAGCTTTTTAATTGGATATAACTACAAACCTCCTAAAAGCTATCACTTTAACAGACTAAAATGGAGCCATTTCTAGCTACCCAGAGGCCCCCAAAGTTTGCAGAAAGCTCTTTTTAATCATTCAAGCCATCTTTTTCCACGTGTCTGTAAATAATAAAAAAGGCTGATCTTGATTTTTATCAAACTCCCCACAGGGAGAGAAAGTCAGTACTGGGCTGAAAAGATCTCACCCCAAAGGGCACTGCTATTTTTGAAGAAGTTGTAAGCTTTGGCATATAGGGGTCCCACAGATACAACTGCCTTTTGTTCTCAGGCATAACTTAGGGCATTATGGCAGTAATTCTATCATTAAATACAGATAAATATGAGGGGTGTCTAACAGGCTCATCTAAAAACCACCACCACCACCACCAAGTAGCATTTCCTGGGCTACCTCCTTATGGTATCCAACCTATAAATAAATAACAACCTCAGCACAAAGTTAATGTTTAGAGTTATGGCACTGAAAAAAAAAAACACAACCCAAAACCCATGAGGTTTTTAAAATAAGTATACAAGTTATGGCTTAGTATTTTTACCCATAATTAAGATGTATTTCCAGAGAGCAGCTGTTATCAAGCTTACATAAACTTGATGTGATTTTCCCCTTTGTAAAATCCATCACAGCAACTTAATGACCACATGAATCTTATCGCTGAATCATCACGTTACGTGGTTGAAGGGAAAGCCAGACAAAGTTGCTTGCATTAGAAGGAAAGCTGGGTTTTTCCCTCCCCTTGATCAAGGTGTTACGTTTCAGTGCAGTAAGTTCCTCTGGTCTCATCTGCAGATCGCAGTTGATCACCATCAAGGAGAGCCTTAAACCACCTTGCCAATGTCAAAGGATTGAACTTCAGGCGGGTGAAAGTATTATGAAAACCTTGGCATTTTCTATTCCCAGTTCCTCCTTCAGTACCATCAGTCAGAGCGTGGCTCCTTGGGTCTCCCTTCTATGGTTAATGAAGCTTGAGCTTGTTGTGTGTAAGTGTTCAAGGCTGTTAGTTTATTCCCAGAGACCACATGCCAGGTCAAGGGAAGTTTTCTCATGACTTCAACCCCTACACCCCTCACCTCATGTGCCATCATCTCCCATCATCGTTTCCTGAAATAACTTTGAAGATTCCCTCCTCTAGATATTTCTAACACCTCATGAGCTGAAGACGAGCAAACTTCAAATATTCCTTGTCAGAGTCTGGCAGGAAGCTTCCTACACTGTATTTTTACCTTAACAGGGCTCTGAATGGACAGCAAATCTGAATGCACAAACCTTTGGGCTATGTGAAACGGGGTGTTGCATCAAGGACTTGAATCCTTAGACCCACCAACCACATACCAACCTTTACAATGAGCAACCCATTAACTGAAGAGTTCTGTCTATGTGAAAATCATTGGCTCTGAGGCTCAGTGATGAATAAATCCCATAGCTGCATCCCACGGTTAAACAAAAGCCTCTGTCATCCTTCAGTTGCCACAGTTGTTGGACTGCCAGGCTGCTGCAAACGCTGATGGTGCACCCCGCAGACATAACGCTTCTCTCACAAGCACAGTTTGGGTATTCAGCTGATTTAACATCCTTGTTGGTTGTCTTAGCCAGCTAAAGCTGGGAGTTGATGTGGTGATGTAGCTTAAGAGACAATTCACAGAGTCACAGAACCACAGGATCACAGAATCACAGGATCACAAGGTTGGAAAAGACCTTTAAGATCATCTAGTCCAACTATTCCTGTCCTGTGCTAAACCAGATCTCTGAGCACCTCATCTACCCTTTTTTAAAACACATGGTGACTCAACCATTAATATAGCTTTAATATAAGGAGTATTTTCTTGTTTTGGATTTTAGTAGAACATGGCTGTAACTGTGCGAGCTGTTTTGTGAGAGCAGCTACAAAGTTCAACCCTAACAGTGGAACAATCTTGAAGATAAAGAGGTGAAGATGGGTGGATCATAAAGAATGAGACCAATGACCAATTAAGAGACAGAGTGTATCGTACTTCCAGCTAAAAATTGACAGTTTATTCCTGGAGACCAAATGCTAGGTGTAGGGAAGATTTCTCAGGACTTCAACCCTGACACCCTTCCCCTCACTTGCCATCATCTCCCAGCTTCATTTCCTGAAATTAGTCAGGAATTGTGCAGGAATGCGTTTTTGAAACTATGGAGAAAACCATAAAGAGCATGCACTGAGAGAGAGGAAGACGTCCAGCCTTCATCCCTGAAGACCACTGGAAGACCCCCTGAGTGTCACTGAGCATGCTCTACCTGGGAGGAGTTAATGTAAATGACTTCCTGGGAATAATTTGCATAACCCAGCCTTTTCTTAGAAATTATAATGAATATGTAGGGTCAGTCTGTATCAACATGAGAAGTCTGGCTTTAATGGGCTCACACATGGGGAGGAGCGATCGATCCCCTGTGTGCCCAGTGCTGCAGTAAAGAATACCTGCTTCACAGTCACCAAGGCCAGTGAGTTTTGATTCCAGCCTCTGGAGGCTTCAGAGAGGATCCTGTACCTTTGAGAGAAGGGGCCGTGTTGCAGAAAAGATCTTCATCCAGGGCTAAACCACCCGCGTGGAATGTTATCACCTCTCTGTTTATTTGGAAAGGGAATACCCATCCCCTTCAAAAACACGGCCTGCCACTGCTCCTGAGATTCGTGCCTTGAGGGAGAAGCTAATATGGCTTCATACACAAAAGGAGATGGAAGAACAAAGGAAAAAACAAATACAAAATTCTAAACTTACACATAAATTTATTGATGCCATTTCCTAAGTTTATCGTGCTTGGCTCTGTAACGGCCTTTAAATGCCATTTGTTGGCACTCACACACACACTGCTCTTCATCTTGCTACTATGAATAGTAGATTATTGCACTGTGGTATGTTAAACTGTACTATGATTATTGGCACCTTCACCCCAGTCACTGTCTGCACTGTCTTCACTCTGGAATGCTCCAGTCCAGCTTGGTACCATATAGATATTTCTCAGAGGTGACAGGCGTGAGGATTTTCTGGTCCATGTCTCAGCTGGAAGACTGGTGGATATCAAAAGCAGGAGCGGGTGGGGGCGTGTGGCAGCAAGAAAACAGACAGACTTTGTCAGAGAATTGGAAGTCTCTGCTCAGCCCAGCCTTACCGCTGACAGACGGTCAGGATTTGCAGGCGTTGGAGCAGCAGCGGGTCTTAAGAGGGATTTAGAGGAGGATGAGGGAACAGCTCCATGAATTTTGAAATGGGGAGGGGAGGGTGAGCAGGTGTAGGGTTTTGTCTCTGTGCAGTGAGCTCTGGAGATATTCAAGACCCGTCTGGACACCTATCTGAGCAATATGAGCTAGGGAGCCTGATTTGGCAGGGGGTTGGACCTGATGATCTCTTGAGGTCCCTTCCAGCCCCTATGATTCTATGAAGAAAGAGTGGGGGTATTAAGGAGAGCAAAGAGAAGGGGTGCCTGAGGCTGCCACTACGGGTGATGGGCAGGCAGGAGCTGCTCACAAAGCACAGGTGTGGAAAGAGGAGGGAGGCCAAAGTGACAAGAAGAGTTACAGGCAAGGACTCGGCATTTGCCACCATGGATGTGGGAGTGGGTTTCCACTGGATCAGGGAAAATGCCGCTGGTGGCAGTATTTTGAGTGGGAACATGGCTGTTGTCGAAGAGAAGATCCTGCTGCAGCTGAGACCCTGCCAGCCAGGGCAACAGCTTCGGAGCCACGTCTGGTTTCCCCTCTAACAGGAATGTTGCTCAGACTCCCCTCTGGGGACAAATACAGAGGTGGTGTAAAGGCAGCTGCAGTCCGACAGCCTTCCCAGCACAGCAACGGATTTTCACTCAGGTCTAGGAATCACCTGATGCCTGTGTGGATCTGTGTGGGACAGCCTCATCTTTCCATGCCCACCCTGGGTCTCTGTTTCGATAAGCATCACGTGAGGGAGCTTACACGAGTGTGTGGGTACTGTAGTGTGTCCCATTGGGGCCAGGCTCTCCATCAAGGTCTCCCCCAGTGAACAGCTGGCCCCATCTATGCCTGGAAGAGGAGGAAATTCATAGGCTGTAGCCTTCCTCTTTTTGGTGGGTCCTGGGTGTCCTGTTTGAAAACGTCAGTCCTGAGAGTGTTATTGCTTCCACCAAGGTTAGCTGAAGCCATTAGCTAAGGCACACTCCATGATGGCAACCACCCTTCCAACCTGTGGGCAGCTGAAGGTCAATGGTGTCCTGGGCTCCATCAGCAGAGGGGTGGCAGCAGGGACAGGGAGGGGATTGTCCCTCTCTGCTCTGCCCTCCTGAGGCCCCAGCTGGAGTCCTGTGTCCAGAGCTGGGGCCCCAACACAAGAAAGATGTGGAACTGTTGGAGAGGGGTCAGAGGAGCCATGAAGATGCTCAGAGGGCTGGAGCAGCTCCCCTACAGAGAGAGGCTGAGGGAGCTGGGCTGGGTCAGCCTGGAGAAGAGAAGGCTGCAGGGGGACCTCATTGCAGCCTGCCAGTCCCTGAAGGGAGCAGAGGAACAGGAGGGGAATCAGCTTGTTCAAAGGGCAGAGACTGGCAGGACAAGGGGGATGGAGGGAAGCTGGAGGAGGGAAGGGTGAGATGAGATCTTAGGGGAAAGTTCTTTGCAGAGAGAGTGGTGAGGGGCTGGAACAGGCTGCCCAGAGAGGGGTGGGTGCCCCATCCCTGGGGATGTTCAAGGCCAGGTTGTCTGGGGCCCTGGGCAACCTTGTGTGGCTCCAGGCCTGGAGGTTGGTGTCCCTGCCTGTGGCAGGGGGTTGGAGCTCTGTGATCCTTGGGGTCCCTTCCAACCCAGACCATCCTATGATTCTGTGATTCTATCAAGTGCCTTAACCTCCTGCAGATACCTCCAGTGCTCTGCAACATGAGCAGAAAGGAGGAATGGACCATGCCAGACCTCTTTTTGGAGGAAGAGCCATCACTCAAAGGGCTGTTCTCCTGCTTCCTTCGATTTCCCACCTAGCTGTAAGGAAAACATGCAGAAGGTAGGCCAAGAAAATTGCTAAGGTAAATGGAAAACCATATACCCCATGGCTCTTACAGGGTTGCTAGCAGCAGTTAGCAAAGCACTGAAGTTGGACTAGGCTGGCCAGATGCAGGGAGCAGAGCTATCTAGCCCTCTCTGTGCCAGATCTCAGACTACCTCAGAGTAACCCATCCCCTCTAACTTCCACCTGAGCAGGGAGAACAGCCAGGCTCATTCCTTAGCAAACTGGTGTCACGCCAGATGCAGGGGTCATCAGTGCTGGGAAAGTTGCAGCACTCAGTTTAAAGATTAATAGACGGTATTTTCCTCCAGGCAGTAAAAGGGGGCAGGTAGGAAGGAAAATAAATCACAACCCTGGTGACTTCAGAGATGGCAATCTGCCCAGTAACACCAGCACAGCCACAGCGTTGCACAGCTGGTAAGAACCCGTGTGTCAAAGGTTTCAGCACAACAAGTGGGACTCAGTCCTGAGTCAGAGGGGTTGGGAAATCTTTGTTAAAATTACCAGAAATCTCCCCTTGCAGGTTTTGGTTTTTTTTTTCACCTGTGACTCACCCCACAGACAGAGATAACAGAAAGATGTGTGTCTCTGTGGCAAATTTTTAACACAATGCAGCATGGCAATAAGATAAGTATATTCAGGCTTCTCCTCCACTCACAGAAAATTTAAAGAAAAAAAAAAAAAAAAAAAAAATCAATTTTCCTGCATTTTCTAACACTGGTGTGGTACAGGTTCACAGTCCAAAGCGATGGTGGAGAAAAGGAAGCAGGGCACCCCTGGTCCCTCAGCTCTCCAGCGCGCATCCCCGAGTCTCGTCAGCTTGTCTCTGCAGAAGTGAGCTGTGGGTGGAAGAAGCCGTGGGCCATCACTGCTCTGGGGATGAGCCAGGGGGTGTTATCGAGACAGCAAAGGAGAAGAAGGGTAACTCAAAGATGGAAGTCGTCTCTTCTGAGATGGCAAACTCTGGGGACACAGTTCCCTTGTCAGATACGTAACTTATGCACACTGGGCCGGCCAAATCCACCGTTGGAATCTTATCAGGGCTGTTGTTTGTCACTGCAGTATTTTCCACCACCACAGGTGAACAGAGATCTTTGGAGGAATAATTTGATGTGCAGCGCCTGGCACAATGGAAACAGAGCAAAGAGAGTCGTTAGGTGTTAGGCCAGCACGCAGAGCTGTTCGTATTTTGAACCCAATCCAATTGGTAACAGGATGTACCTAATAGCAGCACAGAGCTGATAGCTGGAATTGAGTTAATTATGGAGGTGACCTTCTCCCCTCCCCCTAATCTTCTGCCCTTTAGCACGAAACACGTCCTGTGAGCCCATCACCCCCCTCCATTTGGCTAAGGAGGGGCAAACTTTTTGCTTGAAGAGATTTTTTTCAAAACATACTGTTTACTTTCTTGTTACAGAAATGAACACCTCAAGGAACGTCCCTTGTCCTGCGATTTCAAGTTCTTGGGGAAAAAAATTAAAATCTTGACAGTAGTGAGAAATTAGGGGCTTGGGTCTCTTTAATTTTCCTCAATAAAATTTCAGTGCATGTAAATAGTAACATCTGAGGAAGGGGAGAAGGGTTTGGTCCAGATACGAACTGAAACCAAATGTCATTGCCCTAAGGAGCAACAAAGCTGGTGAAGGCTCCAGAGCACAAGTCTGGTGAGGGGCATCTGAGGGACCTGTGGGTGTTCAGCCTGGAGAAAAGGAGGCTGAGGGGAGGCCTGATGGTGCTCTACAGCTGCCTGAAAGGAGGGTTGTAGCCACGGGGCTGGTCTCTTCTCCCAAGTAACAAGTGATAAGACAAGTGGCTGATGGAGGAAGAGCTGGCATGAAGGATAACCCCGAGACGCACTAGCATTGGGAAGGTCTTCCCATGGCTTCTCCGATCACATTTGGCTCCTGCAGGACTCCATCACTGCACACATTTCCTTGGTGACCCTGGGTCCTCTCCTACTGCCCCAACACTCACCTCCAGAGAAGGCTTATTGCTACGGTGATGGTAGCCAACAGCAAGAGGCTTCCACTAAGAGACAGCATGATGATGTCATAAGTAGATGGTGATGAACCTTGAAGAGAAGAAGATGGAAACCACAGGTGAGTTTTGCCAACAAAAGGCTTTAAGGAGAGCAACCTTCTGTGACAGGACCCTGGGTGGTTACAGGCAGCAAATACGGTCGTGACTTTTGTGTCAGACCATGGGTGGAGGCAGGGTGATCAGCTCTGTTAGAAGGGTCTTCCTGGGAACCACTTTTTTCTTCAGAAAATATCACAACTCAACTCGTGAGTCTTTAATACAAAGCAAAGCTGCTTCACAGGGCTGAGAGTGAAACCAAAGCCTATGGATCTCAGGGCAGAAAATTCTGCCCTTCCCATTTAGGCCACAAAATCAGTCCGTATCTCTTCCACCTATTCACAGCAGAGCCATAGCAGGATCCTGAATCCTGCCGCCTCTCTAGCCAGCACTTTCCATGTGCTTCCACCCTCTTCAATCTGCTTCCAGTCTTTTTTGCTCTTGGTCTTAATACCAAATTTAAAGGAGTGAAATTTGGCTTACACCTCCTTATCCCTCCCTCCCTCTGAGGCTCCCACTCCTCTCTTCTGCTGCCAACAGCTCCTTTCATTTCCACCACTCTCCTCTCTCTCAAGTCCTAGCGGCAATGGCTCTACCATAGCTAATTTCTTCACAACAATCCAACACTCTTTATCTGCAACCCCATGTTCTTGATAATGCTGTCATTGCCTGACGGCTCTCAGTACTGTCCCTACACAAATAAACACTGCAGAACAGATTTTAAATGCTAACAAACAGGGAAGTAAAGCACCTTCTTCCTTGGAAACCATTGTGTTCTGGAGACCTTCTTCACCAGCAGGGACCATCCTGAAAAAGCCAACAGACATTCAGATCACAGTTTAGTCACTGAATCACAGAATCTGCCAGTAAAGGCCTTTCAGATCATCAAGTCCAACCGTTAACCCAGCACTGCCAAGCCCACCACTAAACCATGTCCCTCAGCACCACATCTACACATCTTTTAAATCCCCCCAGGGATGGTGACTCCACCACTTCCCTGGGCAGCCTGTTCCAGTGCTTGACAACCTTTTCAGTGAAGAAATTTTTGGATTCCTCCCCTCCAATCCAGACCTGTCCTGGCATGGAGAGGACATTTCCTCTCACCCTATGACTTGCTACCAGCCACTCCTCATCAGACTTGTGCTCTAGACCTTTCACCAGCCTCACTGCTCTACTGTGGACACACTCCAGCACCTCAATGCCCTGCCCTGTAGTGATCAACACCGACACATTTAGTTACATGCATTTATGATACCTGACATTTCACCATCTCTAATGAGAGTTGTCTTTACAACTTCCTTGTGAGACAGATTCTGCTGTTGCCCTCGTGCAGACTGTGAATCCAAGCAAGTTTGGGAGAGATCCAAAAAGCAGAACTTCTTCTGACATCAAACCCCGAATGTTTCTCGTCAGGCAGTGGCCATCTCCAAGTGCCTTGAGTTTGACTTCACACTTGCCTACGGCACCTAATCTTGGCATGGGCAAGCGCACGTTGATGTCACACTCTAGCAAACCTAGCACACACTTTTATCTAACCCTTGGCAGCCTCAGCCACCACGTAAGAAAGTTACTAGGAATCATTAACAGCTAGATAAGAGGGGCTCCAAACGCAATGCCTTGCTTGGTGGCAAATAACATTACCACAGCAATGCTGCTCGTTACCAACACCCTCATCCAAGCACCAAACCTCTCAAAATAGCAAGTGAAGCTTTTTTTCACAGCAAGCATACAAGGCAGGGATGGATCTTTAACCTTCTGTGGAGACAGGGAAACTGAGGCTAACAGTTTGCCTTGCACCAGGCAGAAAAGTCTGTGGCATGGTTGAGAATGTCAAGCACATGTCCTACCTCTTGGTTTTACAAATTCACCGTGAATACTCCACCTGTGGAAGCTTAAAGCTGTGATGCACCTTGTTAGTTGAAAGTGGAACAGATAAAGAGCAAGTGCTGTGGGAAATGTTGCTCAAGTCAGGTTCAGGTGCCACCTCATACTGATCCTGCCATGTGAACACACAGACTCACGTATTTCCAGCTTGTGTGTGTGATACACAGATTTCCAATCATTATTTTATTCTATTCTAGCTCTTTCTCCAGGATAGAAATGAAATATGGAATCACAGGATGCATCCTGATGACATCCAGCTAATAAGCACAAGGGTGAATTGCCTGCCAGCGTGTTCTCAGCCACTGCAGTCTTGGGTGTTGCACTTTAAATTCTACTCTCTGTGCATCTATAAGCTACACTTAAAATGGAAAAGCAAGTGACTGAGGAAAATAGAAGCCTATAGGGAAAAGAGCAAAGTCAAACCCATACTCACCTTCGTACAAGGAAGGATACCGGTTCTGAAATACTGTGTATGACACGGAATCACAGAAGGGTTTGGACTGGAAAGGACCTTTAAAGGCCATCTAGTCCAGCCCCCTGCCATGGGCAGGGACATCTGCAACCAGATCAGGTCGCTCAGAGACCCATCCAACCTGGCTTGGAATGTTTCCAGGGATGGGGCATCTGCCACCTTTCTCAGCATCCTGTTCTAGTGATCTACCACTCTTGGTGTAAAGTTTCTTCCTTTTGTCTAGTCAGAATCTACCCCCTTTTAGTGTAAACCCGTTACCCCCTTGTCCTACCCCTTGTCCACAACCCCCCCTGTCAACATGAACTAGAGGGACCTGCAACAACTCCCATGAAGCTTGGACAGTAACACCAGGCAGCACAGTCCTGTAGCTAACTAGGCTGTCCAGACTTTGTCTCTTATTGCTTGGTGCATGGCTCTGTGGAATAGACTGAAATGTTGGCCCAGAACTTGTTTCAGAAATTTCTTCTGGTGCAAGGAGAGCTGGGATTAGTGTTCCCAAAATTGGGGGATCCCTCGCTTACTACAGCCCCCGCCCCCAGGAAACAGTCTCTTTTAGTCACATCACTAAGATACCTGGAGAAGCATCTCAGTCATGCCCTTCTATCTTGGGGGGGCAGGGCGGGGGTGGGGGGAGTAAAGCAAATAAGACATGGTAATTTAGATCTAGAGCAGAATAAATTGGCAAATCTCTGGATTACCTTGTGACTGCTGGAGACCCTTCCATCAGCAGCGTGCTGCTCAGACTGTGCATGGAAGTAACGTTGGTCCAAATGGTTTCAGACTGATTGCTCACTCCATTTGCTTCTGCTGATTGCTTTCTTCTCCCCATGGTTTTTATTAGGGCAGAATAATCTCTTCCGCTTATAGCCAATCAATAAAGTGTGGAGGTGGATCAAAGGGAGGCTTTACTCACCGTTCTTTTGTTAAGCAACCCCTTTAATGATCTTTCTGGTGGAGCAGAAGGCGCAGCTGACTCCACCTAGAAGCCTTCCAGGGGTTCTCTGGGGCTCTGGAGCCCTCCTGGCATGCTACAAATGCACAGAGTCCTCCAGAAAAACTGCTTCTCTGTGTTCAGGAGCCACTACAGAAACATGCTCTGTCCCAAGAGTGATGCCTTTGGGTCTCCTCCAGCAGTCTGGGTGGAAGGGACAAACAGCCCGGTGGTTTGGTTGCTCTCCAGGCAAGGGAATCCCAACAGATGAGATGGCTCCTGGCTAAGGGGTGACAAGAGGACTATGGTAAAGTCTGAGCCCTGACCTTGCTTTTTGGCTCCTCACAGTGAAAGGAATGAGGTAGGGATTTAAGGTGCTGTTTTTAAGCCGTTGGTGGTGACCAGTGTAGGGCTGGGTTTCAAACGTGTTTCATTCTGGTGTTCCTTGCACCCTGGCTTGGCTGTCCTCCACCCTACCACGGGCAGGAGGCTACCATCGCTCCTGCTCTGCAGCACCCAGCTCCTCCCATGCCTCTGTGAGGAAAGCCCCATCTCCACAGGTCTGGACTTTGTTTGTCTCTGCAAAAGCCCCTTAGTCCTCCCTGCCAGGCTGGAGCTGGGCTGGCAGCCACACCAAGTTATCTCGTGAAAAGAAACGCGATTGTCCGCGCTTTGTGATCAGAGAAGGAGTGGTGCTCCAGGGTGGAGGCTCCCTTTTGGCTAACACATCCCCCACAGAATACATTAATACACTCTGGACTGGCAGGTGTTTCAAAACCAACAATAGATTGACGCACTTTTCCGCTGGGCCTGGGCAAATAGCTACAAAATCCCGGCTCCTCTTGCCTCACTGCGAGTATCAAACAGAACCACAGCACCTTTCCAAGTCCCCTGGAGATTGTTTGGCAGGGTTTCAGGTGCCTACAGTCCAAACCACCGAGCATGCTTAGATACTGACCACTGTGGCTGTGAGTTTTCCTCTGTGATGTCAAAAATCCAGTGAATGAGCTATGTTAAACAGGGTTTGCAGAGATGTGGAGAGTGGAGGGTGAGCCCACAGATGTATGCAGGTACAATCGTGGTTAAGCCTCACATCAATTAACCCTTCTGTACCATCCATGAAGGAGGACACTGGGTATGTATGCATGCTCTCCAGGTCATCGTTGACCTTCCATTTGTCTCTGAGCCAGAGCAGGCGTGGTGTTAGGAATAGTTTCCATGTTGTATATGCCACGAAAGGTTTCCTGAGAAGGGAGGACTTTATATTTGGGCAGGTGCCAGTGCTTTCCTTCTTTATCAAAGAGAGGGAATGCTCAAAGCCAAACCTAAATTGCTTTGTAAGCCACTTGTGATTCTGAATCTCATCCAAAATTCACCAAAGTCAATGGAATCTCTTTACCAACACTCAGAGCATGCCCTGTGGGGAAGAGATGATAAATATATGGCAGACCTCATTCTTACAAGCCACCAAACATCTCCTGAATGGTACTTAAAGCCATCCATCATGCCCAGTGTGAAGCCATGATGGAAGTACCTGGGACAGTTTCTTCTCTGCAAACATCTCTTGTGAATGGAAATTCACTGTTACTCAACAGAAAGAATAAGGGAAAAGCAGTGGGATGCTTTGAATATTCCTGAAAGGGATCTGTAATATGTTTTTTTTAATCCCAGTATCCCCTAACTTCCAAACTCGGTTCTGTGGAGAAGCTTGGGATCACAGAGTGGGGAGCAGCGGTGTAGGAGGCAGCCCTTTCCTGCAGGAACATCTTATCTCACACGGATTGGGTGCAGTCCACTACTGCAAACTGTCAGCACAGGTAAAACAAACCCAGTGAGACCAGGGCAACCAGCCAAATGCAGACGTGGCCACAGAGACACATGCCACAGGGCGCAAGGATCTGAGCTGTAATGCAGGGCCTGAGCTTCTTATTTTGGCTGTATAGGTCATTTACCTGCTCTGGGATTTAGGGGAGAATACCTGGTTAATAGTTTGGAGGTGAAACATTTCCTGTCAGTGTATGTATCAAGGATAATCTTACTATAGTGAAAAAAACAAAGGCTTCTCAAAAATGTACTGAGTAATCCAAGCCAGTTCAGTAAAATCATGCCAAAATAAATTTAGAACGTCAGAATGGCTTGGGTTGGAAGAGAACTTAAATATCATCTAGTTCCAACCCCTTGTCACACTCGTCTGACAATAAACTCCATGGACAAACCTCATAGAGGAAAAAAAAGCTACAGTTGATGATAGAAACATAGTGAGATGTCCTACAGGAGCTCTCCCAGCAATTTAGTGTAGCAGAGTGATCCTGATTGGAAAGACAGTGGGGTAAAAGTGGTTATGCAAGAGGGTCAGAGAAGGTGCTAGGCTTTGGTTTTGTTAATTCCTTGTTGATATGACCTAAAACAAACAAACAAAAAAACCACCCAGGTTTGCTGAGAAGGTGCTATTCTTTGTACACAGCAAAATTTATACAAAACTTCTGGCACAACTGGCTTGAAGTTCTACATCAAAAGTGTGGAAAAGGAAGAACAAATGTTGAGGAAATCTGAACTTTAATCCCTCACAGAGGCCAAAAGACAAAAATGACAAGTCAAGAGTTGATCAAGAGGTTGTACAAAAAACATGCAGATTTTATTTACCACTAATTAGCAGGGCCTTAACCTACTTGCCATACCCAGTTCAGACAAAACTTCCAGTTCTTCGCTGTTACACCTTTAATTGGCCTAATCATGTGGAGATAACTTATTTATCGTTATCAAGGTATTTACTTGTCAGTATTATCAAGCTCAGCAGCAGCTGAGTGCTCAGACAGGCTGTCCACTTCAAATAGCGTGTTCATGATTCACTGGATTTCACTTCCCAATTCAGAACAAGGTCAACAAATGTGAAAAAAAAGGTCTTTGAGTTGAGATGGCTTGAAAGTACCTGAAAGTATGGTCCCAAGAGAAGTTCTCTCCCTGTGCCCTCAAGTAGGGGAAAGCGCATACCTGCATGCTTTTACTTGGTGTACGTCTTCACCAACATAGATAACCACGGTGAAGTATCTCAGACGCAAGTTAGTTCTAAGTCCTTGAGAAGCTGAAGAGTTCCATGTGGTTTGGAGATGTGGACAGTACAGGGAAACCCAGTTCTGCAGGGAAAAGAAGGACTGTCATTCGCTAATGAGCTTTCTGTGTCTGTTCATCGTTCATTCAGGTAGCCAGGAGAAGTCCCATCAGAGCTCAGTGTTTGGCCTGTGCTGTGGGTCTTGCCATGCTCAGGGGATTCTGATGAAAGAAAGGCTAAAACTAGGACCGGTCATACAGCTGTGACCTTTTGCCTCTCATGACAGCAGCTGTAGAAGTCATATTTGGTCAGCTACATGGGTTTCTTAGAGGTGTTCACAAGCTGCAGGTCATGGGTAAGGCTAACTGAATGTTTTTTCCACCCTAACATGACAATAATTTTACATTAGGGACACAAACTACACAGGCTGTCCCACACTGGTAAATTAACCATGGGCCAGGCTGCTCCCCCATGGCACTGCAGGGCTGCAGCCACACTGTGAAGCCCTTACCTCTCAGCTCAGGGTGGCTACATCCAAACTGACACTGGGAAAGACCATGGGTCTGGGCTGAGTTGCCATCCATGCTGGGAATTCTCCTGGAGAAGCTGGCAGCCCATGGCTTGGACAGGTACACTCTCCCCTGGGCTAAAAACAGGCTGGATGGCCCGGGCCCAGAGAGTGGGTGAATGGAGTTAAATCCAGCTGGCAACTGGTTGGAAGTGATGGTCACCAGGGGGTGGTACTGGGGCCAGTCCTCTTTCGTATCTCTATATTTGGCTGAGGGAATTGAATGCACCCTCAGTAAGTTTGCAGATGACAGCAAGTTGTGGGGAAGTCTTGATCTGCTGAAGGGTAGGAAGGCTCTGCAGAGGGGCCTGGACAGGCTGGATCGATGGGCAGAGGCCAGTGGGGTAAGTTCAACACAGTGAAGTGCTGGGTCCTGCACTTGGGGCATAACAACCCCAGGCAGCGCTACAGGCCTGGGGCAGGGTGGCTGGAGAGCTGCACAGAGGAAAAGGATGAGGGTGTGGGTTGACACTCACCCAAACATGAACCAGCAGAGTGCCCAGGTGGCCAAGAAGGCCAACAGCATCCTGGCTTGGATCAGGAATAGTGTATCCAGCAGGACCAGGGAGATGATAATCGCCTGTGCTCAGCTCTGGTGAGGCCCCACCTCAAGTGCTGGGTTCAGGTTTGGGCCCCTCACTCCAAGACAGACATTGAGGCCCTGGAGTGTGTCCAGAGAAGGGCAACGGAGCTGGGGAAGGGGCTGGAACACAAGTCTGATGGGGAGCAGCTGAGGGAACTGGGACTGTTCAGCCTGGAGAAGAGAGGGCTCTGGGGAGACCTTATAACTCTCTCCAACTCCCTGACAGGAGGCTATGGTAAGCTGAGGCTCAGCCTCTTCTCACAGATAACCAGGGACAGGATAAGAGGGAATGGCAGCGAGCTGCACCAGGAGAGGTTCAGTTTGGAAACAAGGAGCAACCTGATCTAGTGAAGATGTCCCTGCTCACTGCAGGGGGTTGGACTAGATGGCCTTTGAAGATCCCCTCCAATCTAACACATCCCACAAGCCTGTGTTTCTATGAGGATCCCATTAAATTCTTGTGTTTCACAAACTGAACCCTCAACATTTCCACCAGCTGCCATCATAATGAAAAGAACATAAAAGGACATCAGAAGATTTACCCAGTAGTTGATCTGGTTGTATATGCAGTATACATACCCTAAAGTTGTGTCTACACTAGTGTTCCCCATGCTTGGGGATCTCACCTATCTCACCTAGCTACATAGATCTCATCTGTGTAGTTAAATCATTACAGCGGCCCTGTCAGGGTTGTGACTGAGCCCACTGATGCCCTGGGGAGCATTCACAGAATCATTAAGGTTGGAAAAGACCTTCAAGATCATCTAGTCCAACCGTCCCCCTGCCTCCTATACCACTAGCTAAACCACGTCCCTACGTACCTCATCCAACCTTTCCTTGAGCACCCTGAGGGACAGTGACTCCACCACCTCCCTGGGCAGCCCCTTCCAATGCCCAACCACTCTTTCCGAGAAGGATCTTCTCCTCATTTCAACATGTTGTCTCATGTCCAGCTTTTCATCCATCAATCCCCCCAGAGTTCCTTTCCGCAGGGCTGTTCTCCATCACACCATCCCCCAGCCCTGCACTGGAACCAAGGACTGTCCCCACCTTGCACTTGCCCTTGTTGAACTCCACGAGGTTTGCATGGGCCCACCTCTCTAGCTGGTCCAGGTCCCTCTGGTCCCTCATCACTTTAACATGGACAAACTTTGGCACAGAGGAAAGCAAACAAAAATCAAGTGGTGATAAGTTTCCTTGGCTGTTTACTGAAAGGACATTTGTTTAGGCGGTGGCTGCTCTGTGTTTGTTTTCTAGGATCACGTTCTCGAGCTTTATCATCCCGTGAGGGATGACTTTCCTTTCAATTCAAAACACTCCATTCATGCTTAATTAGGGACACGTGTTCCATCTCAGCATCTGCAGTTGCAGTCTGTAGATTGGTTACAAATCGGAGAAGTGACGTTTCCACGCCCTGATTGGAGAGTTTAGCGCAGCAGACCAAGGGCAAGGTGGACATTTTAAGGTTTGGACATTCAATTTGAAACATCATAGTTGCATATCCATCCACTCCTGTGTCCTGTATGTTTAACATACAGTTACACAACTTTGACAACATACAGGAGCACCACTTACCTGCTAATTCACCTGGTAACATGATGGCCTGAAGATACAGAGCAGAAAGTAGAAAACAAAGAGGACTGGGTCTGCTGTTATCACAGAATCACGGAGTGTCAGGGGTTGGAAGGGACCTCAAAAGATCCTTTAGTCCAATCCCCTGGCCAGAGCAGGGTCACCTAGACTAGATCACAAAGGAACATGTCCAGACAGTTCTTGGATGTCTCCTGAGGAGACTCCACAACCTCCCTGGCCAGCCTGTCCCAGGGCTCTGTCACACTCACAGTGAAAATGTTTTTCCTTAAGTTCAGGGAACTGTTGGAAAGAGCCCAGCACAGGCCCACCAAGACGATGAAGGGAGTGGAATACCTTCCTTATGAGGAAAGGCTGAGGGAGCTGGGTCTCTTTAGCCTGGAGAAGAGGAGACTGAGGGGTGACCTCACCCATGTCTATAAACATGTAAAGGATGAGAGTCAGGAGGATGGAGCCAGGCTCTGCTCAGTGATGGCAGTGACAGGACAAGGGGCAGCGGGTGCAAGCTGGAGCAGAGGAAGTTCTATGTGAATATAAGGAGAAACTGGCAGGGGTGTTGTACTAGATGAACTTTTGAGGTCCCTTCCAGCTCCTAACGTTCTGTGATTCTGTGATTCTGTGATACCTGGGAAAAAGACAGCTGAAAAGGCTTGACAGATACCTACGGATTCACAACTGGCATGGATAAGGTGGACAAGGATTGTTAGTTTCCAGCTGGCAGCTGGTCTCATCCAGTACAGGAACTCCAGCGTACAGAATGGGTCTAACAGATGACAGCTCCAAACATTAGAAGCTGCTTTTTGCTAGGTTTTTTGCCTCACAACCTGTATTTACATTGTAGACCTTACTGCCATAGGATGTTGTATGCTGCTAAAATTGTGCCTTGGTCACTGGATGAGTTCATGGAAATAAATATCCATTGAGGGCTACTAAAAATGAGGTATCGTGCCTAGACCAGAAAACCCATCAGTCATAAATGATTAGATGCTAAGACAAGATTCTGGGAAAATATCTCTAACTGCTCCAGTGCTCCCACAAAGTGTCTGATTTTTGCCTACTGCTGGGAACAGGATACTGGCACTGATGAACTTTAGGTCTGACCTTGTCCAGATTTTCTGGTGCTTTCCTTGCTTTTCTCCACACTAAAAAAGCCAGAGTCATAGAACCATAGAATCATAGAATGTGTCAGGTTGGAAGGGACCTTTAAAGGCCATCTAGTCCAACTCCCCTGCAGTGAGCAGGGACGTCTTCACTAGATCAGGTTGCTCAGAGCTTCATCAAGCCTGGCCTTGAATGTCTCCAGGGATGGGGCCTCCACTATGTCTCTGGGCAACCTCTTCCAGTGATCTACCACCCTCATACTGAAGAACTTTTTCCTAATATCCAACCTAAATCTGCCCTTTTCTAGTTTAAAACCATCACCCCTTGTCCTATCACTCCATGCCCTTGGGAGCAGTTCATTCCCAGCTTTCTCACAGGCACCTTTCAGGTACTCTAAGGCCACTCTAAGATCCCCCCAGAGCCTTCTCTTCTCCAGGCTGAACAAGTCCAACTATCTCAGCCTGTCCTCATAGGAGAAGTGCTCCTTGGATCATTTTTGTGGCCTCCTTTGAACCCATTTCAAGAGTTCCATGTCCTTTTTGTGTGAGGGCTGGGGACAACACTCTGGGTGAAGTCTCACCAGAGCAAAGTAGAGGGGAGAATCCCCTCTCTCGATCTGCTGCCCATGAGTTTGGTGAGCCGTCTATTTGAGTCTTGTCCACTCACCTACTACAAAAGCAAACTAAAAAGGGAAGGGCACATAAACAGGCTGTGCCCTTCCTTCCTGGCCTCCCAGGTGTGTAAGGCTGCACTATGGAGTTGTAGAGCTATCTGATTTAATCTTCAGGGGATTTACTGGGGGAGGGAATACTGAGAGAGCAACTCTGTGATACAGAATCATAGAATGGTCTGGGTTGGAAGGCACCCCAAGGATCACAGAGCTCCAACCCCCTGCCACAGGCAGGGACACCAACCTCCAGGCCTGGAGCTACACAAGGTTGCCCAGGGCCCCAGACAACCTGGCCTTGAACACTCCCAGGGATGGGGCATCCACCACCTCTCTGGGCAGCCTGTTCCAGCTCCTCACCACTCTCTCTGGAAAGAACTTCCCCTAATATCTCATCTCACCCTTCCCTCCTTCAGCTTCACTCCATCCCCCTTGTCCTGTCAGTCTCTGCCCTTTGAACAGGCTGATTCCCCTTCTGTTCCTCTGCTCCCTTCAGGGACTGGCAGGCTGCAATGAGGTCCCCCCACAGCCTTCTCTTCTCCAGGCTGAAGAAGTACAGCTCCTTCAGCCTCTCTTCATAGGGGAGCTGCTCCAGCCCTCTGAGCATCTTCCCAGCCTCCTCTGAACCCTCGTATCAAAATGCTGGGGGTGGCTGAAACCGTTTTCAGATCCTGGTGATGCTGTGGTGACGTGGATGACCTTCTAGACAGCCATATGCTAAGGGATAACACCGTGCTAGGGACCGAGATCTCTCTGCATGAAGATGAATTTCAGTCAGGAAAACCTCAGCAATCAGGCTGTCACACATCATCAGAACAAGACTTGGAGGACTATGGCTGTGGCCTTCAAAAGTCAAATAAATCAGGCATAGCTCGCTTTATTTCTGTGGATCCACAAGGAATTTCCAGAAATTCTTAGAATCTTGAATCTGCTGAGTTAGAAGGGACCTGTAAGGACCATCAAGCCCAACTCCTGGCTCCACACAGGCCAGCCAAGTCAGAGCATGGGACTGAGGGCACCATCTAATGCTTCTTGACCACAGCTCGAGGCTGTAACCCCTACCCTGGGGAGCCTTTGCCAGTGCCCAACCCCCTCCAGTCCCGAGCCCAGATCATTATTAAAACATTAAAAAGATCTGGCCCTAAGACAGAGCCCTGGGGAACGAACCCCGCCAGTGACAGGCCGCCAGCCAGAGGTAACCCCAGTCAATGTTCTTGGGGGTGAATTTCCCAGTTCTCTTGGTCAGCAGAGCAAGCACAGCATGGAATTACAAGGAAGCGCAACTGTTGTCCCATAGTTTTCATTTTTTTTTATTATAGACTTTTTATCCACGTGAATGATAAAGAAACTACAACAGCGTTAAATACCTTTTCTGATAACAGTGATTATATTCTTAATTACACTCAATATTAAACTGTAAAATATTTCCAGAGGAGTACAATCTTAATTCATACAGCAGGCAAAATACCAGAGGAGGAAGGGGCCGAGGAAAAGGGGCATGAGAAGTTCCAGTCTGCTTTTAAAAAGCACTGTGTATGGCTAACGCTGCTCTATCCACCCACCCACACGTGGTTCTGGCCCGTCTGGTAAAACACACACCTCTTTCCATAAAACAACCACTATCCAAAAGCAAAAGATGAACTGACAGACGGCGTCAGTGCCTGTGGTGCCGGAAGAGGACTCGCAGCTCCTCTCCCAGCAGATCTGCACCACTCATCAAAAGCATTTTCTCTATCAAGTTCAGGAGTCCTTCTAAAAACACAAAGACTTAAACTTTGGTACCACCAAAAAAGATCCAGGACAGGCATTTTCTTTTTTTTTTTTTAATTTTTTTTTTTCATTTTTTTTTTTCATTTTTTTTTACTAATAAATGGCTGCTACATTCTATTTTACATGGTTGTCCATGATGCTTTGAGGTCACTTGTCCTTAGGTTCAGAGGAACCTGATTTTTTTTTATTCTTTAGATCCCCAAAATCCCTACCATCTTCCGCCTTTGTACAAGTCAGGTTTCTGAATGGAGGGTTACAACTCACAAAGGAAACAGCTGCAGAATTCCTGTGCTTCTGGGAATGAAAATGAAGGAAAAGAGAGAAAGTGCTATGGAGACTGAGCCCGAGGTTGAGATTTCTTTACTCACAGAATTGAAACACTTATTTACAATCCTTGACAAAGGGATAGAAACAGAGACTCCCCTGAGCTTGAAGGGACCCGTAAGGACCATCGAGTCCCACTCCTGGCTCCACACAGGCACAGCCAAGTCAGAGCAGGGCACTGAGGGCATCGTCCAGACACTTCTTGACCTCAGCCCAGCTCAGGGCTGTGACCCCTTCCCTGGGGAGCCTGTGCCAGTGCCCGACCCCCCTCTCAGGACAGAACCTCTTCCTGACACCCAGCCTAAACCTGCCCTGGTGCAGCTTCATGCCGTTCCCTCAGGTTCTGTCACTGGTCCCCAAAGAGAGGAGATCGGCACCTGCCCCTTCACTCCCCCTTGTCAGGAAGCCACAGACCCCCCGAGGTCTCCCCTCAGCCTCCTCTTCTCCAGGCTGAACAACCCCCACTACAGCCTTCAGCTCCTCCTCCAAAGCCTTCCCCTCCAGACCCTTCCCCATCCTCGCTGCCCTCCTCTGGACACTACGCAATAGCTTCCTGTCCCTCTTGTGCTGTGGGGCCGAAACCTGCTCCCAGGACTCAAGATGAATCTGCCCCAGCATAGTGCAGACCGGGACAATATCCTCCCTGGACTGGCCATGCTGTGCTGGATGCCCCCAGGATGCAGTTGTCCCTCCTGGCTGCCTGGGCACGCCACTGGCTCGGGGGTAACTGGCTGTCAAGATGACCCCCAATCCCTTCTCAGCACAGCCAGCCTCCAGCACCTGATCCCCCAGGCTGGGTGTGCAGCCAGGGCTGCCCCTTCCCCAGGGGCAGAATCCAGCACTTGCCCTGGTTAAACTTCACGCTGTGAGTGATTGCCCAGCTCTCTGAACTGTCCAGGTCCCTCTGTAAGGCTTCTCCACCCTCAACAGAGTCAACAGCTCCTCCCAGTTTGGTGTCACCTGCAAATTTACCTAAGACCCCCTCTGGTTGTGACCCCGGGTCTTTTATTAAAACATTAAAAAGACCTGGCCCTAAGACAGAGCCCTGGGGAACGAACCCCACCAGTGACAGGCCGCCAGCCAGAGGTAACCCCAGTCACTGTCACCTCTGGGCCAGGCCCTCCAGCCAATCGCCCACCCAACACAGTCTGGTTTGGGCAGAGGACTTCTGCCACAAAATGCTTCAACACATTATTTGTGAATTAAAACACCAGCAAAAGGATGTTCTTGGGGGTGAATTTCCCAGTTCTCTTGGTCAGCAGAGCAAGCACAGCATGGAATTGCAAGGAAGCGCAACTGTTGTCCCATAGTTTTCATTTTTTTTTATTATAGACTTTTTATCCACGTGAATGATAAAGAAACTACAACAGCGTTAAATACCTTTTCTGATAACAGTGATTATATTCTTAATTACACTCAATATTAAACTGTAAAATATTTCCAGAGGAGTACAATCTTAATTCATACAGCAGGCAAAATACCAGAGGAGGAAGGGGCCGAGGAAAAGGGGCATGAGAAGTTCCAGTCTGCTTTTAAAAAGCACTGTGTATGGCTAACGCTGCTCTATCCACCCACCCACACGTGGTTCTGGCCCGTCTGGTAAAACACACACCTCTTTCCATAAAACAACCACTATCCAAAAGCAAAAGATGAACTGACAGACGGCGTCAGTGCCTGTGGTGCCGGAAGAGGACCCGCAGCTCCTCTCCCAGCAGATCTGCACCACTCATCAAAAGCATTTTCTCTATCAAGTTCAGGAGTCCTTCTAAAAACACAAAGACTTAAACTTTGGTACCACCAAAAAAGATCCAGGACAGGCATTTTCTTTTTTTTTTTTTAATTTTTTTTTTAAATTTTTTTTTTCATTTTTTTTTACTAATAAATGGCTGCTACATTCTATTTTACATGGTTGTCCATGATGCTTTGAGGTCACTTGTCCTTAGGTTCAGAGGAACCTGATTTTTTTTTTTTTATTCTTTAAATCCCCAAAATCCCTACCATCTTCCGCCTTTGTACAAGTCAGGTTTCTGAATGGAGGGTTAAAACTCATAAAGGAAGCTGCAGAAGATCCTGTGCTTCTGTGAAATAAAAAAAAAGGAAAAAAAAAAGTGTTACCAAGACTAAGCCTAAATTGGAGATTTCTTTACTCACAGAACTGCAATATTTATCTTAGAAGGCTTGACAAAGGGATACACGTAAGTCACATGCTTCAGGAGCATCCTCTGTGACTTGGCTGGTTAGTTTCTGCAGAGGCAGCTGGAAATACATGAAGGGACTGAGGCAGGGCTTCATGGGGCTTGCTGTGCCAAGGAACAGCGCCCAGCAAGGGCAGTGAAGGCCTGGCGAGGAGCACAGGGCATTAAACAAGCGGCTGCTCTGCCGTACGCGGGGCCTACACCCCGCCCGCGCTCTGTGTGGGCACGCAGGTGAGGCAACCCTTTTCTGCCTCTTCCTGAGGCAACCCCATTTCTGCCTGGCACCCTGAGAATCCAAAATGGCTTCTGAGCGATGCCATTCTCTGCCTGGCTGACTGAGCTGAGCGGTTAAGCAACAACTAATCTTTGAGAAGCACTGGGGCCTACTTAGAGAAATCCCCCTCGTCTGCAGGGACGGCGTGCCGCTGGAAGCAGAAACGGCGGGAGAAACGCATCCGCCCTGCACGCTCCTCAGCGAGCAGGGAGGAAGAACAGCGAGGAGATGCCGGTGGCTGTGATGCCAGCACCTTCCTCGCAGGGACTGTCAAGCCGATGGAAAGCCCGAAGCTGGGTACAAGCGATGCTGCCATCCTCAGGCCGCCTTTTATTGTCCGTCAGCACTCCGGGTGAAGCGCTCGGGGCAGGGCCTGCTGCTTCTCATCCGGGGAGGCGTTCTGTTTTGTTCAGGGTATTAGCATCACCGAGTTTATTTTAAGACAGAGCTCAGACTAATGCAGACTCAACTGTAAAGTGCCGTCGGTAGGACAGGGCACAAGGGGGAAATCAGACCCATTTGATGCTCAGATTAATCTCCTTATCTCCCTAGGCAGAGCTCATGGCCACAGATACTTGCTGTCTGGTTACTCTATACTTACTCCTGTGTTTCTAAGTACTTCCATAGCTCAGGCAAACCTCCATCACCTATACTATCAAACCCTTCTCAGAGGTGCCAGACTTTCTCCTTAACACCTCTACTTTGTTACTGAGGTCTCTATGTATGATTAGCTCTTTTTTTCCTAAATCCACCTCAGGGATTTTTTTTCAGTGAACCCACAAGACAGATTTTGTGCCATAACACAGTAGCAGGGCTACCAGCATTTTGCCTGTCTCCAAGCCTTAAACTTCTTGTTTTACCAGAAGAAAAAAAAAAATTAAAAAAAGTAATTTAAATGTTAAGGCTTTAGCACCACGGGGTGGGAATCGTGCAGGTCACTGATGATGGAGACAGTGTTTCTTCTCACTGACGATTTCTTATTAAAAAAAATATTTAAAAACCCCCACAAACATACAAAAAAACCCACAAACCCCACTCCTGAAGAATGCAGTTTTGGGCTCATGAAGATTCTGCACATGGTCAACAGGGTAATCAACACCTGCAGGAGACTGAACTACAGAAAACACTATCGCTGTAGTTCTGTAAAGCTCCCAAAAAGTGCTCCTCTTCCCTCGAGCTGCAGCAGCTCTGCTACGGGTAGAAAACCCCATCCCTACCTACCTGTCTGTGGAGTTTCACCACATGGTGAGCACAGAGGTGTTTCCCTCCTTCCCTTGACAGAATATGACCTTGATGCCACATTGCCGTGCAAGAGAGAAGCACTCCCTGGCACAATCAGGTCTGGATTCACCCAAATGTCAGTTCTCAGTGGAACACCCTACCCCAGTGAAGTCTCATAATCCACCTGACATGTTAGTTACCAGCTTTAGACCACAGCACCACACCTCCACAGACAGAGCTTTCAAACTAGAACCCATTAACATCATGCAACAGAAGGATTCTCTTAATCTGTGCAATGCCTGCAAAGAAAAACACAACAGACAAGGCAGGGTAAGACCTTCCACAAGCTCACCTTTAGCTTTTGCTGAGGTGTGCACCGAGCTTTTCTTTCCTGATCAAGCTTGCTGCATAGGGTATCTGCAATGACACAGAAACAGAGAGGCTTCTTTAAGCCACCATTGGGTAATCACAGAATTCACAGATTCGTAGGGGTTGGAAGGGACCTCCAGAGCCCCTGGGGTCCAACCCCCTGCCAAAGCAGGGTCCCTAGGACTGGTCACATGGGTCGGTGTCCAGATGGGGCTGGAATATCTCCAGAGAAGGAGACTCCACGCTCCCCTGGGCAGCCTGTCCCAGGGCTCTGTCACCCCTCACTGTGTAAAAGTTCTTCTGCATATTGGTGTGGAACTTCCTGTGCTCCAGCTTGAGACATCCAGGCTGAAACCCCTACAAATGAAAGGTTCTGCCTGTCTCCCTGTACAATTGTAGGAAACACTGCCTTAAATTAAAGGATTGAGCTGTTCACAAAACCAGAAGAATGCTGAAGCAGAAATAAAATAAAAAGGGCCCAAATTAAGACAACAGATCAATCTTAAAATCCAATGTCAAAGATGTCTTCAGATGTTTTGTTTATACCAGATGCTGACAAAAGGTAAAGCACCCCTCCATCCTGCTACCTGTGAGATGACAAAAAACCAGCTGGTCTCTGCACAGCTGAAATGCAGCAGGGTGGGAGTAGGAGACTTCATGTATTTGTATCACAGTAATTAGGAAGTTCATAATAGTTATCTCTGACTTGCACCAATCTGAGGGAAGCCACTGAAGTGGAACAAATAATTAAAGGAAAACAGAGAACATAGGCATATTAGGGAACACAGTTATATTTGGAAACAAAGTGGGATGATATGCTCACTGGCTGCTGGGAATACAGTACGGGGCTGCTCTCTTTCAGTGCTGGGCCTCTAGAATGCAACAAAACTAAATTGCTCTGAGATTTCTCCATAGCTGGGAATCCAAGCGACTACAAACCCACTACCCTTCCACGCTGCCTTTTGGAAGAACTGCTGGGAGGAATTCAGGTTGGGATCAGAAAAATCTGTGTCCCACAGCTCCCAGGTGCTCCCAGGCTGAGGTGACCTGCTTCTGCTGCAGGCACTCCAGGATATTTCCGGCTAGGCTCAAGTCACGAGCGAGGCCTTAAGTTGCACCAACAGCAGAAAGGACAGGGAAGCACACACAGATCAAGTGACCTGCCCCACACACGTAACAACATACCACAGACATGAAATTACGTCCATATCCACTCACTATATGCCCAACATGCATCCTGGGGCACCCCTGGTTTGGTTTTAATTATGTTGTGCCCACAGTACATGAGGGCGGTTTGTGTGAGTTGGGCTCAGCACATCTCCAGGCTGGTGTAAAGTGCAGTATCATCTGCAGTGTCACCTCTCTGTCCCTGCCTTCCTTAATAAAGCAATGAGCAGGGAAGGTACAGGAAGAAAGAGAGGGGCATCTGCTGCTCAGGAAATAACCCTTTTGTTGGTGGGGAAAGGTCAGTCTGAAAGCAGCAGCACCAGGAATGAGTGGTGCCTGCAAAGATGAGCAGACGAGCTGAACGAAAGCAGAAGCCTTTCTCAGGGGAATGCTGCTTCCCCCACTGTATGGCCTGGAAAAGGGGGAAATGTGAACGCATGAGCTGAGACCACCTGAAAAGACTCAAGATACAGGTGTGTTTTCTGACTGCTCTTACAACCCCTGCCCTTCACAGAAGCTGAAAGCTGCGAGGAAGCTTGCTGCCAGACCTCTTCCCCAAAAAACCCGAGCTCTCCTCTCCAGTAAGGCCCTGAACTGTGCTGCCTTCCAGGGCAGGGCGCTTCCAAAGGCTGTAAAACTCCTCTCTGAACTGCAGCAGAGGGGAACGTGCAAATAAACTGCTTACCCCATCACCCATCTGCGTGGTTTAGGTCCAAAACAGAGGCACAAACTACCTTAGGCAGCACATTTGGGCAGAGACCTGAGGTGTGCCACCGCTGCCTTCCCCTCTCCCGCTCACACAACGGCCAACAGGCACCACCGCTGCGCGTGGCCGCCAGTTATGTAGGACATCTCCCAGGCTGTGCTGACCTAGATAACACAACGGGGTTCATTCTGCCAGAAATTAACTGCTCTTAACCCACTTCCCTGCTAGATTTGGTACACCAGCGCCTTTTCAGCGTGTGTAGGCTTACCCACTCCACTGTTAATGAAAGGAACTGGGAGAGATGGGTGTCCAATATGGAGAACAACTACTTTCTTCAAGAATTAAATCACCTACAATGTTAACTTCTCCTTTTATCATTGGAAGAGCATTTGAGAACCCCTGTGCTGCAGTGGGATAGTATTTTGAGCCCTTCATGGCAGTACGGTCCCCTTTTGGGCATCCATGGTGACTGCTGCAATGAAGAGGGGATAGACACAGAAATGGGCATGGAGATCCAAGGGCGTGGCCCTTATCAAAGGATGTGGGCCCCTGCCAGCAACAACATAAGTACAGATAGTTTGGTTTTAAGTAGCAAATAACCTGTTTCTTATGACTAAAGAAATGCACCACAGTGGGAGCAGATCTGTAGGATGCAGGGAAAAGATTCAGCGTCCATACTGCATTCTTCCTGGGGTTTGTAATTCAGGCTAGCTCTAGGCTGGTCCTGGCTTCTCATCACGAGCTCGAGCACACTCCTTCCTGGAACACATCCTCGTTTGCTTCATCTGACAGGAGTCCAGTTTGCAAGGTCTGGGTCTGCTCCACAGCACAAACCGAAGCACAGATAAGTGGACAAGGTTTGTGATTCATTTCTGAAGCCTGTGCATGATGCCTGCAACACTGAGCCATCAAAGAAGCTTCTGCACACCGTCCCCTTTTAGAGACTTCACCTTTGTACGCCATCTCTAGGTGGGCTTCACAACAACACATCACCCTGACTTCTGCTGCTCAAAGAGGGAACCTTCACTACCCTAAAGCTCTATTATCTGACATCTACTTACAGATATACTTAGTTAAACACTTCTCATTTCCCGGGAGTGCTCTCAAGACCTTAGAGCACTGTCCAGCCAAGCCAGCCCTTCCAAATACAAAGCCTGTTTACAGAGGAAAGGAGATAGATGCACAGCAGAACTGGAAACCTCCAGCCTCTGCATACATGGTGCTGCTGGACAGATAAGGTCACTAAGCAGAAGGAAAAGCATGCACTGAGCCTTTGATAGCTGGGGGAGGCATCTAAGTGCCAAGGGCACGAGCCTCTGCTATTGCCCTGTGAAAGTATTTATAGCTGTGTGTGCTGAGTTCAGAGGCCCTTCCCTGCCGGGTGGGTAGTGTTGTGTGTTGGTCTGCACAGGATGCAAGGCAACAGAGTCACGGTTGGAGGGCGCAGTCCCTCCCCCTGTGAATTTTTAAAGCACTGGATCACACTAGTACAATAGTAAAAAAGGGTTTTGCAGACAGGCAATAGCAGGGGCTGGCTTGTAGCTCTCTGGTACATGTGCATCCATTTTTGATGAGAATTTCTGCATATTCTAAAGGAAAAGAAAGTTTTACTTCTATTCTTAATAACCATCAATTCTACAAGGCATTCTCTAACTGGAGAAAGAAGCACAGCACCATCCTATTAACCCAAAGCATCCCCAGATGCACTGTCAAGATAAAAGTTTTGCTCACCTGTCTGAGAAACAGCAGTGTTTGTTTTCAGCAAACAGAATTCTGCTGAAAAAAGTGCTTGTCAGCTCAGTCCACTGCACAGAGTCAGGGATGTGTCTGCTGCCTTCAGCATCGAAAGCACATAGTCCCAAATTTTACTACTAAACCTGGAGAGGAACTCTACTAAAAGTCTGATGGAGGTAACAGAGCATACAGAAGCAGACCCTGCAGTATCACACAGACTGTAAAAGAAAAAACATTAACATCTCTGGTTTTTGGGAGGATCAAGGTAATGAATCTGCCTCAGAGTCGGCAAGAGACAGCACACACAGTTCCAGAAATGCTCTTTTACCTGTTATTATCTGGGTGTTGGTGGACAGGCATTTCAGCACAAGATGCAGCCCAAGAAATCAAAGAGCCATCGTGCTGAACCCATGTCTGCCTCTAACATTAATGTCCAGGTCAATCAATCTAGCTGGGCCACTTTAGGCAGAGGAAAAAAACAGAGATCCCAATAAAGCACTCCTATTTCCTACTCCTACTTTTCCAACATGGAGTGGTAGGGATGCAGTGACCCAGGTCTCTGCACACAAAAATGTGGATAATTCCCTGTTTGTGTAATGAAAACATCAGTTGTACAAAGCACCCACTTTCCACCTACCACCTAAAGTAGGAATTAAAGCTACTGGTGCTTTTCTTAATTACAGCAGGACCCAGAGGAACATGATCTCATACCTCTGAAGATCTACCAACATTACCACATGCAGATTTTTTTCGTCTTTTAAACACTCCATCTTTAAAGATCAGGACGAAAGAGGATGCAGAGATAGGAATCGATTCTGTAGGTACATAGTTCCTGATTTATCTTACTGTCTGCCTCTGAAGAACAGAGCTGATTCCAAGCAGCACTGAGGGTAAGAGGCCATCAAACATCCAAGAAATTCCAGCTGGATCCAGTTCTGAACTCCCAACTTTGTCAGCCCAGACTTAGGCTGGTGAAGGGGAAATCAGTGCACAGGAGTGTAAGTTTAAAAAAAAATCACAAACAAAACCAAACATTTTCCATTTGAGCTGGAAATAGCAGGGAGTGCCTGAGTAATTTACATTTCCAACATGTCTCAAAGACTCCTGCCCTTTACACCTATGTAAAATTAGTGGGACTAACTGCTATTAGTTATCTAAACCACAACAGCAGGGTGACAAATACCAGCTTTTCCTGACAGATAGGTTACAACCGTGGTCAGCGCTTCCTGGGGACCTACAAACTACCCCTAAGGAACCCCTGAAAAGAAATCTCAGGAACAGGAAGCTTGAATTCACTGCTTGGTGCCCTACCTCCCTGTGGCAATATTTCAGAGGGGTTCACAAAAACCTGAAAGGATAAAAAATGACACGCTGGGAATGCTGCTTCAGATCTTTTTCTCCAACCAGGCACCTAGGAAGAAAGCTCATGCTTTTAAAATCTGATCCACTAACACAGCTGCTCAGAAGGCAGTATCAGACAGATACACAGTCTCAAGGAGGAGTTGGCTCAGTACTATGTTGGGCTGTCTGGGCTGTCCTGACAGATGAATTCTGGTCAAACTAGACAAAAAAATTACAACTTGACAGCCAAGACAGCTCTTCTGAGGTTGTACCACATGTGCCATGTTAGAATTTACCCCAAACTGCTGGGCAGGAATGACTTCTCAGTGGTCCTTTCTGCACAGCTTATTAACAGAAGCCAGATGATCCATGCCTGAATCTATATGTGAAATCCACATTTTACATATGGATTTACAAAAGGGCATATTCACAATTTTTACCACTAAACACGGAGAGGAACTCCACTAAAAGTCCAATGGAGATAACAGCATGTAGAAACAGACCCTGCAGTATCAGGCAGGCTGCTAAAACACCATAGTAGTTAATGAGGAAAAAAAAATAAAATTAAAAAATGTAAAATCCCTATTTTACGTATCACCTCCAAGTACATGAACTTTTGGCCAGTCTGGGAGAGAGCACTTTGAAAGAGGAATAAGAGAAAAAGGCATGCAGTGATATAAGACCCACTTTCTCCTTAAACATGGCAATCGGTTGAGAGCTTGGCAGGGACAGGGTGAAATCCTTCCTGGCAGCTGCCCCAGGCACTTCGACGAACACCCTTCTCCACAGAAACTGCTGATGGCCTCACAGCTCCAGCTACCTAACAAGGTTAGGTCCAAAGAAGCCAACATCCATCACAGAGGATGTACCAGAACAGGAGCCACCCCCCTTCTCCCCTTCCCCAGTGAGCTGAGCTCCCACCTTCTAGGAAGCCAGATAATATTTTTTTAAAAAAAAGACACCCGGAGGGTACAGAGCATTAAAATAACCCCTCTCACACCCTGACTAACCACTGCTGGAAGTGAGGAGTTAATGAACCCGTGTCAGTCCCGGCCGCGAGCGGCAGAGGGCACCCGGAGCCCACGCCAGCACCCCCGCAGCTGCCCCCGCACCCGGCCCGGCTCCCCGCTACCCCGGCAGCATCACCCGGGAGGAAGAAAGCGTTTGGTGGGGTGCTCAGCGCCGGCCGGGCACGCAGCACTGCCTCCAAGCAATCCCTTCCGCGCAGCAGCCGAGTTGCAGCGGACATCCACGCTGTAAAGCTTCTCAAACCCAATTAAATTTGGGTAGTCCTTCCGTGCTCAGCTTCCGCGGGTGCGCGGGCATCTCTGACAAGGTAAAGTCTGGATACCCGGTTATACAGCTCGACGCGTTCCAGGTGAGGGTGAGCAAAACCTGCCTCCCACACTGCCACAGGAGGTGCCTTCGCTGCCACGCACAAGTCTTCAGGAAGCACTAAATTAAACTGCATAATCCTTCAGTGGGGAGGAGAGCCCAAAGAAACTGCCTCTAAGTGCTTTTATGGCTTGTAAACAGAAAAAAAAAGAGCAATTAAGCCAAGCTCTATAGCTGGTTATACCAGTAGACTTTGTAATACTACCTTTGTCATATTAAACTCAAAAATACTATATACATCTATGAAGATGTAAGTAACAATATTTAAGTATGCATTAAGCACTTGTGCTTTTCTCTTTGCACTTTCTATGCTGACAAGAAAATTAGGTGTGGGCAGCTCTGTTCAAGTAATGGTAGAGCATCCCAGGTACACACAGAAACAAAACAACAAACAGAGTAATTACTAACTGTAATTTTTGTGTATTCTGCACCAAAAGCTTTAACTGATCCACGCCATAACCCAAGGAAGTCAAAGATGTTCTATCGTTAGCACGTTCAGGTCATTAATCTTAATTTTAGATACAACCACAGGAAGCTATATGCACATGAATGAACTAAAGTAACTGCAGGGATTATCACATGGAAAAGCGCTGACTCCGTTTCAGCTATCAACCCAAAACAAGCACTGAAGATCTCTGCGCCCAGCCTGAACAAAGACACTGGTCACAGGTCTTCAAACACCCTTTTAATTGGTCTCACTGGTACATAACTTGCCTTGCCCATACCAGGAGGGATACCCAAATGGGAGCGTAAAGACTGAATGAGGACTTTTCTACTAATGACCATTAAACTCGGGCAGTGAGGGAAGAGGTCCTGAACTGGTCCAGTATATTAAATGGTAAACTAGGCACTGTAAGTACATTCAGGCAGCTCTGTTTAATGATTAAATGACTATTAGTCCTTCTGCAGCACGCATCAATAAGTGAAAAGGGTGTGAATTACACGATCATGTTTCTTTTCCCGCAGAAGAAAAAGCACTAACCCCAAACCTTGCGATGCCTCCACTTCTTGTAAACAGAAAAAACAGCACAGCTGGCTTGCTGGGGGGTTGGGGTATCTAGTTTCAGAAACAACTTCCCAATTCAGCCACAGAACCAATGGCAGAGGTTAGCCATTCTCTCCCCAGGAGGGAGACTGAGCACCAAGTTCAACTTTACACCAGAGGTAAAGACTGAAGCGGGCCCACAAAATTTGTGCTTAGATCTGATTCACAGCAATAACCAGAGAGGTCACCTGCCTCACATCCAAAGCAGCAGGGGAAGTACTTTTCAGGGTGACATCCCAATTACCATCTTCCTTGACAACGCAGTTCACAGACTGAGCCAAACTCCCTGCCTGACACTGAAAGACAAAGGGGAGCACAAGAACTACTGGACACATTAAGGAGTGGAGACCAGCAGCAGAAAAAAAAAATCTCAAAGATGTTCAGGTCTTGAAATTCCTCCATAAACAACCTCCTTCAAGCACCCTCCATCTCTCATTGAAATCTCTGAAGTCAGCAGGAACAGGGAGCAGGCATGTCCGTCAGCTCTAAAAATAAGGCCACTCCTGAATGCCTCTAACCATAGGTGCACAGGCTTGACAATCCTGGCCTTCAGCTTTATTTTTTTATGTCCTAAACCATCAATTAGAAAATGACAGTACCAGAAGGCTGGACAGTGCCTGCTCCGCACCAGCGTCTGTGACAAGCACAAGGAAAATTTAAGATGCTCGAGCACAGGGCTGATTCTGGTAAGTGGAGATATTTGGCAAGCATGCCTCAAAAAAAAAAAAAAAAAAAGAAGAAAAAAAAAAAAGAAAAAAAAATTCCAGCTGAATAATGTCAGACTGATCACAGAAAAAGCACAAGCAAAACAAGCATCAGTTGATAGCCCCCCATTTGTTACAATGCCCTGTTCTTAAAACCACACTAAGCAGTGTCTGAGTAAGAAACTGCTTCACATACTCCACCTCTTGCTTGCAGCAGATGAAGTATGTCAAGTTTTCAAAACAGCAAGGCTGTACACAACGATCTGGAGTTGAACCAGCACACATGAAAAATCCCTCTTGATTTTAAAATAACAAGCAAGAGACCCAACAGCAGTGCAAGCCTGCACTGAACTGTGTTTTAGCAACACGAGCCTTTACTGCTGAGTTAAGCACTTCTTCTGGTAGCTGAAATTTTAAAAAGACACATCCCTAAGTTTATTTGGCAGTGAGAACCTGGCCTCTCACTGACTTCCTATCATGCAAGGTAGAAATATTTAACTACTTAAGGTGTACTGCTTCAGTCCTCAGGTGTCTCTGTGAAGAAGCCTCTCTGGGTGTTGACACAACACATTTTGTCTAGTTGAAACATGAAGACCCATCTGGTTATAGTATGAAAGTAAATCTCCAGGTAATTAGACTCTAAACCAGCTGAGAACTGCATGCTTATGTCTTGCTAAGTATAAGGTAATACGAGCTCTGTTAGTAGTACATCCCTACGGCTCACAAAGGGGAGAGTTTGAGGAGTGCATGTAAAAAACATCAAGTGACAGTTTGTAACGTTTTTCAGCAGAGAAGGCAAACTCACAATTTGTAATTGCTGCACCATTTCTTCTCTGTACGCCAGTTCCCGCTTCATCTGATCTTGAAAATTATCTGTAAGGGGGTGGGAGTGGGTGGGAAACAAGTAAGTCATTATAACAGAGACCACACAGCAGAATTCAAATAAATCAAATTAAATTCAACCAAATCACTACTGAGGAACTGAGAGGCGCTACAAAGCCCTTCACCCAGTTAAAAGGCATGCCTAACAAAAACTCTTCTAGTAGGAGACAACATAGGCAACAGAAAAACTGGAAAAAAAAAAAAATCATATTCAGCTACTTCCCCAATTAGCAAATGCAGGCTGGTGAGTTTCTGTCACTAGCCTCCATTCCCACAGCTTCTCAATGGGCCAGACTCCGCAGTCATTAGTCAAACTTCCACCAACACTGAAGAGCAGAGCAAAAACTGCTCTCCTTTGCTTGGGCATAAATCTGTTGACATCAATAAGGATGTCCACTGCCTGGGAACAGAAGGCGTTCAAGGATGCAGGGTTTGATTTGTAGTTCGTAACACGGCGCTGACGGCTTTGAACAAAAACCAGAGTAAAGCTCCATAAACAGTGAGGTGGAGCTCAGAAAGGCAAGAAGTCTTTGACAAGACAGATCCCAGATTGCCAGGTTACAGCATGGGCCAGCCTTGTGCTCTGGTAGCTCCTCTTTCCCTTATTTTTCTCCTCAGTAACCCTTTCAGACAAAGCTTCATTTGGGGGAAGAGTAATTACAGGTCTGTGCTCTATAACATTGCTGGTGGAGGTTGGGGAAGAAGAAAAACATAAAGCTACTGAGAAGAAGCAAATTACTTGGAGGAGGACCTCAGTGCAACGATGATCCATTAAATGGAAGAGGAACAAAAGCCTATTGCAACATTTTGATCTGGAAGGAAGACTGAGGCCTGCCCTGGACCATGGGAGCAGCAAGAGAAAACAGCATGGAGCACTTCAACACCCAGAGCTTGGAGAAAGGCATTTTAAAAGCCAAGGAAACTCTAATATTTTATTTATTTATAACTAACCAATTAAAAGTTAGCCATGCTGGCTGCTGGGACTTTTAGATGAGAGATTAGGAAAAATTCCTTCAGTGAAAGGGCTGTCAAGCACTGGATCAGGCTGCCCAGGGAAGCGGTGGAGTCACCATCCCTGGGGGGATTTAAAAGATGTGTAGATGTGGTGCTTGGGGACATGGTTTAGTGGTGGGCTTGGCAGCGCTGGGTTAATGGTTGGACCTGATGATCTTAAAGGTCTTTTCCAACCAAAATGATTTTGTGATTCTATGACTCAAGAAACTTGGGTTCAGTATCAGCTCTACCAGATTCTGCGTGCCTGGCTCTCTATGCCCCTTTTCATCATCAGTAAAGGAGAAATAATGGCACTGCTTCACCTGCCAAGTGGGTTGGGAGGATCAGTGAATTAAACAACTGTGGAACACTTCGATAGCAGAGCATTTTGAGTCACAGAAACACCTAAACTGCAATGGAAAACTTTGAGCCCAGGTGAGTTGGGAGCATCTCCTCCCAACACTCCCCGTACAGCCGCAGTGCTCACCCACCCCAGGCCCAGCCACACAGCCTCGCCACGGGTTCTCAACTCCGAAGGCAGGAGCAGGTAGGTAGAGAGTGACCTCCACAGGACAGAGTGCAGAGGAAGGACATACCCTGCCCTAGGGAAAGAGGATGTGCCTCCATCTAGTGTGGGCATAAAAAGGGGCTGGAAGCAAGTGCAAAGGGGCAGAGCTCTGTCCTCCTCTTTTGAACAAGAATTTTGCCCTCCCTGATGGTTGAGCAAAAGCTGTTGTTTAAAGGGAAATGAGGCACTTTAGGACAAGGAGAAAATAGCAATGAGACAGAGTGAGAGAACTTGGCAGGCTGAAACCATCAGGATCTACCACAGTCAGAAAAAGGCATGGCAACATCATCTTAATAAATTTCTTCAGGTTTTCAGTAAATGCCCACAGAATTTTCCAGCCTATTTCTGCTACTCCTAACTCAGCCAGAAAAAGCAGCCAACTGAAATAAAGCAAATTTGCATTTGCTCTCTTCCTAAACTTAAAAAACCCCATGCAGTCCTGCCCTGGTCACTACAGGCTGATAGATCTTTGCTAGCTACTATCGAGGTCCCGCTATCTGACTCTAAGCAGGCTACATGGAGAAATTTTCCTGCTTTCCCCCGACTGCCTCTTCACAGGCTCATCACCTCGCAGAACAAAGAGATCAGAAACCTTGCTCAGTCCTGCACTGCAAATGTCCAAGTGGAAATGGGGTGTTAATGGTAAGGGTAGCATTTTTTTTTTTTCCAGCAGCATTTATCTGAGTCTGAATGCTCACAGACAAAGCCATAAGCAATACCCATGAGAAAAGATATGAATATTTAAATAGTTTTCTTAACACAAAATTAAATACTTTAACTATGCAGACTATGTCTCAGCCATTTTATTACCCTGTTGTTAAATGCAGCTGGACAAAATACATGCCAGCTGACACCAAAAGCATACACCAGCAGAGGGTTCCAGGAGAACATGCTGTCACCACACACAGGTGCTCCTATTTTTATCAGGACAGCAAATTCTTTGAATTTCTTAAAGCTACCCAATCTTTGTTATTTTCTTCAAGTGATCTCTGCGTTGAGAGACCCTATAAATGAAGGAAAACCTCTTCTGCAGCTTTCAAGTACGACAGCAATATAAAAAATAAAGGTGGAAACAGCATTAGGACAAGGTCTGCTGCTTTATGAATTACCACAGGACACATTTCAAGCAGGTCTTGCCCAGAGAAGCAAGCAGCACAGCACTGCTACACGAACCTGCAAGTAAGACTGATTCTTATTTACCAGTGACTTCCATGAAGAGAACATGGAAACCAAACAGCTCTCTCACACACAAGGCTGTATAGCACTGTGATGGGTGGTGGTTTGATGCTATTAATGTGTGATGCCCCAAAAGTGCTCAGTTCCACATGCAAGACACAAAGAATGATGGCTGTGAAGTTAACTCCAGGTAACACAACAGAAGCCTCTTCAAGAGAGACACATTATCTTCCATATCTCATACGCTGGCTCCCTGCTGCAACAGGGATGACTTTTGGTTGAGACCACTTGAAAGCCAAAGGCTTCTTACTTATCCACACACAGTGCAAAGCAGAGGGAGAGCTACCCCTACCCGTGGGAGTGAGAATTAACCTGGCATTGCATTCCTGCCTCAGCAGATTTCGGGATGGGGCAGAGTTCCAGTACCCATGGCCACTCAGCCTGATGCTGCAGAGATCGTGAGATATAAAGCCTGTTACCTGCCTGCTCTTCGCTCCCTCAGGTGTCTCCAGGCCATGATAAATCCATCAATACCACTTTAATTTTACCTCCACTCTTCTGCAGCTGGATCCCTCCCTAGCTCCTCCCTATCCAATACCACCACAGGCAGCATTAATTTGGGAAACATGGCAAAACAGTTTCTAATACCTGACCTAAAGCATCGGTCCCACCAGAGCAGCCAGAGCTTGAAACAGCCCCCATAACTTCTGCTGGAACACACACTGTTTTAGAGAGCAAACCACACTCCTCTTGTATTTTACACTTACTTGCTTTACAAAGACTCCTTTTCTTGGTTTATTATAGGAGGAGGGGTGTTTTTTTGGTAAATCTAAATCTGTAAATAGGCTTTACGGTCACTTGCATATATTGTTTATAGCACATTATCTGTTTTCTATTTTAATCCTGAAGAAAATTGACCACTACTTTGTGGTACACTGAAACCACATTCTTTTTCAAGCCAGCATACAACAGTCCCCACTTCCTTGGTCGGCCGTACGTGTCCTTTTCTTTTATTTGACTTGTATTTCATGTGGTTTAATTGCAGCCTTTATTTACATGGCAATGACAGAGCATTAATTTTACTGCAGGAGAACAAAAGGATAAATGAGTGACCTGAATGGCAAAACTCCAAGATGCCATTTTGCCAATACCACACATCAGCCTTCTGATCTACACAAATTATTTGAAAATTACCTCACCCCCAAACCCAAGTAATGACTGAATTTATACTGAAGGATGAGGTTATCCTCCTTTCATTAATATCTGTATCACCTCAGGCAGCTCTTCTCCTTTTATTTATGAAGCTGTCTACATCTTTCGATATTTGGGCTAAGGATGGAGTCATTCCCAAAGCCCTCACACTTCCTTGCTTCCTTGAACTTACCCTGTCTGATGCTACAGAAAGGGGACAAACCTATTTTTCTTTAAATAAGCAGGAAAATGTTGTCTGTGTTCCCACCTTTTCTTGTGATTCAGAGGGGTGTAACGTTCATCAGCTTGCAGCAGTGGGTTTTGGTTGACTGGCCTCTGGGGGACTGGCAATACTGGGTTTTGCCCCTAGAGTTTTTAGGAGGCAACTTGGAGGACTAAGAGAGGGTTTTGGAACTTTTCAAGAAATTGTAATTAACCAGCACAGGGGTATTTTGCACAGAGTGGTGGTCAAACATTTCAGTCACGCAGGAGTTAAGAAATGTTAGGGAATGGCAGCTGAGCCTGACAGACTGGGAAGGTTTTAACCTAACTACTTGGGTTTACTGAGAGTCAAGTCCGTGCTCGGTGGTGCTCCATCCATACACTCTCATGGGAAAGAAAAAGGACAAAAATTACTAGTTTCAAAGAGCAGAGTGTAAAAAAAAACCCCTCACATGGTCAGCATGAGGAAAATATCGAATGGAGATGCTGTCAGACCTCCCTGGGACATTATGAAGGTGCAAAAGGTAGGTTCAGAGGTGCTTTAGGTTGCATTTCATGCTGAACCAGGTGGCCTGTCTGGGCAGGCAGCTGCAGAGCCACGGCAGCCAGGCAGGGAGAAGCTTGCATGACAGCACTGGTCTTTGTGGTGCAGGGAGCAATGGAGATGCCTGGATCACTCTAGATCTGTGACACTACTATCCTGCACGTCAGACAACCCTCACCTAACCCCTCTAGCTTACCATGATGTGTGTAGGATTTACCCTGGACGCCTGCCATTTGTTGCCAGTGTAATTCAAAGGGTCTCAATCAATAGAGCTTTTTTCCCATATCCATGGGCATGCAGTTCAACTTTTTGGCAGCTTCATTAAAACCCTACTAATTGTCTGGTTTGTTTTCTTTTATCTAACACATGCCCAGCACATTCCATCACCCTTGGGTAGCACTCTGCTCATCAGCCACGGTAGAAGTGACACCTCAAACAGCCCCATCTCAAGAGGAAAAATCTAAACAGGACTTTCTACTCCCTAAAGACAAGCCAAATCAATTCTTCAGCACCCACCAGAACCACTTAGAGATGACAGTGAACTACCCTGTCTTCAAAAGGCTCCAAGAAGCTGGTTAAGACCACCGACATCACTGTACCTCAAGATGCTGCAAACACGTTTCTGTCTACTCCCTGTACTCAGTGTTACCAATCCCAGTAAAATATACACCAAAACAGACACGCAGCTTCCTACTTTCCCTACGACAGACCTGCTGGGGCAGCCTGAAAAGCCACAGAAGCGCCATCAACCTCAGCCAAAGATTCTGGCAACACAACTGGGAACATACCTCCCCCATTTCAACAACCTGACAACAAACACCCACCCACAAACAACACCACAACCACAGACGTTGTCTTACTGAAGACTGGGAAAGACGCGTTTCCTTTCAACACCTGGAATTCCTGTTCCAGTCTCCTCCGTAAGTCAATCTGTTCAAACAAAACCTTCTGGAGTTCCTCTAACAAAGAGAAGGGAAAAGTGGTTTTGCTAATCTGTATAAATAATTCTTGAGAGAACATTTGCAAAGCAATTCATTACTGCAAGACAAAATATTTAAGCAGTTATAAAAAAAAAAAAAGTGTTGCACTGACGTACAATAGATTTTGTGCAGAAAGCCATGAATATAAATCAATGTAATATATTATTTTAAAGTATTATATTACAGTGTCATGTATTGATTGATATATATGCATTAATCTCAATTATATCCACCCAAAGGTCCATATATTATTCATATGTTACTTGACAAGCTTAAAATATGGTGCAGAACAAAAGTGCCCCCTATTATCCTCATATTCTATTAAAACAAAGAGCAGTTTTAGAACATAAGAGGCCCTTATTTATTTTACCTTTCCCCATGTTTTCTACATCCTTCTTCAATGAATGAGGCGAATTGGTTTCTTGTGTGTGTTCACCTTAAAAAAAAAAAGCAGAAAGAAAAAAGTTATTGATTTACCAATATTGCTTTTCATCAGTATTGTCTTTATTGTGCAACTGCTTCAGAAAATCTGGAGTAATTGAGGGAAAAAAAAAAAAACATAAAAAGTAAGATTGAGGTTTATCTACTGCATCTGTAGCACAAATGTTTGCAGGACTTGTATTTGCTTCTGCTTCAGTAAAGTATCTACCTGCACCGTGGCATTCTGCAGACAAGACCTGACATCTCCTTGATACCTAGGAGCAGTCCTCTCACTCGTCCTCTGCCCAAGCAATCCCTGCTTTCACTCTACCCCCCTTGAAGATGCTCACATCAGAGAACAACTAGGAACGAGCTGGGAAAGGGAAAGAGCCTTCTCTCGAGTCTCCTCTCCTCTCTTCACAACGGGAAGTCCATGCTATCTAGCTGGGCAGCTCCCAAATCCACAGGAAAAATCCTTTTGCACCAGCCTCTCTGCTTCATCAGCTCTTTCGCTTTATCATCTTCTAGAGCTCTATGGCACGGGCTCGTTGTCACTGCATATAATTTATATCCAGCTGAGATAAAATTGACATTAGTGGTATTTGCATCTGAAGGATACACTTCTGAGGTCAACCAATTCAGAGACTTCTGTCTTGGGTTGCTAGTGTAACTTTTAATCATAGCACAGTAAAGAATTTTCTAGACTAACAAGAGTTTTACCATTTCCAGGTATATGCAGGATAGATACAGCATTCAGCTTTTCTCCTTTACAAATAAAATAAAAATTCTAAAAAAAAAAACCTCTTCAAAAGGTTTTGAGGTCATCTGGATAATCATTTGACTTCAAAGAATTAACATCCTGACAAAAGGTGTTATTATAATTATCCTCTGGAACTGTGATTTCTACAGACACGGTTCCGGAACCAAAAAGCCATGAAAAAAAATGTTTTCCACAGAAAAAAAAAAATACCACTTTAGCTGAAATTAATGGGAGATTTTCTATTATTTACAGCTGAAGTAGAAATGGAATCTCAATAATTAAGGAAATATTTGGTAAATAACCAATTATTGAACTAATTGGACTAAATCTTGTCTTAGTCCAGACACTAAATACACACCATTAACTCTGCTGATGAGTAATCATGAAGAAAGACATACATGTAAAGCTAATCATATGTTTATGTATTTGGGAGAAAGAATCATGAAGGAAATATCTTGTTTTGTTTTGTTTTTTTAAATAAAAAGCCATACCACTTGAACAGCTCGCCACGTAACAGGCTAACAGCTACTTAAAAACCTTGCGCTGTCATCGTGCATTTCACAGCAGGTCATGACAATAAGCTTATTTTAAAGTTGAATTTGAAAGTCTTATTTTATATGCAGTAAGAAATCTTTCTTTTTTTTTTTTTGCAAAAGATATATTTCACTTTTGAAAAAAAAAAAAAAAAAAATCAATGCATTCTTATATCCAGCAAACCCTGAAGTCGCAGTATATGAAACATATCTAATAGCTATGCATTTTAGCATCTGCTATCTCTTCATTCCTTCAGAATACAAAAAAAAAGAGAAAGAAAAGCAACCACTCATTCAGACATACACATTTACACAACTGATACCTGGTGCCAGCAATTCCACTTGAAAATACCTGTTTACGTAGCACGGTGATGATGATAAGAACATGATTTTTGCATTATATTTGATATAAACAAAACGGTTTCTCAGTTCAGTTGGAAGAAACAGCAAGGTTAAAACAAAAAACGCATCACACTTTTGCCTGAGGTTTGAGGTGTTTCCTTCATGTAAAACGGTCCCTCTCTTTTTTTTTTTTTCTCCTAAGCATGATTATGTTTTAAACAGGATTGTTAACAAAAGAAGCATGTCGTTAGATAAATTAGGATAAAGGAATTTAAGTTTAGAAATATGTTACTGAATTATAAATACTAGTGTATTTTTCTGATAAATTTATTTCATTGGGTCGTTCTTTTCTGAATGTTTTATGTGCAGTTTTGGGGGATAACAGACTGAAAGACAGAAGGTAACTGCTTTTCAAGGCTGTCAAGGTGAAGAGAAAGGGTAAGGGACTAGATCCTAGCACTGAGCGTGGCGGCAAGGTTGCTCTTCCCCACTTGCTTGAGCTTTCAGGGCTGTTTGGTTTGAGGCTGCCGGCATAAAAATGGAAACACATGGGACATGCAGAGTGACTTCTTCAGCATCTGCAGCCTGCCTGCTAAGCTGCCAAAAAGGCTTAGAGAAGTCCCCATCTTTGTCCCTAAATTGGTACGGAACAGGATGAGCAGAGTGAAGGAATTTAAAGGCAAAACCCAGTGCATGCAGTTTTAAATAACTGCATTTTTTAACTGCTTTCTGATGCTCAAATACAGCCTAAACATTATTCTTGTTAACAACAATAATAGTAATAATAATAATAATAATGATCAGATGGGTTTCACCTTTCCAGTCCCCATGAAAAAGATAATCAGGAGCCTGCTCTTCTCTGTTTTTCCATACTTCCCAGAGGCCTCATCATGTGTTGTGTACTGTTCTACCTTAATTGAAAGGGAGGAGGTATTGAATATTTAACCAGCTTCCTTTCTCTTAAATGTTAATTAAAAGCTAAATAGGTGTTTAAAAACAAACAAACAGAAAGCCCAAAGAATTTTAATCAGTCTAAGGAAAGAAAAAAAAAAATCACTTCCCCTTCTAATAGCTCCACCATAACTCTCCTGGGCCTTGTCTACACACAAACTTGTAGCAGCATTTAGAACAGCAGCACTGAAAGCTGTGCAGCCCCCGGTATGGACACCTAGGTTTTCTTTAAGAGAAGCTTGTTTTAGTTTATTCAAGGGGGAAAAAAAAAACCCCACAAACAATTTTTATTTCAACTGCCTGCTGGCTTGGGGAGAAGGAGATGAAGTTTTCGTAGCCAGTTTTCACTAAAGCTTTTGGTAGCTCTGTTCTTCCCAATTTGTTGAGGTGCACAGATTTATCCTGGCATGAAGGTAACATGGGCTGTACCTCTGGGATACACAAATGGCTTTCTTATCCTGGAACATGAACATCCACACACAGAGGATAGGAGAAATGAAGTCTGTAGGTAGACACACTTTGAATTATTTTATCAGTGCTCTGAAAAGGAGAGGTTCTGACTGGTATGTTTGTGCCTTTGACATAACCTCAGCTTTTGTGACGCCATGACTTGGTTAGCTCTACACCCAGTGGAATGTGTAAGATTTGAGTTGTTAATGAAAGAAAAAAACCCAGAAACATTTCTAAATTTATTCTCCTTAATAAAAACACACATGACCCTCGTCGTACAAAAGCAAACCAGACATAAGACAGGTCACCTCTTCACACCCTTCCCACCTAGAGCAATCTCCCACAGTCCTTCCTTGGGAAGCTCTCACATTGTTCTTCTAACTGAGGCTAACAGCTTCCACACTGGCCCAGACAATTCAGCTACATTGAAGGGCACCTGATGCGCCCAATGCGGTGCTCTGAGGGACTGGGAATGTAACTCAGCCCTCCTGACTCTCAGCCCTGTGCCCTGACCACAGCTTGTACCTTCTACAATTCTCAGCTGCACCTGTAGCGCCAGACCACACTGACCGAATTATCCACCCGCCGCCTCCTCCGCATCGTCCTGGTTATTCCTGGGTGGTACTTAAACATCACAGAGAATACGATTCCTGCATCTCACTCCTTCCAAGTGAGCTTTACTGTTGTGAAGCCCTCAGCATCAAAGATCTACCACAACTTAAAACACCCACCGGTGGTTTTAGCTAGAGAGAACACTGTGTGCAGACACAAAGACCGCTGCAGTGGAGATGTCGTTATCTTCCTTCCAGGTGTAAATATATATATATCTCCATTTAAAAACTACAGGCAGATGTGAACTGTCAGACTTGCAGAGCTCCAAAGGCTCCATCTGTATTTGTGATTAATTACTTGCTTTAAAACACTCAGAGTTCTTGTGTACATCCTGAAGAAACCCCACCCTTACTGAAAATATTCATGCATTGTGCATATTCATACTGCTTTTTTTGGGAAATAAACAATAGAATAATCAGGACTGAGAAATTCAGGAATAATTTTCTTCAGGAAATTTAATAAGCATCTCTAAAGTGCTTTTGTGTACTGAGGCTGATAGATGCGTTTTACAAAAATCTGGAGCCTCAAATGTTAATTTGCCCTGAAAGTCGTTTAACTTTAAAACAAAATAGGTTTTGTTTTCTTTTTCTCACACAGACAAAGCCTTGTTTCTAGCCCCCATTTTAGGTTTAAAATGTGAACATCCGATTTAAAACCATCGCACTGAAGGACACTAATGGATAGAGATGAAAATAGTCTCAGGATCCCAAACTGAATGTTCAAAAACTGCCACCAACTTAAAACCAAATCTTTTAGAGAGACAGAAATACCAGTTTGCTTTCAGTCTGAACCTTGTGCATATGCCTGGGAAGTACTCCACAGCTTTGTTCTAGAAGCACGCGGGCTAGGGGAGTTCTAATACTTGATTTGTTTTAAATAGAAAGCAAGAGTCTCACCGGGTTCCAGAAGACAGGGCATTAAGAAGAAAACAAAGCCAACCAACGATACACCTAACATTGTGAGACTTGCAAAGAAACCAAAGGCATTCAACAATTTTTATAAAAATTCAAGGTTTCTCTCTCTTTCAGTAATCAGAGGAGATCTCCTGACAGAAGGTAAGAGAGACAGGAACAGTAGTAAATCAGGTCCCTGTCCTACAGCCTGCCTGTGGTTTTGTCACGCAGATCTATGTATTTATACACAATTTATACAGTAATGGGTCGCAGATCTGAAACCTCTCCTTGCCTTTCCCCATTTCAACTTCTTTGGGTTGGTTTTTTTTTTTTGGCAAACACCTTCCATAATAAAATTTCGTGTCATTTAGCTTCTGGATGAAATGTTTTACCACTTATCCCAGTAAAGACTAGACAACCATCCAGCCTGCTATATATAAAGCCCTGCTGTTTTCAACCCTCTACGAGCTACAGAAAAATCACACCAATATTTGGGGAGTTATTCTTGATATATACTTAAGACTAAATGAAAGAAGAATCTGACTCTCTGGTTCTAACCTGAATTTTCCCTGAAATGCCTGCCTAACCACCTCTTACAAACCAAAAGCCAAAAAAGGGGGAATCGTAACAAGGTTTGAGAAGCTGGCTTCTAGCTGTTATTAACACCCAATTTTAGAGCTATCCTTTCTCATTAAAAGAGATAAAAAATTAGATTGGTTGGGGAACAGCTTTCAGAACTCAATTTATCTTCAAGAAGTACGCAGTATTTGCAGCCAGACACACACGCACACAGAGCTCTTCTACCCTTCAACTCCAGCTGCTGAAGGAGGGTCGGGATGGCAAACCGCAATTTCCAAAAAAAAAAAACCCAAAACCCCACAAAACTGGACCAATTACGTAAGTTAGTCACTGTTATTTTTCAAAACTGCCATGGGAATTTGAATAATTTTGAGCTCTTCCCAAGCTCTGACAGAGAAGGAAGGGGAATTCTCATTTACGGGCTATGCAGGATGAATTGCTACGGGATCTTCAAGCCTAAATCTCTTTCAGCCTTGGAAAGAGCTGAACTGTTAAGTTCATTGAGGCATCCAGAGCAGGAGGCAAACACATGCACTCACAAATCATCGTTCCTGGCAAAGAAAACGCTGCTTTTGTTTCAGGACTGTCTTTTACTAGGTTTAGTTAATAAATACAAGTCCATCTCAAGTCGAGAGGAATTTCCAGGCTCACTTCATCTTTCCTAATCTTATTGGGAAGGCACAGCTTTAAGTGACGTGTTAAGTGCATTAAAGAAACCAGAGAGCCAGAATATTCTGCAGGACACTTTG